>OX392533.1:43655269-45116102 GCA_947623455.1 Mimachlamys varia
TACACCAACAACAACACTGTAGTCTCCCATGCTAGTCAGATTCAATAACCTTACCTCGTCGATACACCAACAACAACACTGTAGTCTCCCATGCTAGTCAGATTCAATAACCTTACCTCGTCGATACACCAACAACAACACTGTAGTCTCCCATGCTAGTCAGATTCAATAACCTTACCTCGTCGATACACCAACAACAACACTGTAGTCTCCCATGCTAGTCAGATTCAATAACCTTACCTCGTCGATACACCAACAACAACACTGTAGTCTCCCATGCTAGTCAGATTCAATAACCTTACCTCGTCGATACACCAACAACAACACTGTAGTCTCCCATGCTAGTCAGATTCAATAACCTTACCTCGTCGATACACCAACAACAACACTGTAGTCTCCCATGCTAGTCAGATTCAATAACCTTACCTCGTCGATACACCAACAACAACACTGTAGTCTCCCATGCTAGTCAGATTCAATAACCTTACCTCGTCGATACACCAACAACAACACTGTAGTCTCCCATGCTAGTCAGATTCAATAACCTTACCTCGTCGATACACCAACAACAACACTGTAGTCTCCCATGCTAGTCAGATTCAATAACCTTACCTCGTCGATACACCAACAACAACACTGTAGTCTCCCATGCTAGTCAGATTCAATAACCTTACCTCGTCGATACACCAACAACAACACTGTAGTCTCCCATGCTAGTCAGATTCAATAACCTTACCTCGTCGATACACCAACAACAACACTGTAGTCTCCCATGCTAGTCAGATTCAATAACCTTACCTCGTCGATACATCAACAACAACACTGTAGTCTCCCATGCTAGTCAGATTCAATAACCTTACCTCGTCGATACACCAACAACAACACTGTAGTCTCCCATGCTAGTCAGATTCAATAACCTTACCTCGTCGATACACCAACAACAACACTGTAGTCTCCCATGCTAGTCAGATTCAATAACCTTACCTCGTCGATACACCGACAACAACACTGTAGTCTCCCATGCTAGTCAGATTCAATAACCTTACCTCGTCGATACATCAACAACAACACTGTAGTCTCCCATGCTAGTCAGATTCAATAACCTTACCTCGTCGATACATCGACAACAACACTGTAGTCTCCCATGCTAGTCAGATTCAATAACCTTACCTCGTCGATACACCGACAACAACACTGTAGTCTCCCATGCTAGTCAGATTCAATAACCTTACCTCGTCGATACATCGACAACAACACTGTAGTCTCCCATGCTAGTCAGATTCAATAACCTTACCTCGTCGATACACCAACAACAACACTGTAGTCTCCCATGCTAGTCAGATTCAATAACCTTACCTCGTCGATACACCAACAACAACACTGTAGTCTCCCATGCTAGTCAGATTCAATAACCTTACCTCGTCGATACACCAACAACAACACTGTAGTCTCCCATGCTAGTCAGATTCAATAACCTTACCTCGTCGATACACCAACAACAACACTGTAGTCTCCCATGCTAGTCAGATTCAATAACCTTACCTCGTCGATACACCAACAACAACACTGTAGTCTCCCATGCTAGTCAGATTCAATAACCTTACCTCGTCGATACACCAACAACAACACTGTAGTCTCCCATGCTAGTCAGATTCAATAACCTTACCTCGTCGATACACCAACAACAACACTGTAGTCTCCCATGCTAGTCAGATTCAATAACCTTACCTCGTCGATACACCAACAACAACACTGTAGTCTCCCATGCTAGTCAGATTCAATAACCTTACCTCGTCGATACACCAACAACAACACTGTAGTCTCCCATGCTAGTCAGATTCAATAACCTTACCTCGTCGATACACCAACAACAACACTGTAGTCTCCCATGCTAGTCAGATTCAATAACCTTACCTCGTCGATACACCAACAACAACACTGTAGTCTCCCATGCTAGTCAGATTCAATAACCTTACCTCGTCGATACACCAACAACAACACTGTAGTCTCCCATGCTAGTCAGATTCAATAACCTTACCTCGTCGATACACCAACAACAACACTGTAGTCTCCCATGCTAGTCAGATTCAATAACCTTACCTCGTCGATACACCAACAACAACACTGTAGTCTCCCATGCTAGTCAGATTCAATAACCTTACCTCGTCGATACACCAACAACAACACTGTAGTCTCCCATGCTAGTCAGATTCAATAACCTTACCTCGTCGATACACCAACAACAACACTGTAGTCTCCCATGCTAGTCAGATTCAATAACCTTACCTCGTCGATACACCAACAACAACACTGTAGTCTCCCATGCTAGTCAGATTCAATAACCTTACCTCGTCGATACACCAACAACAACACTGTAGTCTCCCATGCTAGTCAGATTCAATAACCTTACCTCGTCGATACACCAACAACAACACTGTAGTCTCCCATGCTAGTCAGATTCAATAACCTTACCTCGTCGATACACCAACAACAACACTGTAGTCTCCCATGCTAGTCAGATTCAATAACCTTACCTCGTCGATACACCAACAACAACACTGTAGTCTCCCATGCTAGTCAGATTCAATAACCTTACCTCGTCGATACACCAACAACAACACTGTAGTCTCCCATGCTAGTCAGATTCAATAACCTTACCTCGTCGATACACCAACAACAACACTGTAGTCTCCCATGCTAGTCAGATTCAATAACCTTACCTCGTCGATACACCAACAACAACACTGTAGTCTCCCATGCTAGTCAGATTCAATAACCTTACCTCGTCGATACACCAACAACAACACTGTAGTCTCCCATGCTAGTCAGATTCAATAACCTTACCTCGTCGATACACCAACAACAACACTGTAGTCTCCCATGCTAGTCAGATTCAATAACCTTACCTCGTCGATACACCAACAACAACACTGTAGTCTCCCATGCTAGTCAGATTCAATAACCTTACCTCGTCGATACACCAACAACAACACTGTAGTCTCCCATGCTAGTCAGATTCAATAACCTTACCTCGTCGATACACCAACAACAACACTGTAGTCTCCCATGCTAGTCAGATTCAATAACCTTACCTCGTCGATACATCAACAACAACACTGTAGTCTCCCATGCTAGTCAGATTCAATAACCTTACCTCGTCGATACACCAACAACAACACTGTAGTCTCCCATGCTAGTCAGATTCAATAACCTTACCTCGTCGATACACCAACAACAACACTGTAGTCTCCCATGCTAGTCAGATTCAATAACCTTACCTCGTCGATACACCAACAACAACACTGTAGTCTCCCATGCTAGTCAGATTCAATAACCTTACCTCGTCGATACACCAACAACAACACTGTAGTCTCCCATGCTAGTCAGATTCAATAACCTTACCTCGTCGATACACCAACAACAACACTGTAGTCTCCCATGCTAGTCAGATTCAATAACCTTACCTCGTCGATACACCAACAACAACACTGTAGTCTCCCATGCTAGTCAGATTCAATAACCTTACCTCGTCGATACACCAACAACAACACTGTAGTCTCCCATGCTAGTCAGATTCAATAACCTTACCTCGTCGATACACCAACAACAACACTGTAGTCTCCCATGCTAGTCAGATTCAATAACCTTACCTCGTCGATACACCAACAACAACACTGTAGTCTCCCATGCTAGTCAGATTCAATAACCTTACCTCGTCGATACACCAACAACAACACTGTAGTCTCCCATGCTAGTCAGATTCAATAACCTTACCTCGTCGATACACCAACAACAACACTGTAGTCTCCCATGCTAGTCAGATTCAATAACCTTACCTCGTCGATACACCAACAACAACACTGTAGTCTCCCATGCTAGTCAGATTCAATAACCTTACCTCGTCGATACACCAACAACAACACTGTAGTCTCCCATGCTAGTCAGATTCAATAACCTTACCTCGTCGATACACCAACAACAACACTGTAGTCTCCCATGCTAGTCAGATTCAATAACCTTACCTCGTCGATACACCAACAACAACACTGTAGTCTCCCATGCTAGTCAGATTCAATAACCTTACCTCGTCGATACACCAACAACAACACTGTAGTCTCCCATGCTAGTCAGATTCAATAACCTTACCTCGTCGATACACCAACAACAACACTGTAGTCTCCCATGCTAGTCAGATTCAATAACCTTACCTCGTCGATACATCAACAACAACACTGTAGTCTCCCATGCTAGTCAGATTCAATAACCTTACCTCGTCGATACACCAACAACAACACTGTAGTCTCCCATGCTAGTCAGATTCAATAACCTTACCTCGTCGATACACCAACAACAACACTGTAGTCTCCCATGCTAGTCAGATTCAATAACCTTACCTCGTCGATACACCAACAACAACACTGTAGTCTCCCATGCTAGTCAGATTCAATAACCTTACCTCGTCGATACACCAACAACAACACTGTAGTCTCCCATGCTAGTCAGATTCAATAACCTTACCTCGTCGATACACCAACAACAACACTGTAGTCTCCCATGCTAGTCAGATTCAATAACCTTACCTCGTCGATACACCAACAACAACACTGTAGTCTCCCATGCTAGTCAGATTCAATAACCTTACCTCGTCGATACACCAACAACAACACTGTAGTCTCCCATGCTAGTCAGATTCAATAACCTTACCTCGTCGATACACCAACAACAACACTGTAGTCTCCCATGCTAGTCAGATTCAATAACCTTACCTCGTCGATACACCAACAACAACACTGTAGTCTCCCATGCTAGTCAGATTCAATAACCTTACCTCGTCGATACACCAACAACAACACTGTAGTCTCCCATGCTAGTCAGATTCAATAACCTTACCTCGTCGATACATCAACAACAACACTGTAGTCTCCCATGCTAGTCAGATTCAATAACCTTACCTCGTCGATACATCAACAACAACACTGTAGTCTCCCATGCTAGTCAGATTCAATAACCTTACCTCGTCGATACATCAACAACAACACTGTAGTCTCCCATGCTAGTCAGATTCAATAACCTTACCTCGTCGATACACCAACAACAACACTGTAGTCTCCCATGCTAGTCAGATTCAATAACCTTACCTCGTCGATACACCAACAACAACACTGTAGTCTCCCATGCTAGTCAGATTCAATAACCTTACCTCGTCGATACATCAACAACAACACTGTAGTCTCCCATGCTAGTCAGATTCAATAACCTTACCTCGTCGATACACCAACAACAACACTGTAGTCTCCCATGCTAGTCAGATTCAATAACCTTACCTCGTCGATACACCAACAACAACACTGTAGTCTCCCATGCTAGTCAGATTCAATAACCTTACCTCGTCGATACACCAACAACAACACTGTAGTCTCCCATGCTAGTCAGATTCAATAACCTTACCTCGTCGATACACCAACAACAACACTGTAGTCTCCCATGCTAGTCAGATTCAATAACCTTACCTCGTCGATACACCAACAACAACACTGTAGTCTCCCATGCTAGTCAGATTCAATAACCTTACCTCGTCGATACACCAACAACAACACTGTAGTCTCCCATGCTAGTCAGATTCAATAACCTTACCTCGTCGATACACCAACAACAACACTGTAGTCTCCCATGCTAGTCAGATTCAATAACCTTACCTCGTCGATACACCAACAACAACACTGTAGTCTCCCATGCTAGTCAGATTCAATAACCTTACCTCGTCGATACACCAACAACAACACTGTAGTCTCCCATGCTAGTCAGATTCAATAACCTTACCTCGTCGATACACCAACAACAACACTGTAGTCTCCCATGCTAGTCAGATTCAATAACCTTACCTCGTCGATACACCAACAACAACACTGTAGTCTCCCATGCTAGTCAGATTCAATAACCTTACCTCGTCGATACACCAACAACAACACTGTAGTCTCCCATGCTAGTCAGATTCAATAACCTTACCTCGTCGATACACCAACAACAACACTGTAGTCTCCCATGCTAGTCAG
This sequence comes from Mimachlamys varia, assembly GCA_947623455.1. NCBI lineage: Eukaryota > Metazoa > Mollusca > Bivalvia > Pectinida > Pectinidae > Mimachlamys > Mimachlamys varia. The sequence goes on from OX392533.1 coordinate 43,661,323, forward strand.
ATTCAATAACCTTACCTCGTCGATACACCAACAACAACACTGTAGTCTCCCATGCTAGTCAGATTCAATAACCTTACCTCGTCGATACACCTACAATAATACTCTAGTCTCCCGATAAAAGAAAAAAATAGGAAAATGCCATCTTGTCACAACCAACATATCGGAAGAAGTGTAGACCAACATGAAAATAGTTTCTATTTAATTGAGGTGGACATAAAGTCTTCAATTTTTCCATGTCATATTCCAAGAGTGTAGGTAGGCCTAATCGTTACCCCTGGGTATCGAGGATGTTTTATCCCCCACTTTCACCGAAACGGGCTATCGATTTGGGCTTGTCCGTCCGTCTATCTGTCACACTTTGATTCCCTGCAATAACGGCAATAAATATTATTTGATTTTCTTGAAACTTGGTTACAAGGAAAAATGCGTAACGGGCTCGGACAAGTTCGATTGCCATTAATTCGCGGAGTTATGGCCCTTTAATAAACGAAAAATGTCATTTTCTTTCGATTTCGTGCAATAATGGCAACAAATATTATCCAAACTTGGTAACCAGGTAAATTGTCTTAAGGGCTCGGCCAATTTCGATCGCCACTTTTGGCTGTTATTGTTTGGCGGAGTTATGGCCCCTTGATTAACGTTTCCGTGCAATCACGGCAACACATATTATTGCAATATGATTAACGGTACCCCCTTTTGATTTATGATGTAACATTTGCTTTTTATAGACTTGAACGATTTATTAGCTCACCTGGCCCGAAGGGCCAAGTGAGCTTATGTGATTGTCCGTCCGTCCGTCGTCCGTCTGTCCTGCGTCCGTTAACTTTTTCCTTTAAACGACTTCTTCTAAAATACCGCAAGGCCTAGTGACATGAAATTGGCTAGAAGCTTTCTTGGAAAGAGCTGAACAAAATTTGCGAAAAAAATCGCTTTGACCTACTTTCAATAAGGTCACAGGGTAAAAAATGTCGAAATCTTCAAACAACTTCTTCTGAAATACCGTCTAGCATAGAGACCTCATATTTGACTGGTAGCTTCCTTGGATGAAGCCGAATAAAATTTGCGAAAAGAAACGACCTTGACCCATATTCAAGGTCACAGGGGTCAAATCTGGACTTCTTCTAATAAACCGAAACCCCTAGAAGCATATTTGGCTGAAAGGTTTCTTGGATGATACCCGACAAAGTTTGAGAAAAGAAATGACCTTGACATATATTCAAAGTCTCAGGGGTCACATCTGTTAAAACATTTAAATGACTTCTTTTGATTAACCAAAAGTCCTAGAGACATTAAATTTGGCTGGTGGCTTCCTTTGATAAAACATGACAAAGTTTATGAAAAGAAATGACCTTGACCTATATTCAAGGTCACAAGGGTCAACTCTGATAAAACCTTCAAACGACTTCTTCTGACATACTAAAAGCCCTAGAAGCATGATTTTAGCTGAAAGGTTAATTGGATGAAGCCCGACAAAGTTAGTGAAAAAAATGACCTTGACTTATATTCAAGGTTACAAGGGTAAAATCTGTTAATATCTTTAAATAACACTGGTATATTCCATGGAAGAAGCCGAGCATTTGTAAATGAAAATGACGTCTTACAAGGTCACAGGGATAAAAAATGTCTTATAGTCAAAGATTTTAGGCGACTTTAGGGTTACACTAAACATAAATCAGAGATTGATACCAGGTGAGCGATGCATGAGCTTTGGGCCTCTTGTCTTACTACATACACGTGTATAAATATACCACAAATGGATTGACCGTTTAAATGCAATGAGGGCAATTGACTTAACCAGCAAAGGGTTAACGGAAAGGCGAATAGTACACGTCCGTAGGAGACGAGAGCTAGTATAAGACATTCCTCCGATTTCAGGCCCCGGTTTCATCAACGTTCCTTAACTTAAGGAAATTCCTCAGCTTAAAATTCTCGAAAGCATTACAGAATTTAAGGAAAGTTCCTTGACTAAGGATTCTTCTTAACTTCTGTAATGCTTTCCTATGGAGAATTTTAAGTAAATGAGTTTCCTTAAGTTAAGGAATGTTGATGAATTACAGCTTCTTATCATACATATATGTGTGTAATAGGACGAGGAAAAGTGAAAAAGATAAGCCGTCGTTGGAGCTCGAACCCGCAACCCTTAGCTCTTCTGCCCGATGCTATACCGAGTGAGCTAAAGGGATATTCCATACAGCTCACGCTTGTAAGGAAACCTAATCAATGCACGTTTTAAACATTTATACGAGTATACGACATTACATATATTTGTCGCACACTAGCGGTCGCTAAGCTACACACTATGTTGATGAGGGAGCAAAAAAAAAAAAAAAAAATTAGGGGGAAAATGTTACCATGTACGTTTGATTTATTCTCATTTTTTTCTAATATACGTATCTTCAAGCCTATCCCCTATACCCTTTCCCGTTGTACTACACGGAATGGAACAAATAAACAAGTAAACATACATGTACATAAAGGGTAAAGCGGCAAATATGCATAAATAAATTAATTTATTCTTTTATTAGATATTCAACAATTTAATTGATAGAGTGGAGAGTGTAACAAATATTTCCGTAATGCCGTTTCTGTATAGCTATCCGCACCCATACTTCAGTGTTGTCGAATACACATGTGTGAGGTTCTGTGTACGTACAATGCACGTGAATTTAAAGCGTTCATCCGTACACATCCGTAGGAGACGAGGTCTAGTGTAAACACGCCAACTGTTGTACACGTCCGTAGGAGACGAGATCTAGTGTAAACACGCCAACTGTTGTACACGTCCGTAAGAGACGAGATCTAGTGTAAACACGCAAACTGTTGTACAAGTCCGTAGGAGACGAGGTCTAGTGTAAACACGCCAACTGTTAACACGTCCGTATGAGACGAGATCTAGTGTAAACACGCCAACTGTTGTACACGTCCGTAGGAGACGAGATTTAGTATAAACACACCAACTGTTATACACATGTCCGTAGGAGACGAGGTCTATTGTAAACACGCCAACTGTTATACACGTCCGTAGGAGACGAGATCTAGTGTAAACACGCCAGCTGATGTAAACGTCCATAGGAGACTAGATCTAGTATCAACACGCCAACTGTTGTACAAGTCCGTAGGAGACGAGAGCTAGTGTAAACACGCAAACTGTTGTACACGTCCGTAGGAGACGAGGTCTAGTGTCAACACGCCAACTGTTGTACACGTCCGTAAGAGACGAGATTTAGTGTAAACACGCCAACTGTTGTACACGTCCGAAAGAGACGAGATCTAGTGTAAACACGCCAACTGTTGTACACGTCCGTAGGAGACGAGGTCTAGTGTAAACACGCCAACAGTTGTACACGCCCGTAAGAGACGAGATCTAGTGTAAACACGCCAACTGTTTTACACGTCCGTAGGAGACGAGATCTAGTGTAAACACGCCAACTGGTGTACACGTCCGTAGGAGACAAGATCTAGTGTAAACACGCCAACTGTTGTACACGTCCGTAAGAGACGAGATCCAGTATAAACACGCCAACTGTTGTACACTTCCGTAAGAGATGAGATCTAGTGTAAACACGCCAACTGTTTTACACTTCCGTAAGAGACGAGATCTAGTGTAAACACGCCAACTGTTGTACACTTCCGTAGGAGACGAGGTCTAGTATAAACACGCCAACTGTTGTGCACGTCCGTAGGAGACGAGATCTAGTGTAAACATGCCAACTGTTGTACACCTCCGTAGGAGACAAGGTCTAGTATAAACACGCCAACTGTTGTACACGTCCGTAGGAGACGAGATCTAGTATAAACACGCCAGCTGTTGTACACGTTCGTAGGAGACGAGATCTAGTGTAAACACGCCAACTGGTGTTCACGTCCGTAGGAGACGAGATCTAGTATAAACACGCCAACTGTTATACACGTCCGTAGGATACGAGATCTAGTATAAACACGCCAACTGTTGTACACGTCCGTAGGAGACGAGATCTAGTGTAAACACGCCAACTGGTGTACACGTCCGTACGAGACGAGATCTAGTGTAAACAAGCCAACTGGTGTACACGTCCGTAGGAGACGAGATCTAGTATAAACACGCCAACTGTTGTACACGTCCGTAGGAGACGAGATCTAGTGTAAACACGCCAACTGGTGTACACGTTCGTAGGAGACGAGGTCTAGTGTAAACACGCCAACTGGTGTACACGTTCGTAGGAGACGAGGTCTAGTGTAAACACGCCAACTGGTGTACACGTCCGTAGGAGACGAGATCTAGTATAAACACGCCAACTGGTGTACACGTCCGTAGGAGACGAGATCTAGTATAAACACGCCCAACTGTTGTACACGTCCGTAGGAGACGAGATCTAGTATAAACACGCAAACTGTTATACACGTCCGTAGGAGACGAGATCTAGTGTAAACACGCCAACTGTTATACACGTCCGTAGGAGACGAGATCTAGTGTAAACACGCCAACTGTTATACACGTCCGTAGGAGACGAGATCTAGTGTAAACACGCCAACTGGTGTACACGTCCGTAGGAGACAAGATCTAGTGTAAACACGCCAACTGTTGTACACGTCCGTAAGAGACGAGATCCAGTATAAACACGCCAACTGTTGTACACTTCCGTAAGAGACGAGATCTAGTGTAAACACGCCAACTGTTTTACACTTCCGTAAGAGACGAGATCTAGTGTAAACACGCCAACTGTTGTACACTTCCGTAGGAGACGAGGTCTAGTATAAACACGCCAACTGTTGTGCACGTCCGTAGGAGACGAGATCTAGTGTAAACACGCCAACTGTTGTACACCTCCGTAGGAGACAAGGTCTAGTATAAACACGCCAACTGTTGTACACGTCCGTAGGAGACGAGATCTAGTATAAACACGCCAGCTGTTGTACACGTTCGTAGGAGACGAGGTCTAGTGTAAACACGCCAACTGGTGTTCACGTCCGTAGGAGACGAGATCTAGTATAAACACGCCAACTGTTATACACGTCCGTAGGATACGAGATCTAGTATAAACACGCCAACTGTTGTACACGTCCGTAGGAGACGAGATCTAGTGTAAACACGCCAACTGGTGTACACGTCCGTACGAGACGAGATCTAGTGTAAACAAGCCAACTGGTGTACACGTCCGTAGGAGACGAGATCTAGTATAAACACGCCAACTGTTGTACACGTCCGTAGGAGACGAGATCTAGTGTAAACACGCCAACTGGTGTACACGTTCGTAGGAGACGAGGTCTAGTGTAAACACGCCAACTGGTGTACACGTCCGTAGGAGACGAGATCTAGTATAAACACGCCCAACTGTTGTACACGTCCGTAAGAGACGAGATCTAGTGTAAACACGCCAACTGTTGTACACGTCCGTAGGAGACGAGATCTAGTGTAAACACGCCAACTGTTGTACACGTCCGTAGGAGACGAGATCTAGTGTAAACACGCTAATTTTTGTACACGTCCGTAGGAGACGAGATCTAGTATAAACACGCAAACTGTTATACACGTCCGTAGGAGACGAGATCTAGTGTAAACACGCCAACTGTTGTACACGTCCGTAGGAGACGAGAGCTAGTGTAAACACGCCAACTGATGAACACGTCCGTAGAAGACGAGATCTAGTGTAAACACGCCAACTGGTGTACACGTCCGTAGGAGACGAGATCTAGTATAAACACGCCAGCTGTTGTACACGTCCGTAGGAGACGAGAGCTAGTGAAAACACGCCAACTGTTGTACACGTCCGTAAGAGACGAGATCTAGTGTAAACACGCCAACTGTTGTACACGTCCGTAGGAGACGAGATCTAGTGTAAACACGCCAACTGTTGTACACGTCCGTAGGAGACGAGATCTAGTGTAAACACGCTAACTTTTGTACACGTCCGTAGGAGACGAGATCTAGTATAAACACGCAAACTGTTATACACGTCCGTAGGAGACGAGATCTAGTGTAAACACGCCAACTGTTGTACACGTCCGTAGGAGACGAGAGCTAGTGTAAACACGCCAACTGATGAACACGTCCGTAGGAGACGAGATCTAGTGTAAACACGCTAACTTTTGTACACGTCCGTAGGAGACGAGATCTAGTATAAACACGCAAACTGTTATACACGTCTGTAGGAGACGAGATCTAGTGAAAACACGCCAACTGTTGTACACGTCCGTAGGAGACGAGAGCTAGTGTAAACACGCCAACTGATGAACACGTCCGTAGAAGACGAGATCTAGTGTAAACACGCCAACTGGTGTACACGTCCGTAGGAGACGAGATCTAGTATAAACACGCCAGCTGTTGTACACGTCCGTAGGAGACGAGAGCTAGTGAAAACACGCCAACTGTTGTACACGTCCGTAAGAGACGAGATCTAGTGTAAACACGCCAACTGTTATTCACGTCCGTACGAAACGAGATCTAGTGTAAACACGCCAACTGGTGTACACGTCCGTAGGACACGAGATCTAGTGTAAACACGCCAACTGTTGTACACGTCTGTAGGAGACGAGAGCTAGTGTAAACACGCCAACTGTTATACACGTCCGTAGGAGACGAGATCTAGTGTAGACACGCCAACTATTGTACACCTCCGTAGGAGACGATATCTAGTATAAACACGCAAACTGTTATACACGTCCGTAGGAGACGAGGTCTAGTGTAAACACGTCAACTGTTATACACGTCCGTAAGAGACGAGATCTAGTGTAAACACGCCAACTGTTGTACACTTCCGTAAGAGACGAGATCTAGTGTAAACACGCCAACTGTTGTACACTTCCGTAGGAGACGAGGTCTAGTGTAAACACGCCAACTGTTGTGCACGTCCGTAGGAGACGAGATCTAGTGTAAACACGCCAACTGTTGTGCACGTCCGTAGGAGACGAGATCTAGTGTAAACACGCCAACTGTTGTACACGTCCGTAGGAGACGAGATCTAGTATAAATACGCAAACTGTTATACACGTCCGTAGGAGACCAGATCTAGTGTAAACACGCCAACTGTTGTACACCTCCGTAGGAGACGAGAGCTAGTGTAAACACGCCAACTGATGTACACGTCCGTAGGAGACGAGATCTAGTGTAAACACGCAAACTGGTGTACACGTCCGTAGGAGACGAGATCTAGTATAAACACGCCAGCTGTTGTACACGTCCGTAGGAGACGAGAGCTAGTGAAAACACGCCAACTGTTGTACACGTCCGTAAGAGACGAGATCTAGTGTAAACACGCCAACTGTTATACATGTCCGTAGGAGACGAGATCTAGTGTAAACACGCCAACTGGTGTACACGTCCGTAGGAGACGAGATCTAGTGTGAACACGCTAACTGTTGTACACGTCTGTAGGAGACGAGAGCTAGTGTACACACGCCAACTGTTATACACGTCCGTAGGAGACGAGATGTAGTGTAGACACGCCAACTGTTGTACACCTCCGTAGGAGACGAGATCTAGTGTAAACACGCTAACTTTTGTACACGTCCGTAGGAGACGAGATCTAGTATGAACACGCCAACTGTTATACACGTCCGTAGGAGACGAGATCTAGTGTAAACACGCCAACTGATGTACACGTCCGTAGGAGACGATATCTAGTGTAAACACGCCAACTGGTGTACACGTCCGTAGGAGACGAGGTCTAGTGTAAACACACCAACTGTTATACACGTCGTAGGAGACGAGGTCTATTGTAAACACGCCAACTGTTATACACGTCCGTAGGAGACGAGATCTAGTGTAAACACGCAAGCTGATGTAAACGTCCGTAGGAGACTAGATCTAGTATCAACACGCCAACTGTTGTACAAGTCCGTAGGAGACGAGAGCTAGTGTAAACACGCCAACTGTTGTACACGTCTGTAGGAGACGAGATCTAGTGTAAACACGCCAATTGTTATACACGTCCGTAGGAGACGAGGTCTAGTGTAAACACGCCAACTGTTGTACACGTCCGTAGGAGACGAGGTCTAGTGTAAACACGCCAACTGTTGTACACGTCCGTAAGAGACGAGATCTAGTGTAAACACGCCAACTGGTGTACACGTCCGTAGGAGACGAGGTCTAGTGTAAACACGCCAACTGTTGTACACGTCCGTAGGAGACGAGGTCTAGTGTAAACACGCCAACTGTTGTACACGTCCGTAGGAGACGAGGTCTAGTGTGAACACGCCAACTGTAGTCTGTTATACACGTCCGTAGGAGACGAGATCTAGTGTAAACACGCCAACTGTTGTACACGTCGGTAGGAGACGAGATCTAGTGTAAACACGCCAACTGTTGTACACTTCCGTAGGAGACGAGGTCTAGTGTAAACACGCCAAATGTTGTACACGTCCGTAGGAGACGAGGTCTAGTGTAAACACGCCAACTGTTGTACACGTCCGTAGGAGACGAGATCTAGTGTAAACACGCCAACTGTTGTACACTTCCGTAAGAGACGAGATCTAGTGTAAACACGCCAACTGTTATACACGTCCGTAGGAGACGAGGTCTAGTGTAAACACGCAAATTGTTGTACACGTCCGTAAGAGACGAGATCTAGTGTAAACACGCCAACTGTTGTACACGTCCGTAGGAGACGAGATCTAGTGTAAATACGCCAACTGTTATACACGTCTGTAGGAGACGAGATTTAGTGTAAACACGCCAACTGTTGTACACGTCGGTAGGAGACGAGATCTAGTGTAAACACGCCAACTGTTATACACCTCCGTATGAGACGAGGTCTAGTGTAAACACGCCAACTATTGTACACGTCCGTAGGAGACGAGATCTAATGTAAACACGCCAACTGTTGTACACTTCCGTAAGAGACGAGATCTAGTGAAAACACGCCAACTGTTGTACACTTCCGTAAGAGACGAGATCTAGTGTAAACACGCCAACTGTTGTACACTTCCGTAGGAGACGAGGTCTAGTGTAAACACGCCAACTGTAGTCTGTTATACACGTCTGTAGGAGACGAGATCTAGTGTAAACACGCCAACTGTTGTACACGTCGGTAGGAGACGAGATCTAGTGTAAACACGCCAACTGTTGTACACGTCCGTAGGAGACGAGGTCTAGTGTGAACACGCCAACTGTAGTCTGTTATACACGTCTGTAGGAGACGAGATCTAGTGTAAACACGCCAACTGTTGTACACATCCGTAGGAGACGAGATCTAGTGTAAACACGCCAACTGTTGTACAAGTCCGTAGGAGACGAGGTCTAGTGTAAACACGCCAAATGTTGTACACGTCCGTAGGAGACGAGGTCTAGTGTAAACACGCCAACTGTTGTACACGTCCGTAGGAGACGAGATCTAGTGTAAACACGCCAACTGTTGTACACTTCCGTAAGAGACGAGATCTAGTGTAAACACGCCAACTGTTATACACGTCCGTAGGAGACGAGGTCTAGTGTAAACACGCAAATTGTTGTACACGTCCGTAAGAGACGAGATCTAGTGTAAACACGCCAACTGTTGTACACGTCCGTAGGAGACGAGATCTAGTGTAAATACGCCAACTGTTATACACGTCTGTAGGAGACGAGATTTAGTGTAAACACGCCAACTGTTGTACACGTCGGTAGGAGACGAGATCTAGTGTAAACACGCCAACTGTTATACACCTCCGTAGGAGACGAGGTCTAGTGTAAACACGCCAACTATTGTACACGTCCGTAGGAGACGAGATCTAATGTAAACACGCCAACTGTTGTACACTTCCGTAAGAGACGAGATCTAGTGAAAACACGCCAACTGTTGTACACTTCCGTAAGAGACGAGATCTAGTGTAAACACGCCAACTGTTGTACACTTCCGTAGGAGACGAGGTCTAGTGTAAACACGCCAACTGTTGTGCACGTCCGTAGGAGACGAGATCTAGTGTAAACACGCCAACTGTTGTACACGTCGGTAGGAGACGAGGTCTAGTGTAAACACGCCAACTGTTATACACCTCCGTAGGAGACGAGGTCTAGTGTAAACACGCCAACTATTGTACACGTCCGTAGGAGACGAGATCTAATGTAAACACGCCAACTGTTGTACACGTCCGTTGGAGACGAGATCTAATGTAAACACGCCAACTGTTTTTATGTTATGCTCGCTAAGTCACATGTTATGTAGAAAAGAACATTGTTATCTCACAATGAATACCAACGTTCTTTTCAACATAACATGACAAAGGCGAAGCCTTAAAAGAGTATGGCTTTAGTTACTCTCTGATATTTATTCAAACTCATTCATGTACTTGTTCAGAATGAGATGCAATTTCCATCATTTTAAGTGAAAGTCGAAACATTCAACAGTTTCTGAAGTAGCGAGAGAGGTCAATGCAACAAACATTCAACCTTCCGGTAATACACGTACTCTCCTAGTTCTACTGAAGATACTGTAAATATCTCATCGCTCATCTTACCGTCACGTTTGTCCTTTGAACTATATAAATATTTCCTGTTTAATCAGGGAGTCGTGCCTGACTGATCATGAACGTGACAAATAACTCCCTAATTCATTTGTATTTCTGTACCGACTTAGTTCATCAATATTTATATCGCCTTTCTAGCTGGCAGCATCACCATCATCAGAACAACAAGCAGATAATGTGAGGTCAAAAATTCAAATTCTGTATCCTTTTGTGGCTTTGGGAAAAACGTTTTTACCAAGGGAATTCGTACTCTGCAACAATATACATAAAACACTGTGTAATCTGTGTGTCTACACGATGCATAACATGTTCAAACGATAATGTCACATCCCTAATGTCGAATAAATTCATTATACTAAATAAACACCATTACAATATCAATATTCTATATACATGTACAACGTTGTGTTTCCCCGAAGCTGAGAACACGATTTGGTCACACAGCTTTTGTTTCATTAGGCATTCAGTGGTGTTAGTATGATGGATTTCATATGAGAAGCTGACAATGGCTATCCAATTATCGGATCGCACGAACATTGTTAGGACATTGTAATACACGGAACCTGGATGAGAACAATATCCGGATGGTCAAATGTGGTACTGTTTAATAATGTCTTACACGAGGCTGTAGTACCTCGATTGGCTGTAGTGTTGGACAAATTCTAAGGAAGCACCATGAGTATTAAGTCTGAAGCCGACGAGGTAAGTACATAATATGAAGAAAATTTACGAAGGGTAAATATCGAAAAAAAAATGCTTTAGACATGTAAGTTTGAATTAAAAGACTCTTCTTATAGAAACATGATAACCGTTCATTCCAACAATCACGTGTGGGAAATCCGTTTTTCGCAGAACATGAGTATTATATGTTGGAGGCTTCATACAAATTCCGTTCAATTGCAAATTATTCTGTGCAATGAAGTAGTTTATGTTTAAAACAACAAAACCTTTCCAGATCAATACACTGTACATGCAATGCGATCAATGGATGATATTGTTTCTATTCATATCTGAATTGAAGCAGTCAATTTTCATTTAAATAAATACACTATGGTTACCTGTTTTCTTCTACAACCGGAAGGTTAACTTACTCACGTCTGGGGACCTTATCGTCTGTTATTTGGTGACATCCTTTGAAATTACTTGAAAATAGTTTTTTTGGGGGGAAATGACTGCCATAAAAGATGACGTCACAATGAAAGCTGACACTGAAAAAACACTTTGATAATGACGGTGTCACTGTTGTATGTTTGGTCAATGAACTCACGTTCAGTGTGGTCTGCAACCAGCACATCCTCGATATCCAGTGGTTACGCTCACTTTCGTTCTCTACACCCCTGGTACATCCTCGATATCCAGTGGTTACGCTCACCTTCGTTCTCTACACCCCTGGTACACCCTCGATATCCAGTGGTTACGTTCACCTTCGTTCTCTACACCCCTGGTACACCCTCGATATCCAGTGGTTACGTTCACCTTCGTTCTCTACACCCCTGGTACATCCTCGATATCCAGTGGTTACGCTCACCTTCGTTCTCTACACCCCTGGTACATCCTCGATATCCAGTGGTTACGTTCACCTTCGTTCTCTACACCCCTGGTACACCCTCGATATCCAGTGGCTACGTTCACCTTCGTTCTCTACACCCCGGGTACACCCTCGATATCCAGTGGTTACGCTCACCTTCGTTCTCTACACCCCTGGTACATCCTCGATATCCAGTGGTTACGTTCACCTTCGTTCTCTAAACCCCCCGTTCAACCTCGATATCCAGTGGTTACGCTCACTTTCGTTCTCTACACCCCTGGTACATCCTCGATATCCAGTGGTTACGCTCACCTTCGTTCTCTACACCCCTGGTACATCCTCGATATCCAGTGGTTACGTTCACATTCGTTCTCTACACCCCTGGTACATCCTCGATATCCAGTGGTTACGTTCACATTCGTTCTCTACACCCCTGGTACATCCTCGATATCCAGTGGCTACGCTCACCTTCGTTCTCTACACCCCTGGTACACCCTCGATATCCAGTGGTTACGTTCACCTTCGTTCTCTACACCCCTGGTACACCCTCGATATCCAGTGGTTACGTTCACCTTCTTTCTCTACACCCCTGGTACACCCTCGATATCCAGTGGTTACGTTCACCTTCTTTCTCTACACCACTGGTACACCCTTGATATCCAGTGGTTACGCTCACTTTCGTTCTCTACACCCCTGGTACATCCTCGATATCCAGTGGTTACGCTCACCTTCGTTCTCTACACCCCTGGTACACCCTCGATATCCAGTGGTTACGTTCACCTTCTTTCTCTACACCCCTGGTACACCCTCGATATCCAGTGGTTACGTTCACCTTCTTTCTCTACACCCCTGGTACACCCTCGATATCCAGTGGTTACGTTCACCTTCGTTCTCTACACCCCTGGTACATCCTCGATATCCAGTGGTTACGTTCACCTTCTTTCTCTACACCCCTGGTACACCCTCGATATCCAGTGGTTACGTTCACCTTCTTTCTCTACACCCCTGGTACACCCTCGATATCCAGTGGTTACGTTCACCTTCTTTCTCTACACCCCTGGTACACCCTCGATATCCAGTGGTTACGTTCACCTTCGTTCTCTACACCCCTGGTACATCCTCGATATCCAGTGGTTACGTTCACCTTCTTTCTCTACACCCCTGGTACACCCTCGATATCCAGTGGTTACGTTCACCTTCGTTCTCTACACCCCTGGTACACCCTCGATATCCAGTGGTTACGTTCACCTTCGTTCTCTACACCCCTGGTACATCCTCGATATCCAGTGGTTACGTTCACCTTCTTTCTCTACACCCCTGGTACACCCTCGATATCCAGTGGTTACGTTCACCTTCTTTCTCTACACCCCTTGTACACCCTCGATATCCAGTGGTTACGTTCACCTTCGTTCTCTACACCCCTGGTACATCCTCGATATCCAGTGGTTACGTTCACCTTCTTTCTCTACACCCCTGGTACACCCTCGATATCCAGTGGTTACGTTCACCTTCGTTCTCTACACCCCTGGTACATCCTCGATATCCAGTGGTTACGTTCACCTTCTTTCTCTACACCCCTGGTACACCCTCGATATCCAGTGGTTACGTTCACCTTCTTTCTCTACACCCCTGGTACACCCTCGATATCCAGTGGTTACGTTCACCTTCGTTCTCTACACCCCTGGTACATCCTCGATATCCAGTGGTTACGTTCACCTTCTTTCTCTACACCCCTGGTACACCCTCGATATCCAGTGGTTACGTTCACCTTCGTTCTCTACACCCCTGGTACATCCTCGATATCCAGTTGTTACGTTCACCTTCGTTCTCTACACCCCTGGTACACCCTCGATATCCAGTGGTTACGCTCACCTTCGTTCTCTACACCCCTGGTACATCCTCGATATCCAGTGGTTACGTTCACCTTCGTTCTCTACACCCCTGGTACATCCTCGATATCCAGTGGTTACGTTCACCTTCTTTCTCTACACCCCTGGTACACCCTCGATATCCAGTGGTTACGTTCACCTTCGTTCTCTACACCCCTGGTACACCCTCGATATCCAGTGGTTACGTTCACCTTCGTTCTCTACACCCCTGGTACATCCTCGATATCCAGTGGCTACGCTCACCTTCGTTCTCTACACCCCTGGTACACCCTCGATATCCAGTGGTTACGTTCACCTTCGTTCTCTACACCCCTGGTACATCCTCGATATCCAGTGGCTACGCTCACCTTCGTTCTCTACACCCCTGGTACATCCTCGATATCCAGTGGTTACGCTCACCTTCGTTCTCTACACCCCTGGTACATCCTCGATATCCAGTGGTTACGTTCACCTTCTTTCTCTACACCCCTGGTACACCCTCGATATCCAGTGGTTACGTTCACCTTCGTTCTCTACACCCCTGGTACACCCTCGATATCCAGTGGTTACGTTCACCTTCGTTCTCTACACCCCTGGTACATCCTCGATATCCAGTGGCTACGCTCACCTTCGTTCTCTACACCCCTGGTACATCCTCGATATCCAGTGGTTACGCTCACCTTCGTTCTCTACACCCCTGGTACATCCTCGATATCCAGTGGCTACGTTCACCTTCGTTCTCTACACCCCGGGTACACCCTCGATATCCAGTGGTTACGTTCACCTTCTTTCTCTACACCCCTGGTTCATCCTCGATATCCAGTGGTTACGTTCACCTTCTTTCTCTACACCCCTGGTTCATCCTCGATATCCAGTGGCTACGTTCACCTTCGTTCTCTACACCCCGGGTACACCCTCGATATCCAGTGGTTACGCTCACTTTCGTTCTCTACACCCCTGGTACACCCTCGATATCCAGTGGTTACGCTCACCTTCGTTTTCTACACCCCTGGTACATCCTCGATATCCAGTGGTTACGCTCATCTACGCTCTCTACACCCCTGGAATATGCCATAGCAAACAGAAGGCTCGCTCAGGTGAAAAAAACCCTTTATCAATAGCCAGGCGGCAATTTTTACCGTTATGTGACCTCGAGATTATTTGAATGAACATCAAAGGACCGGACCAGTCGTCTTGCCCCATCAACATATGGCACACACGAAGCCTTCAGTTTTGCCATGACATATTCCAGGGGTGTAGAGAGCGTAGGTGATCATAACCCCCGGATATCGAGGATGGTCCGGGGTGTAGAGAGTGTAGGTGAGTGTAACCCCTGGATATCGAGGCTGTACCAGGCATGTAGTGAGAGAGCGTAGGTAATCGTTACCCTTGCATATCAAGGATGCACCCATCATCATCATCATCATCATCATCATCATCATCATCATCATCATCATCATCATACATGTATAATCTTCATTATCACAACGTATATCATTATCCACGCATATATCACCATCATAATCATCATACCATGCTGTCATCATCTTCATCATTATCTTCAACATTGTGATGAGATCATTTCCACAGAGATCATCATCATCACACGCATCACCATCATAACATCATCAACTAGAGTCATCATCATTATTATTATAAATGTCATCATAATCATTATCTTCATCATTATCAACATTTTGATCCGATCATTAAATTATTCCTACATAGATCATTGTCATCATCTAACCCTGACCCTCACTGATGTGCTCATCTCATTACCATATGTGTAAATCCTATATACTATAGTTATACTTACACACTACATTACACTCATACCCAACACTCACACCAATATTACCATATGTGTAAATCCTATATACCATATCATACTTACACACTACATTACACTCATACCTAACTCTCACACTAACATTACCATATGTGTAAATCCTATATACCATAGTCTTACTTACACACTACATTACACTCATACCCAACACTCACACCAATATTACCATATGTGTAAATCCTATATACCATAGTCATACTTACACACTACATTACACTCATACCTAACTCTCACACTAACATTACCATATGTGTAAATCCTATATACTATAGTCATACTTACACACTACATTACACTCATACCCAATTCTCACACTAACATTGACATATGTGTATCGTAGGGTGTCCCTAATGCAGAAGTTAGTTGTAGGTATCGTAGGGTGTCCCTAATGTAGAGGTTAGTTGTAGGTAGCGTAGGGTGTCCCTAATGTAGAGGTTAATTGTAGGTATCGTAGGGTGTCCCTCATGTAGAAGTTAGTTGTAGGTATCGTAGAGTGTCCCTCATGTAGAAGTTAGTTTTAAGTATCGTAAGGTGTCACTAATGTAAAGAAGTTTGTAAGTATCGTAGGGTGTCCCTAATGTAAAGAAGTTTGTAAGTATCGTAGGATGTCCCTAATGTAAAGAAGTTTGTAAGTATCGTAGGGTGTCCCTAATGTAAAGAAGTTTGTAAGTATCGTAAGGTGTCCCTAATGTAAAGAAGTTTGTAAGTATCGTAGGGTGTCCCTAATGTAAAGAAGTTTGTAAGTATCGTAGAGTGTCCCTCATGTAGAAGTTAGTTTTAAGTATCGTAGGGTGTCCCTAATGTAAAGAAGTTTGTAAGTATCGTAGGGTGTCCCTAATGTAAAGAAGTTTGTAAGTACCGTAGGGTGTCCCTAATGTAAAGAAGTTTGTAAGTATCGTAGGGTGTCCCTAATGTAAAGAAGTTTGTAAGTATCGTAAGGTGTCCCTAATGTAAAGAAGTTTGTAAGTATCGTAGGGTGTCCCTAATGTAAAGAAGTTTGTAAGTATCGTAGGGTGTCCCTAATGTAAAGAAGTTTGTAAGTATCGTAGGGTGTCCCTAATGTAAAGAAGTTTGTAAGTATCGTAGGGTGTCCCTAATGTAAAGAAGTTTGTAAGTATCGTAGGGTGTCCCTAATGTAAAGAAGTTTGTAAGTATCGTAGGGTGTCTGTTAATAGGAGAATTTAGTAACTCAAGGTGATTAATGTGATTTGTTTATATCTTGACATTCAATTAAGGAGTGCACCGCCAGGCTCGGCACTGGACAGCGTAATCGAGTTCCCATGGGTGTCAGGTGCCTCACCGGAATGTGACCCCGCGAGTCTCCTATCATCTAGTATATATCATTACCTGACACTTTCCTTTTGTCTATGAATTAAGATTCTAATTATGTTTGGTTAAACTGTGAGAACAGGTCTGATAGCGTCAGTTCTGGTGTGGCCGTGGAAGGGGTAACTTGTAAAGCTCGATACTCAGGCCATACATGTTATCAATGTCTGTACTTTGCTAATAATCAACATTTATACGAAGAATTGTTGTTGCTGGTTGTGTTTTGCAATATAGTACAGAATATAGGGTAACATATTCTGGTGGCAGCGGTGGGATTATCTAAACGAGAAGGACTCCTTTATCAAAGGGATAACGCTCGTTAAGGAAATGTCGACTACTGAGGAAACAGAAAGTGCTACAATGACAACAGCGCAGACGAAACTTGAAATGAAACGACTTGAAATTCAAGCGGAATTAGAAAAAGAAAAGCTCCAAATGGAAAAAATGAAAATAGAAGCCGCAGAGAAGGAACGTGACCATCAAAGAAAATTGGAGGAGAGTGAGCGAGACCATCTAAGAAAAATGAAGGAATTAGAATTAGAAATCGAAAAAGCAAAACTGAGTGACACTAAATCTAGCTCTGTGCCATTTAGACTGAAGCTTCAACCCTACAACCACACAGAGAATGAAGATATTGTGACATTCTTATCTGAGTTTTCTGCTTTATCATTACAAGCAGGATGGACAGAGGAGGTCAAAATGTTGCAGCTGAGAACTTTGCTTACAGGTGAAGCAAGGGGTGCGGCTCTTTAGGCACATGGGTCATTCGAAGAACTTTTGTAAAGCTCTCATGGGTACGGGAAAAGACCATACCAGTATTTCAAGCTTTTGCAGTCTGCTCAGAAGGAATCCCAGGAGACTTACAGAGGTCTTATGGCGAGGATTGACCAATACCTCGTTAGGTTTACGGATTCGGCAGAGAATATCATGGAAAAGTTCAAAGAGGAATATTTTCTAAGTGCATTGCCTGCATCACAAGCACAATGGATACGCCGAAACAAAGGATCAAGCAGTGTTGTCGAAGCGGCGGAAGATTATATTCTGCCAGAAAAGAATATAAATAAAGGTAAGAATTCCAATGGGAAATCTTTCAACACTGAAAAGGACCACAGGAGGGAAAAATCTGTGGATTATGTGGATTATATGAAAAGCGTGCAGTGCTACAACTGTAACAGGTACGGACATTTCGCAAGGAAATGCCCGAAAAACAAGGAAGGAAAAAATCTTGCAGGATTTTTAGTGCGACAGTACACGGGAGGACTTATCCATGTCCCAGGAGAGGTCAATGGCCGTGATATCTGTTTCGTGAAAGACACTGGGTCAGCGATTACCTTGATTAGGGAAGACCTAGTAGACCCCAGTTGTGTATTGGAGGGTCAGCGAGAGACTCTATGTACAGCGACATGACAGCCGTTTTCAGCCAAGCTGGCAATTGTTGATATGGACACGCCATATTACAAGGGACACGCGCAGGTCGGATTAGTGCCTGACCTTGTCGCTGAAGCTCTGTTGGGGGTAGATATCATAGAGAGACAATCTAAGTCTGTGAATGTTATTACGCGTGCTCAACACCGTAGTAATATTGCTGCTGAGAGGCTAGCTGAGGTCAAGGCAAAGGAATGTGATGTAAAAGTTGGACTGGACCTTGATGTGGACATCGAGGAGGACTATGTGGAGGATGGTACTAAGAGTGACGTTGGACAGGTTAGTGATGTTGACCTGGAAAATGGCGATGCTGTTAGTGTGAACACTGACAACAACAATGAAAGTGTATCTGCGGATGAAGATGAAGATACAGATAGCGTCACTACAGACACCGAACCATTTGAACTTTCTGAAGTGAATGCTGAAGTGTTAAGTAAGCTTCAACAGGAAGATCCAACTCTAGCTAACATTCGTAGAAAAGCAGCAAAGTCAGCGGAGGTTGTACAGGATGACAGTAACGCCCTGTACTGGGAGAATGGTATTCTCAGGAGGAAATGGGAGTCCAGTGATGGAATCCATCATGGAGTTCAGGTAGTGCTACCAGAGGCACTACGTCTCAATGTTGTTAAATTGGGACACGACAGACCACTTGCGGGTCATTTAGGAGCAGAGAAGACCAAAGAGCGAGTATTAAAGTCATTCTATTGGCCAGGTGTTTTCAAGGGCATACAGGAGTATTGTAGTACTTGTGACGTATGTCAAAAGACTGCTAGGAGACGTGGTGATGAAAAAGCTCCGTTGGGACAACCGCCAATCATCAGAGAGCCGTTTTATAAAATCTCTATGGACGTGGTTGGGCCATTGTCTCGAACAAAGAAAGGGAACAGGTTCATTCTTACTGTAATGGACGACGCAACAAGATATCCTGAAGCTTTTGCGTTAAAGAATATTGACGCAGAAACTGTAGCTAACACACTGGTGGAACTATTCAGCAGGGTTGGTGTGCCTCGTGTTATTTTAACAGACCAGGGCACAAATTTCACCTCAAAAATGATACAAGAACTCTACCGTGTGATGGGGATCAAAGGCATAACGACGACGCCTTATCATCCACAAGCTAATGGAAAAGTGGAGAGATTTAACGCAACTCTAAAAGCTGTGTTAAATATGCTTTGCTCGTCAAACAATGAAGCCTGGGATGAACTGTTGCCATATGCATTGTTCGCATATAGGGAGGTACCCCACGAGGAAACGGGATTCTCACCCTTTGAAATGTTATATGGATGGCCAGTCAGAGGACCACTACAGATTTTAGAGCATGCCATGACAGGTGAAGGTGAGCTGAAGAAATCTGTCATTGATCATGTGGTACAAATGCGCGAAAGACTTGCAGTGATCAGAGAAACGGTTCAGGAAAACCTGACGATCAAACGACAAAAGATAAAACAGTGGTATGACAGGAACGCCACGACGCGAGAACTTCGACCGGGTGATGAGGTACTTCTGTTACTACCGTCTGATACTTCAAAAATGGCCGCACAGTGGAAAGGACCATATCGAGTTGTGAGAAAAGTCAACGACGTTAATTACGATGTGAATGTTGGTGGACGTCGTAAGAGAGTTGTTTACCATATCAACCTGCTACGTAAGTACAACAGAGCTGCTAAGAATGTCATGTTTGTCCAGAAATGTGACCTCGCTGATTCTGACTTTGACGGCTCCAACCCAAAATTTGAGGATACGCTGGATGTTACGCTTGGCAAGAATTTGAATCAATCACAACGCCATGAGATACGTCAGCTTTGTGAGGAGTACAATGACGTCATCAACCCTAATCCAGGTAGGACCTCATTAGTAACACACAGCCTAAGAACGACCTGTGAGAAACCTATCCGACAGCAGCCGTATAGAATTCCTCAAGCTAAGAAACAGGATGCGAAGAGAATGTTGGATGACATGTTAGATCGCGGTTATATAACACCCTCGTCCAGCCCATACTCATCTCCAATAGTCTTGGTGGAAAAGAAGGATACCACTACTCGGCTTTGTGTTGATTACAGGAAACTCAACGACGTGACTGTGTGTGATGGATATCCGATACCACGGGTAGATGAGATATTTGAGAAGCTAGGTACAGCAAAATACCTCAGCACTATGGATCTAGCAAAAGGATATTGGCAGATTCCTTTGTCTAAGGATTCGCAGGAGAAGTCTGCATTTGTGACAGAGTTTGGACACTATCAATTTAAAGTAATGCCCTTCGGAATGAAGACAGCACCTGCTACATTTGCACGGATGATGGACAGACTATTAGCAGGAGTTGAACATGTTGTCGCTTACTTTGATGACATAGTAGTATACAGTGACACTTTGAAGGACCACTTGGAACATATCAAGGCTGTTTTGGACAGACTTAGAGACAGTGGGCTAACAGTAAAGCCTTCAAAATGTCAACTTGGTGAGGAGGAGTTGTATTGTCTAGGACATATAGTAGGGAAAGGACAGCTCAGACCAGATAACCGGAAAGTTCAAGCTATGGTCGAATTCCCCCTCCCACAAACTAAAAAGGGAATCAGGTCATTCCTCGGTATGGCAGGATATTACCGACGCTTCGTCAGGAATTATGCAAGAATATCAGCTCCATTGACAAACATGATCAAGAAGGATCAGCCGAGACAAGTCAAATGGACAGATGACTCTGTTAAAGCATTTAGGGACCTAAAGGACGAAATGACGAGAGCACCGGTACTGGCCAACCCAGACTTCAAGCAACCATTCACCATTCAGACTGATGCTAGCAATGTAGCTATCGGAGCAGTCCTAAGCCAGGTTATTGGTAACGAGGAACACCCAATAGCCTTTATCAGCAGGAAACTACTACCACGAGAACAAAACTACTCTACAATAGAGAAGGAGTGTTTGGCTATCGTTTGGAGTGTAGAGTCATTCGCATATTACGTCAGTGGGGTAAAGTTTACGATCCAAACTGACCACAACCCGCTGAAATGGCTTGACAGGACCAAGCAAAAGAACCAGAGACTTTTGAGATGGGCCCTTGCTCTACAACAGTTCCATTATACTATAGAGTATCGACGTGGCCAGGACAATGCCAATGCAGATGGATTGTCAAGAATCGAATAGATATACTGCGTGTATATATATATAGTGCTAGTAAGCAAACTGACTTATCAAGTGTTATCTTATAATGTAATACCGTACTTGGATATACCAGTTTCCGGACATGAACATGTGCTTTTGTAATAGGATATTAGTGGACATATTCTAAGTAGAAATTGATCAAATCGGGACAATTTGGTATGTGTTAAAAGTAACCGTTATGGGGAAGTACTTTACTTTTATTTCCATCACTAAGGAATTCAAACAGTAGCTGGATCAGAAGCTTATAGACTGTTTATACTGGACACCGTATAGAACTAGTGAGTTATTGTTGGTGTACAATAGGGATTAGGTAAGTATTTAGAGTAAACCAAATAACACGCAATTTGTTTAGATTGACGAGTTGTATTTCAAGCTACATGTACAATTTAGTGCAGTGCTTTAACAATTTAACTAAAATAACAATTTTTATTACAAATGAATATTGATCCATTTACAGGGAAACGAATGTGTTTATTTTAATATATGCACTGAAATAAACGGTATTAGTGTGTTAGACACAAAATAAAACAAAAGCAAAAATCACATCCGAGATCCAGATGGAAATGCAAGATCATGATTAATTACGGGAGCATTGGCAGAGACATATACTGGTTTGTTTCAATAATAAATTGTCTGTCATTGTAATGTAATAAAAGTTTGCATTATGACGTAGATATATCATACCAACCTAAAATTATGATTAATATGTGGCAGGTTTGTACAATGTACATAGGATTTAGGTCGTCTTCTTTCTTCGAGCTAGAGGAAATTTCCCTTAAATTTGATTGACAAGATGTTACAAAGACAAAAGGATTGGACAACAGGCGTGAAGCCTATGTAAGTCCTCTCCCTTGGTGGTATACATATGGACGTTGTATTATATACAATGTAATTGCAAATATTAAATAATAAAGATTATGTTGTCAAAAATGTATCATAAAAAATATGTGTAACATTTCGCGTTAGATCTATTAAACAATGCAACTTTGTGAATTGAATTTTAAGGTAATCAATCATAATTATTGAAAAGTTGTGATATAGTCTGCATATTTTAATAAAGAGAAAAGTTATGGGAGCTTAATGTTTAGATAGCTATATATCTAATAATTTGATCACAAAATCATTTGCTTAATAATTTCAAGTAATTTCCATCTATGTATTGTTTTAAGTTCCAACGCCAATTCTGTATATAGATGTATTAACAAATTATATGTACAAATAATGGAATATCATAGGGTATGAACAGGGTAGTGAAAGGGAGTTAGAATCTGGGGTGTGGTGTTCGGGGGTGAACACATTTAAGAGGGGAGGAGGAGTAGTGTGGAATATTTTAATTGTACATAGGATTTAGGTTGCCTTCTAGCTTCGAGCTAGATGGAATTCCCCTTTAGTTATGTGGAGAACTCGAGGGTTGGATTCCCAGTGGAAACGCACTATTTTCTTTCCTGTTGCAAATGAAAACGGACGTATTGTAGCAATTTAAACATTTCATTTCATTCTATATCATATCGCATAAAAAATACGATGTCGTATACAGAAAACCAAATGCCACACCTTTCGTTAACTTATATAAATCATATATCATATACCGTCAAACCTGTCTTAGCGACCTCCTGTGTATAGCGACTTCCTGTCTTATGTGACCTTATTTATTCCCCCCGTGAATTTTCACTATATAATGGACCTGTATCCAGCGACTTCCTGTCTAACGTGACTAGCGACCAAGATTTATCGTTCCCGTGAAACAGAATTACCTGTATTCAGCGACTTTCATAGCCAAACATCGATCTCTACTACTAAACCAACATCGGCGAACCTGTTTGTCCACTTGAACGAAAACGAAAGTGAAATCACCGGAACGGAAGAGAAAAATATCGAAATCTCGCGAGAACGTGACCTCGGTGAGTTGTGTTTACATTGGCCTAGTGACAGGTGGCCTCAGACCACAATAAAACTTCCGGGTCGTTGTACACGAATGTAGTGCATAAGGACATTTCATGTGGGTTACAAAATAATTTTTCCTGGCTTATTTATGACAGATATGTACAGTTTTTTTGCATAGACTTGTTCAACAATATCTATTCTAGAGGTTAATTTTTGTTTGACACACTTATCAAGTTTATTTTAGCAGCAGGACACAAAGAGTGATGAGGCTTGAGCATTGATATTTTGTGATTTTTGGTATTTTCCCCTAAAACTGAAGGGTAGTGACATTCAAATGAAATTATCTTTCTTAAATGCAACACATGAGGTACTTTCCAGCTCACTATAGCTTCAGCTTGAATAGATCTACAATAAAAAATAAGTCCCACATCCTTTGCAAAGTTTTAAAATATTTTAATTTTTTTTTTCCTTTGGTAGTAACACATAGTAGAATTAATTGTGGTCTGAGGCCTGCATAGCACGCGCGTTTTGGAGGTAGAAAAGCTCTGTATTGTCTAAAAATAGAGCCAGAGTTACCTGTTTACAGATCCTGTGTGATTGTATGTATATACACTGTGTGTAGATGACATTTCAAGTAGGTGAAATTAATTTTAATTTGCTGGAAAGCTTTCTATAATGATCTATACCCTAAAATGGCTCATATTGAAGCAGATTTCACTTGCCACGGCCGCTTCTCCGGCCCCGCAAGGCATGCTTTTTATCAAGTTTACTGATAAAGATGTTTGTTTCACATTTCTACTATATATGGTAAACTAATTTTAATGTTCTTGTTGTTATATTAGGGCTAATTAAACAAATAATCTGCTTTGCATGGTAATTAAGTGATATTTTCTTGAAGAAATCAGATAGTTTACCTTGCATTTCTTCACATTTTAATGAAACCCAGGTATTGTAATTATCATTTTATAATATATTACATTACATGGTGTGTTAATTATGTAAAATAATTCATTGTAAAGCAAAATTAGACGTGTTTTCAGAAAAGTAGGGCTGATTAACACAAGACCAGTACTTAGAAATATAAAAAATCTTGTGAATTTCAAGATCATGTGACCCATAATCATATATACAAGCTTCAAAATATGTAGCATGATTAAGAAAAAGACTAAATATGTAATTTAGCTTACTGGTGACATATATAGTCACAATCTTAATCTAAATGACCTTTTCATACCTTTTTTTCTTCCATCAGTGTTAGCGAAAGGTTTGATTATGTTCATATGCTATTTCAAGAACAGGTAAATGAAATTTTACAAATTAAGCAAAGGCAGGTGCCTAGATTTGTCTACATTCCAAGAAAATTCCTTCCTGAATGACACATTTTCATGTTAAAATGTCAAATTCAACATAACTCATTTTTAATTTTAAATGGTAATTAAACATCTGCATATTTGCAAATAATATGTTTGTATTTGTTGCTCAAAGTTGAGAAAGAAATATGATATCAGACCAATTATGTCCATGGGTCCGCACCGCCCCTGCTCTGGGCAACAATTTGTGAAGAAAGTGAGTTGTACTTAGGCACATTAAATTTGCTGTCATTTCTAAACAAACTTATATATTGATGTATTTCTTTCAGAATACAGTACTGATATAGTTGGCCTTTATATTTATGAAGTTTCAACATTCAAAACTTCAATTTTTTTTAATTTTCAAGCTGTTAAACATAAAATTTCATTGAAAAGTAATCAAAATTCTTAAATTTCATTCAAAAATTGTGTTGAAATTTATCAAAACACAAATACTTTTCATGTTTTAAATTTCTGTAACATTATTTGAGTGAAAACCATGTACAATCAGTTAAAATTGTAAATTCCAGTACCCTGTATGCTCCCTTTTAATACCTGAGGGAGACCTGTACTTAACTGTACCCCAGGACACCCTTGACCACTTGACCACTAATTACCTGCTAAGTACATAATGACCCCCCCTGTGAGTGTATACTGATGTAATCTTCAAAAAGGGTTCTTTCAGACTTAACAAAGTTAGACAGGCTGTGATTTCATTTGAAAAAGTTATACTTGATTTAAAGTAGAAATGTGTTTCAATTTTTGGAAATTTAATTTTTAATTAATATTAATGGCCCCAAACCTACAAATGAAATGTTATCATAATAAAATTTTGGAAAACAAAAGCCTGTTGACTGCTTTTTATTATGCTGAAGTTGTTGGAAGTCCCCAGTCATCATTGTTTTATCAACAGCACTGTTTATATGATGACCCTATACATTTGTTGGAAATTGGCTCCTGAGAAGGGGTAGAGGTAGGAAAATGACTCTAATTTGTTCATTTTTTCAGAAAACAATATAAAACTTGGGTTTCAACTTCATCTTTAATATACAATACCAGATACAAAGTCACAAATTGAAATTCAAAAATGACATCTATATACAGGCCTCAGACCACAATAAAACTTCCGGGTCGTTGTACACGAATGTAGTGCATAAGGACATTTCATGTGGGTTACAAAATAATTTTTCCTGGCTTATTTATGACAGATATGTACAGTTTTTTTGCATAGACTTGTTCAACAATATCTATTCTAGAGGTTAATTTTTGTTTGACACACTTATCAAGTTTATTTTAGCAACAGGACACAAAGAGTGATGAGGCTTGAGCATTGATATTTTGTGATTTTTGGTATTTTCCCCTAAAACTGAAGGGTAGTGACATTCAAATGAAATTATCTTTCTTAAATGCAACACATGAGGTACTTTCCAGCTCACTGTAGCTTCAGCTTGAATAGATCTACAATAAAAAATAAGTCCCACATCCTTTGCAAAGTTTTAAAATATTTTGATTTTTTTTTTCTTTGGTAGTAACACATAGTAGAAATAATTGTGGTCTGAGGCCAGGTGAAAATGGCTTCTCCAACACGGAAGGTTTTAACGTTACGTGAGAAAGTAGATGCTATAAAGTTACTCGATCACGGCAAGCCGGCATACAAAGTAGCTGAACAGTTTGGTGTTGGGAAAACACAGATACAGAACTTGAAAAAAAGAAAGGCTCACGTATTGAAAGACTTTGAAAATAACGTGCCTGGAACAACAAAGCGACGCCGGCACATTACGGGCAATGAAGAAATCAATACTTTGTGTTGTACATTTAAGACATATGATAAAGAATCTCCCGTGCATCAGAGCACATTAATAGTACGAACAACATTTCTGTGTGAACCTTAAACAATAGATCACAGAAAGATCTTTGATGCCCACCATAGACATTCTTCATTTGTTCTTAAAACGTGGGATCTTTTGCCCTTTTTCTTCTTAAGAAAAGGCATTTTTCATTGAAAGATGGTAGCCTATGAGCTAAATTCGAAGATGGCCGTCGGTCGGTCATTTTGTTTTTTTCTGATCGGCCCGAAAATCAAAATAGCACAACTATAAGGACGAAGAGGAGCATTCATATGAAATTTGAGAAAGATCCATTTTTTTTACATGTACCTACCTCTCAAAAGAAAAAAAGCTATAACAAACTCTAAATATCAAAATCCAGGATGGCGGTTTGTCAGACATTTTGTTTATCTGATCGTCTCAAAATCTCTCAAACGGGCACAATTAGGCACGAAAGTGAAACTCATGGGGAATTTGATCCATCCATTTCTTCTCTAAGAAATAGTGATTTCAATCGTTCAATGTCAAAGTCCAAGATGGCTGTTTTCAGCTATTTTGTTTTTCTGATCAGTTACAAAATCAAAAGGGCACAACAGTAGGAACCAAGGGAACCAACATATGAAATATAGGAAATATCCCTCTAGTAGTTGTCAATTAGTTAACAATCTTTCAATGCTTAAATCAAATATGGCCGCTTTTCCGCCATTTTGTTTTTACTAATCAGTATGAAATCAAACGGGCATTACTAAGCACAACGTGAAACCTACATATGCAATTTGAGAAACTGACTGATAAAGTTTTCAACACAATAAAACAAACTTCAGGTAAACATTTTCGCTCGGAGGAAGGTGAATGAATCATTGAACCCTACGTTGCTGGTAGTTAGCATAATGGATATTAGATAAAAAATAAAAGGATTTGTAAATATATCTATCGTTACAACTGATAGTTCGAACTATCCAATTTGTCATAAAATATCACAGTAAACAGTCAAATTGTTGTTCCAAAAGAACGACGGCCTATTACGATATCTGTACCTAGCTGGAGAAAAATAATGGTATGCAAATATGTCATATTCACTTCCATCTCTAGGCCTAATTATCAGTTATCAAGTTCAGATACAAAGCAGAGAAAATTACATGTATGCTGACCGTGACCACAGTTGCTTGAGTTTCTGTCAGTATATAATTTTTTTTTTACTACACAAAAAAAAACTTCTATATGGAGCCGCGGCCCATTACTGTAATGGGAGGCTCATTTCACACATATATAGTTATTACTTACTGACAGAAACTCAAGCAATTGTGCCGTTACCTATATAGGCCGGGCCACACAGAATTACGGGAATTTACACCAGAAAGGTTTTTGCACACCACAGAAATAATATAAGTGTTATTTCTACTAGATAACTTATATAACGTCAATTGCTATGTACACTATACAGGTTATGATATCATAAAGTTTCGTTAAAACAAAAATGTGAACCTACAGTGTATAGTGATATGTGAAGCACAGAGAACGTAATGATAAAACCACGAACTTTTGCTCGCTATAGAAAAGTATAAGTGTTATTTTAAACAAATCAAGTGTTTTGCCAATTCATATGTACATTATGCAGGTTCTGATAATATCTCATTAAAAATTGTATACTAAGTACAATATTAAGTAAAAAAATCGAACAAGTCTGTGCATTCAGTATATATATCAAAACGTTAGTGACGATCAGGGGGGGGGGGGGGCAACTCGTAAATAACAATATTATTACCACAGGGCGGATTTACACTGTAATTACGAATTAATACTTCCGACCGACACATTGGTCAAGTATTTTGGTTTACGCACATGCATAAGGTTATATATCATTGAAATCAAAATCAGGGTATTTGGCTATGGCGCGATTATATAATCGAAATTTAACACAGCAAAGTACACCATGCCAGTACATTCCGCGATCCGTATACGAGTGTAAAGCACAGAGAGGTAGAGCTGAGACGTAATATTTAAATGAGCCGTGGGAGTTAAAAACTGATTTCTTTGTTACAAATCGCATATAGATTATTAAAGTCATCATAACTATTAACAATACCATGGGAGCATCATTTCCTTTTAGGTTAAGGTTTTCAAATAGTTCAGAAAGCATGCAATTGGTAGCATTTCAAGCTTTTCCGGAGCGGGAGGGGAAAAATGACATTGGTCAAAGGTCACAGAATAGTGGTAGCAATAGACGCAAAAACTACTCGTAGTTTTAGCGCTAAAAACCATAGTATTCGGACCCATAATGAGAATGCCAGTTATTTTAGTGTAATATTCATTACACCAGAGATGTATACGTATAAAGCCAAATGCATTCTTGATACTTTCCCTGTTTGATATCTGAATCATAGTTTAATCAGGGACGTATAAAGTAGCATTGAATTTACGGACTCGCAAATATTAACGATAGTATCATCACCGTGTATGACCGAATCCGGAAATAGCTACTTTTGAGGCGAGACAACTGGTCAAGTCAGTTTTCTGATGAATTTAACCACTTTTAGTAAGTTTATAACATTGACACTATGTATGTTTTTGAGTTCATCCCGTAACATTAGAATGTTATAGTTAGCAATTCTGTAAATTAATATTGATGGAATAAGCAAAAATGCTTGGCTAGTACCTAGCATATGCCATTAAGATTTTTTTTCAGGCTCGTAAAAATAGTTAAAAGTCAATATTTCGTCAGTTGTGCTCTGAAAGACTTAATATGATAAAAAACTAATGATTTTTCAAACCAGTTGCCGATGTGATCATCTTATTAACGTGAAAATGTATTTAAAAACTTTGAGGTTGTGTAGCTTGTTTTTGTACGGGGCATAGCAAACTCTGAACGATGAAATTGAATACGGGGTAAAGCGAACGCATTTGTTTAAATACCGTTGTCTCCCTTCTCAGTTTTAGATATGATATTGTACTTGTGTATATACTGTGAAAGGCGTTTCACGGTGTTCGGTGATATCATTTATTATCATATGTATGTGGAACAACATGAAAACAAAGTAATAACATTTAGATTCGATTGGAGGTTTCCCTTTAAAGATAGAACCGTTTGGTTTTATGTATGTAGGGAACAAGGGAGACTTTTTCCAATCCTGATAAAAAAAACTCGAGTCATACTGTTGAATGTCCTGTAATTTTGTAGTACAGATGGATGTTAGCTATGAGAACTAGTTTACCTTCTTCTGGGGGTAAAGAGATGGAACACATCAGGAAACTCGGGGAATACATTCCGTTTCTCTATTGAACAATCTCTTTTCTACTATCTGTAGACGTTGTTAATCTTGACTTTACCGCATCAGCTAAGCGATATTCCGAGAACATCAAGCTATGTCAAGGGGTTCATGAAATGTCATGTGTACAACCTTTTGTATTAAAAAAATGATAAACGGTGACCTTTGACCTTAAACCATTACCGTTGACCACCAAGATGTAGACCTTGATCGTTGCTATGGTGTGAATGTTAAACCAAATCTGACCATGGTTTTAAATATATGTTGTACACAATGTCCAGACCCACGGACGGGATGCACAGACAAAGTGATTACCTTATAACAAATAATCTACAAAGTTTATGTCGTCGACATATCAAGACAGAGTTAACCATACCTGGCTCCTCTTTATGACCTCATATATACCGCATTTCTTGCGTATTCAGTGTGGTATTGTCCGCTCTTTTGTATAACCCGCACACCCAAAATGTTGTTTCTATGGTATCAAAACTAAGATAACCCGCTCCGGCATATTGCCCGCGGGCTATCTGCTATATACAGTACCTGGTCAAAAGCAATGTCGCACATGTGACAATTTCCCAAAGACTTAATTATATTTCCACTAATTTTAGAAATGTCATTATACTTTAACAGTGTTACCGATTTTAATCAACCTCATTTGATATGCATCAGAATTTAGTAGAGTTTCCAAAACATGAGCCTGGGTTCAGTTGCATTCAACATGCTACGTTGTAGAGCTGTTTAAAATTGGAGCTTATTTCCATGAAATTAACACTGACGTTCACAGATTTCTTTTCTTCTTTAAACACATCAACAACATAACCCACGGTCTACATTTGCACTGAAAATATGTTCTGGAAACTACAATCAAGCTTAAAATTAGCAAAAAAAAAAAAAAATGAAAAAAAAATACTGGAAATTTGTCAAGCTGTTATTGTATGATGACAATTTCAAAATTGGTAGAAATACACTAAACTAAATGGGGAAATGTTGTAACGGGATGAGCGAGTTGCCTATTCTGATAAGAACAAGAGAGACAAGTTGATTAACACTATATACAAATTTATATAAAATACATATAAAACCACGTTTACATAGACATATCACTCTCTTTCATTTCCACATCTTTCACAAATACACAATGATCACATGAAACAACAATATTGCACAAAATATAGACTAATGGGCTGTATTACACTTAAGTAATATATTAAATACTAAGTAGGCAGTAATCTACTCCAGTGTAATAAAGTTATTGCCTGGGATGACTTATCACAATGTTTAAACACTGGTTAGGGTAATGATGCAAGCTCTACTGATAGTGATCTCTAAACATTAACTCACCAGACACCAACATCCACCAAGTCACCAAGTATCAACCACACATCTGTCTATTGTGTCCACTGTCCTTGACCACCTCGTCCACCAGATGATCTCTAGTCACGAGCCAACATCTCCCTGAGCAGTATGTAGTGTATCCACCTAAGCCACAAGATGTATTCCAACCATGACCACAGGACCGCCATCCGTCTACGAGAGGGTTAACACTCCCTTTGACCAACAATATGTTGGGAGTACTAGTAATACTACAATAACAGACATATAACTATTTACCGTCTGATATAAAATACAGAATTAACTGTAATTACCCAAACACATTAATTACAGTGACCTAATTACCTAATACATATCCCTAAATCACAAATACTGCTCTATAAAGACTATTAAGTAATAATAATGACATTTCCCGACCTACTATATTTGCAGGTAAATGTATGGCGCACGACACCTTAATGGGTCACTGAATAGTTGTTGACCGTAAACAACAATATCACATGCGCGTTACAGCTATATAAAGCCTTCACCTAAACTTAAAGTACATATGATTGCTTTATGATAACCTTATATGAAGAAGGTACCAATAGTAACACCTTACTGTACAGGAATTGGGTATGGCATAATATAAACAATGATAGCGCGCACCTGTGTACGCGTCCACCTATCATCAACATAAAAGGTAAACATGTCGCTGTCTATCTACACAGCATTATATAGAGCCATTCTAACAAATCGGAGGGACATGGTAAATATATATAAACTAAATCATGGGAATTACATTTTAAATAAATTAGTAATTGTCATTCAGATAAATGTAAACGTGTCTCATGAATTAGAGCAATGGACATGATATGTTGTGTAAGTATGTATTCCCAGTTTCAAAATCATTCATATAAATACGTATTTCAATTACAAAATAATATCAACAAAGAGAATATTAAAGAATTATACCTGTTTGAGATTTTAAGATGTTTTGAAGAAAACATAAAAATTCTGTTGGATATACTAATAAAGGAATAACATTCTTAACCAACATTTTCCTCCTTAAAGTATGTGACACAATTCAGCAACGACACATAATGTTGGATAATAGACAGTTTATTCGTGATCGTAAATTACACCGACATTACAAGTACGTGTTCATGGTATTATAACATCATCAAACTTGTTAGTACTTCGGCGTTGTGTCTCAGTCTGGCTAAGTCAATTGTCAACTTATAAGTCTTCTACATCTTTACTAGCACTAGCCTGTAGCCCTCCTGGCAGTCTCTCGTGTAGACTGTCCAAGTCTTAATCCACCGCCTTCTAAAACACAGACTGCCCCATCCAATACTAGCTCATACTTATAATTACTAATCCCCTTCGTGTGCAAAGTAGTGCCGTCTGCTTAAATAATTGTTGTCCAGCTGGTGTTAATTAACTGACCAACTGACTGCACCCTGCCCGGGTTTACTGGTGTAATAGACAGATACCTAATTAACCACTAGTTTACTTTAATAACAAATCACAGCATCTAGGCTAATAAATACTTCCAGATGGTACAGCTACCGTGATATATCATATCAACATGCCTACTTTGTTACAATCGTCCCTTTTTCACAAAGAAATATAATTACTAATTATAGTTCTTTTAGATGTTATACACACTATTTTGTTACATTATACGTCCCTTCTCCTCAAGGAAATCTATTTTAATTTCTAATCATAATTCTTTAAATAATATGCCACCATTATCCCAACTTTTTTTTTTTTTAATTAATTACTTTCACTCCATTCCCACTTCAGATAATTCTAAAATCAATTAATCTAGATTTAATAACCTCCGACATCGTACAATTCCCCGTTGAGCATCTATTAATATCTTATACTGCCCCTTAAATGACGACATGGTATAGTCTTATGTTAAATGTTCAAGGTCACCTAGTTTTGTCGTAAAAGTCAATAGTGGGTACATATATATTCATAACAACATATTTACAGATACAAATCATTTAACACAATAGCTTCTTTAAATTTAACCCATTAGATATAATGTACAAATCAGAATCAAAATAATAAAATCATTATAGAATCCACATGGTTAGTTAATGTCCATGGTATCTGCATATTCATTTAAACACGTATGTCGCGTCCGACATTAACATTTCACACAATACTGTTCATTAACTCAATCACACAAAATAATGTTCGGGGAATCAAATATGATGATAATATTGAATGAACTAAATCACTATCGCGATTGTCTCATTAATAATGTCTTTCACTATCAAAGATATTTTTCACTTAAAAATGATTAACGAATGTCCTTTTGGTTACGTCACGTCCTGAAAGGTATACATTATAGTGTTCACAATACGTATAGATCTTCACAAATTGCACGAATAATTCAAAAGAAAATCACAAGTGTCACATATTTCGTTGCGATGTTCCTTCTTTTCACATGACATTAAAGTCTCTTGTGCTCTCTCCAGTCGGATAAATAAGTTTTCAGATCAACCTCCGTATAATTAAACCCATTACCGATGGTGTGTACTCTAGTCTGGCACACGTACACGTATATATGTGCATCACACATATAACAGTTCCTGGTTCAAATAGCATCATTAACTACTTCCAGTCACATACTACTAATTCCCGTCAGATAAAAGAAATTTCAGAATATATCTTCCTTATTAGAAAATCCGCTTCTGACGTCCGCAGATGGAATGTTCGTACAACTTATAATTTAACAAGGATTCACTGTCTCTCTTTGACTTCCAATAGTTAAAACATGGAACCGTCCCTTTCTCGTTGATCAGTGACGTAGACTGTCTTTTGATCTAATGGTTGGTGTAGAGGAAACTTCTCTAAAGATGTACTCCCATCCTCAGCTTTAGCCGACACCAATGTGTAACTCAGCAAAGTGATTAGCTTACCTGACCTTTTTCATTCTCACATGCATTATTACTGATGCGTTCAGTTCTTCATGAATTATATCAAAACTTTCAAAATTACTATTTTCACTTAAGATTTTATCAAATTAAATATGATTTCATCCAATAACATTTCTTTAGTTTTTATTTCTAATTTTAACTTTTTATCATTATCTAATAACAGTTCTTTTTGTTTTCTATTTTATATATATTTTGTTTTACAATTACATCTTACTTTTGTTTTGCTTTTCTGTTTTCATCATCCTGTTATTGAGCAAGAGATTGAATCTAACGTGCCGACGGCCGATTGGTACGAGAGAGTTCTTTCTTTAAACTCAATAACTTCTTTTACTTTGATTCCAAATAAAGAAACTTTTAAATTTCCTCATCAACTGACATATAATCTGAACTATCTTCACTTATTTGGTCATCTTGGTTAGCATCTTGCTTCATCTCGTTACTTGAACTATTCAGTTCTTAATTGTGACTCTAATTTAGATTTTCTATCTATTAAACGTTTGCATAACTTAGCATCATCTGAGCTTGCCTCTGAATCAAGATAATGTTATCAATACACACATATATATAGAAGTTATTGATACCCATACGCATGTTCTCATTATGATATTGCATCACCGCTCTCTCGGTATACTCCAACTAATTGCTCAACATCTGGGAGATATTCGCTATCCATAATCAAGTTATTACTCGTACTTAACTGATTAACCCATACTATACTATAGTGTTTATGTGAGACTTATATTACAACAGAAAAAGTACATGAATATCATAGTCAAGCATAGCATATAGGTATCCTCAACTCTCTAACAT
Source organism: Mimachlamys varia (assembly GCA_947623455.1). Taxonomy (NCBI): domain Eukaryota; kingdom Metazoa; phylum Mollusca; class Bivalvia; order Pectinida; family Pectinidae; genus Mimachlamys; species Mimachlamys varia. The sequence continues at coordinate 43,696,303 of OX392533.1, forward strand.
CCTTAATCATAATTTAATCATATTTCATTACATGTAACTAATCTTGTTGCCTAATATAATGTTTCTGTACATTCCTGATACTAAAGATAATGAATGACAACACTCCTCCTTGCCTATATAGTGAACTACATGTTAATGATGAACACCTATATTAAATACTATTTAATTACAACTAATTGTCTTCTTTCACAATCTTTGTTTTCTGTCTTAAAAGTTTTATAAATATTCCAATGTATTAATTACATATTCATTCAAGAATCAACGAGAGCCCTAAGTCTCTGGTTTTGAATTTTAATTCTTCATGAATTTGGGGTACCTGCCAGTTCTATCATATTATTGGGAATTTTGATTTTTTTTATTTCCCTTTTTCCTTGGAGTACCTTTCTTCCCGCCAATTGATTTCCTATTTTTCTTTTCTGATGACGTCTTAGCTTTTTCATTCCTTCTATCTGTCATCTTATAACCAGAGTGTTTTACTTTTCCCTTTATAGTGTTTTGCGCCTTATTTTCCCTACAGTTTCTTTGTATATGTCCTGCCCGCCCACAATACTAACATTTTGTGTTTCGACAATTTCTTTTAAAATGTCCCCATTTTTTGCACCCCCAACACTTTACCCTTGCTTTTTGACGATCTTTCCTGTCTTCAGTATTTGTTTTATGTCCATCAAAGTGGGTGTTATCGTCTCCTTTCCTTAATTTGAACCTTAATAAAAGATTTTGTTCTGATACTGCGTAATCACAGGCATCCTTAAATGATTTGGGGTTTTCTCTCATAACTTTAAATTTGATATCGTCATGTTTAAGCCCATCAATAAATAATCCTATCAATTGACTCTCTATAACGTTTCCTCCTGATCTGTCTTTCACTTTTAAAACTAATTCTGATTCTCCTAGCAATCTCTCTGCATACACTTGCACATTTTCATTTGAGTTCTGTCTTATATTTCTTAATGATAACCATGCATGATAGGGATCGGTTATTTCATCAAAATTAGATGTCAATTCCTTCTTTAATAAATTCCAATCGGTAGATTATTTACGTTTAAATACCTCTGAATGAAATCACTTACTGGCCCTGTACTAGTTTGAAGTGCTACCAGGTTTAATTTATCTTTTGGTAAGTTTACTGAATTAGCATATTTTTCTATATCTTTTATCCACGTTGTAAAGTTGTAAATTAATTTCTTGAAAAACAGAACTTGCATCAATGATTGCCATAATGAGAATTACTTTAGTGTCAAGGATAAAACTAAATCACTCACCCCACTCTGTCCCTGTTTTTTCTTCAAGTTACGCTTGGCCGTCATACTGGCATCGTCTTCTGCACTTTCTTCCTCTGAATCCATTTTTCGTATTATGGTTATTCCGTTCGATATCCTTGGTCACGGTCACCAAAATAACAACGTCTGTGACACAATTCAGCAACGACACATAATGTTGGATAATAGACAGTTTATTCGTGATCGTAAATTACACCGACATTACAAGTACGTGTTCATGGTATTATAACATCATCAAACTTGTTAGTACTTGGGAGTTGTGTCTCAGTCAATTGTCAACTTGTAAGTCTTCTACATCTTTACTAGCACTAGCCTGTAGCCCTCCTGGCAGTCTCTCGTGTAGACTGTCCAAGTCTTAATCCACCGCCTTCTAAAACACAGACTGCCCCATCCAATACTAGCTCATACTTATAATTACTAATCCCCTTCGTGTGCAAAGTAGTGCCGTCTGCTTAAATAATTGTTGTCCAGCTGGTGTTAATTAACTGACCAACTGACTGCACCCTGCCCGGGTTTACTGGTGTAATAGACAGATACCTAATTAACCACTAGTTTACTTTAATAACAAATCACAGCATCTAGGCTAATAAATACTTCCAGATGGTACAGCTACCGTGATATATCATATCAACATGCCTACTTTGTTACAAGTATTGATATGCATTTACATTTCCCCCCAACACAAGTTTCACATTTATCTTTTGGACGTTTTCTATCATTTATTTTGAAAACCATCAACGTACATTATTTGGTTTGTAAATATTTTTTCAACACCAAGTTCAGATTTGATTTTAAGACTAAAAACAATAAAATTGCTCATGTTAATGAACGTTTGTTCCAGACCATTATCATGAAATGATATTTGTGAAAAGATGGAATTAGAAATGAAGCATAAGTAAGAACATGAAATATAATTTGAATCTTATGAATTTGTATAAAGGAATGTGTTTCGTATCTGTATCGAATACATTTACTAATAAGGTGTTACAATGTACATGTATTGTACTGTTTAGTTGTAAATATACGTCATTAGAAACTTAATTCTGTATGAAAACCAAATATCAGTAAACACAAAATATCGTTGCAAAACCATTGTTTAAAATTTCATTTCATTGCTAGCGGGGACAATGTTGCCTATAAGTACATACCCGCTGTGCAAATAACACGCGACCGATACACAGGTAAACACGATCAGAGACCGACACGCTTCCGTGAGCAAGTACATCTATACAAGTCCGTTATCGGGCGCATCAACTGCGCTATAACCAAACAATTTGTGTGCGTTTGCGTTGCGTTTGCATTGATTTTCCGTTCCGTATACGTTCAGTTTCCGTTACGTTTGCGTTCCGTTTCCGCTTCGTTTCCGTTGCATTTCCGTTCTGTTTGTGTTCCGTTTCCGTTAAAAAGGACAAGAAAAACGGTCCAGGGTCTCTACAGAACGGTCATCAATATACCCACAACTACAGAACGGTCATCAATATACCCAAAACTACAGAACGGTCATCAATATACCCACAACTACAGAACGGTCATCAATATACCCACAACTACAGAACGGTCATCAATATACCCACAACTACAGAACTGTCATCAATATACCCACAACTACACAACGGTCATCAATATACCCACAACTACAGAACGGTCATCAATATACCCACAACTACACAACGGTCATCAATATAGCCACAACTACACAACGGTCATCAATATACCCACAACTACAGAACGGTCATCAATATACCCACAACTACACAACGGTCATCAATATACCCACAACTACACAACGGTCATCAATATACCCACAACTACAGAACGGTCATCAATATACCCACAACTACACAACGGTCATCAATATAGCCACAAATACACAACGGTCATCAATATACCCACAACTACAGAACAGTCATCAATATACACACAACTACAGAACGGTCATCAATATACCCAAAACTACAGAACGGTCATCAATATACCCACAACTACACAACGGTCATCAATATACCCGCAACTACACAACGGTCATCAATATACCCACAACTACACAACGGTCATCAATATAGCCACAACTACACAACGGTCATCAATATACCCACAACTACACAACAGTCATCAATATACCCACAACTACACAACAGTCATCAATATACCCACAACTACACAACGGTCATCAATATACCCACAACTACACAACGGTCATCAATATAGCCACAACTACACAACGGTCATCAATATAGCCACAACTACACAACGGTCATCAATATAGCCACAACTACACAACGGTCATCAATATAGCCACAACTACACAACGGTCATCAATATACCCACAACTACAGAACGGTCATCAATATAGCCACAGCTACAAAACGCTCATCAATATACCCACAACTACAGAACGCTCATTAATATACCCACAACTACAGAACGGTCATCAATATACCCACAACTACACAACAGTCATCAATATACCCACAACTACACAACGGTCATCAATATACCCACAACTACAGAACGGTCATCAATATACCCACAACTACAGAACGGTCATCAATATACCCACAACTACACAACAGTCATCAATATACCCACAACTACACAACGGTCATCAATATACCCACAACTACAGAACGGTCATCAATATACCCACAACTACACAACGGTCATCAATATAGCCACAACAACACAACGGTCATCAATATACCCACAACTACAGAACGGTCATCAATATACCCACAACTACAGAACGGTCATCAATATACCCACAACTACACAACGGTCATCAATATAGCCACAACTACACAACGGTCATCAATATACCCACAACTACACAACGGTCATCAATATACCCACAACTACAGAACGGTCATCAATATACCCAAAACTACAGAACGGTCATCAATATACCCACAACTACACAATGGTCATCAATATACCCACAACTACAGAACGGTCATCAATATACCCACAACTACACAACGGTCATCAATATACCCACAACTACAGAACGGTCATCAATATACCCACAACTACAGAACGGTCATCAATATACCCACAACTACAGAACGCTCATTAATATACCCACAACTACAGAACGGTCATCAATATACCCTCAACTACACAACGGTCATCAATATACCCACAACTACAGAACGGTCATCAATATACCCACAACTACAGAACGGTCATCAATATAGCCACAACTACAAAACGGTCATCAATATACCCACAACTACAGAACGGTCATCAATATACCCACAACTACACAACGGTCATCAATATACCCACAACTACAAAACGGTCATCAATATAGCCACAACTACACAACGGTCATCAATATACCCACAACTACACAACGCTCATTAATATACCCATAACTACAGAACTGTCATCAATATACCCACAACTACAGAACGGTCATCAATATACCCACAACTACACAACGGTCATCAATATACCCACAACTACACAACGGTCATCAATATACCCACAACTACAGAACGGTCATCAATATACCCACAACTACACAACGGTCATCAATATACCCACAACTACACAACAGTCATCAATATACCCACAACTACACAACAGTCATCAATATACCCACAACTACACAACGGTCATCAATATACCAACAACTACACAACGGTCATCAATATAGCCACAACTACACAACGGTCATCAATATAGCCACAACTACACAACGGTCATCAATATAGCCACAACTACACAACGGTCATCAATATAGCCACAACTACACAACGGTCATCAATATACCCACAACTACAGAACGGTCATCAATATAGCCACAACTACAGAACGCTCATCAATATACCCACAACTACAGAACGCTCATTAATATACCCACAACTACAGAACGGTCATCAATATACCCACAACTACACAACAGTCATCAATATACCCACAACTACACAACGGTCATCAATATACCCACAACTACAGAACGGTCATCAATATACCCACAACTACAGAACGGTCATCAATATACCCACAACTACACAACAGTCATCAATATACCCACAACTACACAACGGTCATCAATATACCCACAACTACAGAACGGTCATCAATATACCCACAACTACACAACGGTCATCAATATAGCCACAACAACACAACGGTCATCAATATACCCACAACTACAGAACGGTCATCAATATACCCACAACTACAGAACGGTCATCAATATACCCACAACTACACAACGGTCATCAATATAGCCACAACTACACAACGGTCATCAATATACCCACAACTACACAACGGTCATCAATATACCCACAACTACAGAACGGTCATCAATATACCCAAAACTACAGAACGGTCATCAATATACCCACAACTACACAATGGTCATCAATATACCCACAACTACAGAACGGTCATCAATATACCCACAACTACACAACGGTCATCAATATACCCACAACTACAGAACGGTCATCAATATACCCACAACTACAGAACGGTCATCAATATACCCACAACTACAGAACGCTCATTAATATACCCACAACTACAGAACGGTCATCAATATACCCTCAACTACACAACGGTCATCAATATACCCACAACTACAGAACGGTCATCAATATACCCACAACTACAGAACGGTCATCAATATAGCCACAACTACAAAACGGTCATCAATATACCCACAACTACAGAACGGTCATCAATATACCCACAACTACACAACGGTCATCAATATACCCACAACTACAAAACGGTCATCAATATAGCCACAACTACACAACAGTCATCAATATACCCACAACTACACAACGCTCATTAATATACCCATAACTACAGAACTGTCATCAATATACCCACAACTACAGAACGGTCATCAATATACCCACAACTACACAACGGTCATCAATATACCCACAACTACAGAACGGTCATCAATATACCCACAACTACAGAACGGTCATCAATATACCCACAACTACAGAACGGTCATCAATATACCCACAACTACACAACGGTCATCAATATACCCACAACTACACAACGGTCATTAATATAGCCACAACTACAGAACGGTCATCAATATACCCACAACTACACAACGGTCATTAATATACCCACAACTACAGAACGGTCATCAATATACCCACAACTACACAACGGTCATCAATATACCCACAACTACAGAACGGTCATCAATATACCCACAACTACAGAACGGTCATCAATATACCCACAACTACAGAACCGTCATCAATATACCCACAACTACAGAACGGTCATTGATATACCCACAACTACACAACGGTCATCAATATACCCACAACTACAGAACGGTCATCAATATACCCACAACTACACAACGGTAATCAATATACCCACAACTACAGAACGGTCATCAATATACCCACAACTACACAACGGTCATCAATATACCCACAACTACAAAACGGTCATCAATATACACACAACTACAAAACAGTCATCAATATACCCACAACTACAGAACGTCATCAATATACCCAAAACTACAGAACGGTCATTGATATACCCACAACTACAGAACTGTCATCAATATACCCACAACTACAGAACGGTCATTGATATACCCACAACTACACAACGGTCATCAATATACCCACAACTACACAACGGTCATCAATATACCCACAACTACAGAACGGTCATTGATATACCCACAACTACACAACGGTCATCAATATACCCACAACTACAGAACGGTCATCAATATACCCACAACTACAGAACGGTCATCAATATACCCACAACTACACAACGGTCATTGATATACCCACAACTACACAACGGTCATCAATATACCCACAACTACAGAACGGTCATCAATATACCCACAACTACAGAACGGTCATCAATATAGCCATAACTACAGAACGCTCATCAATATACCCACAACTACAGAACGCTCATTAATATACCCACAACTACAGAACGGTCATCAATATACCCACAACTACACAACAGTCATCAATATACCCACAACTACACAACGGTCATCAATATACCCACAACTACAGAACGGTCATCAATATACCCACAACTACAGAACGGTCATCAATATACCCACAACTACACAACAGTCATCAATATACCCACAACTACACAACGGTCATCAATATACCCACAACTACAGAACGGTCATCAATATACCCACAACTACACAACGGTCATCAATATAGCCACAACAACACAACGGTCATCAATATACCCACAACTACAGAACGGTCATCAATATACCCACAACTACAGAACGGTCATCAATATACCCACAACTACACAACGGTCATCAATATAGCCACAACTACACAACGGTCATCAATATACCCACAACTACACAACGGTCATCAATATACCCACAACTACAGAACGGTCGTCAATATACCCAAAACTACAGAACGGTCATCAATATACCCACAACTACACAATGGTCATCAATATACCCACAACTACAGAACGGTCATCAATATACCCACAACTACACAACGGTCATCAATATACCCACAACTACACAACGGTCATCAATATACCCACAACTACAGAACGGTCATCAATATACCCACAACTACAGAACGCTCATTAATATACCCACAACTACAGAACGGTCATCAATATACCCTCAACTACACAACGGTCATCAATATACCCACAACTACAGAACGGTCATCAATATACCCACAACTACAGAACGGTCATCAATATAGCCACAACTACAAAACGGTCATCAATATACCCACAACTACACAACGGTCATCAATATACCCACAACTACACAACGGTCATCAATATACCCACAACTACAAAACGGTCATCAATATAGCCACAACTACACAACGGTCATCAATATACCCACAACTACACAACGCTCATTAATATACCCATAACTACAGAACTGTCATCAATATACCCACAACTACAGAACGGTCATCAATATACCCACAACTACACAACGGTCATCAATATACCCACAACTACACAACGGTCATCAATATACCCACAACTACAGAACGGTCATCAATATACCCACAACTACAGAACGGTCATCAATATACCCACAACTACACAACGGTCATCAATATACCCACAACTACACAACGGTCATTAATATACCCACAACTACAGAACGGTCATCAATATACCCACAACTACACAACGGTCATTAATATACCCACAACTACAGAACGGTCATCAATATACCCACAACTACACAACGGTCATCAATATACCCATAACTACAGAACGGTCATCAATATACCCACAACTACAGAACGGTCATCAATATACCCACAACTACAGAACCGTCATCAATATACCCACAACTACAGAACGGTCATTGATATACCCACAACTACACAACGGTCATCAATATACCCACAACTACAGAACGGTCATCAATATACCCACAACTACACAACGGTAATCAATATACCCACAACTACAGAACGGTCATCAATATACCCACAACTACACAACGGTCATCAATATACCCACAACTACAAAACGGTCATCAATATACACACAACTACAAAACAGTCATCAATATACCCACAACTACAGAACGTCATCAATATACCCAAAACTACAGAACGGTCATTGATATACCCACAACTACAGAACTGTCATCAATATACCCACAACTACAGAACGGTCATTGATATACCCACAACTACACAACGGTCATCAATATACCCACAACTACACAACGGTCATCAATATACCCACAACTACAGAACGGTCATTGATATACCCACAACTACACAACGGTCATCAATATACCCACAACTACAGAACGGTCATCAATATACCCACAACTACAGAACGGTCATCAATATACCCACAACTACACAACGGTCATTGATATACCCACAACTACACAACGGTCATCAATATACCCACAACTACAGAACGGTCATCAATATACCCACAACTACAGAACGGTCATCAATATACCCACAACTACAGAACGCTCATTGATATACCCACAACTACAGAACGGTCATCAATATACCCAAAACTACAGAACGGTCATCAATATACCCACAACTACAGAACGGTCATCAATATACCCACAACTACACAACGGTCATTGATATACCCACAACTACACAACGGTCATCAATATACCCGCAACTACACAACGGTCATCAATATACCCACAACTACAGAACGGTCATCAATATACCCACAACTACACAACGGTCATTGATATACCCACAACTACACAACGGTCATCAATATTACCACAACTACACAACGGTCATCAATATACCCACAACTACAGAACGGTCATCAATATACCCACAACTACAGAATGGTCATCAATATACCCACAACTACACAACGGTCATTGATATACCCACAACTACACAACGGTCATCAATATACCCACAACTACACAACGGTCATCAATATACCCACAACTACAGAACGGTCATTGATATACCCACAACTACAGAACGGTCATCAATATACCCAAAACTACAGAACGGTCATCAATATACCCACAACTACAGAACGGTCATCAATATACCCACAACTACACAACGGTCATTGATATACCCACAACTACACAACGGTCATCAATATACCCGCAACTACACAACGGTCATCAATATACCCACAACTACAGAACGGTCATCAATATACCCACAACTACACAACAGTCATCAATAAACCCACATCTATAAAACGGTCATCAATATACCCACAACTACACAACTGTCATCGATATACCCTCAACAACAGAACGGTGATCAATGATATTTTCTCAAAAAAAAAGATGTGCACGTTTTAAAACAATTACATTTTAATCGTAACCTACTATAATGTATGTGTGCAATGCGATTTCCTGTATACAGCGTAGCATTACATGAAGGAAGTAAACTCCTCTCTCAGGTCCCGTCATGGGTATCGTTTCACTAAGCTTCGTACGAAACTTACGAACGTTCGTAACTTTTGCGTAAGTCAGATTTACGAATTACTAAGCGTTTCACAAAAACTTCGTAACTTACGAACGTTCGTAAGTTACGCAAAAACCTTGCGTAACTTTACGCCATTTTCACCCTGTCGTAAGTTACGATAGAAAATGGCGTCGTATCGTCTACTCACGCTTCGATTGGGTTTTATTTCCTTAATGTGGCTAACAATCTCAGTGAGGGAGAATCTTGTTGACAATGAAGTGGGGAAGTTTTGAACTAAGCATGTGGGATACAGAAATAAAGCTCATCTCTGCAAAAGTCGGCAGGTCTTGACAGTCATTTTTGTTTTGGATGCTTTATAATAGTAAAACCGGAATCCGGGTTTATTTTTCAGGAAAAAATCCTCATTTTTTCAAGCTTTAATAACGTTAAAGGTAAGGGTAGTTGATTTAGATCTTTTTAAAGAAAAACACAACTATATGCGATATACAAGATAAGCTGGCCCGTTTGCTCAAGATTGTCGACTAGAGCCATATTGTATTTGTCGGGCTTGCAGAATAGAATAGAACAGTATTAATTTTGAAGTTGAATTGGATTTTTCTCATATTATCAATTTAATCCAACACCTACATTTGTATATATTGTTGCATCCTTACCTCCCCGTTAATCATTCTTCTATATTCACTTCGGCGTCGGAAGAGGGGTTGAAGTGAGGGGCTGGGCACATTTACGTTTACGGGACGAATATTTTGTTTTCGGAAAGTACCATCTTCCATTCCCGTAGGTAGGGAAAGACGTTCAAGATACAGTTGTGTACATTTCAAGGTTGATGTACCTAGGAATGGACCACTGGCGCCCAAACATTTGTTACAGCTAGTGTTGGACCTAAACTAAGGTATTTAGAATGATTTTACCCTTTTTATAGGATTGAGCTGAACCCCTCAAAATTGTAAAATTACTCTATGTAGTCCATCAAACATGTCTAGGGAGTAACCCTATAGTTTAGATCCAAAACTAGATGTAACAAGAAATCAGACCCCTACATATGGACTTGACCCAAGCAACAGTACGCGATGTTAGATGTACATTTCCAGAAGGAACAAAGATTAAGCCGCATGTGTTAAGTTTACACAGTTTTCAGTATAAAATAAAGCCTACATTAGTTATACAAAATTGGCGATCTAGTTGACTTACCTCAGTTAAAAAACAGCACATACAGTTTATTAGTACTTGGTATTTACCTCATACATATAAACGCACTGTACAAGTACTGTATAAAAATAATCTTGTTCTGAAAATTTCAAATTGTCAGGCCATCAATCAGCTAGGAAAGCTTATTAACCACAGAATGAGTGTTCAGCATCCACATACAAAAATAATTGAACACATTTGGGGGGTTAAGACAAATTTTCGATAAAAATGCCCTCCTCAATGGTCATAAACGCTAAACGCTACTAGCTTTTATGACCATTGAGGGGGGGGGGGGCATTTTTATCGAAAATTGATCTTGACCTCCCAAATGTGTTAAATTACTCTAAACATCCTATTTAGGTCAAAACTAGCTATGACAAATTTTCAGGTCCCTGTGATTACAATAAGGGTCTCGAGGATGTCGAACTCCAAGAAGTAACATCGCTGCACTCAAAAACGACCAAGGAAACTGTCATACAATGTAATGAAATATGTATACAACTTTCAAATAAACTAACTACATCTACATTAGCTTTATCGGTAGCTGATTATCGCTACATGGACAAATTAAAGAATAACTACCAAAACCAATCTGTGCTGATTTGGATATCGTATTCAAAAGTTCAATTTATCAAAACAAGTACTAGATAAGGAAAAGTAATTTAATCAGAACCTTCTTTGACTCAAAAAAGTTCAACTATGCATATTTTTCTTTTCTTTCATCCCCCCCAAAATGAAAGAAAATCCCAAATTAACGGAGTCCCTTTCTAAGAATAATGTTGGTTTAAGAGCCTACGTAACCCTTATAGGCCCTAGTATTTTGCGTTCTATTTGTGGAAACGTGTGCCCAAAATTGTTTCATACAATGGTCTCACGGAATAATGAAAAGACGAACGCGTATCTATTTGTAAAAAAAAACATTTCTGGAATTGAATATATGGTTTACAAAACATTTGAATTTATTGAAAAAATATTAGTCTCCACCGCAAAAACAAATGGGTCGCCTGGGTCTCTTGGTATCCATTGTAAACAGTGTTGTCTGCTTTTACTTCCACGTTAGAGAGCACTATGTAAGTTTATATTTTCACCGGAAACGCACACAGATGGGAACGAGGATTGCTACTTCCGTTCGTAAGTTACGAAAAGGCTACGAAGACCTTTGTGAAACGGACTTAAGAAATTCGTAAGTTTGGCGTAACTTTTTCGTAAATATTTACGAACGTTCGTAAGTTACGAAGCTTAGTGAAACGATACCATGATCTCTACGTGATATTGACATGAAATCTGATTCATGAAAGTGATATTGAAAACGTGGCAGTTTCAATATGTTGAGACAGGCATAATCCACAGTATGCACTGAACTTGACTTCCATCAGGTGTGCTATATATATATATAACCGTCTATTGTTTGTATCTATACTACTGCTCTCGCTATTTGCTGGGAAGGTATGTCGTGATGTCAAATCACATGATCACCTAATACCTTTCAATCATCGATGGGCATGTCGCAGTATGGCATAATGAGATCAGTGTCCTGGTATACGTATGGTCTTTGGTGTGGAAGGATTGGCGGGTTATTAGTTTTAGCGTTGTTTATCACTCTGTGATACACTGTTCGGTCCATTTGACGCTTTTGAATTTTAGCGCATAACTGATTTCAAAAAGATAAGCACAATGACAAATTGTTTCTATAGAAAGCAAAATACTGAAACTGTTATCAACGTCATAATAATTTAACAGAATAATTTGAGCGCGAAAAAAACCCGCCAAAATAAGATAACCGCTAAAATATGCACATTAACAGTATTCCAACTATCAGTAAAGTATTATAAAATATACAAGGTGATATCAAGTATATTTTATTGTTTAATAACGAATTCTGTTTATAATGCCCTTATCCATCTACATTTTGTTGAAGTTATCAGCAGCATAATATTTTTCAACGATTTTGTAACGGCTCTCATTTTCAAATCATCACGTCCATATTTGATTTCTGGAATCTTCTCCCTTTATTACAATAATAACATTCCATTGGGCGTTACCTTGTGGCACCGCATGACTTTTCATAAAACCTGCCACTCCAGCACCTATTTAAGGTATTGACGCTAGGGCCTAATTTTAGTGCCCGTAGACATTGAAAGAAGGATTGAACGATTGTCTTAAATAACGCTTGATCAGGTTGTTCACGCTTCTTAAAGAGCACGCGAATACCTGCTCGCTTAATTCCATGTATGAAAACAACAGCATATTATGATTTCTTCTGTTGTATTACAATATCTTTTTGGCGATATTTCGATGTATTCTGAATGTTTTTTCTTTGAAAAGTTTCAAACATGGAATGATTCAAAATGGGAAAAAAATAAATGGGCACGAAATTCAGCGACAAAGGATTAAGGACAGTTGTGCTAAAAATGGATCAAAAAGATGGCAGCGGCAATAGGGTATCGTGGTAAGTCTCGCAAAAATACTCTGATAGTCTCGCACATTTATTTTGACATTTTAAACAAAAAAGAGTCAACTGCACCGAATACTGTATCTACCCCAGTTTGTAGTGATTCTAACACTGTGATGCAAAGACTGTAAGTATCTCTTGCAAACAACTTTTGATCAATTTTACTTCCAGAAGTCATATGTCTTTATGCACAATGTGGGCTCGATAAAATGGTTATGTAGCAAATGTTTTCACGGAAATAATTAAATGTGGTATTTTGAAAATATTTTCGAGAAAAAAGTTTCCTTCATGATATTAAAACAAACTGATAGTTCATACAACTTTTTGTTTTACCGATATTACACTTGGGAGACCGACTTTCGTTATTATGCGGTATTTATTCAGACAAGTTTTACATAAACCCTAACTCTCAATGTATACATATGTACCCTTGAACATCCGGTTTTCGACGGGGTAATCAATCATTGTAGACAGCAGACGAAACAACTGTGAATAAAATATCCCAATATTATTGATACAATAGTCTATCTTTTACCTTACCTGTACAATTGTTTCTCTGTTAATTCGTTATTTCCTCATTACAATGTCGGCACTTTCCTTTGATTATTATCTGTTTAAAACACTGCGTTGCCTATCATAACATTCTTTTTATAGAGATCGTATACCATAACACTTCACTGGGTCTGATGTAAAAAAAAATCTATTTTTTCTTTTTCATGAGAAAATAAAATCTAAAATATGCCCTTTCATAGCATTTTATTTATAACACAACAAACATTACTAAAATTGCAAAATTAATTTTGCCTGGTTGTGATATGTCGCTAAAAATTACATGTTCAGACTAGGCACACCTGGCACTATGTTTACAAATCTGACTGAGGCTCTGAACGCTGCATGTAAGGTCTTAAAGATGTATATAAAATGGGCTTAAGTAAATACTTGATTTTTCGGAAGTAAATATTCAATTTGTGATAAAATTACCCGTTTGAAACGCAAAGTTTACTTTTTTTGGTAAAAGCGTTTTTTATTGTGTTGGCATTAGGCAGACGACACCATCAAGTGAGAAATCAATTGAGAGTTTACGAGATATTTACAAGATGGCAAAGGCGTCGAAAACTCCATATCGTCGATAACGTAATGCCCAACCATACATACATCTGTATATATGTAAAATGAACTTAATCTATTTAACAAAAAATATGACTCTCAGTGTGTTACAATTTTGCCACTGGGAGAAACTTAAATGTTTGAGCCATCAAACACATTGGTAAGTCACTGTTCATTTCATTTTTAGCTCACCTGGCCCGAAGGGCAGCGTTCGTCGTCCGTCGTCCGTTGTCCGTCTGTCAACTTTTCTTATACATCCCTACTAGTCCTGAACCACACAACAGAAATCGACCAAGTTTGGCCGAAACATCCTTGGGTGAAGGGAATTCAATTTTGTATAAATGGTTGGTCTGATACCCATGGGGCCCGAGGGGTGGGGCCCAATAGGGAAAATATAATGCATTCTTTAAAATCCTCCTTGTTCTTTAGGAATAACATGATACTGTCAAAATTTGGTCTGAAGTAACCTTGAGTAAAGGGGATTCAATTTTGTATAAACGGTTTGGCTGACCCCCTGGGCCTGAGGGGCAGGACCCAATAGGGGACATAGAGGAAAAGCCTTTTAAATCCCTACTATTCATAAGATACTGAATGGATTTGAACCAAATTTGGTCACAAACATCCTTGGGGAAGGGAAACAGATTTTGTATAGATATTGACTCTGACCCCCCTGGGGCCGGAGGGGCGGGTCCCAATAGTAGAAATATAGGAAAAACCTTTAAAATCCCTACTTGTCACAAAGTACTGAATGGTTTTGAACCAAATTTGGTGATTCTAACCCCGATGGGACAGGCGGAGCGGGGCTCAATAGGGGAAAAACAAGAAAAACCTTTTAAATTTCTGCTTGTTTAACTTGGTTTTGGTTGTGATCCCAGGATCTACCATACCCTTGTAGACTTCCTAACCAAATACTATACAACTGCTGGGCATAAAGAGACAAATGATATCATGATATTAGCATTGATGTCAGGGCCTGGTTTCAGCCCTCAGGGACCCAGTTTCTCAGTTGAACTTGAAAACAGTTAAGAAACTCACCCATTAACCAAACTTTTATTTATACAGATATGCCTCAAGGATTGGTCTAAGGTCTTTCCCTGTCCATGGGATCTTTTTGAAAAAAATATTTTACTATAATTACGTAGATACCAATGTATTCAGGTGAGCAATAAGGCCCTTTGGGCCTCTTGTCTTTTTATCTACAGCTAGTAAGTTTCTTTTAACAGCAAATTACATTTGCATTATATAAACTGAATGCGTGTTATATTCTCCTTGGTTAAACACGATGCCGTTAAAACGCTGTTTTATAGAGAATCCATGGGTAGTATCGTACAATACAAAGTTTATTTTTGGCAAGACGAGATGGCGATACGATACTTAAGGTGTATTCTGTTTACCCTGCAATAACTTAAACACAGATATTTACATTAAACAAAACAAAAGCGACATTTGTTTACCTTTTATTTCACTGAAGCCATGCGCCGGATAAGTCGCGTAGGGGGATTTCTATTCAGGCCGATTTACTACTTTCAGAAAGTCAGGACACAATAAGATATAGTTCTATTTTTTTCAAGTCTAAAGAAAGTGACTTCGCACATGTGTGTATGAAAATATTACACCAATGCATTTAATGTCTGATAATTAACCGTATAATACCATGATAAATTCATTAGTAAATACATTTCGCAGTCACGTTAAAACCGGGTAAGTTCACATGCAACGTATTGACGGATACAGCATTTTGTACTGACGGATAGAGCACTGCTTTATCCGGCAGTAGTTATCGGCCGATATCTTTGATGGTTGCAGGATAAATCAAACACGTGTGTTATAATATGATTTCAAAACTGATTTTTTTGAAAAGATTCATTTTCAACTGATAGTTCATCTTTTGCCTATTACTCTAGTCAGAACATTACAAACTCACATTGGCTTTCTCGATAAAATTGAAATTAAGCGCAGACGATATTAAATTTAAAAGGCAATTATATATACATTAATTCTAATTTGAAGTCCTTTGTTTGTTTGTAACACACACATATGCTGCCCCTTTTAAATTTAGTAATAGATACAGTAAACCCAACAAATGAATTAAACTGCACCATACAGTTTCGTCCTCCCAGGACTCTTTAGTGATGCTAGGGACCAAAAGGTAGGAATCCAAAACTTCTAAACTATTGTAGAAGCAGAAGAATCAGGCGCGTAAAAGCCCTTTTGATTTATGAATTTAGAAGTAAAACTAAACCAGTTCTGTATGATTTCTCTACTCAAATGAGATTGACTGTGGCTATGAAGGCTCAAGCAAACCTCGGGGTCTAAAAAATCCACCAGCAGAGTTTGCCACCCCTATCTTCAAAGATGACGTAACGCACACATATGCTGCACCTTTTAAATTTAGTAATATATACAGTAAGCCGAAAAAATGAACTAAACTGCAGCATACAGCTGTTTCGTCCTCCTGGGACTCTTCAGTGATGCTAGGGGCCAAAAGGTGGGAATCCAAATTTGTTTGTAACTAGTTCCTAGGAAAACCAAACGATATTTGTTTAAAGGACCTCTTACAGGAACAATAGAATTTTGCCAACGAACCAATTTAAACTTAACTGGGTGTTATTTATTGCACATTGAAGGACTACCCATGAAATGTGTTTAAAAAATTCAAAAAGTCCCTAGAGCCTGTGATGTGACCTATTTAGTGCCTCAACCATGGGTGTTTGACAGGGTTCACTATTTCATCAAAAAAATCTATCGAAGCAAAATTTTTCATTAATCAATGATTTCATTTTTGAATAAGGAGGATCGGCTGCATATCATAATTGCAAACATATATCAGAATATTGCAAGATAAAAATTTGATGCAATCTCAAACATAAAAAATGTGAAAATTTTTGGCACATTTTCAGGAATGACAACTTTTCACGGAAACATTGCACTTTCTTCCGGTTCTTGTACACCAAAAATATTAACATATTATTTGACCCATTATATCTGAAAATTTCAGAAAAACCGGGAACCGGTAAAATTGTCATTTAAAGGTCAATATGTAGCAAGGTATGTTTCCAAAAAAAATCAACGACTACAAAACTATGCTCCTGTTTGGTAGTTGCTGAAATAACATTGACCTAAATAACAGTTTTTTTCTCTTCATTAGTTTAGTTTTTCAAGTTTTTAGTGATACATCCTATTCTCGTTCTTTTAATTAGTCATATATTTTATATGATTTGTTTCATGCCTAGGGTGAATAGTTTTGATAATTGGAGGATCAGTTTTGTCATTTAAAGGTCTAAATGATTATTCTTAAATCTGCTGTAACCAACTGGATTGATAATTTTCAAAAAATCTGATCAATAAGCTTTATTGATAATTAATATTTCTATTAGAATCAAAGTATAGTGTATTGAGCATTATGAAACTACAATTAGTTGAATAAAAATTTTGATGTTCTATGTACATTTTAAGCAATGTAGATTTTTTATTAACCATAATAAAGTCTTATGGATGAATTAATTTTTCATAATTAACCTAAAGACTGACACAGAGGAGATGTATTTCTGCAAAAGTCATTTAACAGATTTAATGGTTTTATGTTTTCTATTTTATTACATCTGCAAAAGAGGACAAACTCCCTTGATATAAGACAAACCTAGCCAGAGAGAACAATATTTAACTGACAGTAATTTGCACATTGAATCTAAAGAATTTAACAACATTATCAGTAAAACCCTTAACTGTACTCTCAAGAGATATAATTGCAGTTTGGAAAAGACAGTTACAATGGGTTGTTGTAAAACATCCCCCTTGCGTAGTCCCTTAAACATGCTATTCCATTTACTTTTCAGTTGTTGTCATATAGTCACTTTAATGATCGCAAGCAGTCTAAAGACAATACATAGATATCGATGATAACTGTAAATCTTGACTCCCCAAAACATTCTTTGTTGAAGCAATTGCTTTTTATTAGGTCATCTGACCCAAAGGGTCAGGATGACCTATTGTAATCGTGCTTCACCCGTTGTCGTCTGCCGTCTGTCGGGCGCCGTCCGTAAACACTCTTCTTCTCAATAACCAAAAGTTCCAGGATGCTGAGATTTGGCCAGTAGGCACCTTGGATAAAGTGCTACAAAGTTTCCTTATATTAATGACCTTGATCTACATTGTACTTTCAAGGTCACAGGGGTTAATGTGTTGAAAATATTTCAAGCAACTTCTTCTCAGTAACTAAAAGGCCTAGGGTAATGTAATCATACATGGAGCATGCTGGGATAAAGAGACTACCAAGGTTGTCTAAACAAGATAATTCAACGAATTACAGTCCCCCACCGGGTTGTTATCTCGAGATCCAATAGCAATGAGTGTGAATCTCGAGATGCAATAAGGTCATGTATTTTCTTCAATGTATTGAAAGGTGAAGATGTAGTTTACAGAGACCTGCTTCTATACAGGAACCATCCCATTCTCACTAAATACATGTACACTGTAGGTATACTCTATAAATGATCTCTATATAAAGGACACAAGTCTATGAAGGACACCTTTAGTTTTTCTATTGGGTATCCTTTATAGACAGGTTTTACTGCAATAGACATGAAATTGTAATAATAATAACAAGATGTTGTTTGTTATGCTTACATTGAATTCAACAGTACTGTATATTGATTAAATGGTGATCTGAGAAGAACACAGGTTTGTTTGTCACTGGGAATAATTTGGATGAGAAGACCAAGTCAAGAATTCCTCCAAGGCAATGGGTAGGCGTGGTCAGTTGTTGGTGAAGTTTACAAGATTTTTGAAGGCTGTCCATCTTTGCGAAGTCCATGTTGAAATCTCCAACAACAAGAATGTTTGTACACTTATGTAACTTTGCTTGTGTTGTGCATAGCTTGAATAACTGTCGAAATAAATGTCACAGTGACCCAGTTTTGGTACACGACACACCATCTTCCCACGGGGAACCATACTACCAAGTATTAAGTTCTAGTGCTTTATAGTGTAGGAGATAGAGCCAGGACAAGGTATTTGTGTAACGTAGGTCAGAGGTCAAAATATAGGTCACTGTGACCCGGTTTTGTTACGCGACACACCGCCTTCCCATAGGGAACTATACTACCAAGTACAAAGTTATAATCCTTAATAGTGTAGGAGATAGAGCCCGGACAAACTTTTACTTTGATGTAGGTCAGAGGTCAAAATATAGCAAAATAAAGGTCACAGTGACCCAGTTTTGGTACGCGACACACCGCCTTCCCACAGAGAACTATACTACGAAGTATAAAGTTCTAATCCTTAATAGTGTAGGAGATAGAACCTGGACAAATTTTTCTTTCTTTAATGTAGGTCAGAGGTCAAAATATAGGTCACAGTGACCCGGTTTTGGTACGCGACACATCACCTTCCCACGGGGAACCATACTACCAAGTATTAAGTTCTAGTGCTTTATAGTGTAGGAGATAGAGCCCGGACAAGCTTTTTCTTTAATGTAGGTCAGAGGTCAAAATAAAGGTCACAGTGACCCGGTTTTTGTACGCGACACACCGCCTTCCCAAAAGGAACCATACTACCAAGTATTAAGTTCTAGTCCTTTATAGTGTAGGAGATAGAGCCCGGACAAACTTTTACTTTAATGTAGGTCAGAGGTCAAAATATAGCAAAACAAAGGTCACATTGACCCGGTTTTTGTGCGCGACACACCGCCTTCCCACAGAAAACAATACTACTAAGTATTAAGTTCTAGTGCTTTATAGTGTAGGAGATAGAGCCCGGACAAGCTTTTTCTTTAATGTAGGTCAGAGGTCAAAATATAGGTCACTGTGACCCGGTTTTTATACGCGACACACCGCCTTCCAACAAGGAACCATACTACCAAGTATTAAGTTCTAGTGCTTTATGGTGTAGGAGATAGAGCCCGGACAAGCTTTTTCTTTAATGTAGGTCAGAGGTCAAAATATAGGTCACTGTGACCCGGTTTTTGTACGCGACACACCGCCTTCCCACAAGGAACAATACTACTAAGTATTAAGTTCTAGTGCTTTATAGTGTAGGAGATAGAGCCCGGACAAGCTTTTTCTTTAATGTAGGTCAGAGGTCAAAATATAGGTCACAGTGACCCGGTTTTTGTATGCGACACACCGCCTTCCCACAGGGAACACACACACTTAGTATGAAGTTCCAGTGTCTTATAGTATGGGAGATAGAGCCCGGACAAATAGTGTGCGGAAGGACGGACGGACGGACGGACGGACACAACGCAAACCTATAGTCCCCCCCGGATTCCGGTGGGGGACTAATAAATGACCTTAACCTACTTTCAAGGTCTCAGGGATCAAATATTTAAAAAAAATTCAAGCAACTTCTTCTCAATAACCAAAAGGCCCAAGGTTATGATTTTTGGCCTGTAGGATGCTGGGATGAAATGCTACCAAAGTTGTTCCAATGAATGACCTTTACCTACTTTCAAGGCCGCAGGGGCCAAATATATTAATATCATAAACAACCAAAAAAATATGCATTGTATAGTCAGATGACCGTTAAGGCCCGTTGGGCCTCTTGTTACATTCTGGTATGATAAAAGTACAATCCATATCTATGTACTGTCTATTAGACTACAGGCTAGTTTGTTACTTTTAGGAATAATCATTTAGACCTTTAAATGACAAAACTGGCCCTCTAATTATCAAAACTATTCACCCTAGGCATGCAACAAATCATATAAAATATATGACTGAGTAAAAGAACGATAAAAGGATGTATCATTAGTAGGTTAAACTTGAAAAACACCACTAATGAAGAGAAAAACACAGTTATTTAGGTCAATGTTATTTCAGCAGCTACCAAACAGGAGCATAGTTTTATAGTTGTTGATTTTTTTTGGAAACAGACGATGCTACATTTTGACCTTTAAATGACAATTTTACCGGTTCCCGATTTTTCTGAAATGTTTACCACATGGACTTGATAGAATGGGTCAAATAATGTGTTAATATTTTTGGTGTACGAGAACCGGAAGTAAGTGCAACGTTTTCGTGAAAAGTTGTCATTCCTGAAAATGTGCCAAAAATTTTCACATTTTTTTTGTTTGAGATGGCATAAAATTTTTATCTTGCAATATTCTGATATATGTTTGCAATTATGATATGCAGCCGATCCTCCTTATTCAAAAATGAAATCATTGATTAATGAAAATTTTTGTTTCGATAGATTTTTTTAATGAAATAGTGAACCCTGTCATACACCCATGGTTGAGGCACTAAATAGGTCACATCACAGGCCCTAGGGACCTTTTGATTTTTTAAAACACATTTCATGGGTAGTCTTTCAATGTGCTATAAAAAACACCCAGTTAAGTTTAAATTGGTTCGTTGGCAAAATTATACTGTTCATGTAAGAGGTCCTTTGCTAGCATCAGACTGATTTCACAGACACAGCAAATTTACATACAGCTGTGAATAGTCCACAACATCGGAACTCATATTTAATATGAAGGTGTTCAATTGAGTTAAAGGTCAAATCGCCAGGTCAAGGTAAAATGTTGTACTTTTTATTCTGAAACATTTTCTGTAACAGCTAAACATAATGAAACAAGGAGTTAACAGAACAAAATTTAAGGTCACCAGGTCGAAGGTGTATTTGTTCACTAATGAACATTTCCTTACGACATCAAGCAAAGAAATCAGAATTTGACAAGGAGTTAATTGACCAAAGATCTGCCTTGTTGGGTTTGACCATTAGGGGAGATAAATAGCCACATGACGAGGCTCTTGCTGTTCTAGATTAACATGGGTTACCTGGAATTGATACACGTGAACAAGATCAGGTGTTCCGGAAGAGTAAGCGTCTCCAAATTCTTCAGTAGACTATTGTGAAAATCCTATCTTAGTGTTTCAAACTTGAATATTTTGTCATTGCTTACGTTTATTACTACATCAAATGATGTCTCTGATTCATGGACGTGTGTTTGTGGTAATTGTTTAAATGAAACAGATTAATGTCAGTCTGAAGGCGAACTAAATTCTTCATGCGACATGCTCCTTGTAGGTTTTAATATGTTAATATTATTGGAAGGCGATACTTATTCACAATGTGACATTCATTTCCTGTCAATGCATTTCCCCAACAACACCGGACATGACGTTGTAAGCAGTGCTATTGTGTGTCTGCTGTAAAGGGAGATAACACAGGCCGAGATGTAAGTATGGTCCATACATGGTAGGCTGTTGTGAACAAAACCTTGATACACTTGGTATTGGTGATCATTATAGAACTGTTCTGTATCAATGGAAACAGTAACAGACGAGGCATTTATTATACTTAATGGAGTATCATCAAAAATGACAATTCATTACCAAAGTCCGTATTCAAGATACCATTAAAATGATCCGAATAAGATTGTGTGCTCAAACTAGGATTGTAAATGCAAACTCAGATTTTATGCTCAAACTCAGATTGTATGATCGAACTCTGAGTGTGAGCTCAAAATCAGAAAGCTTGAATAAAAAAAACTCAAAGATTCTATGCTCAAACTCAGTTTCTTCTTTCACTAATTGAGTTCCTATATAAACACATTTAGTCTATTATTCTAAAAGACTAAAAGCCGAATACTGGTTGATTTTATGCAATGTCTTGTTCAGAGTGCATCACATATTTACATGATGCTTGACCATGAAAGGGTTCAATAATTTTAAACTATAGCGTCCGCTTTATCCAATCAGAGAACAACAGTTAGCTCAGTGATTCTTATTATGATTTATATCAAAGGAAAGAAACAAAACAAAACATTGGGATTATTGTTGCGTTATGTGTATTTAAGGAGATAATCAAGGATAAGAAATGATTTTGATAATTGTAGTATCTTATCATAGAAGGCAGTACAGGGTTTCAAGGAACACACATATCCCGGACTAAATTTATGTATGATAATACTTACAACATCATGGGAAAATTCTTGGTATAATTATACCATTTTATAACAAAATAAGCAATTCATGATTAAACTATGGTGTAATTAAAAGGTCCGGAACGCTTTATACTGTTTTGATTTACCTAGCCGTTTAGCTAATGTTATGGCGCGACGTCCGTCGTTCGTCAACTTTTCCTTACAATTGCTACTCGTCATAAAGCACTGCATACCAAATTCAGGTGATTAACATTCTTTGGGGAAAGAGAAGGCGGCTTGAGGGGCAGGGCCTAAATGGGAAATAAAGGTAAACCCTATTAAAATGCTACTTGTTGAACTTGGATTTGGCTGAGACACAAACCCCAAAGATGACGTAACACACACATGCTGCACCTTTTGAATTTAGTAATAGATACAGGATGCCGAAAGAAATGAATTAAATTGCATCATATAGCTATTTCGTCCTTCTGAGACTCGTCAGTGATGTTAGGGGCCAAAGATGGAAATAAAAAAGTTCTTAACTAATGTAGAAGCAGAAGGGTCAGGTGCGTAATACACCTTTATTGATGAAATTATAATAAGAATTTAATAAGTGTGGTATAATTAAAAATATAATAAGAATTAAATAAGTGTGGTATAATTAAAAATCGTGTACTACAAAAATGTGTAACAATGAGGTAACTGTGACTATGGAGGCTCCAGAAACCATTGGGACTAAAATAATCCACCAGCAGAGGTTACGATCCAGAAAGCCTATTGTTTAGTTTCGTATAAAGGGAGGTAATACAGGACAAAACTGCAAAAAGACTTTAAGACAGCATTTGAAAGTAGGGAAAATATTTGACAAGACGTTGATACCATAGGCGGAAAGTTATTATGTTAAGAGACAAATATTACAGTGTAACCGTGATAAGACCAACAACAGCAACACAAAAATATCGAAAGGATTCCCATCCGTATATGCATTGGTCAGCTTTGTCCTAGGGAAATGATGTATCTGTAGAGTACTGTCCTGCATTCCTACATGAATATAACGTCTAGGTGGAGGTGCGCATGGAATTTAGTCCCAGTAGGTTGCGCTGTTCTCACTCAGCGCTGTTCCCACTTACTGCAGCCTTAAATGTCTCTATTGTTTGTGATGAGACACAGTCAGTCCTCGCTTAAATGGTCCCAATCAATCACTGTCCTTGGAAAGAAGGAATTTTTAGCAACATTTGTATCACTGCGGAGCACAGTTACGATTTTGGGGGTGACTCCTTCTGGTGTTACTGCTTTGCTTTTGGGTATAACTTTCAGCAGGCATCGCGATCAGGTCGTTTACTCTCTTACACATCAAAATAAGGCAATGTTCTTTGCGTCGTTCTGCTAACGGTTTCCATTTTAAGTTCTTCATGAGATCTGTTACCCTTGATTTATTTTGGGTAATTGGTGCACACAGGACAAAGTGTGCGGCTATACGTCAGACAAATTCGAGTCGGATAATACCGTTTTGTAAGTGTTGATCTCATACGGTGGAGCAAGTACTGATCTAATCAAAGAGGTGTGTGCAGTTTCCTTGAGTGTTTTAGGGCAGCGTTTTATGTTGCGACGGGGAAAATCTAGAGTAGAATTAGCACGGTTACAGATTGCCACTGATCAATAAACGGAGGTAGGGCTTTTACTGATTTGTTCAAAAATATGATTTCACATGCATGATTCTGGTGTGGTGCTCCTGTGTATTCTTATTACGCAGCATTTTTTATATTAAAATATATGCCCCAGGTTTTGGACCATGTTTTTAATTCCTTCGGGTCATTTTGAAGTCTTTGTTGATCTTGTATGATCTTGATCTTCCTATATAATAGGCAGTCATCTGCAAAAAGTCTTACTTGCGATGATACGTTGTCGTGTCTGTGTGTTGAGTGTTTACTTCTTTGTAAATATAGACTTTCCTTCTTGTTTGTAAATGTAGACTTCCCTTCGTGTGTGTGTGTTGAGTGTTTACTTGTCTGTAAATGTAGACTTCCTTTCGTGTCTGTAAATGTAGACTTCCCTTCGTGTCTGTAAATGTAGACTTCCCTTCGTGTCTGTAAATGTAGACTTCCCTTCGTGTGTGTGTGTTGAGTGTTCACTTGTCTGTAAATGTAGACTTCCTTTCGTGTCTGTAAATGTAGACTTCCCTTTGTGTCTGTAAATGTAGACTTCCCTTCGTGTCTGTAAATGTAGACTTCCCTTCGTGTCTGTAAATGTAGACTTCCCTTCGTGTCTGTAAATGTAGACTTCCCTTCGTATATGTAAATGTAGACTTTCCTTCGTGTCTGTAAATGTAGACTTCCCTTCGTGTATGTAAATGTAGACTTTCCTTCGTGTCTGTAAATTTAGACTTCCCTTCGTGTCTGTAAATGTAGACTTCCCTTCGTGTCTGTAAATGTAGACTTCCCTTCGTGTCTGTAAATGTAGACTTCCCTTCGTGTCTGTAAATGTAGACTTCCCTTCGTGTCTGTAAATGTAGACTTCCCTTCGTGTCTCTGTGTTGAGTGTTTATTTGTATGTCCTTCGTGTCTGATAATTCCCATTCTTATTGATGATGTTGTGTACACTTTATTTAAATAACTAGTCAAAGGGAAATATATAGAAGTTACACAACGACTGGCTGTTGGATATGGAATTCATTTCACTCGAGTTAATTACTTTTTAAAAGTTACAAAAGACACGAGCTTTAGCAAGTGTCTTTTTTAGCTTTTGAAAAATAATTAACGAGAGTGAAATTAGTTAATTGTGGACTATTTGCGCGAAAACACATCATCTCAAAAATATATTCCCGCAAAAGTTGTGACGACACCAGCAATCAATGACGACTTCAACAATCCGCACTGAGCCAAGAGATTTCCGGTCAAATTTCAACTGTCAACCAATCAAAAGTCTGGAAGGTCACATACCACAAGTGGTATATAACATATATATTTATCCAACAATTATCCCATTTTAACATTGGTCTGAGCGTGATTGTGGTAGAATCGTTATTATTGTTCACCGCATTCCGTGTCTAATTTTAGTCTATAATTACAGGAGTTCCGGAATTTGATATCTTTTGAATTTTAGTTGAGTTTTTGAATGAAAGATGGAAAACACACTTAATGTTTCAGATGCTCTAGATATCAAAATGACCCCGAGATACTTAAATTCTTAAAACAATCGTTAAATATGACACGGATTAACCTGTCTGTAAATAAAACTCCTCATCAACACTTCAATATCACGGGAACAGTTCTAGCCATGACATCTAATACCCTTTCTAACCACGTGGTTCACCTACAGCTCGTCAAGTGACAATTGTTACTTGCCATCGTACGACCTTGAACGTCTGATGTTACGTATCAGTAGAACAGAAGGTCACCTGTCGCCATATATGATGAATGACAACTTTTAAAGAGTGCTTCACTTCTAGGATGCATAACGTTCTTAACGTGCTCTACACAGCTGGTTATTAAATCAGTTTGCATTACAATACAAACACGATTGTTGACAATAATGTTATATTTTTGGATTTCTGGTGTTGGAGTTTGTTCTGCTCGAGGGCATTCATGTCCAAATTTGTGATTATTCTATTACCTGGTTAATTATGTATTGAGTTGAATCCTGCTGGCAGGTGAAAAGAAAGCATGGCAGCGTTGCGATTTAGGAAATATTTAAGCAATGAATATTTTAGCAAAATGGTGTTACAGTCCTGTACCACATATTGCGTTTGCTGACAAACTTAATAAAGCCCGCCCCGTTAGGACTTAATGTAAATTTGTCAGCAATAACAATGTGTGTTATAGGACTGTAACTATATTTGCCAAAATGTTCATTACTTATTTTTACATTTTAATATAATTATTTTGCTTTATTTGATTATTTCGAACTGATTTTAAGCATCAAATCAAGCGTAGACAACAATGGAATTGATGACGAGTGTTATATGCGTATGGTGGCAACTGCATCTTAGCAATGTGTTAATGGGAAAATGCGGAACAAATGTAATGTTGATCAGCAAATCCTTTTTTCAACACAATTTGGTCATATTTCGCTTGTTCGCTAACTTTCGGCAAAACTTTAAGCGAAAATCAAACCTAATAAGTAATAACCTTTTTATACTTATAGATTTAGTTAAGATTAACTGGTATCAGCAAGAATCAAGATGAATTCTTTTGTGGGTATCCATACAACAGCAGTTGAAACTCGGTATTTGTAAACATGCATCCACTTTGAACTCTTGTCTAACATCTGCTTGTTGTTTTAGTGGCCCACAGCTAGATTGTTTTGAATTCTTTGGAGTTTCTTGGTAGTAACCGCTATGTTTACTGAGCTGTTCGTTTAAGTCCTATTTTTGCATGAGTAACAACTGGATTTTTGTTCAGATTATTTCAGAATCACGATAACTTCACTGAAGAAAGGTAAATTAGGGATTTAAGCGTTTGTTTTTATCATTGGGGAGGTGACATAGATGAGGTTGTAACACACACATATTTAGATTTAGTTATAGATACAGTATGCCGAAAAAATAAATTAAACTGCATCATACAGCTGTTTCGTCCTCGTAGGACTCGTATAATCTTAATAAGGCTATGGGGCAAAAAGATGGGGATCCAAAATTTCTGAATTAATGTAAAAAAGGAGGGGTCAGGTGCGTAAAACTTATTCATTTTATTAATTTAAAAATTAAACTGGTTCTATATAATTACAATTCTTTTACTACGAAAATGTGTATATTATGTACCGTGCCACTAATCAAATGAGATAACTGTGGCTATGGAGTCACCAGCAAACCTCGGGGACTAAAAAGACCCGGAAACACATTAACTCATTACATGACTATGTTGACAAGTATCTATACAACAATTAGAACACATTTATCAGTTCTCTATTTATGGGCGGATTGGTCGAGTGGTTAACACTCTGGCCTTCCATGCAGGCGGCCGGGGTTCGATCCCCGAAATCGTAATTCGCATGGAATATTCAGAGAAAGTTGTTTTTCTCCTGCCAACACAACTCCAACAACCCAGGTGGAGTATAAAATGGTCTGGGGTTGGTGTTGCATAATCTGTGCTGTAGGATTCAAGTGAGGTGGCACTATAAAAGATGCCGTTGGAAACACGGTCCCACTACAAACAGATCACAATTCATCTCCAGCACACACGCATACATACACAAACATAGGGAGATATTAGCTAGGTGGTATAGGACAAGTGGTTAGCGCCTGATAAGGCAGCTCCTGCGAACTCCTAAGAATTGTATATGATAGAATTATATGTGTTAATTGTAATGATTGTATAAGAATTGTACTGTAAAGCGCTTTAGAGTAGCTTATGTAAGCTAGATAGGGCGCTATATCAAATGTTGTATATTTATTTAGACTATACCAACCCTATAACAGTATGATCGTTTACACACATAATTGAAATTCTCGATGTATAATTAAAACCGAAACAATCCCAAGTAAGCTCATTATGTTTTTTTCTCCGTTTTTATGTAAATAAGAACAAAATGCATTACTCGTTTTCTGTAAAATAATCCTCTAAAAACAGAAAGAAAAACCCACCATATCATCAAAATACTTCCTTTTCGAAAACATCATGGAATCTTAATGGAAATATGTGTTTGCTGCTATATAACATTTATTGATTTCTTTGCAAATAAAATGAAAATGTCGGGATGACGTTTTATGGGCTGTATAAAATATTCTTTACATATAGCGTCTGCTTGATTCCCTCAGCGTAGATTTGAGTATCTCTGGTTAAAAACACGGTAAACAGTCTATCGGTCCATCTAGTCCCTACAAAAACCTGAGACATAGAAAGCGGTTTGAAATTGCAAATCACCTGTGATATTTCACTGAAAAAGTAAGAAAAGGGATACGTGGAAAAGAACAATTTGGTAAGGAGACCTAAACGTAACTGTGCGTAATATTTGTGCACTTCTATCAATATGAATAAATATTGACCACTACATTATTAAAGACATGCATTAGAAATCCTTCTAGAGAGTTTGTTCTAGGCCTAGCGATTAACCGTTGGGCTGAGAGCTCTCGTGTCAGTTTAAGTCATTCCGCTACAAAGTGTTGGCGATCACCCCAACGTGTGTAAAACGATTTCGTTTTAGTGGATTACCGAGTTTAGAGTAAAGGTTTTTGAGTTTTGAGCAATTTTTTTTTCAAATATCGAGTAAACACTTTCGAGATATTCTTTTCGAGATTAGAGCTGCTTTTCGATTTTGAATGAATATTTTCGAGTACAATATCAAGTACTTTCAGTCACTCTAAATTTCTTTGAGTTATCTGGGTACCGTTGTGCTTGAAGGTGACGAGAGTATTACCGTAACGGTCTAAGGGATTTGATATACGAATATATACATTGTAATATAGTATAAGTTTAAATAATTAATATCGGACGAATTTTCCAAACCATATACACGTATGGTTGATATTAATCACTTTGTTCAAGAGAAGAAGTCGCTCAAAGCAGTATGGCCAAATCGCGCAAAAGAATACGTTATATCAGTATGTAAATGCCTTTTGTTTTGTTAAAGGCTCAATACCAGCAATATTCAAGATGAATTCTGACGCGGTTACCTGTGCAGAAGCAGTTGAAACTCGGTATTTGTAAACATGCGTCCATTTTGAACTGTCTTCTAC
This sequence comes from Mimachlamys varia, assembly GCA_947623455.1. Classification (NCBI taxonomy): domain Eukaryota; kingdom Metazoa; phylum Mollusca; class Bivalvia; order Pectinida; family Pectinidae; genus Mimachlamys; species Mimachlamys varia. The sequence goes on from OX392533.1 coordinate 43,726,817, forward strand.
CTTCGACTTGTTGTTGAAGTGAGCCCCACCTGAATTATTCTCAATTCTTTGGGTTTTTTGTCAAGAGTTTCTTCCAAGTTACCGCTCAAGTTTACTTCAGTTTAGGCTTATTTTTGCATGGTTATCAACTGGATTTTTTTTCAGAATTTTTCAGGATCACGAAAATATTCCTAAAAATACGTATAGTGGGCCTTTAATTAGTTTGTTTTAATGCATTTTTGTTGTATTGTGATTTGTCCATCTCTGTTATATGTTGCGATATAATATTAGATATTAATGTTCCTGTGTTGATAAAGATGCAGATTATCCTGAAAAATTGACAAATATCTGTCTGCACTGGTGTTAATACAGCTTTGCCTATATATCTGTGTGTTTCTTCGGATCCAGTGCTTTGGAACATTGGATCACACTCTCATTATTACTTCGGAGACCTCTATGATAATATAACTTTTTACGGTAGCTTTAAAATATTTGTCCACTTTATTGACATTCCTGATATGTCAGTGTGTATATAGTAGCTACTATGTGATACACTGTATTTCATCTGGCGTCTGCCGTACCCAATGGACTGGGTGTCGCGTTGGACAAGTGATTAAGGTGTCTGGTATTCTGCTACCACTAGCCCTCCACCTGTGTGTCTCGGTGGCCAAGTGGTTAAAGTGTCTGACATTCTGTTGCCATTAACCCTCAACCTTTTGGTCACGAAGGACAAATGGTTAAGATGTCTGACATTCGGCTACCACTAGCCCCCACCTCTGTGCCACAGTTGACATGTGGTAAAGGAGTCTGACATTCTGCTTACACTAGCCCTTCACCTCTGTGTCACGGTGGCAAAGTCGTAAGGTGTCTGACATCTTACTACCACTACTTTTCCTGCTCAGGGTCACGGTGGCCAAGTGGTAAAGGTGTCTGACATTCTGCTACCACTACCTCTCCACCTATGTGTCGCAGTGGCCAAGTGGTAAAGGTGTCTGGCATTCTGCTACCCCTACCTCTCCACCTCTGAGTCACAGTGGCCAAGTGGTAAATGTGTCTGGCATTCTGCTGCCACTACCTCTCCACTCTGTGTCGCAGTGGCCAAGCGGTAAAGGTTCAATTTCAATTTCAACATATTTTATTGACATAAGATGTAATTTTGTCAATAGGATTAGACATCAGGCATTGCCTATATTAGTACTCTCCTTATATAGTAGGTGGCAAACAAACACAAACATATATACACACATGAATTAAGATTAACAATGGTGTAACAAAAGGGGAGGTAACTCCTCATTGTGAAGAAAAGGGTTTATTATACAAAAATAAGGTGAAACTCTAAAATGATTTTGGATGTTATTTTTTGATTGCTGAGTGCATCTATTTGGTCAAATTGAATTTATTCCCCCAACAGATACAGGCCTTAAAGTCCAATTGTGTAACACAATAGCCATCCACTGATAGGGATCAAAACCCAAATTCACCAAATAGATACATATTTTTAGGGTGGGTTACACCAAGTTGATCTAATAGATTAATATTTATGAGAACTTTACTAATAAATAGTTGCCTCTATCTGATATATAAATATAATAATACATACATAACATAATTGTAAGTGAATTGATGTAATTAAGATTTAGTACGGCTGCCCAAAGCCTGCTGTATCATGGTGGTCATCTCAGGGTTAAGATATTATTTAATTTCATACTGAAGAATGAATAGTTCAAAGTATATGTGAATTTCATGTAAAAAAAAAAACCAAAAAAAAAACAAAAAAAAACAAAACAAAACAAAAAAATAAAAAAAGAAAAAGAATAAAAAAAGAAAATAAAGTAATAATAATTTTAGAGTCTCTTTGACTGTACTATAAAGTTTGATACATGTAAATGTATATCTTTATTCTGGGTGTCATTGCAGCTGACACAACCATTTGTAAGGACTTCAACACACAAGTGGTTGTGATATTGATGTATTAATTGTTGTTCAAGAGATTGGCGGAGATTCTGATAATTATTACATTCAGTAAAATAATGAGTTACAGTTTCTAAGGACTGGTTACAATCACACATTGGGGATTCAATTAGATGATCTTTATAACGATCATAATTGAGATTACTTGCCTTATTTCGTAATTGACATAGAACAATATTTATGTAACGACTACCGAGATATTTAAATACATCAGTTGTATCAGATTTGTTATGCAAGTTTGTGTTTAATGATTTTTTGAACTGTGCTGTAGAGTTGATATTTGTGAGTTGAGGGGCTAGATTATTCATTTCGTTTAACATAGATGGAAAAAAACTTTCAAAATAATTCACTGTTCGGCACAAGGGGGGGGGGGGTCAAATAATCTGCTGGTACGAAGAGCATAACGATCAAGAGTTTCATCATGAATATATGGTTCTATAATTTCTCTTAAATAATCTGGTGTTTCATTATTCATTATCTTATACATTAAAATAAGTTTATGTTTATTTCTTCTATTACTCAATGTTTCCCATCCTAGTTCATTATAAAGTTTATGATGTGAAGTACCTTTTCGTAGGCCTGTAATAAATCGCCCTGCATCCAGTTGGATTGATTCTAATAGAGTTTTTAGGGCTTTTGAACAGTTATCCCAAACAACATCTGCATACTCAATTATCGGTCTTATATAGGCAGTAAAGATAGTATTTAAAGATTTTCTATCTATTTTATTTTTCAGTAGTCTTATTATGTTAATCCTTTTAAATGCTTTATCATAAACATTAGATATATGCTGGTTACATTTGGCATCATCATTCAGAGTTAGACCTAGATGTGTATGTGCTTTGTTTTCAGTAATTGGTTCATCATAGAAATTTATAATAGGATGGCTTTTATCATTTTTTCTAGAGAAAATTACTGATTGTGTTTTAGCAGGATTAAATTTAATATCCCATTTAGATGCCCAGTTTTTAATGTTATTTAAATCATCAGATAAGTTTTGAGCTAATTCCACGGGGTTGTTATCACTGATACCATAAAGAAAAGTGTCATCGGCAAATAGCTTAATTTTGTTAGTGACACAATCAACAATATCATTAATATAAATTATAAACATTAATGGTCCGAGGACTGAACCTTGAGGAACTCCTGCCAGGACTGGATCAAATGTAGATGCATGACCTTCGGTTAGAACTCTCTGCTTTCTGTCGGATAAAAACATTTTGAACCAGTTTAAGAGATTCCCTTTAATACCATATGATTCTAATTTATAAAGTAGACCTTCATGCCAAACCCTGTCGAAAGCCTTACTTATGTCACAGAAAATGAATCTGATTTCTTTATTTTGATCCAGGCAGTTAACAATGGTATGGTAGATAGACAATAATTGATTAATAGTAGAATCTTTTGGTGTAAATCCAGATTGATGTTTAGTTAAAATTCTATAAGTAGTCAAGTAATTGTATGGATATTTGAATATAATTTTTTCTAACATTTTACTAAAACATGATGTAACCGAGATGGGTCTGTAATTTGACACTTCATTTAATAAGCCTTTTCCTTTATATATGGCATTGATGTTAGCCATCAGGGTCACGGTGGCCAAGTGGTTAAGGTGTCTGACGTTCTGCTACCACTAGCGTTCCTCCTCAGGGTCACGGTGGCCAAGTGGTTAAGGTGTCTGACGTTCTGCTACCACTAGCCCTGACTGTACATGCAGGTCGAGAATTCGAGGCTTACATTGGATGGTCGCCAGGTCCTGGTCGTTTGGCGGTGGCTTTTCTCCGGGAAATCCGGCTTTTTCCACCACTTAAACCTGTCATGTCCTCAAATGACCAATAATTGTTACCAAAGTAATAGGACATAAAACACGAGCAAATCAAAAGTAACAGACTACCTCTGACGTAGGCGCTATTATGTCGCTAGTAGTATGACGGAACAATCGGAAATGTTACGTCATAACATGACAGAGCGATTACATTAAAGTCACTTCCGATTGTGGCGGTTCTTATCTGAAAAAATCGATCGTTTTCACAAATGCATTACTTATCTTGTCTGCGATCACCAGGAACGTCTAGACAGTGGGACTTATGGCTGTTAATTCTATTATCAAGACTTTCACTTAAACAATTTACGTTGTGTTTGAAGAATACTTGTAAGAGGTATGGTTATTTAAGTCATATTTTCGTATGTGCTGATAAAAGGTATACTTCATTAGTATTTCGTTTCCTATTTTGATAAAAGGGTCACTATTTTGGACATTCAAAGTATGCCTTGCGGTTGCGTTTCCTATTTTCTGGTTATAACTTTAAGAGTTTTAAACTAGATCTATTGATGGGTAAATGTGGAAATCAAGCAGAAAGCTTTTTTGTAGTGTTTGTAGTTCACATATAAACATAAGTTTATTAATTTCCTTTATCAATATTTTGTGGCACCAGCTTTGAGTTTGAATTAAAATTGTATTCAAACCTGTTTGTATTACAAAATATTTTTATTTACCACATCGCTTCAGATATCGGTTACATATATCATCGGATTGTTAATCCGTATTTACGAAATATTATACTTGAACCTATTTCTCAAGTTCATGACCATTTGATTCTTCATATTTAACATCGGCCCTGAAATACATTCTTGTTGTAGACAAAAATATTATTTAACAACGAGTCAAGGAAAAATTACAATACCAAATAACAAATGAACTATATAGCTATTGTGACAACACGTAACATACAAGGCAAATAACATAATATCCGGATAGGAGGAGATTGTAATTACAGAAAATGACTGTACAAAATATCCGGATTATATATATAATCAAATATAAGTGATGTTATTTTGTTTTATGAATAATCCAAACTATTTAAGTATTTGAAGCATACTATATAATACAGAATTATATACAAAAATACTAGAATTGTAGGAAACTTCTGTATTCTAATGAAGTTTCATTTGTTTGAAATCACAAAATACATGCAGCAGTCAAACTAGAACAGGAATAAAGAATACAGGGATTGCGAGAGCTATATCAATGATCTTTTTAATTCAAGCACAAATACTTTCTTCACTTGCCAAAGATTAATTTTGAAATATCCGTCATCACGCACCTAGTGTACAAGGACCAGTACATACAATTAAAATACCATATCATACTTATTTTTGCAAAATACAAATCCACGTGGGTATGTGCCCATCGGAAAATCACTATAAAAATATCCTACGTATGAAGTTTTAGATCCTGACCAGTACTACTCGACAAATAGCGATAATAAATTATGATCACCGCTTGTCAGCCATTTTGTTTTTCCTTTTTCTTCCAACATTGACACACAGGTTCAACAAAATAGCATGGTTTTTAGATTAATCTATAAAGCGCTTCTTCACAATTACTAATAACAATAAGTGTTTAAGGACAGACGGACCACAGATGGCGGACGAAGAGCGATTTGAATAGTCCTCCATCTGATGATCTTCAGGTTTATTTCAAGAGACAAGATACAAGAAGTTTTATTTAAAAAGTCGCATATTTAATAAAAAAATAAACATACAATCAAACAATTTTAGAATTAACGTCACGTCATAATACACAAAAGACAATCAAAATGGCGCCATATTACTATGGCCTGTTAAGAGCAGGTTTTATGTGAACTGATCCTTCTGGAAAACCAGTATTTATATAATCTGATGTAAAAAAATTTGTCAATATTTTCTCTTCTATGGGTAAAACATTTTAGCAATTTACCAGCACTTTTGTACGTATTAATAGCATAGGGTTCATAGTAAACGTTGGAAAACGTCGTTAAACTTGGAAAAGATTACCTTAATTTGAACGTTTGAAGTCTCACAAGTGAGCTTAATACACTTGAACTTAGATTTTGACTGTGGATATTGTATCAATTGGAGGCTGTTTCATTTGTGGATTGTATTTGTGAGTTTCGTTTAGAGACAATGAAACTATTTGGTCTCATTTTGATACAATGAAAAATTGTTGATTTCAACAGGGCCATAATAGATAAATAGATAACCAAGTTAGATGTAAGACGACACATATTGGCAATATCTACCACGCTAAACAAACCCGTTTTACCACAACACTTTACCACCCTACTGTACTACTTCGCTTTACCACCCGCTTTACCTATCCGCTTCCCAACCCCGCTTTACCACCCTACTGTACTACTTCGTTTTACCACCCGCTTTACCGCCAGCTTTACCACCCCGGTTTACAACTCTACTTTACTACTTCGCTTGACCACCCCACTTGACCACCTCACTTTACCACCCAACTTTACAACCTCAGATTACCACCCCGCTTCACCACCCTTCCTTACCAATCCGCTTTACCATCCCACTTTTCCACCCTATTTCCCAACCCCGCTTTACCACCCCACCTTACCACCTCGCTTTACGTACCACTCCGTTTGAACAACCCACTTAACCACCCCTACTATTAGCAATGACTAACCGTAGGGACCTTGTTTCTTTGTTGAACCTGTAAACAGTTGAGCTACCCACCCATTAACCAAACTTTAATTTATATAGGTATGCTTTTTACATATACTTTTACACATGCTTTTTATATGATTAAACATTATAAACTGATCAATCTCGATTACTACTTGGTAACTACAGAGTTTAAGCACTACAGTATTTTATTTCAAATTATAACAAAAAAACAACCCTTTATAATATTACTGCTTTGTTGAAGAGACGGAACTATACGATTCATATATCATTCTTTCGATTAATTTTGGTTTAGATTTTTATCCTTGTGTACAATGCAGGAAAATCGCATAACGTTGTAATTATAATATTGGTTTCAGTGTTCTTTAACTTAAATTATTGGTTATTAAATTAATTTAATAATTGTATATATATTGGAACTTTTGAATAATCAATACTACAATTGATTATTTTCCTTTTAAAATTCAGAGAAAAGAAAGCAAACAGATAAATGGTATTTTTTATGTGTGTACGAGTATGTGTGCACAAAAAAAAATGAAATGTGCAATTAATTTCCTTTCAGTCAATAATCAAAACTGTGTCCCTGAGGTAAGACTAATCTGGTGAACTATTGTTCAACACCGAGGAAAAACTGTTTTGACATATCATAAAATGGCATGAATTAATTGTCATGTTACCTTCTGTAAAAATTCTAAGAGTTTGCCTGAGTTCATTACTTAATGTTAAGTCTATCATCTTAAATCCTTTTGCCTCAAAATAGTTTTTACTGTTGCATTCATCACTTTCTTTGTGTGACACGAATCTTTCAAAACAGATCTTTTCGCGTTGACGTCTGAAAATGTCGTCTGCATGTAAACAAAACGCTTTAATCAGGATCACATATCCGCTTGAACTCGTTCGTTTCTATGGCAACGTGTACTAGTTCTTGACGTTCCCAGGCAAAACATTCAACTAATTCATGTTAGTGTATGAAATGCATTTGATTTACCTGGAAAATAGTAAAAATCAGAAAATACCAAAGCGTCAACAAAACCATAATCCGAACTCAAAATCGATTAAACTAGAGGCAAAATAGGAACAAAGGAAAGACTTACATGGAGACTCTCGTAAAAGCACAACCAGACGACCAAGTGTTCCGGAAGAGTGAGCGTCTTCTGCTTCATCGACGACACCCGCCATGTAAATCTTGGTCACATCCAAGTGAGCATCTATCCTCAAAATGAGAACCGAGTCGTCATTGTCTCACACTAATAAGGAAACTCAAAAACGTCCATCTGCATATCACACAAAGAGACCGAATATTTCTCAATGATATCAAGATGGCGACCATAAAACTTGCCCATAGTCTTCATAAACCTGCATCTCTCGAATCCCTGTGTCGTAAGTTTGTTCGTCAGCAGTTGACATCTATCACGAAAATCTCGATATTCAGAGCAAGCCCTAGAATAACGAATCAACTGCGACATGTAATCACCATTGGATGGAGAAGCAGGGATATAACTATCAAGAAAGTGAAAGTTCACGATAGGAAAATCGACATCGTCATGTTTATCATACAGCTTAGTTGTAAGTTGCCCGTGCTGGTCATAGTTTAAGTAAAGATCCTGTTAAGAAGCTGATGTAGAAGAGTCTGTTGTGTCTTTAATCTCAAGTTCAGTAGGGTATATACAATCGACAAAGTCAACAAATTTCTTGTTGTTTATAGTCAACACATCGTCGATATACCTGAAAGCGAAATTGAAAGTTTTGGTAAGATTTTTGTTATCCGTCCTGAAAATAAAAACAAGTCAGCCAAGAGTGGAGCACAGTTAGTGCCTATTGGAATGCCAATAGTCTGTTGGAAAATCTTTCCTCCGATCTCAACAAAGATATTGTCAACCAGGAATTTCGTGCTATATCTTCCTCAGTATATTTCAACCTGGCTTTTGTTGCGTTTTTTATAAAGTATGCTCCAACATAGTTCACAACCATGTATTTGTATCGCTGTTCACCTTTCATGGGAAAGAAAGCTCTCATAGTGAGAGACCGAAGATGTTCTTTCAGTTTGGCATGTGATATGGTAGTGTACAGGGTGGAAAAACTTCCTGAATATCTTTTAATTTTTTTTAGGAAGGTAACAATAAGAATTAATGCAAAATTGTTAACAATATGGCATAATCTGAATCATGTGCACTATGTTGTTAACTCCAGTGCTCGCGGTGAAGTTCACTGCGCCTTTGTGGTATCTCATATAATATTTCAGGAAGCCGGATAAGTGAGCTGTTGAAGAGAGATTACCAACACGGTATTCCTATGAGAAATCTTTATTTAGTATTCCTCATGCTTTGAACAATGATATCAAATTCGAAAGAGTGCCTTGTCATTAAACTATTGGTCAAATAAACACATTGCTGTGAGGTCTAATCATGGTCGATTCATATGATTTAATGATCAGATGATAAATGTATGACTTCCCCATGACATGGCTTAAGCATATGGTGGTCGCCATTGACTCTTTAAGGACTAGGTACAGCCATATTGGTTGTCAACGGGAAGGAAATGGTAAGATTGAAATTTTAATGTTTCCTTCAAATATATGGCATAAGCTTTATCCCATTATGTTTAATATTGACATAAAATGCAGTTCAGCCCCCAAAATTAAAAAAATCTGTACTTAGGGAAAAAATATGCAGTAAATAATATCCAAATGGGAGTGCGCAAATATTTTTCATATAGTTATTTGAAACATTTAAAAAAAAAATAATACAAAGTTACTGCAATGTTCATAGAATGATAACCCAGTGTTAAAATTTCGATATTAGTCTGTAAATCAGAGTATCAGGGAGAAATACACAGCTACCCCCTCTAAAAAATTGTCGTCCATTGCATGCTGTTTTCAGTTCAGGTAAAAGTAGTTACCTGTATCTCGTGGAGGTAATATAGGGGCATTATTTTATATTAAATAGGTCATTTGTCATGTAAATGTAAGTTTCGCGTCAAATAAATGTATAAAATTAAAATAATAACACCGACATAACGTAATTTACATTTAAAATACGGTTACCTAATTACTAATTAAGTTTTGGGAATGTATTTTGATGCCCATGTGCCTCAACTGCCAAACATGTTTACAATGGCAACAATTTACGCTAGCGATGTTTGACAGGTGCGAAGCCGAGAACGAATCGGTTTAATCAGTGAGTTAATACTGTCCGATCCACGCGGAAGTGTGTTATATATACGAATTCCATCAGAATATATACAACACAAATTAAACTTTGTTGAAAATTCTTCCAAAATAGTTAAATTACCTAAAAAACACTGCCGGAAGTGCCAAAGAACATCTTTTCACGTGCTATACATTTGCCCATAAAAAGAAAACTGGCAATCGCTAAAAACAATTTATCGTGATAGAAATGGGCAGTTTTTGCTTAGTGACGATATACCAAGTAACATTAACCTTTACTGCATGCTTGAATCCAATTAAACTGTAAATTTTGTCGATGTTTCACCATGCCTCTAAGTCAGGCGTATGAATATCAAAAAAAGTAAATAGTTCAAAATGGAGGGCAGAGGAGTATATTTCGCTACATGCAACGGGAAGATGTTTGATTTAAGAGATCTGACATAATGTCATAACTCGTCATACCGCAAACGGTAAGATTTTTGTTTTCGCTATGCGGCGTGCCACATAAATTTGTCAATCGGCGATGGAAATTTTAAAAATTTGACCCAGATATGATCGGTATTCAGAATGTGCGTACGTTGCCATTCTTGTGGCTAGTACGGTCTCTTATTCTGCGGTTTTCAATTGAAAGAGGGATTCATTAAAAAATCGAAGCCGCGTCTATCATTCTGTGTATATTAAACAAACAAAAATGATATTCGTTGTTTTTATTATCTTTCACAGTATTCTGCAAACGTGCACGCGTTTTTAGGAATATAACACAAAATATCAGAAAACCACTAAACGTACCAAAATCTGGTTGAAATTATCAATTCTCCATCACAAAATGTACTTTGTGGTCTATTTTGGTCATGTATTTTGCAGTATTTAGAAAAATAACTAGTTTTGGTAAAAACACTTCCGCCATATTGAATTGTCCTGTACCTAGTCCTTAACAGAAAAATATTGAACTGTAATGTCGTATGCTGTTGTATGATAAGATACATGTCGACTTGTGGTTCGGTGACGACCCACTCATTTGAGCTAGATTTATGTCAAAGTTGCGATAGCCATTTAAAGTGCTACATGTGCCATACTGAAGTATACTGCCGAAGGCCCCAGAGGAACACCTCACTCGTCACATTATACTGACGACGGGGAATCAGGCGTTCCACTCCCATAATGCTGAGCGTCAAGTAGGAAGTAGTAGCTAGTACTAACTACATATACCTTTTCGACCAGGGAACAAAACCCCAAAAGTGGGGTTGTGTCAATGGAGACATTAGGAAGAAGGAAGTTGTTTAGACAGAAGAAAGAATATATATAAGATCACAAATTCCATGCGATGGGGGCAGCAGGTACATGTGATCACTAAGCTATAGTTTCTCCTAGGCTGTATCAGCTGTAAATGTTAGTGTCATTTTGTTATTCAATAAACGTTTTAGTTCAGTGTAAACTTTAAACCTAGATCAACTAACAGTTTGTGTTTATAAAGGAAAAGAAGAATTTTAAAAACGTCGGCATGATGCTTTCCAGGTTTCATGTTAAAAACAGATGCATGCAGTATATATTTTGAGTACAAGTTTTGTTCAATGCATACATTTATATCCTTAATGTTTAGTTACAGAAGGTGGAGAGTAGGGCAAATAGTTATTTCGTTGTTAGCTCTATGAACTCATTGTCTTTGAAAACTATCCATATAAGGATATGAAATACCAAACCTTTTAGAAATATTCAATTCCACGAGGCGCGTGATCCATACCACTGGCAATGTCCTTAACAAGTTTCATCAATTTCGTAAAAAATAAAAAATGGACGTAAGATAGATCCCTACTCCATCACATAATTAAGATTTGTGGTAATGTAAAAACGACAATTTTTATAAAACTTTGAAATGTAAAATCAGTCTTAGGCGTGACGTCACAATTGAACCAATTCACTTTTGTTTACATCGTAAATAGCGACTGGCAATTCCGATGACAATTAATCAAAGCCGCTTCAACCCGATTTTCTAGTCACGACTGGACGAATAAGATCCCGTAAAGCCTGCTGGTCAGGATTGTGTTTACTGGGATATTAATCGTAACTCTATATCCCAATATATCCTAATATGATATATTTTATTGATATTTTATAAGCGGAACCCAGGCAACGAGGACTTTAGTATTCAAGTTTTATGTCTGTAGCTTTTTATATCTGAAACAAGAACTACATTTATGTTGTTCCTAATGCCGTGTATGTTTATATATGTTTGTTACTTATTATTCCAAATAAGCCGCTAGATTACGGATGCTCAGACGCAACGGCAATGGTCCTCCTTTTATTTACAGCACCAGGTTGCATGTCAGCTTGAAAACGCCCTGTAGTGTTTGCATGTGCGACAAGCGCGGATCAAACCCAGATCTTATGAACTGTCTGATGCACATTGAATGTGCATATTTGATGTGGCCGAGCCGTGCATGGGAAGTGACTATTTTGTGAGACCCTACTGACAGCAATGCTTACCAGTCATAAAGTCTATCTTCATATATGGAATGCTTTTATATCACCGTAGCTATTAAATTCCGAAATCACGAGAACCGCCATTTTGTAATATGAACTGTGAAACAATCTCTCTTGCCTGTGTTGTGACATAACAATGAGTAGAGAGACGAATTCTGAACAAAGTTTATGAGGTTGTGAACCTAGTGCGATACAAAAAGTTACAAGATGAAGAAATCAGGCAGCGCCCATCCTGCAAGTTTTATAACTGTGCTTTCTGCTATTAAATTACAGAAAATGCCCAGTGCCAAAAAACGACCATGGCGGAAACGGTCCAACCGGATGAGCCTGATGTCCCGAACGTCGATCGAGTCTGCAAAAACGGTAAGTATTTACATAACTTCTTCACCGGATATGACGTCATATGACCGTCTGGTCTAAACTAAGCTGACATTTGACATTTATATGAAAGAGGTATGTGAAATGTATCTTATGCATCGAGATTTGTATTAAAATCTTAACGGGAGACATGTGTATTGTAAAAGTTTATATTGAATATAACTTTCATTTACAATAAACAACCAAACGTATAAGTATAACCTTGTTAAAAAGGAATTAATTATTCGATTATTGACTAAGCTTACACTGTATGCAATTTAAAGTTAAGCGTTCTTAGATTTCAGTGCGTTATCAAACTCTATTATATATATGATTATTAGCTTTAGCGCTTTGATTAATTGGCGCAACCACAGTATATATAATTGAAACAAGTGTAACAAACTTCAATCAGCTATAATCAGTTATAATTTATAATATTGTTTCAGGTACAAAAACGTCAAAATAATGTAACCGCTGAAATATGTTCCTTTGAAGCAATGTATATCAATGTTTGGTACATGTATCTTCCTTCTCTTTGAAAAATGTTAATGAAAATATTGATCCGCACAATATCCTACGACAGAAATGAAGGCGTTTTATGTACAAACAGTGCGAATACACGACACCAATTAAGTTTTTGTTTTCGATCATATTCAACAACATTAATACAGTAACAGGATCGTACGACAGATTGGTGAACAGCATACCTTTCCTTTTGATATGATTTGATATGTATTTGCCTTAGATGTCTAAACGTAAAGTGTATACTCCAAGTCGCCTAGCTGAAAGAAAAACAGTTACCAAATCAGAGCAATCCTGTCGTCATAATTGTGTAAAAAACAAAACAGATTTTATACTAATTTTCGCAGATAATTCATAATTTATAGAAAATATATCTCTCCCGTCTTAAGGTCTCTTGGTCAGTTTGTTAAAATCCATGGGAATTGCATGCACTCAAACCTTCACTAGTGTATGTTAACATTTGCTCTGCAATTTTCCATTGACACAATGCTAAGAGGCAGTTGCTGCCATACGCCTATATTTACATTTGCTCTGCAGTATCACTATATAAACCAATCAACTTCCGTTTCGGTTCATAGGACTATAACCCGAAACGAGTATAAATACGAACGTGATATGAAGGTTAAAAACAATGCATATCACGCCGAACTCTCGTTTGGATGAGAAATAATTATACAAAACTTCTTGGCTGAATTAGTCCATTTAAATCGTTTAATAGATAAAATCGAATAAACTTATTTGAAGAGGGCCCCTCTCCCTGATTCTCGGAATGTGCAGAAGGCAAAAAAATTGTCAGCATTATTGCCACATTACTCATTTTTCAAATTCAGCGGACGTACATCCGCAGTATGACGTCATAAATACGCGATGTTATTTATAATGACGACAATTATTTCAAGTTTTATGTTAAAGCACCCTTAGACACAAACAGTGCAAAAGAAAGAAAAAGATTTTCATAATAAAATCCTTATACGGTAGCTGTTTCCCACGGATTATATTTCCAATTCCCCGTTCCAGGAGAAAGCACGTGAAACGTTTCCGTCTCTCGAAAACGAGCACGCGCCACAGGCTATTCAGCCAATTTAACATACAAGTGTTTCTTGGTTCTACATACAATTTGTAGCATTTTATGGTAGAAATTCCCTTTTCGGGTATGGTTAGAAGTGGAAATGTAAATATAACCATTCAACTGCAATCTGTTTCGAGTTATAGGCGATATGAACGCCAACCACATTACAGGAAAATAGCATGAACCGCGAAGAATGCAGTTCAATGCTTAAAAAACACCCAGTGCCTCAATATATCTGCAGTTGCTATTGTGACGTCACCAATCTCTATTGTGACGTCATCAATTTCATTGTTGTCTACACTTGATTTGCTGATCAAAATCGATCCGAACAAATTAAATAATGCACAATAATTCTATCAAATGTAAATATAAGTAATGCACATTTTAGCAAATATTGTTACAGTTCTACAACACACATTGTTATTGTTGACAAACTTACAGAAAACCCTACCTGTAAGATGATGTCATGACGATAATGACGTGATGTTTGTTACATCACTAATTAAAGGTTTCCCGTAAAACTAATAGTTTAATGAATGCACAGACTAGAGTGCATTGAGGCTTGCCTTGTTGTGGGTCTGTAAGCGACAATCAATCACTTCTCTTTTGCTAGCTCTACTGCATAGTGATAACTTTCGGCTTATTTTTATTTATAAGATTTTGTCAGAAATTGGGGTTTTCCAGCACAAATGACATACTATATATATCACATCAATTCCTAATTATCTACGTAGGTATTCAGATGATAAGGTAACAGATTAAAGCAAAGGAAAGAGATCAGGCCTTTGTGTTTGAACTGAACTAGGAAGCTATAATTCGGACAATCCAGACCGACGAAATTTACTCGACCATCCCCCCACTACAGTGGAGTAGAAAGTCGAGTTCAGAGAAGAACACTTCATTTGAATGAGGGTCCGAGAGAGAGGTCTCCGCAAGCCAATGATTGAGCAAGCCCTACCTAAAAAACTTATTATATCAAGCATGTTGCATTAACTAAGTACTCTGCATAATTATTTTCTTAACGTCTGTATGCTATCATATATATTTACTGTCTAAACCTACATTTTACACAAGGTGTTTTTTTCATTTTTCATTTGGTAAATACTTCATTTTTATCCCGAAGGGCCAAGTGAGCCTATGTGATGGTGCGGCGACCGTCGTCCGTCCTGCGTCCGTCAACTTTTTCCTTTAAACGACTTCTTCTAAAATACCAAAAGGCCTAGTGACATGAAAGGACTATGTATGGTTTTGCCTGTTTTTGGCCCCCAAATCCATCAAATTTTAAATTTCATTATTGAACACTCAAATAATATTATTTCAAATATAGATTACATCCCTCATGCAATTGTAATAATATTTATTTGTAATTTGTGCTATGGTTGCCATGGTAATCATCCGAAATATGCATAAATTATGCAAATGTAAATATTTGGTCTATTTTGGTCAATTTGTACATAGATTTTCACACAGCAACCATAGAGCGTATTCTTGAACAAACTTTATATTTCTCCTAAATATGTGGTTTAAGTGCCCACATATTCTCATTTGATATTAAGTTTGTTCAAGAATGCGCTCAATAGTTTCTAATAGAAAAAACTATCCAAAAAGTGGCCAAAATTGACTAAATGGTCAAATTTCCCTAATTTATGCATATTTGAGATGGTTTCCATGACAACCGGAGTTGAAACAACAAATAATTATTGTTTCAGTTTTATCAGGGATGTATTCCATATTTGAAATACATTAATTTGAGAGTTCAATAATCTGCTTCAAAATTTGATAATTTGGGGGCCAAACCATATATAGTCCTTTGACTGGTAGCTTTCTTGGAAGGAGCTGAACAAAGTTTGGGTAAAAAATCACTTTGACTTACTTTAAAGGTCAAAGGGGTCAAAATTTCGAAACCTTAAAACAACTTCTTCTGAAATACCGTTGGGCATAGGGACTTCATATTTGACTTGTAGCTTCCTTGGGTGAAGCTGAAAGTTTGCAAAACGAAACAACCTTGACCCATATTCAAGGTCACAGGGGTCTAATCTATTATAAACTTTAAAAGATTTCTTTTCATAAACCAAAACCCCTAGAAGCATGATATTTGGCCGAAAGGTTTCTTGGATAAAGCCCGACAAAGTTTGCGAAAAGAAATGACCTTGAACAATATTCAAGGGCACAAGGGTCAAATCTGTTAAAACATTCAAACGACTTCTTCTGATATACCAAAAGCCCTAGAAGCATGATATTTGGCTGAAAAGATCCTTTGATGAAGCCTGACAAAGTTTGAGAACGGAAATGACCTTGACCGATATTCAAGGTTACCAGGGTCAAATATGTTTAATCATTCAAACGACTTCTCCTGAAATACCAAAAGCCCTTATAAATTGATATTTGGCCGAAAGGTTCCTTGGATAAAGCCCAACAACGTTTGTAAACAGAAATGAGCTGACCTATATTCAAGATCACAAGGGTCAAATCTGTTTAAACATTCAAACGACTTCTTCTGATATACCAAAAGCCCTAAAAGCATGATATTTGGCTGATTGGTTTCAG
Organism: Mimachlamys varia; assembly: GCA_947623455.1. NCBI lineage: Eukaryota > Metazoa > Mollusca > Bivalvia > Pectinida > Pectinidae > Mimachlamys > Mimachlamys varia. The sequence goes on from OX392533.1 coordinate 43,743,370, forward strand.
ATCAAGGACGACAAAGTTTACGAATAGAAATAACCTTGACCTATATTCAATGCCACCAGGGTTAAATCTGTTAAAACCTTCAAAGGACTTCTACTGAAATACCAAAAGCCCTAGTAACATGATATTTTGGCTAAAATGTTCCTTGGATGAAGCCCAAAAACGTTTACGAAAAAATGACCTTGACCTATATTCAAGGTCATAGGGGTGAAATCTGTTAAAATATTTAATTGGCTTATTTTGATTAACCAAAAGGCCTAGAGAAATTATATTTGGCTGAAAAATTCCTTTGATGAAGCTTGACAAAGTTTACGAAACAAGGATCAAATCTGTTAAAACAATTCAAATGACATCTTCTGAACTACCAAAAGGCCTAGAACCATGATATTTAGCTGAAATGTTCCTTGGATGAAGCCAAACATCATTTGTAAACAGAAATGACCTCGACCTATATTCAAGGTCACAAGGGTCAAGTATGTTTTAACAATCAAACGAATTCTTCTGAGATACCAAAAGCCTAGAAGCATGATATTTGGCTGAAAGGTTCCTTGGATGAAGCCCGACAAAGGTTGCGAAAAGAAATGACCTTGACCTATATTCAAGGTCACAAGAGTCAAATCTGTTAAAATATTTAAATGACTTCTCCTGAAATACTACAAGCCCTTGTAGCATGATATTGGGCCGAAAGGTTTCTTGGATAAAGCCCGACAAAGTTTGCGAAAAGAAATGACCTTGAACAATATTCAAGGGCACAAGGGTCAAATCTGTTAGAACATTCAAACGACTTCTTCTGATATACCAAAAGCCCTAGAAGCATGATATTTGGCTGAAAAGATCCTTCGATGAAGCCCGACAAAGTTTGAGAACGGAAATGACCTTGACCGATATTCAAGGTTACCAGGGTCAAATATGTTTAATCATTCAAACGACTTCTCCTGAAATACCAAAAGCCCTTATAAATTGATATTTGGCCGAAAGGTTCCTTGGATAGAGCCCAACAACGTTTGCAAATAGAAATGAGCTGACCTATATTCAAGGTCACAAGGGTCAAATCTGTTTAAACATTCAAACGACTTCTTCTGATATACCAAAAGCCCTAGAAGCATGATATTTGGCTGATTGGTTTCAGATCAAGGACGACACAGTTTACGAATAGAAATGACCTTGACCTATTTTCAATGCCACCAGGGTTAAATCTGTTAAAACCTTCAAAGGACTTCTACTGAAATACCAAAAGCCCTAGTAACATGATATTTTGGCTAAAATGTTCCTTGGATGAAGCCCAAAAAAGTTTACGAAAAAATGACCTTGACCTATATTCAAGGTCACAGGGGTGAAATCTGTTAAAATATTCAAACGACTTCTTCTGAACTACCAAAAGGCCTAGAAGCATGATTTTTGGCTGAAAGGTTCCTTGGATGAAGCCCGACAAAGTTTGCAAATGACAAAGACATTGTCTTGCAAGGTCACAGGGGTAAAATATGTTAAAGTTTAAACATGTTTTTCTGAATGTCTTACAGTAAAAGATTTAAGGCGACTTTAGATTTACACTATACTATAAGTCAGGGATTGATTCCAGGTGAGCGATGTGGCCCTTTTGGCCTCTTGTTATACTAATTTTCGCAGATAATTTATAGAAAAATATCTTTCCCGTCCTAAGCTCACTTGTTCCGTTTGTGAAAAATGCATGGTATTGCATGCACTTAAACCTTCACTAGTGTAAGAATACCCAATATTGGGGTTGCTATTGGGCGAGAAACTGCATAATGTTTTTGGTGTGTAAAACTGATACAGGTTTGTCAGGAATAAAAACCTAGAACGTACGAAATAAAAAATTAAAACAGTTCTTTTATATTATGTAATGGCTACCATCCCTGGATGGTAGCTTTAGAATCGGTCGCTTTGGCAGCAATTTTGAGGTCTGATTTGTTCTGATTCTGCGTAAAGATCGGTCTCAACCTTTACTTTTTTGCTCACTAATAAATAATGCTGTCGGTAGCTCTCTTAGCTTTTTAGAAAGGTAACACTTGAACTAATAATATATATATAACGAACAGTCCGCCTGAAGAAGCCTGAGAGGGCAGAAAGGCCTTGCGGCAAAGTCTTAGTTTTTTGTTCTTTTATATATATATTTAAACATAAAAGAAAGCGTAAATTTAACATTTCGTATAACATGCAACAAAAACAAACATATATGTACAAGTTATAGTCGTCAGCATTTTCACATTTCCAAAAGTTGTGTAGACAGAATATACATTGAAGTGAACTTTTTATAGGACTCGAAACTTTTTTTTTAAATTTTAATGTGGCATAATCCCATTTAACACAGAAATTCAAGATGGCCACCGTGCGTCGTTTCTGATCGTCGTTAATGACGTGCATTGGCGTTGGATATATGTTCTTTTTATACGGGTTTGTTTTGGTATTAAATTTTCATAAAATTAGTAATTGTTGACAATTTATCAATTACGGACTTTTGTCGACCTCAAAACCTTTTTTATGTCACTTGAGTAAAAGCTCATGGTGACCTATTGTCATGTTTCGTCTATCGTCTATCTCAAGATGTTTAGAATTTAGGGAGACCAGTCCAGATGTAATTTCTATATACATACATACAATATGGATAAAATAATCATATACTGATATAACTTATATTTGCTAGTGGGGATCACTTAGATAAGTTAACACTCTCAATTATTTTTCAAGTAATTATTTTGACTTTAAGTGTACATATTTCCTATGCCCTAGATCGTCATCTTTTACAGAAGATGACCTTTAATCAGCATGAAAAATAAAATAGAGAAACAACAACAGCGACAATAACAACAACAGCGACAATAACAACAACAACAGCAACAATAACAACAACAGGTACAATAACAACAACAGCAACATTAACAACAACAGCGACAATAACAACAACAACAGCGACCACAACAACAGCAACAATAACAACAACAGCGACAATAACAACAACAGCGACAATAACAACAACAGGTACAATAACAACAACAGCGACAATAACAACAACAACAGCGACCACAACAACAGCAACAATAACAACAACAGCGACAATAACAACAACAGCAACAATAACAACAACAGCGACAATAACAACAACAGCGACAATAACAACAACAGCGACAATAACAACAACAGCAACAATAACAACAACAGCAACAATAACAACAACAGCAACAATAACAACAACAGCATAAATAACAACAACAACAGCGACCACAACAACAGCAACAATAACAACAACAGCGACCACAACAACAGCAACAATAACAACAACAGCGACAATAATAACAACAGCATAAATAACAACAACAGGTACAATAACAACAACAGCGACAATAACAACAACAGCGACAATAACAACAACAGCGACAATAACAACAACAGGTACAATAACAACAACAGCGACAATAACAACAACAGCAACAATAACAACAACAGCATAAATAACAACAACAGCAACAATAACAACAACAACAATAACAACAACAGCGACAATAACAACAACAGCGACAATAACAACAACAGCATAAATAACAACAGCAACAATAACAACAACAGCGACAATAACAACAACAGCAACAATAACAACAGCAACAATAACAACAACAGCGACAATAACAACAACAGCGACAATAACAACAACAGCATAAATAACAACAACAGCGACAATAACAACAACAGCAACAATAACAACAACAGCATAAATAACAACAACAGCGACCACAACAACAGCAACAATAACAACAGCAACAATAACAACAACAGCATAAATAACAACAACAGCGACCACAACAACAGCAAAAATAACAACAACAGCAACAATAACAACAACAGCGACAATAACAACAACAACAGCGACCACAACAACAACAGCAACCACAACAACAGCATAAATAACAACAACAGCGACCACAACAACAGCATAAATAACAACAACAGCGACCACAACAACAGCAACAATAACAACAACAGCGACAATAATAACAACAGCAACAATAAAAACAACAGCAACAATAACAACAACAGCGACAATAACAACAACAACAGCGACCGCAACAACAGCATAAATAACAACAACAGCGACAATAACAACAACAGCGACAATAACAACAACAGCAACAATAACAACAACAGCGACAATAACAACAACAACAGCGACCACAACAACAGCATAAATAACAACAACAACAGCGACCACAACAATAGCAACAATAACAACAACAGCGACAATAACAACAACAGCATAAATAACAACAACAACAGCGACCACAACAACAGCATAAATAACAACAACAGCGACCACAACAACAGCAACCAAAACAACAACAGCGACAATAACAACAACAGCGACAACAACAACAACAGCGACAATAACAACAACAGCGACAATAACAACAACAGGTACAATAACAACAACAACAGCGACCACAACAACAACAGCAACCACAACAACAGCATAAATAACAACAACAGCGACCACAACAACAGCAACCAAAACAACAACAGCGACAATAACAACAACAGCGACAATAACAACAACAGCGACAATAACAACAACAGGTACAATAACAACAACAGCAACAATAACAACAACAGCGACAATAACAACAACAGCGACAAAAACAACAACAACAACAGCGACCACAACAACAGCATAAATAACAACAACAGCGACCACAACAACAGCGACAATAACAACAACAGCGACAATAACAACAACAGCGACAATAACAACAACAGCGACAATAACAACAACAGCAACATTAACAACAACAGCGACAATAACAACAACAACAGCGACCGCAACAACAGCATAAATAACAACAACAGCAACCACAACAACAGCATAAATAACAACAACAGCGACAATAACAACAACAGCGACAATAACAACAACAGGTACAATAACAACAACAGCGACAATAACAACAGCAACAATAACAACAACAGCATAAATAACAACAACAGCGACCACAACAACAGCGACAATAACAACAGCAACAATAACAACAACAGCGACAATAACAACAACAACAGCGACCACAACAATAGCAACAATAACAACAACAGCGACAATAACAACAACAGCATAAATAACAACAACAACAGCGACCACAACAACAGCATAAATAACAACAACAGCGACCACAACAACAGCATAAATAACAACAACAGCGACCACAACAACAGCAACCAAAACAACAACAGCGACAATAACAACAACAGCGACAACAACAACAACAGCGACAATAACAACAACAGCGACAATAACAACAACAGGTACAATAACAACAACAGCGACAATAACAACAACAGGTACAATAACAACAACAGCAACAATAACAACAACAACAGCGACCACAACAACAGCATAAATAACAACAACAGCGACCACAACAACAGCGACAATAACAACAACAGCGACAATAACAACAACAGCGACAATAACAACAACAGCGACAATAACAACAACAGCAACATTAACAACAACAGCGACAATAACAACAATAACGACAAATACAAGAACAACAGCGACCACAACAACAGCAACAATAACAACAACAGCGACAATAACAACAGGGACAAAAACAACAACAACAACAGCGACCACAACAACAGCAACAATAACAACAACAGCGACAATAACAACAACAGCGACAATAACAACAACAGCGACAATAACAACAACAGCGACAATAACAACAACAGCGACCGCAACAACAGCATAAATAACAACAACAGCAACAATAACAACAACAGCAACAATAACAACAACAGCGACAATAACAACAACAGCGACAATAACAACAACAGCGACAATAACAACAACAGGTACAATAACAACAACAGCGACAATAACAACAACAGGTACAATAACAACAACAGCAACAATAACAACAACAACAGCGACCACAACAACAGCATAAATAACAACAACAGCGACCACAACAACAGCGACAATAACAACAACAGCGACAATAACAACAACAGCGACAATAACAACAACAGCAACATTAACAACAACAGCGACAATAACAACAATAACGACAAATACAAGAACAACAGCGACCACAACAACAGCAACAATAACAACAACAGCGACAATAACAACAGGGACAAAAACAACAACAACAACAGCGACCACAACAACAGCAACAATAACAACAACAGCGACAATAACAACAACAGCGACAATAACAACAACAACAGCGACCGCAACAACAGCATAAATAACAACAACAGCAACAATAACAACAACAGCAACAATAACAACAACAGCGACAATAACAACAACAGCGACAATAACAACAACAGCGACAATAACAACAACAACAGCGACTGCAACAACAGCATAAATAACAACAACAGCAACAATAGCAACAACAGCGACAATAACAACAACAGCATAAATAACAACAACAGCGACAATAACAACAAAAGCGATAATAACAACAACAGCGACAATAACAAGAAACAACACCAAAATCCTTATGGACTGTAACGTAATCAAAATAACAAATTTTCGCCATAATTTCTCTCCGGGAGCCGTATTCATTAAACTGTTCTGATGATTACAGCATGGATTTTGTGCTCAAAACAACATTCAAATCATTTCAAAAATCAAATGAATGAATACGTTTATAATAGAATAGGCTTTAAGTCTCTATAATCCGATTTTATTATTTAGTTATAACCGGAACCGGAAATCCAGCTGGTGTTTATATGGATGTAGAGTCTCGTGTTTGCAGTAACTGCTCAACAGCGATATAAGTGTAGATCATAGTGATTCCAAGCGAACAGAAAAGCTGCTTAAACGACACTAGACCACGCCCAACATGATACGATTATAGCGGATATAACATATTGTACATCACTCTGCCATATGTATGAAAACGGTTTTTTATTTTCCTATATATTCTTTGTATTTCCAACCCTTTTTAATGACTTTTTTGACATTGTTTATGAGTATATTTTGACAATATTTGGGCATTTTGTACAAAAATTCATATCATCTTTTCATGATATTCGTTTAATTTTCCTTTGAGTATTTCTGTAATAATATAGATTAACCTCGGTGCTAACTTTCGTGTGACGTCATTTTTCTATATGACGTTACCAAATGACGTCAAAACCCGTCCCAAAATTAGAAGGTTGTAAAAATAAATAAGAGAATACCGAAGCGTTAACAAAAGCATAATCCAAACTCAAAATCGATTAAACCAGGGGCAAAATATGAACAAAGGAAAGATTCACATGGAGACTCTTGCAAAAGTACAAGAGAATAAGACCAGGTGATCCGGAAGAGTAAGCGTCTTCTGCTTCATCGACACCCGCCATGTTTATCTTTGTCACATCCAAGTAAACATCAAAGTAATAAATTATGAATTCCCTAATCACACACAGCGCAAAACAATGTCAATATTATGAGATACATGTAAAGCAGAACACATTTCTCTGTAACTGATGATTCATAAACGATGTACGTATAATTCTTCGAAAAAAAGGTATATACAGTTAAACCTGCCTTAACGACCACCTGTATTAAGCGACTTGCTGTCATATGTAACCGTAATATTTCTCCCCAACGAAATTCACTATATAAATGACCTGAATTAACAAAATAAAAATCACGTTAAATTGCTATTAGATGTTTTCATGGTTTAGATCATATCTCGTTAACAATTACTCCCAAGGGACAATATATAGATAGTTTTTCTAGTTACCCCAATGATGTTATAAATTAGGATTTTTTATAGTAATTTTTTCAGGGTAATGTTGGTGTTTGAGATGTTTGGTTTAAAGTGACTAAATAGTTAGATTTCATTGTCATAGCTGATAAAAAGTGATATAACATTTATATCATAAAAGTATCATTAAAGTTATGTACTTACTGTTTATTATAACGTTTAAAGGTTAGCATGCTCATTTTTAGAAAAATACAAAAATAAATTCCTCGACCCGTCTCTAATTCATATCATTACCGTTCGGGAAAGTGTAAACAATGCCATTGCGCATGCGCTTTGCGGGAAATTATAAATCATTACACAACTGATATGGCGGATCCTCCGCCAAGGCGAAGGGGTCCAAAATATTACCTGACTGAAAGTACGAAGAAAGAGAGGAAACGAGCTGGGGAGGACACTTTTTTTATTTTGGGGACACTGCAGAAAGATCGCATGGCTATAATCTGACACATGTAAACTTAAAGGACACATATTGATTGGGGCACCAGAGGGGCATACAAGTTTTATAATCACCATAATTATGTAATATACAAGGGCATCCCTTCTTTGAACGTTTTCAATTGATAGGATATAATATGTAAGAGTCGTCCCAGCATGGGGCTAGGTACTCCAGGGATAGACACCACAAATGTGGTGTATGTAACTGTTTTTTTTTTTATTTTCTGGTACATGATGATATGTTGCGCCTTAGTAAGGATAGTGTCTTGTTGGCTTTGTTTGTGGTGTTTGGTATGTAGTTGTTCTGATTTTAAGTTACCACAATCTATTCCAGAAGCTGGCTGCGTAATGAATTTGGATGTTTTATTGATTTTGTCTTCCTGGAAATATTGATTTCCATTGAACTTCATTTGTCATTTCCACTCCCAGGTTTCTGGAATGTTCAAGTCTTGATATAATTGGTAACAGTCATTCAATGAAGATATTTCATTATAAAGTAAACAGTCGTCTTGGAACTACTTAATATTACAGGAAACAAAGTCTACGATATCGTTGAGATATTTCAAAAGAGGAGGGGCCCAAGAACTGCCCCCTTGGATAACCTAGAGAAGGCAGGCACTGTCAGAACAGGTTCCGTTTACACCAACTTCTGATGTCTGTTTCTTAGGAAATAAGAAAACCAAAGGACACTTTGGCTGTTGATACCAAAGAATTTCAGTTTATTTAATAGTCTAGAGTGTGGAACCTTATCAAAAGCTTTGGAGAAATCAAATAAAGCAATATCAACTTGTTTGTTTTTAATCAAAGTTTCTAGCAATACCGTCAATAGTTGAAATCAGTTGTGTTTCCGTAGAGAATTTAGATTTAAATGCTAGTCAGAATGACAGGACGGTAATATTCTTCAGATTGTTTGTCACCTTTTTTGAAGACTGGTACTATAAAAGCTTCAAGCCAGTCACTTGGTACGGTACCAGAGTCTAAGGATATTTGAAAAAGGCGGATATTGCTGATTTGATTTCAGACACTTAGCTAGTGGCTTTATGTAATTGAAGTTTCTGAAGGAGATTTTGTACACTTGGCTCACTCATACATTGTACTAATGGGAGGCATAGCTTGAAATGGAGATGGGCCTATTTCTGGGTTAACAGGTATTCTTTTAGCCCTATTGTATGCTCTTCTTTTCTGCCTTGCAAGTTTGTTTATATTGTTGTTAGCCCAAAGGTTTGTGAATTTGAACGTGATAGAGGCACATGATTTTTAATTGCATAATTTATCACATCTTAAAGGATGACCAAGCTTTGGTCAGCATTCATATTCATGTTCCCATACATGTAGGAGTATGGTACACCTAAAAGTTTTTTTTATGGGCGGAGTTGATATATCACTGTCGATAAGGATAATATTTATTATAGTCTGATACACCTCGGATTACCTTTTTTTTTGTTTACCAATGAAGGGATGTTGATTAAGAAGAAATCCAGAGTACTGTTACGCTTGATGGGGACATTTACTAACTGATTAAAGCCAAGATATATCATATCATAAACAAAAAATCATTGCTCCAATCCATGAAAAAAAAATAAAATAAAAAACCGATCGCTCATGACATGCTCTCATGACGCACTTACAATAATAAAGTACCACCAAAATAGTATGGCAGTTCAAACATGCTGCCATATTTTTTGCTTGCTTAATACCCGATACCAAAACTTTGTTCAGTAGTTCGTGTTTACTCATCACAGCAATGCAGTTTGTGTTTATTCATCACTTAACAAAACTAAAGAATTGACACTGAAAACAATATTTTTCAACAGAAAGACCGTCGCTTTCTGCGAAGATCAGTTTTGTCTTGTGTACACAAAGAAAACGTACGAAATAGTAAATGTTCGTGTAAACCACCACCCCTCGTTCGAGCAGAATCGCTCCGATTCAAAACCTTGGTCAGAATGTTACTGAAAACTATGGACCGTTGCAGTACAAATGACCTATCGATATGCCCATAATTCATTATGGTATATGCTCGTCACTATAAAACGCTTACATAACGAGTTTTTTTCAGTTTCATTGTCTTACCTCTATTTTCACTTTCAACACTGGCGGCCACCATTTTATATTCGTAGTACTCACCAACTGCAGACCACGTGATTCCCCACCATGATAAGGTAAATTCAAAGCTTTGTTTTTTCAGTCTTTCATTCATCTTACCACAAATTTCGACATATTACTTTATTCTGAGTCAGAATTTGATTAACGTTTCATCACAGATAATTATGTTAAGAAATATCCTTTCTGTGAATCGAACTGGAAATATCGGAAAATTTATTGTTTGGTACCGATGAACGAGCCTACCTTTGTCACATGTGTGTTCGCCCGATATTTCCTGCTTTAGCCAATATAAAAACAACTCATTCAAGTGTTGCTTATTACGATACATCTAATCGATTATTAATTTATTTGCAATTTTCTATCAGAACTGACGTTAAGGAGGGAAAGTTTCACTTCACTTCGACTTGAGTTCTCCTGCTTGTTCGTTTGTATAATGCATCGTAAACTCCCGAGAAAATGGAAAGTCATGACGTCAGAACCAACCAGAACACGTCCGTTTTTAGACGGAAAATATAGCCTCAGACGGGGGATTTTACTTCCGGACTACCGATTGATAATTACAATTTTATCGCACTCAAAAATGAAGGGCCATTTTTATCAACGCGACTTTTGTCGCGATTAGCAGCGAAAAGCTTTTTAATCACATTTGACATTTCCAAAATCACGATCGCTGCTTTATATATTTATATCAAAATCAGTGGTTTGAAGCGAACGTTCATACGTCAGCCATATTGGATGTTTTCACTTCCTTATATCGGGATTCTGCATGATTTTATAATGTTCGTTCAAAAAAATTCAACATCAACATAATCATATTTGAAGTTTATGTAAGATTCATGTAAGAAGAGTTCCGCTTGTCCGTATTTACCCAAATGTTCGTCAGTATTTTGAACGAAGCATTTGCTACTGTAAAAGTTGTCTCCCTTATTTAGAGTAATTACAGAGATTACCGATAGGTGTCTCAAACTCTGTATAGCCTGTGTTTGCCGATAGCAAACGTTGTCGGGGAAGTTGGTACATATTAAACAGGCCGAAATGGTAATCTAAACTCACGCTGGAAACTTAGACAGTAGAACTACTTTCTCTAGCTACAAACAGCCCGTCGGAGGCCCATCGTATAATGTCAATATTTTAAATCAATTCATACGGGTAGATTCTAGCATGTGCTGTACGCTTTATCCGTAACCGTGATTCATATAACGAAATTAAAGAGTGAAGAGATACACTTGGAGATCGTGGGAGTTTTTTTTAATATTACTGCTTATAAACAACTCCACGTGACAATGTTTACATTTACCTCGGATTCCATTCTTTACCGATGGAAACGAGGTTCCGAAAGAACATGCGATATACTCTCCGATCATAACATTGCGTGTTGACCAGCGGAAGATTGAACCTTCGTAATTTTACATATCAAATGCTGTAATTATGTAAAAAGTCTCATTATAAGTACTACAACACTTGCCTGAAAGCAACAACTACCGAACAAATGACCGAAATCTAACTATTTAATCCCTTTACAATTAACTTTATGTTATTACTTAACTTTCAATCAAACAACTTAAATATTTGAAGTTCAACAGTAGTGATAACTGTCTAGATTCACAGATACATACCTGGCAAAGGATTCAAAAGGCACTATTTAAAGAATTTTGTGGCATTTTAGCTCGATACATGCTTTTAATTCTGACAACCGGAAGTCCAAAACCGGGGAAATTGGACGGGATCACAAGTTGGCTTTTGACACTTTATCAATCCGCTTTTTCATATCAAAATCTACCAAAAGTATATATTGTTTTATAAAGCTTAATATCTATAGATTTTATTCAATGCAGAATATGTCAACAATTACCCAATTAAATTTCTCAGAAGCACTGTATTTAGGTGGAATAAAGTTTCGGTATGGACGGCAATTGTTTTAGCGGTGTGAGTTCTTTAGGGAGCAAGTATTCGAACAATCTTTCCATACGGCCGATTTCTGCAGAAGCTTGAAATAAACACTAGCATAAGGATACTGGTAATACGTACAATGTATTGATGCTGCCAGAACTGATTTGAAATTATTTGAAAAATGACCACATGTGGTTATGTATTTATAATACAATAAAAATACAACTAAGAAATTAGACAGAGATTAAGTTTTCTCATAATACAGATATTTACTGAAAAAAAATCTCTAAATGAAGATAATAGTCTATTCATGTACAAGCAGTTGAAGGAAGAATTTAAACTGGAACCTTATGTTATGTATATAGCATTAGCGATATCAATATAAAACGACTATATACATGTACTAAGTTGAACTCTGTGAGCATGGTTTAAAACTAGCCCATGGTCGAGTAAATAACATACCACGAAATTAATTGTTGGTAAAAATTGCAATAATATTTAAAATGAAATGCACTTTGACAAATTTCCTTTATATGATAATGTTGAGAAAATGTATCTATATAAAATGAAACTGTATTTGTTAGAAGATGAAATCGTATCTCCATTTTATCAACTATTAACTCTGAGATTATACGAATATTTTAGATCTATTTATTCGAACAGTCATTAGAATTATAGAGATTGGACTGGCATCTTATCTATCTATAAAACAGCAATTAGAATTATAGAGATTGGACTGGCATCTTATCTATCTATAAAACAGTCATTAGAATTATAGAGATTGGACTGGCATCTTATCTTTCTATAAAACAGTCATTAGAATTATAGAGATTGGACTGGCATCTTATCTATCTATAAAACAGTCATTAGAATTATAGAGATTGGACTGGCATCTTATCTATCTATAAAACAGTCATTAGAATTATAGAGATTGGACTGGCATCTTATCTATCTATAAAACAGTCATTAGAATTATAGAGATTGGACTGGCATCTTTTCTTTCTATAAAACAGTCATTAGAATTATAGAGATTGGACTGGCATCTTATCTATCTATAAAACAGTCATTAGAATTATAGAGATTGGACTGGCATCTTATCTATCTATAAAACAGTCATTAGAATTATAGAGATTGGACTGGCATCTTATCTATCTATAAAACAGCCATTAGAATAATAGAGATTGGACTGGCATCTTATCTATCTATAAAACAGTCATTAGAATTATAGAGATTGGACTGGCATCTTATCTTTCTATAAAACAGTCATTAGAATTATAGAGATTGGACTGGCATCTTATCTATCTATAAAACAGTCATTAGAATTATAGAGATTGGACTGGCATCTTTTCTTTCTATAAAACAGTCATTAGAATTATAGAGATTGGACTGGCATCTTATCTATCTATAAAACAGTCATTAGAATTATAGAGATTGGACTGGCATCTTATCTATCTATAAAACAGTCATTAGAATTATAGAGATTGGACTGGCATCTTATCTATCTATAAAACAGTCATTAGAATTATAGAGATTGGACTGGCATCTTATCTTTCTATAAAACAGCCATTAGAATTATAGAGATTGGACTGGCATCCAGTATAATCTGATACTCTATTTGCAATCAAATTAGTGATGCAATTACAATTGTGTAAATGTTGTCAGGTATACGGCCCCGACTTACCCGAGTTTATTAAGTCACAAAATTTAGTTTTTCATTGATTGGAAGTCGACGCGTCAGATCAGATATAGTTAGAACATCAATTCACAGGCCCCTGTGCAACAAGTACACACGAAGAGTCAGTAGAAATTTGAAAAAAAAATAGTGTCTGTTGTTTTACTGGCCATACCACTATCAACACAATCTGTTTATAAAAGGTCAAGTTTCATCTATGCATTCGTTATATCACCAAACTCTGGTCATTATAAAGTGTCTGGGTGGGGTATTCTGCAGGGGGCCTTAGGCAGTATACTTCAGTGTGGTAGCACTTTAAATCAGCAAAAGATCTGGACCATCGCAAGGTGGCTTACACGAACACAGCGAAGTCTCCAAACTACACACGCTATCAACACCAGCATCAACATCGCATACACCGGGAGGCCGTCCTCAAATGACCCTGGCTGTTAATTGGACTTAAAAATAATAGAACCAAGCTAAACCATTGATCGTGCCACAATGCACTGGACATATGTCAAACATAAAATATTATTTTTAAAAGGTACTAGCGTGAGAAGAAATCTTGATTCAAGATTTATAAAAATCGTCAATATGTTTTCCATTTACCCTGGCAGACATTTGATAAATTTTGAAGTGACAAATATGCACAACAGTACTCGTAACGTCAATTTTGTACATAATGGCGGGTCGACAGAGATTCTTCATATATAACATATTCGCGTGTCCGTAATTTAAGGATCAGACTGCATTGTACGTTTTCCTATTTAGTAGCCTCCCTTTTACTTCCGATTTGGTTAAATGTAGTTGGACTATAACGCTTCTCTTCGGACACTACCTTGCATGACTCTTAATGGCATACAACTGAAGTTGCCAGTGCAGGTTAAAAGGCTCTCAGTTGAGATAAATCACAATTGATATATATTTTTTTCAGTTTTGATATATTTTTTAGTGAAAATATCTTCCCATTGCCGTATGTATCTAAGGAAGTGCCGTCCTTTGCGTGATAGCAAGTATGGATTTCGCACGGTTTTAAAAAAAGCAGATCACCCATCAAAATGTTGAACGGAAACGCAATGTAACAAAACTTTTTAAAAGTTGTATTGTCAACTTTAATGCCTCACGTACACTAGTAAATTACTTACTATATGTTATTACTAAGCTTTCAAGCTATATAAGCTTCAATATTGAAAGTTCAGAAATAGTGACAACTACCTAGATTCACAGATAATACATGACAAAGGCTTTTAAATGCATTTTGGGTGGCTTTATTTAGATTTTACATTGCTACAGGTGTCTGCTTATGAAAAAACGGAAGTTTACATATCAAACCGGTGAAATGGGACCCTCTGACTTTTGACCCCATATCAATCCGCTATACATATCAAAATCTAAAAGTATACATTTTTGAACTACCTATTCAAATAGAAAAAACTGTACTTAACCGGAACAAATTTTCGGTAGGGATTGCAATAAACACTTGCTGATAGGCTAATTTAGATGTGTGGATTCTTTAAATTAGGCTAAACTGATATATCCAACAAAAGTATCTTGAGTATGTTAAGACCGGAAACCGCTTTAATACAGTAAGATCCAAAATTAAAAAAAGGGGAGGTAACTGTAATAAAACTTGAAATCAAGGGAGGGAACTGTAATAACAAACATGCACTGGGACAGTGATCCTAAAGAAACTTTCGCAAACACTCACAAAGTTTTGCGATTGTTGATCATAATTTTGATCTCTAACTCAAGTCAAATCTGGCCATCAGACGGCTACCTTTGCAAGCACTTTCTTAACGTCGGCTAAGTTTACCCGAACAAATGACTGTATTAGAAGATTTAAAAAATGATTTGACAGCAAAAAAAGGTCTACTAGGTCAAATACAAATGTCAATGTTTCAGGTAAAAAGTAACCAAGAAAAAATAGGCCGATTTGAAGGTATAAATAGAAATGTTTAAAATCGTCAAAATACTTTTTCCATTATTATTATGTTAAAGCTGACAATGCAAGTTAAAAGCTTTCAATTAAATTTGAAAAAAAAAATATTCAGATTGTGATTACTCCGAATAGTTCCGAGATGTTCCCTACATTGACCATGTGTCTTCCGGTTTTCGTAACCAAGGAAGTGGCAGACATTTTTTATTTACCCTTGCTTGGTAACGTGTGAAGACAACCTTGGGTATAAAAGCACCGATAGTTGCAAAACCGGTTTTATTTCGACACTGCCCTCTCTCTGTAGCACGTCTTTTACAGTAACAAATAGTCTGTACACATGACGTTACGGCTCGTTTTCGTGGTTTTTTTTTACGAATATGGATATTGGAAAGATATATAATAAATATGAAATGAAATTGTAATAAAAACATCCATATCCCCATGAAACTTGCAACAAAATAACACAACACAACTTTATGTAATATATGTTGCAAGTGAAACAAACAAATGGCTATTTAACGCTTATGCCTACCTTTTTGATATCCAACTAGTACTAACATCCAGCGTAGAAACCATAATAAATCCAAATAAGTCCATGAGAATGGTTCAAATATATAATTTCACATTGTTGACTGCACACCTGGGTGTGCCGTGTTTTACACGTGTTTGCTTGTCAAGCGTCTACATGACCAAGACTAAGAGTTTGTACGTGGATGCGATTATATGCACGTGAAAGACCGGCGATATATATTGGATTCATGGAAGTATTTTCAGTGATATACCTTTTATTTCGGATACGCAATTTCAAGAATGTGTTATTAGTAACAACCAGCATGGCAGTATTGTGGTTCAAAGTCTAAAGGTGAGTGCGTTTGATTTTTGACAGCGGTTGCCGAGTGCGCGGAGCACTGAATGTTGTGACGGTCAGGAGTACTTTGAAAACCGGTTCTACAGGCTATGACCTTTATATACCCATCGGGGCCCATACTCGTTACCAAGCAAAGGCAAAACTAAAATGTCGGCACTTCCTTAGAAACGATGGTCGGAACAAATAGGGGCGATCTCAAAACCAGAAAAAAAAATCCAACTTTTAAAAAAAAAATATGAATTGAAAGCTTTTTAAGTTGCATTGTCAGCTTTAAGGTCTATTAATGATTATCCTTACATCTTTTTGTGTTGCCTGAAAAGGTGACATATAGGTACAGAACGACTATGTCGGCAGCGTCCGCACGACGGTTTCCGAGCGGTTGAGTTATCTTGTTCCAGTCAAACTCAAACTTTAGACAGTACTGCCTTGCTAAAATGCTTGCTTGGGATTGTTATTTAGGTTCATAAGTCAAAGGTCAATGTCACTTTTACGATAAATAGAAAATCAGTTTCCATGGGGTAACTCGAGTTTGCTTTTGCTGATCTAACTCAAGCTGGGCGCAGTGCTTCCTTACCTAAAGTGCTTTGAGGTTGCTTTTTCATGTTAGAACTTCAAAATCACTGTTGCTATGAATAGACAATCAGTCTCCAGTTCCCTTTATAGAGTGCTTACTGGTATGACAAGTCTCATCACTTAACATTTATTACAAATGTATAACAGGTAAAAAGTCAGGAAAATGTATCCATAGGAAGTCCGTGTCAAGTCTTTGGACTCCTTAACATCATAATCTGCAAGTTTATTCATCCATCAGGCAAATCATGCAAATTACATTAGGAATTATTTCAATGGATATCCATAGCTTGTTCCTTTATCTCCCAGCTTGCCGCGCAATATATTGGAATCGCTCTAAAATCATTTTCTAAAACGAGTTCAGTCTGGCTACAAATTGACCTTTGACCTAAAGTAATAAAATCAATTTTACAGTATATATCTGCCAGCGTACCATGCGTACATCACGGGAAGCGCCGTCATATTGCTTTCTAAAATGAAGTCACTGTGGTGACAATTAAACCAACCTTTGACCTTGACATCTAGTGCCAAACACTGCTCGGCAGCTAGGGTGTAAGAATTATACCTAAATGACCATTAAAAACTACTAAAGCTGGGATTTTATGTATTCCTTTCTTTCTGAGCTGTTTTCTCTTTCTCAAAGTCTCCCTTGACACTCCCTCACTTTTGGCCTAACGTTGAGCGTTCGCCCCTGTGAGGAAGGCTATGGGCTCTGTCCCCAGGCCGAGACATACCAGTCTCTAACAATGGTAGTTATTAATCCCTGCTTGACGCTCAGCGTTATGGGAGTTTAACGAAAGGTTCAACCGTTGTCAGTATAATGTAACCGGGTGGGTTGATCGACTGGGGCCTTCGGCAGTATACTTCAATGTGGTACAGTGTAGCACTATAAATCGGTAAAATATCCGGACTATCGCATTGAGACTTACTCGAACATAACTCAACACACACACCCACATCGCATACACCGGGAGGCCGCCCTTACACACCCACATCGCATACACCGGGAGGCCGTCCTTACACACCCACATCACATACACCGGGAGGCCGTCCTTACACACACCCATATCACATACACCGGGAGGCCGTCCTTACACACCCACATCACATACACCGGGAGGCCGTCCTTACACACCCACATCGCATACACCGGGAGGCCGTCTTACACACCCACATCGCATACACCGGGAAGCCGTCCTTACACACCCACATCACATACACCGGGAGGCCGTCCTTACACACCCACATCGCATACACAAGGAGGCCGTCCTTACACACCCACATCGCATACACCGGGAGGCCGTCCTTACACAGCCACATCACATACACCGGGAGGCCGTCCTTACACACCCACATCGCATACACCGGGAGGCCGTCCTTACACACACCCACATCACATACACCGGGAGGCCGTCCTTACACACACCCACATCACATACACCGGGAGGCCGTCCTTACACACACCCACATCACATACACCGGGAGGCCGTCCTTACACACCCACATCGCATACACCGGGAGGCCGTCCTTACACACCCACATCGCATACACCGGGAGGCCGTCCTTACACACACCCACATCACATACACCGGGAGGCCGTCCTTACACACCCACATCACATACACCGGGAGGCCGTCCTTACACACACCCACATCACATACACCGGGAGGCCGTCCTTACACACACCCACATCACATACACCGGGAGGCCGTCCTTACACACCCACATCACATACACCGGGAGGCCGTCCTTACACACCCACATCGCATACACCGGGAGGCCGTCCTTACACACCCACATCACATACACCGGGAGGCCGTCCTTACACACACCCACATCGCATACACCGGGAGGCCGTCCTTACACACCCACATCACATACAGCGGGAGGCCGTCCTTACACACACCCACATCACATACACCGGGAGGCCGTCCTTACACACACCCACATCACATACACCGGGAGGCCGTCCTTACACACCCACATCACATACACCGGGAGGCCGTCCTTACACACACCCACATCACATACACCGGGAGGCCGTCCTTACACACACCCACATCACATACACCGGGAGGCCGTCCTTACACACACCCACATCGCATACACTGGGAGGCCGTCCTTACACACACCCACATCACATACACCGGGAGGCCGTCCTTACACACACCCACATCACATACACCGGGAGGCCGTCCTTACACACACCCACATCACATACACCGGGAGGCCGTCCTTACACACACCCACATCGCATACACCGGGAGGCCGTCCTTACACACACCCACATCACATACACCGGGAGGCCGTCCTTACACACACCCACATCACATACACCGGGAGGCCGTCCTTACACACACCCACATCGCATACACTGGGAGGCCGTCCTTACACACACCCACATCGCATACACCGGGAGGCCGTCCTTACACACACCCACATCACATACACCGGGAGGCCGTCCTTACACACACCCACATCGCATACACCGGGAGGCCGTCCTTACACACACCCACATCACATACACCGGGAGGCCGTCCTTACACACACCCACATCGCATACACCGGGAGGCCGTCCTTACACACACCCACATCACATACACCGGGAGGCCGTCCTTACACACACCCACATCACATACACCGGGAGGCCGTCCTTACACACCCACATCGCATACACCGGGAGGCCGTCCTCAAACAAGTGCCCAACAATAGACAGGAAGTTCAAAGCGAAGAGGAGAGTTATTTCTAGTTATTCTCCTAGCTAATATATCATTTGTGTTGGCCCTGAAATAGAAACAATTACCCAGTTTATTGTTGTTTAAATACGCATGACTCTGTCATTACAACTGCGCACTTGAAAATGACAGTTTTCAGTAGTTTAAATTAGTGTTTCCCATTTCACAACAAATGAGACTGAAGCAAAATAATGTGACAGCATTTCTATCGATTCATTTTCTCAAATGATATTGATTAATTATTTCACATGTTTTATTTCTATAAATCCTATAGGCGATTACAATATCGATACCAACGTTGTCATATAATGATCTGTTTATTGATAAATTGATATATTTGTGGCCAAGAATGATAGCGCGAAATTAAATACTTAGTGAAGATAAACAAGTTAAATCTAATGAGATCAAAACCGGTTGCTTACCCTTTCCTTTACTGACGAAGATTGACATTACACGCTAGGCAGATGAAATATGTATATACTGGGCTAAAAAGCCATAAAAAGTACACGATATATATTGTTTTAACTACTGGTCGTGGTTTTGTTATATTTTTTAACGTCCTAAAGTCTACATGTTGGGTATGTTATGCAATTAAACGTACATGTGTGTCAGAGACATGGTTTGGTTAGCAGCTATGTAACGTAAATGTGTGTCAGAGACAGGGCTTTGTTATACACAGCTATGTAACGTACATGTGTGTCAGAGACAGGGTTGGTTATTAGCAGCTATGTAACGTGCATGTGTGTCAGAGACAGGGTTGGTTATTAGCAGCTATGTAACGTACATGTGTGTCAGAGACAGGGTTGGTTATTAGCAGCTATGTAACGTACATGTGTGTCAGACACAGGGCTTGGTTAGCAGCTATGTAACGTACATGTGTGTCAGAGACAGGGTTGGTTATTAGCAGCTATGTAACGTACATGTGTGTCAGAGACAGGGCTTGCTTAGCAGCTATGTAACGTACATGCGTGTTAGAGACAGGGTTTGGTTAGTAGCTATGTAACGTACTTGTGTGTCAGAGACGGGGTTTGGTTAGCAGCTATGTAACGTGCATGTGTGTCAGAGACAGGGTTTGGTTAGCAGCTATGTAACGTGCATGTGTGTCAGGGACAGGGCTTGGTTAGCAGCTATGTAACTTACATGTGTGTCAGAGACAGGGTTTGGTTAGCAGCTATGTAACGTACATGTGTGTCAGGGACAGGGTTTGGTTAGCAGCTATGTAACGTACATGTGTGTCAGGGACAGGGCTTGGTTAGCAGCTATGTAACTTACATGTGTGTCAGAGACAGGGTTTGGTTAGCAGCTATGTAACGTACATGTGTGTCAGAGACAGGGCTTGGTTAGCAGCTATGTAACGTGCATGTGTGTCAGAGACAGGGCTTGGTTATACACAGCTATGTAACGTACATGTGTGTCAGAGACAGGGTTTGGTTAGCAGCTATGTAACGTACATGTGTGTCAGAGACAGGGCTTGGTTAGCAGCTATATAACGTGCATGTGCGTCAGAGACAGGGCTTGGTTATACACAGCTATGTAACGTACATGTGTGTCAGAGACAGGGTTTGGTTAGCAGCTATGTAACGTACATGTGTGTCAGAGACAGGGCTTGGTTATACACAGCTATGTAACGTACATGTGTGTCAGAGACAGGGCTTGGTTATACACAGCTATGTAACGTACATGTGTGTCAGAGACAGGGTTTGATTAGCAGCTATGTAACGTACATGTGTGTCAGAGACAGGGCTTGGTTAGCAGCTATATAACGTGCATGTGCGTCAGAGACAGGGCTTGGTTATACACAGCTATGTAACGTACATGTGTGTCAGAGACAGGGTTTGGTTAGCAGCTATGTAACGTACATGTGTGTCAGAGACAGGGTTTGATTATTAGCAGCTATGTAACGTGCATGTGTGTCAGAGACAGGGCTTGGTTAGCAGCTATGTAACGTACATGTGTGTCAGAGACAGGGCTTGGTTAGCAGCTATGTAACGTGCATGTGTGTCAGAGACAAGGCTTTGTTATACACAGCTATGTAACGTACATGTATGTCAGAGACAGGGCTTGGTTAGCAGCTATGTAACGTACATGTATGTCAGAGAAAGGGTTTGGTTAGCAGCTATGTAACGTGCATGTGTGTCAGAGACAGGGTTTGGTTATTAGCAGCTATGTAACGTACATGCATGTCAGAGACAGGGCTTGGTTAGCAGCTATGTAACGTGCATGTGTGTCAGAGACAGTGCTTGGTTATACACAGCTATGTAACGTACATGTGTGTCAGACACAGGGTTTGGTTAGCAGCTATGTAACGTACATGTATGTCAGAGACAGGGCTTGGTTAGCAGCTATGTAACGTACATGTATGTCAGAGACAGGGCTTGGTTATTAGCAGCTATGTAACGTACATGTGTGTCAGAGACAGGGTTTGGTTATACACAGCTATGTAACGTACATGTGTGTCAGGGACAGGGCTTGGTTAGAAGCTATGTAACTTACATGTGTGTCAGAGACAGGGTTTGGTTAGCAGCTATGTAACGTACATGTGTGTCAGAGACAGGGCTTGGTTAGCAGCTATGTAACGTGCATGTGCGTCAGAGACAGGGCTTGGTTAGCAGCTATATAACGTGCATGTGTGTCAGAGACAGGGCTTGGTTACACACAGCTATGTAACGTACATGTGTGTCAGAGACAGGGTTTGGTTAGCAGCTATGTAACGTACATGTGTGTCAGAGACAGGGCTTGGTTAGCAGCTATATAACGTGCATGTGCGTCAGAGACAGGGCTTGGTTATACACAGCTATGTAACGTACATGTGTGTCAGAGACAGGGTTTGGTTAGCAGCTATGTAACGTACATGTGTGTCAGAGACAGGGCTTGGTTATACACAGCTATGTAACGTACATGTGTGTCAGAGACAGGGCTTGGTTATACACAGCTATGTAACGTACATGTGTGTCAGAGACAGGGTTTGATTAGCAGCTATGTAACGTACATGTGTGTCAGAGACAGGGCTTGGTTAGCAGCTATATAACGTGCATGTGCGTCAGAGACAGGGCTTGGTTAGCAGCTATGTAACGTACATGTGTGTCAGAGACAGGGTTTGATTATTAGCAGCTATGTAACGTGCATGTGTGTCAGAGACAGGGCTTGGTTAGCAGCTATGTAACGTACATGTGTGTCAGAGACAGGGCTTGGTTAGCAGCTATGTAACGTGCATGTGTGTCAGAGACAAGGCTTTGTTATACACAGCTATGTAACGTACATGTATGTCAGAGACAGGGCTTGGTTAGCAGCTATGTAACGTACATGTATGTCAGAGAAAGGGTTTGGTTAGCAGCTATGTAACGTGCATGTGTGTCAGAGACAGGGTTTGGTTATTAGCAGCTATGTAACGTACATGCATGTCAGAGACAGGGCTTGGTTAGCAGCTATGTAACGTGCATGTGTGTCAGAGACAGTGCTTGGTTATACACAGCTATGTAACGTACATGTGTGTCAGACACAGGGTTTGGTTAGCAGCTATGTAACGTACATGTATGTCAGAGACAGGGCTTGGTTAGCAGCTATGTAACGTACATGTATGTCAGAGACAGGGCTTGGTTATTAGCAGCTATGTAACGTACATGTGTGTCAGAGACAGGGTTTGGTTATACACAGCTATGTAACGTACATGTGTGTCAGGGACAGGGCTTGGTTAGCAGCTATGTAACTTACATGTGTGTCAGAGACAGGGTTTGGTTAGCAGCTATGTAACGTACATGTGTGTCAGAGACAGGGCTTGGTTAGCAGCTATGTAACGTGCATGTGCGTCAGAGACAGGGCTTGGTTAGCAGCTATATAACGTGCATGTGTGTCAGAGACAGGGCTTGGTTATACACAGCTATGTAACGTACATGTGTGTCAGAGACAGGGTTTGGTTAGCAGCTATGTAACGTACATGTGTGTCAGAGACAGGGTTTGGTTAGCAGCTATGTAACGTACATGTGTTTCAGAGACAGGGTTTGGTTAACAGCTATGTAACGTACATGTGTGTCAGGGACAGGGCTTGGTTAGCAGCTATGTAACTTACATGTGTGTCAGAGACAGGGTTTGGTTAGCAGCTATGTAACGTACATGTGTGTCAGAGACAGGGTTTGGTTAGCAGCTATGTAACGTGCATGTGTGTCAGGGACAGGGCTTTGTTATACACAGCTATGTAACGTGCATGTGTGTCAGAGACAAGGCTTGGTTAGCAGCTATGTAACGTGCATGTGTGTCAGGGACAGGGCTTTGTTATACACAGCTATGTAACGTACATGTGTGTCAGAGACAGGGTTTGGTTAGCAGCTATGTAACGTACATGTGTTTCAGAGACAGGGTTTGGTTAACAGCTATGTAACGTACATGTGTTTCAGAGACAGGGTTTGGTTAACAGCTATGTAACGTACATGGTTGTCAGAGAAAGGGCTTGGTTAGCAGCTATGTAACGTACATGTGTGTCAGAGACAGGGTTTGGTTAACAGCTATGTAACGTACATGTGTTTCAGAGACAGGGTGTGGTTAACAGCTATGTAACGTACATGTGTGTCAGAGACAGGGTTTGGTTATACACAGCTATGTAACGTGCATGTGCGTCAGAGACAGGGCTTGGTTATTAGCAGCTATGCAACGTGCATGTGTGTCAGACACAGGGCTTGGTTAGCAGCTATGTAACGTACATGTGTGTCAGAGACAGGGCTTGGTTAGCAGCTGTGTAACGTGCATGTGCGTCAGAGACATAGCTTGGTTATTAGCAGCTATGTAACGTACATGTGTGTCAGACACAGGGTTTGGTTATACACAGCTATGTAACGTGCATGTGTGTCAGAGACAGGGCTTGGTTAGCAGCTATGTAACGTACATGTGTGTCAGAGACAGGGCTTGGTTAGCAGCTATGTAACGTGCATGTGTGTCAGACACAGGGCTTGGTTAGTAGCTATGTAACGTACTTGTGTGTCAGAGACGGGGTTTGGTTAGCAGCTATGTAACGTACATGTGTGTCTTTTACGTGACTTTTGTAATTAAAATGTATTTGAACTCTGTTGAAAACATTGTTTGCTGATGTTTCTTTGTTATTCAGTATTAACCAGTAAAACATTGTTTGCTGATGTTTCTATGTTATTCAGTATTAACCAGTAAAACATTGTTTGCTGATGTTTCTATGTTATTCAGTATTAACCAGTAAAACATTGTTTGCTGATGTTTCTATGTTATTCGGTATTAACCAGTAAAACATTGTTTGCTGATGTTTCTATGTTATTCAGTATTAACCAGTAAAACATTGTTTGCTGATGTTTCTATGTTATTCAGTATTAATTAGTAAAACATTGTTTGCTGATGTTTCTATGTTATTCAGTATTAACCAGTAAAACATTATTTGCTGATGTTTCTATGTTATTCAGTATTAACCAGTTAAATCAATATGGCCGATCAAAGATGACACGCAAACATTGAAAACGACACAATCTGCTTGATTCCTTTATTTCATATTTTTGTCCAAATATGTACGTCGTGGAATGATTTTGCATTTCATAGACGTGAGAAAGCAATGTAAAAAGTCAACGGTCCTTTCATGTTTAGCATAAACAGCTTGATATCATAATCGCGTAAACAAGTATCTAAACTCATTTACGAAAAAAAAATGTTGATTAAATTACATATTAAGTTTATGTAATACGATTCAGAATGAAAGTATGATTATAAGACCTTATTTAGTTGTATTCTGACATTGTAGAGATACATCTAAAACTGTTCGTTAATGATATTATTATAAGACCTTATTTAGTTGTATACTGACATTGTAGAGATACATCTAAAACTGTTCGTTAATGATATGATTATAAGACCTTATTTAATTGTATACTGACATTGTAGAGATACATCTAAAACTGTTCGTTAATGATATTATTATAAGACCTTATTTAATTGTATACTGACATTGTAGAGAAACATTTAAAACTGTTCGTTAATGATATTATTATAAGACCTTATTTAATTGTATACTGACATTGTAGAGAAACATTTAAAACTGTTCGTTAATGATATTATTATAAGACCTTATTTAGTTGTATACTGACATTGTAGAGATACATCTGAAACTGTTCGTTAATGATATTATTATAAGACCTTATTTAGTTGTATACTGACATTGTAGAGATACATCTAAAACTGTTCGTTAATGATGTATTAAGCAAACAATGCTTTGAACTATTGAATCAACATTATATAGCTCGATAAACATTATATAGCTCGATAAACATTATATAGCTCGATAAATATTATATAGCTCGATAAACATTATATAGCTCGATAAACATTATATAGCTCGATAAACATTATATAGCTGGATACACATTATATAGCTCGATAAATATTATATAGCTCGATAAACATTATATAGCTCGATAAACATTATATAGCTCGATAAACATTATATAGCTCGATAAACATTATATAGCTCGATAAACATTATATAGCTGGATTAACGACGTTCTGTATCTACAGTGTATTACTAAATTTAAAAGGTGCAACACATGTGTGTGTTACGTCACTTTTAGTGGTTTCAGCTAGCATGGCATATTTAACACAAATTACCCGTGTAATCGACGTCCAACATCAACACTAATTATATAATGTGACATCAATTTATATTCAACGAACGACATATATATCAAACCCAGCTACATAATCACAGGGAACGAAGTCTGTTCGATAAGCTACTTTAGTGCTAGGTTAGTCATATTAGGGACATTCTGCAGACTCCCGTCGATACAGAGCGAAAACTATGAGCGTAACCAGATCGCTAAGCTACTGTAGTTCAGTGCTAGGTTAGTCATATTAGGGACATTCTGCAGACTCCCGTCGATACAGAGCGAAAACGATGAGCGTAACCAGACCGCTAAGCTACTGTAGTTCAGTGCTAGGTTAGTCATATTAGGGACATTCTGCAGACTCATGTCGATACAGAGCGAAAACGATGAGCGTAACCAGGTATCTAAGCTTGTTTAGTGCTAGGTTAGTCATATTAGGGACATTCTGCAGACTCAAGTCGACAGAGAGCGAAAGTGATGAGTGTTACCAGGTCGCTAAGCTTGTTTAGTGCTAGGTTAGTCTTATTAGTGACATCGTTCAGACTCCAGTCGGCAAAGAACGAAAGTGATGAGCGTTACCAGGTCGCTAAGCTTGTTTAGTGCTAGGTTAGTAATGTTTGTGAGATCATTC
This sequence comes from Mimachlamys varia, assembly GCA_947623455.1. Classification (NCBI taxonomy): domain Eukaryota; kingdom Metazoa; phylum Mollusca; class Bivalvia; order Pectinida; family Pectinidae; genus Mimachlamys; species Mimachlamys varia. Next base: position 43,770,587 of record OX392533.1, read on the forward strand.
AGATTTCATTCGACAGAGAACGAAAGTGATGAGCGTTACCAGGTCGCTAAGCTTGTTGAGTGCTAGGTTAGTCTTATTAGTGACATCGTTCAGACTCCAGTCGGCACAGAACGAAAGTGACGAGCGTTACCAGGTCGCTAAGCTTGTTCAGTGCTAGGTTAGTAATGTTTGTGAGATCTTTCAGTAGATAATATCCAAATGGGTGTGCGCACATATAGTTTTCATATAGTTATTTGAAACATTAAAAAAAAATAATACAAAGTTACTGCAATGGTCATAGAATGATAGCCCAGTGTTGAAATTTCGATATTCGTCTGTAAATCAGAGTATCAGGGAGAAATACACAGGTATCCCCTCTAAAACATGTCGTCCATTGCATGCTGTTTTCAGTTCAGGTAAAAGTAGTTACTTGTATCTCGTGGAGGCAATATAAGGGCATTATGTTATATTAAAATGGTAGTTTGTCATGTAAATGTACGTTTCGTGTCAAGTCAATGGATAAAATGAAAATAGTAACACCGTTATAATGTAATTTACATTTTCGATGCGGTTACTTAATTACTAATTAATTTTGAGAAATATAATTTGATACCCATGTGCCTCAGCTGCCACATATGCAATACAATGGCAATAGTTTACGCTAGCGATGTCTGACAGGTGCGAAGCCGAGAACGAATCGGTATAATCAGTGAGTTAATACTGTCCGAACCACGCGGAAGTGAATAATATATACGAGGAAAACTGGCAATCGCTTAAAACAATTTATTTTACAGAGAAGCTTATTTCGACCATGTCATAACTCGTCATACCGTAGACGGTAAGATTTTTATTTTGGCTATGTGGCGTGCCACATCAATTTGTCGATCGGCAATGACTATTTTGAATATTTGATCCAGATGTGATCGGTGTTCAGAAAGTGCGTAAGTTGTCGTTCTTTTTACGAGTACGTTCTCGTATTCTGTGGTTTTCAATTGAAAGAGAGATTTATTCAAAAATCGAAGGCTCGTCTATCAATCTATGTTATATATATATGTGTTCTATATTAAAGAAACAAAACACGATATTCATTGTTTTTATTATCTTTTGCAGTATTCTGCAAACGTGCACGCGTTTTTAGGCATATAACACCAAATATCAGAAAACCACCAAAGGTACCAACATATGGTTGAAATTATGATTTTTTGATAAAAACACCTCCGCCATATTGAATTGTCCTGTACCTAGTCTTTAACCTTGATATTTCTAGGTCATGTTCACATAATTAAAATTTTGTATAAAGCCTTCTTAGATGGAAATAAGTTATATCAAGATATGTTCCCTATTATAATCCCCTTTTATCTTTTTATACAGAAATAATTTATTGTTTTCATTAATCATATGTCTGCAATGATGGATACAGACTACGTCTTTGATTGGCATTAGTTCGCCTGTATTGGAGGTAATGTTGATTTCGAATTGAACATCTTGAATTTCTTAGAATTCGAAAATTGTTGATCTTGTTGATTGCTCACTATATTCGCTATAATAATTATATACATGCAATCACAGGTAAACTCCTGTGTAACAACCGAGTTCGATCGGAGACCCGTCACGCTCTAGCGCACGCACTATTGTTCACTTGCGTTTTACGTGTTTATATGTAGTAAGGTTGTGGGCACTATGAACACTTGCTCTGATACTACCCCTAGTGATTTGTATGTAGTAAGGTTGTGGGCACTATGAACACTTGCTCTGATACTAACCCTAGTGATTTGTATGTAGTAAGGTTGTGAGCACTATGAACACTTGCTCTGATACTAACCCTAGTGATTTGTATGTAGTAAGGTTGTGAGCACTATGAACACTTGCTCTGATACTAACCCTAGTGACTTGTATGTAGTAAGGTTGTGAGCACTATGAACACTTGCTCTGATACTAACCCTAGTGACTTGTATGTAGTAAGGTTGTGAGCACTATGAACACTTGCTCTGATACTACCCCTAGTGATTTATATGTAGTAAGGTTGTGAGCACTATGAACACTTGCTCTGATACTAACCCTAGTGATTTGTATGTAGTAAGGTTGTGAGCACTATGAACACTTGCTCTGATACTAACCCTAGTGATTTGTATGTAGTAAGGTTGTGAGCACTATGAACACTTGCTCTGATACTACCCCTAGTGATTTGTATGTAGTAAGGTTGTGAGCACTATGAACACTTGCTCTGATACTACCCCTAGTGACTTGTATGTAGTAAGGTTGTGAGCACTATGAACACTTGCTCTGATACTACCCCTAGTGACTTGTATGTAGTAAGGTTGTGAGCACTATGAACACTTGCTCTGATACTACCCCTAGTGATTTGTATGTAGTAAGGTTGTGAGCACTATGAACACTTGCTCTGATACTACCCCTAGTGACTTGTATGTAGTAAGGTTGTGAGCACTATGAACACTTGCTCTGATACTAACCCTAGTGATTTGTATGTAGTAAGGTTGTGAGCACTATGAACACTTGCTCTGATACTACCCCTAGTGACTTGTATGTAGTAAGGTTGTGAGCACTATGAACACTTGCTCTGATACTAACCCTAGTGATTTGTATGTAGTAAGGTTGTGAGCACTATGAACACTTGCTCTGATACTACCCCTAGTGATTTGTATGTAGTAAGGTTGTGAGCACTATGAACACTTGCTCTGATACTACCCCTAGTGATTTGTATGTAGTAAGGTTGTGAGCACTATGAACACTTGCTCTGATACTACCCCTAGTGATTTGTATGTAGTAAGGTTGTGAGCACTATGAACACTTGCTCTGATACTACCCCTAGTGATTTGTATGTAGTAAGGTTGTGAGCACTATGAACACTTGCTCTGATACTAACCCTAGTGATTTGTATGTAGTAAGGTTGTGAGCACTATGAACACTTGCTCTGATACTACCCCTAGTGACTTATATGTAGTAAGGTTGTGAGCACTATGAACACTTGCTCTGATACTACCCCTAGTGATTTGTATGTAGTAAGGTTGTGAGCACTATGAACACTTGCTCTGATACTACCCCTAGTGACTTATATGTAGTAAGGTTGTGAGCACTATGAACACTTGCTCTGATACTAACCCTAGTGATTTGTATGTAGTAAGGTTGTGAGCACTATGAACACTTGCTCTGATACTACCCCTAGTGACTTATATGTAGTAAGGTTGTGAGCACTATGAACACTTGCTCTGATACTACCCCTAGTGATTTGTATGTAGTAAGGTTGTGAGCACTATGAACACTTGCTCTGATACTAACCCTAGTGACTTATATGTAGTAAGGTTGTGAGCACTATGAACACTTGCTCTGATACTAACCCTAGTGATTTGTATGTAGTAAGGTTGTGAGCACTATGAACACTTGCTCTGATACTAACCCTAGTGACTTATATGTAGTAAGGTTGTGAGCACTATGAACACTTGCTCTGATACTAACCCTAGTGATTTCTATGTAGTAAGGTTGTGAGCACTATGAACACTTGCTCTGATACTAACCCTAGTGACTTATATGTAGTAAGGTTGTGAGCACTATGAACACTTGCTCTGATACTAACCCTAGTGACTTATATGTAGTAAGGTTGTGAGCACTATGAACACTTGCTCTGATACTACCCCTAGTGATTTGTATGTAGTAAGGTTGTGAGCACTATGAACACTTGCTCTGATACTACCCCTAGTGATTTGTATGTAGTAAGGTTGTGAGCACTATGAACACTTGCTCTGATACTACCCCTAGTGACTTGTATGTAGTAAGGTTGTGAGCACTATGAACACTTGCTCTGATACTACCCCTAGTGACTTGTATGTAGTAAGGTTGTGAGCACTATGAACACTTGCTCTGATACTAACCCTAGTGACTTATATGTAGTAAGGTTGTGAGCACTATGAACACTTGCTCTGATACTCTGATACTAACCCTAGTGATTTGAATACACCTACAGCATCTTTATTAGAGGTGTCGCGTACAGTGCTTTATGATTACATAATAAGTACAACTGAAATTAGTAATGCGGACATTATTCATGGGATGTCACGTATCGATAACAGACTTAAACATATTTAGGAACAAATTGACCAAATAGATAATGTTCAACATGACCCTTTTATCATCGCCTGATACATTGAGCACGGAAGCGATTGGGCAAATGTTTGATTTGGTAAAGGATAAAACAGATAAGCATGAGTTTGACATTTGTACACTGAAAATACAAGTGGAGAGGTCGAACCTTGTCTTCAGAGTTGGCGAAAGCATGTAATGAGAGAGAGAGGAACTGAGATCGATGGTAACTGATCTTCAATGCTGGTCCATACAAGCCAATGTGGCATTTACTGGGCTTAGTGCGAACGTTAGGGAGTCACTATTGAGATATTTCCTTAGTAATAAACAAGACATCCATGAAGTCGAGTTCGGCAATGTTCATCGTTTTGGGAAACGTAAAGAGGATCGACCCCGTCCTATCGTGGCCAGATGATCTACCAGAACCAACATAGCTTAGTTCTCTCTCGCACTTACCTTCTTAAAGGCACATGTTACGGTGTAAACGAACAATTTCCGTTTGCAGTGGAAGAGGTTAGGAGGGAACTATATCCGGTGGCCAAGGCCCCTCGTAGGCTCAATCACAGGGTCAAATATGTGAGGGACAAAATGTTTGCGATGGAATACTCTATACTGGTGTCTGAAGGATCCAACAAATTGCTATTTCTCACTAGTCGACCTGCACACTATAGAGACAGGCCTGATTCTAAACGACGTCGTTAATCTTTCACGCCGCAGTCCCCAAGTAATGGGACTGGCCCTGTTAACGTCGGAACATTTCAAGGGTTTGAAATGTCGGAGCACCGTGATATCGGTCTGACCTCCGATACGGAATTCCCAGACAACAGGAACAGACCAGACAAGGAAGGTCACAATGACAATGGTCAACATCAGGGCGACCAGGCAAGTGCTGCTGCCACCTGGCGTCAGACCAAATGATCCCCTTGGACTGCGTCTCATCCATCCGACGTGAATCAGTGGCGCAGCGGTCGTTGGAGGCCAATACTTCTTTACAGATATGCTGCTGGAACGTTCGGAGAGGGTTGAAAAATAAGGTTGAAAACACTTGACTTCTGTAATACATTAAGTGATGCGGGTCTTTTTTGCCCGACGGAATGCTGGTTAGACGATAATGATGACTTCAGTATAAAGGGGTTTGAATGTTTTAAACCAGTTGTTAGATGAAAATGTAAAGGCGGTGGTTTCGTATATTTATACTAGCCTTGGCTTAAAGATTACATTTCTCTGGACTGCGTTCTTGTAGACAGCATTGTATGGGTCAAAATTGATGATAAACTTTTCCCCGATCAGAAAAGTGTATATTTGACAATGGTATATCAACCGCTTGGGGGTTCTGTATTTTATCGTTCTTATGAAGAAGATATGTTCTCGTTGCTAATGAAATGTATCGGTCAGTATAGCACATTATATAGTTTTTGTAATTGGTGATCTTAATAGTAGGATCGGCCGGGACCCGGATTTGATACCTATAGACACATTGCATGATAGTGTTTAGTCGGCAACTTAATGGTTTTATTTGTTATCAAACCAGACATTTTATTAAAAGTTGGAGGCCCATCTCGTTATCAAATGTTGTCTATAAAATAGCATCTGGTACTATTGTTAATCGACTCAAATCAGTTTTAGACAAAATTATTGACAAAGATCAGACTGGGTTTTTAGAGGGGCGCTATATAGGGAAAAACACCAGACTTGTATATGATATTATGCAATATGCAGAAGAAACTGATATTTCAGGTATGTGTTTGATGTTAGACTTTGAAAAAAGCGTTCGATTCGGTCTCCTGGGTATTTATTGAAAAAGTCTTAATAGACAACTACATTGAAAACACAGTTTTTGATATAAAACTAAATGCAGATGAAAGCAAAAGATGTGATGGTTTAATTACAGCAGAAGAAGGTAGAAAAGCTTTAGAAAATATGAAACCAAATAAATCACCAGGTTTAGATGGACTAACAGTCGAGTTTTACAAGGAATTCTGGCCATACATAGAAAATACTTTGATAAACTGTTTCAATGAAAGCTACAACAAAAAAGAATTAACCAAATCTCAAAGACAAGGGGCTCTCTCCTTAATGTATAAAAAAGAGGATCCATTAGACCTAAAAAAAACTGGCGCCCTATTACACTTCTCAATGTAGACTACACAATTTTGGCAAAGTGTTTAGCAGAAAGATTAAAACTGGTACTCCCTAAAATAGTAAACACTGATCAAAATGGTTTTATAAAAGGTAGATACATTGGATATAACATAAGACAAATTCAAGATATCATTGATAATGCAGAAAAATTAAAAATAAATGGGGCAATACTATTTTTAGATTTTGCTAAAGCTTTTGACACTATTGAATGGGAATTTATTTTGAAGACCATGACAAAATTTGGCCTAAATCAATCATTTGTAAATTGGATTAAAACTTTATATAATAATATAACATGCGTTGTAAGTAATAATGGATGGATATCAAACACGATAAACATCTCTCGCGGAATTAGACAGGGATGCCCTGCATCAGCATTATTATTTGTTATAGCAGCAGAAGTAATGGCAATAAGAATCAGAAGTAACCATAATATACAGGGATTAAAATTATATAACAACCAAAATAGATCATATAAGATATCGCAATTAGCTGACGATACAACCCTATTTCTAAAATCCAGAATGGACATCACAAAGGCTCTTAACATTATAGAAACATTTGGTACATATTCTGGATTAATATTAAACAGAGAAAAGTCAAAAGGTCTTCGTTTAGGGAATCAGGCACTAATTAGCAACAACTTTGAAGGAATTGTATGGACTGAAAGCACAATTAAAGCTCTAGGAGTATATTTTGGACTAAATCCCAAACAAAGTTCAGATACTAATTGGAAAAAGAAATTAGAAAAGGTCATTAAGCTAACTAATAACTGGAAAGCCAGAAGATTGTCAATAATTGGAAGAATACAAATAGTTAAATCTCTATTAGTACCACAACTTACTTATCTTATATATGTTTTACATATACCTAAAAATACAGTACACGAGTTTGAAAAGGTCATTTACAATTATATTTGGGAAGGAAAGAGGGAAAAGGTCAAAAGAAAAACAATAATCAGAAAATATCGTGATCTAATATCACATATAGATACAATAAGAATCAGCTGGTTAAAAAGACTTACATCAGATGATGATGCACTGTGGAAAGTCATTCCATTGAATCAAATAAATAAGCTAGGTCCAAATATGTTAATTTTTAAGATGAATTTAGATGACATAAAGAATTTTCCTAACAGTAATAAACTGTCACCATTTTATAATGAAATTATATCAGCATGGATCAAATTAACAAAATCATACAAAGAACTTATAAGCTATAACAACATATTGTCACAAATCATATGGGGAAATAGACATATAAAGATGAAAGGTAAAACCCTGTATTTTCCAAACTGGGCAAAATCAGGGATAATTACAATTAAAGACTTGCTGCATGACAATGTTGACATAAATGAAAGAAAGATATATGAAAAACTCACGAACAAACAAAACTGGATATCAGAACTGTCAATGGTTAAAAAAGCAATACCGAAACATTGGTTAAAAAAAAATTGAGCAAAGTAAAGTGAACATGCAAAACTTTAAAGTCAATGTAGAAAAAAAAGTAATTACACTACCAAACCTAAAAAGGATAAATATTGAAAATTATAATAACAAGATACTTTATCATCAGTTGATAAATCAACGTTCTGAAAAACCAATCTCAAGAATATATTGGGAATATAAATTAAACACTTCAACCAATCAATTAAAGAGTACAAATGACTTCATCTTTCATTATTTAGAAAATAATCAATTAAAAGAATTCAAATGGAAACTATTTAACAAAATTCTTGCATCAAAACAAATTATGCACCAATGGAAAATAAGCGATACTCCAAACTGTAATATATGTAACAAAATAGAAGATTATTAACATTTCTTCATAACATGTAAATATTTCCAAACTTTTAATAATAAAATCATTGAGGTGCTTAAAAATCTAGGCTACAAAAAAAATATGCTGACACTTAAAAATTTAGTGATAGGATATAAGATTGAAGAATCAAACTACAATGAGATAAACCTCATTCTAACAATTATCGGTTATGTAATATATAAAAGTTACTACATAAGCGAGGCAAAAACAAAAGCTGTAAATGTTATGAAAATATTTAAACAACATCTGCAAATGACCCCAGATATTAACAAATATAGAAGAAAACAATGTAAACTTGTACAGGATACGCTGTGTCATCTGTGATTGTCATCCATCCAACTCATGGTCAACTGACACACAACTCATGGTCAACTGTCACTTTAAACTCGATTCTCTTTTTCTTTATGAATCCACTTCAACAGCATCCCTGAAATAGAAATACAAATCAATCAATACACATGTATATATATACAGAGTTACACATTTTTATTTTTTTATTATTGTTCACTCAGTCACATGTGAGATATATTTGTATCGGCTTAAATTATATATTTCTTTTCTTTCTTCAACAGATAGCCTAGTTATAATTAATCTAATGATTATTGTTGTAATCAGGATATGTACAAGGTGTCCTAATTTAGTGCTTAGGTAGAATTTCAAGGTTTGTTATTGTTTACATTGGAGTGGTAAATTAACTTTTCACGGCAGACAATAACCTAACCTTGTGGTGTTGTTGACACAGACTGCTTCTTTTTTGTTGACTTTCTCTTGCTGTTACTGGTAGTAGGTTGATCAAAATGAAACAGATATCATAAAATTATTATATGATTATATTATATATTTTCCTTTCATAAAATAATTATACAAAATCCAAGATGGCCGCCAAACATTTTTCAATGCACGACTAGGGACCAAGGGGAACATGCATATGAAATGAATATCCAGTATTTTACAAGGAATAATGATCACAGGATTGTTTAAGGACGGACGGACCACTAACGCAGGGTGATTTGAATAGCTCACCATCTGATGATGGTGTCTAAAAATATAACTATTCATTAAACTGTGGTTGCTTATTGAAATCAGCTGAACTAACTTAATGCATTTGGGTGTTCACTTTTAGATTAGTTTTACAATAGTAAACTGATATTGGGACAACCAATTAACTGAATAAAACTAATAATATTTTATTGATTAAAAACTGAAAGCAGATTTCACATGTATGTAGTAAGTATCTAGAAGCAACAATTACCAACACACTACATGTGATTTCCGCTTCCAGTATTGTATATATGTCTCTGTTATATTTACATGTAACTTATCTAGGGGAGCTGAGGTTCACATATGTCTGAGCTTGTATGTTCACGCGGGTGAGCTTATTCTGGCAGCATTGCTTTCATATACAATGCCCGAAGTTTAGGAAGCATCACTGTATGCCATTGATGTTCATCTCTTTGTATTGTTATTACATTGAGTTGACCTTGACATTAGTAGAAGAAATTGTGTTTTCTTTTCAACTGAAGAGACCCTTAGGCTACTTCCAAGCAAAACTCTTCATTGTTGTAGTAAATCTGCAGGTTCATTATTTCCAAGAGGCCACTAGGTCCTGTTGAATGTACATCTTTTCCATCAGAACTAGCACCAAGGTATTTGTTGTCCACGTCAGTAACAAGACCAATTATTTCAACTTTGACAACTTCTTTGGTTTCCTGTTTTTTCTGTATATATTCTTTAATAGTAGGATATTCTGCATTCAATCCAAACAACGTAAACCTTGTTCCACGAAATGAAGGATACAGCAAAGTGACACAAGCAGAGCCACTGGTCTGTTTGGATTCCTACGTGCAATATCGCCGAAGTTGGATGATGTAAGCCGTTTTTCTCTCCTCCTGCCAAGTTGTACTGTGGCTCTGTGCTCGGGTTACTACATTGATGGATATCAATATCAACTTGTGTTTTCAGGAACCTGTCACACTCAATCTCCACGGCTTCTGTCTCAATGTCAGGAACAACATCAACAACACCAGGTCCATAAGCCTGCTTAGTCTTCCTAATAGTGTTTACAGCACATGAATCTAACTTCCTCTTCCGCTTTCGAGCCTGGACATCTGGTTAGGTTTGTGCAGCAACTGTACTGATCTTTGCAGGTACAAATTCGTATAAATGAGGACCCAGGTGCTACACCTGTGCTCCTATGCCACACAAGGGGCGACCAAGCAGGTCCAAAGTTTTTTCGGAGCGCTCCCCCATAACTTCCTCTGTTGCATCTGTTATACACTTTACCACCGTCAAATTTGGACCGAATGGCCATCCAACTCAGATTTGTGGTAAAATCACCCAGCAACCTCCAACTCTTACGTGCTATTCTGTCAAGAAAAACACTAATGTTTCGCAGCATGTCTGCTTCCAAAGACATTTCACGAATGCCTACATCATACCTGCCCTCATCCATATCTTTGTTATACGGTGAACCGAGTTTCGGATACCATGCTCTAGTTGACGGGCTGCTTTGGATTTGTCCTCGTCATTAGGGCGAAGTCTGATCGCACATCTGACAGCTGTTGTCAGTCTCGCTCTTATAAGTTTGGTCAATCTTCCCTTGCCCTAATTTGCCGGCTTATCTGCAACTAACTTTTCCAAACTTGACCATCTCTTCTCCAAATAGGAACACACTCCTGGATAGTTGCAAAAAAACCACCATCACTATCAGCAAAAAGACGCATAAAACCAACTCCATGCGTGCATTCTGCATTCAGGAAGCCCTCCAGAATAACATCAACCTCCATGGACTGGCTGCTACTATTCCAGTTACGGAACCATGCATGACTTGCAGGTTCCTCATTCCTCGACTCTGCAACAGTACATATGTAGCAGCGCTTGTTTCTTGCACCCACATGAATTAGTTTTCCTGTTGCAGCACAAATACGACTCTTACACCAGCAAACGCAATGTATGTATGCGTATATGTCCGTTTGGACCACCCTCCGTCGCATATCACGGAACTTGCTGGTACACCATCGTGAAAATCTCCTCGCTTAAGTGGCAAGTCTCTGTTCTTCAACACCAGTAGCAGTTATGTCCTCCTGTAAACACTTCTTCCAGATTGATCCTATTTTGTGTTCTATTTCCAAAAATGTCTGCTGTTAAATATCTGGAGCATTTATAGTTCCAAGCAATTTACTAAGGTTAGCAGCTCCAGTATTGGTAACCATAGCTCCCCACACTGCCCTGGGGTTTATATCATGATATGACGAGTCGACACTATCGAGGGAAATAGATGGAGAATTTTCTTATTGGAAAAGTTTACCACAAGCACAGGGCAATTGGAACACACTTGCCATTCCGCATTTCGATTTTCCCCACATATTTGAAATGGAAGACTTTCCATGGGCACTTTTTTCTGTTGCAGTAGTACTACATCAGAAAAAGCTTTTTGCAGAAGACCAATGTTGAAAAGTCTATAACTTTCAGGTGCAGGTCGACTGTCCGATGAATGAATATAAAGATGGCCGCCTTTCCGCCATTTTGTTTTTATTTATCAGTATGAAATCAAACCGGCATAACTAAGCAAAACGTGAAACCTACATATACAATTTGAGAAATTGACTGAAGAAGTTTTTAACACAATGAAAAAACACTTCATGTAAACATTATCGGAAGGTGAATGAATCATTGAGAGTATACGCTGCTGGTAGTTGGCACAATGGATATTAGATAAAAAATAAAAGGATTCGCAAATATATCTCTCGTTACAAATGATAGTTCGAACTATTTAATTTGTTATAAAATACAATTTGTATAACAGTAAACAGTCAAATTGTTGTTCCAAAAGCACGACGGCCTATTACGATATCTTTCTTCCACGGGCAAAATCTATCCAAAATGGCGATATATGTGAGAAAAATAACTTCATAGTATGTTGTTTAATGCTGTATGACATTGTTCTACTAATCTGTTACATGTTTATATTCTAAACGCTAGTGAAAATGTGAGTTGTGTGTTGAGAAAGAAAGGGCATCTGCTTTTTTACCGATACTAATATAATTATGTAGATGTTTGTAATTCATTCTACAGATTAAAACACTGTTAGGAATGTAAAAGCTATGTACAAGGTTCCGTTTCTGTCCTTTATGTAGCTGTAGAATCTATTTTGGTGTAGTCCTTGATTGATAGCATTATGTAGACAAAAACATATCGCCAAAAAGATCAGTAAACGAAGATATTCATTGAAAGAGGTATGGCCACTTTCTGCCTATACCGAACTAAGCTACGCGATCGCTTGCCCGAGCTAAAAATACAGGACCTTTTCTAAATCTCCAAGTACTAAAATAGACTTCCATGGTTTATTGGTTCGCTGTAGTGTGAAAGGCCAGTCTTCTCTCCACTACGTATCCGAAATAACAACACCAACGCGCAAATATCCATTTGCCGTACTAGCTCTTCTGTAATTAGTGCAGTCGGCGTTTAATGATTTTTTTAATATATATACTCACTCAGGCGGACGTAATACAAACACCCCTATCTCACACCCTCCGTACCCACGCGAGCGTCTCAGACGCTCCATACATGCCCCCTAATCGAATGTATTGCGCGCCAAAGAAAAACCGGAGATAACCACCGGAAACTTGTATCTAACTTGGCAGGAATCAATTATCTCCAACTACGATACATTCTCCGGGTCGACCCAGGGACCGGTGTCAAGAAAAACGAAAAAGTCAAACACTCAATCGCAGCTTCCGTACAAGATAACACCGCCTCCCCGAAATGCCTAACAGCCTGTCCGTGTAGCAAGGCTAAAGAACCCCCGAAATGCCTAACAGCCTGTCCGTGTAGCAAGGCTAAAGAACCCCCGAAATGCCTAACAGCCTGTCCGTGTAGCAAGGCTAAAGAACCACCGAAATGCCTAACAGCCTGTCCGTGTAGCAAGGCTAAAGAACCCCCGAAATGCCTAACAGCCTGTCCGTGTAGCAAGGCTAAAGAACCCCCGAAATGCCTAACAGCCTGTCCGTGTAGCAAGGCTAAAGAACCACCGAAATGCCTAACAGCCTGTCCGTGTAGCAAGGCTAAAGAACCACCGAAAAGCCTAACAGCCTGTCCGTGTAGCAAGGCTAAAGAACCACCGAAATGCCTAACAGCCTGTCCGTGTAGCAAGGCTAAAGAACCACCGAAATGCCTAACAGCCTGTCCGTGTAGCAAGGCTAAAGAACCACCGAAATGCCTAACAGCCTGTCCGTGTAGCAAGGCTAAAGAACCACCGAAATGCCTAACAGCCTGTCCGTGTAGCAAGGCTAAAGAACCACCGAAATGCCTAACAGCCTGTCCGTGTAGCAAGGCTAAAGAACCACCGAAATGCCTAACAGCCTGTCCGTGTAGCAAGGCTAAAGAACCACCGAAATGCCTAACAGCCTGTCCGTGTAGCAAGGCTAAAGAACCACCGAAATGCCTAACAGCCTGTCCGTGTAGCAAGGCTAAAGAAACACCGAAATGCCTAACAGCCTGTCCGTGTAGCAAGGGTAAAGAAACACCGAAATGCCTAACAGCCTGTCCGTGTAGCAAGGCTAAAGAACCACCGAAATGCCTAACAGCCTGTCCGTGTAGCAAGGCTAAAGAACCACCGAAATGCCTAACAGCCTGTCCGTGTAGCAAGGCTAAAGAACCACCGAAATGCCTAACAGCCTGTCCGTGTAGCAAGGCTAAAGAACCACCGAAATGCCTAACAGCCTGTCCGTGTAGCAGGGCTAAAGAACCACCGAAATGCCTAACAGCCTGTCCGTGTAGCAGGGCTAAAGAACCACCGAAATGCCTAACAGCCTGTCCGTGTAGCAGGGCTAAAGAACCACCGAAAAGCCTAACAGTCTGTCCGTGTAGCAAGGCTAAAGAACCCCCGAAATGCCTAACAGCCTGTCCGTGTAGCAAGGCTAAAGAACCACCGAAATGCCTAACAGCCTGTCCGTGTAGCAAGGCTAAAGAAACACCGAAATGCCTAACAGCCTGTCCGTGTAGCAAGGCTAAAGAAACACCGAAATGCACGCAATTGTATTGAAATAATAACTTAAGCATACTATTAAGCAAAAATTTAGCATGAACTGCTCTGATAGACAGCAAGCTAGAGAATGACCCCCTACACCACGTATACGTGTCCTAACCGAGGCCTATCAAAACGCACGTGCACTACGTGCCAGAGAAGACAAACTATTCCCGCTATACTTCAGAACCGCGGGAATATTTAAATCCAAACACATTCTATATTTTCTATGACAGTATTATAGTAAATATTGGAAACATCTTTGTCATTCATTTACATATAACATGTTTCATTGCCATAGCAGATAAATACTAAAATGTCATAATGTAGGGGGTTTTACAGTGTACGTGTGCAAGTCTTGTTGACATTTTAAACGGAATGGGTACGGAGTTAATCAAGTGATTTACTCCGTACCCATTCAAGTGATTTACTCCGTACCCATCCAAGTGATTTACTCCGTACCCATTCAAGTGATTTACTCCGTACCCATTCAAGTGATTTACTCCGTACCCATTCAAGTGATTTACTCCGTACCCATTCAAGTGATTTACTCCGTACCCATTCAAGTGATTTACTCCGTACCCATTCAAGTGATTTACTCCGTACCCATTCAAGTGATTTACTCCGTAACCATTCAAGTGATTTACTCCGTACCCATCCAAGTGATTTACTCCGTACCCATTCAAGTGATTTACTCCGTACCCATTCAAGTGATTTACTCCGTACCCATTCAAGTGATTTACTCCGTACCCATTCAAGTGATTTACTCCGTACCCATCCAAGTGATTTATTCCGTACCCATTCAAGTGATTTACTCCGTACCCATCCAAGTGATTTATTCCGTACCCATTCAAGTGATTTACTCCTTCCCGTTGAAAATTTTGTATCTCAACGTTTTATAGTATACTTAAAACAAATATATTGAACATTGAACAAAAAAATACGTTTAACAGATGATAGAAAAATGTTTTATGTATCGTAAAACAACAAGATGGTAAAAAAATGGACATTTTCGTGATTCAAACCTTTGGGTTACTACGCGGCGGCTCAATCATCTGATCGAGCTAAGTAGACAATACGAATTTTGACTCTTTTATTTTGATTTGAAGTCAGTTTAGTTGATATTGAAACCAAAATACCACTGCCGATATTTTATCAACAACTTTTTTCCCGTTTATGATACCAGTGCATCAGAGGATCACTTTTTAAGATTAAGATTTAAGTAGTCTATTGGTACATAAACAAAATAAGACTTTATAAAAGTTGGTCCTCAGATGCGCTCTATGTCAAAAAAGGATTTTAATTTGAGAAAAACCCCTCAAAAGTTGTAAATAGCACGATAATGCAACTTTTATTTGATGAAATAGTCATTGCAAAGAACTAACTCATTTTTCGCAAATATGAGCACATGGATGTTATATTTTTAATATCCCTATTCCAAAACCTTACATTTTGATGTTCATTTTTTATTTTGAAAACGGTCACCTTTTGAAGAATCAGGCCAATATGCGCCATACCTCTTTGATTTCAAGTGTTTACAGACTTGAACAATTTTTGTTCATATCTTCTTTTTGTTATCCTATTAAGCACACCTTTCAAATCAATTTTAGGTGCTCTGCGCGCTAATCACGGCGAATACTGTCGGTGAAATCTTCAGGAGGTGCGAGCACTTCATGTCTTCCAGACATGTTTTTAGTTAATTTGGCAAACCAAGTTGTCATTTAATTTTGTTTACAACATGTAAACCTTCGATATACATTTTTATACATATTTATCAACATCCACCAAAATACGAATAGGCTAGGGTCCCTGTTCATACGGAGAAAATATGAATATTATATGTACGTGTACGGTCGTCGAATTACGAAGATAATGTTTTCAGATATTAATGCTATATAACCTAGGTATGAATAGGCTCTAGCTGATAGTTATCGCTTATAAATCAATGAATAATTTGTGAATATTATTAGAAATGTTGCTTGGTTTATTAGATGTGTAAGCTCGGCAGGGCTTGTGTTGTTAGTACGTTTGATCGATAAGTTCAGATCGGGTAGTTGGAAACAGCGAGGCACGTACGTCGCGTTGCACGACGCGTGGTTTACGTAAACATAAATCTCGGGATTCTAACTTCACCGACGTTAAACAGTATAGGATTAACATAACGCGCATGCTTTGTTTTCCCTTTTCAACGTAGCGGGAACTTGGAATAAATAAATAGTTTTATAGCACACTCACAACATTGCACGTGTGCACGAAGGACTGATACTTGTGCTTAATTTTGAGAATTCTTACCTCTTCACACCTGCACGAAATGCTGACATACATGAAATGTGTTATATTTGGAATTACATTCGCAATAAGGTTTGACATAGTGTGCTACATTTCACAGTGCACGATGGCTGAAAATGTGCTCTATGTTTTGTGTTATGGAGAACACGCAACTTCATTTTGCTCTAACACGATTACGAAGTTTTGACAACGCGACCTATATGTTTTGTGATATGGCGAACAAGCCGTTAGATTACAACGTTTTGACAACGTGTGCTTTAGTGATATAGTGTTAAATGGTATAACGGTCAAAAGAGATTGCCATCGTATCTATACATTTGTATTTGTATATCACATGCGCGTATTGTGTTAAGACACACGTGTAAAATGTAAAACACAAATAATTTATTGACCCATGTTCACCAACAATAGACCTACACATGTAGTGTAATATATATGTATTTTAAACGTGTGTGGATGATTCATATATATGGCGCTTTGTTTGTAGATAACACGTACGTAAATAAATGATATTGCGTAATATATATGCAAGCGCAAAATGGTTCATACAGTTTGTCGTATTTATATATTTCAAGTGCAAATGTTAATTTGCATATTACACATTAAAAAATAAAAGATTGACATATTGTCCAATATTTTGTATAAACGCACACGTGTGATTGGTATGGACACTGGTTGTAGCGTGTATACACTTACATAAATGTACGTGTGTATACATTGTTGACATTTGACTCCCGAGGAGTCGGCCGTCGTGAATTACACCGTACATTCATAATTGACATAGGAACTGAGTCCCCGCTGAATAGTATCTAATGAGGCATTTTGTTACAATGGACATGCGCATACGTGCCCAACGCCATATCCCGTACATCTAGTAATAGATGGTGGGACTCCCCACACTGGGTGTTCCTCGTTTACAGAGAGTTATATAGCTGCTGATGATGTCGGTATCTAACAACAAATACTTGTGTGAACATTCCTCTGGATTTCATGTCATAACGAGAAAGTAATAATTATGTTTTTGTTGTTGTTGATGTTTACAATACCACGGATTAAAAAGTTTTAAACAACAACTGTTTTAAAACTCGGAAACACAGTATGTACATAATACGCCTTCATTCTGTTAGATTTTAAATGTCACTGAATATTTTAGTTGAAAATAAGATAATGAGTAAGAAAACTAACATTAAAAATAAAAGCAGAAATCAACAGTTTAATTCCGTGGCTGACTTTTTGTGTCGTTATAAATCTGTTCATAAACGACAGCTGGTGGACATTGAAGATGAGTTCCTGCACGCGGCCGAGTTTGGTGACGTACCAACGGTCAAACAGCTCGTGGACAGAAACGCTGACCTTAACGTCGACTGTATCGACGCCCTCGGCAGGACGGCTCTACGATTGGCCGTCAAAAATGAGCATCTGGAGGTAAGTAAGCATGGAAGACTTTGTTAAATGTCTTATTTCTATTTTACTGTGTTTGTCTGATTATTAAAGGCCAATGGAGGTTCAGGGTCAATTGACGGGGTGTATCTGCTTTACTCATGGGTTGTGGCTAGTCATTGTTACAAGTGAATTGGTATGGTTAGTCAGTGTTACATGTGTATTGGTATAGTAAGTCAGTGTTACACGTGTATTGGTATAGTAAGTCAGTGTTACACGTGTATTGGTATAGTAAGTCAGTGTTACACGTGTATTGGTATAGTAAGTCAGTGTTACACGTGTATTGGTATATTACGTCAGTGTTACATGAGTATTGGTATAGTTAGTCAGTGTTACACGTGTATTGGTATAGTAAGTCAGTGTTACACGTGTATTGGTATATTAAGTCAGTGTTACACGTGTATTGGTATAGTAAGTCAGTGTTACACGTGTATTGGTATATTAAGTCAGTGTTGCACGTGTATTGGTATAGTAAGTCAGTGTTACACGTGAATTGGTATGGTAAGTCAGTGTTGCACGTGTATTGGTATAGTAAGTCAGTGTTACACGTGAATTGGTATGGTAAGTCAGTGTTACATGTGTATTGGTATAGTAAGTCAGTGTTTCATGTGTATTGGTATAGTTAGTCAGTGTTACACGTGTATTGGTATAGTTAGTCAGTGTTACACGTGTATTGGTAAAGTAAGTCAGTGTTACATGTGTATTGGTATGGTAAGTCAGTGTTACATGTGTATTGGTATAGTTAGTCAGTGTTACACGTGTATTGGTATAGTTAGTCAGTGTTACACGTGTATTGGTATAGTAAGTCAGTGTTACACGTGAATTGGTATGGTAAATCAGTGTTACACGTGAATTGGTATGGTTAGTCAGTGTTACATGTGTATTGGTATAGTAAGTCAGTGTTTCATGTGTATTGGTATAGTTAGTCAGTGTTACACGTGTATTGGTATAGTTAGTCAGTGTTACACGTGTATTGGTAAAGTAAGTCAGTGTTACATGTGTATTGGTATAGTTAGTCAGTGTTACACGTGTATCGGTATAGTTAGTCAGTGTTACACGTGTATTGGTAAAGTAAGTCAGTGTTACACGTGTATTGGTATGGTAAGTCAGTGTTACATGTGTATTGGTATAGTTAGTCAGTGTTACACGTGTATTGGTATAGTTAGTCAGTGTTACACGTGTATTGGTATAGTAAGTCAGTGTTACACGTGTATTGGTAAAGTAAGTCAGTGTTACACGTGTATTGGTATAGTTAGTCAGTGTTACATGTGTATTGGTATAGTTAGTCAGTGTTACACGTGTATTGGTAAAGTTAGTCAGTGTTACACGTGTATTGGTATAGTTAGTCAGTGTTACATGTGTATTGGTATAGTTAGTCAGTGTTACACGTGTATTGGTATATTACGTCAGTGTTACACGTGTATTGGTATATTAAGTCAGTGTTACGCGTGTATTGGTATAGTAAGTCAGTGTTACATGTGTATTGGTATAGTTAGTCAGTGTTACACGTGTATTGGTATAGTAAGTCAGTGTTACATGTGTATTGGTATAGTTAGTCAGTGTTACACGTGTATTGGTATAGTTAGTCAGTGTTACACGTGTATTGATATAGTAGGTCAGTGTTACACGTGTATTGGTATATTACGTCAGTGTTACACGTGTATTGGTAAAGTAAGTCAGTGTTACACGTGTATTGGTAAAGTTAGTCAGTGTTACACGTGTATTGGTATAGTAAGTCAGCGTTACACGTGTATTGGTATGGTAAGTCAGTGTTACACGTGTATTGGTAAAGTAAGTCAGTGTCACACGTGTATTGGTATATTAAGTCAGTGTTACACGTGTATTGGTATATTAAGTCAGTGTTACACGTGTATTGGTAAAGAAAGTCAGTGTTACATGAGTATTGGTATGGTAAGTCAGTGTTACACGTGTATTGGTATGGTAAGTCAGTGTTATATGTGAATTGGTATATTTAGTCAGTGTTACACGTGTATTGGTATAGTTAGTCATTGTTACACGTGTATTGGTATAGTTAGTCAGTGTTACACGTGTATTGGTATAGTAAGTCAGTGTTACACGTGTTTTGGTATAGTAAGTCAGTGTTACACGTGTTTTGGTATAGTAAGTCAGTGTTACATGTGTATTGGTATATTAATTCAGTGTTACACGTGTATTGCTATATTAAGTCAGTGTTACACGTGTATTAGTATAGTAAGTCAGTGTTACATGTGCATTGGTATAGTAATTCAGTGTTACACGTGTATTGGTATAGTAAGTCAGTGTTACATGTGTATTGGTATATTAAGTCAGTGTTACACGTGTATTGGTATAGTCAGTCAGTGTTACACATGTATTGGTAAAGTAAGTCAGTGTTACACGTGTATTGGTATAGTTAGTCAGTGTTACACGTGTATTGGTATAGTTAGTCAGTGTTACATGTGTATTGGTATATTACGTCAGTGTTACACGTGTATTGGTATATTAAGTCAGTGTTACACGTGTATTGTATATTACGTTAGTGTTACACGTGTATTGGTATAGTAAGTCAGGGTTACATATGTATTGGTATGGTAAGTCAGTGTTACACGTGTATTGGTATAGTTAGTCAGTGTTACACGTGTATTGGTATATTAAGTTAGTGTTACACGTGTATTAGTATATTACGTCAGTGTTACACGTGTATTGGTATGGTAAGTCAGTGTTAACCGTGTATTGGTATATTAAGTCAGTGTTACACGTGTATTGGTATATTACGTCAGTGTTACACGTGTATTGGTATACTACGTCAATGTTACACGTGTATTGGTATAGTAAGTCAGTGTTACACGTGTATTGGTATAGTTAGTCAGTGTTACACGTGTATTGGTATAGTAAGTCAGTGTTACACGTGTATTGGTATAGTAAGTCAATGTTACATGTGTATTGGTATATTAATTCAGTGTTACACGTGTATTGGTATATTAAGTCAGTGTTACACGTGTTTTGGTATAGTAAGTCAGTGTTACATGTGCATTGGTATAGTAATTCAGTGTTACACGTGTATTGGTATATTAAGTCAGTGTTACACGTGTATTGGTATAGTTAGTCAGTGTTACACGTGTATTGGTATAGTAAGTCAGTGTTACACGTGTATTGGTATGGTAAGTCAGTGTTACACGTGTATTGGTATAGAAAGTCAGTGTTGCATGTGTATTGGTATATTAAGTCAGTGTTACATGTGTATTTGTATAGTTAGTCAATGTTACACGTGTATTGGTATAATTAGTCAGTGTTACACGTGTATTGGTATAGTTAGTCAATGTTACACGTGTATTGGTATAATTAGTCAGTGTTACACGTGTATTGGTATATTACGTCAGTGTTACACGTGTATTGGTATATTAAGTCAGTGTTACACGTGTATTGGTATTGTAAGTCAGTGCTACACGTGTATTGGTATAGTGAGTCAGTGTTACACGTGTATTGGTATATTACGTCAGTGTTACACGTGTATTGGTATATTACGTCAGTGTTACACGTGTATTGGTATAGTAAGTCAGTGTTACACGTGTATTGGTATATTACGTCAGTGTTACACGTGTATTGGTATAGTAAGTCAGTGTTACACGTGTATTGGTATAGTAAGTCAGTGTTACACGTGTATTGGTATAGTAAGTCAGTGTTACACGTGTATTGGTATAGTAAGTCAGTGTTACACATGTATTGGTATATTACGTCAGTGTTTCACGTGTATTGGTAAAGTAAGTCAGTGTTACACGTGAATTGGTAAAGAAAGTCAGTGTTACACGTGTATTGGTATAGTAAGTCAGCGTTACATGTGTATTGGTATGGTAAGTCAGTGTTACACGTGTATTGGTAAAGTAAGTCAGTATTAAACTTGTATTGGTATGGTAAGTCAGTGTTACACATGTATTGATATAGTAAGTCAGTGTTACACGTGTATTGGTATAGTAAGTCAGTGTTACATGTGTATTGGTATAGTAAGTCAGTGTTACATGTGTATTGGTATAGTCAGTCAGTGTTACACGTGTATTGGTAAAGTAAGTCAATATTACACGTGTATTGGTATAGTAAGTCAGTGTTACACGTGTATTGGTATAGTTAGTCAGTGTTACACGTGTATTGGTAAAGTAAGTCAGTATTACACGTGTATTGGTATAGTAAGTCAGTGTTACACGTGTATTGGTATATTACGTCAGTGTTACATGTGTATTGGTATAGTTAGTCAGTGTTACACGTGTATTGTTAAAGTAAGTCAGTATTACACGTGTATTGGTATAGTAAGTCAGTGTTACACGTGTATTGGTATAGTATGTCAGTGTTAGATGTGTATTGGTATAGTAAGTCAGTGTTACTTGTATTGGTATAGTTAGTCAGTGTTACACGTGTATTGTTAAATAAGTCAGTTTTACACGTGTATTGGTATAGGAAGTCAGTGTTACACGTGTTGGTAAAGTAAGTCAGTGTTATACGTGTATTGTTAAAGTAAGTCATTGTAACACGTGTATTGGTATATTACGTCAGTGTTACATGTGTATTGGTATAGTTAGTCAGTGTTACACGTGTATTGTTAAAGTAAGTCAGTATTACACTTGTATTGGTATAGTAAGTCAGTGTTACACGTGTATTGGTATATTACGTCAGTGTTATATGTGTATTGGTATAGTTAGTCAGTGTTACACGTGTATTGGTAAAGTAAGTCAGTATTACACGTGTATTGTTAAAGGAAGTCAGTATTACACGTGTATTGGTAAAGTAAGTCAGTGTTACACGTGTATTGGTAAAGTAAGTCAGTGTTACACGTGTATTGGTAAAGTAAGTCAGTGTTACACGTGTATTGGTATAGTAAGTCAGCGTTACATGTGTATTGGTATGGTAAGTCAGTGTTACATTTGTATTGGTATGGTAAGTCAGTGTTACACATGTGACACGTGTATTGGTATAGTAAGTCAGTGTGACACGTGTATTGGTATAGTTAGTCAGTGTTACACGTGTGACACGTGTATTGGTATAGTAAGCCAGTGTTACACGTGTAT
This sequence comes from Mimachlamys varia, assembly GCA_947623455.1. NCBI lineage: Eukaryota > Metazoa > Mollusca > Bivalvia > Pectinida > Pectinidae > Mimachlamys > Mimachlamys varia. The sequence goes on from OX392533.1 coordinate 43,793,414, forward strand.
TGGTATAGTAAGTCAGTGTTACACGTGTATTGGTAAAGTAAGTCAGTGTTACACATGTATTGGTATGGTAAGTCAGTGTTACACGTGTATTGGTATGGTCAGTCAGTGTTACACATGTATTAGTATAGTAAGTCAGCGTTACATGTGTATTGGTATGGTAAGTCAGTGTTACACGTGTATTGGTATGGTAAGTCAGTGTTACACGTGTATTGGTATAGTAAGTCAGTGTTGCATGTGTATTGGTATAGTTAGTCAGTGTTACACGTGTATTGGTAAAGTAAGTCAATATTACACGTGTGTTGGTATAGTAAGTCAGTGTTACACGTGTATTGGTATAGTAAGTCAGTGTTACACGTGTATTGGTATATTACGTCAGTGTTATATGTGTATTGGTATAGTTAGTCAGTGTTACACGTGTATTGGTAAAGTAAGTCAGTATTACACGTGTATTGTTAAAGTAAGTCAGTATTACACGTGTATTGGTATAGTAAGTCAGTGTTACACGTGTATTGGTAAAGTAAGTCAGTGTTACACGTGTATTGGTAAAGTAAGTCAGTGTTACACGTGTATTGGTATAGTAAGTCAGCGTTACATGTGTATTGGTATGGTAAGTCAGTGTTACACTTGTATTGGTATGGTAAGTCAGTGTTACACGTGTGACACGTGTATTGGTATAGTAAGTCAGTGTTACACGTGTATTGGTATAGTAAGTCAGTGTTACACGTGTATTGGTAAAGTAAGTCAGTGTTACACATGTATTGGTATAGTAAGTCAGTGTTACATGTGTATTGGTATGGTAAGTCAGTGTTACACGTGTATTGGTATGGTCAGTCAGTGTTTCACATGTATTGGTATAGTAAGTCAGCGTTACATGTGTATTGGTATGGTAAGTCAGTGTTACACGTGTATTGGTATGGTAAGTCAGTGTTACACGTGTATTGGTATAGTTAGTCAGTGTTACACGTGTATTGGTAAAGTAAGTCAATATTACACGTGTATTGGTATAGCAAGTCAGTGTTACATGTGTATTGGTATAGTTAGTCAGTGTTACACGTGTATTGGTAAAGTAAGTCAATATTACACGTGTATTGGTATATTACGTCACTGTTACATGTGTATTGGTATAGTAAGTCAGTGTTACACGTGTATTGGTATAGTAAGTCAGTGTTACACGTGTATTGGTATATTACGTCACTGTTATATGTGTATTTGTATAGTTAGTCAGTGTTACACGTGTATTGGTAAAGTAAGTCAGTATTACACGTGTATTGGTATAGTAAGTCAGTCTTACACGTGTATTGGTATAGTTAGTCAGTGTTACACGTGTATTGGTAAAGTAAGTCAGTGTTACACGTGTATTGTTAAAGTTAGTCAGTGTTACACGTGTATTGGTATAGTTAGTCAGTGTTACACGTGTATTGGTAAAGTAAGTCAGTGTTACACGTGTATTGTTAAAGTTAGTCAGTATTACACGTGTATTGGTATAGTAAGTCAGTCTTACACGTGTATTGGTATAGTTAGTCAGTGTTACACGTGTATTGGTAAAGTAAGTCAGTGTTACACGTGTATTGTTAAAGTTAGTCAGTGTTACACGTGTATTGGTAAAGTATGTCAGTGTTAGATGTGTATTGGTATAGTAAGTCAGTGTTACATGTGTATTGGTATAGTTAGTCATTGTTACACGTGTATTGTTAAAGTAAGTCAGTATTACACGTGTATTGGTATATTACGTCAGTGTTACACGTGTATTGGTATATTAAGTCAGTGTTATACGTGTATTGGTATAGTTAGTCAGTGTTACGCGTGTATTGGTATATTACGTCAGTGTTATACGTGTATTGGTATAGTTAGTCAGTGTTACGCGTGTATTGGTATGCTTAGTCGGTTTCTTACAATGACGCATGAAGAGTTTTAAGAGTAATATGTAAAGAGTAAAGGTCACGATTCGAAGCCTGATGCTCTTGTCACAATACGGTCCCCTAAGCAACAGAGCTAGCTGATCGATGATCGGAATATTTAACTGATTGAGGTTGACTTTCTCATCAATATTTAAGATCCACCCCAGTTATAGCACAGGCGAAATCAAGGAGAGATTATCCTTTGTTTGAAAGAAATATGTAGACATTAATGTACAGGGCGAATTTGTAGACATCTAGTTATAGTTGTAGGACGAGATACTAGAGTTGTACTTGAAGCTACATTTTAAGGACGAGTAACTAGTTTGAATTGAAGGATTGGTTACAAGTACGGTATGAATAACTAAACATCTGGTTATATTTGTAGAAAGATGGCAGGACGAGTAGCTCGACATCTCGCTACATTTGTAGGACAAGGCTCTAGACAACTAATTATTATTGTTAAACGAGTATTTTGTATTATGTTGTTACGTTTGTAAGACGTGTAACAGGACATCTAATAACAGTTTTAAGACGAGTAACAGGACATCTAATAACAGTTTTAGGACGAGTAACTGGACATCTATAACAGTTTTAAGACGTGTAACAGGACCTCTAACAACAGTTTTAAGACGTGTAACAGGACATCTAATAACAGTTTTAAGACGTGTAACAGGACATCTAATAACAGTTTTACGACGAGTAACAGGACATCTAATAACAGTTTTAAGACGTGTAACAGGACATCTAATAACAGTTTTAAGACGTGTAACAGGACATCTAATAACAGTTTTAAGACGTGTAACAGGACATCTATAACAGTTTTAAGACGAGTAACTGGACATCTATAACATTTTTAGGACGAGTAACTGGACATCTATAACAGTTTTAGGACGAGTAACTGGACATCTATAACAGTTTTAGGACGAGTAACTGGACATCTATAACAGTTTTAGGACGAGTAACTGGACATCTATAACAGTTTTAGGACGAGTAACTGGACATCTATAACAGTTTTAGGACGAGTAACTGGACATCTATAACAGTTTTAGGACGAGTAACTGGACATCTAATAACAGTTTTAGGACGAGTAACTGGACATCTAATAACAGTTTTAGGACGAGTAACTGGACATCTAATAACAGTTTTAAGACGTGTAACAGGACATCTAATAACAGTTTTAAGACGTGTAACAGGACATCTAATAACAGTTTTAAGACGAGTAACAGGACATCTAATAACAGTTTTAGGACGAGTAACTGGACATCTAATAACAGTTTTAAGACGAGTAACAGGACATCTAATAACAGTTTTAAGACGAGTAACAGGACATCTAATAACAGTTTTAAGACGAGTAACAGGACATCTATAACAGTTTTAGGACAAGTAACTGGACATCTATAACAGTTTTAGGACGAGTAACTGGACATCTATAACAGTTTTAGGACGAGTAACTGGACATCTAATAACAGTTTTAGGACGAGTAACTGGACATCTATAACAGTTTTAAGACGAGTAACTGGACATCTATAACATTTTTAGGACGAGTAACTGGACATCTATAACAGTTTTAGGACGAGTAACTGGACATCTATAACAGTTTTAGTACGAGTAACTGGACATCTATAACAGTTTTAAGACGAGTAACAGGACATCTATAACATTTTTAGAACGAGTAACTGGACATCTATAACAGTTTTAGGACGAGTAACTGGACATCTATAACAGTTTTAAGACGAGTAACTGGACGTCTATAACAGTTTTAGGTTGAGTAACTGGACATCTAATAATAGTTTTAGGACGAGTAACTGGACATCTAATAACAGTTTTAGGACGAGTAACTGGACATCTATAACAGTTTTAGGACGAGTAACTGGACATCTATAACAGTTTTAGGACGAGTAACTGGACATCTATAACAGTTTTAAGACGAGTAACAAGACATCTAATAACAGTTTTAGGACGTGTAACAGGACATCTAATAACAGTTTTACGACGAGTAACAGGACATCTAATAACAGATTTAAGACGAGTAACAGGACATCTAATAACAGTTTAAAGACGAGTAACAGGACATCTAATAACAGTTTTAAGACGAGTAACTGGACATCTATAACAGTTTTAGGACGAGTAACTGGACATCTATAACAGTTTTAGGACGAGTAACTGGACATCTATAACAGTTTTAAGACGAGTAACAGGACATCTATAACAGTTTTAAGACGAGTAACTGGACATCTATAACATTTTTAGGACGAGTAACTGGACATCTATAACAGTTTTAAGACGAGTATCAGGACATCTATAACAGTTTTAAGACGAGTAACAGGACATCTATAACAGTTTTAAGACGAGTAACTGGACATCTATAACAGTTTTAGGACGAGTAACTGGACATCTATAACAGTTTTAGGACGAGTAACTGGACATCTATAACAGTTTTAGGACGAGTAACTGGACATCTATAAAAGTTTTAGGACGAGTAACTGGACATCTATAACAGTTTAAAGACGAGTAACTGGACATCTATAACAGTTTTAGGACGAGTAACTGGACATCTATAACAGTTTTAGGACGAGTAACTGGACATCTAATAACAGTTTTAGGACGAGAAACTGGACATCTATAGCAGTTTTAAGACGAGTAACTGGACATCTATAACAGTTTTAGGACGAGTAACTGGACATCTAATAACAGTTTTAGGACGAGTAACTGGACATTTAATAACAGTTTTAGGACGAGTAACTGGACATCTATAACAGTTTTAGGACGAGTAACTGGACATCTATAACAGTTTTAGGACGAGTAACTGGACATCTAATAACATTTTTAGGACGAGTAACTGTACATCTATAACAGTTTTAGGACAAGTAACTGGACATCTATAACAGTTTTAGGACGAGTAACTGGACATCTAATAACAGTTTTAGGACGAGTAACTGGACATTTAATAACAGTTTTAGGACGAGTAACTGGACATCTAATAACATTTTTAGGACGAGTAACTGTACATCTATAACAGTTTTAGGACAAGTAACTGGACATCTATAACAGTTTTAGGACGAGTAACTGGACATCTATAACAGTTTTAGGACGAGTAACTGGACATCTATAACAGTTTTAGGACGAGTAACTGGACATCTATAACAGTTTTAAGACGTGTAACTGGACATCTATAACAGTTTTAGGACGAGTAACTGGACATCTATAACAGTTTTAAGACGTGTAACTGGACATCTATAACAGTTTTAGGACGAGTAACTGGACATCTATAACAGTTTTAGGACGAGTAACTGGACATCTAATAACAGTTTTAGGACGAGTAACTGGACATCTATAACAGTTTTAAGACGAGTAACTGGACGTCTATAACAGTTTTAGGTTGAGTAACTGGACATCTAATAACAGTTTTAGGACGAGTAACTGGACATCTAATAACAGTTTTAGGACGAGTAACTGAACATCTATAACAGTTTTAGGACGAGTAACTGGACATCTATAACAGTTTTAGGACGAGTAACTGGACATCTATAACAGTTTTAGGACGAGTAACTGGACATCTATAACAGTTTTAGGACGAGTAACTGGACATCGATAACAGTTTTAAGACGAGTAACTGGACATCTATAACAGTTTTAGGACGAGTAACTGGACATCTAATAACAGTTTTAAGACGTGTAACAAGACATCTAATAACAGTTTTAGGACGTGTAACAGGACATCTAATAACAGTTTTAAGACGTGTAACAGGACATCAAAAACAGTTTTAAGACGTGTAACAGGACATCTAATAACAGTTTTAAGACGAGTAACAGGACATCTAATAACAGTTTTACGACGAGTAACTGGACATCTATAACAGGTTTAAGACGAGTAACAGGACATCTATAACAGTTTTAGGACGTGTAACAGGACATCTTATAACAGTTTTAAGACGTGTAACAGGACATCTTATAACAGTTTTAAGACGTGTAACAGGACATCTAATAACAGTTTTAAGACGAGTAACAGGACATCTATAACAGTTTTAGGACGTGTAACAGGACATCTAATAACAGTTTTAAGACGTGTAACAGGTCATCTTATAACAGTTTTAAGACGTGTAACAGGACATCTAATAACAGTTTTAAGACGTGTAACAGGACATCTAATAACAGTTTTAGGACGAGTAACTGGACATCTAAAACAGTTTTAGGACGAGTAACTGGACATCTATAACAGTTTTAAGACGAGTAACTGGACATCTATAACAGTTTTAGGACGAGTAACTGGACATCTATAACAGTTTTAAGACGTGTAACTGGACATCTATAACAGTTTTAGGACGAGTAACTGGACATCTATAACAGTTTTAAGACGTGTAACTGGACATCTATAACAGTTTTAGGACGAGTAACTGGACATCTATAACAGTTTTAAGACGTGTAACTGGACATCTATAACAGTTTTAAGACGAGTAACTGGACATCTATAACAGTTTTAGGACGAGTAACTGGACATCTATAACAGTTTTAGGACGAGTAACTGGACATCTAATAACAGTTTTAGGACGAGTAACTGGACATCTATAACAGTTTTAGGACGAGTAACTGGACATCGATAACAGTTTTAAGACGAGTAACTGGACATCTATAACAGTTTTAGGACGAGTAACTGGACATCTATAACAGTTTTAAGACGTGTAACTGGACATCTATAACAGTTTTAGGACGAGTAACTGGACATCTATAACAGTTTTAAGACGTGTAACTGGACATCTATAACAGTTTTAAGACGTGTAACTGGACATCTATAACAGTTTTAAGACGAGTAACTGGACATCTATAACAGTTTTAGGACGAGTAACTGGACATCTATAACAGTTTTAAGACGTGTAACTGGACATCTATAACAGTTTTAAGACGAGTAACTGGACATCTATAACAGTTTTAGGACGAGTAACTGGACATCTATAACAGTTTTAAGACGAGTAACTGGACATCTAATAACAGTTTTAGGACGAGTAACTGGACATCTATAACAGTTTTAAGACGAGTAACTGGACATCTAATAACAGTTTTAGGACGAGTAACTGGACATCTATAACAGTTTTAAGACGAGTAACTGGACATCTAATTACAGTTTTAGGACGAGTAACTGGACATCTATAACAGTTTTAAGACGTGTAACTGGACATCTATAACCGTTTTAAGATGTGTAACAGGACATCTAATAATAGTTTTAAGACGAGTAACAGGACATCTAATAACAGATTTAAGACGAGTAACAGGACATCTAATAACAGTTTAAAGACGAGTAACAGGACATCTAATAACAGTTTTAAGACGTGTAACAGGACATCTAATAACAGTTTTACGACGAGTAACAGGACATCTAATAACAGATTTAAGACGAGTAACAGGACATCTAATAACAGTTTAAAGACGAGTAACAGGACATCTAATAACAGTTTTAAGACGTGTAACAGGACATCTATAACAGTTTTAAGACGAGTAACTGGACATCTATAACATTTTTAGGACGAGTAACTGGACATCTATAACAGTTTTAAGACGAGTATCAGGACATCTATAACATTTTTAGAACGAGTAACTGGACATCTATAACAGTTTTAAGACGAGTATCAGGACATCTATAACATTTTTAGAACGAGTAACTGGACATCTATAACAGTTTTAGGACGAGTAACTGGACATCTATAGCAGTTTTAAGACGAGTAACTGGACATCTATAACAGTTTTAGGACGAGTAACTGGACATCTAATAACAGTTTTAGGACGATTAACTGGACATTTAATAACAGTTTTAGGACGAGTAACTGGACATCTATAACAGTTTTAGGACGAGTAACTGGACATCTATAACAGTTTTAGGACGAGTAACTGGACATCTAATAACATTTTTAGGACGAGTAACTGTACATCTATAACAGTTTTAGGACAAGTAACTAGACATCTATAACAGTTTTAAGACGTGTAACAGGACATCTAATAACAGTTTTAAGACGTGTAACAGGACATCTAATAACAGTTTTAGGACGAGTAACTGGACATCTAATAACAGTTTTAGGACGAGTAACTGGACATCTATAACAGTTTTAAGACGTGTAACAGGACATCTATAACAGTTTTAAGACGAGTAACTGGACATCTATAACAGTTTTAGGACGAGTAACTGGACATCTATAACAGTTTTAGGACGAGTAACTGGACATCTATAACAGTTTTAAGACGAGTAACAGGACATCTATAACAGTTTTAAAACGAGGAACTGGACATCTATAACAGTTTTAGGACGAGTAACTGGACATCTATAACAGTTTTAAGACGAGTAACTGGACATCTATAACAGTTTTAGGACGAGTAACTGGACATCTATAGCAGTTTTAAGACGAGTAACTGGACATCTATAACAGTTTTAGGACGAGTAACTGGACATCTAATAACAGTTTTAAGACGAGTAACTGGACATCTATAACAGTTTTAGGACGAGTAACTGGACATCTATAACAGTTTTAGGACGAGTAACAGGACATCTAATAACAGTTTTAGGACGAGTAACTGGACATCTATAACAGTTTTAGGACGAGTAACTGGACATCTATAACAGTTTTAGGACGAGTAACTGGACATCTATAACAGTTTTAGGACGAGTAACTGGACATCTATAACAGTTTTAGGACGAGTAACTGGACATCTATAACAGTTTTAGGACGAGTAACTGGACATCTATAACAGTTTTAGGACGAGTAACTGGACATCTATAACAGTTTTAGGACGAGTAACTGGACATCTATAACAGTTTTAGGACGAGTAACAGGACATCTAATAACAGTTTTAGGACGAGTAACTGGACATCTATAACAGTTTTAGGACGAGTAACTGGACATCTATAACAGTTTTAGGACGAGTAACTGGACATCTATAACAGTTTTAGGACGAGTAACTGGACATCTATAACAGTTTTAGGACGAGTAACTGGACATCTATAACAGTTTTAGGACGAGTAACTGGACATCTATAACAGTTTTAGGACGAGTAACTGGACATCTATAAAAGTTTTAGGACGAGTAACTGGACATCTATAACAGTTTTAGGACGAGTAACTGGACATCTATAACAGTTTTAGGACGAGTAACTGGACATCTATAACAGTTTTAGGACGAGTAACTGGACATCTATAACAGTTTTAGGACGAGTAACTGGACATCTATAACAGTTTTAAGACGAGTAACTGGACATCTATAACAGTTTTAGGACGAGTAACTGGACATCTAATAACAGTTTTAGGACGAGTAACTGGACATCTATAACAGTTTTAGGACGAGTAACTGGACATCTATAACAGTTTTAGGACGAGTAACTGGACATCTATAACAGTTTTAGGACGAGTAACTGGACATCTATAACAGTTTTAGGACGAGTAACTGGACATCTATAACAGTTTTAAGACGAGTAACTGGACATCTATAACAGTTTTAGGACGAGTAACTGGACATCTATAACAGTTTTAGGACGAGTAACTGGACATCTATAACAGTTTTAAGACGAGTAACTGGACATCTAATAACAGTTTTAGGACGAGTAACTGGACATCTATAACAGTTTTAGGACGAGTAACTGGACATCTATAACAGTTTTAGGACGAGTAACTGGACATCTATAACAGTTTTAGGACGAGTAACTGGACATCTATAACAGTTTTAAGACGAGTAACAGGACATCTATAACAGTTTTAAGACGAGTAACTGGACATCTATAACAGTTTTAGGACGAGTAACTGGACATCTATAACAGTTTTAGGACGAGTAACTGGACATCTAATAACAGTTTTAGGACGAGTAACTGGACATCTATAACAGTTTTAGGACGAGTAACTGGACATCTATAACAGTTTTAGAACGAGTAACTGGACATCTATAACAGTTTTAGGACGAGTAACTGGACATCTAATAACAGTTTTAGGACGAGTAACTGGACATCTATAACAGTTTTAAGACGAGTAATTGGACATCTATAACAGTTTTAGGACGAGTAACTGGACATCTACCTTATTATTGTGGTATCGAACTCGTTTAACTGAACTATTCTTTCCAATTCGATGTTTTCGTCGATACCGGCTAAATTTCGCACCTTAAACATTCGAACTTACTTTAACTGAATCCTTGTATAACTAGAAGTGTTTCCACGGTCTCACCAACTTCATGAAAACGAGGTTCGACTCTAGCCTCAGTTGAAGGACGAGTAATAAGTAGGACGAATAACTACACACCTAGAGTGGTCGGTTGGTGCAGTGGATAGCGCAACTTGTCTTTCACCAAGACGACCGGGGTTCGATTCCTCGACGGGACATGAAAAGGTATGGGGTCACTTGCCCGACCACTTTGGTATTCTCCGGGTACTCCATTTTCGTCCAACAATAAGACCTTTTGCGCTCTAACATCCGGGCCAACAAGAGTGATTTATAAAAGTTGGATAACTTGTTTCAAAATTGTTGTATAAATAAATAAAGTCTATATAACTAGACATCTAGCTGTCCGATGACCCGTGCTGGCTTCCGTACATGTCGACACTTTAGTTCTATATTTAGCCTGTTTGACGTTATTTGTTAATTGTGGTAAATTGGATTCCCGGCCAACATCACATGTTATTTATGACCGTTTTATATTCCCACTATCCATATAATTTTGACATTTTTTGTTTTTTAACTACTTGTCAATTATTTCCTAATTCGTTGATTAGGTCACCTGGGAAGAAGTTTCAAGTGACCTATTCCAATCACTTTCCGTCCGTCGTCGTGCGTCGTCCGTCGTGCGACGTGCGTAAACTTTTTACATTTTCGACTACTTTTACAGAACCAGTGGATGGAATCTTTTCAAACTTGGCCAAAATTATCCTTAGTTGATGCGGATACCAATTTGGATTCCTGGGATTCCTGCACCTACCCCAGAGGCTAGGGCGGGGCCCCAAAGGGAAAATTATCCTAAATTTCAAAATCTTCTTCCCCAAACTCAGAGGTACTATCATCAGGGGCTTTGTTTAATGTGTAAATTGTATTACCTCCGGGCTGTCCGTTCCATCGGGGAGGGGGTAAAATTTACTATAGTTTATATGGGAAATAACACTTTTGGATATATTTTGTCCATTTTAAGTAGGAAATTATTCCTACTTGGTCGCACTGCACTCATCCTTGGAGGAAGATGGATTCAAACTGTAAAATTGGGATTCCTGCCCCAACTCCAGGGAACAGGGCGGGGCCCCAAATGGGAAATTATCTTAAATTTCAAAATGTTCTCGGCAGATTCATAGATACTGCAGTCTTTATGACCTACCATACCTATAACATAATCAGGTGACCGCTAAGGTCCTTGGGCCTCCATTTTAATGTTTACATTGTTAGGTCACCTGAGACGAAGTCTCAAGTAACCTTTTCTAATCGTCTTTTGTCCGTCGTCGTACGCCGTCTGTCGTCCGTAAACAATTTACATTTCAACTTCTTCTCAAAACCCCTGACCCGATTTGAATGAAATTTGGAAGGAACCTTACCTGGCCAAATATGCACCAAACCTGGTAATTAGGGGCCTGAGGGAGGGGCCAAAAAGGGGCCAAATGACCTCTTTCACGAACAATGGGATTTTGCCCACGACCCGATTTAATCCAAACTAGGTGTCATGTATAGCATCCAAGCATACTCTCCTGAAACAGTGCTTAAAAAATTCAAAAGGTTCATGGGGCCTGAACTATGAACTTCTTTGTGACGTTTTGTAAGGGTGTGTGACAAGGTTCAGAAATGGCTTCAGAACAAAGACAAGGAATTATCACACAGAAGCATATTATCTCTTATTTTGTTCATAAGAACCTACTGGACATTTTCTAATGCCATACATGGATAAATGGGACACATACGAAAAATTACGGACATTTAAATACGGAAAAATGGTGTTTTTTGGTATAATTTTTAAGCAAAGTACAATCTTTGGAGCAGTGTATCACACATTTCCGGTTTCGGTGCACCCAAATCCTTTTAATATAATTTGGCCTTATATATTTTCTCAAATCAGTGAGAATTTAAAAGGAATTCGTAGCCGGTAAATTTGTCAATGAAACGGATATTTGCGATGAGTCGAAATAATGAAATCGGCGTTATAAAATGGAAAATAGTTTATATAGGAAAATTACACTTTTAAATATATTTTGTTCATTTTTAGTTGGAGATGATTGGAACTTTGCGCCAATAGTTTTGTTAATAGCCAGGACATGACGGTTTGATATTTGGCAAATTTTGACTCTGAGCAGTGGGAAAGGTCTCAAAAGAGTCAAATTGGCTAAAATTTCAACAATCTTCTTCTCCAGACCCAGATGTGTCAGAATCAAATACTCTTCATGAATGGAAAGGTCTTAATGTGCTTTATCAAAATTGTAAATCTCAAACTGTCCCCCCAACCCCCAAAGTCGCAGAGTTTGATCATTGGGTTCAAAGCTCAAGAATCGTTGATTTGGGAGTTGTAAAATACAGGTGGAGATCTTTCCGCCGTTTTTTGATATTACACAACTATTTGATTTTTAGTTTGCCGCAAAAATGTCATAAACTTTCTTATATCGATACAAACACGTTATCTTGAACTGGTATAACTCGTTTAATTCGAAGTATCTCGGCGGCTCAGGTCAAACTTCACACTAACGTTCGAGCTTGATGTATTCGAATAACTGGATAACTCGAAGATTTTTCACGGTACCACTACTTCGAGATACTGATGGCGCGACGGTACATTGTACGTCACGCCATACCTGATGGTGCGAATGTACACTGTACATGTACGTCTCGTCGTACCTGATGGTGCGACAGAACGCTGTACGTCTCGTCATACCTGATGGCGAGAAGGTACACTGTACGTCTCGTCATACCTGATGGCCCGACGGTACACTGTACGTCTCGTCATACCTGAATGCCCGACGGTACACTGTACGTCTCGTCATACCTGATGGCGCGACAGGAAACTGTACGTCTCGTCATATCTGATGGCAAGAAGGTACACGGTACGTCTCGTCATATCTGATTGCGCGACAGAACACTGTATGTCTCGTCGTACCTGACGGCATGACAGAACACTGTACGTCTCGTCATACCTGATTGCGCGACAGAACACTGTATGTCTCGTCGTACCTGACGGCACGACAGAACACTGTATGTCTCGTCATACCTGATGGCACGACGGTACACTGTACGTCTCGTCATACTGGATGGCCCGAAGGTACACTGTACGTCTCGTCATACCTGATGGCCCGACGGTACACTGTACGTCTCGTCATACCTGATGGCCCGACGGTACACTGTACGTCTCGTCTTACCGGGTGGCGCGGCGGTACACTGTACGTCTCGTCATACCCGATGGCACGACAGAAAACTGTACGTCTCGTCATACCTGGTAGCGAGAAGGTACACTGTTCGTCTCGTCATACCTGATGGCCCGACGGTACACTGTACGTCTCGACATACCGGATGGCGAGAAGGTACACTGTACGTCTCGTCATACCTGATGGCATGACGGTACACTGTACGTCTCCTCATACCTGATGGCGCGACAGAACACTGTTCGTCTCGTCATACCTGATGGCCCGACGGTACACTGTACGTCTCGTCATACCTGACGGCAAGACGGTACATTGTACGTCTCGTCATACCTGATAGAGCGACGGTACACTGTACGTCTCGTCATACCTGATCGCGCGAAGGTACACTGTACGTCACATCATACCTGTTGGCACGACAGAATACTGTACGTCTCGTCATACCTGATGGCCCGACGGTACACTGTACGTCTCGTCATAGCTGATGGCGCGACGGTACACTGTACGTCTTGTCATACCTGACGGCACGACGGTACACTGTACGTCTCGTTATACCTGATTGCTCGACAGAACACGGTACGTCTCGTCATACCTGATGGCGAGAAGGTACACTGTACGTCTCGTCATACCTGACGGCACGACAGAACACTGTACGTCTCGTCATACCTGATGGCGAGAAGGTACACTATACGTCTCGTCATACCTGATGGCACGACGGTACACTGTACGTCTCGTCATACCTGAATGCCCGACGGTACACTGTACGTCTCGTCATACCTGATGGCGCGACAGGAAACTGTACGTCTCGTCATACCTGGCGGCGCGAAGGTACACTGTACGTCTCGTCATACCTGATGGCGCGAAGGTACACTGTACGTCTCATCATACCTGATTGCACGACAGAATACTGTACGTCTCGTCATACCTGGTGGCGAGAAGGTACACTGTTCGTCTCGTCATACCTGATGGCCCGACGGTACACGTTACGTCTCGTCATACCTGATGGCGCGACAGAACACTGTTCGTCTCGTCATACCTGATGGCCCGACGGTACACTGTACGTCTCGTCATACCGGATGGCACGACAGAATACTGTACGTCTCGTCATACCTGGTGGCGAGAAGGTACACTGTTCGTCTCGTCATACCTGATGGCACGACGGTACACTGTACGTCTCGTCATACCGGACGGCGAGAAGGTACACTGTACGTCTCGTCATACCTGATGGTCCGACGGTACACTGTACGTCTCGTCATACCTGATGGCGCGACAGAACACTGTTCGTCTCGTCATACCTGATGGCCCGACGGTACACTGTACGTCTCGTCATACCGGACGGCGAGAAGGTACATTGTTCGTCTCGTCATACCTGATGGCGCGACAGAACACTGTTCGTCTCGTCATACCTGATGGCCCGACGGTACAATGTACGTCTCGTCATACCTGATGGCCCGACGGTACAATGTACGTCTCGTCATACCTGATGGTGTGACGGTACACTGTACGTCTCGTCATACCGGATGGCGCGACGGTACACTGTACCTCTCGTCTTACCTGATGGCACGACAGAACACTGTACGTCTCGTCATATCTGATGGCGAGAAGGTACACTGTACGTCTCGTCATACCTGATGGCACGACGGTACACTGTACGTCTCGTCATACCTGATGGCACGACGGTACACTGTACGTCTCGTCATACCTGATAGGGCGACGGTACACTGTACGTCTCGTCATACTTGATGGCGAGAAGATACACTGTTCGTCTCGTCATACCTGATGGCGCGACAGAACACTGTACGTCTCGTCATACCTGATGGCAAGAAGGTACACTGTTCGTCTCGTCATACCTGATAGCGCGACAGAACACTGTACGTCTCGTCATACCGGATGGCGCGACAGAACACTGTTCGTCTCGTCATACCTGATGGTTAACACCGTACGTCTCGTCATAGCTTATTACGCGAAGGTACAATGTACATCTCGTCATAGCTTATTACGCGAAGGTACACTGTACGTCTGGTCGTACCTTAGTCCGAAGGGTTCTTCTGACTCTCTGACCCGCTAGTAAATATTTGGACGACAGGCGGGTACGAGAGTCAGAATTCCTTCATAGTTAAAAAGCGGAAATTTTACCGACCCGTGCCTTTCAAGCCGTGTTTTATAATATGAAACATTTTCGATCACATGTAAATTAAGTATCATTGGAAAGAACAGATATTTGTTTACTAACCTACACATTTAATCAAGTCACAAGAGGTCGTAAACCAACTGTCGTCATCCATTTCTAAAAAATAACCAGTTTCATGACATCTGTTTGAAAATGGCCACCGCCTAACGTCACGTGATCAAAATTAGATAGGTCGAGAAAGTAATTCTCGCGGGATCTTGCGACGCGCGTCCATTTTCAAACAAATGCCAGGGAACTGGTTATATTTTAGAAATGGATGGCAACAGTTAGTTAACGACCTCCTGTGACTTGTTTAAATGTGTAGGTTAGTAGAAAAATATCTGTTTCTTCCACTGATACTTTATTTGCATGTGATCGGAAATGTTTCATATCATAAAACACAGATTAAACAGTGACCTGTGACTGGACGGTACACTGTACATCTCGTCATACCTGATGGTACGACAGTACACTGTTCGTCTCGTCATACCTGATGACGCGAAGGTACATTACTCGTCTCGTCATATCAGGTATGTCGCGACGGTACACTGTACGTTTCGTAATACCTGGCGGCACGACAGAACACTGTACGTCTCGTCATACCTGATTGCGCGACGGTACACTGTACGTCTCGTCCTACCTGATGGCGCGAAGGTACACTGAACGTCTCGTCTTACCTGATGGCGGGACGGTCCACGGTACGTCTCGTCATATCTGATGGCGAGAAGGTTCACTGTACGTCTCGTCATACCGGATGGCGCGACGGTACACTGTACGTCTCGTCATACCTGATGGCGAGAAGGTATACTGTACGTCTCGTCATACCGGATGGCGCGACGGTACACTGTACGTCTCGTCATACCTGATGGCGAGAAGGTACACTTTACGTCTCATCATACCTGATGGCGCGACAGAACACTGTACGTCTCGTCATACCTGATTGCGCGACGGTACACTGTACGTCTCGTCCTACCTGATGGCACGACAGAACACTGTACGTCTCGTCATATCTGATGGCGAGAAGGTACACTGTACGTCTCGTCATACCTGATGGCACGACGGTACACTGTACGTCTCGTCATACCTGATGTCACGACGGTACACTGTACGTCTCGTCATACCTGATAGGGCGACGGTACACTGTACGTCTCGTCATACTTGATGGCGAGAAGATACACTGTTCGTCTCGTCATACCTGATGGCGCGACAGAACACTGTACGTCTCGTCATACCGGATGGCGCGACAGAACACTGTACGTCTCGTCATACCTGATGGCAAGAAGGTACACTGTTCGTCTCGTCATACCTGATGGCGCGACAGAACACTGTACGTCTCGTCATACCGGATGGCGCGACAGAACACTGTTCGTCTCGTCATACCTGATGGTTAACACCGTACGTCTCGTCATACCTGATGGCGCGAAGGTACAATGTACATCTCGTCATAGCTTATTACGCGAAGGTACACTGTACGTCTGGTCGTACCTTAGTCCGAAGAGTTCTTCTGACTCTCTGACCCGCTAGTAAATATTTGGACGACAGGCGGGTACGAGAGTCAGAATTCCTTCATAGTTAAAAAGCGGAAATTTTACCGACCCGTGCCTTTCAAGCCGTGTTTTATAATATGAAACATTTTCGATCACATGTAAATTAAGTATCATTGGAAAGAACAGATATTTGTTTACTAACCTACACATTTAATCAAGTCACAAGAGGTCGTAAACCAACTGTCGTCATCCATTTCTAAAAAATAACCAGTTTCATGACATCTGTTTGAAAATGGCCACCGCCTAACGTCACGTGATCAAAATTAGATAGGTCGAGAAAGTAATTCTCGCGGGATCTTGCGACGCGCGTCCATTTTCAAACAAATGCCAGGGAACTGGTTATATTTTAGAAATGGATGGCAACAGTTAGTTAACGACCTCCTGTGACTTGTTTAAATGTGTAGGTTAGTAGAAAAATATCTGTTTCTTCCATTGATCCTTTATTTGCTTGTGATCGGAAATGTTTCATATCATAAAACACAGATTAAACAGTGACCTGTGACTGGACGGTACACTGTACATCTCGTCATACCTGATGGTACGACAGTACACTGTTCGTCTCGTCATACCTGATGGCACGACGGTACAAACGACCAAGGACAACATGTGTCCTATTTTATTGATTAATATGATTTATTGTTGTATTATTGAATCGCAACAGCCTTAGGAGCGGGCCTTATTGTTACAATATATATATACCTGGACGTGTAAATGATGTATTATTCGTTCCTTGACCTTATGGTGTTCATGGAAACAAGTGACTGATACCTAGCGAAAGTCATAAATCTATAACACTTTATTGTCTCGTCTGCTCATTTATGTACGGGGGTTGTTAACTTGTTCGTGTCCGTATCAAATAAACCCATTTCAAATGTTCTTATTTACGGATATTCCCGACGGTTCCCGATTGGCTCTGGCAATGTACATGGTTTCGCTTTTGATCGAGAGCCGTCGATAATTTTTGTAAAATTACGGAATTCGCCCACGGTTCCCAATTGGTTCTGTTGGTAATCATAATATTATTTATCTTCTTGTAGTAAAGTGCACAGTCTTTGTTGCGATCTAGAACCGTCTGCAATTTCCATAAGAAAAAAACAGCATTTCAAACGTTCTCGTTTACGGAAATTACCGACGGTTCCCGAATGTTCTGTTGTTATTCGTTTTTGTATCGTCTTTTCCGAAAATGAGTTTTTAAAGAACTCGACACCACACATAATCGTTGAAAGTATTTTGTTAAAAACAATTCTAGGCCAAATGCATATGTAATATTCAGAACATAGTTTCCCTAAGTCACATTTTACGGAAGGAAGTCGGTGTTTCGTCGACATGAGGGATTACAATGCCACACTTCATGGGCGGTCAGTTCCCTGGATACGGATAGGTTGTTGTCACGACTGTGGTCATCAACGGACCAGAATATCCTGCTAGTTATTAGTCGGAAAACCTCTATCGACTATATTAGAGCTTATCTCGCCAAATAGAGAAGAGTCTTTGTTTGATAATATCCAATTTGTTTGACTTATATTTATAGACATTATTCATGAAAACCAAAGTTCTTGGCAAGATCGCCCACGACTGATAAACGCTTATACAATCGAACGAATGTTTCTGACGATGGTTGTCCCCGCAACCATTCCATGTCTTCTGGTACTCGGGTTTCATCCTACTTGTACAACCGCCTTCCACGCGAACATCCGGGCATACACAAACTCAATTAATATCAACCTATAGTCAATTCAGGTTTCATAATTGTTGCAAAATAGATAAAGCTGACATATTTACATACACTTAAGGAGTTAGTTCTTGTACTTAAAACATGGGATAGCAGAGTTTACTAGCCTTGTTTTACCAGAAGTTTGGGGACCATTATAGAAGTCCCCCTTAGCCCTGCAGTTCGCTTTACAGTGCTCAAATATATTTGCAGGAAATGACGGCCAATTAATTGATTTATCAAACCGCGGTTGCCGTTGTGTTAAAAGTTATTACATGTACAACGTTACAAAGGCCCTCTCCACAATATATTTACATAGATGGATAATTTGCATAATATAATCACAATGAATACCATTTTGTATAGAATAAGTAAAACATTTGGAAACATAAATTACATGTACCAACGATAACACGAAGAAAATTTATATAATTAAATTATTTGTTATCCTGAAAGCTTGATCAAACAAGATTGTATTTACTGTAAAAATGACGATTTCAAGACTAAATATAATTATTAATTATTATATAGCAATGCAGAAGCACATTTATAAAATAGGTTGTAACTTTCGTTGTACTACGTGGTATCTAAATAATTAAGCCATTAAATACACAAAAATATTCAGTTGTTGAATAAATTAGATTGAAATTGAAATATATCTGCAATCGACATGATGAAAGAAATTTCCTCAAGTCCTTCTTGTGAAGCCGCTTAATGATTACTGAAAAAAGTTATACAGGACGAGGCACATCTGAAGAGAACGAAGAGGATGATTAATACCGAATTATTGAAGTTTGAAATATCAGGTAGATTAATTCTTATCTGAAAATCTCTAGCCGTCGAAATTCGTTGGGAAGGGATTAAGTGCAGTATTGCTAGTTAGTAAATACAGATTATTTATGTACTTTTGAGTTTATTTGGAACGTGGAAAATCTGAAGGTTTAAAAAAATGGATAAAAATGATAGCACATCCAACTGTTCAGTTATCACGTCATGCATTGCAAGCATATAAACTCAGCTGATGAAAGTCCACAGCGAGATTCGAATGAGATTTGGGTGTACCAGCCCACGTGCTTGTATCAGAAAGGGGTTTTCCCCGGCTCCTACAAGATAGGGTTTCTGCCAAAATGTACATCAACTAGCTGATTACACATTACAGATGGAAGTAACGATTAGCGTTATTTTAGTTTTAAAGAGAGACAATTCCGCATTTCTTTATAAGTTATATAAGAACTCTCGTATATTCTCTTCGATTCAGCTGAGTAAATCAGACTTATGAAATTAGTATAAATGATGAAAAATTATCGTTTAAACGCTTGAAAAGATTTTGTAATTAAAGGTTGGGACTGCTAAGTTTGTGGAGGGTGTTAGTGCTAAGGTTGGGACTGCTAAGTTTGTGGAGGGTGTTAGTGCTAAGGTTGGGACTGCTAGGTTTGGGGAGGGTGTTAGTGCTAAGGTTGGGACTGCTAGGTTTGGGGAGGGTGTTACTGCTAAGGTTGGGACTGCTAGGTTTGGGGAGGGTGTTAGTGCTAAGGTTGGGACTGCTAGGTTTGGGGAGGGTGTTACTGCTACAGTCGGGACTGCTAGGTTTGGGGAGGGTGTTAGTGCTAAGGTTGGGACTGCTAAGTTTGTGGAGGGTGTTAGTGCTACAGTCGGGACTGCTAGGTTTGGGGAGGGTGTTACTGCTACAGTCGGGACTGCTAGGTTTGGGGAGGGTGTTAGTGCTAAGGTTGGGACTGCTAGGTTTGGGGAGGGTGTTACTGCTACAGTCGGGACTGCTAGGTTTGGGGAGGGTGTTAGTGCTAAGGTTGGGACTGCTAGGTTTGTGGAGGGTGTTAGTGCTAAGGTTGGGACTGCTAGGTTTGGGGAGGATGTTAGTGCTAAGGTTGGGACTGCTAGGTTTGGGGAGGGTGTTAGTGCTAAGGTTGGGACTGCTAGGTTTGGGGAGGGTGTTAGTGCTAAGGTTGGGACTGCTAGGTTTGTGGAGGGTGTTAGTGCTAAGGTTTGGACTGCTAGGTTTGTGGAAAGTGTTAGTGCTAAGGTTGGGACTGCTAGGTTTGTGGAGGGTGTTACTGCTAAGGTTGGGACTGCTAGGTTTGGGGAGGGTGTTAGTGCTAAGGTTGGGACTGCTAGGTTTGTGGAGGGTGTTACTGCTACAGTCGGGACTGCTAGGTTTGTGGAGGGTGTTAGTGCTAAGGTTGGGACTGCTAGGTTTGTGGAGGGTGTTAGTGCTAAGGTTGGGACTGCTAGGTTTGTGGAGGGTGTTAGTGCTAGATTGTTTGTGCCCTTCCAATTAGCCGGCATAATTCAAACAGATCCCACGAGGACGTTTCCGGGGTTATGTGTCACTTCCCATCCCAATGAAGACGCAACACTGTACAAGTTATGGTTATCTTATTTAAAATTTGAAGATTTATTTGTTAGAAATTGAAACTTATTTTGAAATATATTTCACCGTGTTATTGAAAAAGACCGCATAGAAGTGTTGCTTTAAAGCTCTGAGAAAAACCACGTGGCGCACTAACGTCATGAATACACGAAGAACACTACAGGTGTTGTGTTCTACACGCACGAAAGTGATATCCTGTTTCAAAGTTCCTTGTGTTATTTTTCTCTCGTGTACAACACCAAAACATCCTTATCAATGCACCTTCAACGGCATACGATAACTTTGATATAAATATTGTGCTGGAAACAATCTGCATTGTGAAACCAGCCTCCCTAGTCAGTTCGAAGGTACTGAAAGAGCGTTACCTTTAACCTCCCGCCCAACTCCATTTTTTAATGTTTGAGGATTCGAGGGGCCTTATTCTAAAACAATGAGACTGCCATGTGTACTTTTATCATGAGAATATATTAAGTATTGACATTCAATACCGTTGCCTTATTATTAGTAGGCCCTGAACTTCTGATCTTTTGAATTTACCGGACACGGAGACTCTTGTAAAAATACAAGAGAATAAGACCATGTGTTCCGGAAGAGTAAGCGTCTTCTGCTTCATCGACGACACTCGCCATGTAAATCTTTGTCACATTCATGTAAACATCAAGTTCGCAAAATGAGAACCGAGTATCATTATCAATCACAACAAGTAAACAAACTAATGAGCATACTCAAAAACGTCCATCTTCATGTCACTTAAAGATACAGAATATTTCTCAATGAGACAAAGGTGTCGACCATAAAACTTGCCCATAGTTCTCATCAACCTGCATCTCTAGAATCCTTGTGTGGTAAGGTTGTTTGTCAGCAATCGACATCGATCACGAAAATCCCAATATTTCTAGCAAGACCTAGAATATTGAATCAGCTGCGACATGTAAACACCATAAGTTGGATGTTACTATCAAGAAATGGAAAGTTCACGATCGGAAAATTGAAATCATCACGTTTATCGTATATCTTAGTAGTAAGCTGCCCATGTTGGTCGTAGTACAGAAGCGAAACCACAAAAAAACTCGATGAAATATACTTACCAAATCAGACCATTTTGATTCAAAATACTCTGTTTCTGGGACAAAAATTAAGAACAATACCCCCCCCCCCCCCCCCATTTTTATACCGGTCTTAGAAAGAGAACCCCATTTTTCCGCTAAATATTTAAAAAAAAATTGATATCAGAACATATTTATTAACTTAAAGCGTTAAATCTGCAAAAAATGGTGAAAATGAAGTATTTCTCATTTAAAACAAGGGGTAGGGGTGACTAAAATTTCGGATTTCAAATTTGGAAGATATTGTATGAGGATGTCCAGCAATCGGTTAAAACTACAAAATTCACTTAAAATCGTTTATTATGTCCTTATAGTCTGCTTCATATATATCTTACCTGGATTTTACCTGTGTTCTCCCACATTACCTGAATTTCACCTGTGTTCTCCCACATAACATCGTTTTTAGCTCACCTGGCCCGAAGGGCCAAGTGAGCTTATGTGATGGTGCAGCGTCCGTCGTCCGTCCGTCCGTCGTCCGTCGTCCGTCCGTCCGTCCGTCAACTTTTTCCTTTAAACGACTTCTTCTAAAATACTGAAAGGCCCAGTGACATGAAATTTGGCTGGTAGATTTCTTGGAAGGAGCTGAACAAAGTTTGCGAAAAAAAATCACTTTGACTTAATTTCAAGGTCACAGGGGTCAAAAATGTCGAAACCTTCAAACAACTTCTTCTAAAATACCGTCAGGCATAGAGACTTCATATTTGACCAGTAGCTTCCTTGGATGAAGCCATATAAAGTTTGCGAAAAGTAATGACCTTGACCAATATTCAAGGTCACAGTGAGGTTGAATCTATTTTAACCTTTAAACAACTTCTTCTGAAATACCAAAAGCCCTAGAAACATGGCATTTGGCTGAAAGGTTCCTTGGATGAAGCCCAACAAAAATTGCGAAAAAATTACCTTGACCTTTATTCAAGGTCACAAGGGTCAAATCTGTTAAAACGTTTAAAAGACTTCTTCTGAAATACCAAAAGCCCTAGACGCATGATATTTGGCTGAAATGTTCCTTGGGTGAAGCCCGACAAAGTTTGCGAAAAGTAATGACCTTGACTATATTCAAGGTCACAGGGGTCAAATCTATTAAAACCTTTAAACGACTTCTTCTGAAATACCAAAAACCCGAGAAGCACGACATTTGGCTGAAATGTTTCTTGGGTGAAGCCCGACACAGTTTGCGAAAAAAAATGACCTTGACTTATATTCAAGGTCACAGGGGTCAAATCTGTTAAAACCTTCGAACGACTTCTTCTGAAATACCAAAAGCCGTATAAGCATGATATTTGGCTGAAAGGTTTCTTGGATGAAACTCGACAAATTTTGCGAAAAGAAATGACCTTGACCTATATTCAAGGTCACAGGGGTCAAATCTGTTAAAACCTTTAAACGACTTCTTTTGAAATACCAAAAGCCCTAGAAACTTGATATTTGGCTGAAAGGTTTCTTGGATGAAGCCCAACAAAGTTTGCGAAAAAAATGACCTTGACCTATATTCAAGGTCACAGGAGTCGAATCTGTTGAAACCTTCAAACGACTTCTCCTGAAATACCAAAAGCCCTAGAAGCACGATATTTGGCTGAAATGTTTCTTGGATGAAGCCCGACAAAGTTTGCGAAAAGAAATGACCTTGACCTTTATTCAAGGTCACAGGGGTCAAATCTGTTAAAACCTTTAAACGACTTCTTCTGTATTACCAAAAGCTCTAGAAGCTTGATATTTGGCTGAAAGGTTTCTTGGATGAAGCCCGACAAAGTCTGCGAAAAGAAATGACCTTGACTTTTATTCAAGGTCACAGGGGTCAAATCTGTTAAAACCTTTAAACAACATCTTCTGAAATACCAAAAGCCCTGGAAGCATGATATTTAGCTGAAAGGTTTCTTGGATGAAGCCCGACAAAGTTTGCGAAAAGAAATGACCTTGACTTATATTCAAGGTCACAGGAGTCAAATCTGTCGAAACCTTCAAACAACTTCTTCTGAAATACCAAAAGCCCTAGAAGCATGATATTTGGCTGGAAGGTTCCTTGCATGAAGCCTGACAAAGTTTGCGAAAAGAAATGACCTTGACTTATATTCAAGGTCACAGGAGTCAAATCTGTTGAAACATTCAAACAACTTCTTCTGAAATACCAAAAGCCCTAGAAGCATGAAATTTGGCTGAAAGGTTTCTTGGATGAAGCCTGACAAAGTTTGCGAAAATGATGTTGTCTTATAAGGTCACAAGGGTAAAATATGTTTAAATCTTAAGATGTTCTTCTAAATGTCTTACATTAAAAGATTTTAGGGGACTTTAGGGTTACACTATAATATAAGTCAGAGATTAATACCAGGTGAGCGATGCAGGCCCATGGGTCTCTTGTTACTTGTGTTTTACACAAACTTTGAAATCATCTCATTTCATCACTTTTTAACCTTCCCCAAATTTTACATATCATATACCATTTACATCAGCCAGATTTGCAGAAGACAGCTATTGTACAAAAAGTATATATATTAAAGATATTGCTCTGTTTTAAATGATTAAATACTGTGAAACAAGTCATATAAGGTCATTATTTTGGAAGAACTTATTTAGTAGATATGATTAAATAATAACTACTAAATTATCATCAATATTTTTATAAATATATCTTTAATGTGATACTTTGATTCAAATATAGCCCTAGAATATTGAATCAGCTGCGACATGTAAACACCATAAGTTGGATGTTACTATCAAGAAATGGAAGGTTCACGATCGGAAAATTGAAATCATCACGTTTATCGTATATCTTAGTAGTAAGCTGCCCATTTGTTTGAAACAGAGTATTTTGAATCAAAATTTGATTATCAATAACGATAGTAATTTATTTTATTAGAGTGTCACATATTAATTTACAATTTACAAGTTCACATGGTAATAGACAAAATTGATTGAATCAATATATGACCAAGTTGCCCATTTGTTTGAAACAGAGTATTTTGAATCAAAATTTGATTATCAATAACGATAGTAATTTATTTTATTAGAGTGTCACATATTAATTTACAATTTACAAGTTCACATGTTAATAGACAAAATTGATTGAATCAATATATGACCAAGTTGACCTATGAGATAATATTACACACATACAGTATTCCCACTAAGATTTACAATAGTTGGTAATAAAACTTCAAAAGAACAGTCTATTGGAATTTCACACTAAATAGTGTTGGTATAATATTTTGAATTCTGGAAAAAAAGGTAACAGGTTAAAATTTGGGAAAAGCCCATGTACACATTCTGTTATTCTGTAACCTAGAATATACTTTTATTATAGTTTACACATACTATTCTCCGATGAAATATAAGCCTATATCAGGTGTGCTCCCCGAACGCATAAATGTTTAAGACAATAGGTAGAACATCAAAGGGAGGGTAATTATAGTCTATATCATATATACCGGAGATGTTTCACCTGAAGATCTACCTGTGGTATTTACCTGAGACATATCACTTAGATAGGATACGTTACTACTGACGCTAATGAAACTTAATGAAAGAAAGCTAAGACAATAATATCAAATTCAATAGTTGTATATCATGAAAACCGTGTAATTCAATATCATTAATTTTAGTATTAAACAATACCTTGAATTTTAAGAAAATCTGTAAAAAATGTTGGACTCCCTTTTAAACTTTTAAAGTGAAACACCCAACAAAATGATAATAGAAAAAAAGATTTTTGAATGAATAAAAACAAATGTATGTGTCTCTTCATATACATTTTTTTTAAATTGAACCTATTAATGTTAATCTAAATTTCTATCACAGGTACCAGTGAAAAACACAGGTAAATCAAACTAACATTAACGAGATAGACTATAATCATTGTAACAACATGTTCCCTAATACTTGTTTTTAAAATGTATGCGTTCAGGGAATCAGCCAAATATAAAAGTGGTTCTTGATGTATATAATACAAACACGCATAATATGAAATTGTTATCCATGATAGGAAAAACATTATTGGTCAGAAATGTCCACACCGGGCGACGATCTTACAAAAATAAGTCTGTGTTGCCAAACTCCATTATGGAAAATAATAATTTCGTTACAGATGGCTAAAGGTATTTGTCAGTCAATGAAAACGGCAGTAGTTTGGTGGATATAGTTTAGAACAACAGTCTCGTGGTACACAATGGCATTCTTAATTATGAACAAAAATAAAAAAGAAATTTCCGTATGTTGTTCTAGATCAACACGCAATTTTCTGGATATATTACAAAAGTAATTAAGCTAAAACACGTAGTTTGGAATAACTGAAATTAAACACTAATTAAAATCCATGTTAGTTGTATTTATTTTCTCTAGCCCAAGGCAGTTACGGCGCTTCTCTTGATGGGATCCTCTGAAATTATGAATACAGTTTGTTTATATTAGCTTTAAAACCTCGTAAATCCCTCTTTGTAAATTTTAATTGCTTTAGCTATACATTAATATATAAGCACTTAAGTTGCGGCACGGACAAAAATATCTTTTATAATCAATCAAATTAGATACATCATTGATCAGCGCGTGTATCGTAATATGTATTTACGGCATCTGGCATAATCGATACAAAAATCCTCTGTCCTTCCCGCACGTGCATGCGTTCGTGCATCCGTCCGTCCGTCCGTTTGTCCATTATAATATTGTATATTTACATTTGCTCTGCATTGCCACTATATAACACTACCAAGGCCAGTTCCGTGTTATGAGAGCATAACACGGGAGTGGTCATTATGACGTCAATACGATTGTGACGTCATAATTATAACGTTGGAAATAGCCGACCGATACTTGCTGTTCGCTGTTCCATTTATTAGAAAGCTTCCTTAAATTTTCAGAACAAATGTAGAATATCAATATGATTTAATTATCAAAACCAATGGAAAAATGTAAATATAAGCATTAAACATCTTTCTGTTTCGTGTTACGGAACAGAATGATGTTTAATGCTTAAGTATAACTTATCAAAGAATCCCCTGGCCAGATTTTATCCACGTGTACACAGCGTTACACGTTAAGTTTTACACCTGATTAGATTTCGGTGGTCATCGGTCAAATTAAAAGGTCAAAGGTCACTGTCAACCACTTTGAGAATACAAAGCTCGTATACAAGATATCTATTGAATTAAACCATAGTAGCATCACATATAGACAGCTACCTATGAATTTGGTGGTCAGTGGTCGTAATTAAAGGGTCGAAGGTCACACCAATTGTGAAGTATAAACAGAGTTGGTTCATATAATTTGCATCATACAATGAAAACATCGACTTCTATACCTGATTAGGTTTTGATGATCAAGGTTAAAGAGTCAAAGGTCACACGTGACCGTTTTGTAGTGACTCATGTTTCGATAAGTTTCAGTCGTTAGTGACGGTTCAAATCATGGTATTCAGCAACGGAAGTGTCGTCATCACAACTGTGAATGTGGAATCGAGGCTGACTAAAGATTGACAAGAAGACACGAAGAGATTGAAAATAGGAAATACAAATCTTTTTCGACCATTTTTTGTCATTCAGAAACACACCTTTCGCTTATAAATCTTACTTTATCTTCGAATTTGGAAAAAAACTATCATCGAAATTGAAAACCTAATGAAAATGAGTATTTTCACAATTTATGCTACAACTATACAGTTACCACCAATTGTTACACCAGTACGGTGTTAGATTTCTGATATCACGAAATCGTTATCTGTTTAGAGGATTTACCACGGTAGAAAAAGCGTTGATGAACCAGAAGTAGCATCACGTACCGTGTGTTTGCATTTATTGGATGTGGTTATTGCATATTTAGCGTTTAGAGTGATTAATTCGAAATTGAACACACCAACATTTTGCGAAGTTAATCAAATTGTATGGTTGCTCAATCCGTGTATCGGATTTCAATATATTTTTTGTATACTGTGATTTTCATGTATCAGAAACTTGGCATTGTTTATATTTTAGGCAGTGATATTGGTATAGCACAGTTCATGAATAATACGACAATTAAGATATGTTTAATTTGTATGTAGATACACCAAACTACGGTACCTCGAATTCGTCGCTTCTATACCATGATATGACAAATCTGTTTCTGCCAGTTCACATTATCGTGTTGGCGTCCAACGCGACAAAGCAACAGCAATTTTTTGTGGAATTTTTTTTTTCAATTGAAATTTTTGCAATTTTATTTCATTCCGTATGCAACAGCATATAGGATTACAATACACAGACATATTAAATCATATATAATTTTGCAAGATGTCGGAGACCGCAGCCAGCATAAATCAAATAATATTTATAATACAGCTCACTACCACAATAGGTAATGGCTTTATCGTGAAAAAATTCATACATGTATACAAATGAATACCAAGCACCATCGAATCACAAGTATCAGTTCGAAATTACCTTCATACACGTGAAATATCCATGTCGATATTTACAAAGTTACATGTTCTTTAAACGGTATTTGTAAACCACAAGTTAAGCAATTAACTTCATCCGAATAATAAAAAAAAAAAATATGAACGAATGTATCAATTATTTAAAAGTAAATTTCTCTTAGCCGTAGCATGAATTAAATATCTTCCAAAATTCCTTAAAATTTTTATGCTATTATTTGAGAACAGCTCAGTCAGTTTGAACACAGATGGTCGACGATAAAAATATGGTTTTATATATTTAACTCTTAAATCTTGAAAAATTGGACATGTCAATATAAAGTGAGTTTCGTCTTCAATGTCATTACAATCACATAATGTATATAAACTTTGTGTTCTGGGGATACCTTGGTATCTACCAGTCTCGACATTCAACGAATGTGCGCTTAACCTGTATTTTGGATATAATACGTTTTATTTTCAGAGTTAATGGCTTACTAAGATAGACCTGGGTAACAAACCGGTCAACGATATGCTTATATATAATACACTTGGAGGAATTTTCAAAACTATTTCTTATATCTTGAATAAAAATGTCATGTATACGTTGTTCATACAGTAACAAAAAATACTTTTCATTAGGCACATGCTGTGCAACCCATACATCACCACAACCCGATGAACATAGATCATGTTTCAAATGAAAAATCCAATTTACCTTACTATTTGTTTTTTTGCATTAAGCTCTACTAATTCATCGTAACAAGCCCTCAATATACAATTATCGGTCTTTAACAGTTGGAGCCAGTATTTGACGATAGAAATCTTTCGTTGTATATAATATGGGAAACGACCAAGTTCAAAATAAACCATAGAATTATTGACAGTTTTTTTCACACCCAAAATAGATTTTAAAAACGACAAATGTATCTTTTCAACCTGGGGCACGGTATGAAAACCCCATACCTCACAACCATAATTCAAAATACACGATACGTAAGTATCAAATAATGACAGTTTAGTATCTTCATTCAATACGAACTGTTTTACCTTGCGACTAAGAAGATAATACGCCTTTCTTCCCTGTGCCACTGTAAATTTACCATTATAATAAAAAATCAAGCCTAAGTAACAAAACTGGTCTACCACCTCTATAATCTTTTCATCATATATCCACTGTTCATTTGGTAGCTATCGCTTATTTTTTCTGAATACTACTATTTTTGTTTTATCTACATTTACAATTAAATTCCAACGGTCCGGATACGTCTTCAAAAAATCAAGCATATTTTGGAGATTATCAATATCTTCAGAAAATAAGACAGTATCATCTGCATACATTATTAAGAATAGATTAAGTAGCTGAATTTGAAAACTTTGGCAATTGGATTCAATAAGTTCTGATTCCATATCATTTACGAATAAAGAGTACAAAATCGGTGACAAAGATTCTCCCTGTAATAAACCGACCTGTAAATCGAACATAGGAGACAATTTACCATGTAGCTTTACACAAGATTTAATACTTTCATAAATGGATCTAATAACATTCAACAAGCGCCCCCTTACACCAGATTTCCACAGCTTAAACCATAAATTATCATGCGTTATACTATCAAAAGCTTTTTTGTAGTCAACAAATACACAATAAAGTCTTTTGTTGTTTTGTAAAGATTTGGTAATCAAACTATTGAGTACAAAAATAGCCTCTCTAGTACCGCTTCCCGGCTTAAAACCAAACTGGGCATCAGATACTACACTTTCACTTTTACTCCACTTTAACAGACGTTTGTTCAAAAGTGAGGTAAACAACTTAGCTACATGACTCATCAATGTTATGCCCCTGTAATTATTAACATCAGTTTTATCACCTTTCTTATGTAACGGGATGATAACTCCTTCCGACCAAACTGTAAGAAAGTAGCCAACATGTAGTATGGTGTTGAACAATTGTAATAAAACTGGTGCAAAAGACTTCACTATATTCAGTAAAATATTCATTGAGCAACCCGTCTAACCCAGGTGCCTTACCCTTAGACAAGCCCTTAATTGACTCTAACAACTCATCGAGACTGATATAACCATCAAGCTCAGAGTAGATACATTCATTATCTGTAATATATTCTGTATTTCTCGGGGAAGGTTCAACGGATATATTAGCAATACCTTTGAAATGATCATAAAAACGATCTAAGGACACATTCCCAGTTTCATGAGTCTTCAGTTTAGAAAAATACTTATAAAACGACTTCGGATCGTTTTTCCTTAAGATGTGTAGCATATTACCTTCCATCTGAAGATAATTGCGTTTCGTCTTTGCTTCATGCATCTTATACCTTTTCTTTTGACGAACCAAAATATCCCTATTTACGGAAGATCTGCATCTATTAAATGAATACAAATATTCTCTATACTCTTTATGTAAACGTTTGCATTCACTATCAAACCAGGGCTTATCAGGCCCTTTGTTTTCTGATTGAACAATATGACAAGGGCATGAGCAATTCAAAACGTTTCTACTTGACATGCAAAATTTGTTAAATAAAGCACGAGTACTTACAACAAAATTATTTAAACATACATCAATACTTTCTTTGAGTTATTAAGCGATTCAAGAGAGCTTTGTATTAAAAGTCTAGCTTCATATATATCATTCGTTACCTTACTACTTGCTTCATCTGACCATGCTACATTAGTTACAGTGGTATACTTATCGTTGCCATGACAACAATTGCAATGAATGCTATCCGACAGTAAACAATTCAATACTAGGAATATGGGTGCGTGATCCGAATATTCCGTGAAACGACCTACTTCAAAACTTTTGACAGATGACATTGACGTTTTGTCAGTCAATGCATAGTCTATAACAGAACAGCCATTTGAATTAAAAAACGTTAATTTACCATTTAGATCGCCTGGCGTTCTACCATTGAGAAACTGAACACCTGTTGATTTACATAGCTGTAGTAAATAACGACCAAATGTATTGACATGTCGGTCCTCTGAGGAACGCGTAACTGTACATGGTTCTTGAAGATAACAAATAAAACCATCAAGTTGCCGACTAACACTATCATGCAATGTGTTTAAAGGTATAAAGTCCGGATCCAGGCCGGTTTGTAGCGTTGTCGAATTAATTTGTCGTGCTAGCGCGACTTTTTTGCGTTTGCGCGTTGATTTTGTCATATTTTCTCAATGTCGCGTTGTCGGAGGCGCCACCGCGACATTGCGAAATAGCAGAAATTAGCCACCATAGAAAATGATAAATGTTGTATAATTTCTTTCAAGAACAAATAATTGAAGGTTAAATAAAATTATTTATACACGTACATACATGTACGAGTTCATCTTTAGTAGGCTTTAATGGTGTATAATTATTATGAAAATACTTTCAATGGTGCGAATATGTGTAGTTTTATTTTCTGTATGTGACCTATATAGAATCATGGCTGTTTGTGCAGTATTCTGTCCAACCGGTAGCCGGCTGTCTGTTTTCTCATGTGACAGGAAATTGTAATAGCGACAAACAATACATATTATCGAAATAATCTACACATCCATCTCGGTGCTCGCCTGTGTCGATATAAATATCCCATACCGCGAGGCTCGCGGTAAACCCCGTCCCTCCGGACTCCACCTTGCAATGGGAAGCATTTACTTCCTTTCGGATGAACGTAACGAACAGCAGTCTGGATACACGACACGCGTTTATGTCATTAATATTGTACTGGCAATGGTCAATACATTATAGTGACATATGTTTTTTATTGCATTGTCGCTGTAAAACTTTAGAAATCTGATTCCTATCGCCATAATGAAGGAATCTTATTTAACATTATACCAATTTGGTATTTTCTGAAAGTTTTATTTAAGTATATTCCCATCCAGAAAATGTTCTATCTCATTCGTTGACATCCTGTATCACTGAGACCTGTCAGACGAATGGACTTTGATCCCGATGCTATAAAGCGTTTAAAATCGTTAATGATAATTTTTTATTGTCTCCACTCAACTGTCATATTTCAAATTATATACGGGAACTATGTACATACCGATGCTCTGTAGAATCATTTAATCAAGATATAAAGTGTTTTTTTGCATGTGACAGAAAACAAAACTGTGGTTAAAATGCGTATCTAGGTCAGCTTAACATGGCAGTAAATCAATCATTAAGTTCCTCTGAATTATCACTTGTGTAAACATTTCCTTTTTTAATAATCAAACGGATACTACCATAACATGTATTTGTTTTTGTAATCTGGTGAACTGGTTCCGTGGGATGCTAGTCATTAGGCACACCTGGTTGTCAGATTTATATTGATTGCTATTAACTTGATTGCACACAGGTGGTCGAGATCCTGTTGGATCGGTCCAGCGAGCTCCACATTCAGGAATCCGTGCTACAGGCCATCAGTGCCAACCACGTGCAGATTGCTGAGACCATTTTGAAACACCGTCGATACTTGGACCTTTGGAATGACAAGCGAAAGCTGGGTGGAGTGGATCAGTTCTTTAGCAACACCACGCTCGAAGAGTCCCAGTTTTCACCCGACATCACGCCACTAATTCTTGCCTCACAAAAGAATCAGTATGAAATTGTGCAATTGCTTCTTCTAAGAGGGGAGATAATTCAAAAACCACACAAATTCAACTGCACTTGTCAGGATTGTGTGAATAAAATGCAGTTTGATAAACTTCGGTTGGCCAAATACAGACTGAATGCATACCGGGGCCTTGCTAGCGAGGCTTACATATCCCTGTCGAGCAAGGATCCAATCCTAACAGCGTTCGAGTTGGCCGACGAGCTGCAGAACCTTTCAACTATAGAGAAGTATTTCAAGGTAGATGTTTACCCAGTACCAATATTGGTTTTAGTCGCATGAAAAGCCACAACGACTTGTTAGAGGATGACGTGTTTATGCAATACGTGCTCTTCCAATGCTGATCTAACCACACGTAGTCTGGATGTGTTATAATGTACCAAGATTCCTTACCAAACACCAACAATCTTGTACCAGTTACCATACCAAATAAAGTTACCAAGACTTGCACACTATTGATACCCTACAAGACTCACCCAACATCGCTTACCCAATAAGACTTACCCAACATAGCTTACCCTATAAGACTAACCCAACATCGCTTACCCAATAAGATTTACCCAACATCGTTTATCCAACAAGACTCACCAAACATCGCTTACCGAACAAGACTTACCCAACATAGCTTACCCAATAAGACTTATCCAACATCGCATACCCAATAAGACTTATCCAACATCGCTGACCCAATAAGACTTACCAAACATCGCTTACCGAACAAACCTTCCTAATATCGCTTACCTAACATGACTTACCCAACATCGCTTACAGAACAAGACTTACCCAACTTAGCTTACCAAATTAGATTTACCCAACATCGCTAACCAAATAAGACCTACCCAACATCGCTTACCCAACAAGACTTACCCAACATCGCTTACCCAACAAGACTTACCCAACATCGCTTACCCAACAAGACTTATCCAACGTCGTTTACCGAACAAGACTTACCCAACGTCGTTTACCGAACAAGTGTTACCCAAAAACGCTTACCCAATAAAACTTACCCAACAAGATTTACCCAACATCGCTTACCGAACAAGATTTACCCAACATCGCTTACCGAACAAGATTTATCCAACATCGCTTACCGAACAAGATTTACCCAACATCGCTTACCGAACAAGATTTACCCAACGTCGTTTACCCAATTAAACTTATCCAACATCGCTTACCCAATAAAACCTACCCCATATTGCTTACCAAACATCGCTTACCCATCACGACTTACCAAACGTCGTTTACCGAACAAAACTTACCCAATGTCGTTTACCGAACAAAACTTACCCAATGTCGTTTACCGAACAATTTTTACCCAAAATCGCTTACCCAATAAGACTTACCCAACATCGCTCACCCAATAAGGTCTTCCCAACATCGCTTACCCGATAAAACCTACCCCATATTGTTAGCAAACATACCCAATGTCGTTTAGCGAACAATTTTTACCCAAAATCGCTTACCCAATAAGACTTACCCAACATAGTTTACCGTACAAGACTTACCCAACATCGCTTACCAAATAAGAATTACTCAACGTTGCTTACCCAATCAGACTTACCCAACATCGCTTAGTTTAACCATGCATTGCTTACCCAGCATTGCTTACCCAGCATTGCTTACCCATGAAGACTTAACCCAAAATGCTTACCAAAATAAGACTTACCCAGCATTACTTACCCAACATGACTTACCCAGGAGTGCCCCACAATAAGGCTTAGCCCGAATTATTTATCAATTAACACTTACCAAACATCGCTTTCCCAATAAGACTTACCCAATATCGCTTACCCAATAAGACTTAGCCAGCATTGCGTACAATGAAAACTTACCTAACACTGCTTCCCCAATCAGATTTACCAAACATTCCTTCCACAATAAGACTTACCCAACAGTGTTTATACAATAATATTTACCCAGCACTTCGTTCCAATTACGATTTAACCGGCATTTGCTTACTCATTAAAAATTAAATCATTACACAACTTTTCTTATCCAACATGCCTTGCTTAACACTGCGCATGCTCACCCAAAAACTCATCTCCAAACCACACAAGAGACCCTCCCAACGTAATCATCAAAAATTCTCATAAATTCTCTAACTGAGCCTTGTATTTTCATATTTATAAATCTTTGGCGTAGCTTGTGAAACCTGTGAGCCACTGCAACATGATATGCTTAAGACTTTTTACTGTATTTTATAAAGCTAAGCAATACTTACGTTGAGCGAGCAACATGCTTTGTGTATTAATACCGTATATCACCAAATCGCGAGCAACATGCTTTGTGTATTGATACCGTATATCACCAAATCGCGAGCACCATGCTTTGTGTATTAATACCGTATATCACCAAATCGCGAGCAACATGCTTTGTGTATTAATACCGTATATCACCAAATCGCGAGCACCATGCTTTGTGTATTAATACCGTATATCACCAAATCGCGAGCAACATGCTTTGTGTATTAATACCGTATATCACCAAATCGCGAGCAACATGCTTTGTGTATTAATACCGTATATCACCAAATCGCGAGCAACATGCTTTGTGTATTGATACCGTATATCACCAAATCGCGAGCAACATGCTTTGTGTATTGATACCGTATATCACCAAATCGCGAGCAACATGCTTTGTGTATTGATACCGTATATCACCAAATCGCGAGCAACATGCTTTGTGTATTGATACCGTATATCACCAAATCGCGAGCAACATGCTTTGTGTATTAATACCGTATATCACCAAATCGCGAGCAACATGCTTTGTGTATTAATACCGTATATCACCAAATCGCGAGCAACATGCTTTGTGTATTAATACCGTATATCACCAAATCGCGAGCAACATGCTTTGTGTATTAATACCGTATATCACCAAATCGCGAGCACCATGCTTTGTGTATTAATACCGTATATCACCAAATCGCTAGCACCATGCTTTGTGTATTAATACCGTATATCACCAAATCGCGAGCACCATGCTTTGTGTATTAATACCGTATATCACCAAATCGCGAGCAACATGATTTGTGTATTAATACCGTATATCACCAAATCGCGAGCAACATGCTTTGTGTATTAATACCGTATATCGTCAAATCGCGAGCAACATGCTTTGTGTATTAATACCGTATATCACCAAATCGCGAGCAACATGCTTTGTGTATTAATACCGTATATCACCAAATCGCGAGCACCATGCTTTGTGTATTAATACCGTATATCACCAAATCGCGAGCAACATGCTTTGTGTATTAATACCGTATATCACCAAATCGCGAGCAACATGCTTTGTGTATTAATACCGTATATCACCAAATCGCGAGCAACATGCTTTGTGTATTAATACCGTATATCACCAAATCGCGAGCACCATGCTTTGTGTATTAATACCGTATATCACCAAATCGCGAGCAACATGCTTTGTGTATTAATACCGTATATCACCAAATCGCGAGCACCATGCTTTGTGTATTAATACCGTATATCACCAAATCGCGAGCAACATGCTTTGTGTATTAATACCGTATATCACCAAATCGCGAGCACCATGCTTTGTGTATTAATACCGTATATCACCAAATCGCGAGCAACATGCTTTGTGTATTAATACCGTATATCACCAAATCGCGAGCAACATGCTTTGTGTATTGATACCGTATATCACCAAATCGCGAGCACCATGCTTTGTGTATTAATACCGTATATCACCAAATCGCGAGCAACATGCTTTGTGTATTAATACCGTATACCACCAAATCGCGAGCACCATGCTTTGTGTATTAATACCGTATATCACCAAATCGCGAGCAACATGCTTTGTGTATTAATACCGTATATCACCAAATCGCGAGCACCATGCTTTGTGTATTAATACCGTATATCACCAAATCGCGAGCACCATGCTTTGTGTATTAATACCGTATATCACCAAATCGCGAGCAACATGCTTTGTGTATTAATACCGTATACCACCAAATCGCGAGCAACATGCTTTGTGTATTAATACCGTATACCACCAAATCGCGAGCAACATGCTTTGTGTATTAATACCGTATATCACCAAATCGCGAGCAACATGCTTTGTGTATTAATACCGTATATCACCAAATCGCGAGCAACATGCTTTGTGTATTAATACCGTATATCACCAAATCGCGAGCAACATGCTTTGTGTATTAATACCGTATATCACCAAATCGCGAGCAACATGCTTTGTGTATTAATACCGTATATCACCAAATCGCGAGCAACATGCTTTGTGTATTAATACCGTATATCACCAAATCGCGAGCAACATGCTTTGTGTATTAATACCGTATACCACCAAATCGCGAGCAACATGCTTTGTGTATTAATACCGTATATCACCAAATCGCGAGCAACATGCTTTGTGTATTAATACCGTATATCACCAAATCACGAGCAACTTTAATGTGGGCGCATTTTATTGTTACAGCAAAAGCGAGCGAACAGCTTGATATGCATGATACAATGAAATAATAATATTAGTAGTAGTAATACAATTCAACTCATCCACCACTGAAGACAAATTTGAACTCTTCCAATTTAAAAGTTGGGAAAGCTCATTGTGATATTTCAGAGGTGAATGAGTAAAAGTGAATAATGGGCGGAAATTTATAAAAAGAAGGAAAGGGGGAAAGCTTGGAAGGGCGAACATTCTCCGTATAAAGTATGTGTATTTTATGTAATTCGTATTGTAGAACGAGTACCTCGATTTAGTGAACGACCTTAGCGAGTACGTAGTGAAGCTCCTAGACCGAGTACGCACACAGGAAGAGCTCGAGGTGGTCCTCAACAAGACGGGGCGACCAAAGGACAATAAGTACGAGAGCCTCGCCCGCTTCAACCTCGCCATACAGTACAGTCAGAAGAAGGTAAGACTCGCCATACATTACAGTCAAAAGATGGTAGGACTCTCCAAACAGTACCGTCAAAAGGAGGTAAGACTCTCTAAACAGTACAGTCAAAAGAAGGTAAGACTCGCCACACAGTACAGTCAAAAGGAATATGACGCGCCATAGAGTACAGTCAAAAGAAAGTAAGACTCGCCATACAGTACAGTCAAAAGAAATATGACGCGCCATACAGTACAGTCAAACGAATGTAAGACTCGCCATACAGTACAGCCAAAAGAAATATGACGCGCCATACAGTACAGTCAAACGAATGTAAGACTCGCCATACAGTACAGCCAAAAGAAATATGACGCGCCATAGAGTACAGTCAAAAGAAAGTAAGACTCGCCATACAGTACAGTCAAAAGAAATATGACGCGCCATACAGTACAGTCAAACGAATGTAAGACTCGCCAAACAGTACAGCCAAAAGAAATATGACGCGCCATACAGTACAGTCAAACGAATGTAAGACTCGCCATACAGTACAGCCAAATGAAAGAAAGACTCGCCATACAGTACAGTCAAAAGAATTAAGACTCGTCATACAGTACAGTCAAAAGAAGGTAAGACTCGCCATACAGTACAGTCAAAAGAAGGTAATATTCGCCATACAGTACAGTCAAAAGAAAGTAACACTCGACATATAGTACAGCAAAATGAAAGAAAGACTCGCCATACAGTACAGTCAAAAGAATGTAAGACACGCCATACAGTACAGTCAAAAGAGGGTAAGTCTGATCATACAGTACGGTCAAAAGAAGGTAATATTCGCCATACAGTACAGTCAAAAGAAAGTAACACTCGACATACAGTACAGCAAAATGAAAGAAAGACTCGCCATACAGTACAGTCAAAAGAATGTAAGACTCGCCATACAGTACAGTCAAAAGAAGGTAATATTCGCCATACAGTACAGTCAAAAGAAGGTAATATTCGCCATACAGTACAGCCAAAAGAGGTAAGAATCGCCATACAGTACAGTCAAAAGAATTAAGACTCGCCATACAGTACAGTCAAAAGAAAGTAAGACTCGCTATACAGTACAGTCAAACGAAAGTAAGACTCCCCATACAGTACGGTCAAAAGAAAGTAAGACTCGCTATACAGTACAGCCAAAAGAAAGTAAGTTTGTGGTATGTTTGTTTTTGCCAAGTAAGACGGTCAAATATATGTCCTGATAAATCGAACGTCATTGAGGAAGTGTATTCCTGCTACCCAATGGTCACTTTGGTCTTAAAAAACAAGAGAATACTAAAGCGTCAACAAAACTATAATCCAAACCTCAAAATCAGTCCAACCAGGGGCAAAATATGAACAAAGAAAATATTTACATGGAGAAGTACAATATGATAAGACCAGGTGTTCCGGAAAGTAAGCGTCTCCTGCTTCATGTAAATCTAAATTCATCTATTGGGAAATCTTATAATAACTTAGCTATGACAAAAAATAACAATACTGATCGAGTCAACAATGAAAAAATAAGTCGATGGTAATTATACAAAGCTGTAGGCCTACAGCGAGTGAAAACACCCTCTTTTTGTTTCCAATTTACTGATTACGTAACAAGCAGATGATTTATTTAATCAAATTTTATCTTTTTGATCTAAGAAAATAATTTTTGTTAATAAGTTGATTAAGGAACGATATAATATAACAAACAAACACACATAAACCAGCCCGAGGCTTAAATACCATGCATAACAAGAATATGCAAACAAAAGAATATGAACAGGAACACAGTTTTATAACATGTGACAATGTCATTTCGTTTAAACCTAGAATTAATTACCCATATATGTACAGCGTAACCACGATTGATTAGCTTTGTGGACGATATTATTAATTCACCACAATTTCAATATAATCTATCAAAGGAGATATTATAAATTCTGAACATTACTAGTGTGTACATTTACCTTCTCGTCATACTTTACGGAAGACATGTTATTTGTTTCCAATATAGTGAACCTTTTAGTAATAAACATCATAGCGAACCCTACAGTAATACACATCATATCGAACCCTACAGTAATACACATCATAGCGAACCTTTTAGTAATACACATCATAGCGAACCCTACAGTAATACACATCATATCGAACCCTACAATAATACACATCATAGCGAACCCTATAGTAATACACATCGTAGCGAACCCTATAGTAATACACATCATATCGAACCCTACAGTAATACACATCATAGCGAACCTTTTAGTAATACACATCAAAGTGAAGCCTACAGTAATACAAACCATATCGAACTCTACAGTAATACACATTATAGCGAACCCTACATTAATACACATTACAGCGAACCCTTTAGTAATACACATCATAGCGAACCCTACAGTAATACACATCATAGTGAACCCTACAGTAATACACATCATAGTGAACCCTACAGTAATACACATCATAGTGAACCCTACAGTAATAAACATCATAGTGAACCCTACAGAAATACACATCAAAGTGACCCTACAGTAATAAACATCATAGTGAACCCTACAGTAATATACATTACAGCGAACTCTACAGTAATACACATCATAGTGAACCCTATAGTAATACGCATCATAGTGAACCCTACAGTAATACACATCATAGTGAACCCTACAGTAATACGCATCATAGCGAACCCTAAAGTAATACACATCATAGTGAACCCTACAGTAATACACATCATAGCGAACCCTACAGTAATACACATCATAGTGAACCCTACAGTAATACACATCAAAGTGAACCCTATAGTAATACACATCATAGTGAACCTTACAGTAATACACATCATAGCGAACCCTACAGTAATACACATCATAGTGAATCCTACAGTAATACACATCATAGTGAACCTTACAATAATCCACATTATAGCGAACCCTTCAGTAATACACATCATAGCGAACCCTACAGTAATACACATCATAGTGAACCTTACAGTAATACACATCATAGCGAACCCTACAGTAATACACATCAAAGTGAACCCTACAGTAATACACATCATAGTGAACCCTACAGTAATACACATCATAGCGAACCCTACAGTAATACACATCATAGTGAACCCTACATTAATACACATCATAGTGAACCCTACAGTAATACACATCATAGCGAACCCTACAGTAATACACATCATAGCGAACCCTATAGTAATACACATCGTAGCGAACCCTATAGTAATACACATCATATCGAACCCTACAGTAATACACATCATAGTGAACCCTACAGTAATACACATCATAGCGAACCCTACAGTAATACACATCATAGCGAACC
This sequence comes from Mimachlamys varia, assembly GCA_947623455.1. NCBI lineage: Eukaryota > Metazoa > Mollusca > Bivalvia > Pectinida > Pectinidae > Mimachlamys > Mimachlamys varia. Next base: position 43,834,778 of record OX392533.1, read on the forward strand.
CTACAGTAATACACATCATAGCGAACCCTACAGTAATACACATCATAGCGAACCCTTTAGTAATACACATCATAGCGAACCATACAGTAATACACATCATAGTGAACCCTACAGTAATACACATCATAGTGAACCCTACAGTAATACACATCATAGCGAACCCTACAGTAATAAACATCATAGTGAACCCTACAGAAATACAAATCATAGTGAACCCTACAGTAATACACATCATAGCGAACCCTATAGTAATACACATTACAGCGAACTCTACAGTAATACACATCATAGTGAACCCTATAGTAATATACATCATAGTGAACCCTTCAGTAATACACATCAAAGTGAACCCTACAGTAATAAACATCATATCGAACCCTACAGTAATACACATCATAGCGAACCCTACAATAATACACATCATAGTGAACCCTATAGTAATACACATCATAGCGAACCCTACAGTAATACACATCATAGCGAACACTACAGTAATACACATCATAGCAAACTCTTAAGTAATACACATCATAGCGAACCCTACAGTAATACGCATCATAGCGAACCCTATATTAATCCACATTATAGCGAACCCTTCAGTAATACACATCATAGCGAACCCTACAGTAATACACATCATAGCGAACCCTACAGTAATACACATCATAGTGAACCCTACAGTAATACACATCATAGTGAACCCTACAGTAATAAACATCATAGTGAACCCTACAGTAATACACATCATAGTGAACCCTATAGTAATACACATCATAGCGAACCCTACAGTAATATACATCATAGCGAACCCTACAATAATACACATCATAGCGAACCCTACAGTTATACACATCATAGCGAACCCTAAAGTAATACACATCGTAGCGAACCCTACAGTAATACACATCATAGCGAACCCTACAGTAATACACATCATAGCGAACCCTACAGTAATACACATCATAGCGAACCCTACAGTAATACGCATCATAGCGAACCCTACAGTAATACACATCATAGTGAACCCTACAGTAATACACATCATAGCGAACCCTTCAGTAATACACATCATAGCGAACCCTACAGTAATACAAATCATAGCGAACCCTACAGTAATACACATCATAGCGAACCCTACAGTAATACACATCATAGCGAACACTACAGTAATCCACATTAGAGCGAACCCTATAGTAATACACATCATAGCGAACCCTATAGTAATACACATCATAGCGAACACTATAATAATACACATCATAGCGAACCCTACAGTAATCCACATTATAGCGAACCCTATAGTAATACACATCATAGCGAACCCTATAGTAATACACATCATAGCGAACCCTACAGTAATACACATCATAGCGAACCCTATAGTAATACACATCATAGCGAACCCTACAGTAATACACATCATAGCGAACCCTACAGTAATACACATCATAGCGAACCCTACATTAATACACATCATAGCGAACGCTATAGTAATACACATCATAGCGAACCCTACAGTAATACACATCATAGTGAACCCTACAGTAATACGCATCATAGCGAACCCTATATCAATCCACATCATAGCGAACCCTTCAATAATACACATCATAGCGAACCCTACAGTAATACACATCATAGCGAACCCTTCAGTAATACAAAACATAGCGAACCCTACAGTAATACACATCATAGTGAACCCTCTGTAATAAACATCATAGTAAACCCTACAGTAATACACATGATATTGAACCCTACAGTAATACTCATCATAGCGAACCCTATAGTAATACACATCACAGCGAACCCTACAGTAATACACATCATAGCGAACACTACAGTAATACACATCATAGCGAAACTTACAGTAATACACATCATAGCGAACCCTACAGTTATACAAAACATAGCGAACCCTACAGAAATACACATCATAGTGAACCCTACGGTAATAAACATCATAGTAAACCCTACAGTAATACACATGATATTGAACCCTACAGTAATACTCATCATAGCGAACCCTATAGTAATACACATCACAGCGAACCCTATAGTAATACACATCATCCGGAAACATACAGTAATACACATCATAGCGAACCCTACAGTAATACACATCATAGCGAACCCTACAGTAATACACATCATAGCGAACCCTACTGTAATAAACATCAAAGTGAACCCTACAGTAATACACATCATAGCGAACCCTAAAATAATACACATCATAGTGAACCCTACAGTAATACACATCATAGTGAACCCTACAGTAATACACATCATAGCGAACCCTATAGTAATACACATCATAGTGAACCCTACAGTAATACACATCATAGCGAACCCTATAGTAATACACATCATAGTGAATCCTACAGAAATAAACATCATAGCGAACCCTACAGTAATACACATCATAGCGAACCCTACAGTAATACACATCATAGCGAACCCTACAGTAATACACATCATAGCGAATCCTATAGTAATACACATCATAGCGAACCCTACAGTAATACACATCATAGCGAACCCTAAAGTAATACACATCATAGCGAACCCTACAGTTATACACAACATAGCGAACCCTACAGTAATACACATCATAGCGAACCCTACAGTAATACACATCATAGCGAACCCTACAGTAATACACACCATAGTGAACCCTATAGTAATACACAACATAGCGAACCCTACATTAATACACAACATAGCGAACCCTACAATAATACACAACATAGCGAACCCTACAGTAATACACATCATAGCGAACCCTACAATAATACACATCATAGCGAACCCTACAGTAATACACATCATAGCGAACCCTACAGTAATACACATCATAGCGAACCCTACAGTAATACACACCATAGTGAACCCTATAGTAATACACAACATAGCGAACCCTACATTAATACACAACATAGCGAACCCTACAATAATACACAACATAGCGAACCCTACAGTAATACACATCATAGCGAACCCTACAATAATACACATCATAGCGAACCCTACAATAATACACATCATAGCGAACCCTACAGTAATACACATCATAGCGAACCCTACAGTAATACACATCATAGCGAACCCTACAGTAATACACATCATAGCGAACCCTACAGTAATAAACATCATTGTGAACCCTACAGTAATACACATTATAGCGAACCCTACAGTAATACACATCATAGCGAACCCTACAGTAATACACATCATAGCGAACCCTTCAGTAATACCCATCATAGCGAAACCTACAGTAATACACATCATAGCGAACCCTACAGTAATACACAACATAGCGAACCCTACGGTAATACACATCATAGCGAACCCTACAGTAATACACATCATAGCGAACCCTTCAGTAATACCCATCATAGCGAACCCTACAATAATACACATCATAGCGAACCCTACAGTAATACACATCATAGTGAACCCTACAGTAATACACATCATAGTGAACCCTACAGTAATACACATCATAGCGAACCCTTCAGTAATACCCATCATACCGAACCCTACAATAATACTCATCATAGCGAACCCTACAGTAATACACATCATAGCGAACCCTACAGTAATACGTATCATAGCGAACCCTATAGTAATAAACATCATAGTGAACCCTACAATAATACACATCATAGCGAACCCTATAGTAATACACATCATAGCGAAGCCTTCAGTAATACACATCATAGCGAACCCTACAGTAATACACATCATAGCGAACCCTACAGTAATACACATCATAGCGAACCCTACAGTAATACACATCATAGCGAACCCTACAGTAATACACATCATAGCGAACCCTTCAGTAATACACATCATAGCGAACCCTACAGTAATACACAACATAGCGAACCCTACAGTAATACACATCATAGCGAACCCTACAGTAATACACATCATAGCGAACCCTTCAGTAATACACATCATAGCGAACCCTACAGTAATACACATCATAGCGAACCCTTCAGTAATACCCATCATAGCGAACCCTACAATAATACTCATCATAGCGAACCCTACAGTAATACACATCATAGCGAACCCTACAGTAATACGCATCATAGCGAACCCTATAGTAATAAACATCATAGTGAACCCTACAATAATAGACATCATAGCGAACCCTATATTAATACACATCATAGCGAACCCTTCAGTAATACACATCATAGCGAACCCTACAGTAATACACATCATAGTGAACCCTATAGTCATACACATCATAGTGATCCCTACAGTAATACACATCGTAGCGAACCCTATAGTCATACACATCATAGTGATCCCTACAATAATACACATCATAGCGAACCCTACAGTAATACACATCATAGCGAACCCTACAGTAATACACATCATAGCGAACCCTACAGTAATACACATCATAGCGAACCCTTCAGTTATACGCATCATAGCGAACCCTACAGTAATACACACAATAGTGAACTCTACAGTAATACACATCATAGCGAACCCTACAGTAATACACGCCATAGCGAACCCTACAGTAATACACATCATAGCGAACCCTACAGTAATACACATCATAGCGAACCCTTCAGTAATACACATCATAGCGAACCCTACAGTAATACACATCATAGCGAACCCTACAGTAATACACATCATAGTGAACCCTACAATAATACACATCATAGCGAACCCTACAGTAATACACATCATAGCGAACCCTACAGTAATACACATCATAGCGAACCCTACAGTAATACACATCATAGCGAACCCTACAGTAATAAACATCATAGTGAACCCTACAGTAATACACATCATAGCGAACCCTACAGTAATACACATCATAGGGAAACATACAGTAATACACATCATAGGGAAACATACAGTAATACACAGTGTAGATGTATATCTTTTACCATTAACCCAGAATTCTGGTTATCTAGAACCACAGCAAGGTCATTGATCATCACTAGAAAGCACCATGTCGATAACACTCGACCTTGACCTACCCCTTGACAAATAGTGTACGTGTTACTACGTTTACCGTCAAAAAGGATGGATGACGTCACATTAGTAAATGAATCAAACAATAGTCTCCAGAACGTTCCATTAAAACCCAGATTGTATAGTTTGTACATAAGACCGTTAACCATACACTATTAAAAGCTTGTTGGTTATCAAGAAAAGCCGCGAAAACTTTTGATTTTTTTCTATATAGTATGAAATAGATTCCTTTACTGTAAATGCTTCCGTACCACTTCCGCAGTGCTCCCTAAAACCTTGCTGTAACTTATGACGAAAGTTTATGGTTCTACATTGATTTGAGAATAAAACAATATTACTCTTGTGGAGTCCTGGTCCACAACTCTCGCAGTATACGCTGGGTTGTCAGAGTCCTGCTCCACAACTCTCGCAGTATACGCTGGGTTGTCAGAGTCCTGGTCCACAACTCTCGCAGTATACGCTGGGTTGTCAGAGTCCTGGTCCACAACTCTCGAAGTATACGCTGGGTTGTCAGAGTCCTGGTCCACAACTCTCGCAGTATACGCTGGGTTGTCAGAGTCCTGGTCCACAACTCTCGCAGTATACGCTGGGTTGTCAGGGTCCTGGTCCACAACTCTCGCAGTATACGCTGGGTTGTCACAGTCCTGGTCCATAACTCTCGCAGTATACGCTGGGTTGTCACAGTCCTGGTCCACAACTCTCGCAGTATACGCTGGGTTGTCAGGGTCCTGGTCCACAACTCTCGCAGTATACGCTGGGTTGTCAGGGTCCTGGTCCACAACTCTCGCAGTATACGCTGGGTTGTCAGAGTCCTGGTCCACAACTCTCGCAGTATACGCTGGGTTGTCAGGGTCCTGGTCCACAACTCTCACAGTATACGCTGGGTTGTCACAGTCCTGGTCCACAACTCTCGCAGTATACGCTGGGTTGTCAGAGTCCTGGTCCACAACTCTCGCAGTATACGCTGGGTTGTCAGAGTCCTGTTCCACAACTCTCGCAGTATACGCTGGGTTGTCAGAGTCCTGGTCCACAACTCTCGCAGTATACGCTGGGTTGTCAGGGTCCTGGTCTACAACTCTCGCAGTATACGCTGGGTTGTCAGGGTCCTGCTCCACAACTCTCGCAGTATACGCTGGGTTGTCAGAGTCCTGGTCCACAACTATCGCAGTATACGCTGGGTTGTCACAGTCCTGGTCCACAACTCTCGCAGTATACGCTGGGTTGTCAGGGTCCTGGTCCACAACTCTCGCAGTATACGCTGGGTTGTCACGGTCCTGGTCCACAACTCTCGCAGTATACGCTGGGTTGTCAGGGTCCTGGTCCACAACTCTCGCAGTATACGCTGGGTTGTCACAGTCCTGGTCCACAACTCTCGCAGTATACGCTGGGTTGTCACAGTCCTGGTCCACAACTCTCGCAGTATACGCTGGGTTGTCACAGTCCTGGTCCACAACTCTCGCAGTATACGCTGGGTTGTCACAGTCCTGGTCCACAACTCTCGCAGTATACGCTGGGTTGTCAGAGTCCTGGTCCACAACTCTCGCAGTATACGCTGGGTTGTCAGAATCCTGGTCCACAACTCTCGCAGTATACGCTGGGTTGTCACAGTCCTGGTCCACAACTCTCGCAGTATACGCTGGGTTGTCACAGTCCTGGTCCACAACTCTCGCAGTATACGCTGGGTTGTCACAGTCCTGGTCCACAACTCTCGCAGTATACGCTGGGTTGTCACAGTCCTGGTCCACAACTCTCGCAGTATACGCTGGGTTGTCACAGTCCTGGTCCACAACTCTCGCAGTATACGCTGGGTTGTCAGAGTCCTGGTCCACAACTCTCGCAGTATACGCTGGGTTGTCAGGGTCCTGGTCCACAACTCTCGCAGTATACGCTGGGTTGTCAGAGTCCTGGTCCACAACTCTCGCAGTATACGCTGGGTTGTCACAGTCCTGGTCCACAACTCTCGCAGTATAGGCTGGGTTGTCAGGGTCCTGGTCCACAACTCTCGCAGTATACGCTGGGTTGTCACGGTCCTGGTCCACAACTCTCGCAGTATACGCTGGGTTGTCACGGTCCTGGTCCACAACTCTCGCAGTATACGCTGGGTTGTCAGGGTCCTGGTCCACAACTCTCGCAGTATACGCTGGGTTGTCAGAGTCCTGGTCCACAACTCTCGCAGTATACGCTGGGTTGTCAGAGTCCTGGTCCACAACTCTCGCAGTATACGCTGGGTTGTCAGAGTCCTGGTCCACAACTCTCGCAGTATACGCTGGGTTGTCAGAGTCCTGGTCCACAACTCTCGCAGTATACGCTGGGTTGTCACAGTCCTGGTCCACAACTCTCGCAGTATACGCTGGGTTGTCAGGGTCCTGGTCCACAACTCTCGCAGTATACGCAGGGTTGTCAGGGTCCTGGTCCACAACTCTCGCAGTATACGCTGGGTTGTCAGAGTCCTGCTCCACAACTCTCGCAGTATACGCTGGGTTGTCACAGTCCTGCTCCACAACTCTCGCAGTATACGCTGGGTTGTCACAGTCCTGGTCCACAACTCTCGCAGTATACGCTGGGTTGTCAGAGTCCTGCTCCACAACTCTCGCAGTATACGCTGGGTTGTCAGAGTCCTGGTCCACAACATGTACTCTCGCAGTATACGCTGTGTTGTCAGGGTCCTGGTCCACAACTCTCGCAGTATACGCTGGGTTGTCAGAGTCCTGGTCCACAACATGTACTCTCGCAGTATACGCTGGGTTGTCACAGTCCTGGTCCATAACTCTCGCAGTATACGCTGGGTTGTCAGAGTCCTGGTCCACAACATGTACTCTCGCAGTATACGCTGGGTTGTCACAGTCCTGGTCCACAACTCTCGCAGTATACGCTGGGTTGTCAGAGTCCTGGTCCACAACGTCTACTCTCGCAGTATACGCTGGGTTGTCAGAGTCCTGGTCTACAACTCTCGCAGTATACGCTGGGTTGTCAGAGTCCTGATCCACAACATGTACTCTCACAGTATACGCTGGGTTGTCAGAGTCCTGGTCCACAACTTTTACTCTCGCAGTATACGCTGGGTTGTCAGAGTCCTGGTCCACAACATGTACTCTCGCAGTATACGCTGGGTTGTCAGAGTCCTGGTCCACAACTCTCGCAGTATACGCTGGGTTGTCAGAGTCCTGGTCCACAACATGTACTCTCGCAGTATACGCTGGGTTGTCAGAGTCCTGCTCCACAACGTTTACCTCGCAGTATACGCTGGGTTGTCAGAGTCCTGGTCTACAACTCTCGCAGTATACGCTGGGTTGTCAGAGTCCTGGTCCACAACGTGTACTCTCGCAGTATACGCTGGGTTGTCAGAGTCCTGGTCTACAACTCTCGCAGTATACGCTGGGTTTTCAGAGTCCTGGTCCACAAAATGTACTCTCGCAGTATACGCTGGGTTGTCAGAGTCCTGGTCCACAACGTTTACCTCGCAGTATACGCTGGGTTGTCAGAGTCCTGGTCTACAACTCTCGCAGTATACGCTGGGTTGTCAGAGTCCTGGTCCACAACGTCTACTCTCGCAGTATACACTGGGTTGTCACAGTCCTGGTCCACAACTCTCGCAGTATACGCTGGGTTGTCAGAGTCCTGGTCCACAACGTCTACTCTCGCAGTATACGCTGGGTTGTCAGAGTCCTGGTCTACAACTCTCGCAGTATACGCTGGGTTGTCAGAGTCCTGGTCTACAACTCTCGCAGTATACGCTGGGTTGTCAGAGTCCTGGTCTACAACTCTCGCAGTATACGCTGGGTTGTCAGAGTCCTGGTCCACAACGTCTACTCTCGCAGTATACGCTGGGTTGTCAGAGTCCTGGTCCACAACATGTACTCTCGCAGTATACACTGTGTTGTCAGGGTCCTGGTCCACAACTCTCGCAGTATACACTGGGTTGTCAGAGTCCTGGTCCACAACATGTACTCTCGCAGTATACGCTGGGTTGTCAGAGTCCTGGTCCACAACGTCTACTCTCGCAGTATACACTGGGTTGTCAGAGTCCTGGTCCACAACATGTACTCTCGCAGTATACACTGGGTTGTCAGAGTCCTGGTCCACAACATGTACTCTCGCAGTATACGCTGGGTTGTCAGAGTCCTGGTCCACAACGTCTACTCTCGCAGTATACACTGGGTTGTCAGAGTCCTGGTCCACAACATGTACTCTCGCAGTATACACTGGGTTGTCAGAGTCCTGGTCCACAACATGTACTCTCGCAGTATACGCTGGGTTGTCAGAGTCCTGGTCCACAACGTCTACTCTCGCAGTATACGCTGGGTTGTCAGAGTCCTGGTCCACAACGTCTACTCTCGCAGTATACGCTGGGTTGTCAGAGTCCTGCTCCACAACGTTTACCTCGCAGTATACGCTGGGTTGTCAGAGTCCTGCTCCACAACGTTTACCTCGCAGTATACGCTGGGTTGTCAGAGTCCTGGTCCACAACGTTTACCTCGCAGTATACGCTGGGTTGTCAGAGTCCTGCTCCACAACGTTTACCTCGCAGTATACGCTGGGTTGTCAGAGTCCTGCTCCACAACGTTTACCTCGCAGTATACGCTGGGTTGTCAGAGTCCTGGTCCACAACGTGTACTCTCGCAGTATACGCTGGGTTGTCACAGTCCTGCTCCACAACTCTCGCAGTATACGCTGTGTTGTCAGGGTCCTGGTCAACAATTCTCGCAGTATACGCTGGGTTTTCGGATTCCCAAAACTTGACAATGCGTACGTTAGTCACTTTGACATTACGTTCTGATGCGAATGACATTATAGACCGTACAACCTCTGTATAGGAACCACCGGCTTTGATCCGCGACATTAGTATACGTTTCGTTCGTTGTCTACGTTCTTCACCTTTGAACACATTCAATTTCAATTCATTTATTCACTTTAAGCTTTTTCAGTTTATCAGTACATGAATGTAATAATCAATACTATACAATTATAGCCTTTTGATGAGGTCGATACATTGTTTTATCAACAGGAGAAAAAATATCGACCAAGGACGAAGTCCAAGGTTGATATTTTTTCTCAGGTCGATTAAATCATGTATCGACCGAAATCAAAAAGGCAATAATAGTTTTATTATAAATTTATATTTTTTATTTGAATTGAGACTACAAGAGAAAGCTTTTTTTTCAACGACATTTAATCAAATTCTCAAACAATATTATAACGATACAATATTAAATACTTCCTGAACACTTTAACAGCTGTTGATGTTTTCCGTTTGATATTGTTAGACTCCACGCCGTCGAGAATAGAATCTTTTGGATTATTTGTTAGATCGACGAACCTGCCGTCTGCCATTACGTTACATTTGTACGTCATATTTCTATTTTTAGAAACACCCAGTCAACCAGCCTTTTTTAACAACCTTTTTTGCGCGACTGGTCAATATGAATTTTTATTGGGAATCACGTGAAGCTATCTTAGCCAATCAGAAAGTGTAAAAAATATCAATTTAAAATCAATATAATCACATCGACAGGTACTGCACTACAACAATGGTTATTGGGATAAGATAAAGTTTCACAGAGAATGGACAAAATCAAGTAACATAAAGTTTATCATTAAATTAAGGTTTTTCTTAATTGAGTTGCATCATATATATATTTACTTAACATGGCCAATTCCTTCAAATTTTTTTAACTTAAAAGTTTATTCAGTTTGAAAACCGACGGTTTTTTCCAGTAGTACATTTTTATACGACTCACTCTTAAATCTTGAAAAGTTTGACAAATTAGCAAAAAATGGTATTCATCCTCTATATCGCCAGATTTGCAGACACTGCAAGTACGTTTATTTCTATTGATATTTCGATATCGACCTGTTTCAATATGCTGATAAACGTGTCAAAGCAATTCTATTACGCTTTGTGATATATTTACACAAATAATGTTGCAATGTTATATCATCAACTAAATGTCTATACAAGTAACATTTCGAGGGGTTCTCTAATAATTTAAACCTCTCTTGTCGTGAACTAAAACAAATTCTCTGCTTAATAACTGGCAGGGCTGCAGATATATTTAAATTTCTTTGATTTAACCACATTTCACCTAATCCATATAAAAAAAAGTTTATTTTTCACAAATGTTACCCAATTAAAGACACTATTCCTTTTCGGCATATTCATGAGTTCCTCATAAGCAGCTTTTAGGACACAGTTTTAAGTATTTAATAGCTTGAACCAGTACTTAATAACATTATATTGCTGGGTATATATAATTGGAAATCTACCTAATTCAAAATAAACCATAATATTACACGTGGATTTCTTGACATGTAAAAAAAATCCAAGTGAACCTTCTCAATTCAAATTCATATTTCTATATTTCGTATATAATGCGAATACTGCCTTTCGACCTTGCCCTGATAATTGCCTTTGTGCATTTAAATAAAATTCCAAGATAAGTAAACTGTTCCACAACCTTTAATGTCTTTCCATCAAAAAAAACACATCTCATCAGTTCGTCAAGACGTTTCTAAAGACGACAATTTTTGTTTTATCAGTACTTACAAACAGTTTCCATGAATTTGCATAAACAAATAATCTGTTCAACATATTCTGTAGGTCCTCTGCTGATTCAGCAAGCAGCACCAAATCATCCGCATACATTGATAGAAAGAGACTAGTAAGTTCGCCAAATTCATATGGCTTAATACCGTTAATAATCAAATCGTTTTCAAAGTCATTTACGTACATTGAAAACATTATTGGAGATAAAATTTCCCCCTGGGCGAGGCCCAGATTATTAGCAAAAAAAATGAAACATTTTCCATTAGTTGAAATTCATGTCTTGACTCTTTTGTACTTCACTTTCAAGATTAATACCAGCTTCACTCGAATTCCTAGTTTAGATAATTTGTACCACAATTTACAACGATCAGTAGAGTCAAAAGCTCTCCTGTAATCAACAAAACAACAATAAAACCGTTTACTATTCAACGATTTGTAATTAGAGCATGTAGCGCAAAAATTGCATCTACCGTACTAGACCCAGATCGAAAAACAAATTGAGCATCAGTGATAATATCATTCGACTATGACCACTCTATTAGTCTTTTGTTCAATACAGATGCAAATAGTTTCGCCATACAACTCAAGAGACTGATTCCTCGGTAGTTGTTAGGGTCGCTTTTGTTACCTATCTTATAAACAGGAACCATCACTGCAGTGGACCAATCTTCAGGAAAACATCCAGAATTAAATACATTATTGAAAATAGTATAAAGAGTTTGGAATAAAATGTCACCAGCTTCGATCAAAATGACATCTTGAGTACTCGGCTATAGAATTTTCAATTTCAAAAAAATGGATCACAATTATATTGCGTATGATAATTTGATCTACTTGGGCGGGATGTACACTACCGCAACAACAACATCTTCACTATTATCAAACAACTCTTTATACTATAGTATATACTGACGTTTGTTTATCTAGTTTGTATTTATATGCATTTTTATATATTACACGTCAGCTAAGATTGTAATAACTTATTTATTTATGCATTGTAATTATCAAATTATTATCCATTTGTTGTGGACCGCTTTAGAGTAATTTTACAAATTATAAAGAGCGCTATATAAATGTTGCATATTATTATTATCATTTATCTAATCTTGACCATACCACTGAATCAAACAAAATGTTATCAATTGTAATATAACCTTTGAACTTTTCTCGTATTAAAAGAACGATACCATCTCCTTGGGCGTAATTTGACAGTTTTCTTGGAATACACAAAGAAAAAACCCAATCATTTCTAAACAATAATCACTTGGTATCCAACATTCTGTTAGAATTATTTTATCATAAGTAGAAATAAATATAATTTTTATATACTGGATATTAGATTTTGTACATAAACCTCCATTAACATTCCATGAAATTACCCTTAGACGACCATTCCCTGAGTGGTCCTATCTACTTTCTCGTCCATGTGTGGGGTTTCCAGCTGACCCTCTGCCTCTGGCTGGTTTATCGGTTATCGTACGCGTGGACACATCAAGTCCCACATACAGTTCCCCATCGAAGCACAACTTGTCCTTTACCAGGACCGCACGCTTGTTGTCGGCTTGCACCTGTTTGCACACAGGCCGCAATTTCTTCGTGGTCTCCTGGACACACTTGGGAAATTGCTCACTGATATAAACAGCACTACCTTTCAGATTATTTTCGCTATTCCGTCCAATTTACTTAGTTTGTCTTTCATTTCGTCCACTTTATGGATAAGTGTCCGTGTCCAGCTAGGGGTCGAGTCGGCGTGCATGGTAGGGTGGCTGGTCCGGAAGGGGGTACAGCATATATAGTCGGGGATTGGAGATTGTGCTAGTTAGTTTAAACTTTATTTTATTATGGTTATAGCAATAGTATACATACATAATATAAACGTAAGGATACAGAAACAAGTACACAGTACTTATGTTAATCCGTCTCCTTATATTGATATGAGCTATGGACTGGTATTGACAAAATTATGATACATGTGTCATAAATATGATATATATATATCTATATAACAAGTGCAGGGGAAAGAAAGAGAAAGGGTGCGCAGGGGTCGGAATGGGGATCACTGGGTGGCATCGGGGTGGGCATCAAAGCTGCAGAAATGCAATTTGTCGAACGAACACTAATTGTTTCCAATTCTAGTTCAAAGTATATACAGTATTTGATTTAAGTATTGGGACTGTACATCTGTTCCTTGTAATTTTTACTGTAAGCAAGCATACAGTAAACAAATAACAAAACGATAAAACAATAAAAGGATTTCTGGCATTTAGAAACGTTTAGACTGACTGATGAAGTTTTGAACACAATCAAAAATAACTTCGTTGAACTGAACAGGGAATTCTGAACTACCATGGAGTAAAAGGTTAACGTTATAATTGGGAGGAAGGCGACTAAAACATTGAAGTCTAAGCTGCTGGTAATTAGCACACTGGAGGAGGAAATGTTCAGTTGTTTCAGTAGACATATTACACGAACACATAGGACTATCAACTAAGTTACGAGTGAATAGATGAGTATTCAATGAGCTGCAGTTCATTCTCAGTCGTGCATGATGGATTTGGCCGTGTCTGCTTCTACAGTAGTAATAGTGTTGAGGGACGGAGCGAGTAGAAAGAGTGTTGGCGTTTAGAAATTGTTTGAGGTTAGTTATTGACGGATTGGATTTTATGTTTTCAGGGAGTGAGTTCCATAAATCAATAGAAGAGGGAAAGAAAGAATCTTTATAGTGTTTTGTCCGACAGTTAATTTGACAGAAATTGTTAGCTTTCCTTGTGTAGTGAGTATGAATATTAGAATGGCGAGCAGGTAGAAGGTTATTTAGATAAGGAGGGCACTGACCATGAACAACTCTGTGGAATTTAATAATTTTATGATTTCTCCTACGAGATTGTGCTAGTTCATATTCATATACTGGGGCGGACTATAGGAACACATACAGTTGAGTGTAAGCTAACCTTTACACCTAGTGTTCTAGAAGTGCATTACATTTAAACTACAGGTAAACTAGTAGTGCACTACATCCTGAACCACATATAGGTGAAATACCCCTACAGGTAAATGGGAAGTCCCATGCATCTACCTGTGATTCTTACCTGTACCTCACCTGTGTAGTACTTAGAAGCTGGCCTTATCATAAGTTCATATTATCAATGTCAGGGACGTATATATGAGACACACCTATACGTCCCTGTCAATGTTATGTAGTTATTTTTCTCAAACAACCTTCTTTCTTTCATTTCAAAACTATAAATTTTGTCATCTTGATAATTACTGTAAGAGTTGTCCTAAACATTTCCTGCATACAGGACATACATAAAAAAATTTAACTTACAATTTTGATGTCTTATATTTTGTAATTTAATAAACATCATTTACACCATTGACGTTTTTTATATTTGTTTACCAATTTACATTCAAGTATATTGAAAAATTAGAGCAATATCCATTGATAATTATTTGTTTAGGATATATAATTCCCCTTGAAGAATTAATAACTAATAAATTAAACTAAATATATATTTTTATTTAATACATTTATCCCTCAGACCTGTATATTCATGGACGCGCTATAGAGTTTTGTCAATCTTTATTTTTATTTAATTTTCTATATCTAGACCTGTATGTTTATCATATAAAAAAGTGTTGATATATATATATATAAGAATTTGAATTTGAAAAAAAAAACGTAATACAACAAATTTTAATTTAGTCAGGCCTCAGGTAATTACCTGAACTGTCTCAGCCTCATCTCGGAACACCTGCTGACGTAAGCCTGTCAGTGACACAATTGAGGTGTGAATTCATCACCTGACTATCACTGGTGAAATTTGGAACCAATTTAATTAAAGGGCTCAGCTGGAGATGACCAGGATCATATGATAATGCATATTTTAAGTTTAGCTCAGGTTTATAATGTTTATAAACCACATTCATGACATGAAATTAAAAACCATTGAGATTATTTGATATTTTCATATTTCCATTTAAAAAGTAGATGTAATCTGTGGACGAGCTCTGGTTTTATGGTAGCTGTGTACGGTAGATCTAGAGATTAATGGGGAAAAAAGACCAATGCCTGAGAATTGTCAACACCGAGATTTAACCGTACACTGCATAGATGTAAATGTATACATTTTTGTAAATTGTATATCATTTCCAATTAAAAAAAAGGACTATAAAGTGTATACACTGATGTATCCTATGTATGACACTTGTGTGAAAACCATGGTTACCACATCAAAAATTACCGAAAAATGCAAAATGTCACTGTTTTTGACACAAAATTTGACCTATGCAGATAGGATTTTTTTTCTTAAGTTCTTTCTAAAATTACAGCTTACTAACTTGGTTGCAGAATTATAGGTCGTACGCTTAGATTTTCCGCTATTTTCCCTCATGTGCTGTTGTCGAAATTTCACTTCCTGTAAAGCTAGCTTTTCCTGTGTAGACACCCATTTCGGAAGGGTCAAAATTTTAATCTCTAACCAAAAAAATTTTTTTCTCTTTTTACAAATGTGAAGTCAACAAAGTCCACTTTATCATGCTTAAGCCAATTTTACTCCTTATTTTTTTTTTTAGATTTTCATAGGCATGCTATTATAGGGGTTATTCATTGTACAAAAATATCACACCATGGCCACAAAAGCCTTCTGTACACTGCTACCTATACGTCTCTGCTCTGATGAAGATTTTGTTTTGTTTCATTCAAAACATTTAATAATTCAACAAATACATTGATAGTAAATAGAATAACATTAAAAAATAATTTAAAAGAATATAAGTCTAAATCGATCTTTACCAAATTCTGATTTTCTTAAATATTGTACTTAAAATAAGTATTTTATGAAACTTGAATTGATACATTTTGATTTCTAAATCTTTACATATATATATACTTATCAAATGAATACATGATGAAAAATAATCTACAGTTTATATTGGGCGAAATATTGTTACGCCCAGTCGCTAAATGCAGTTTGATAAACATTTAAACTAAAATTCATTATACTTATTTTTTTCTTATAATCAATATAAAAGAATTCAATCTAAAAATGATGCATTTCCCATATGTAGGCCTAAATATTGAAGACAATTACAGGGTGTATTAAACATGACGTGAAGGTTTGTGTATATGTAATAATTATTTAAAAAAAAGAACAATTTAAAAACATGTCAGTTTAATGGAATCATTTCAATTAATTATACATTCTAATTTCTAATCATACAACCACGGACTTAGCCAAGTCCAACAAATAAATGATATGCAGTTATCTTAGCCTATATTAGATATAAGTAGCCTATGCCAGTCACATTTATTAAACTAGTGACTTATATGATACATTTGTATCTAACTAACAATGGACAGATACAGATCTACAGGTAGAATCATTTACCCTCCAGGCATAATTATGCACTTGACCTGCCTGGGCCACATCCTCCCAGAGTTTAGGATAGGGGACACCCCTAGGGCCTGTAGGCTGGCTGTAGTTAGCCAGGTGTGAATGTCTCACCTCCCTCTCCCCACAGGGCCATCACTGGACTACTTTGATTATACGCTAGGGCCCTGCTAATTGATGAATGATGATCCAATTTGGTATCTCATAGGTAATACATCGATGGAAAGCCTGTGGCTTGTAATGATGTTATTCATCAGTATTTCATTAATCGAATGATTACATTTTGATAATTGATGATAACATTGTATTACAGTCAATTGGATTACATGTACATGTATATTGGTATTATGGTATGAAGAAGGAAATGGCTTTACAAGTTTATTTGTACATGAATGTATAATGAAACCAAATACCAATGCCAGTACATGTAGGTATTATTGCATGGCTTCTAAATGGGCATCCCGGGAAAACCTACAGCGAAGTTTTTGAATGCATATGTTGTCTGCACTTCCATTTACATTTTCCTGTAATTCCAATATTCAAAGTCCAGTCAAAATGTCTTTATTAGCTACTTGCAAAATTGCATTCCTCGGGAAAGCCCGATAAAAATAGCGCTGATCACGCGTCAAGTGACAGCGTTCTCGGTCAATTTGACGAAGGGGCCCAAGAGGGGACACGTCCGATGATGAAACGGAGTATACATTTAATGAATCACATTCACATTAATGATCAGACGTTAATTACACACGATATTTATATGAAGAAATACATTTCGGCAGCTCTGCATCATTTATCGACACCGGTACAAATGGGTACGGGATATATACATGTACAAGCATGTATTGTCAGAAACCACATGACACTGCACTCTTACGTCTAAATGGAGTGTCATGTGGGTTACCGACGATGACAACCATAGGGCAAACCTTATAATTTCTGTAAAAGGTTACATGCACGAATCCTCATTTAGAATGGTTTCATAAAAGGTGTGCATGCATTGAAAAGTGCAAAAATGAAATGATTCCATTTTTTTTTACAACTCAATGTCTTGAAGATTTTGTTTTCAGACTCTTTATATATTCTTCTAAAATCTATCCAACTTTCAGCGTCATCATACGTTAACACTTACAATTATATATCACAGAAGTCCGTGCACTCATATGACGCACCATAAATTAAACATGTAGATATACATATTTCGAACTTGTCGAGATACTTATATGATTGTCCAATATTTAATCCATTTCAATATGTTATGATAGCTTCGTTTTCATTTTACTTTTTTTTTGCTTTTTGTAAATTAATTTTAAATGGTTCGTTGACATTTTCAACACAACTCCAGGCATGGGACATACATGTATATGGATTTTTTTTAATTAATGACTTCGGTTATGCATATATTTTGATTCGTATCAAATTCAATACCGGGGTCCCAACCCGATAATATTTGTACCTTCCGTATTTTATAGATAAGGAATGAAAAGCAATTTTTTCCGCGCCTGATGACATATATATATATTCAAATTGAAGCCATATACACTCTAACCTCAGTCGCACTTAGACCGGCTTTTTACAACGTAAACAAAAGACCCCCCTCCCCAATACGTTTTATCTTGTACATGTATATGAAAAGGTCTTTCTCTCCATCAATATAATTCAATAATTCCGTTTTACTGGAATAGTATACAGGGATTATTACAAAACAAGCTTTAGTTTTACGTACGCATTTCATGTAACAGAGGAATGAAAGAGTTATCCCTTGGGAGGACCCAAAACCAAATCAAAGCTGTTTGTACTCGCGGCCGCGCGGTCAGACCGAAGAAAACTGTAACGTGCAAACAGTGGGGCAGTTAGTTTCTCCATTGAATACTTCCCATCCCTCATTATGCTTCCGTAATATAATTCTTGCGTTATGTTTTGACCATACGGAAGCCGGTTAGTGCCACATGAAGTAAACTTTTTATGTCGTACTTACGACTTATTATTTCGTAATTACGACTTAGCTATCTCGTAATTACGAGATAACTAAGTCGTAATTACGAGATAGTTAAGTCGTAATTACGAGATAACTAAGTCGTAATTACGAGATAGTTAAGTCGTAATTACGAGATAACTAAGTCGTAATTACGACATACTAAGTCGTAATTACGACATACTAAGTCGTAATTACGAGATAGCTAAGTCGTAATTACAAGATAACTAAGTCGTAATTACGACATACTAAGTCGTAATTACGAGATAGCTAAATCGTAATTACGAAATACTAAGTCGTAATTACGACATAAAAAGTTTACTTCATGTGGCACTAACCGGCTTCCGTGAATAGCCAATACCTGTATACTATATCAAATTTGTATAGGTTATTGCATGGTTTTCGAGTAACAAGGGATTTATTACACCCGAGCGAAGCGAGGGTGTAATAAGTCCCGAGTGACGAGAAATCATGCAATAACTGACTTACTGCATGCTTGCCCTTCTCGAAAACACAACATGTGGTAGTGAGCACTAATTATCCCCAGGTAAGTTCTCAGGTAAGATCAAAGGTAAGTTCCCTATAAACAGTCTTAGTGTGTCTTTCACAATGGATGCAAGTGTTTTTCTGGATGATGATTTTGGGAATTTTGCATTGGCACCATCATAAAGTCACCTAGATATTTTGGATATAAGTACCAAAACTCTGTAATTTGAAGGCATACAAAAGAACAGAGGTTTGCTGCCCCTGTGTCAAAGATAATATTCAAAGACCTTTTTAGCAGCAGTATAAAAATACCAAAAGTAACAATACTTGGGAGACAGGTATGTTGAATAGTTACTTTTAAATATAAACAATGAATGATTTAATGAAACAGTTAATTCATTCATTAATTCTAATTAATTCATAATTGATTAATTGACTAATTAATCAATCAATTAAATCATAATACTTGTTAAGAATTTCTCATTTTTTACTTTCAGAAACTTTCACCAAGTCTTTTGTAAAACATTGAAATGTGTATAATTTGCATTTATTGTTGTTTCAATTATGGCTCTTATTTAATCCTTTGTTGTCACAGTCTACGGCACACATGTCCAGCCCCTTTCATGGCCACACAATCCTGATTGGTCTTGAAAAGGGGATTATGGAATTATGTGTGTAGTGGAC
Organism: Mimachlamys varia; assembly: GCA_947623455.1. Classification (NCBI taxonomy): domain Eukaryota; kingdom Metazoa; phylum Mollusca; class Bivalvia; order Pectinida; family Pectinidae; genus Mimachlamys; species Mimachlamys varia. Next base: position 43,854,867 of record OX392533.1, read on the forward strand.
TGTGGCAACAAGCGATTTATTGTCCACACTTTTCTTTTGTGAGACTTGGGAAGTATGCAGTAAAGCGACACACGGTATTACACTGAGTACAGCTCAGGGCTCACTGCTTGGTCAGGGCCAGTACAAAGGCATTATGTAACTAACAACGTTTTCCAGTCTATAAAACACTATTTTCCAAACTTCAGTGTCTATACAGCATATTCACATCAAACGAAACTAAATTTCCACTCATTAGTCAAATTTAACAAGTTTGCAAGCAATTATTTTGTTAAACTTACGGAGCTGTGAAAAAAAACCAGTCTGTCTATCTTGACGCATGCGCACTTCACTTACGTTAAAGAGGCGTCACCATAGTGAACTTAATTTGTAAGGCAGAAGAGTCAAATAACTTTGACGTGAATCATTGTGATTTATACATACGGGATTATTTTCTTTCAAAAAGATGGCATTTTAGAGAACTGCATTGGAGACGTAATCTGGTATGATAAGTTGCCACTGTCTTGATCCTACATAATAATATTCATGGTTTTGTTGTTTTTTTTGTTTGTTTTTTTTTTTTTGGGGGGGGGGGGGGGGGGCTTTAGTGGTTTGCTGGATATAGGCCTTGAGGTTTAGACAATAAAGGATTAAAACGGATCTCTTCAAGAAAATCACTCCAAAGACAAATAGTTGAAGGTAAAAAAGACTTACGATAAAACTTAGATAGATCGTTTCCATGTCTTGGAATATAATTATGTATTTCAGCCATGATCTCATTTCGTTGTATTATACGGATCGCTCCGTGGCGGTACGTACTATTCAAACTTTTCAAACCGTTCTTTTTCGTATTATCCGTATTAATTACACCGTAGCTAACCGCTGTTTATCCGCCTTGACACGTGTCGTACCGTAACAATCCGTATCACTCATGTCGCCAAATGCCACATTTCCTACATTATCCTGGGTAGATACGTCACAACCCGCAGTCAAACCGTTGTGCATCCATATCGGATCCGTATCGGACTACGATCGCGGTCATCCGTGAGATTTAATTCCTAGCGGAACCGGCGAGGTGATCCGTGAATGTGTGACCTAGGCATAAAATAAGCACTGCTGTATACTTTCTGGTGTTGCTAATTCTCTAAGTGTCTTCCGTGACCTTTTAGCATCTAAGTATGAGCTTTCAGCAAAACAAATATTATAGTATAATAAAGTCTAATATTTGTTGTATTATAAGATACTTCCATCTGTTTCAGTTCGTGGCACACCCGAGTTGTCAACAGCGTCTGGTAACCACCTGGTACACGGGGATGGAGAACATGCAGCGCTCTAGCTGGGCCCGGCGAATCATGATGGTCGTCTTGTTCTTTCTGTCATATCCTTTCTTGGTCCTCGCTCATCTCGTCACTCCAGGCAGAGAAGTAAGCTTCAAGTTCCTTATTAACCTTAAGTCTTACGACTTATCAGTGTTAAACACTTTCCACTTAACGAATTACACATCTGCTGGCCTCTGTTTACTCAAAGGTTGATTTAAGTTTACAACATGTGCTTTTCATTAATCCATTCTCAATATTTATAAGTATATGATATGTCTTTGAATATAAGGAATGTTATGAATACGAAAGATCACTGAATCGTACAACATCTCAACCTCCTGGAATCGTAATTCACAACTAATTTAAGACCTTAATTTGATAGACATCAATATTCAAGCCTATTTTTAGATTGTTGCATGTGTTTGACTGGGTATGACAAACCAGTCCTCGATACCCCGAGGGATACCCAGGGATACGCCTATTACGTTCTCTCTACACTGGAATAGGTCTAGTAAACTTGAAGGCAAACGATTAGCTATTTGATTGGTCTCAGGGAATTACACCCTGACCAATCGATGGACTGGTACTTGCCCTTTGAAGATACAAGTGAGCAAACCCCGACTTAAGATTCTGTCTTCCCTTGGTGTACAACAAAGATCAAACTGGTCTTCTTGTATCATCAACAAGGTGCAGTAAGTACACTAAGACCGGCCAAATGTACGGATTCGCGCCCACGGGATTCCTTTAATGTAGAACAAAGGATCAAACTGGTCGTCTTGTATCATCCACAAGCTGGAGTACGTAACTAGGGAAAGCGTCTGGCCGTGATTCCATATGTTAAAATTTACTGCGAGTTCCATATGTAAGCCATTGTCTATTCTGTTTAATATGTCTTTTAATCAAAATTGTTTTCCTGGAATCTGGAAGAAAGGCATTTTACTTCCGCTTTTCAAAAAAGGGGATACACATCTAGTATCCAATTAAAGACCAATTACGTTATTGTCCTGTATCGGTGAAATTTTTGAAAGAGGTGTTTTTAAACATATTTACAATTATTTTCAAGATAATTCTCTTTTCAATGAAAAACAATTGGTTTTATGTCATGTCTCTCAACAGTACACCAACTTATAGAAATTTACTCAATATTTGTTGTTCATTGGAGCAAAAAACGAATGATGTATTCTTATGAGAAGTCAAACTTTCCTGTATTAAACTTTTTCTAAGATGCATTTTTGGAAAACGGAGTTCATGGCATGGCAGAAAATGAAAAGATAATGATATGTCAGCGTGCTCGATTTTGTGCTATGATCGGTAACAGATACCAATATGATATAATAAGTGATTTTAAGTGAATTTTGCAGGTTTGAACAATTGCAAGACATCTTCATACAATATCTTCCGTATTTGTAATCCGAAATGTACGAATATTTGCAGAAATGATAAAAATAATTCTTTTAAATTATGGAAGTAAAATTTCTCTGACTTTATATCTTAACTCAGGAAAGCGATTTTGCTTCCCCTACCCCTTATTATTTAATGAGAAAATCACAACTTTTTCACAATTTTTTGCAGATTTAACGCGAAATTACAAAAGTTCTGCAATTAAACTTTTTTGTAAATATTTAGCATATGAAAAGAAATGGGCTTCACTGCCTAAAACCATCATAAAAGGGGGTTAAGGTGCTTTATTATTTGTCCCGTTACTACATGTATTTGTGTTATTTTTCAAAATTTTGGGTTCAAAAATAAAAAGTGCTCCAGTTCCACTAAATATATGAAAAAAAATACAAAAAGTAAATAATTATCCACTTGGTTGCATAATTTTCTATAATATTGAACTATAATGTTCAATATTATAGAAAATTATGCAACCAGCAAAAATGAGCTTGCTATGATTAAAAATGGCGAAACACTGATTTTTTCAATCCAGCATCAAAAGGTGAAATTTTGGCCTTTCGCGAAGTGCAAAATATACACAGGAATACGCATTTTCAAAATGGCCGCTGAATTAGTATTTTTTTTAAATAATTAATGTAAAAAAAGTTCTACAAGCAACAGACACCTATATTTTTGACACAATTTTCAGATGCATATACGCTACTAAAATTGATAAAAAATACTTCAATAAAATGTAAAATGTTTAAATGAAATTAAAACGAGACTTGAACGTGACTGAAAATCTCAGAAGAACACATCCTTAAGGGCGATCTTTTGAAATGGTTGAACAATTATATTTCTAAACGTCAGTAACAAGTTTCAGTTTAAAATGTGTATTCCAATACAGGTTACACGAATGCTGGCGAACCACAGGGAAGCGTTTTGGGACCCTTTTTAGTTTTAATATATATAAATGATATTGTTGATAATTTGAATAGTATATCTTGTTCATTAGCCGAGGACACTTCCTTAACGTATTCTTCATCATCTTTTTCAGACATTCAAAGATATCTTAATAATCCCTTGCAAAAACTTAATAATTGGTCCCAACACTGGCTCACTAAATTTAACCCACTGATGCATTGCTTAAAACGAATTCGAAAAATGTATTATCCTTACATCTTACTTTTGGAGAAAAAACTTTGAATTTAGTTGATCACCATAGACATTTAAGTGTGACGTTCAGTTCGGATGCAAAGTTGTCTCTTCACATATCAGAAATTATAAAACATGTATGAAAAAGGTATCGGTATTGAAATTTTTGTTAATTAGGAGAATTTTATTACGAATTATAAATTATTTGTGTTGCGTGTATTGGAATATGCGTGTGATGTATGGGATGGTTGTTTTCTGGCAGATGTAAATAATCTAGTTCAACCATTATCTGAAAGAAGAAAGCTTCGGAAGCTTTTAATGATGTTTAAGCTCCATAATAATTGAAATCCTTCTTATTACCATAATCTTCTTCCTCCAAGAGAACGTAACATGTATAATGTTAGATATTTCGATTGTCTACAACTTATGAATCCTTTATCCCGTCTTCTGTTAGATTTTGGAATAATTTACCTATTGATGTCAGAGAGCAAACCATTACTAGTATTAAATCCAAAATACAAAACAACTCTCATTCATTACCTATTTGTTATCTAGCTGGAAATAGAAAATTAAATATTTTACAGACAAGGTTACGACATTCTTTTTGTAGCTTAAAATATTATTTGTTTAGAGTAAATATAGTAAATGATAAATGGTCCAACCTGTGTATGTGGTAATGAATGTGAAAACGTATATCAATACTTATTTTATGGTATATTGTATAGAAGAGAGCGTTGAGTTTTATGTGACAATGTCTATTGTAATGTGGCTCTCGGTGTTATTCTTCGGGGTTCACCTCAATTATCTGATGAATAAAACGGCTATATTTTCCAAAGTGTTCAAAATTTAATTAAATCCAGTAATCGATTTTAGGTCAATATAGCCCCCCCCCCCCTTCTCTCTCTCTCTATTACGTGCCTGCGAGATTCTTTTAATGTACATCAAAGGATCAAACTGGTCTGGTCTTTTGTATCCTCCACAAAGTATTATTAGTACACTGAGACTTCGATTTTGCTATGAAATAATTTCCATGAGTGAAGAAAAAAGATTATCGAGAATGGACAAAATCAACCTCAATGGATTGATTCACATTTGTTAACTTTAACTCAGCTGTATAAAACTAAGATTTACTTTACCGTGATACTTGTATGCGTTTATAGAGGCAGTATGGGCAGTACAACTCTAGTAATATGCTGATTTACTTACTTGTTCGTTTTGTTTTTTCGCCAGTGTGTGAAGTACCTACGTTTTCCGTGTGTCAAATTCATTTGTCAGACGATGTCGTTTCTTATCTTCCTCGTCCTCATCATCGTTTCCACGGCGGAGTCTTCGCGAACGGTGTCCAACAAAATCACCCTGGGCACAGAATTTCCAGCTATCCACAGCATTTATACGGAGATCAGAGCATTTTCTAATGCAACAATGTACGGCTATGATTTTCCGTTAAGACCATTAGCCCCAACCATGACACAGATCCTTATATCATTCTGGGTAATAGGTAAGTAGAGGCGCGGAAACAATTACCTGTATCCATTTCATACAAAACCATAGTTTTTTTATCGAATAAATAAATATACAGCATGTGATATAGCGCACTATTCTAAAAGCATTTATTTTAATTTTCGTTTGGGTTAAATTCCGTTGTTTACGCTTGAAAACAAATTCATTTCGTGGATTCCGTGTTTCATTTCTCTGATGACCTTATACATGTATATACTATACTAAACCAGAATATCCATCTAGCGGTAGCGCAAAACAACAAAGAGCTCCGCTTCATCGAGTGACTTTGATCACTGTTTTCCGTACGTGTTTATCACGTTTCTTAAGCAGGAATATTACTTCTCTGAATATTCCATACGCATGGTGACTTCCAGTATCGAACCCCGGCCTAGGACACATATGATTACACCTCTCGTCACTTTGGTTTGATTTGTTTGACTGTCTTTGCAAATGGAATCCATGAAAATAATACTCTCGCAAAAACCTAACTGATATATATCAAACTATAACATTTTATATGTGTTACTGATATACATTAAGTAGATTGTTTCATATTTATTATAGTATTCTGTTTTATGGAGGCATGTGGTCTAGTGGTAGGATGCTGGGTTCGTGATTAAAAGGTTGCGAGTTAGAGTCCTGGCCACGGCATTTGTGTTGTATCCTGGAGCACGATACTTGACTCCGCTTTTTCCAGCCTACTCAGCTGTTAATGAGTACGTGGTTGGGCAGAGCTAAATATTGTAGAATGCTAGCTGTCAGTACCGAAATGGCAACACCGGTTGTATCAGTGTGAGGAAGCCACGTGACTTAATAGTATCGTACACGCCAAATTCAAAGATGGAGAACACCGCTTCGGGTACGTAAATAAGTAAAAATTTTCTTTATACGATCCCGATCTTTTAACCTATAAGGCGCAAAGTACCCCTTGATATGATCGTCATCTGTCCTGAAAATATGCCGTTTTGAGATGCTTTAGGTTTTATGTCAACTCCAATAATGTTGTTTGTCAGCTCCGGAGCTAATAACGTACACACCAATGCCTTGTTCTCGGTAGTTTTTCCGTTGTTATACAGAATTTGTCGTTTAGATGTTGATCTATTATTTTTTCATTCATTCATAGGGTTCACTATGGTGTGTATTACTGTAGGGTTCGCTATGATGTGTTTTATTGTAGGGTTCGCTATGATGTGTATTACTATAGGGTTCGCTATGATGTGTATTACTATAGGGTTCACTATGATGTATATTACTGTAGGGTTCGCTATGATGTGTTTTATTGTAGGGTTCGTTATGATGTGTATTACTATATGGTTCGCTATGATGTGTATTACTATAGGGTTCACTATGATGTATATTACTATAGGGTTCGCTATGATGTGTATTACTATAGGGTTCACTATGATGTGTATTACTATAGGGTTCGCTATGATGTGTATTACTGTAGGGTTCACTTTGATGTGTATTACTATAGGGTTCGCTATGATGTGTATTACTATAGGGTTCACTATGATGTGTATTACTGTAGGGTTCGCTATGATGTGTATTACCTTAGGGTTCACTATGATGTGTATTACTATAGGGTTCACTATGATGTGTATTACTGTGGGGTTCACTATGATGTGTATTACTATAGGGTTCACTATGATGTGAATTACTATAGGGTTCACTATGATGTGTATTACTGTAGGGTTCACTATGATGTGTATTACTGTAGGGTTCACTATGATGTGTATTACTGTAGGGTTCGCTATGATGTGTATTACTATAGGGTTCGCTATGATGTGTATTACTATAGGGTTCGCTATGATGTGTATTACTGTAGGGTTCGCTATGATGTGTATTACTATAGGGTTCACTATGATGTGTATTACTGTAGGGTTCACTATGATGTGTATTACTGTAGGGTTCACTATGATGTGTATTACTGTAGGGTTCGCTATGATGTGTATTACTATAGGGTTCACTATGATGTGTATTACTGTAGGGTTCAATATGATGTGTATAGCTGTAGAGTTCGCTATGATGTGTATTACTGCAGGGTTCAATATGATGTGTATTACTATAGGGTTCGCTATGATGTGTATTACTGTAGGGTTCGCTATGATGTGTATTACTATAGGGTTCACTATGATGTGTATTACTGTAGGGTTCGCTATGATGTGTATTATTGTAGGGTTCACTATGATGTGTATTACTGTAGGGTTCGCTATGATGTGTATTACTGTAGGGTTCACTATGATGTGTATTACTATAGGGTTCACTATGATGTGTATTACTGTAGGGTTCACTATGATGTGTATTACTGTAGGGTTCACTATGAAGTGTATTACTGTAGGGTTCACTATGATGTGTATTACTTTAGGGTTCACTATGGTGTGTATAACTGTAGGGTTCGCTATGATGTGTTTTATTGTAGGGTTCGCTATGATGTGTATTACTATAGGGTTCGCTATGATGTGTATTACTATAGGGTTCGCTATGATGTGTATTACTATAGGGTTCAAGATCTAAACGACAAATTCTGTATAATGACGGAGAAACTACCGAAAACAAGGCGTTGGTGTGTACGTTATTAAACGATCTCCGGAGCTGACAAACATTATTATTGGAGTTGACAATAAAACTGAAGCATCTCAAAACGACATATTTTCAGGACAGATGACGATCATATCAAGGGGTACTTTGCGCCTTATAGGCTAAAAGATCGGGATCGTATAAAGAGAAATATTACATATTTACGTACTCGAAACTCGAAGCGGTGCTCTCCATTTTGAAATTTGTCGTGTACGATATTATTAAGTCACGTGGCTTCCTCACACTGTGTATGTTCTCCAGGGAGATGGGAGCGATATTGGCTGGTTGCTAATGCCCTACAACCACTGATAATAATTTGTGAACTGCCTTTTAGACGACCTTTACATTGTAGGTTGTGATTAAGCGGTATATAAGAACTTGAAGTATGATTATTATTTTCTCCGTTGAAGGATTTGCGTGCCAGGAATGTGCCCAGCTGTTTAACGATGGGATCTGGGAGTACATGAAGTCGTGGTACAATCTCATGGACATCACTTTGTTATGTGTGTACTTCTCAGCCTTCACTCTACGATATGCCGTTATGTTTAAGGTATGTACAACAAAACTGTTACCTCGGTAATGGCAGCGGGTTTTAATGGTGTAGCTATGGATTGCGAGAAGCACAGCCAGTAAGTAATCTATGAAAGCGTAGCTGAATCGACTCATTTCGGTATTCATCATCCAACATGAATCACTAGCGATTTTACTTCATTTCTGCCTTTGTCCAGTAGGCATTTATATTGCCCATGAATGCTAACTGAAAGCAGTTCAATGCTTAAAAATATACATATACCGCATATAGAATCTAACATGAGTTTCAATTTTTATCTCACCTGGACTAAAGTCCGGTGAGCTTATGCCATGGCGCAGCGTCCGTCGCCCGTCCGTCGTCTGTCAACATTTGCTTCAAATCACTACTAGTCAAAATGTCCTCATTGGATTTTGACCAAATTTGGTCAGAAACATTCTTGGGAAAGGGTGACAGATTTTGCATAAATGGTGACTCTGACCCCCAGTGGGCCATAGGGGCGGGGCTCAGTAGGGGAAATAGAGGTAATTCCTCTAAATCACTACCAGTCATAAAGTTATGAATGGATTTGAACCAAATTTGGTCAGAAACATCATTTGGGGGAAGGGGAACAGATTTCGCATTAATGGCGATTCTTGCTTTAATCCAGTTGAGCGAAACTGACCCACTGGGCCTCTTGTTTATGAGCTTTATGAAACAAGTCTAAAGTCTCGTTACATATTTCAGAGGCTAGATTAAATTAAAAAGTTTTATAAATCACATAAAATGATACTGTTTATCACATTTTTAAAGTGTGTCATGTATTCGTCTAAAACGACAATTCGCATACATCATTGAAAGGAAAAACACCGCCATTTCGTCGTGGGGAAATCAATGACGTCATGTAATTACCTTGTCTGAATATGAAGCTTAAACTAATTAAAGGGCGATGGTTTTTACGCTATGGCGTTCTACGCTGACAGCGTATTATTGCCAGTCAGAAAAACCGGAAACGCCACAGTTCCTTTCTATCTACGATGACCTCTTGTGGACGTTATTGGCATTTGTTTTACATATTATATCGTGATAATAGACCAGTTTCACAATCGTCTCGGTAGCTAAAAATAGTCGCATCACGGTCGTTTACAGGCGAACTCCAACTCATCATGAATTCAAGTAATCATGAAATAGACACTTTTATTATATTACAAAAATGTATAGCCTATGAATACTAGAAAAAAATGTGTTTTCCACTTTTGTGTTGATTAATAAATTCAAATTCTTACCACGGAATTATTTTGATATCTAAGTCCGTGCTTTTCAAGCCATACGTCTCTGTCTATGATTTTTACATACAAACAGGACATTGTGGTTCAAGTTTTATCAAAACATGTTAATGAAAATATGAACATAATACATTTTACGTATTAGTCCAGTCAAATAAGGGATTAGACGGGACAAAATTGCAACAGAATGTAAAAAAAGCGTACCAAAATTTACCAATGGAATTGGTTTTTTTTTTTTTTTTTGGCACAAATTAGGGTCAGCGTAATTGCACACTGGGCCAAATTGAAGTGCAATAACTAATTATTATACAATTCTGATTGTGAAATGAATAGCTATATTTCATAACCAGTTAATTGTATATTACAGATTAGCCAAAATCATTTTGCTGATAAGTCTTTAAAAAAAGATGCATCAATATCCCTAAAAATCCTTTTTACTTGACGATAATATCTTTTTCACATTTTAAGTGCAGAAAATATCATTTAATAATCTCTGTAGCAAAATAAGATCGTATTTATTTTTTTAATAATGGCATCTAATTTAATTGTTTTTGATTGGTAATTTATTTACACACAAAAAGTCGTCAAAATGTGCTGATTTATGCTTTACATATTTCCTTCACATGTGTTTTATTGATAAGAAATACAAACTCTCAAACCATTTTCATTTCCATTAAAGTGTTAACATTGCTCGAATAAGATAAATGAGCCAATACGCTTAAAACCAAACCTTGAAAACACTACATACCTTATTCAGTTTAATCTGGACGGTTCATTATTCTGAACAGCAAAACTCCTTATTTCTCTGCCAAGTTTAATCAGATTACCTGAAGACTTTATACCATGAAAGCATGTGAAAAGATTTTAACAATCTATGTTTTACATTATTAAAATACAGGTTGCATGAATTGAGAAATCATTCAATATTGAAATTGAAACAGTTCAAAATTGGCCTCAAAGCCAACTTTCAGATTGAAAAAAAAACTGTATGAAGGCATCAAGTCTCGTATAAGAAAACAATAAATATGTAATATATTAATACATTTATTCATATCTAGCAATGGTATTTATGATCATTTTTATTTTCTTTTGTCGGGGAAGTTCAACATTCGGATGGTTTTTAGTGACTTTGACTGTGCAATAATTTCTATGGATTTAGTTAACTTGTTTGTATTAAACATGAACTAGTTGTGGTGTAGACCCTAATTAACAAAATATAAAAACATATTCTGTTGTAATTTTGTCCTGGTTCGGCAAGGGATTTATATAATTATATGTGACATACAAGTGTATCTCGCATATATATACGTCCCTGGTTAGGCCTATGTTTTGGCTAATATGAATGGACTATATTTTTTTCTAAAATTTCTACCTGCTACATTGGCACCAGAGCCAAACCAGAACTTAATCTACCCTTAATTATTTGCCTGTGATGTTATAGTAAGCTAAAGTTAAAAACAAATAAGTATGTGTTTACTCTTTCAATGCCGCGCCATATTCCAGAGTCAAATGCCCGATTCTTTATTTAGACGAAGAAATTTTTAATATACCTGCTAGGTCTATATTTATATCGTGTATTTATGAAACCAGTATTGTATAAGATGGGTGTTCTAGGCGATGTGACATTTTAGACGTTTGTGCACCGACATGTACGTGTCACGATTCAGTCAGTGATTTCATGACTTCAGGTATATTGACGAGACTGGCGATCGATTTTCAACGGCCATAAGTTATATAAATTAATTGTATAATAACCCTCATTTATCTAAGTATGAGAAACAGTTACCTCGCAACACGGAATTGATGAGGTATTAAATTTATTGCCGACAACGGGAGTCATACCCATTTTCAGCACCCTATATATGTGTACCTGTGACAGCTTGAACACATGTGCCCTCGCGATCGTCAAGCACCGGCAAAAGCAGCATGCCGTAATATTGACTGATGAATGTGATAGCATTTACTACAATACACTCTTTAATATGTGCACGTGGTCACGACCGACATGTTCATCTGTATATGTCAATACTTTGTCGCTTTCTTGTCTGTATATCTGTTTGTGATTCATGTGTTTACAACTAACAACTCAACATCAAACCGGAAATGATTCTTACAACCTCCGCCTCGTTCTGGGTATCACATTGGCAAGGGAGGTAACAAGAAACAGCGATTGTGAAAAGGGTCTATTCCTATAAACCCGGCAATAACTAGATGTACAAATGAATCCGTTATGTGAACTATCATATTCACTTTCTCGTGTAAGTTTGGTAATTTCTAATTATTTAATCTAATCCATAATTCATCAAACAACATTTTGCAAGCTCATGTTTATGATCAGTCGTTCAACTTCCGGTCGGAAACAATAAAGATATACACCACCTACCGAAGTAAGCTGAACACTACAACAGACCTAGGATCACGCAAATGTCTTCAAATATAATCAAAACTAGGCTTTAAACTCAGTTTCCTTTAAAAGGGTGACCCCATATTATCATACAACGTCCATACAAAACATCTTAAATACGGTCTGTGTTGTCCCTTGAGTGTGTGTTCATATGTCACACAAATTATAGCATGCTTTCCATGATTGCTGATGATATACTGTAACGATTTCCGCCGACGTATCTGGGGTTCGCTTCGCAAGTATAGCGAAACAGTAGTCACAGACTACTTGAAATCTGCCACATACATGTCAATCCGGGCGAGCTCTCTAATCTTCTGTAGGGATCTTCTTGATATCAGTCAATGTCGGTTCAGTCAAATTAATTCGTATAAATGAACAACGAAGGCCATATTATAAGTATAAATGTTATTATTTTGTAAGGAACAGAAATAATACTTACAGTACAAATTATCCCAAATATAACAATCTCAAGCTTTCTCTTTCATACAGTTTCACACTGTTTAATTACATTTGCCCCAACTTGTTAATAAGTTATGAAATAATACAAGACTCGGTGCACCCTTGTTATGGATAGTAAGAATGAAAGTTATAACAGGTTAACTGGGATATATGGTGTTGAAAATTAACACCAACAAGTTACTAAATCACTTAGCACTAATTCTAATTTAATATCAAATAGTATAAACTTTGCGAACGGATTCTAAGTAAGATTGTCTATAAAAAGTATACTGATACGATACCCGTGATAACACAGGCTAGTGACAATCCTTGGAAGATAACTAAGATAAAGGAAATAATTATAATTTCCTAAAATAATGCTATAGTATAAGAAGGCCTAATATTGGACGATTTTAGTATTCAAATAAACTATGCTAACCAACTGTAGTTAATATATAGAGAGAACTATCATGTCTGTCTTGTATCAAAGGAACTGGTGATAACACCAGTTATAATCCAAAGTGAATGACCTTCTTGATATATATATTTACTTACATGTAAGTTTCTGGTAGTCTCAGAATGTTGCTGATGATATATATAGGCCTAATAATTTGTAGAAATACTTGAAGAGATAATCGTAAAGAAACCCGGTGCCTGTCGAATAGCTACTGAAACCAGGGCGCAAGAAACTCGCTATTTATACCCATGGCTGTCAGTGACAGCTCAGTGACAGCCGCCGGCTGTCATTTGGCAACCCGAGGCAACCGGAAGTTGCCTAAGGTAACCAAGTTACCACCATGTTCTTCCGAACTCACTAACTATTTTCAAATAGTTCCTTACCAAAATACAAATTAGCTAACATCCAACTTATTTACAATTTCAATTATAATATTTCGACGTAAAATTCGATATATAATCCATTTAGAATCCGGCTGAGCCGGATTTGACTCTAAATTTACTATACTACTCAAACACCGGACGACCTTCACCGCCATAGTTGACGATAGCAACTATTCAAGTTAGCTTACAGAAAAACATCTATTACAGCTGAAATAAAACGTAAGTACATACACTAACATTGTGTTTATGCTTACTAGGTATCAATTACGCTCGACAATGTAGCTTTTACACGTTCTACTCTCTGTACCGTATACAATTAGCTCTCTGTAGCGACGTCTCGGACAATAATAATGCCAGTTTACATTTAGCACTACAGCACACGGGAACTTCACTGTAAATACAGCGGAAGGAACTTAATACATTCCCACATGAGTAATGTGATATAATAACGACCGAAAACAACCATGTCTATATAGAAACAATAACTGGGGGATACAAGAATGGTAAATTACATCAACAATCTTATCAAAACGATAACATACTGCAGTGATACAATAATAATGATCAGCTGATCAACATAAACATACGCACACTCACTTGCTTAGGTAGCAACAATGTCTCAACATATTACGTGAAACAGTAACAAACGTCACCAACAATGGTGAGAATTACCCACTTTGTTACAATACATGTGATTGGTGTTGATGATTTGATTGATGGTTTGTGGCATGGGATCGGTAAGGTTAATTTAGATAGCCCAATTAAGATACGAAAACACGGCTTGATCAGTGATATATAAATTGGTGTTCCGTTAGTTTGCAATCCGGCAAAGGTATACGCGTCTGATAGCTGAAGAGGGGAGGGGTTAATAGTTATACGGTTGAGTGGGTTGAGAGTTTATAGACTATGTGAACCTGATCTTATAATTATGCAAGACAAACTCATTACATGTATAGAAGCCGATAAACCAAATCACTTTAAATGTATTCACTGGATAAAATTTAGTGAGAGTGGATGGATTTTGCGGGATTGCATACTGCATTCACGTGGTGTTACGGGTGTACACCTGTGTCAGTGTGTGGATATGACAGCTTACACAATCATCTCGGCTGCACTAGCCTCTCGGATTGTTATCACATCGATTTGAGGGACCAAGGTAATTATAATTTTTTAAAGATTATGTTATTTTATTTACATGTTTTTGAATAATAATTGATCAATTCTATAATGTATCCCGTGAACTCTGGTATGTAAAAAAATTAAAAGGTAAATATTCGATTATCTGAGTAATAACCACAAAAATATCAATCCGTATTCATTGGCGACTCCAAATCTAAACTTTTCTGTAGAAATCGCCAAGCCTGTTGTTGTCTGGTAGCATTGACATCTGACTAACTTTGACGCTTGAAAGGGTAGGAAACTTCACACGGTATTCAATAGTTCGCACGAAACCGTGCAATAGTTCATTTCACCAGTAAATGGTTCAAAATATAGCTTATGCGTATAGTTAAGGCAAATCAAATGCATTATGTAATACTCTGGAATGCAGAATGGGTTAAAGTTAAAATAATCTGAATTTTGCTTCTGTAAACATTTAATTTGAAAGGGGATGTAACTAATGAAAGAAATCCTCATATAACATTCTGGATAAGTTGATTGATGATGGATCAAATCATTGTTCATTTGTTAGATAGATATAGCTACCGTTCATTTGCACACGGCTATTTTCGTACATAACATCTATCTAGTGATTGACTTTATTCATCATATTGAAGATTATGCAGATATTAGGCCTGTAGGGTTATGATTTTATACACAGTAAAAAAGAGTGAGAAACAGAGCTAATTTGGTAGAGAGGAGAGCCGGTTTTTGAAAGTATCTAAAGTTGGAGATGAGACCAGATCTGATGGGAGGTTGTTCCAATCTGGGATTGTTCTTTGGTGGGGGAGGGAATATTTACGACAGTCTGTCCTGCAGTGTGGGATGTGATAGAAAAGTGTATGAGTACTAGTGTGTCGTGTCTGTCACAACTGTTTTGTCGTAGGCTTAGCTGGGGTAGCATCTTTGGGAAACGTAAGCTTGCATATAAAAGCGATAGTTGTGCTACTAATATTATAATAATTTTAGGCTAGATTTATAAAGTTTGTAACCAGATAATGTAGCCGAATACTGAAGAAGTTTTCAGTTTTTGAAATGTTGAATTTCTTATTTTAAAGTTTATAAGGAAATCACATCAACCTAGATTATGTGACAGTTATGTCGCACGATGTAAACCATCGTTATATTATAAACCAGTAAATCTACATGAAATGAAATGGAAAAGTGTCTTTTCTGTCTTGTCTTCAGTATCAATGAATAATATGTTCATTTAATTTACGGATGACAACATCCATGGAACTACCTTGAGAAAGAGGACGGCAACAAAATGTAATAGGGAAATGTTAAATAGACAGTTTAAGAAATCAATTACTGTGTATAAATCTTTAAACAAACTTCATGATATGAAATTTCAACTATGAGCAATCCAGGAAAGTGTAACATAATATGCGAATTTCATACTTGAAAAAATTAACAGATAATGAAAGATACATGCATTCTTGAAATGATCTTAAGAAATTAACAGATTCTGACCTGAAAAGAAAACTCTAATTTTAAATATTTGCATTGTTAATTAATGTATTGACGGTATTTATTGCTAAATATGAAAATAAAGTGTATATTTCATGTATTGATGTTGTTTGTTTCTTCAAAGTAACAGCCATCCATCTGAAAATATAAATTCTAGAATTGGGTCATTATGCATCTTAATTATGTCTCCCCTTCGTATGAAGGGAGACATATTGTATCAGTACGGTTCTGATTTTTCTAATAATTCTAAAAACACCCAACCTATTACAAAACCAGCAAATATACAGATTGCTTATAAGGGGAGACATATGTTTTTGTTCACTAAAACAAGTTTCAATAATGATTATTAGGTCATCTGACCCAAAGCGTCAGGATGACCTATTGCCATCGTGCTTCGTCCTTCGTCGTGCGCCGTGCGCCGTCCGTAAACTGTTCCTTTAACAATCTTCTTCTCAATAACCAAAAGGCCCAGGATGCCGATATTTGGCCAGTAAGTATCTGGGATAGAGTGCTACAAAGATTCTTCATATCGATGACCTTGACCTACTTTCAAGGTCCGTGCGGTCAAATGTAGTAAAATTCTTTCAAATAACATTTCCTCAGTAACTATAATGTCTAGGGTTATGATATTATGCCTGTGGTATGCTAGAATAAAGGGCTACACAATTTCCTCATATCAATGACCTTGACTTACTTTCAAGGCCACAGGGGTCAAATATGTAAAAACATTAAGAATCTATTTCTCAATAACCAAAAGGCCTAGGATGCTGATATTTGGCCAGTAAGTATCTGGGATAGAGTGCTACAATGTTTCCTCGTATCGATGAACTTGACCTACTGTCAAGGTCATCGATATGAGGAAACATTGACCTACTGTCAAGGTCACAGGTGTCAAATTTAGTAAAATTCTTTCAAACAACTTCTCCTCAGTAACCATAAGGTCTAGGGTGATGATATTAGGCCTGTAGTATGCTAGAATAAAGGGTTACAAAATTGCTTCATATCAATTACCTTGACTTACTTTCAAGGTCACAGGGGTCAAATATGTAAAATCTTTAAGAATCTTCTTCTCAATAACCAAAAGGCCCAGGATACTGATATTTTGCCAGTACATGTGTCAAATGTAGTAAAATTCTTTCAAACATTTTATCCTCGGTAACTATAAGGTCTAGGGGGATGATATTATGCCTATAGCATGCTAGATTAAAGGGCAACAAAATTCCTTATATCAATGACCTTGACCTACTTTCAAGGTCACAGGAGTCAAATATGTAAAAATCTTTATCTTCTTCTCAATAACCAAAGGCCCAGGATGCCGATATTTGGCCTTTAGGTACCTGGTATAGAATGCTACGAAGTTTCCTCATATCAATGACTTTGACTTACTTTCAAGGTCACAGGAGGCAAATATGTAAAAAAAAATCTTTAAGAAACTTCTTCTCAATAACCAAAAGGCCCAGGATGCTGACATTTAACCAGTAGGTAGCTAAGATAGAGTGCTACAAAGTTTCTGCATATCAATTACCTTGACCTACTTTCAAGATCACAGGGGTCAAATATGTAAAAATCTTTAAGATACTTCTTCTCAATAACCGTAAGGCCCAGGGTACTGATATTTGGCATGTAGCATGCTGGGATGAAGGACTACCACGTTTTTTCATTTGATTGATCTTTTCTCCTAGACCTACTTTCTAGGTCACAGTGGTCAAAAATATTTGAAATTTTCAAGTAACTTCTTCTCCATCACAGAAAGGTCTAGGGTACCAATCTTTGGCCTGTAGCATGCTTGGACGAAGGGCTACCAAGTTTGTTCAAATTAATGACCTTGATCTGCTTTCAAGGTTATAGGGGTCAAGTGTTTTAAAATGTTTCTAACACTTCTTTTTATTATTATTTTTATTATTAACTAAAAATCCCAGGATAAGGCTATTCTGCTATTATCACTTTGTGGTGATGAAGGAATAACAAGTTTGTTCTTTGACTCTCTTAGGTAACGGGTCAAATATGGTAATATCTTTAAACAGCTACCAACGAAAAATTATATAGATTGTCGGATGACCACTGAGGCCTATGGGCCTCTTATGTAATGTTATAACTATTTGCTGTTGAATGTTGCAATTCAGACTCAATAGCATTTAAAGGGATGACGAGCTGGGGTCGACTGGTGGCTGCAGTGAAAAGAACACTACAGAAAAAAAAAATTGGCTACTGAAAATCACACTTGGCTAATTGGTTTTGGTCCAGGGTGAGCCATATATCGTGTAGATTCATACAAACCTGACATTGACTAGCTGCACAAATGAATTTGTTATGTGAACTATCATATTTTCTTTCGTATTTAAGTTCTGTAATTTCTAATTGTTTGATTAATGCCGTGACACTTGCAACTATAAAACTTAATTTCATCGGGAGCGCAGACTTTTCAACAACTACTGAGTTTTAACCGACCATCCTGACTTTCCACCGAAAACTCTTGACTTTTTCAGTGTGGTTAATGAAAAGACAACTTTTGCTAATCTTGAATACAATTCTATTTCTATTACATATGTGTGTACTCGATCCAAAATATCATATTAATACTGTTTTTCGCCTTAGCTTCCAGTACTTTAAGTACTTTGATTTTCTTATGCCATGGCGCGTCGTCCGTCAAGATTTTCTTTGAATTCCTACTAGTCATAAAGCACTGCATTGATTTTAACCATATTTGATCAGAAACAACCTTGGGGAAGGAGAACAGATTTTGCATAAATGGTGACTTTGACTTCCAAGGGGCCAGAAAGGCGGGCCCAATATGGGAAATAGATAATTACTTTAAGTCGCTTCTTGTTTTAAAGTTATCGATGGATTTTGACCAAATTTGAACAGAAACATCCTTGGGGGAAGAGGAACAGCATTTGCACAAATGGTGACTCTGACCACCAAGGGGACAGAGGGGAGGGGCCTAATAGGGGAATGGAGGAAAATCATTTTAATTGCTACTAGTCATAAAGTACTGCATTGATTTTGACAAAAATTGATCACAAACATTCTTTGGGAAAGGGAAACATATTTTGCTTCATTGGTGACTCTGACCCCCAAGGGACATGAGGGGTGGGACCCAATAGGGGCAATAGAGGAAAATCCTTTAAATTGCTACTAGTCATAAGGTTATGAATGGATTTTAACCAAATTTAGTCAGAAACATCCTTGGTGGAAGGGGAACAGGTTTGCATAAATGGAGATTGACCCCCAAGTGGCCAGAGATGGGGCCCAATATGGTAAATCAAGGTAATTCCTTTAAATCGCTACTGGGCTTATAATTATGAATGCTTTTAACCAAATTTGGCAAGAAACATCCTTTGGTGAAGGGGGACAGATTTTTCATGAATGATGACTCTACCCCCCACCCCCCTTTCCCTCCATCCCCCTCTCACCAGATCCGGAGGGGCGGGGTCCAATAGGGGAAATAGATCAAGAAGTATAGCCTTTTAAATCAATACTTGTTTCACTTGGATTCGGTTCATCTCCACCACACACACACATACATACATACACATATGGAAATATTAGCCAGGTGGTATAGGACAAGTAGTTAGCGCCTGATTAAGCAGCTCCTGCGAATTCCTCAGAATTGTATATGATAGAACTGTAAGTGTTAATTGCATTGATTGTATGATAATCTATGTGCTGTAAAGTGCTTTAGAGTGGCTTATGTTAGCTAGACAGAGCGCTATATCAAATGTTGTATATTATATTAATTTTTTTTGTGATCCCCACCCTTTAACAATATAAACCATTGGTTGGCATAAAGAGACGAATACATTCCTAATAGTATGACTGGTCCCAGTTGAGCCTCGCTCTTGCAGACTTAACTCCTGAGTCATAACTTTCAAACGGTTGAGATCCCCACCCCAAAACTGTATGAATAATCGCCGGGCATTCAGAGGTGATCACAAAAATGATTTAGGATTTGAATCCAGGGTATGTTATTCTCTTACAGGCTCCCCACCTCAAATCACAATTGCTGGGCATAAAGATGCGTTTACAACTGATCGGGACAGAGGGCCTAATGCTTATAGAATATTAATACGCCACAGGATGAAGTTCTAGTATCCGTTCAAAATATAGTAAAAATTCAAAAACAATTCAATAAAATCCATAAGATATCTATTTATTTTTAAAATAATATAAAGGTATCTAATTCCCTTACTTTGTATGATTTGATTCTATAATAACGAAAAAAATAGTACACAAATAGTGCCAAATGATAGTGGTGATATCTGTGTGCGTGTGCGCGTGCGCGTGTGTGTATGTGTGTGTGTGTGTTATCTACGTCTTTATTTACCTGACATCTACTGATTAAAACACTATTGACATACAGAAGTATTTTGTCAACAGAATGAAATACAAAATCAAAACTTATTTGCTTTATAACTTCACGTTCTTCCCTTTTGTTTCGATATTACAGATGTACGGCTCGATTGATTTCTTGCGGGAAACCCACCCAGCGCCTTGGACTCAGGAAGAGATCGACACTCTAAACTATCGACTTTACTGGTTAAATGAAGGTAAAACCTTACTGTTTCGATCCGGAGGCTTGCACATACCAAAGTCCTTAGAAACGGTGGATGTTGTTCCTTACATAACGATCAGCATCAAGCGAAATAGCAATAATATACTGATGCTGGAACATACCAAAGTCCTTAGAAACAGTAGATGATGTTCCTTACTTTATCATTAAATGGAATGACACTAGTTCAGCCGTTATCATTATTTTTGTGCCAGAATGGCACACAAGCACGCATATATATTACGCACAGAGATACACCTTAGTTGACCTTCGCTATTACTAAGACGTGAAATTAAATAATGCAAAGCTAAACCAATGAAGCAAATGCTCTAATCTTTTCTGAAACAGTAGTATATCTAAACATATTGTAAACGTACATATCTAGCGATTGTCTAATTTAAGCGCGATTTACGCTGAGTTATTGTTGCACAAATAACAGTTTATGTATATTGCTTTCTACAGCAAGTATTGAGAGTGCGCCAATTGATAATAGTGCTCATTTGTTTCAATTCAATTCGGTTGTGCGCTAAAACTTGAATGTGCAAACTTACGTACGTTAACAGTATTATCGCATTTATTGATTTCCCTTTATCAACACTGTCATTGATATCCGTATATATCCTCCCTATATCAACAACACTGTCATTGATATCCGTATATATCCTCCCTATATCAACAACACTGTCCTTGATATCCGTATATATCCTCCCTATATCAACAACACTGTCATTGATATCCGTATATATCCTCCATATATACACACTGTTATTGATATCCGTATATATCCTCCCTATATCAATAACACTGTTATTGATATCCGTATATATCTTCCCTTTATCAACACTGTTATTGATATCCGTATATATCCTCCCTATATCAACACTGTCATTGATATCCGTATATATCTTCCATATATCAACACTGTTATTGATATCCGTATATATCCTCCCTATAGCTCCCTGGAGCTAAAATTCTGAACCGGACAACCTCATCATTGAAAACGGCGGACTTGCACTGTTTCGGAATATCCGATTTCCCCACCCAATTCACAAGTTCCGAAAGTGCTTTCATCTCTGTTAATTCCCTAGCTACCTTTCGAAGCAGTCCGTTCATAAAAGAACCCACTCTCTAGATTTAAAACGAACATCACTTCCGTCTCGGTGATACTCTTTGATGTGGATGTCTAAAACTTTCTCTGTCCAAACTGTATTTTACAATATTTACACGCTGCAGTATGGAAAGCATACCACGGAAGATGTGGCGTCAGAACATGCCGTCTCACGTGAGTGAACCTCCCAGGACAAACGGGACAAGCAGCGCTCCCTCTTCCTCTAAACTGGGGTAAGCCTTAGATTGGAGCTTGATTTTCCTGATCCTCCTGGTAATCGGGCACGAACGACGACTCGTCTGGCACTTCCATCTTTTAGCTGCACTCGTAGTCCCGGAGGTAGCGGGGTTCCTTCTTGTCCGACCCTTAATGGCTTTATCACCGGATTGCAAACTAACTGCAACAAAAGAATCAGTATTATGATTGCTCCTCCGCCCTGGCCATTCTGGAGTCCCCATTTCCCTAGACACCGGTCTGCCCAGATCATCCAGACAGCCCGTTGTTTCGGATGGAGTTTCTATTTCGCTAGCCATCTGATTGTCCAGAACATCCGGACAGCCTGATGCTCCTGGCGAAACTTGAAAAAGGTTGGACAGGCCATAATCATCCAGCTCCTCACTCCCCAAATTACTGGCTCCTTATCTTCCATGAGCAGTTGATTCCGCATGCGTAGCAGCCAGACAGGAAAGACCCTGTCTGCGCAGATCTTCAACCTGTCATGATGAATCAGGGATTCTCTTCGCCTGTCTCGGATATTGTACAGGGCAGGGCTTTTAACCTCTGTAACAAGGAAGGGTCCCCTCCAAGGAGATTTAAGCTTGACACTCTCCCCAACCTTCTTCGCTGACTCAATTTGTCTTTTGTCTACTCTGTGACCGTTTTAGGTTTTCCCTGACAACTTGGTGTGCTTCCCGTAGCGATTTGGACACCCCGACAATGTACTGATCTGGACTCACTTTCTTTTCATTCACACCAGCAATTCCGGTCGGGATATCAACTGGTTGCGCTACTTCTCTCCCGAACATCATGAAGTTAGGGGTCAACCCGGTCTGGCGATTCTACGTAGCTGTAATTGCCCCTGTCAGCTGTTGCAGGTTAACGTCCCAGTCGGACTGCTTATTCTTGAGGAAACAACGAATCATCTGCAGTAAAGTGCGATTGTATCTTTCACTGGTCTATCATCGAGCTTCAAACTCTGGTGAGCCTTCACATGCAGAACACTTACCTGTGCAGCGGTGTCCACCACTGCCTGGAAACAAACATTGTTTATACATACAGGCAGGTATAAGGTTCGTGGTAACTTCAGTTGGTTCCCTAAGGGGTAAAGGTTAACTTCCTCTAATTTACATCCCGGTGGAGGCCAGCCTGTGTCTTCTGGATTGGCTGTGAGTAGGCTTATCCCCTCTACCCTTACTGGGAGAAAAAGATGCTCTACCCTGTGGTGAAGGTGACCTAGATCTCTTCTTCGGACACTCCCTCGCAAAATGTCCTTCACCCCACAATTGTAACAGGCATTGTTTCCAGAACTCATTAGCGCTGGCCGTCTTGGAGATCTTGACCTTGTACCATCGCTTTCCCTCCGACATTCTCTTCAATATCTTTTTGACAGCATCCCCTATCTCCTTCATGCTGCTCTGCGTCTTACTGAGTCGCTCCTCCAATCTTACGATATGACTAGATTGAGGCCCTAGCTGTTCAGCTGACTTGTTGAACACCCTAACGGCCTGTGATACATCACCATTATATTCCTTGTCCTCAGCGAATGCTACCCTCTTCACCTCTGATCGTACTCCTGAGCCAAACAGAATTTTCTGATTAGTAATGGAACTCCGAACATATTGGATATCTTCATCCAAATTATTTGGATCCTTGTCCATGGCTGTCAGAGCAGCTTTCTTCTCCAAGTAACCCTTTAAAAAGGCATCAACTGCAGCCATCTGAATAACTTCATCTGAGGTATTTGGGTAGCCATCTGTTGCAAGCTCCTGAGCTCTCTCTGCATACTCTTCAAGTGGCCCGTCTATGTTTAGTTTCAGAGAATGCAGCTGTCGTCTTATTATGTAGGGGAACTCCCTACGACCGAATCTTTCCTCCAATTCCCTGCAAAGCTTGATGTAGTCTTGCTGAATTATCCTGGAACGAGAGCTGAAGTATTTCACTGTCTTATCTCTTAGGCATTCAATGAGTTTGTCCAATCTCTCCTGATCCGACCATTGATACCTATTACAAAATAAGGTTTCCAGACCACTCCGTCCAGCAAAAGTTGATATCTTCGGAGGTGCTGGTCCACCATGCCTTTTCTCCTCCCTGTGAGGCATTTGCCCGTTTCCTCTATCCTCACTCATACTCATAGAACTTGGAGAGTTCTTACCATAGACACCTCCCGGGGCCAAATCATCAACAAAGCTTGATTGTCGCCTAATTGATTGCTTCATTTCCTCTTCCTGTTTTGCCAGCATTTCCTCCCGATGCCTAATTTTATCCCTCAACTCCTCCTCCTTCATGCCAAATTTTTCCAATAGTGCCTCTTTCACTCTGGAATTCTCGTTTCTAACTTTGCTCACTTTTAATTTTATCCTCCTCCATATCCTTTATCACAACTCTGAGATTCAGAATCTCCTCCTGAAATCCAGTTCTTTCCCCAAATTCCTCCTTAAGTACTTTCCTATCTCCAAACACAATAACACCAGCTTTGCACAGGGGGTCCCATGTTGTTGACAGGATATCGGATATCAGTTTAAGTTCATCAAGATCCAAACTGCCTAATTCCTCTCTCCTCTTAATTTTAGCCTGTCATTGTCATTGATATCCGTATAGATCCTCCGTATATCAACACTGTCATTGATATCCGTATATATCTTCCCTTTATCAAAACTGTCATTGATATCCGTATAGATCCTCCCTTTATCAACACTGTCATTGATATCCGTATATATCCTCCCTTTGTCAACACTGTCATTGATATCCGTATATATCCTCCCTTTATCAACACTGTCGTTGATATCCGTATAGATCCTCCCTTTATCAACACTGCTATTGTTATCCGTATTTATCCTCCCTTTGTCAACACTGTCATTGATATCGGTATATATCCTCCCTTTATCAACACTGTCGTTGATATCCGTATATATCCTCCCTTTGTCAACACTGTCATTGATATCCGTATATATATTCCCTTTATCAACACTGTCATTGATATCCGTATATATCCTCCCTTTATCAACACTGTCGTTGATATCCGTATATATCCTCCCTTTATCAACACTGTCATTGATATCCGTATATATATTCCCTTTATCAACACTGTTATTGATATCCGTATATATCCTCCCTTTATCAACACTGTTGTTGATATCCGTATAGATCCTCCCTTTATCAACACTGCTATTGATATCCGTATATATCCTCCCTTTGTCAACACTGTCATTGATATCCGTATAGATAATCCCTTTATCAACACTGTCATTGATATCCGTATATATATTCCCTTTATCAACCCTGTCATTGATATCCGTATATATCCTCCCTTTATCAACACTGTCATTGATATCCGTATATATCTTCCCTTTATTTACACTGTCATTGATATCCGTATATATCCTCCCTTTGTCAACACTGTCATTGATATCCGTATATATCTTCCCTTTATTAGGTCATCTGACCCAAAGGGTCAAGATGACCTATAGTTACCGTGCTTCGTCCGTCGTCGTCCGCCGTCCGCCGTGCGCCGTCCGCCGTCCGTAAACTTTTCACATTTCAAACTTCTTCTCAAGTTCTACCAATGGGATTAAGATGAAACTTGGCTGAAATGATCCTGAGATGGTCCTGACCAAGTGTTGTTATTTTTCGGGTCGGTCCGAAATCCAAGATGGCCGCCATAGCCGACATCTTGAAAAACACATATTAAACTTCTTCTACAGTTCCACTGGTACCTGTGAGCTGAAAATTGGTAGGGATGTTCAGGAAGGGCAGCCCATAAAATGTTGTTATTTTTCGGGTCCGAAAAACTCTCGACATTTGTGCCATGGCGGCCATTTTGTGACATGATTGCGCAATCACTGTTTTCCTGAACAACACCTATTTTAAACTTCTTCTTAAGTTCTACCACTGGGATTAAGCTGAAACTTGGCTGAAATGATCCTGAGATAGTCCTGACCAAGTGTTGTTATTTTTCGGGTCGGTCCGAAATCCAAGAAGGCCGCCAGAGCCGCCATCTTGAAAAACACATTTTCAACTTCTTCTACAGTTCCACTGGTACCTGTGAGCTGAAAATTGGTAGGGATGTTCAGGAAGGGCAGCCCATAAAATGTTGTTATTTTTCGGGTCCGAAAAACTCTCGACATTTGTGCCATGGCGGCCATTTTGTGACATGATTGCGCAATCACTGTTTTCCTGAACAACACCTATTTTAAACTTCTTCTTAAGTTCTACCACTGGGATTAAGCTGAAACTTGGCTGAAATGATCCTGAGATAGTCCTGACCAAGTGTTGTTATTTTTCGGGTCGGTCCGAAATCCAAGATGGCCGCCAGAGCCGCCATCTTGAAAAACACATTTTCAACTTCTTCTCAAGTTCTACTAGTGGGATTAAGATGAAACTTGGCTGAAATGATCCTGAGATGGTCCTGACCAAGTGTTGGTATTTTTTGGGTTGGTCCAAAATCCAAGATGGCCGCAAGAGCCGCCATCTTGAAAAACACATTTTCAACTTCTTCTCAAGTTCTACCAGTGGGATTAAGATGAAACTTGGCTGAAATGATCCTGAGATGGTCCTGACCAAGTGTTGTTATTTTTTGGGTTGGTCCAAAATCCAAGATGGCCGCCAGAGCCGCCATCTTGAAAAACACATTTCCAAATTTCTCTCAAGTTTCACCTGTGGGATTAAGCTGAAACTTGGCTGAAATTATCCTGAGATGGTCCTGACCATGAGTTGTTACTTTCCGGTCGGTTTTGAAATCCAAGATGGCCGCCATGGCCGCCATCTTACAAAACACATTTCCAACTTCTTCTCAAGTTCTACCTGTGGGATTAAGCTGAAACTTGGCTGAAATTATCCTGAGATGGTCCTGACCATGAGTTGTTACTTTTCGGTCGGTTCGAAATCCAAGATGGCCGCCATGGCCGCCATCTTACAAAACACATTTCCAACTTCTTCTCAAGTTCTACCTGTGGGATTAAGCTAAAACTTGGCTGAAGTGATTCTGAGATTGTCCTGACCAAGTGTTGTTATTTTTCAGGTTGGTCGGAAATCCAAGATGGCCTTCAGAGCCGCCATCCTGAAAAACACATTTCAAACTTCTTCTCAAGTTCTACCTGTGTGATTAAGCTGAAACTTGGCTAAGATGATCCTGAGATGGTCCTGATCAAGTATTGTTACTTTTTGGGTCGGTCCGAAATCCAAGATGGCTGCCAGAGCCGCAATCTTGAAAAACACGTTTCCAACTTCTTATCAAGTTCTACCACTGGGATTAAGCTGAAACTTGGCTGAAATGATCCTGAGATGGTCCTGACCAAGTGTTGTTACATTTCGGGTTGGTCCAAAATCCAAGATGGCCGCCAGATTCGCCATCTTGAAAAACAAAATTGCCGTCCGTAAACTTTTCACATTTTAAACTTCTTCTCAAGTTCTATCCGTGGGATTGAGCTGAAACTTGCTAGAAATGATCCTTAGGTGGACCCGACCAAGTGTTGTTATTTTTCAACTCCGTTGGAATTAAAAGATGGCCGCCATGGCCGCCATTTTGAAAACACATTTTAAACTTCTTTAAGTTTCACCAGTGCTATTGAGCTTAAACTTGCACGAAATTATCCTCAGATAGTCCCAACCAAATGTTATTTATCGGGTCCGTCAGACATCCAAGATGGCTGCCACAGCCCCCATTTTGCATCCACATCTAACACTTTCCATGATCTGAAACTTGCCTAAAATGATTCTGACCAAATGTTATTTTTCGCACTGTTCCGAAGAAATCCATGATCATCACCATCTTGAAAACCACATTTGTGTGGCATATTGTTACATGATTGTATTACTAATTCCTAGAGGAGAGGAATTTATATAAGCTATTAGCTTGTTTTCCAATCCTCACTATTTGTATAATTTCTATATATGTAATATATATGTACACTGATGGAAATAAAATATTGTTTAAACTAATTCCATAATGGTATCACAATTGGTAGTCAGATGACCGTTAAGGCCCTTGGGCCTCTTGTTTACACTGTCATTGATATCCGTATATATCCTCCCTTTGTCAACACTGTCATTGATATCCGTATAGATCCTCCCTTTATCAACACTGTCATTGATATCCGTATAGATCCTTCCTTTGTCAACACTGTCATTGATATCCGTATAGATCCTCCCTTCATCAACACTGTCATTGATATCCGTATATATCCTCCCTTTGTCAACACTGTCATTGATATCCGTATCTATCCTCCCTTTGTCAACACTGTCATTGATATCCGTATAGATCCTTCCTTTATCAACACTGTCATTGATATCCGTATATATCCTCCCTTTGTCAACACTGTCATTGATATCCGTATAGATCTTCCCTTTGTCAACACTTTCATTGATATCCGTATAGATCCTCCCTTTATCAACACTGTCATTGATATCCGTATATATCCTCCCTTTGTCAACACTGTCATTGATATCCGTATAGATCCTTCCTTTATCAACACTGTCATTGATATCCGTATATATCCTCCCTTTGTCAACACTGTCATTGATATCCGTATATATCTTCCCTTTTGTTTACACTGTCATTGATATCCGTATATATCCTCCCTTTATCAACACTGTCATTGATATCCGTATATATCCTCCCTTTGTCAACACTGTCATTGATATCCGTATAGATCCGCCCTTTGTCAACACTGTTATTGATATCCGTATAGATCCTCCCTTTGTCAACACTGTCATTGATATCCGTATAGATCCTCCCTTTGTCAACACTGTCATTGATATCCGTATAGATTCTCCCTTTGTCAACACTGTCATTGATATCCGTATAGATCCTCCTTAATCAACACTGTCATTGATATCCGTATATATCCTCCCTTTATCAACACTGTTATTGATATTCGTATATATCTTCCCTTTATCAACACTGTCATTGATATCCGTATATATCTTCCCTTTATCAACACTGTCATTGACATCCGTATAGATATTCCCTTTATCAACACTGTCATTGATATCGTATATATATTCCCTTTATCAACACTGTTATTGATATCCGTATAGATCTTCCCTTTATCAACACTATCATTGCTATCCATATATATATTCCCTTTATCAACACTGTTATTCATATCCGTATAGATCTTCCCTTTATCAACAATATCATTGCTATCCATATATATATTCCCTTTATCAACACTGTTATTCATATCCGTATATATCTTCCCTTTATTTACACTGTCATTGATATCCGTATAGATCCTCCCTTTATCAACACTGTTATTGATATCCGTATATATCCTCCCTTTATCAACACTGTCATTGATATCCGTATATATATTCCCTTTATCAACACTGTCATTGATATCCGTATAGATCCTCCGTATATCAACACTGTCATTGATATCCGTATATATATTCCCTTTATCAACACTGTCATTGATATCCGTATAGATCCTCCCTTTATCAACACTGTCATTGATATCCGTATAGATCCTCCCGTTGTCAACACTGTCATTGATATCCGTATAGATCCTCCCTTTGTCAACACTGTCATTGATATCCGTATAGATTCTCCCTTTGTCAACACTGTCAATGATATCCGTATAGATCCTCCTTAATCAACACTGTCGTTGATATCCGTATAGATCCTCCCTTTGTCAACACTCTCATTGATATCCGTATATATCTTCCCTTTATCAACACTGTTATTGATATTCGTATATATCTTCCCTTTATCAACACTGTCATTGATATCCGTATATATCTTCCCTTTATCAACACTGTCATTGGTATCCGTATATATATTCCCTTTATCAACACTGTTATTCATATCCGTATATATCTTCCCTTTATTTACACTGTCATTGATATCCGTATAGATCTTCCCTTTATCAACACTGTCATTGATATCCGTATATATCCTCCCTTTGTCAACACTGTCATTGATATCCGTAGAGATCCTCCCTTTATCAACACTGTCATTGATATCCGTATAGATCTTCCCTTTATCAACACTGTCATTGATATCCGTATATATCTTCCCTTTGTCAACATTGTCATTGATATCCGTATAGATCCTCCCTTTGTCAACACTGTCATTGATATCCGTATATATCCTCCCTTTGTCAACACTGTCATTGATATCCGTATAGATCCTCCCTTTATCAACACTGTCATTGATATCCATATAGATCCTCCATTTTTCAACACTGTCATTGATATCCGTATAGATCCTCCCTTTATCAACACTGTTATTGATATCCGTATATATCCTCCCTTTATCAACACTGTCATTGATACTGAATATATCTTCCCTTTATTTACACTGTCATTGATATCCGTATATATATTCCCTTTGTCAACACTGTCATTGATATCCGTATAAATCCTCCCTTTGTCAACACTGTCATTGATATCCGTATAGATCCTCCCTTTGTCAACACTGTCATTGATATCCGTATATATCTTCCCTTTGTCAACACTGTCATTGATATCCGTATATATATTCCCTTTGTCAACACTGTCATTGATATCCGTATATATCCTCCCTTTATCAACACTGTCATTGATATCCGTATATATCTTCCCTTAATTTACACTGTCATTGATATCCGTATAGATCCTCCGTATATCAACACTGTAATTGATATCCGTATAGATCCTCCCTTTGTCAACACTGTTATTGATATCCGTATAGATCCTCCCTTTATCAACACCGTCATTGATATCTGTATATATCCTCCCTTTGTCAACACTGTCATTGATATCCGTATATATCCTCCCTTTATCAACACTGTCATTGATATCGTATATATATTCCCTTCATCAACACTGTCATTGATATCTGTATATATCCTCCCTTTGTCAACACTGTCATTGATATCCGTATAGATCCTCCCTTTATCAACACTGTCATTGATATCGTATATATATTCCCTTTGTCAACACTGTCATTGATATCCGTAGAGATCCTCCCTTTATCAACACTGTCATTGATATCCGTATATATCCTCCCTTTGTCAACACTGTCATTGATATCCGTATAGATCCTCCCTTTATCAACACTGTTATTGATATCCGTATAGATCCTCCCTTTATCAACACTGTCATTGATATCCGTATATATCCTCCCTTTGTCAACACTGTCATTGATATCCGTATATATCCTCCCTTTATCAACACTGTCATTGATATCCGTATATATATTCCCTTTATCAACACTGTTATTGATATCAGTATATATCTTCCCTTTATTTACACTGTCATTGATATCCGTATATATCCTCCCTTTGTCAACACTGTCATTGATATCCGTATATATATTCCCTTTATGAACACTGTTATTGATATCCGTATATATCTTCCCTTTATCAACACTGTCATTGATATCCGGATATATCCTCCCTTTATCAACACTGTCTTTGATATCCGAATATATCTTCCCTTTATCAACACTGTCATTGATATCCGTATATATGCTCCCTTTGTCAACACTGTCATTGATATCCGTATATATCTTCCCTTTATCAACACTGTCATTGATATCCGTATATATATTCCCTTTATCAAGACTGTTATTGATATCCGTATATATCTTCCCTTTATCAACACTGTCATTGATATCCGTATATATATTCCCTTTATCAACACTGTTATTGATATCCGTATAGATCCTCCCTTTGTCAACACTGTTATTGATATCCGTATATATCCTCCCTTTGTCAACACTGTTATTGATATCCGTATATATCCTCCCTTTATCAACACTGTCATTGATATCCGTATATATTCTCCCTTTATCTACACTGTCATTGTTATCCGTATATATCCTCCCTTTATCAACACTGTCATTGATATCCGTATATATCTTCCCTTTATCTACACTGTCATTGATATCCGTATAGATCCTCCCTTTGTCAACACTTTTATTGATATCCGTATATATCCTCCCTATATCAACACTGTCATTGATATCCGTATAGATCCTCCCTTTATCAACACTGTTATTGATATCCGTATATATCCTCCCTTTGTCAACACCGTTATTGATATCCGTATATATATTCCCTTTATCAACACTGTCATTGATATCCGTATATATCCTCCCTTTATCAACACTGTCATTGATATCCGTATATATATTCCCTTTATCAACACTGTCATTGATATCCGTATATATCCTCCCTTTATCAACACTGTCATTGATATCCGTATAGATCCTCCCTTTGTCAACACTGTCATTGATATCTGTATAGATTCTCCCTTTGTCAACACTGTCATTGATATCCGTATAGATCCTCCTTAATCAACACTTTTATTGATATCCGTATAGATCCTCCCTTTGTCAACACTGTCATTGATATCCGTATATATCTTCCCTTTATCAACACTGTCATTGATATCCGTATATATCTTCCCTTTATCAACACTGTCATTGACATCCGTATAGATCTTCCCTTTATCAACACTGTCATTGATATCGTATATATATTCCCTTTATCAACACTGTTATTGATATCCGTATAGATCTTCCCTTTATCAACACTATCATTGCTATCCATATATATATTCCCTTTATCAACACTGTTATTCATATCCGTATATATCTTCCCTTTATTTACACTGTCATTGATATCCGTATATATATTCCCTTTATCAACACTGTTATTGATATCCGTATAGATCTTCCCTTTATCAACAATATCATTGCTATCCATATATATATTCCCTTTATCAACACTGTTATTCATATCCGTATATATCTTCCCTTTATTTACACTGTCATTGATATCCGTATAGATCCTCCCTTTATCAACACTGTTATTGATATCCGTATATATCCTCCCTTTATCAACACTGTCATTGATATCCGTATATATATTCCCTTTATCAACACTGTTATTGATATCCGTATATATCCTCCCTTTATCAACACTGTCATTGATATCTGTATATATATTCCCTTTATCAACACTGTCATTGATATCCGTATAGATCCTCCCTTTATCAACACTGTCATTGATATCCGTATAGATCCTCCCGTTGTCAACACTGTCATTGATATCCGTATAGATCCTCCCTTTGTCAACACTGTCATTGATATCCGTATAGATTCTCCCTTTGTCAACACTGTCAATGATATCCGTATAGATCCTCCTTAATCAACACTGTCGTTGATATCCGTATAGATCCTCCCTTTGTCAACACTCTCATTGATATCCGTATATATCTTCCCTTTATCAACACTGTTATTGATATTCGTATATATCTTCCCTTTATCAACACTGTCATTGATATCCGTATATATCTTCCCTTTATCAACACTGTCATTGGTATCCGTATATATATTCCCTTTATCAACACTGTTATTCATATCCGTATATATCTTCCCTTTATTTACACTGTCATTGATATCCGTATAGATCTTCCCTTTATCAACACTGTCATTGATATCCGTATATATCCTCCCTTTGTCAACACTGTCATTGATATCCGTAGAGATCCTCCCTTTATCAACACTGTCATTGATATCCGTATAGATCTTCCCTTTATCAACACTGTCATTGATATCCGTATATATCTTCCCTTTGTCAACATTGTCATTGATATCCGTATAGATCCTCCCTTTGTCAACACTGTCATTGATATCCGTATATATCCTCCCTTTGTCAACACTGTCATTGATATCCGTATAGATCCTCCCTTTATCAACACTGTCATTGATATCCATATAGATCCTCCATTTTTCAACACTGTCATTGATATCCGTATAGATCTTCCCTTTATCAACACTGTTATTGATATCCGTATATATCCTCCCTTTATCAACACTGTCA
Organism: Mimachlamys varia; assembly: GCA_947623455.1. Classification (NCBI taxonomy): domain Eukaryota; kingdom Metazoa; phylum Mollusca; class Bivalvia; order Pectinida; family Pectinidae; genus Mimachlamys; species Mimachlamys varia. The sequence goes on from OX392533.1 coordinate 43,888,561, forward strand.
TTGATACTGAATATATCTTACCTTTATTTACACTGTCATTGATATCCGTATATATATTCCCTTTGTCAACACTGTCATTGATATCCGTATAAATCCTCCCTTTGTCAACACTGTCATTGATATCCGTATAGATCCTCCCTTTGTCAACACTGTCATTGATATCCGTATATATCTTCCCTTTGTCAACACTGTCATTGATATCCGTATATATATTCCCTTTGTCAACACTGTCATTGATATCCGTATATATCCTCCCTTTATCAACACTGTCATTGATATCCGTATATATCTTCCCTTAATTTACACTGTCATTGATATCCGTATAGATCCTCCGTATATCAACACTGTAATTGATATCCGTATAGATCCTCCCTTTGTCAACACTGTTATTGATATCCGTATAGATCCTCCCTTTATCAACACCGTCATTGATATCTGTATATATCCTCCCTTTGTCAACACTGTCATTGATATCCGTATATATCCTCCCTTTATCAACACTGTCATTGATATCGTATATATATTCCCTTCATCAACACTGTCATTGATATCTGTATATATCCTCCCTTTGTCAACACTGTCATTGATATCCGTATAGATCCTCCCTTTATCAACACTGTCATTGATATCGTATATATATTCCCTTTGTCAACACTGTCATTGATATCCGTAGAGATCCTCCCTTTATCAACACTGTCATTGATATCCGTATATATCCTCCCTTTGTCAACACTGTCATTGATATCCGTATAGATCCTCCCTTTATCAACACTGTTATTGATATCCGTATAGATCCTCCCTTTATCAACACTGTCATTGATATCCGTATATATCCTCCCTTTGTCAACACTGTCATTGATATCCGTATATATCCTCCCTTTATCAACACTGTCATTGATATCCGTATATATATTCCCTTTATCAACACTGTTATTGATATCAGTATATATCTTCCCTTTATTTACACTGTCATTGATATCCGTATATATCCTCCCTTTGTCAACACTGTCATTGATATCCGTATATATATTCCCTTTATGAACACTGTTATTGATATCCGTATATATCTTCCCTTTATCAACACTGTCATTGATATCCGGATATATCCTCCCTTTATCAACACTGTCTTTGATATCCGAATATATCTTCCCTTTATCAACACTGTCATTGATATCCGTATATATGCTCCCTTTGTCAACACTGTCATTGATATCCGTATATATCTTCCCTTTATCAACACTGTCATTGATATCCGTATATATATTCCCTTTATCAAGACTGTTATTGATATCCGTATATATCTTCCCTTTATCAACACTGTCATTGATATCCGTATATATATTCCCTTTATCAACACTGTTATTGATATCCGTATAGATCCTCCCTTTGTCAACACTGTTATTGATATCCGTATATATCCTCCCTTTGTCAACACTGTTATTGATATCCGTATATATCCTCCCTTTATCAACACTGTCATTGATATCCGTATATATTCTCCCTTTATCTACACTGTCATTGTTATCCGTATATATCCTCCCTTTATCAACACTGTCATTGATATCCGTATATATCTTCCCTTTATCTACACTGTCATTGATATCCGTATAGATCCTCCCTTTGTCAACACTTTTATTGATATCCGTATATATCCTCCCTATATCAACACTGTCATTGATATCCGTATAGATCCTCCCTTTGTCAACACTGTTATTGATATCCGTATATATCCTCCCTTTATCAACACCGTCATTGATATCCGTATATATATTCCCTTTATTAACACTGTTATTGATATCCGTATATATCCTCCCTTTGTCAACACTGTCATTGATATCCGTATATATATTCCCTTTATCAACACTGTCATTGATATCCGTATATATCCTCCCTATATCAACACTGTCATTGATATCCGTATATATATTCCCTTTATCAACACTTTTATTGATATCCGTATATATCCTCCCTATATCAACACTGTCATTGATATCCGTATATATCCTCCCTTTATCAACACTGTTATTGATATCCGTATAGATCCTCTGTATATCAACACTGTTATTGATATCCGTATAGATCCTCCCTTTGTCAACACTGTCATTGATATCCGTATATATCTTCCCTTTGTCAACACTGTCATTGATATCCGTGTATATCTTCCTTATATCAACACTGTTATTGATATCCGTATATATCTTCCCTTTCTCAACACTGTTATTGATATCCGTATAGATCCTCCCTTTGTCAACACTGTTATTGATATCCGTATAGATCCTCCCTTTGTCAACACTGTTATTGATATCCGTATAGATCCTCCGTATATCAACACTGTTATTGATATCCGTATATGTCCTCCCTTTATCAACACTGTCATTGATATCCGTATATATCCTCCCTTTATCTACACTGTCATTGTTATCCGTATATATCCTCCCTTTATCAACACTGTCATTGATATCCGTATATATCTTCCCTTTATCTACACTGTCATTGATATCCGTATAGATCCTCCCTTTGTCAACACTTTTATTGATATCTGTATATATCCTCCCTATATCAACACTGTCATTGATATCCGTATAGATCCTCCCTTTGTCAACACTGTTATTGATATCCGTATATATCCTCCCTTTATCAACACCGTCATTGATATCCGTATATATCCTCCCTATATCAACACTGTCATTGATATCCATATATATATTCCCTTTATCAACACTGTCATTGATATCCGTATATATCCTCCCTATATCAACACTGTCATTGATATCCGTATATATATTCCCTTTATCAACACTGTCATTGATATCCGTATATATCCTCCCTATATCAACACTGTCATTGATATCCATATATATATTCCCTTTATCAACACTGTCATTGATATCCGTATATATCTTCCCTTTATCAACACTGTCATTGATATCCGTATATATCCTCCCTTTGTCAACACTGTCATTGATATCCGTATATATATTCCCTTTATCAACACTGTCATTGATATCCGTATATATCCTCCCTATATCAACACTGTCATTGATATCCATATATATATTCCCTTTATCAACACTGTCATTGATATCCGTATATATCCTCCCTATATCAACACTGTCATTGATATCCGTATATATATTCCCTTTATCAACACTTTTATTGATATCCGTATATATCCTCCCTATATCAACACTGTCATTGATATCCGTATAGATCCTCCGTATATCAACACTGTCATTGATATCCGTATATATCCTCCCTATATCAACACTGTCATTGATATCCGTATATATCTTCCCTTTGTCAACACTGTTATTGATATCCGTATATATCCTCCCTTTGTCAACACTGTCATTGATATCCGTATATATCCTCCGTATATCAACACTGTTATTGATATCCGTATAGATCCTCCCTTTGTCAACACTGTCATTGATATCCGTATATATCTTCCCTTTGTCAACACTGTCATTGATATCCGTGTATATCTTCCTTATATCAGCACTGTTATTGATATCCGTATATATCTTCCCTTTGTCAACACTGTCATTGATATCCGTGTAAATCTTCCTTATATCAACACTGTTATTGATATCCGTATATATCCTCCCTTTATCAACACTGTCATTGATATCCGTATATATATTCCCTTTATTAACACTGTTATTGATATCCGTATATATCCTCCCTTTATCAACACTGTTGTTGATATCCGTATATATCCTCCCTTTGTCAACACTGTCATTGATATCCGTATATATCTTCCCTTTGTCAACACTGTCATTTATATCCGTGTATATCTTCCTTATATCAACACTGTTATTGATATCCGTATATATCTTCCCTTTGTCAACATTGTCATTGATATCCGTATAGATCTTCCTCTATCAACACTCTAGAATTACGATTTTTTTACTTAGTACTTTGCCTGTTGTTTTCTTTTAGATCGTTTTTACTGGATGGCCTGGGATCCTATCAACATGTCCGAAGGTTTGTTTGCCATGGCTAATATACTGAGTTTCTCCAGGATTTCCTATCTACTTCCCGCAAACGAAGTTCTCGGCCCTCTCCAGATATCACTCGGAAAAATGATAACAGTAAGTTAATACTTCATGGTGTGCAGAGAAGAAAAAATGAAAAACTAAGTAAATATGAAAACTTTATTTCGAGCTGCATTCAAGTCTATTGTTTTTACGAATGGATTTTACATGTGATGGCAATGGTAGCATATGTTCTTAATGGGAGTTACTCCCCTTTGGTATAAAACATTTTTATTTCACAATAAATACCTGAGACGAAATCTCAAGTGACCCATTCCAATCACTTTCCGTCCGTCGTCGTGCGTCGTTCGTCGTGTGTTAACTTTGTTAACATTTTCGACTTCTTCTCCAGAACCAATGGATGAAATCTTTTCATACTTGGCCAAAATGACCCTTAGTTGATGAGGTTACAGATTTGTAAAATTAGGATTTCTGTCCCTACCCCAGGGACTAGGGCGTGGCCTAAAGGGAAATTATCCTAAATTTCAAAATAATTCTTCTCCAGACTCAGAGGTACCACAGCCTATTTCTCTACATGGATAGAGAGATCACCAGGGGCTTTGTTTAATTTGTAAATTTCAGTCCCCCGGGCTATCTGTTCTCCCTCGGGGAGGGGGTTAAACTTTACTTTAGTTTATTAAGGGAAATGACACCTTTGAGTATATTTTGTCCATTTGAAGTAGGAAATTATTCCTACTTTGTCACAAACTTCCAAGATGGAATCAAACTGTAAAATTCGGATTCCTGTCCCTACCCCAGGGACCGGGACCGGGCCCCAGAGAGGAAATTGTACAGAATTCCAAAAATGTTCTTCTCGGCAGACTCATAGATACTACAGTCTCTGTCCGTACATGCGTTTTAGTTAATTTGTAAATTTCAGTGCCGCTGGGCTATCCATCCCCATCAGAGAGGGTCCCGTGAAAGTTCACTATAGTATTTATTGAAAAATAACACTTTTTGGTATATTGCGTCCGTATTCTTTGAGGAAACCATTCCTACTTGGTGACAATAATTTCAAAAGTTTTAGAATTCTTTTCCTGTAATGGCATGACAAATGTACTATTTCACCAAGTTAACATGTTGATTCAATCATTAAACTAAGCTACCATACCTATAACATTACCAAGATGACAGCTAAGGCCATTGGGCCTCTTGTTTTATATAAGTCATTCTTGTTAGGCGGATGAAAGCGCGCGGTGTCTTAGCGAGGGAAGAAATCACCAGAATTAGGAGGATACCATCAATGCGTTAAATGTATCAAACTTGTCCAACCCATACATTCTTAAGCTTATTTATGTTATTGTATTTTGTTATAGGACATCCTGAAGTTCTTGGCCTTGTTCATGCTGGTTCTCGGTGCTTTTATGGTGGGTCTTTTTAATCTGTTTTGGTACTACAGTGTCCATCAGGGAATAGAGGTGACAGACCACGAGTTTACCTTCTCCGCGGAGAAACACTTTGGAGAGTAAGTGTGATTTTACTTATTTCTGATACATGTACATGTGTTGTAACTGTTTCTTGCAAATTTGAAACGATACAACAACTGAAGAATCTGGTCAGGAACACTTGGCTGTATCCCAACGTTTTCATACGTTTAATTGGTTTGGTTTTTATTTAATTGCATTACGTTCATCATCGTCCTATTAACAGTTTAGGGCATTCAAGGACGTGTCTCGGTGTGTATTGTGGATGCGTGCTTGTGTTTGCGGGAGACGGAGTATATCTTCCTTTGATAGCGCGGATGAAACACCATGCGGAAGGCATACAGCATCCCGCCCTGTTGCTTTACTCTGACACAACAGATGAACAAGTTGCTACCCTTGTTGCTGAAAGTTATGTAAGGAGTAACATTTGCCATTTTGAAGGACTTTGTTTTGTCCCAACCCGAGATTAGAACTAATTGCCTTCCTGCATAAACTAAATATTGAAGCCAAAAATTATGTATTGCCACTCTTGGCGCGAAGAAACAAAGGGCATTTTGAAGCAGAAAGAGAGATTAATATCCTAAAGACTGCAGAATATGTGGTACATTTGTTTTCGTCGATTTTGTGTTACAAAGAAAAGTGCTCAAAAGCAAGTCCTCAATTCCGCAGGGGGTCCCACAGAAATTGCCTTTTAAGATACATGCCGTAGTTAACACCTGGGTCCCCACCTTATCACGAAGAAACGACATATTTAGACCGATTTTCAGGTACACGGAGTACCGACACCGACACGGACGCCGACTACTGTTTAATTGGGGGTCGTTTCAAAGGTATATTTGTATGGACAGAAATGCTAGAACTTTGTTTTTAGGTGCCGGTGTGTTTATATATAGTTTATAACAAGCATATTCGTTAGCAATATTAATTCAAAGTATCCATTTCAAATCGTACGACAAAAAAACACATGTAAGATGATCACAGCTTCATAGTTTACATATATATACGTGTAATAAATAGGACGAGGAAAAGTAAAAAAGATAATGCCGTCGTTCGGCCTCGAACCCGTGACTTTAGGCTCCTCTGCCCGATGCCCTACCGACTGAGCTAAAGGGAAATTCCGTACAGCTCACACTTGTAAGGAAACCTAATCAATGCACATTTTAAACATATATACGGGTATACGAAATGACCTCTATTTGTCGCACACTAGCGGTCGCTAAGCTACACATTATGTTGATATGGAAGCACACGTGGCAAGTCCGCAGTGTTGCACTATGCAAAAGAAATAGGGGGAAAATGTTACCATGTGCGTTTGATTTATTTTCAATTTTTTCTAATATACGTATCTTCAAGTCTATCCCCTTCAAATGAAAAGTTGACGTCGCAAATCTCCACGATTGATGAAATATACCATATATATATTACGTACAATGCTAGATATGAAGTTGGCATTATGTGTATCGTTCATGTATGTATGTATACTTGTTTTGCCAATATACCCTTTTACAGTTGTACTACACGAAATGGCACAAATAAACATGTAAACATACATGTACATAAAGGGTAAAGCGGCAAACATCCATTAATTAATCAATTCATTTATTAATTAGATAATCAATCATTTAATTGATAGAGTGGAGAGTGGAACAAATATTTCCGTAATGGCGTTTTTATAGCTATTCGCACCCATACTTCAGTGTTGTCGAATACACATGTGTGAGGTTATGTGTACGTACAATGCACGTGAATTTAAAGCGTTCATCGTCGAGAAGTTAGTATCAGTTGGACAACGTTTATGGATTCGAAATAAATAGTTTTTGAGACGACCCCCAATTTACCAGTAGTCCGCGTCCGTGTCCGTGCAGGTCCTCCGTGTACCTGAAAATCGGAAATGTCTATTATAGGACCATAACACGGAACAGAATGATGTTAAATGCTTAAATAAAGAGTGTTTCAGAACACATGTCCCCTCTTTAAATGATTATAACTTTTTTTTGAAGAATCATAATTGTAACAAACAGTTTTAGACAGCATATACATCAAAATAAGTATTCTGACAGAAGAAAAGAGTCGTCAGGAAGAATAAGAACGGCAAGAAACGATTAAAACATCTTCAGAATTCGGGACATTATGAAAGATACAGACATTTCTTGCAAAGCATATTGAAGCAGATTTAAATGTGGGGTAACTTAACGGTTGTGTGTATTCTTCACCTCCGAATAATATTGATGAAATTAAAACAGCAATTAGAAGGGGGAAAAAAAGACTTCAAGTGAGACATGCAACAATGTGACAGGAAAATTTAGACAAAGAAAGAAGTTTGTGTTGAGGCAGAAAGGTGGGAACTTGGAGCACACTATAGAGTAACGTCATAATGACGTTATAAAAGAAATGACTTTATGTTTTCAAAATTTTAAAATGCCTTGTACATGAAAATGATATTATATTTGTGAATGAAGTTATGATAGTAATCAAATTGCATTGATGTCACCATTTGAAGAATGTACAATTTATAATTATGCATTTCCAGTTTTCATTGAGACTTAAAGGTGGGACATGTTTTCTGAAAACAAACCTATATGTATACATAGGTATATCAACACTCTTCAATGTACTTGTATTTTCGATTTGTTCGGTCTTTCATCTCATCTAATCAACATATTAAATTCTTGATAATACTCATATAAGGTGATCATGACGTACAAAAATGTAGCATGATTTTAAACGAATTCTTCTATACTTCTACATGTACCCATATGTCTTAGGAGAAAACTGGTTCCGAATCCTTGAACTTCGCATATTACGTCACCTAAGACGAAGTCTAAAGTGACCTATTCCAGTCACTTTCCGTCCGTCGTCGTGCGTCGCGTGAAAACTTTTCACATTTTCGACTTCTTCTCCAGAACTATTTCAAAATTTTTCTTCTCAAGACTCAGAGGTACTATAGCCTTTTTCTCTACATGGATAGAAAGATCATCAGGGGCTTTGTTTGATTTGTAAATTTCAGTATCCCCCGGACTATCCATTCCTCTTCAGGGAGGGGGTAAAGTTTAATATAGTTTATATTGGGAAATGACACTTTTGGGTATATTTTGTCCATTTTAAGTAGAAAATTATTCTTACTTTGTCACAATCATCCTTGGAAAAAGATGGAGTCAAACTATATACTGAGATTGTTTTTTTTTTTTTTTTACACAAACAGGAATTGGTAATAAGGGGCGGAATGGGTAAACATCTTACCCGTCCCTCTGTCTACCTGTAGTACTAGAGCACAATTGGACGAAATGATAGAAAGATCATCATGCGTTTTAGTTAATTGGTAAATTTCAGTACTCCGGGCTATCCATCCCCATCAGAGAGGGTCCCGGTAAAGTTTACTATAGTTTATTTTGAGAAATAACACTTTTAGGTATATTTTGTCCGTATTCTTTGAGGAAACCATTCATACTTGGTTACAATCATTTCAAAAGTTTTAGAAATCTTTTCCTGTAATGGCATGACAAATGTTCTATTTCACCTGGTTAACATGTTGATTTCATCATTAAAATTTAGCTACCATACCTACAACATTACTCAAGTGACCGCTAGGGCCTTTGGGCCGCTTGTATAGTAAGTGCGGGATCCGATAACTTTTAAGCAAAAAAAAACAACAAAACAAAACAAAACAAACCAACACACTTTTCATCAATAAATCAGTTACAGCAATGATCGATGGAGCATAAAAGAATAGGTAACAGTTTGTCTTTTTAGCTTAAATAATTATGTCATGGTTCTTCGTCCATCGTCTGTCTGTCTTTCAGTCATTCCTTCTGGCGTCAACTTTTTCATTCAAACACCTTCTTCTCAGTAACCAAAAGGCCAAGGATTCTGATATCTGGCTTGTGGCATTATTGGATGATGTTTGTTTAAAGAATATATTTGACCCACTCTCAAGATAATATGGGTCAAATGTTTTGTCACGTTCGTATAAATGTTGGTATTTGTTTTCATGTATGTTTGTGTCATGTATATTCGTTGTTCCTTATGAGTGACCGTAGTTCGGGAGAGTGACCGAAAATGGGTAAGTTCAAGCGGGACATTTTGAGGCGACGGCAATTTCGCTAGTTTATTCAGCCCATTCAAATGAAAGCGCAATATGAACATGTGCAGGCACAGATATCAGACTGTGGTGAGTATTTTTGCACTATATATGCATTGCTTTGCCTGTTTTGTAGCCCATTTGTGAATAAATATCTATGTAAACAATCGTTTGCTCGTGCGGTTAAGTCATGCGTTTCATTGTGTACAATGCAGTGTTATAGACAGTATCTGTAAATATTAATATTGTTGATTACAGATATCAATATGAATGCATGTTTATTTGTAAGTCCGGGTATTAGAACGCATAATTATGTAATGTTTATAGTAAAGTGTGTTCAGGTTAGTGCGTATGCGTGTATGAAAAAGTATGGAAGCCATGGGTTGCCAAATCTAACTTTAACATGTTATATAAATAATGTTATTTGTTGTATTTTGAACCCGCACAATAGCAAAGTTTAGGTTATTGCGTTCTATCTAAAATTGTCATAATATTTTGTTGGATTTAAATGTTGAATTCTTGTGTAAATTGATTGGTCTTAAACTAAGACGAGTTCTTATCAATAATTCGTTGATGTCGTATGTGAAATTTATTAATAGAGTTTTACTTAGTTGTTCTTGTTTTTATTTTTAAAGCTTCATGTGACGGTTACGAGCACCGACGATCTCTATCGGGGCCTGTGAGTTACGGCAACCGGACCGACACCAGTCAAGGTCAGCCTACAAAAGGGAAACAAGTCAAGAGAATGTATATGATGACTTGAGGACAGATAAACACTAACGTGGCCATCAGCCGACACAGCTCTGACTTGTCGGAGGCTTCAGTATGTACGTCTTCGTTACCAGTAGATGGTGACTATTGTGTATTACACCAATATGCTATCCTAGGTGGATTGCATTGCCCTGTGTGGTAATTGGTGTCCTGTGTGGAACCTGTGATCCTGTGTGGAACTTGATGTCCTTTGTGGACATTAGTCAGACCTATCTGTATCTGACTATCATTTGCTCGTCATTGTGGATGAAGAGGATAGACGTGGACGCTAACGCAACACTGTGATCTTTTCAAGTTGCTTAGTGACTCTTAGTGTAAAATTTGATATTGTGTGAAACCGAGTATGTTTGTGAGTGTGATTTGTGTATATTGTAAATAAATTGTAAATTGTACTTAAATCTTGTTTTCATTTTCCGTATAACTACTCAACGCCCATCCTACGTTACAGTCTTAAAACTCCAAACAATTTCTTTGACATAAACAAAAGACCCAAAGTTTTGATATTTTGGCTAGTGGCTTGCTGGGATGAAGACTACTAAGTTCGTTCAAATAAATGATCTAGACCCACTTTTAATGCTGGAGTGAAGAGCTACTAAGTATGTTGAAATGTTCATGAATGATATTGGTCCACTTTCAAGTTGACGATGGTGAATTGTTTGAAAATCTTTTGGCAATTTCTCCGAAAATGTCAAAAGACCTAGAATACCAATATTTGTCAGAGTAAGATGCGGTGATGAAGGACTTCAAGTTTGATTAAATGAAAGACCTTGACCAACTTTCAATGTCACAGAGGTCAGATGTCTGAAAATCTTCAAACAACTTTTTCTCAATAACCGAAAGTCCCAGAATTTTGATAATGAGCCAGCAACAAGTTTGGATGAAGGGCGGCTACCAATTGCAAGTTTTATAAAATACTTGACGTTGACTCACTTTTAAGGTAACATGGCTCCAATATCTCAAAATATTCAATCATCTTCTTTTCAATAACTAGAAGATTCTCCAGTACTTATATCTGGCCTGTATGCTTATATGATGCGCAACCAAGTCTATGGGGATGAATGACCTTAACACACTTTTACGATAACAGGTGTGCTATGTTAAAATATTTCAATGTCTTATTTTAATCTCTGACACTGCTATTCTGTATTTGTAAAGAAGTTCACTTTTATTATAAAAAATATGAGATTAATAGCATGTTAGCGATTCAAGTCCAATGGCTTCTGTTTTTTGATATTGTTTTTCATTACAAAAGTACCATTTTAAAATTATTTTATGTTTCGCCTAAGCTTTCAGGCTTTCAGTACTTTAATTATGACTTGTTCACTCGAATCCTTTGATACATGTTCATTTCCCTCAATTTATTGTCAAACTCGCTGTAACGTCAACTAAAGGAGGCAAAACAGCAAGTCTCGACACCGCCATCACCCAGCATCCTACATTCTAGCAGAGATCCTACATTCTAGCAGACATCCTACATTCTAGCAGAGATCGTACATTCTAGCAGATATCTTACATTCTAGCAGATATCGTACATTCTAGCAGATATTTTACATTCTAGCAGATATTTTACATTCTAGCAGAGATCCTACATTCTAGCAGATATCGTACATTCTAGCACATATCTTACATTCTAGCAGATATCTTACATTCTAGCAGATATTTTACATTCTAGCAGATATCTTACATTCTATCAGAGATCCCACATTCTAGCAGATATCGTACATTCTAGCAGATATCGTACATTCTAGCAGATATCTTACATTCTAGCAGATATCTGACATTCTAGCAGAGATCTTACATTCTAACAGAGATCCTACATTCTAGCAGATATCGTACATTCTAGCAGATATCTTACATTCTAGCAGAGATCCTACATTCTAGCAGATATCTTACATTCTAGCAGATATCTTACATTCTAGCAGATATCTTACATTCTAGCAGATATCTTACATTCTAGCAGAGATCGTACATTCTAGCAGATATCGTACATTCTAGCACATATCTTACATTCTAGCAGATATCGTACATTCTAGCAGATATCTTACATTCTAGCAGAGATCGTACATTCTAGCAGATATCTTACATTCTAACAGAGATCCTACATTCTAGCAGATATCGTACATTCTAGCAGATATCTTACATTCTAGCAGATATCTTACATTCTAGCAGATATCTTACATTCTAGCAGATATCTTACATTCTAGCAGATATCTTACATTCTAACAGAGATCCTACATTCTAGCAGATATCGTACATTCTAGCAGAGATCTTACATTCTAACAGATATCGTACATTCTAGCAGATATCGTACATTCTAGCAGATATCTTACATTCTAACAGAGATCCTACATTCTAGCAGATATCGTACATTCTAGCAGATATCTTACATTCTAACAGAGATCCTACATTCTAGCAGATATCGTACATTCTAGCAGATATCGTACATTCTAGCAGATATCTTACATTCTAGCAGATATCTTACATTCTAGCAGAGATCCTACATTCTAGCAGATATCTTACATTCTAGCAGATATCTTACATTCTAGCAGATATCTTACATTCTAGCAGATATCTTACATTCTAACAGAGATCCTACATTCTAGCAGATATCGTACATTCTAGCAGATATCTTACATTCTAGCAGATATCTTACATTCTAACAGAGATCCTACATTCTAGCAGAGATCCTACATTCTAGCAGAGATCCTACATTCTAGCGCATATCTTACATTCTAGTACATATCTTACATTCTAGCAGATTTCGTACATTCTAGCAGATATCTTACATTCTAGCAGAGATCCTCGTTCTAGCACATATCTTACATTCTAGCAGAGATCCTACATTCTAGCAGAGATCCTACATTCTAGCACATATCTTACATTCTAGCAGATATCGTACATTCTAGCAGATATCGTACATTCTAGCACATATCTTACATTCTAGCAGGTATCGTACATTCTAGCACATATCTTACATTCTAGCAGATATCGTACATTCTAGCAGAGATCCTCGTTCTAGCAGATATCGTACATTCTAGCAGATATCGTACATTCTAGCAGATATCTTACATTCTAGCAGAGATCCTACATTCTAGCACATATCTTACATTCTAGCAGATATCGTACATTCTAGCACATATCTTACATTCTAGCAGATATCGTACATTCTAGCACATATCTTACATTCTAGCAGATATCTTACATTCTAGCAGAGATCCTACATTCTAGCAGAGATCCTACATTCTAGCAGATTTCGTACATTCTAGCAGATATCTTACATTCTAGCAGATATCGTACATTCTAGCAGATATCGTACATTCTAGCAGAGATCGTACATTCTAGTAGAGATCGTACATTCTAGCAGATATCGTACATTCTGGAAGATATCTTACATTCTAGCAGAGATCCTACATTCTAGCAGATATCGTACATTCTAGCAGATATCGTACATTCAAGCAAATATCTTACATTCTAGCACATATCTTACATTCTAGCAGATATCGTACATTCTAGCAGAGATCGTACATTCCTGCACATATCTTACATTCTAGCAGATATCGTACATTCTAGCACATATCTTACATTCTAGCAGATATCGTACATTCTAGCAGAGATCCTCGTTCTAGCAGATATCGTACATTCTAGCAGATATCGTACATTCTAGCAGATATCTTACATTCTAGCAGAGATCCTACATTCTAGCAGATATCGTACATTCTAGCAGATATCGTACATTCTAGCACATATCTTACATTCTAGCAGATATCGTACATTCTAGCACATATCTTACATTCTAGCAGATATCTTACATTCTAGCAGAGATCCTACATTCTAGCAGAGATCCTACATTCTAGCAGATTTCGTACATTCTAGCAGATATCGTACATTCTAGCAGAGATCGTACATTCTAGTAGAGATCGTACATTCTAGCAGATATCGTACATTCTAGAAGATATCGTACATTCAAGCAAATATCGTACATTCTAGCACATATCTTACATTCTAGCAGATATCGTACATTCTAGCAGAGATCGTACATTCCTGCACATATCTTACATTCTAGCAGATATCGTACATTCTAGCAGATATCGTACATTCTAGCAGATATCGTACATTCTAGCAGATATCGTACATTCTAGTAGATATCTTACATTCTAGCACATATCGTACATTCCTGCACATATCTTACATTCTAGCAGATATCGTACATTCTAGCAGATATCGTACATTCTAGCAGATATCGTACATTCTAGCAGAGATCCTACATTCTAGCAGATATCGTACATTATAGCAGATATCGTACATTCTAGCAGAGATCGTACATTCTAGCAGATATCGTACATTCTAGCAGAGATCCTACATTCTAGCAGATTTCGTACATTCTAGCAGATATCTTACATTCTAGCAGATATCGTACATTCTAGCAGATATCGTACATTCTAGCAGAGATCGTACATTGTAGTAGAGATCGTACATTCTAGCAGATATCGTACATTCTAGAAGATATCGTACATTCAAGCAAATATCGTACATTCTAGCACATATCTTACATTCTAGCAGATATCGTACATTCTAGCAGAGATCGTACATTCCTGCACATATCTTACATTCTAGCAGATATCGTACATTCTAGCAGATATCGTACATTCTAGCAGAGATCCTACATTCTAGCAGAGATCCTACATTCTAGCAGATATCGTACATTCTAGCAGATATCGTACATTCTAGTAGATATCTTACATTCTAGCACATATCGTACATTCCTGCACATATCTTACATTCTAGCAGATATCGTACATTCTAGCAGATATCGTACATTCTAGCAGATATCGTACATTCTAGCAGAGATCCTACATTCTAGCAGATATCGTACATTATAGCAGATATCGTACATTCTAGCAGAGATCGTACATTCTAGCAGATATCGTACATTCTAGCAGAGATCCTACATTCTAGCAGATATCGTACATTCTAGCAGATATCGTACATTCTAGTAGATATCTTACATTCTAGCACATATCGTACATTCTAGCACATATCTTACATTCTAGCAGAGATCCTACATTCTAGCAGATATCCTACTTTCTAGCAGATATCTTACATTCTAGCAGAGATCCTCGTTCTAGCAGATATCGTACATTCTAGCAGAGATCCTCGTTCTAGCAGATATCGTACATTCTAGCAGATATCGTACATTCTAGCAGATAATTTACATTCTATCAGAGATCCTACATTCTAGCAGATATCTTACATTCTAGCAGAGATCCTCGTTCTAGCAGATATCGTACATTCTAGCAGATATCGTACATTCTAGCAGATAATTTACATTCTATCAGAGATCCTACATTCTAGCAGATATCTTACATTCTAGCAGATATCTTACATTCTAGCAGATATCTTACATTCTAGCAGAGATCGTACATTCTAGTAGAGATCGTACATTCTAGTAGATATCGTACATTCTAGAAGATGTCTTACATTCTAGCAGAGATCCTACATTCTAGCAGATATCGTACATTCTAGCAGATATCGTACATTCTAGCAGATATCGTACATTCTAGCACATATCTTACATTCTAGCAGATATCGTACATTCTAGCAGAGATCGTACATTCTAGCACATATCTTAAATTCTAGCAGATATCGTACATTATAGCAGATATCTTACATTCTAGCAGATATCGTACATTCTAGCAGAGATCTTACATTCTAGCAGAGATCCTACATTCTAGCAGATATCGTACATTCTAGCATATATCGTACATTCTAGCACATATCTTACATTCTAGCAGATATCTTACATTCTAGCAGAGATCGTATATTCTAGCAGAGATCCTACATTCTAGCAGAGATCGTATATTCTAGCGGATATCGTACATTCTAGCAGATATCGTACATTCTAGCAGACCACATGTGCCTATTTCCCCTGTCATGTAACGAGTGTCCACTTTAACTTGCAGCGTGATGGCTACATTCAGGACAGTGTTCTGGTCAGTGTTTGGCCGCGGTGATACGGACGTGGTCACATTAGGAGAGTACGACAATCATCTGACAGAGGACATCGGCTACATCATATACGGCATGTACAACATCGCCATGGTCATCGTCCTCCTCAACATGCTCATTGCCATGATGTCCAGGTCCTTCGAAAATATTACTGTAAGTTTTTGCGATTGCTTTTGTTTACCTATCGTCGTACAATGTACAATCGACATTGAATGGATCATTATTCTAGGTGATGCTGTATATCAAATTTGACTAACTGTTTTGACGAGACACAGACGTATTTTACAGAGATTGGAAACTTTCTCTTCGCCTTATGATTGCTCGAGTAATTCATATCGCTACACATGCGTCATACACGCACTCAGTAATGCTGTTCTGTTCAAAACATAAGACATCGAGAATCAATAAAAACTTCTTCAGATTTTTGCTAACACATCATACTTCCAGTCAGCTTTTTATACGTATATGAGCTTGCTCGAATACTTCCGAAATCTAATAATTTAGCTCTAGAATGAAAGAGTGAAGATGGCAGTTGGAATATGTGAGAGATATTTTCAAATATCGAATGGAGCTCCGACTCCTTTCTTATTACAGGAAATGTTTAAAGTTAGATAACAAATATTTAACTATATTTTAAACCAGCTTCACAATATAAGTATGTTACAATACTTGCAAAGTTAATGAATTAGCTTTGAAAATATTGTGTTTTCATATTTGTTTGATTTCTTTTCATTCTCTTAAAAAATATCTAGAAACGATATTTATGATGACAAATGTATCTTCTAGCAAGCTTTCAAATGGCATATTGACATGACCGGACAAATAAACAATCACACTCTCGCAGGTAACACTGACAAGACCAGAGACATTTGCTGTCAATACAAGCCAACGTCTCGCAGCATATATACCTGAGATCATACGCGTTTTTGCGAGGTCTGTGTGAGTGTCCATCCTCTGTAATACAGGTCTCTGGAAGAGGTAGTCCATTCTTTTTAAAGAAAACCTGTCATGATTTGCAACTGATATAAAAAAAAATTTCAGGTTTCAAAGGACCTGGGGTGGTAAGGGGCATTTTTGGCATCCCCTCAAAAACCGTTCATTTTTGGTCAAGATCAAATATAAGATACATTTCTTGTTCATGCAAATTCATAAAGCGATACCTTGACTGACTTTTGAGATACACCTCTTTGCATTAAGCATGTTTTAACGTCATGTTTTGAGAATGATGACGTCAACGTCGCGGTATGAATGTTGACGTCATATTGCTTTTTTATGTCTCTTTTTAATTATGATGTCGCATACTTCCATGTTTGTTACAAATAAACCAAATGTGTTTGTAGTGTGTATTGAAGTATGAAAAGAAGAAGAAATTCTAATTTAAAATTTTAATAATAACAAAGAACATTTTTGTGGAATGAAAATATTACCCCTTTATTAGACATAACAGTGCTATAGTACTAGACTACTGTTGTAGTTTCAGGGTCTGCAGCTTATCCTTGACATTTTCCAATATTAAAGTAGAATAATTTTAATAACATTTAACCTTAAGTCATTAATATGCATTTTGAAGATAAAAACAACTTTATCCAAGAGTTTAATCCAAATGTCCAGTTGCATAATTATACTGAGAATATGTATTTATACATGCAATGTTAATCTTGTTAAAAGCATGGGCAAATGAAATGGACAACATTAGGCAGGTTCCATTGAATCAAACTCAGTAGAAATTGAAATATATATATTCAAAGGAATACAAATTATGTAAATGAAAAGACTTTCCTTAAACATTGTGGTGACACTAATTAACTTCAAAACTGGTACTCTTGGTGCTCCAGTTTTTAAGAATCCATAGCAAGGACAATGCTTGGTCACCAGATAGATACAATGTAGACAAATAACATGATTACTATCAAGAAGTTCATACAAAGGAGCAAACGCATCAGCATGTTTACACAAATAAATGATACTTTATAGCCAAAGTTGATATTTATGCATGAGAAAAGCATCACATTCATGTTCAGTGAAAATAAATGTATATGTGACTTCTGACAGGGTATAAACACAGATCTACAGATATATACACAAACAAGAGTCCACTAGTCTGTATCTTAAACTTATTTGCTTTGCAATGAAAAGTTTTTAAAACTATGGAATATATTCAGTTGGTGTAAAATCAAGAATATGCTCTTAAGACCTCATTGGATCCAGCAAGCTTTTTGAGTATACAGGTTCTAATTATCAGTGTTTATCAGATATAACATCAACCATCAATAAGGTATGACTCCAATAGATAATTTGTAAAATTGCAGAGAGTTTAAACAAAAATATCAGCCTGACAAAGACTTTTCAGTGTATCAGAAATGCCAAATATAGCATTCATTTAAAGCAAACATACTACATCTGATATTCATTGTTAGCCTTGATGTGATATGCACACTCGTTAATCTGTAACTACTCGCTCTCTCACAACCGAAGAGCCTTTAACATTGGTTATTATTGAAACATATAGCTACTCATATTCACATTTTCTCAACACAAAACATATAAGCCTGGTGCATTTGTATAAATATATATATATATCAGTAAATGTACAATTTCAAACGTGTATTAGTGTACATAATACAAAGCCTACCCATTACATCAGTAAAACTATCCTCTGCTTCGAATGAACAATGATAACTAATGACAGTAAAACCTTGTTATTCTTAAGTCATCAGGACCACGACAAACTTTAAATTATCCAAGTAAAATTAGATTGGGACCTACACATTAAAACAGGGTCTTTGAGACAAGTTCTAAAAGAGGTTCAACTGTACGGTTTACTTTATAATTCACTCTTCCACATCACTATCTGCATCAACCTGAACTGGTTCTGGAATTGTATCGAAATATCGTCCTATCGTAATATCGTTATATCGTCATATCGTATCGTAATATCGTGATATCGTATCGTAATATCGTATCGTTGTGTCGTGATATGGTATCGGTGTGTCGTGATATCGTATCGCTGTGTCGTAATATTGTATCGTGGTTTCATCATTTCGTATCGTTATATCGTAATATAGTATCGTCATATCGTAATATCGTTATATCGCTTTGTATAAACGAAGCGATATTACGATGTCCCGAATCAGCCACCATAGTATTTCAACACCATGCTTTCAAAGAGAGAAGACGGAGAAAGAAAAAATAATAATGGTTAACCTTTGAGGAAAAGGACATTATTGAACAAGATGTTAAAAGGGAAAAAAGATAGTAATTGTAAAGGGGAGACCATTTCTGCTTGAAATCATCCATTGTACTGTTATCTGTTGCCAATTTTCTTTCAATTTGATTAATTCTATTAAACTGTTTTTTACAGACATCAAAAGATGGGTGGATATTTCTGAAGCGTCAGTTGTAGATATAATATTTTGTTACTATTAATTGTCAGTACATTATCACAAATAAATAGAATATCTTTTATACAATTTCTAAAATCAATCCATGTTTTATCTACTTTTCCACAATTGAAAAATAGATGTTCAAGTGTTTCAGGATCATTATTACAAAAGGTACATAGATTATTGCCAATGACATTAATTTAGCATAAAAAATATTTGTAGTTAAAATCCTATGAAGAATTTTAAATTGTAAATTTTGAAACCTCTTACAATTGCAGAAGAAATCAGAACCTTTTCCCCCTTTTTCATGGCATGTGACCTTATATAATTATATCTTTTTAAATCTTCATATAATTTGGTAGTTGGTTGATTATTAACGGAATTGTCTAGATTCTGGACTTTTTTCTGCAATATTTTTATTTTTTCCCTTTCCTTTAAAGCTTTAATTGAATAGTCTAATTGTAAGCTTCTAATTTTCATTTTAATTATTTCATACATCATCTGATCATTCACATTCAACTCTATATTTTCTATAGATTCCAAATCCCCTGCAATTTTATATTCATTTACAGTATCTTTAATGCAATGGTTTGCCAAGTCAACCCATTTGTTATCTTTAAGAAGACTAAAATTAAATTTCCAATATCCTTTTCCTCTTATACTTTCATCTTTCCTGCAAGTTAAATGTATACATGAGTGATCAGTTCTATAACCGGACGAGATACTAGTGTTTGTGGTGACATCAAGAATATCTTGTGAAATCAAGAAGTAATCTAGTCGACTTTGTTTTATTGGTTTTTTTCTGCGCCATGTGTAAAGTTTTTTCCTTGGATTGTATAGTCTCCACACATCAAATACATTTTAATCTTCCATGTTTTCATTTGTACATTTCATACTCTGTCTATGACTGTATATTGTATGATAGTGTACGTGTCTATTTCTATATCCCTTACCACATTCCAATCACCTCCTATTATTATTTTAGTATTTGAGATGCGTCTTAGCAATCTATAGAATTATGTTATCAAAAATAGTTGGCATTTCATTGTTAGGTACATATAAATTTATTAATGTTAATCTTGTTTCATCTAAAATAATATCTCTACCATTAGGATCTATATCTTTACTGTGAATCTCTTTATCTATTTCCTTTCCAAAAAATATTGCAACTCCTGCACTAGATGTACTACCATGACTAAAGATGCATTTCCTTCCCCATTCATCTTCCCACTGAGTTTTAATTTCTTCGCAACTGTGAGTTTCTTGTAAAAATATAACCAATTTATGCTTTTCTTTTATCTAGTTAAACAAATCTACTACCTTTTTTGCATGAATATAACCCCCTCACATTCAAAGGCATAATTTCAAAATTAGCCATTGTCAAAAGTAAAAAGATTGGCCAAATAACCCCACAGATAAACCATTATATTGCTAAATTTATCATTGTCTAGATGCTATCAAGTTTCTCAGTGAAAACACATACACATAAAAAAAACATTTGGATAGAACATGACAAAAACATAAATTAAAAGAATTCTCCGGACAAACAGACAACAGAAACAAGTTCATCACGGATATGGTACCGCAAGATTGAGCAAGATACACCTCCGCCGAATGTCTATGTCAACTTTTTCCATAATGGTCTTATTATATGATTTATTAATCTAAAACCATGAACAATTATTATGTCATCAATAATATCAATAATCATTTTAATTACTGCAGGTAAATTCATTTTACTATTTAGATAATTTGATTTGAATTACAAATAATAGATATTCTTACTTTTGCTTACTTTGTTTACTTTAACATAACCTTTAGCTATATTTTTATACCGATAAACTGTAAGGTTTAGTCATTAAATTGAATTAAGAATTAAATGGTATTGAAGTTGTAATGTGCTACTCTGTTGCTCCATTTTAATCATTTCTGCCCTTACAGACATAGCCATAAACAAAATATTTTGTAAAAGTATTTAACGTACTGTACATATTAAGATATGAATTAAAGTCACACAACATTTTATACATAAATATACAAATATAATAACGACCCCCCCCCCCCCAAAAAAAAACAACAGAAAATGACAATGACAAATGAAACTCCGCATTACAACCATTATCATCAGTTGTCCTGCCAATACCTCACCTTCGTGTTCATATACACGATCAATGCACCAAGTGTTTCTCTATAAAAATAATATATATATTACTCACCAGAAACACGAAATATCCCATTAATTGAACAATTGGGCAAGAGTGGTAAATGTTTTGGATATACCCATTTTACAATCCGTCCCTAAGCACACATTAAAATTAGCGCCAGGACGCAAATTAGCTAATTGTTTTGTATTATTACCTCCCCTTACATTGAAAAGCATTACGTCAAAGCCTGAGGAGAGCCACAGCTTGACAATGTTAACGATTATAATATGGAGTTCCAGTAATTGCGTGTTCATATTTTGTTTACATATATATATGTATATGTAGCCTATATGTTATCGGTTTAATGTACAATTGCAACTGCATTTAGGCCTATGGCATAACAGTTCGATGTAAACAAGAGAACTTAGTAAATGGAATGGTAAGTCATGATTATTAAGCATCATTTCAGTATTAACTGTAACTGTAGTACCTACCCTCAGTCTAATGCAAATAAGTGTTAATCATGGTACGATTGGAATTCGCCCCGTGTGGGCAGAGTTCGATTAATGGGATCTCGAAATTAAGTAACATGCCTTAGTGGTATATACATTGTCATTATGGATGTATTAAAATCAAATCAATATAGTACTTTACTAGAGAAATTCGCAATAGATCTGTATTTCTGCCATTTTCTGGCGGTAAAAGCTTAAGTTTTAGAATACGCCACTCTATCTTTGTAGAAGGACTCCCTACTGGAAGTACAAAAGGTAGCCTAATCTCCGCTAGGGATATTAGATAAGGAACTGAAACCAAGCTATTCCTACAATAGCTAAATGTCTAAGTTCTGTCCGTTATTTAAAGGAATTATTCACAAACATGAGAGCTTGGTATTATGAGGTTAACATCTTATCTTATGAATATAGTCTAGTTTGTATACATTGTACACATGGTAATTTGTAGGCACGTGGCCTGGGCGGCCACCGAACAAAGACTAAAAACCTATCTAAAGTTATGTATGTTATATAGTAGACTCATGCGACAGTTATTATCCTAATTCAATCCTACCCGTATTCTTGGCAGCTGAGGTGATGTGTCACTTCTCTAATAAACCGGAAGTGTACTAGACAAATGGGCAATTAATTACCATCATCGATGGGTAATATAAGAAGAACAGGCCGCACTGAATTGTTGACTTAATATTTACAAACATTGTACTGACTCAAAGTATACATCTTTAATAATTTTGTATCGAACTGTCCTTCTAATTTTTCCCTGTGATTGAAAAGTTCAGTGTTTTAATAACGTGAATGTAACAGCTAGGTTACCCTGGACCATGCCGAGTTACCTCCCATTACATCTTTGCACTGCACGAAGCAATATGACTGTATTGTGAACATATATGTAGCTAGCGCGTTGAAGTTAAAGGAAACACAGTATTCTATGTCATTATGGTTGTTAAGTCTGTGGATAAGATCCAAGTTGTCTTTGGTGATATCGTCATGCATTCTGATACCACTCTTGTCCTTGATAGTCTTTTTCTTTCTCATGACGAGCTTTTGGACTCGTTGTTGAAAAAATTGACGATTAGCGGACGCGATTTTGCTCTTGAAGGAAGTCGGTGTATTGCAACTATGTCTCTCCTATTTAGGTTAACTCTGTCTTTCGTAGCCTCTTTACAAGTTTGTAAAAATCTGTCTCTCAGGTTATCTGCTGTCTCATCCGCAATCTCGTTCATTCCAACTACCCGAACATTACACTTTCTGCTTTTTGTTGGTTGTAATTTATATCGCTCTGTGTAACTTTCATAGCACTCCGAAGTTTTCCTAGCTCATCGTCTTTTTGCTTTAACTGTCCTTTCAATAGATCCGTTTCCATTAGGCACCCGTCAATTTTCTCATCCACCAACACAAATCTCTTCTCAATTATATTCCTGCTTTTGGTCAATATCTCAGTTTTCATTTTTTCAGGGCACAATATACAATCTCCAGGATTTCATCTGCCTTAGGCAGTTTGTGCATCAACTGCATTTCGTCTCTGATTTGTCTTAGTTCTTTTTGTATCAATCTCAGGGAGTCATCTTCTCCAGCGTTAGATAGACGACCTTACTCATTGCTCTATGATAACACAGTTCTAAGTCACTAGAAACGAATACTTTCCAGAAATCATACGAAAAGTTTTCGGTATACAATGTATATAATGTATTGCTACACGTATTCACTATTTGCTTGCCGTGGTCACACAATGGAGCACGCACGCACCCAGGTAACACCGCTGTAATACAGGTAGTCACTGTGATTCGTATTCATCCAAGCTTTGTCAGTCCATGCAAATAAATAAACACAGTTTTCTTCAATTCTGTATGTCCATCAGAGTAATTCATTAGCACATTTTGATCCCTGTTTCCTTATACACACACTGATACCAGGAGGCCCATATTTGTTCACGTTTTAACCAAGTATCTGATCAAAATGTCTGGAGCTGACTCAGTGTCGACAGACAAGCACGGCCGCCATCTTAATCCATTAACTGATATACATTGGATTGTTGATTCCTGCAGTAGCTTTACGCTGATATTTCCAAGCAAAAAGTTGTACATGTGTTATTGGATATATTTTCTAAGATGTTAACAGCTAAATGTTAGAAGTAGAAAGAAATTTTACTTCAATACGATTGAGCCTGAGAAATATCGTTCAAAGAAAGACTGTTTGACGGTAAAAAATATTTTAATACTTTGCAGATTTTTTAGGTCACCTGAAACAAAGTCTCAAGTGACCTATTCCAATCACTTTCCGTCCGGCGTCGTGCGTCGTCCGTCGTGCGTCGTGCGTAAACTTTTTTTACATTTTCGACTTCTTCTCCAGAACCAGTAGATGGAATCTTTTCAAATTTGGCCAAAATGATCCTTAGATGATGAGGATTCAGATTTGTAAAATTGGGATTCCTGTCCCTACTCCAGGGGCTAGGGCGGGGCCCCAAGGGGAAAATTATCCTAAATTCCAAAAATCTTCTTCTCCAGACTCAGAGGTACTACAGCCTATTTCTCTACATGGATAGAAAGATCATCAAGGGCTCTGTTTAATTTGAAAATTTCAGTACCCCGGGGTATCCGTTCCCCCTCGGGAAGAGGGTAACGTTTATATAGGGAAAAAATACTTTTGGGTATATTTTGTCTATTATAAGTAAGAAATATTTCCTACTAAGTCACAATCGTCCTTGGAGAAAGATGGAATCAAAATGTAAAATTTGATTCCTGCACCTACCCCTTGGGCTAGGGCGGGGCCCCAAAGGGAAAATTATCCTAAATTTCAAATATTTTCTTCTCCAGAAGCGTATTTCTCTACGTGGATAGGAAGATCATCAGGGGCTTTGTTTAATTTGTAAATTTCAGTACAATTCCAAAAGCTTTAGAACTTTTTTCCTGTAATGATAAGACAAATGTAGTAATTCATCTATTTTATATGTTGATTTCATCATTGAAATTGAGCTACCTACAAATTGTATAACATTACTCAGGTGACCGCTAAGGCCCTTGGGCCTCTTGTTTAGACTCGTAGGGTTATCTTTTAACAACCACTATTCAAAGTTTGGATTTAATTTGTTCGTTTGGATTAATTCTGATTTTGATTTTATAAGCGTTGAGGCCAAGGTTCAAATGTTTATCATTTATTTTGTATTCAATGTACATTGTCTAACAAATATACATAAAAGTGTTACTGAAATGTAAAGACATGTTTTGTTTAACATCGCAGCAAGATTCTGACTCGGAGTGGAAGTTTGCTAGAAGCACGCTGTACATGGACTATATCGGGGGTGGTCCCGCACTGCCAGTCCCCCTCAATATCTTGGCCGTGCCACGTGATTTGGTAGAGTATATCATCGAATCGTGCTGTCGGAAGTCACAGGATGACGATGAGAGTGATTCCGATGAAGATGATTATGACGACGAAAAAAACAGAAACCGAGATCAAAACGGTGGGATGGTAAAAGACTTCTTTAATTTCGGATTAGAACTATATATCCATGATAATTACAACATAATCTTGCAACATACAAAAGTAGATTCACCAAGGTGTTCATTAAAAAGTCTAATTCAGCTTTTTTCGAGTATCTTAAGCTGAGTCTTTCAAAATAAGCAAGAGAGCAGTTTCTAAACTAAGCTTAAAAATTTTAGATTAAGGCAAATAAAGAAAACGTTTACTGCATCATACTGCTCTGGCTATGTTGTTCATCATACTGCTCTAGCTATGTTGTTTATCATACTGCTCTGGCGATGTTGTTCATCATCCTGCGCTGGTTATG
Organism: Mimachlamys varia; assembly: GCA_947623455.1. NCBI lineage: Eukaryota > Metazoa > Mollusca > Bivalvia > Pectinida > Pectinidae > Mimachlamys > Mimachlamys varia. The sequence goes on from OX392533.1 coordinate 43,914,703, forward strand.
TTGTTCATCATAATGCGCTGGCTATGTTGTTCATCATACTGCTCTGGCTATGTTGTTCATTATACTGCGCTGGCTATGTTGTTCATCAAACTGCTCTGGCTATGTTGTTTATCATACTGCTCTGGCTATGTTGTTCATTTTGAGTTATTAGCATTTACCGAAGGTTATAGGAATAACAAGTCGAACGGTACAAACAACATTAAATTACATTACAATGTATGGATATGACGTATCAGAAATTACTGTTAATGCATTCTAATTATGTTCATCATGGTACAATATTAGTCAATTGTAATGTAACGGCTTATCTCAGGGACTCTCGCCATTTTGTTACGTAATGCTCTCAATAGATATTTTGCTTACGCAAAGAATTGCATGACAAAGGGAAGCACGTAAACCTTACTAGGTTTACCATTTTGTCACAAGAATTACTTTATAGGGCAGCATATAGGCATATCTGAGTTCAGGAACAAACACAGATCACATATTTAATTTTTTATTCGAATATCGCGGGTACCCAGCAACAACATCAACACACATGCGCATTACACTGGAGGACCGATATACAATAATAGTCTGGTAACAAACTAACTACGGTAATGGTATTACTGTATATGATGGTATTACTGTATATAATGGTACATGTATTACTGTACATAATGGCATTACTGTACATAATGGTATAACTGTATATAATGGTATTACTGTATATAATGGTACATGTATTACTGTAAATAATGGTATTACTGTATGTAATGGTATTACTGTATATAATGGTATTACTGTATATAATGGTATTACTGTATATGATGGTATTACTGTATATAATGGTACATGTATTACTGTAAATAATGGTATTACTGTAAATAATGGTATTACTGTATATAATGGTATTACTGTATATAATGGTATTACTGTAAATAATGGTATTACTGTATATAATGGTATTACTGTATATAATGGTATTACTGTATATAATGATATTACTGTATATAATGGTACATGTATTACTGTACATAATGACATTACTGTACATAATGGTATAACTGTATATAATGATATTACTGTATATAATGGTACATGTATTACTGTATATAATGGTATTACTGTACATAATGGTATAACTGTATATAATGATATTACTGTATATAATGGTACATGTATTACTGTATATAATGGTATTACTGTACATAATGGTATAACTGTATATAATGGTATTACTTTATATAATGGTATAACTGTATATAATGGTATTGCTGTATATAATGGTATTACTGTATATAATGGTATTGCTGTATATAATGGTATTACTGTATATAATGGTATTACTGTACATAATGGTACATGTATTACTGTATATAATGGTATTACTGTACATAATGGTATAACTGTATATAATGGTATTACTTTATATAATGGTATTACTGTATATAATGGTATTACTGTATATAATGGTATTACTGTATATAATGGTATTACTGTATATAATGGTACATGTATTACTGTATATAATGATATTACTGTACATAATGGTATAACTGTATATAATGGTATTACTGTATATAATGGTATTACTGTATATAATGGTATTACTGTATATAATGGTACATGTATTACTGTATATAATGGTATTACTGTACATAATGGTATTACTGTACATAATGGTATTACTGTATATAATGGTATTACTGTATATAATGGCACATGTATTACTGTATATAATGGTATTACTGTACATAATGGTACATGTATTACTGTATATAATGGTATTACTGTACATAATGGTATAACTGTATATAATGGTATTACTTTATATAATGGTATTACTGTATATAATGGTATTACTCTATATAATGGTATTACTTTATATAATGGTATAACTGTATATAATGGCACATGTATTACTGTCTATAATGGTATTACTGTATATAATGGTATAACTGTATATAATGGTATTACTGTATATAATGGTATTACTGTCTATAATGGTATTACTGTATATAATGGTACGTGTATTACTTACATAATGACATTACTGTACATAATGGTATAACTGTATATAATGGTATTACTGTATAAAATGGTATTACTGTATATAATGATATTACTGTATATAATGGTATTACTGTATATAATGGTACGTGTATTACTTACATAATGACATTACTGTACATAATGGTATAACTGTATATAATGGTATTACTGTATAAAATGGTATTACTGTATATAATGACATTACTGTATGTAATGGTATTACTGTATAAAATGGTATTACTGTATATAATGATATTACTGTATATAATGGTATTACTGTATATAATGGTACGTGTATTACTGTATATAATGACATTACTGTACATAATGGTATAACTGTATATAATGGTATTACTGTATATAATGATATTACTGTATATAATGGTATTACTGTATATAATGGTACGTGTATTACTTACATAATGACATTACTGTACATAATGGTATAACTGTATATAATGGTATTACTGTATAAAATGATATTACTGTATATAATGATATTACTGTATATAATGGTATTACTTTATGTAATGGTATAACTGTATATAATGGTACATGTATTACTGTCTATAATGGTATTACTGTATATAATGGTACGTGTATTACTTACATAATGACATTACTGTATATAATGGTATTACTTTATATAATGGTATTACTGTATATAATGGTATTACTGTATATAATGGTATTACTTTATATAATGGTATAACTGTATATAATGGTACATGTATTACTGTCTATAATGGTATTACTGTATATAATGGTACGTGTATTACTTACATAATGACATTACTGTACATAATGGTATAACTGTATATAATGGTATTACTTTATATTATATAATGGTATTACTGTATATAATGATATTACTGTATATAATGGTACATGTATTACTGTACATAATGATATTACTGTACATAATGGTATAACTGTATATAATGGTATTACTGTATATAATGGTATTACTGTATAAAATGGTATTACTGTATATAATGGTACATGTATTACTGTATATAATGGTATTACTGTACATAATGGTATAACTGTATATAATGGTATTACTTTATATAATGGTATAACTGTATATAATGGTATTACTGTATATAATGGTATTACTGTATATAATGATATTACTGTATATAATGGTACATGTATTACTGTATATTATGATATTACTGTATATAATGGTACATGTATTACTGTATATAATGGTATTACTGTATATAATGGTATTACTGTACATAATGGTATTACTGTATATAATGGTATTACTGTATATAATGGTACATGTATTACTGTACATAATGACATTACGGTACATAATGGTATAACTGTATATAATGGTATTACTTTATATAATGGTACATGTATTACTCTATATAATGGTATTACTGTACATAATGGTATAACTGTATATAATTGTATTACTGTATATAATGGTACCTGTATTACTGTACATAATGGTATAACTGTATATAATGGTATTACTTTATATAATGGTATTACTGTATATAATGGTATTACTGTACATAAAATCTTATTGTATATAATGGTATTACTGTACATAATGGCATTACTGTATATAATGATATTACTGTATATAATGATATTACTGTATATAATGGTATTACTTTATATAATGGTATTACTGTATATAATGGTATTACTGTATATAATGGTATTACTGTACATAATGATATTACTGTATGTAATGGTATTACTGTATAAAATGATATTACTGTACATAATGGTATTACTGTATATAATGGTATTACTGTACATAATGGTATTACTGTATATAATGGTATTACTGTTACAGTATATAATGGTATTACTGTATTTAATGGTATTACTGTATATAATGGTATTAATATATATAGTGGTATTACTGTAAATAATGGTATTACTGTATGTAATGATATTACTGTATATAATGGTATTACTGTAACAGTATATAATGGTATTACTGTATTTAATGGTATTACTGTATATAATGGTATTACTGTACATAATGATATTACTGTATTTAATGGTATTACTGTATATAATGGTATTACTGTACAAAATGATATTACTGTACATAATGATATTACTGTATATAATGGTATTACTGTACATAATGGTATTACTGTACATGATGGTATTACTGTATATAATGGTATTACTGTATATAATGGTATTACTGTACATAATGGTATTACTGTATATAATGGTATTACTGTTACAGTATATAATGGTATTACTGTATTTAATGGTATTACTGTATATAATGGTATTAATATATATAGTGGTATTACTGTAAATAATGGTATTACTGTACATAATGGTATTACTGTACATAATGGTATTACTGTACATAATGGTATTACTATACATGGTGGTATTACTGTATATAATGGTATTACTGTATATAATGATATTACTGTATATAATGGTATTACTGTACATGATGGTATTACTGTATATAATGGTATTACTGTATATAATGGTATTACTGTACATAATGGTATAACTGTACATAATGGTATTACTATACATGATGGTATTACTGTATATAATGGTATTACTGTACATAATGGTATTACTGTACATAATGGTATTACTGTACATAATGGTATAACTGTACATAATGGTATTACTATACATGATGGTATTACTGTATATAATGGTATTACTGTATATAATGGTATTACTGTATATAATGGTATTACTGTACATGATGGTATTACTGTATATAATGGTATTACTGTATATAATGGTATTACTGTACATGATGGTATTACTGATATAATGGTATTACTGTATATAATGGTATTACTGTACATAATGATATTACTGTACACAATGCTATTACTGTATATAATGGTATTACTGTATATAATGGGATTACTGTACATAATGGCATTACTGTATATAATGGTATTACCGTATATAATGATATTACTGTACATGATGGTATATCTGTACATAATGGTATTACTTTATATAATGGTATTACTATATATAATGGTATTACTGTATATAATGGTATTACTATATATAATGGTATTACTGTATATAATGGTATTACTGTACATAATGATATTACTGTACATGATGGTATTTCTGTACATAATGGTATTACTTTATATAATGGTATTACTGTACATAATGGTATTACTGTATATAATGGTATTACTATATAAAATGGTATTACTGTATATAATGGTATTACTGTACATAATGGTATTACTGTACACAATGGTATTACTGTATATAATGGTATTACTGTATATAATGGTATTACTGTACATAATGGCATTACTGTATATAATGGTATTACTGTATATAATGATATTACTGTATATAATGGTATTACTGTATATAATGGTATTTCTGTACATAATGGCATTACTGTATATAATGGTATTACTGTATATAATGGTATTACTGTATATAATGGTATTACTGTATAAAATGGTATTACTGTATATAATGGTATTACTGTATATAATGGTATTACTGTATATAATGGTACTACTGTATATAATGGCATTACTGTATATAATGGCATTACTTAACATGATGGTATTACTGTATATAATGATATTACTATATATAATGGTATTACTGTATATAATGGTATTACTGTACATAATGGTATTACTGTACACAATGGTATTACTGTATATAATGGTATTACTGTATATAATGGTATTACTGTACATAATGGCATTACTGTATATAATTGTATTACTGTATATAATGATATTACTGTATATAATGGTATTACTGTATATAATGGTATTTCTGTACATAATGGCATTACTGTATATAATGGTATTACTGTATATAATGGTATTACTGTATATAATGGTATTACTGTATAAAATGGTATTACTGTATATAATGGTATTACTGTATATAATGGTATTACTGTATATAATGGTACTACTTATATAATGGCATTACTGTATATAATGGCATTACTTAACATGATGGTATTACTGTATATAATGATATTACTGTATATAATTGTATTACTGTATATAATGGTATTACTGTATTTAATGATATTACTGTATGAACGACAACCGCCTTGTACCAAGTACTGACTATCATAAATACAGCTACAAATGTACATAACAATATCTAAAAATGCTTAAATGGAGAAAGATGCATAACACACACATATGCTGCACTTTTAAACTATGTAATAGATACAGTATGCTAAAAAAGGAATTAACAGCTGTTTTGTCCTCCTATGACTCTTCAGTGATGCTAGGGGACAAAAGTGGGAATCCAACATTTCTAAAATAAGGTAAAAGCAGATAGATCAGGTGCATAGAACCCCTTATATTTATGAATTCAAAAGTACAATTAAACTAGTTCTGTATTATTTTAAATCGTGTACTACGAAAATTTGTATATTATATACCGTGTCACTACTCAAATGAGATAACTGTGGCTATGGAGGCTCCAGCAAATCTTGGGGACTGATAAATCCACCAGCAGACTCTGCCGCCCCCTATCATGAAGGTGGCGAAACACACACATATACTGCACCTTTTATAGTTAGTAATAGATACAGTATGCCGAAAAAATGAATCAAATTGAAGATCATTCACAAAGGGGGTCAAATCGACAAGTAAAAGTACTTCCGCAACATTTAAGTGAAGATTTTGCAAGAACTTTTTGCCTTGCGAATTTTAAGAATACGGGTCCAGCTTCCAGAAATATTAATTAGCGCTCAATATAAACTCTTTTAAACATAGACTGGATATAATGTAAGCATTGAAAGAACCATGAACTCCTATATAATTATGAATGAGATGCATTAGATAAATATTGGAAAAGATGACATTACACACACAATTAATTCCTATATAATTTGGAATATATTAACGATCCATTTATCTTCTTTTAAACAGTTTAATGAAGATGACCCCAATATATTTGTTTACACTTAACTCTACGATTTGTAAAGCATTCACTAAACTACGAAGTAAACAAACACACTGGCCTCAGTTATCGAAAAACAATAACTAGATGTTATATTTATAAGTTGTTTTTGTAAAATTCAGGTTTCAGATTTTGTTTTAATGATAATATCATTTAAATGGGAGTGATATCTCTACATATTGTATTCCACTTGTTCTCATTTGACCGTTTCAGTTATAAAATACCATTACAAAATATCCGGCTTATTTCCAGGGCAATGGCAGCCCAATAGAGGCTACAGCCATTGACATAAGCGAGACAAACCTGCGGCCAGAGGACATGGATAGACGGAAAAGTATGGGCAGTACAATGGGACAAGACGGGGGCAAGAAAAAGGACTACCAGGTTCGTCGTAGTGTTCCTTTGGGACTTATTTTTGTTCAAAAAAATTATTTTTGAAAGCACTAATAGATACAATTATCGCCTCATATGAGACGGTTGTCATTCTTCATTCATTATTTCATTTTTGTGTCGCCTCAGACGGATGTCGGAAAGGCGGCACATAGGGGTTACTTTTCCGACGGCGACGGCGGCGTCAACAATGTTAAAGTTTTGCGTTTAGCTCTGTTTCTGACAAAGTTACATCAACCAAACCTCCATCATAGATTAAGCATGGGTAGTAAAGCCTACTGAGCTAAAATAAATCATGGATTTCTGCTTTTTTGGGGTAAAAATCTCAATTTTCTGGAATTACAACGTTAAAGTTTTGTGTTTAGCTCTTGCATATTAGGCTGTTTCTGACTAAGTATAAAAGCTACAGCAACCAAACTTGGTATGTAGGTGTATTATGACTCAGCGAACATTATCGCAACTTCTGTTTCATGATTAAACAAAATGGCCGCCATTTCCTTGCCACTGATTGGTCAAAATTTAGATATTGTCCAATTTCACTCAAAATTGGTATGTAGGTGTATTATGACTCTACGAACACTATCGCAACTTCTGTTTCATGATTCAGCAAATTGACCGCCATTTCCTTGCCACTGATTGGTCAAAATTTAGATATTGTCCGATTTCTCTCAAAATTGGTATGTAGGTGTATTATGACTCTACAAACACTATCACAACTTCTGTTTCATGATTCAGCAAATTGGCCGCCATTTCCTTGCCACTGATTGGTCAAAATTTAGATATTGTCCGATTTCTCTCAAAATTGGTATGTAGGTGTGTTAGGACTCTACAAACACTATCACAATTTCCGTTTCATGATTCAACAAAATGGAAGCCATTTCTTTGCCACTGACTGGTCAAAACTTCAATATTGTCCGATTTCAATCGAATTTGAAATATAGGTGAATCATGACTCTACGAACACTATCACTATTGACAAAGCAAGAAAGACGACACATATAATTACACGTAATTCTTGTATTGATTAATGCATTCATCTATTCTATATACGTAATTTAATACTTTCCGTATATTAGTTATCATTTGTATAAAAAATTATATAATAATTGTTTGCTTCCGGTGATGCTGTTCCACGTAAATATAAACGTATTTTTTTTTCAAATCTTATTTTGGTGTGTTTGTTACATTGGGTCATATATTGCTAAACTCAATAATTCACTTTTACATTCTGTCATGATGTCATATTAATTTGAACTGATTCAGCATTGTATATGTGTTCTACTTAAAATAGCTTCAAATCAGTAACTCGTATAAATGTGCGTCATGGAACATTTGTTGGCGTTTGGTTTGTCAAATATTTTGAAGTGTAAATATATCCATTAATTAGTGCTGCTAAGCATTAATCAGCAAACTGAATTATGCAAAAGGAGAAAATGAGGAAAAAAAGTTTAAGTTTTAGAAAATAATCCGAATTTATACCGTTTTATAACCTTTGATTTAGCAGAACAAAGTTTAGAAAATTGTATTGCACAATGAAACAACAACATCACGGAGGCACGATAGTTCCAGAATTATGACTGTTCAATAACAGCCACTACAAAAAAATCAACCTTTATAGCAATAATCCAACTATTTAGTCACGTGTTGTCTATACTTATTATTTTATTCATATTAACTTGAAGTAGGACTGATAATGGTATTTTCAGAAAGTGATGCAGACGATTATTCAGAGATACATATTCGAAAAGCAAAGAGAGGCGGAAGTGACGGAGGGTAAGTCAAAGTTCACGTGATATTGTGCACAAGCTAAGTCGTTATCAACTGTTATTACGTGCGTCTTTATACAGTTTTAATGGTTATCACGCGATGTACATACATTATATTTAATAATATCACGTGTTTTTGCACTTGCACACATATTCGCATGTTTTATTTGAATCAAGTGGTATTCTACGCAGAATCACTTATGATCGTGTGATGCTGATATGAATTGAAGATGGATCCATATTTGTATAACTTGAAATGTGTGTTAAATCGAAACCAATACCGTCTATTGATACAATTATATCAAAAGTATAATACGGACTTTTGCTTTTAATAGATGACTTCGAAGAAATTAAGCAGGACATTTCCAGTTTCCGGTATGAAATATTAAATAACTTGGAGCTTCGAGATGCTGCACATAGCGATATGGCACATCAAGTTAGTAAAATTGGCGAACAAGTGAAAATGATAGCCAAGGAATTACGAAGGTCTCGCACAGCGGATGACGTCATTAGTGAAAGTGAGGCTGAACATGAACCGGAAGTTGAGAAAAAGACATTTTCATCATTAGCAAATAGTGTTCGCACCACACTTTAAACAATTGTAAAAGAGCGAAAATTAAAATTTGCAAAAAAACATTCAACGAATATGATGTTAATCCAAACCGTATATAAGGATTTATGTTTGATAACATTGAGCATATTTGAATTATCACAATTGCTTCAAACCACGTGATGGTTGTTATGGTTACTGCCTACGTCACGTCACTAAAACAAAAGTGACTGTTGTTAATGTGTATTGGTTCTAATCATAAATACATCACATGACGGTTGTTATAAGTACTTCGTGCCTGAACGGTGTATATTCTTCAATTTGTAGAATCATCGGGTTGTACAAAAGATAGGCCACGCGATGGTTGTTAAGGTGACCATAATCAACAACAGGTTTGTTACATTATGCTTATTAGGGTGCATTTGCTGTAAGCAACACCATAACAAATAATGCATTGTTGCTATTTTGATTACGTATTACTTGTGTTACTACTACAAGGATCATATATTGCTATATATGTAAGTGTGTCTCTGTGTTGGTTCGTCTCCTCCTGAATCTTTAAGATAATAGATCTGTCTACGATGATGTATTGAAAAATATTTCATTGTTATTGTTAATGTTGGAATTATCATTAAAAAGAATATTTAAGAAAAAAAATTTCAATTTCAAAAATTTTAAAATTGAAACTTATAATATTCTATATTTATATTGGTTTATCTTTCAAAATATGAAAAACATATTTCATAATACAGAAGACAATATTAAATATCAAACAGCCTTCTCATTGTAGCAATTTTTATGTATCGGTAGAATAAAACTAGATCAGAATTAATTTCATATTTTGGAATTTCAGAAACATAGAAGTGATTTATACATGTAATTAGGCATGTGCGATAGCCGCTGGTTTCGCCTTTGTCTAATCACTAAAATAGATGGAACCCTGAGACGGAGACAATTGAATATGGGAAGTAATTGTGTTGCAATTAATTAAAAGATTATCATGTCATAATTATATGTGTATCCATCGTTTGTGGAATAGTATAATATGTTTTATATCTGATATTTATAGCATAATTTCCTGATTCGTGACTGTGATCATATATTTATATATACATTGTATAAACCCTATGCTGGTTCATAGGGAAAACGTTATTTTACATTTTGATGTCATTGTTTTAAAGTTCGTTATATATTATTTTGATAATGATTAATCACTTTGGTAAACACATTAAATGGAAATCAGTATTTAAGAACTTTATGTATCTCTTTAATGAATTGTTAGCTTTCAAAACCTCCCGGTCCTTTAGTGAAGCTATGTATACTGACAAGTCCAGTAGAAATGTTGGATAGGATAGAATTTCCCTCTCCAACATGCCTAAATATGATTGACAGTTCTTTCGTAATACGAAATACAATAGGAAATCGATCCAACATAGCGAAATTGTTTATGAATCTCATATTTTATCTCGATGACAAAAAATTAAACTAACCACATATTTGGAAAGATGAGAAAAATATGGTACATATGTATATCGAATATATGCTACGAAAAAAAGCATACTGTCAAAGTGCCAAGATAATAATAAGTATAAGACAATAACAAAGCAGTCCATGAACTGAGGTCACTGGGTGCAGCTATGTGAGATTTATACCACATGCGTGATCTACATCGGACATGTGTATATTACATAGGCAAAAGTGTGAAAAATATCACTTCATTACAGGAACGTGGTCAGGTTGTTTGATAACGGGCTCGTGACGGAAGGGTTGCGAATTTGGGTCACGTCACTGCGCTGTATTATATCTTTGAGCAAGATATTGTATTCCACTTGTTCCAGTCTACTTATCTGATGTAAAATATTAGCCGTGAGCGCCAAAATGGCAGCACCGGCTTTATGCTACCCAGGGGTTGCGAACAATATTAACTAATTGCCAAGGTCCTTTAAAACGAATAATGATTTATGAACCGCTTTGTGTTGGTAGCAGTGTTTTGGGGAAATTGTGGTATGTTTGCTTAAGTTTCCTTGCGATAGTCCGAAACTGATGCCTGTCGAAGGCCCCAAGCAGAACACCTCTACCGTTCACATTACACTGACAGCGGATGAACAAGTTGCTTGATCTTGATCTGAAAGTCAAGCAGGAAGAAGTAACTACCATTTTTGAGACTCATCTAAGTCTCGACCCGCGGACAGAATCCATAACCTTCGCACATGAGGCGCTGTCAAGAGAGATATAAGAAGGGCCAACGCTGTAAAGAAAGAAAAGACTTTTGTATAAAACAGTAGGTGATTATATTTTACATGAATTAGTCACAATCAAGAATGACATAAAAGAGACACAGATGGATTTTCTTTGCCTGCTATTGCAATTACAAGTATTGATTGCAAATAAAGCGGTTTATAAGAACCTAGAATTGTTATTATTCATCGGTCCAATTTCGAAGTGGAAACAAATCACTGAAGCGTCAGTAATAGTACAAGCTTTGTAGCACCGTAAATATTATCAAAGATTCACAGATGGTTAGGACACTGAACAGCTTAGCGGTTAAAACATACATGGACAACAATAGTGAAAAACACCAATGTAATGTACCATACTGAAACATGATAAAATAATGAAATAATCAATCACAGCAAAATAGTCAGATTATCTCTGTTAGACGCTATATGGTTTAGATAAGATTAACGTAAATTCAAGCTTAATACAAAGATTGTCAAAGGTCTTGCATTTCCTCATAAGTATACCTAGTAATGATTATAAAAAAACATGTTTCACTTGAGAATGCTTTCATATTGACCAAATCATATGTACAGTACATTGGCTCGAGCCTGTCAAAAAGCGGCACATTTAATCATCATGTAAAGCCCAGACATTTGCTCGTTGCATTAATGTCAGAAAGGCTGATTTATTGTCTATGTAGGTGTATATAGGTATAAAAGCTGTCCTGAAGTGCCAGATGGTTTTGAAACTTAGCACCTCGTTCAATCCTTCTGATTTTGTATATAATAATTGAAATTATTTTGTACATTATATGTGCACAGGTATATACTGTGAATCACTTTTTTCGTGAGAATCTTTTTCGTTTTAATTCGAATTTCCGAATTCAAATATTTCGTTAATATCCTTTCAGAGAAAAAAATTCAATCGATGTTTTAAAAAAAGCTAAATAGGAAATGAAAGGTACAACACAGTTTGCGAATACTTATAAAAAAGTGATTCACGGCAGTAAACATTATAGGTGGTAACACCACGAATTACTGTAGTATCGTATAACATTATATAGGTGGTAACACCACGAATTACTGTAGTATCGTATTTCTGTGCTATGTAAATATTCGAAAATTTGTACTTTCCATCTTTATGTGAATAATGTATTAAAAACAATTAAGCATAACCTGCATGTACAATCAATGTGTTAATTAAAACATTAAGTCTTTCGGTGTATCATATGAGTAAAACCTATCGCCAAACGAAAATTATTTTACATAACTTGGAAATACTTATCATGTAAACAGTGCTATCGTTTATTTAACTCACTCGCCCCTGACATTACATAATGAACTAGTCCAGCCTTTAGATTAGAAGAGTTCAAATGTGTCTTCAGGGATGAATAAAAAAATAAGAAAACATGAAAGGTATTTCGCGTCACTTCGACTACAATATCGATAACTGAAGGAATGGTTTAGAGAGAAATGTTAAAATGTTTGTTTTTACATATTTAATATTCTGCAAGCAAAGTCATCAATAGTTGTTGGTATGTGCGATATCCAGAAGAGATGTGATTTCTCTGATTTGTTTAATATTTAAATAAAAGTTCTTCGCTGATTTGATGTATTTTAGAAGAGTTTATGATTTCGTTTATTATTAGATCATGTTATAATTGAAATAAAGCTGATATAAATCGCATACACTTTATAGTATTGCTGTGGTTTTCAGTCCTGTGGCTATTAAACTTTTTGATAACCGAGTTGAACGTGTTTTCTTCGGTACTAGAGAAAGGAGTCAGTTTCAATTAAAAGATTTTCAGGTGTATATACTATCATACTAGTTAAATACAGCTACATGTCCTTACAAACCACATTTGAACATTCTTAACTTTGTCCGAAACATCTTATTATCTTGTCCTTAACATCGTTAGAACGTGGTTTCAATAGTAATTTAAAAGTAAGTTCACAGAATACGCTTATAAAGGAACAGAAACCTCGCCATTGCTTTAGTTTTGTGAAATGTCATTAAACCCAGCGAGAAACTTTTGTCAGTAATTCTAATTGGTGATAGCTTCGGTGCCTTTTTTAAGCCTAGAGCTAACCGAAGATGTTTAATTGTCATAAGGTGCTATGGAGTGAACTATTTTCCTTGTTAAATGATACATAATGCAAATTATATGAGCTTATGTATAAGGTTAACCATTACTTTTATAATGTGTGTAGTAGCAGATTATCGTGGTTTCATGCAGTTTAGTGCGATGTTTTTATCAAAATGGTTCATATTTTATTCATTGGTGTCATCAGTTAACATACAATTGAACTCGAACTCGTATAACTCAAAGACCCGTACAATTCGAATTATATTTTGGCCCCTACCGATCTTCACACCAAACATTAAACTTGCTTTACTGGAATAATTTACCACGGTCCCGCCGACTGTAGTGTATATGTGAACAGAAGTTTGAGTTTGTTGTTATTGCTATTACTATTTTTTCCTTGATTTGAGCTAGCGTTATTTGTATTATGTGCTACAAGAGATATCCACTGGGAAACAACTCTGTAATCTGTATCCATGGCGATATATAAAGGGGTGTTACTCTGCATGCGTTATCAATAATGAAATATTAAAGGGATTATAGCTAACAAGTGTGAAAGGAATAACTCTTAAGGAAATATTTGGAGATTTCCATATAGTATTTATCAATCATGACAACATAAAGAAAATAATTCATTGTTACAATGTCATTTCCTTCCATCCATTTTTAGGTCACCTGAGACGAAGTCTCAAGTGACCTATTCCAATCACTTTCCGTCCGTTGTGCGTTCGGCGTTTACATTTTCCACTTCTCCTCCTCAAGAACCTGTTGATAGAATCTTTTCAAACTTGACCAAATTCGGATTCCTGCCCCTACCCCAGGGGCCAGGGCGGGGCCCAAAAGGAAAAATTATCCTAAATTTAAAAATATATTCTTCTCCAGACTCAGAGGCACTACAGCCTATGTCTCTACATGGATAAAAGGTCATCAGGGGCTTTGTTTCATTTGTAAATTCCAGTACCCCTGGGCTATCCATTCCCATCAGAGAGGGTCCCGGTAAAGTTTACTATAGTTTTTTATGCCCCCGCCATCAAATATAGGAGGCATATAGTGTTACCCATGTCCGTCCCGTCGCGTCCCGTCACATGGTAATGTAGCCAGCTTATTTAAATAACTACTGATCCGATGGCCATCAAACTTCGAATACGTAATAAGCATGGAGATCTAATTTCATATGAGTGGCGGGGGCATTTATGTATCACAGACATTTCTAGTTATTCGGAAATAACACTTTCGGGCATATTTTGTCCATATTCTTTGAGGAAACCATTCCTACTTGGTGACAATTATTTCAAAAGTTTTAGAATTCTTTTCCTGTAATGGCATGACAAATGTTATATTTCACCTAGTTAACATGTTGATTTCATCATTGGAATTGAGCTACCATACCTATAGCATTACTCAGGTGGCCGCTAAGGCCTTTGGGCCTCTTATCTTAATTGGCATTACTTGGTAAAGAAATATCGACGTATTTTTCTTCTTAATCTGATTGAGATTTTTAAAATCCTTTTTATTAATTTGTTATTTGATTGTTGTTGTTTGTTGACTTCAGTTATATGTGTATGTATACGTTTATATGTGAACAGGTTTGATATATTATTAAAGAGACTATGTTTTGTTGAAGTTTTTGCATTCAATGCCAAATTTATCTATATGTTTACTTGACTAGATAAGTCTGCATCAAACAAGTTCGATGCTTTTTTATTATAATAGTATGGCCACTCATTATATCAAACGATAAGATTAATTTGTAGAGAAGCGATATGAATATCAATCAATCTTACCTTCCTATTGACAAACGTCAGACTGTCCCAATGACGTTTATAAATTAATAATAGTTTTCTCTTTCTTATTTTTCTATATTACATTAATCATTATATGGAAAATTATATTTAGGATTCAGAAATAAGATGAGGGACACTATATTTTTTGATATATTATACCTCATTTATTTAAGTGCCTATACGATTCTAGTAGTTGCTCCGGTCAATATTTTCGTATATTGGCCCGGAGTCAATGACTACGAGCCGACGCTATATATTTTGACGTCATAATTGCAGGATGACGTTATATACAATGAAGTGACGTCATCATTCCAGACAATGAGCAAAATGGTGTCTGACCTAATGGTCTGTTTTATTTACATATTATGTGGTCGTGTTGGGTAGATTCGGTAGAATATAACAAATATTGCATGTCACTTCCGGCAATATTGGAGTTTATGGACTGGTCAGTCACCCAAAAATATGTATATGGACCTCAGCTTCGCTTTTGTCCATATACATATTTTTGGGTGACTGACCAATCCATAACCTCCCATTTTGCCCTCAGTGACATGCAATATTTCGTAAATAGTATACCTCATTCATTTAAGTGCTTATATGATTCTAGTAGTTGCTCCGGTCTTTATTTTCGTTTATTGGCCCGGAGTCAATATGGTCAGACACCCAAAAATATGTAAATGGACCGAAGAGAAGCTCAGTGCCATGCAATATTTGTTAAATATCTCCCGGGTCTACCAGGTATTAATCAATTGTAAAATAGACATTTTCGAAAACTCACGAAATAAGTGCTCACTAGATACAAGATACATGTACAAGAATTCTTATTTAAAGTCGCACATATAAAACAATTAACATTAGCACTGTAGTGCTATTATTTCGACAAACTAAAGTATACAAACTAATAGATAACATGACTTGGATAACAAACATGCAGGTTAAACAAAATGAGTCACAGTAAGCAGATATCACAGAAATTAGAAACTCTAGCACGTTAAAACTATATTTTTTATGCTTATTCAGAATTATTGTATATATGAATTAAATGTATACTCTTGTGGAAAATTAATGGGCGATTTACGCTGAAATATGTTCTCAAAAATTTTAATTAATAATTAAAAAAGGGAATCACTATTCGTTGATCAACGATTTGGACATGCAAATTTGTTTGCATCACATATAATAACGCATGCGCATAACAAGGGAGAGACTAACAGCCCAATTGTTTGCATTGTTACAGTTTTCTTCTGGATAGCCGGTGACACAGTTTTGATTTGGTTTTGGGGCTTCCCAAGGGATAACTCTTTCATTCTTCTGTAACATGAAATGCGTGTGTAAAACTTGAAAGCGTGTATTGTAATATTCCCTTTATAATAATCCAGTAAAACGGCATTATTGAATTATATTGCTGAAGAGAAAGACCTTTTCACATACAAGAAAAAACGTATGGGGGGGGGAGGGTTACGTTATAAAACGCCGGTATCCCGGGCGATTGAGTTTAATGTATACAGATTCAATTTGGACAAAATGAATAAATTTATGTCATCATGTGCGGATAAAAAATTCTTGTCATACCTAATCTGTAAAATGCGGATTGTACAAATATTATCGGGTTTGGACCCCGGTATTATATTTGATATGAATCAAAATATATGCATTAAATAAGTGAAGTCATTAATTCATAAAAAAAATCACATACATGTATGTCCCATGTCTGCAGTTGTGTTGAAAATGTTAACAAACCTTTAAATTTACATAAAAAAGGTAAAACGAATCATAACATATATAAATGGATTAAGTATTGGACAATTATCTTCTCGACAAGTTCAAAATTTGATATATATATTATACATGTATTCTACATGTTAGGTCGTGGTGCGTCATATGAGTGCACGGACTTCCGTGATACATATATAATTGTAAGTGTTAAAGGATGTTGACGCTGAAAGTTGGATAGATTTTAGATGAATATATAGAAAGTCTGAAAAAAAATCTTCAAGACATCGAGTTGTATAAAAAAAATAAATCGGAATCATTTCATTTTATTTTTGCACTTTTCAATGCATGCACACCTTTTGTGAAATGGTTCTAAATGAGGATTCGTGAAGATAACTTTTTACAGAAATTAAGGTTTTCCCTATGGTTGTCATCGTCGGAAACCCACATGACACTGTTAAACGTACAATGTGAGATAGTGCAGTGTCGTATTGGTTTCTGACAATGCATTGCTAACGGTCTCAGTCAGGTACTGATGTCGATAAATGATGCAGAGATGCCGACATAAATTTCTTCATATGAATATCGTGTGTAATTAACGTCTGATTATTAATGTGAATATGATTCAATAAATTGATACACGGACTTTGTGTCTGGTTCATCATCGGACCTATACATTACGCGTCCCCTCCCGTTGGGCCCCTTCGTCGACATGCGACAAAATAGTCACGTGATTGACGCGTGATCATCGCTATTTTTATCGGGCTTTCCCGAGAAATGCAATTTTGCAAGTGGCTAATAAACACATTTTGAGAGGACTTTGAATATTGAAATAACAGGTAAATGCATCTGGTAGTGCAGACAGCATGGTCATTCAATAAATTCATTGTAGACTTCCCGTGTTTCATATAAACTGCCCTTTTCACCTTACCTGTGATTTACCTGTGAACTCACATTACCTGAGAATTAACTGTGGACAGTCAGCACTACAAATGCATTAAATTTTACTCTCTTTTTTTTTAAAAATACAAGGATACAGATATAAAGAGATCAAAAGAAAATCATCAAATGAGTAATCAGCACCTAATTGTACATAAAATACAATCCAGAAATGACCATATATTGAAGAAATAAAGAGAAATATAGAAAATTATTCAATAAAGTAATTAGTCTTAAATTGTTAGAAATTTGTTTTAGTTATCTAGGAATTCTGTTGATATATAATAGAAAATTCCTGACAACACAACAGAAAATAGCTGAACAAGGTTGAAAAGCTTTATTTGCAATTATGAATGTTATTAAAAGTATATTTATATTTCAACCCAACTTGTTCGCCAAATATCATGATCAGTCATGAATTAGGAAGACTTCCATTTATTATTATTCGAAAGTTTATAATTTTTAAATATTTGCTTAAAGTTAAAAACTAAGACAATTGCATGTTACATTTGTACAATGAAATGGTTGAAAAGGGCACTGAGTGGACAGATAGTATAAGAAACAAAATGTTAAGAAAAAGTTTGGGATATGTGTAGCAAACAGAAAATACAGAGAACGAAAGTAAAGCATTAATCACTATTTCATATATGACAGATATTTTTCAACAATGTATTGACTATATAAATGTGTCATCAAAATGTTCACTTCGAAAATTCTTTAGTGTAAATTTTTGTTTTATGCCGTATTTAACAAAACCTATTTTTTTAAAGAAATAGCAAAAATCAGATTGTCGTCTCATAAACTGAATATTGAAATGGGACAGTTTAATCTAATAGGATCAAATTAATAGGATGTGTACATATTGCGACAGTGGATTGTACCGTTTTGTAATAAAACGCAGTCATTATGAAAACGTTTCATCAAACTGTATTACCATAACCGTAAGGTTTAAGGTAATAAATGAATTGAATGGTTAATGAGCTTACCTAATGAAAACAATACCTTTGATTAAATAAACCTCATTTTCTATGGTTATTGAATTATTGAGTAAGTTTGAATTTAATAAGTCATACATATTCAAGGAAAACTGTACTATTAAAATGAAGTAATTGAATATTGATATTAATTGGCATCAAGACCTTATAAAAATCAATCATCAAAAACTATTAAATTAATCACCTATTATATAAACAAATATTTTTACAACAATATCTTTTAAAAGTAAGAATTACAGTCATAAAATAATTCAATGGTGAATTACAAAGTTTTTTTTCTAGAAAATTACTAGTATCTTAAGCATTGAATTTTATTTTAATCACATATCTTATAATAGTTACATTATCTATTACTTACACAGTTTAATATTTTTGTTTAAAAAAAAGTATCATGAAGATAATTTTATGATATTTTTTTGTAATACTTGTGCTTGAGCACCAACAAGTAACTTTTACAGGTAAATTTACCTGTTGGAACTGAGACTACTGTAAGGAAAAAGACTATAACCACTATCACAACAAACTACCCTTTAGGCAAATTAAAAATTTTGGCATTCAGAGATACACCCAAGTTATCACAGACAGTAGCATTTGGATATAAATGTATGAAAAGGAGGTAATACATGAATACTAGTATAGTTAAACACAAGTATTACTAATGATGTTAAAGCACTGTGACAGTGTAAAATACATACCTGCTAATATAACAAAATGTAAATATTTACCGGATATAATATAGTGTGAATTAAAAAGGGATGATGATGTCAGCTATAAGTAAGAATTTTGGAGCTAGAAGCGTTTAATGTAAAAGTGCTGCATGCTGTTATAGTTTAGATATTTATAAATAATTATTTGACATGAAAAAAGAAAAGATATAACAAGAATAATAGTAAAAGGTAGGCTATTGTATAAATGATATTGGGATATTTTATTCACAGTTGTTTCCTGTGCTATCTGCGGTATTTGATTACCCCGTCAAAAGCCGGAGGGTACACAAAATTTATGAAACAAATAAGCTTATATAATTATCCACTTTTTTGTATAATATTTCTGTAATATTGAACATTATAAAGTTGTACAGCAAAATTGAGCTTGCTTTAAGTAAAAATGACGAAACACTGATGCTTTTAAGAGACCAATCTAGCATCAAAAGGTAAAATTTCGGCCTTTTACGAAGTGCAATAAATACAGAACATAACCTCCTCACAGGAGCGAACGCAAAAACGTAGTGTCAAGTGAGACAGTAAGAAGGAAAATGTTGTTTAGAAAGAATAGAAAACATAAGATCCCATATTTAGTCGCACTCTTACAAATCATGCCATGGAGATAACACGTACAATTTCCTTGCCCTACTTGCAGGATAACTTCCTTTAAGACTTCCTTATTTATCGTATCCTAGTTATACTTTCATTAAAATAATAGAGAATACTGAAGCGTCAAGAAAAACCATAACCCGAACTCAAACTCGATTAAACTAGGGGCAAAATACGAAAAAGAAAGACCACATGGAGACCCTTGTAAAAGTACAAGACAATAATACCAGATGTTCCGGAAGAGCAGGCGTCTTCAGCTTCATCGACAACACCCGTAAATTACATCCAAGTAAACACCAAGTCCACAAACTGAGAAACGAGTCATCATTGTCAATCAAAACAAGTAATCACACGAATGAGCATACTCAACAACGTCCATCTTCATATCACAAAAAGATACAGACTATTTCTCAATGACACCAAGATGGTGACCATAAAACTTGTCAATGGTTTTTGATCAACCTGCATCTCTTGAATCCCTGTGTTATAAAGTAAAACCTCATTACAACAATGTTGTTACTGATGATGGAGATAAGCTTATTTATTAAATGACTTTTTTGTAATATTACACAAGTAGGTGATAGTAACACGGAAGTCCCTATTGTTGAGCCCAAAACTGATGCAATATTTAGTTCTATTAGAGTAAATAGTAATGAAATTCGTGATGTTCAAGTCCGTTAAGACCTCGGGTGAGGATGAAATCAGCCATGATATGTTAAGAAATACCTCACAATCTGTCTGTATCCCACTTGAAATTATTTGTATTATGTCTTATATCTTTCCAACTACTTTGAAAATAGCCATGCCACTGTTTGAAAAAGGTGACAGACATATTTCTAATTATACATTGTAGGACAATTTCACTTTTCATATGTGCTGTTAGGAAAGTGTATGAGCGAGTCTTCTTCAAATACTTGCATAATTATTAATTTTTTTTAGAAAATTAATTATTTTTATAAGCACCAGTTTAGTTTTATGTATGCTCATTTTACTGTATATCAGTTCATCGAAATTAACCATGACAGCATTTGTATGTAACTCGAGAAAGAAAACACGTATGTATGGTATTCTGTGATTTTCGCATAAAGGTTTGATGGTAAAGGTAAAACCTTATGGAATTTGAGGTAACTTATACACCTGGTTGTAGGAAAACTGTTTATTTAATTGGCAACAGAAAGTGTTCTTTAATCGTTCTTATTCTCAGTTAGGTTTGAAAGAAACCGGGGTTTCTCGGGGGTCCGTTCGTGGACTGCTTTTTTTATTTACATAAATGACATTGCCAATGTCTTTGAATCAGCTGCTCGTCTTTTTGCAGACGACACCTCTTTATTATAGTCTTTCTCGTCTTGTATAGGGTGGTCAGGTGGTGCAGTGGATAACGCATTTGCCTTTCACCAAGGCGGTCGGGGTTCGATTCCCCTAACGTACGTAAAAAGGTATGGGGTCACCTGCCCGACCACGTGAGTTTTCTCCGGGTACTCCAGTTTCCTATGACAATAAGACCCCTCGCGCGCTAACATCCGGGCCAACAAGAGTGATTAATTTAAGTTGGATAACTTGTTTCATAATTGTTGTAACATAAATAAAGTTTATACTATATTTTATTGTATTGTATTGAAAACCAAACACTATTAAATTGGGAGTCTTCAGGTGTTTGGTAACATTTAATCCAGGCAAAACAGAGGAAATATGTCACGTGGTCACGTGGGTTGAGACAGCTTGTCTGTTTACGGGTTCCATCAAAAATTTGAAAATTCTGCTATTTTTACGCAACTTTGATTTTCGATATTTGACATGGGAGTGTAGAAAGAATTAATACGTTTGAACATCATTACCGTTTTTGGAGATTTTCCTTCGAAATGTGGGTTTTGAACACTTTATTCTGGACAATGGACTGACTGACCACGGTGACTACTGTTAACCACGTACTCTACGTATAGATATACCACCTGGATATATACTATAGCGAACGTTTTGAATCATGCCTGCCCCGGGGGTGCAGAGATCAAGCATGGCCGGTGCTTCCACCAGAAGTCATCAAAAGTCCAGACAGAGTGATGCAGGTTTAGAGTCTGAGAAAAGGACGACAGATGAGCGTTTGGATGAAATGACTTCTATTTTATCGTCGCGAATTACACGTGACTATTTGGACACCAAACTAACAAGACTTGGAGAGGATATAAGAACTGAAAACCAAGACCTCATCGACAGGTCGGAAGGAAGAATTTTCGACTTAGAAAATGAAAATACTGGTTTAAAAAGCACTGTGAGTGATCTGGATTATCAGATAAGGGAACTTCAACAGTCGCAGAGTCCGAGGGGAAACTCAACGACCTAGAACAACACGACAGAAAGGATTCCTTAAATACCGAATCATTGGCCCGAGAAACAGTAGAGGAATATGATGTTAATGTTGTCGACGTTGTGCAGAACAAACTGAAAGTACCGTTGTGCAAGGCTGATACTTACATTGCACATTGACTTGGAAAATTCTCAAGGAAAAAATAATTGTAAAATTCACACATCTGAAGAAAAAGCACGAGATCCTGCAGGCACGGACAACACTGAAATCAGGTGGATACACTGTTTTTGAAGACCTGACTAGTGTCTACCAGCAGAGACGGAAAGAGGCATATATACTTGAGTGTGTGAAAAATACTTATAGTATTGACGGGAAACTGTTCTAAAGAACGATAAGAAAAGAAAACTGTTGTATGGTATGTCACTTGAGGAGGATTATTTGTTGAACGATGCAAATTTCCATTAAAAGAGTTAGTTACGATCGGTAGGTGAACTTAGGCATATTAGGTAGTGCCGCCAGAGATGGACCGCTCTGGTTTACCGATCTGACTATACGTGTGTAAAATGTGTTCATTCAGTGTGTTTGTGGTGAATTTCTTTAGTTGTGTTCAAAATACATGGACCATTTATTCATGCATTTAGGTAAGCTTTTTTGTCCTTTTTTTTATAAAAAAAACGTAATATTGATTTGAAGTGTAAAACTTTTTTTGCTTTACTTTTTTGACTAATTTTATGAAGGAAAAATACATGGTTTTTAATGTAAATTTCGAGATAAAAAGTATATGTGATTAAGTATAAGAGTTATTCTCGCTGTTAGACATTAAGCATTTCCGGAAATTTTTCCTAAGCTATTTTTATTATACTACTTCCGGTTTGATTTCCAGTTTTCCTCGTGTTATGAATTTTTTTGTCTACGGAATGAAACAAGATTGTACGCGAGTTGACAGTGGTCTACGATTCTTGACCATATGGAAATGTTTTTTACTACTTTCCTTTCCTTCTTTTCTCTATATTTCATGTCTGGGTAAGATATGTATGTACTACTGCTTTGTGGTAGCGATGAGCAATGGATCGGAGGGTGTAACGAGTAGTGTGTGATTACTGAAATGGACCGGAATGGACTTGAATTACCAAAAAGGAGATGAATGGACTTCAAAATGGCATTTTTTTAAGAGAATGGACCTAAATATGCATTCTTTATCATTACTTTGGGGTATAATATACAAAAGGTCAGTGGTGTATTTTATCCAGAACTATTTTTAATTCATTTTTCAAAATGATGTCGACGAATGGGCAAATGTAAAGAAGGAGACGGAAAACGGAAATCTGGATGTGTAAATGTTATCTGGAAAAAAAACTACGGCGAAAAAATCTGAGTAATCTGTTAAACTTGTATGATAAAATTTACAGAATTAGATGCAAATTTATTCACTAGATTTCAACGTTTGCCATGCAAGACAAGCGAGAGCCAAAATGTTGGGGGTTTTTTTTCAATTTAATTTTCAATGATTGATAAACATTTTGCTTTTCCCCCCATATTTATCGATTGCTTAGGGATTATTATTGCTAATATAGCTTGATCTACAATGCAGTGTTAACACTGTTAACTTACTTACATATCATACATATCTCACTCACTTAAGTCTTTTTCATTTCAAGGGAGTGGTAGTCAAAAAGAATTTATAGTATTTCCTTTCTCTTTTCTGTTACTTTGTGTCAAAGTTTGCATTTTAAGAAGAATCTCGCACCATTGCGTCATTATGAAACACACAAGCTGTTTTTGTCACTGCTTATCAACCAAACTATTTAATTTCTGACATACATGTTATACATATTGTCGTCTATATAGAGGATATTCAATGGTTTGCCGTTTAATATCGAATATATTTCACGAGTATGGCAGATTTGTTTTATATTTTCACGAGTGCGTAGCACGAGTGAAAATATAAAAAAAAATCTGACATACAAGTAAAATATATTCGATATTTAACGGCAAACCATTGAATTTTCTTTTTATTACATTTCGAAAGAGGACTAAGATACTTTCATTATTTTTTTCTTGGTCTACTTGCCTACTGCAAAGGAGCTAAGTCTACTGTAATCCGTCGAAATCACAACCGATCGGGTCCAGTACACAGCTGATTGGGATAAGCTGATCGGAAAAGTTGAACCATTCTCATCTTTCAATTCATTTCATATTTAATCCTGCAGCAGTTCCTATCAATATGTACTATTGATGCCATTTCGTCAAGACCATCTTTCCCCAAGAGACAAGTTCTAGCAGACGGCAACAATGGCGAGCCTCCAAGATCCGATCAAGGGGAACAACTCATACAAAAGTTTCGGTGTTACGTGAAAAAAATGACCCAGTGAAAACTACCCACCGTTGAAAGCTACGGCGGGTCACATTTTCACGAGACGAATTACGGAAAAATCGAATGGGGTCATTTTTCTACAGATGGCCGTGTACGATTTCTACTGTTAAATAACGACCCCGGGTAACTTTTGCAAAGTAGAATAATGACCCGGGTGGTATTTTATTGTTGGGACACTTTTTCACGTTACACTGAAAAAGCCTTATATTTTCACGGCAAACTCTTATATTTTCACGGCAAAATATTATATTTTCACTGCTCATCACTGCAGTGAAAATATAAGTTTTATCAGTTTGATAATTTTCTATATTTCACTGGCAAAAATGTAATAAATGATTTTATTATTTGGATGCAAGTTCATATCACACTTTTTTGACTGAAAAACAATTTGCTTTTTTCACCATATTTATCGATTGCTTGAAAATATTTATTGCTAGTATAGCTTGATCTACAATAGAGCCTTAATATAATATACCTGGATGGTTTATTTTTGTCTTTTGATTGATTGAGGAAACGGAAAAGATATTATTATGGCCCCACATAGTTGCAGATGCCCTATAGTGATCGCTACACCTGTTTACCCTGGTATACGTTGGTCAGTCCGTCTGATACACATTCATTCCACCATTTAACTTCCTTAGAATAATGATTAAACTTTCAATGACAAGAATTACGCGTAAGTATATGTCTCGCCTTTCCCAACCGTAAAATTGGTAGGACAAAATACATACAGAAAGATGATATCAGTAACTTGGCCAAGTTTCTATTTTATTACATATCAATAACACTATAAATAGTGGATGCTATCGTAAATTCTCGAAATTCCCATGTGTTTGCCCCAAAACAGCAAAACCTGCAAATAAATTTAGTAAGCTCTTCAGTATGATAATATTAGAAACTACCCTAAGTTTCAATTGAATCCGATATCAGTGACGCTATAAAAAGTGGACTTTAACACAAATTCTCAAAATTCCCATGTTTTTGCCCGAAACACCAAAACCTGTAACACGATTGATTTTTTTGAATTGAGGTTAGGTATTTAGTATGATGGTTAGAGTAATGTGACCAACTTTCAATGCAATTCGATAATTTTAAAACTGTGAAAAGTGGACTTTAACGCAAATGTTGACGCCGCCGTCGCCGCCACACGAAAAGTAACTCATAATCTCGCTTTCTCGAATATCGTTGAGGCGAACCAATTATTAACCACTTTTTTATTTCAATTCTAGATGTGTCACCAATTCATTCGATTTCGTACTCCAGAGGTCAAAATCCTTCCTACAGGTTTTATAGTAATAATACTATTTTTAAACAGCTTACTTGGTTTTGAATTCTACACAGAACTATTTTAATGCATATATACATCATTTACAGTAAATGAACTAAAGCCCAGAATCAACACCTGAGACGTACCTTTTGAGGATGCGATCACCTGTGGAAGCACACTACACATATTATGTTTCCTGAACATCACAGAGAGAGGCTTGGGTGATGGGGAGAAGCTGGGGTGACGGGGAGAAGCTGGGGTGATGGGGAGAAGCTGGGATGACTGGGGGAGTCTGGGGGGACCAGGAGAGTCTTGGTTGACGGGGAGAGATTGGGGTGATGAGGAGAAGCTGGAGTAACAGGGTGAGGCTCGGGTGACGGGTAGAGTCTTGGCTGACAGGGAGAAGTAAGGGTGATAAGGAGAAGCCGGGTCACGGGGAGGGGCTGGGTTGACGGATCTATTCCAAACAGTTCAATTATATATTTAAAAAAAAAAACCCACACAAACAGCCACAATTTTGAGAAACAAACTGTACTTTTTTAATTCAATGAAAATTTTGCACATCTGCCAAACCAAGCCTATCATACACCTGAATAATTAAGAATAAAATATTATACCAATCAAACGACTAAGTCCCCACAAAATTTTGGCAGTAGAAAATAGATAATATTGAGGGGGAAAAAATCAAAGAAAACCATTGTGTTTTCACTTTGATGAAATTTGAAGCAACACATTTCGATTGTATTTGTTTCGTGTAGTTTAGGTACGAGTTATGCATTATATAGAGAATATATATGTAATATGATAATATCCTATCTAAATCCGCACTTTATTCTGGAGACAGCAATATATCTTTTTTCACTTGTGATGAGGTTATGTATCATATTAATTCAAATGTATTTGATATGCTGTTTAGACCATATATGTCAAAAAGAATAGCGACCAGCCTTCCGCCAATAGGACATCCCAATTTCATTTTTGGAGGAGAGCCAGAGTTTCCGGGGGGGGGGAATGTTCTTACGTGAGTTCCACACCATGCTCTCTGCCGTTCAATGCAAACGAATGCCTGTTTGTTTTTTCCTTTTTTTCCACTATCCAACCTTTAAGACACTTTTAATAAGGAAATTGTGGATATCGAAAAGCTTGGTGTAAACTCATTTGCATATTATTGCCTTGTATGACGTAAGAACAAGAGCACAGCGAGCGGAGGCATGATACGCCTGTCGTACCCTATCGGAAGTATAATGGTATGGAAACACAAAAAAGTTCTGACATTTTCTACATAATGCCCGAAATTGAATCACTTTCAAAGTTCTAAAAGGGCCATAACTCTAGTATATATTGTCGAATCAAACTGTCATTCAGGAAAACACAACCTCATGTCATGATGATTAAGTCTAGCAAATTTGAAAGATATCGATTGATCTCCGGATAAACAACAATTTACATCAGAAATGCATTTTCTACAAATAAATGCCTTTATTTTGCAATTGTAACTTTGCAATGCTGTTACGCAAAAATTTATAGCTTATCGAAGTACCATACCACATTTTAAAGGAATTGAAGAAAACAATTTCATTTTCTACATAATGCCCCAAATTACGTCCCAAAGGGCAATAACTCTAGAGTGAATATAGTCGAATCAAACTGTTATTTAGGAAAACACAACTTCATGTCATGGTGGTCAATCTTAGCAAGTTTGAAAGAAATCGGTTAAAAACTGTAGGAGGAGATCTATAGGAAATATAAAATCTACATATTTTACAAAATGTCATATTAAATGAAATGGATTTTTACATCAGAGTGTCGGCGAGATTTTGGTAGTTTATAAAACCTGCTATGCCGGCATGATATGTCGCGGACACATTCACAGTTGTCACTTGAACAGAACACAGTTCTTCTTTCGAAGGTTTCTCTCTCAGAATTTACCTGCTTGAGCACTAGCTGTTAACAAATCAGAGATGACCTTACTTTGCTCATGAAGGTATACATGCACGAAACCGTCCATTATAATTAAATACTAGATACTAATCCTAAATAACAAAATTTATATATATGCGACCTCTATATTTCATTATGTTCTAATGAATGCATTGAATGTCGATTAGAATTGCGTTGGCAAAAAGTAGACATGGTGTACGTATATTATAAGCACAGTTGGACACGCAACTGGATGGTATGACTTTTTTTAAATGAGAGATTGATTACTGGTAGACGAGAGATTAAAATTTTTAATTGCACAGACAATGTGGAAAAATGTTTTCTTAGAATGTCCTTTATAGACAGATTTGTGTATTGCTTTATAATATGAGTATTCGGCTCGGACTAAGTATGTGATTTTTACAGTTCAGATAATTCAGAGAAAGTATTAGTGTTCCTTAGTAACTAAAAAATATCAATATCTCTGCCAAAATCTGTTATGATGGTTTATGTTGCCACAGGCGTCTATTATATGAACTATTTGAAATGAATGGTAATATTGAACTTTAAATATGTATAATATTAGTCTGTGCCACATAATTAAAAATGAATTGACATCGGAAGGCAATATGTATTTATAGATAACTTTATTACATGTGCTATTGGTAAATATTTCATATACAAACTGTATATACTCTGATGTGTGAATTGTAAATAAACATATTTGAATTGAATTACATTTGAATTCAGTCATGTTTACAGCATGACTTCAGTACATTGTCATGATTGGAGAGCTGGAGGCCTTCATGGCCTAAATAAAAATGGAAAATTGAAAAGAAATTGTTTCAGATACTTCCACCACGATGTAGTCATGATACGATGAAAGAAAATAAGCATCACAAAAAAAAAAAAATCATTATTTTTAGGGCGACTTTTCCCCTGGGATCTTATTGTGTTTTATCTATATCTCGGTGTTCAGATGGCTTGAGTGTTCGAAGTTAGGGAGGCATATATTTTAAAAACATATATCATGTTTTAAATTAAATTATATTATTTAAATTCAAAAATTATAAACTCTCATATTTTTTACAACTTATTTTACATGACAAAAAGAGAATATGCGGATCCATGCTCTGGAAATGGTGCAAAATGCCATTTACCTTAGTTTCGGGGCTGAACTCCATAACAATTGTGCTGTGAAATTCACATTTGATTAAAAAAAACAGATAAAAATAGTTTAATTGAAATTTATCCCCAATTATAATGAATGGATGATTTGACAAACATATTTGGGTCCATTCAGTTTCTCTTAAATTAGTAAATATTTATTAAGACCTGTTGACGTCAACTTCAGCTGATAATTATGGATTACATAATTTAAAAATTAATTTAAAATACTTCTAATACAACTCATTTGGGTCCATTCTCTGGAACTTGGGAGATGCGTTTGCACTCTATTTTTGTAAGGAAAGTTGTGCCGTGAATTGCATAATTTTGAGAATTAATTTTGAATACATGTAAAGAAAATAAACACCAAATATCTTGCATATGACGCAAGTTGGTGATGATGAAGGCATAGTTGGGTCCATTCTCTTAAAATAATGTCAATAAAGATGCGTTTGCACTCCATTTCGGTAACGAAAGTCGTGCCAGGAATTGCGTAATTTTGTAAAATGAATTAAAAATAGTTCTGGATAAAATACACCCTCGATCTTTTGCATATACCCCTTTTCGGTAATTCAAGTTCATTCCGGTCCATTTCGGTAAATACCCCAACCGGAGAAGGGTTACGATTCTCTCGGCAAACTGTCAGGGTCTCGGAGAAAGAATTAAAAAGAAAGATGTCTTTTCATACTTACGTCGGAAAAATCATAATATCTACTACTTACAAGATTCACACTTTACTGTGAAAAACCAGAATATTAATAGAAACGAGTGGGTTTTGACTGCAATTTCAATTCTTTGAAGTCTAATAATAGAAGGTTCAAATATTACGTTGATTACGCTATATGGTCCAAATATAAACACTCAAGTTTTTACGATATGCTGGCAGTCACAATCGATGAATTTGAAAATGATCGTTATCGTTGAATCCTGAGTTAGATTATGATAGAAATTATGTAAATATAAACAACAAAAATGCCAAAGAAAAAAATTAAAGAATTAATAGAAAACTATTGGCTAATTGATATATTTTGAGAATTGCATCGTGATTGTAGAAGATTTACAAGGAGGAGAAAAACTCCAATAAAATAGGCTAGGCTAGATTTTTTTCTAATATCAGAAAACTTACTATCCAGTGTTAATAAATCAACAATCGGGTCTGGCTACAGATCTGATCACTCTTTCCCAACTCTTGATTTAAGATTTAATTAATTCAAACCTGGAAAAGGTTTATGGAAATGCAATTGTTCTCTTTCATATGAGAAAGATTATCTTGATATAATAAAGCAAACTATCTTAGATGTGCAACCGCTGTACTCTCTTCCTGTATACAATCCTGCTGCTGTGATTAACATTCCAGATAGAAATATTCAGTTTATAATTGATGATCAGCTATTTTTGGAAACACTTTTAATAGATGTAAGAGGCAAAAGTATTTCATATTCATCTTATAGGAAGAAACAACAAACTGCTTCTGAAAATGATCTTCGGCAAGTAATATAAAATATGGAAGAGCAAGAACTGGTTAGTCTTGGGGATTTATGAAGTTTGAAAAAAAGGAGTTGGAAGATGAAAGGAAGTATAATTAGATCTAGAGTTAAATGACAGGAGGAAGGAGAAAAGTCAACAAAATATTTGTTTAATTTGGAAAAAAGAAATTCTACCTCAAAAATGATACCAAAAATACAAAAAGAAAATAACGTTACAATTACACAGCAGCAGGATATTCTACGAGCGGTGTTCCATAAATTAAGTCATCTGTGCTTTATTTCGCGGAAATCGTGCAATTTATGCACAAAACCACCTCGTGTCGATTGAGTGATCCCTGGCTCGTGACACAGTTAAATATCTCGTCCACACGTTAACTGGCCTCGGTACAGTGTACATCGTTTCATAAGCCTATTCGTTAGACTAGACACAAAATCACAGGAAAACGAGGTGAAAATGTTCTTGAAATTAGGGCCTATATAAAAGGTAGGTCATTACTCGGCATAAAAACTGTAGATATTCCCCGCGAGGTGTGTGACATTTATGGGGAGGGCCAAATGTCTCACAGGACTGTTTGTAGGTGGGTAGGTAAATTCAGTGCTTTGCAGCAGCAACTGAAAGATGCTGCTCATCCAGGTCGTCCTGTAACAACTACGACCAAAGGTAACATAGCAAAAATCCGAAATATCCTCCAAACTGATGTTCGATTCACCGTAAGACAATTGGCTCGAATGACAAACTTGTCGTTAGCAAGAGTTCGTGCAATTTTGAAGAAACACCTAAAAGTTTGAAAGATAAATGCAAGATGGATACCCCATTTGTTAACGAATGAGCAAAAGAAGACAAGTGTAACAATGGCAAAAAAAATTCTCAAAATGTACCCAAAATATAGAAAAAAAGGCTTTTGATAATATAGTCACTGGTGATGAGACCTGGGTGTATCATTTTGAACCAAAGCGGAAGGTTGCCAACCGAATATGGGCCACTAAAAATGCCAGACGCCCAAATATTGCCAAACGAATACGAACGGTAAAGAAGGTTTTGTATACTATTTTTTTCACTAATAAGGGTCCAGCTATTCCAATCCCGGTGCCAAAAGGCAGAACGGTCACAGGCAAGTTCTATAAAAACGTTGTTTTGAGAAAGTTGAAGAACTACTACAAAAGTGGCCGCCCCAAAACAGGACTTAAGTATGTCCGACTTTTGTATGATAATGCACCCGCTGACTTTTTGGAGTGAGAGAAGGTTACCGTCCTTCCGCACCCTCCGTATTCGCCAGACTTGCCCCCCCCCCCCCCCCCTCTGCGACTATTTTCTCTTTCGAAAACTTAAATATCATTTATCTGGAAGGAGATACAATTCGAGAAATGCCCTTGGATCTGCTGTTTATCTGTGTCTGATGTACCCATTGAAGAGTATGAAAAATGCTTCCAAAAATGGATTGACCGGCTAAAAAGGTGTGTTCTGGCTGGCGGAGAGTATTTTGAAGGGCAGAGCAAATTAAAATGAACAAAAGCACATCCGCTATATGAGCACCGATGCAAGTGACATTATTTTTGGAACACCCGTCGTATGGGAAGCTATATGATGAAAATAATTAAATTGATGATAATGATTTAGTTGAATTTCTTAAAACATGTAATGTTTCAAAATTAGATAAATTCGGAATGTCTAGAAGGGGAAATTATTTTGGAAGAAGCAGCTAAAACTTTAAAAAAAAATATAAAAAATAATAAAAGCCCTTGCTCGGATGGATTTACAGCCGAATGTTTTAAGTGTTTTAGCTCACCTGGCCAAAGGTCCGGTAAGCTTATGCAATGGCGCGACGTCCGTCGCTACTAGTCAAAAAGTCTTGATTCGATTATGACCAAATTTGGTCAAAAACATCTTCGGGGGAAAACGAACATTTAGCATAAATTGTGAATCTGACCCTCAAGGGGCCAGATGGTCGGGGCCAAATAGGGGAAATAGAGGTAATTCCTTTAAATCGCTACTAGTCATTAAGTTATTAATGAATTTTGATCAAATTTTATCAGAAACATCCTTGGAGAAGGGGAACAGATTTTGCATAAATGATGACTCTATCAATCAAAGGGGCAGAGGGCTGGGGCCCAACAGGGGAAATAGAGGTTATTCCTGTAAAACCCTACTAGTCATTAAGTTATCTATGGATTTTGACCAAATGTTGTCAGAAACATCCTTGGGGAAGGAAAACATATTTTGTATAAATCGTGATTCTAAACCCAAAGGGGCCAGAGATGTGGGGCCAATAGGGAAAATAGAGGAAATTCCTTTAAATTGTTTCTTGTCATAAAGTTATCAATGGATTTTGACCAAATATGGTCAGAAATGTCCTTGGGGGAAGAGGAATAGATTTTGCATAAATGATGACTCTGACCCTCAAGGGGCCAGAGGGGTGGGGCCCAATAGGGGAAATAGAGGCAATTTCTTTAAATCACTACCAGTCATAAAGTTATCAATGGATTTTGACCAAATTTGGTCAGAAACATCCTTTGGGTATCTTTTGTTTTGATTGGACTTAAAACAGATTTGTTATCATCATCATCATCATCCATGAACAATCCTCACTCCGAAACCATATATATGTCATCATAGACAATCCTTATAACCGTGTCGGTGTTCTGACCGCTGAAATCACCTCACTGCCCAAAATAGGGCGAGTAAGAGAAGTCAGCTGTCAAAAACGTAGCGCGACATTTCGTCAAAATGTACTCTTATACTACAGGTAGACAGAGGGACGGGTAAGATGTTTACCCATTCCGCCCCTTATTGGATGTAAAAATAGGGTCAGTGAGATGATTTCAGCGGTCAGAACACCGACACTCGGCTATTGTACTCTTTGCTTGACAAAGGAAGCAGGCGTTTTCGAAAGCTCCCAAATTAAGTTTTCAATTCCTGTTTGTGTACAAAACAAACTAAGTATATAAGATTAAGAAAATATACATGTACACAAAGATATAACAGTATTGAATTTTACTGATTTTATGGCAAACACAAGGTTATGTATCGATAAGTTGTTTCCATTTATTCCATTCATTAGTTAGTCTAATAAATGTTTCCCCTTTTCTGATATATATATCTTTCAATGGAGTAGGCCTCCTTAATCACGCCGGACGAAATTCGGTGTGTGTATCAGCGTTAAACTCGTAGGCAAGCAAGCCTCCTTAATAAGTTTATGAAGTGCATGTACAGATTAAGTTTTTTGTAAACATCTTTATCTGTAAATATATTGTTTCATTATTAAAAGGATAAAGTTATCAACTCCATTGTAGAAATTGTTTTGATTCAGTAATTCAAACATAAATAGATAAAAGGAATAAGAAGAGTATCCAGAAGAAATTCAAAATGTTCTAATAGATGTCCAATAACATGAGTTATTGTTTCTAATTCAGTCTGACAATGGTGGCAATATGGAGTGTCAACAAGACCAATTTTGAATAAAGATGATATCATCAAATTCAAATATTTCATTTCATTTCCTTTTCCCTGTAGATATAGTATCGTTTTTACACAGCAAATTATAACATCTTTTGTGCCTTTTTTATGTTTCAAAAATATATATCAAATTCTATATCAAATAGACTCTTGCCTCCTACATTAATTTCAGTAAATCCGGGCTATCCATTCCCCTAAGGGAGGGGTTAAAATTGACTATATTTTATATAGGGAAATAACACTTTTGGGTATATTTTGTCCATTTTAAGTAAGAAATTATTTCTACTTTGACACAAACATCCTTGGAGAAAGATGGAATCAAAGTGTAAAATTTGGATTCCTGCCCCTACCCCAGGGGCAAGGGCGGGGCCCAAAAAGGAAAATTATCCTAAATTTCAAAAATGTTCTTCTCCATACTCAGATATACTACGGCCTTTTCTTCACATTGACAGAACATTCGTCAGGGTGTTTGTTTACTTTGTAAATTTCAGTACCCCCGGGCTATCTATTCCCCTTGGGGAGGGGTTATAGTTTACTATAGTCTATATAGGGAAAGAACACTTTTGGGTATATTTTTAAGTAAAAAAGTATTTCTACTTTTAAACAATTATCCTTGAAGAAAGATGGAATCCAACTGTACAATTTGGATTCCTGCCCCTAACCAAGGGGCCAGGGCGGGACCCCAAAGTGAAAATTATCCTAAATTTCAAAAATGTTCTTTTCCAGACTCAGATATACTACCGCCATTTTTCCACAAGGATAGAAAATTCATCAGGGTTTTGCTTAATTTGTAAATTTTAGTAAATCTAGGCTATCCATTCCCATTGGGGAGGGGTTAATGCTTACTTTAGTTTATATAGGGAAATAACTTTTGGGTATATTTTGTTTATTTTAAGTAAGAAATTATTTCTACTTTGACACAATCATCCTTGGAGAAAGATGGAATCAAACTTTAAAATATGGATTCCTGTCCCTACCCAAGGGGCCAGGGAGGGACCCCAAAGGGGAAATTATCATAAATTTCAAAAATTTTCTTCTCCAGACTCAGAGGTACTACAGTCATTTCTCTACTTGGATAGAAAGATCATCAAGGGCTTTGTTTAATTTGTAGATTTCAGTACCCCCGGGCTATCCATTCCCCTTGGGGAGGTGTTAATGTTATATTATTTTGACTCAGAGGTACTACCGCCATTTCTCCACAAGGATAGAACATATATCAGGGGCTTTGTTTAATTTGTAAATTTCAGTACCCCCGTTCTATCCATTCCCACTTGGGGAAGGGTTCAAGTTTACTATAGTTTTTATCGGGAAATAATACTTTTGGGTATATTTTGTCCACAGTCAGTCAGAAATTACTTCTAATTTGACACTATCATCCCTGGAGAAAGATGGAACCAAACTGTAAAATTTGGATTTCTGCACCTACCCCAGGGGCCAGGGCGGGGCAAATTCATCAGGGACTTTGTTTAATTTGTAAATTTCAGTAAATCTGAGCTATCCATTCCCCTTGGGAAGGGGGTAATGTTAACTATAGTTTATATAGGGAAATAACACTTGTGGGTATATTTTGTTCATTTTAAGTAAGAAATTATTTCTTTTATGACACAATTATCCTTGGAGAAAGATGGAATCAAACTGTTAAATTTGGATTCCTGCCCCTACCCCAGGGGCCAGGGCGGGGCCCAAAAAGGAAAATTATCATAAATTTCAAAAATGTTCTTCTCCAGACTCAGACATACTACCGCCATTTCTCCACAAGGATAGAAAATTCATCAGGGGCTATCCATTCTCCTTTGGGGAGAGGTTAACGTTTACTATAATTTATATAGGGAAATAATAGTTTTGGGTATGTTTTGTCCACCTTCAGTAAGAAATTATTTCTATTATGACACAATTATCCTTGGTGAAAGATGGAATCAAACTGTAAAATTTGGATTCCTGCCCCTACCCCAGGGGACAGGGCGGGGCCCCAAAAGGGGAAGTTGTGTAAAAATGTTCTCCAGACTCAGATATCTCCACAAGGATAGAAAATCCATCAGGGGCTTTATTTAATTTGTAAATTTCATTAACCCCGGGCTATCCATTCCCCTTGGGGAGGTGTTAAAGTTTACTATATTTTATATGTGGAAATAATACTTTTTGGTATATTTTGCCAGTTTTAAGTAAGAAATTATTTCTACTTTGACCATCATCCTTGGAGAAATATGGAATCAAACTGTAAAATTTGGATTCCTGCCCTACCCCAGGGGCCAGGACGGGACCCCAAAGGGAAAATTATCCTAAATTTCAAAATTGTTCTTCTCCAGGCTCAGATATAGTACGCCATTTCTCCGCAAGGATGGAAAGATCATCAGGGGATTTGATTAATTTTAATACCTCCGGGCTATCAATCCCCTCTTGGGGAGGTGTTGAAGTTTACTATATTTTATAAAGGGAAAGAACACTTGTGGGTATATTTTGTTCATTTTAAATAAGAAATTATTTCTACTTTGAAACAATTATCCTTAAAAATATATGAAGAAAGATGGAATAAAGCTGTTAAATTTGGATTCCTGCCCCTACCCCAGGGGCCAGGGCGGGGCATATTTTATATTTGGAAAGAACACTTATGATGCAGTTTAGTTCATTATTTTCGGGATACTGTATCTATTACTAAATTTAAGAGGTGCAGCGTATGTGTGTGTTACTTGATCTTTATGATAGGGGATGGCGGACTCTGCTGCTGGATTTTGTAGTCCCAGAGGTTTGCATGCATTTGATCTCAAAGAATCCTGTTTCACCCAAAATGAAATTGTTTCCTTAACATATTATAAGTTTTTCAAATTACCTCCCTTTTGTTAATGGGGTCAAAAGGGCTGAAAATTTCAAATACATGTATCTTCTTCAGACACTGATATGCATGCTGGAATGTTATCTTCTTCATAGTAAGAAAGGTCTTAAAGTACTCTATCAAAGTTGTGATTTTCATACTCCCAGGACATGTCCCCCCTAGAGGAAATAAGTCAAAGTTGGTTGGAATTATAACCAGAAGATGACAGTTTGATTTGGGAAATGTTTAACATAACTCAACTTGGGGCTGTTGTAAGGGGCTAAAACAGTTATAATGGTTAAATTAACTAAAATTTCAATATTAATTCTTTTTTAGTCCCAGATATGCTTGAATCAAATATTTTTCATAGATGGAAGCATTTGACCCCTGTGACCTTGAAAGTGGACTCCAGAAGGAGTCCACTTTATTTGACCCCTGTGACCTTGAAAGTGGACTCCAGAAGGAGTCCACTTTATTTGACCCCTGTGACCTTGAAAGTGGACTCCTTCTGGAGTCCAGGGAGTCACAGGGGTCAAATGCCTGAAAAATCTTCAAGCCACTTCTTCTTAATAACTGAAAGGCCCATACATGATATCGATATTGGGCATGTAGCAGTCTTGGATGAAGGGCTACCAAGTTTATTCAAATAAATGACCTTTACCAATTTCAAGGTCACATGTGTGATAAAACGGCAAAATTTGCTAAATTTGATCTATTTCTGCTCAATTTCGCTGCCGCCATTCGACTAGTTATAGGAATCTCAACATGGTAAGAAATCAAACATTTTCTACATATTTTAAATCCTTAATTGTTTGGACTATATTAAACAACAACAAATTTTATTCATGTCAGGATTTATTCTTTAACATACTGATGCTTTAATTATATTCTTATTATCTTTTTCAATATTGAAAAAACATTTCTTATTATTTTTTGCAAATTGGCACTGAACGCGGGAACAAGTAATGGTGACGTATTTCGGAAAAGTCACGTGATTGCTCGCATAAAAATAGAACCGGAAGCACATATCATATCAGGTAGCCGCGGTTAACAAATATGACAGCCAGACGAAACCAGAGTCACATCAGGCTCAAAGGAAGACGAGCCAACAAAGAGACTATTAAAAAGATCGGAACAGATGCATCGGATTAACAAAAAGAGACACCCATCAAAGAAGACTAATACCATGGTTTGACGGACGAAGCAAGTTACCATTACCATCATTACCCCACAGGAAAAAGAACTTCAAACTAAAGTTTTGACACCAGTGTATCTTCATGTACAATGTAGTTAGGCCTAACAAACTAATAATAATATAACAATACTTAAATAATATGTAAACGGATTATTCGTGATGGAGAGCGCAGCTATAGGCCTACATCTACCACAGGGACCTGAAAATTTGTTACAGCAAATTTAAACTAGTTTTGGACCTAAACTTAATGTTCAGTCTAATTTTACACTTCTGGGTGGGGTTACATTTGTGTGCATTTATAGGAGGTTTCTAAAAATAAAAAAAATATATCCATCTTTCTAATGGTATTAAGTGTTTTTTCATACCTCAACTTAAAATGTGATTTTTGATGAAAGAAATGTAGGTAGGGTCGCTTTTTCGACATCAATATCTTTTAACCCTTAGCCTTCACCAACCATTCAAGCCGGACGGAGCATTTTTATCAAAAATAGATTTAAACCTCCCAAAAGTGTAAAATTACTTCAACACCTTAGTTAAGGTCCAAAACTGGCTGTAACAATTCTCAGGTCCCTGTGATATGTACGGTATATTAGCCTAACTAGGCAGTTTGCACGAAAAATCTTACGAGAGTACAGTTAAGTGTAAGCTAACCTTTACACATAGTGCACTACATTTAAACTACAGGTAAACTAGTAGTGCACTACACCCTGAACCCCATATAGGCCAAATACCCCTACAGGTAAATGGGCAGTCTCATCTACCTGTGATTCTTACCTGTACCTCACCTGTATAGTACTTAGAAGCTGGCCTTATCATAATTAAGTTAATACTATTAATGTTATGTAGTTATTTTTCTCACACAACCTTCTTTCTTTCATTTCAAAACTATATAACTATACAAAAAGTATATTGAAAAATTGGAGCAATATCCATTGTGAATATTTTTTTAGGATATATATTCCCCTTGAAGAATTAATAACTAATCAATTAAACTAAATATATCTTTTCATTAAAAACATTCATCCCTCAGACCTGTATGTTCATGGACGTACTATAGAGTTTTGTCAATTATACTTTTTCTATAACTAGACCTGTTTATGTATATCACATGCAGAGACGTATATGTGTCACATGTAACGGTCTTGATATATATATAAGAATTTGAATTTGAGAAAAAAGTGATGCAACCAATTTTAATTTAGTCAGGTTATTCAGTATGGGTCACATGTTTTGATTTGACCCTCATGAGGCCTCAGGTAATGTTAATTACCTGACCTGTCTCAGCCTCATCTCGGAACACCTGCTGACGTAAGCCTGTCAGTGACACAAATCAAAGTTTATTCTTACACTCCAGACACACAATGTGTGTGTAACAGGAGGTCAATTAATTGAAACACATATGAATGGCAGAACCAAGTAGCTAGTTACATGTAAATATTACATACTCTTTCATGGCCAGGGGTGTAAGATAGGGAAATTCCACCCGAGGGGTTTTCAAATTTGATAAAACCTGAAGCTTTGCCGAGGGTTTTGCCATTGTTACAATTTTCGTGCAACACGCACGAAAAATGTAACAATTGTTACATTTCTCGTACACAATAGACGAAAAATGTAACATTGTTACAATTTTCGTGTACCACGCACGAAAAATGTAAGAATTGTTACATTTTTCGTAATTGTTACATTTTTCGTTGCATCACGCTTGTCATTGACGTTAAGTGCTATGACGTTATGACATTGCACATCAACGCATCCGTACCGTACGTTCTTTTGTTAGTAAGGCTTTAGCATGCGATGATTACTTAATCACAATTCATGTACATGGTGTACATTTGTTATATAATCACTACATACTTATCCTTTTCAATTAATTAATCATATAATTCGGTAATACAATCCACAATAAACAGGCATGTCGTATCTAGATAGAAAAAAAAAACGAAATTGTAAAGGCGTTTATACAGAAACGCAAAAACTACATTGAACACATACTGAATGATACATCTGATTAATTTTGTTCTTACATGTTCGTTGTTTTTGTAAACTAACATATTCAGACGGATATAGATTTAAATGGAGCCCATTTCATGTCATCGTTTGTAGTTCACTCTTCTGTTGGCGCAGGACATGTCGTATCTTGGAATGCCGGTTTGACATATTGGCGCACATTTTTATGGATATAGATATTTCTGGCGCTCATGTGACATCCTTGCAGGTTGCAACACAGGTGGTCGCTCTCTGGGGGGAATATCTCCTGCGGTTTTTAGGATGGAGTGTTGCATCTCAGCTCCTCCAGTTCTCTCCTTCGTAAATACATTTCGAGGATGGTGTCGACAGAATATACAATGCAATGTAAAAGTATAAGTTAAAAACACATGCCTTAATCGTTTTGTGAGCTTGATTTCTGTAAACATAAATATATATGTTATATGCTAGTACTGGAATTGAAACCATGAAGCATAAGATTCTTTCTGTTTCAGACCGGTAGGGGAATAGTAATAGTTAATTTATAGTAATAAAATTATTACATTAAGATTAACCTTATTGTAATAAAATTCTTAGTGGAACATTAATTACATTAAGGTTAATCTTATTGTAATAAAGTTTATAGTGAAATATTTATTACATTAAGGTTACCCTTATTGTAATAAAATTATTACATTAAGGTTAACCTTATTGTAATAAAATTCTTAGTGGAACATTAATTACATTAAGGTTAATCTTATTGTAATAAAGTTTATAGCGAAATATTTATTACATTAAGGTTACCCTTATTGTAATAAAATTATTACATTAAGGTTAACCTTATTGTAATAAAATTTTTAATGGAACTTTAATTACATTAAGGTTAATCTTATTGTAATAAAGTTTATAGTGAAATATTTATTACATTAAGGTAACCCTTATTGTAATAAAATTATTACATTAAGGTTAACCTTATGCTATTATGATAGAAAAACGCTACAGTTGTCAATTACAATTGTTAACAAAATCATATTATCACTCATTACTCAGCCCAATGCTGAAAATAAACGAGGATACATATTTTAGAAAAAAAGCCTGACTGGGATCAGATTTTAAAAACGACTTTTAGTTATGGACAATTCAAATAGAATGTGTCACCTTACTTAAATAGAACGACAACTCCGACACATCTATTGTATAGTTGTAAGTTAATAAGTCATGTAACCCAATCACAGATTGAAAGTTGACATTGAACTTATTACAAAGAATTTATGGAAACATGAAAATATAAACAAACAGAGACGTATTGACACAAGTCCGTAACACATTGATTATTTGTTTTTGAAAATACAACAATAGAATCACACATGTTATGCGTAAGAATATGGAATAATACAACAATACAATCCCTCTCACCGACACTTCTTACGAAACTATCAACCGCAGTATGACGATTATAAGTACAATGCAACACTAATTGTATGCAACAGTTCAGTCCTAAAAGGAAGAAAAAGAAAAAAACTTAAATAATATATCGAATTTGGGAAGTTGAAGATGAAAGTTCAATAACGCTGCGCCATGGCATAAGCAGGTGAGCTAACAACATCGTTAGAGCCATACGTAGTCAAGCATATATAGGAACCGTTGTTTGTTAAAGAACTGGATTGGCATTATACATGTACTCACCATAATGAAATAATGTTTGTTTTTCACAATAAGCATTACAGTAAACTGTTCATATTTTCCCCAAATAATAACATGTTTCCATAATGAAATATTTTGTAATACACGAACACATGTCATTTTCCATAAAGTTTAGCTAGAAAACAAAATTCTGAATACTGTCCTCAATTACTAATATAATCGATGACACTTGTGTTGTGGACGTAAATTCTATGTATCATTTCCTAGACATATAGCAATATATACCTCACCATATCTGGGTCTCCTCTGCTGACCATTTTAGGACAATAGTAGCCCACACACTTGATGATCTCTAACGCACAGTTAGATTACATTTAGCTCAAAGAGTTTTCAAATGACGAAATGTGAGACTTTTTGCGATGGGCAACTCAGGACGAGACAAAAAATCGCAAGGAGCAACGATGACCTTAATAGCTTTCAATAATTGAAATGAAGAAAAAACAGCCAACAGAAAACAACAAATCTGTAAAAAATGGACACAAAGTATTAATTCTGAGCTACAAAAAGGACTTCATTATCATATACACGAACAATGTTTCTTTACGTGAATATCATATTGAAATCCTTCACGAGAAATTCGCGCGAATTTCACATGAATTGTTTCCATGAAAATTTCACAAGATTTCTTTCATATGGAATTTATCAAAAAGTTACGTGAGACTCAAGTGAAAATATAAACATCTTAAAACTAGCTATAAGCTGATGTCGCATGAAATTCACACAAAACTCGTGTGAAAACTATGCCTGTGGAACATGTTTAGATCTCAATGTCTCCAGCAAATGTTTGAAATGTTATACCGACCGAAGCCAACATCTTCCAACCATAACCAAGCCGAAAACCATCTTCTATTGTTAAGAATTCTTCTAAGCTCAATTAATACGCCGCTATTTCTACCTGAAGCACAAACTATTCTTCGGACACTCACAGGCCTTGGCATGGAATTTAATGATCCTGGTGCAATATAAATGCGAGGAAATGGCACGTGTATCAACAAATGCCAGAAATGTTCTTGAGACTTGGCGCAAGGTCCTGTGCATGCTTGGGTCATCTGTTAGAGTCAGACTAATAACAGTATGGATAATTTCTGGTGGAAGTATAATTTCCAAATGATCATCTGTATCTTGCATTTGTGTAGATGGCTGTTGTGACTGTAGTGGCGGTTCTAGTGAAGGCACAGTTGATATCTGTGATGGCTTTGTGTAGGGTAATTGTGGTGATGATGGCGGCTCTGATGAAGAAATACATGGCTGAGGTGATTGTGGTGGCTCTGAACATGATTTTGGCGGATT
Source organism: Mimachlamys varia (assembly GCA_947623455.1). Classification (NCBI taxonomy): domain Eukaryota; kingdom Metazoa; phylum Mollusca; class Bivalvia; order Pectinida; family Pectinidae; genus Mimachlamys; species Mimachlamys varia. Next base: position 43,958,368 of record OX392533.1, read on the forward strand.
TGTTAAAGACAGACTTGTTGACGGTGATGGCACTGCTGATAACTCATATGGTGATAGCGGCGCTTGCAAAGTCGGGTCCAGAGGTGAGCTTGGTGGATCTGTTAAAGACAGACTTGTTGACGGTGATGGCACTGCTGATAACTCATGTGGTGATAGCGACGGTTGCAAAGACGGGTTCAATGGTAAAGTTGGCTGTTCTGACGTAGATAATGGTGGCATTGATGTTGGTTCTTCATCGACAAAATAATTAATTAATTCCTGTAGTGTTGTTCCTGTCACTGCGATGCTTACGTAGTGTGATCCCTGATTTTCTGGAAAGTATCCAAGTGTTAACAGGGGGATATGATTGCTGTTATGCTCCAGAATTTGACACCAAAGTTGTGTGTTCCGGTCCGTTTGTTGATACTACAAGAAATTGGAGGTTATAGTCTCTTGCTAACGCTCGAAGTGTTAAATGATCGCCGTACGTGCTTCGCTTCTGCATTGCGTTTAAATACATGTCCATGCTTCCTTCAACATATGGCCGATAATAATCACTATGTGCTGTCAAATGTGCAACTGCCTCTTGACGTAAAGCATCTGTAGATCGATGAATTCCGAACATTGCCATCTGGTTAGCCACCGCCTCAAACTGGCAGCTTCCAAGTCAAGCAAAACAGAAATGGAGTCATCTGCATAGATGTCCAGGTTTCTTAAGCGTTCCTCATGATCTAGTGTGATGAAATATTTCTTTCTGTGGAGACGTTTCTGCAAAGCTGTTGAACGTGTTTCATTGGTACTTGATTTCTTCCTGGAACGTTCAAGTGCAACTGTAACACTTGTGATATCGTCAACTTTTACCCATTGTACCATCTTCTCTTTACTCGGGTTTCTGAATTCTATGTAATATAGGCCTTGTTCTGGTTTTCTTTTCAAAACTTTTCCTTGCAAAATGAACCTTTTCTTCGGAACTCGTGATGCACCAGTAGGATATCTGATCAGGACTGTTTCTCCACATGAATATACTGACGAAGAGAATTTTCAACATTCTTTCCTTGCAACGTTCGGTGGCTTTTCTTACCTCTTTCATGACTTTGCGAGTTGCTTCCCTTCTCTTCTGTGATTTGCGAGCTATATTCCTGTTTTCTTTGTCCTGAAACCGATTGTAATATACTTGAAATGGAGTTCTATATCCAAGTACTTCGGAACTCGTGATGCACCAGTAGGATATCTGATCAGGACTGTTTCTCCACATGAATATACTGACGAAGGGAATTTTTTGGCAAATGATTTCAACATTCTTTCCTTGCAACGTTCGGTGGCTTTTCTTACCTGTTTCATGACTTTGCGAGTTGCTTCCCTTCTCTTCTGTGATTTGCGAGCTATATTCCTGTTTTCTTTGTCCTGAAACCGATTGTAATATACTTGAAATGGAGTTCTATATCCAAGTACTTCCTTCGGACACGTGTTAATAGCATGTTGCACAGTATGGAAGTCTTTGGCCCAATTAAATCCTTCTTTGCGGGAAGACATATAACGCACCTTTCTTCGTAAACTAACATGACTTCTCTCGCACTTTCCTTGGGACTGGGGAATGGTAGGCTGAACTTCTTATAATATTTATACTTTCCCTTTTCGGCAACGACTCGACATGTCCCGAAATTCGGTGCCTCTGTCGCACTGGAGGTATCTCGATGAGCCATGTTCAGCAATTATTTTTGATAACTCGTTTGCGCAACAAGAACTCGACTTTTTCCCAAATCTGAAAAGAAATCTGGAAAACACGTCTAGGACGGACAATATGTAATTAAACTCTTTTCCATCGTGAACGACGTTTTGACTTCTCATATCAATCAAATCCACTTGCCATCTTTCTGTAACTTGTTTCGAGTTGATTGGAATAAGTGTAGCTTTGTTTGAGAATTTAGCATAAAGCTTTTGATATTCTTTTGACCTGACTAACTGCTTCCTGATTTCTCTCTCAGACGCTCCTGCGTATCTATTCTTTAATTTATGGTGCAACGACCTCGCTCCGCATCCTTGCGATTGGACAAACTCTTTTTCTACGACACCCTTTAATCTAGATGTTACGAGAACTTCTTTTCCTTTGTGGAATAATTTGCCACTGTTTGTTGTCCAGTGATCCTTATTTCTCCAATAGTGAACAATAGCACTTTTCTGCTCCGTACTTCTCGTTTTTACAGGCACTTTAAAAGTGCCATTTGCGAGGCTAAGAAGTGTGTCATGCTTTTCTTTCGAAATTGGTCTCAAAGTTCGTTCTTTTCGAAGTGGCTGATCTTGAAAACTATTTTCTGATGACGTGTCTGACATATTGTATCTGAAAGAGATATTCACATATCAATATGAGATATGCATAAGAATACCTTAACATAACAAAATTTGCAAACTCATTTACCCTTTCCTTTTCTGCCTCTTATTATATCCCCAAACAAAGTGGGAGGGGTGGCATATTAGTCTTAATCCATTTCTTATTTAATCCCCCAAACAAAGTGGGAGGGGGGCATATTAGTCTTAATCCGTTTCTTATTAAATCCCCCAAACAAAGTGGGAGGGGGGCATATTAGTCTTAATCCGTTTCTTATTAAAGCCCCCAAACAAAGTGGGCGGGGGGGCATATTAGTCTTAATCCGTTTCTTATTAGGTCCCCCAAACATTAGTCCCCAAAACAAAGACCGGAACTTATTGTTTTTACTCCGTTTCTTATTATTTTTATTAAGTCCCCCGAACGAGGTTGGGGGGGGGGGGGGCTTATTGGTTTTATTCCGTTTCTTATTAAGTCATCCCAACGAAAGTTGGGTGACTTATTGTTATTGTTCTGTTTCTTCGTTATTAAGTCCCCCAAACATAAGTCCCCAATACAAAGTGAGGGACTTATTGTTATTACTCCGTTTCTCATTTTTTTATGAAGTCCCCCGAACGAAGTAGGGGACTTAATGGGGTTTCATTCGGTGCTTAAATTATTCTTGCATTTTCTTCTTCAGGTAAATGGTGTCCGGAACTTTTCTCAGAAACTATTATAGCAACACTTATATAACTTCACATAGTATTGGTTGGCCACCCTAGATGTGCAATAAGCATGTCTTGTTACGAAATTCATGGCCGCCATTTCCTGGCCTGATTGGTTAAAACTTTTTTAGCCTGTAACTTACTTCTAAAGCTAGTATTTAAAGGCCCAGTGTACGTAACTTTCGGCAAAACCTGGAGAGAATATCAAGCCTAATAACTTATTATATTTATGGATTTAGTTAAGATTAACTGATACATGTATCAGCAATATTCAAAATAAATTCTTACGCGGTTACCGGTACAGCAGCAGTTGAAACTCGGTATTTGTAAACACGCGTCCATTTTGAACTGTCATCTAACTTCGGCTTGTTGTTGAAGTGGGCCCCACCTGAATTATTTTCATTTTTTGGATTTTTCTCTCAAGAGTTTCTTTTTAGTTACCGCTCAGGTTTACTTCGTTTTATGCTTATTTTTTCAAGGTTATCAGCTGGATTTTTTTCCAGAATTTTACAGAATCACGAAAATTTTCCTGAAGTAACGTATATTGGGCCTTTACATAAAACTTCATGGGAAGTTCATTTATATGGTACGCTATAAAATGCATCAAAAACAAGAAAACATTCGACAAAACATAAATGGTTGCCGAAAGGAAGGCTTCTGATTGGTTGAAATTTAAATATTATTTAATTTTGGTGAAACTAGGTGTACTATGACTCTTTAAACACAACCGCAAACTCGGTTTTATGTTTCAATATGATTGCCGCCATTTCCTTGTCTATGATTGGTTGAATTTCAGATATCGTCCGATTTTCATTAGCTTTGGTTACACATGTATTTTAGTACTGCGAACCGAACTGCGAGGGTTAAGGGGACTTCTGTAATGGTTCCCCATTACAATTAGTACTTGTACTTGTTACTATTAAGATTACGATGCCCCCAAAAGAAAGCATTATTCCAACACATTTCACAAGTTTGTTGATTTGCCAATCTCGGTTTGCATCAAACAAGTCCCTTCATGAATTTTAAAATGGCTTTTAATTTTTGGTCTGTTTGAAACTTTGTACTTTTCTTCTTTTAATTCTTAATGAAATCAAGGAAAGATGTTTTTCTTATTTTTTTTTATGAAGACCGTGCACTCTAACCAAATCAACCGAGATCGGATTATGACACATGTGTGACTTTGAACACTGGTGAAACGACTGTCCTCTGCAGTACATATTCCAGTAATCTCAATCATTTATAGGCAAATATAAAATAAAAAAAAATAAGTTTATAAAGTTTAAAGCAGTTTTCTAACATACGATAGGCAGTTGATGAAAAGGTCAATTAATTTAATTTTTCAGTGATCATAATATATTATCGAGATCCTGGAATTCAGAGCAAATCAAGCTGATTCTTTCGTTTCTGAAAACCAAAAGTATCAATATTATTGGAATGACATGTTGCTTTGATTTGTAAAAGAGTTTTTTTTAAATAATACAACATGAAAAATTTCGAAAAATAGATTAACTTTAACCTCTTACGAGCTTTTTTACTAGATATTTAGTATAAAATTGTAGATGACGAAATTTCTCCACAGATGTACTCTACAATTGAAGGTGTAAGTTTAACGGTCTTTGAGTTATAGCCATTAATATATTTTGAGGTAAGACGTCATGACGACCATATTGGATTGGAATTCGAAAAGAAGTTTAAAATGTGAAACGTTTTTTTGCCAGAAAGATCAAAGGAACTTTTAAAAATAGCGTACCTTAATTATAGGGATTACCTGCAAAAAATGCAGACATCTCTTTTCTCGGGATAACATTGTCTATCGTCCTATCAAAGATGTTTTAAAGAAAAATTTGAGATATTTTGTAGTAACATATAGTAGAATGGAAGATATGGCCCTTATCAACAAATAAAATGATTTCACTAACTATGTACAATCAATAATTTTCGAGATATGGCTGTTTTTTTTAAATGACGTCATTGTGGCCATTTTGATTTGTTTTACGAACTTGAAAAAGTTTCTGTCACCCCTTCAATTAAAGGCCCAATATACGTAACTTTAGGATTTTTTTTCGTCTATCTGAAAAATTCTGAAAACACTCCAGTTGATAATCATTCAAAAATTAGTCTAAAACGAAGCAATTGAAAATAATTCAGGTGGGGCCCACTTCAATAACAAGTCGAAGACAGTCAAAATAATCGCGTGTTAACAAATACCGAGTTTCAACTGCTGCCGTACCGGTTGCGCGTAAGAAGTCATCTTAAAAATTGCTGATATCAGTTAATCTTAACTAAATCTCCAAAAATAATAAGTTATTGGGCTTGATTTTCGCATCAAGTTTTGCCGAAAGTTACGCATATTGGGCCTTTAATGTCCTACAACATACTAAAAGTGCATTGGCATAAAGTTCACCATTTTGGCGCAGTTGTTTCCGCAAAATAAAGGCAAAAAAAAAAAATAAATAAAAATAAACATAACAGAGACAATAGGTCTTTTCGCCAGTTGGTGATTTTGTTTCAAAGACGTTTAATCAAATTCTCAAACAATATTATAAAAATACAATGTCAAATACTCCCTGGACACTTAAACAGCCGTTGATGTTTTCCGTTTGATATTGTACGACTTGACGCCATCGGGAATAACATATTTTGGGTTATTTGTAAGAACGGCGAGCCTGCCGTTTGTCATTACTGTTATTGTGTCAAGCAGTGTCAAGGTCTTCGGAGCTCTTAAAATTACGTCATAATTCTAATTTTAGAAACACCCGGTTAACCTGCCTTTATCGGTTAATATGTTTTTTTTTATGAGGAATCAATTAGCAAATCAAAAAGTGTACAATATATCAATTTAAAGTAAGCTGTGTTATTCCACTCACAGACCATTGTATAAACCTGCTGACTGTGTGATAAATATATTTCTACAACAATAGGTGGGTGTTATTCAGCTCTCAGGGTATCAAATAACGTAGAATAAACTCTAAACGTATTTTGATTTGCTCACAAGGTGAACTTCGATCAGAACAACGTAATGTTTGACGACGTTATCATTTTGCGGAAAAATAAGATCTGAAATGTTTACACACACTCATTAGACCGCTGTTCATTTGTATTCAATTCAATGAAATACTGCTGTTTCCGGCTGAAATTGTTGGTAGAAACTATGGCAAGCCATTTCGGTTTTTACCTATTGAAATGAAGATATCTCTAATTAATTAAAGATATCTCTATTTAAAATGAAGATATCTCTATTTCATTAGAGATATCTGTAATTTAAATAAAGATATCTCTATTTAAATAAAGAAATGTCTAAGTTAAATACATATATCTCTATTTCTCCTGAAAATAAAGATATCTTCTTTTATATAACTGATATATCTATTTCAAATACAGATATCTCTATTTGAATTACAGATATCTTTAATTGTAATTGAGATATCTTTATTTGAAATAGAGATATCCTTAATTGTTGTCCAATTAAAGATATCTTTATTTAAAATACAGATATCTCTATTTGAATTAAAGATATCTTTATTTTAATTAGAGATATCTTTAATTTTGTTTAAATAGAGATATCTTCATTTGAAATAAAGATATTTCTAATTCAAATACAGATATTTCTAATTCAAATACAGATATCTCTATTTAAAATAGAGAAATCTTTTATTGAATTAGAGATATCTGCAATTATCTCTTTTTCAAATACAGATATCTCTAGTTGAATTACAGATATCTGTAGTTACACGTGTTTGTTCTGTGCGAGGATCAATATTGAAACACAAAGAAAATAGTGATTACTCCCTAATCCTTATCAGTGTTAACGAAACACTTGTAATTAAATCGGACTATCCGGATCCCATATATGCCATTTTGCGTCAATACTGCTTTACTTCCGTCATGCTTAAAAGAGTCAAGGGAGCAGTCGTTTTTCCTATTTGATGGTTAAATACAGATATCTCTATTTCATGACAAATAAAGATATTTTTAATTCAAATAGAGATATCTGTATTTAAAATAGATATATATGTATTTCTAAAACAATTAGAGATATCTTAGTTTGAAATACAGATATCTTTATTTACAATGAAATGCAGATATCTCTCATTGAAATAAAGATATCTTTCTATTAAATTAGTGATATCTGTATTTGTATTAGAGATATCTCTACTTCGTGTTTAATTAGAGATATCTGTATTTTAAATACGTTCACAACATTATCACGATATTTGAATAAAGACGATACCTGATCTGCTAGTACACTGAACGAAGCATCTCTACTATTTAAGCTAAGTATTTACGGATATTACAGCCTGACTTCTGATATGCCCAGCAATTGTATAGTTTTAGATCAGAAAACTTAAGCCTACAAGGGCGTGGCAGATCCTGGGGTCAATAGTAATTTCTAAATGGATCTTATTTGTGTGATATCTACGTCATTTTTGCTATTTTGTATGAGAGTTTGATATTTTCAAACGCATCATAAATCAAACAAGAGGCCCAGAGGGCCTAGATCCCTCACCCAGATGCACTTGTATCTATGGTACCATGGGAAAATATTCCCCAAAGATTTATCGACAGGGACAGACTTAAACACCAATCCTTCAGGCATATCTGTATAAATTAAAGTTTGGTTGATAGGCGAGTTCCTTAACTGTTTTTTTTTTTCAAGTTAATCTGAGAAACTGGGTCCCTAGGGCTGAGGCCAGACACTGACATCAAATGCTAATTTTATTATTATGTTCGTCTCTTTATGTCCAGCAATTGTATAGTTTTAGGTCAGAAAGCGTACAAGGGCGTGACAGATCCTGGGATCAAATCTATATCATAATTGTTTTCGTCTTTGTATACACAGCAATTGTATACATATTTTAGGGGTGGGGACGCATCTGTTTAAAGGTTATGACTAAAACGTTCAACTGCAAGGGTGTAATGGACCCTTGGATAAAATAATAATTGTGCTTATATAGTTTTGGGGTGGGAATATTAACCGTTTAAAAGTAATGAATCAGAAATTGATTCCACAAGGGCGGGCTCACCCTAGGACATGATTGTGTTCGTATCTGTATACCAAGCAATAATGTATATTGTTATAGGGTGGGGATCAAAATTGGGGCCCGCCCTTCCTGCCCCAGGGTGTGTGAGTCCCCACTTATACAAAATCATACAAAATCTGATCTCCCAAGGATGTTTCTTATCAAATGTGGTTTAAATCCATTCAGTACTTAACGACTAGTACAGATTATAAAGCGTTTTCCTCTGTTTCCTTTATATATAGTTTTGGTTGGAGATCAACTGTGTAAAAAATATGATTCAGATGTTTATTCTGCAAGGGATGATGAAAAAAAGAGAAGAATTTTTGTACCGAATTAAAACCAATAAGTTCCCGACTTCGTTTGGGGGATATCTGGCGTTGCCAATTCATATCTTTGTTAAGTTACATTAGTATCGTTATAATACTTTCTTCGTTTGGGTAACTTAATAAGAAACGGAACAAAGTCTAGATCTTTGCTTTATACATAATGTGATCAGGCTTTCGCTGCGCATTGACTGTCACAACGTGATCTGGGCGTGGCTTTAGTACGAGAACAGCCAAATTCATTTTTAGAAAAACCCCGAAAGAGTTCACATTCACAGCTTGACATCAAAGCCGGTTGCAAAGGGCCGAGTTCGAGAGTCGACTAATTACTATAGTCGGGCTGTTACAGTTAATGTGTTAACACATGCGTGTAAACGCCAACCAACCACTGCCTTGCTTTTAAATGATCACGCATGCTCAGATGGATGTTACTTGTTCTAGTCCGACTACAATAAATCGGTGTAGTTTGTACTGTAGTTCCTAAACATGCGCAATGTCTACCTCTTGCTTGTATACACATGCACAAAGCACATAACTAAAGTGAGTTCGATCGTACCATAGTTAGATCGACTACAACCACTGAAGTTGATGCTCGAACTTGGCCAATAGCAGGTGTGATGACATACAAGGCTTCCTGTGTGTCTACTCTGCGTGTCATTCATGCACGAGCGCATCTATAAATAGCTCACGTACTGACATGTGTTATGATAATAATAATTCGAGGTTCTTATAGCTTACATACCGACCTTAAAAGCCGTCTCAAAGTTAGTATCCATGGTTATAGGACCTTAGCAACCAATCAATACCATTCTCAACTCCCTGCCATTTCGGCGCTCACGGCTAGCTTTCTACAATACAAAATGTATCTAGCACTACCCAACCATGCAATCATTTACAGCTGAGTAGACTGGAACAAGAGGAGTAAAGTATCTTGCTCAAGGATACAACACAAGTGTCGTAACTCGAACTCGCAACCCTTTGATTTGCGTGCCCAGCGTCCTTGAGAACTCTCATGTACTTTGTCACATAACCTCATATTTAGATATTGTGAACATGGACACTGAATTTGATTTTGTAATGTTTCTCGTTAGTTTTATCCCATAAACTCAATTGGTTAAAATTGGTTGTACATAGGTACAGGATAACACACGAGAAGGTAATGTAAAACAATTAATATTTGATCTTTCATGTTTTGAGAATATCGTACAAACGTGAACGCAACAACATAGAAATAACATATAATGAAAAAAGAAATCTCTTTTGCCATTTTTCCATATAATTTCAGTCTCAATTAACGTCAGTGGATAACAGATTTCGTACTTAAACATTTCTGTTCCAGTTTTCTGAATATACTGTTTACATATGATGGTGTCGGACATTGCACTGGACAGTACCCCTAATAAAATTATCTTAACACACAGTTCCGTTATTATCTTACGAAGGTCAAAGCATAAACGAAGTATTAATGAGTTCTTATCTTAAAATAAAGTTTTCTGGGGTCATTTGTTCCTTTTTCACTTAAATAATAAATTCTTTTGTTTCGTGGTCATCAGCCGACATTCTTCTGCTCCAAGCTTGGTTAACATGCGCGGGAAATTGTAATGACGTCACTTTATTCACGATTTTTGCCATGATTAACGGTGTTCGCTTCACTTCAAGCTATGATTTCATATTTATGCAAGACAAACAATAAACACTAGCTCTGTGATATTCAAAATAATAATAATAATCTCTTGATCAGTGAAAGCATATAAAATGCGCTAATAATTACATTTTGTTTCCACGAATTTATATGAAGCACAGGGACCTGATAATTTATTACAGCTTATTATCGACCTAAAACTTAAGTGTTTATAACTTCTTCAATGGTCGAAAATGCTATTGAGTATTGAATAGGTATTTTTTATCTAAAATTGATCTTAATCCCATATAAGTGTAAACTTACTTCAAAACACCTAAGTTTTGGCCCAAAACTACAGTAGCTGTAACACATTATCAGGTCCCTGTGCATATTACTGACAAGAATAAGGCACTGACAGAACTTTCTTACAAAGGTCGTACAAGTGTTTGGTACTAAATGTATTAACATTTTAGTATCTACGGTGAACAATGATTATTGACAACTGAAAAATGATGGCTGATTGATGTCACCTTGTATCTTGTAATATCGCGTTGAGATTACGCGAACTAAGGTTTCTTGATTCTCATTATCTCGCAAGCTCGCAGCGAGAACATAAGAATAATGTCTCTTAATTCTCGCACAAACACATGTGACCTGGGGTAACAAATATACATTACACACATATATATAGATCAAAGTGAAATACTGTAAAAAAAAAAAACCTATTAATAAAAAACAAAAGACTGTATATTTCTTTTTACATTTTTTTATTTTAAAATCAACAATAACAACTTTTAAGGGTGCTATTCCTCGTTCAAAAGTCGCTATGACAACTTTTATATTGTGTGTATTTTGTGATAAAAAGGTGTAATAACGGCAAAATCACTACTGTGAAAAGGTGCCAGAGTCGCCCATGTGCTATCCTGGCCGACATATTTGGACTTGTTGACAAACTACTGTAGATACGAAACCGATGTGAGGATATATTTCGGAAGTCACGCCTTTGGCATCAGTACAGACAGCAAAGTGAAATGAAGAAGTAAATACATTATAAGTACTGACATGAAATAGAGATGCAGGGATTAATATTTCTGCTTGAAATTAATGAAGAGAGAAAGGAAAGCAATATTGAGGATGCAAGATTTTATTGGGTATAGATTGTTGTATACAGAGAAATAAATTATCGGTAGGTGGTTGGGTTGGTATTGTATGTGTATGGGAGCCTGACAATTAGAAAAAGATATGAATGAAAACACTTACTGAGAGAAATCTTCAAGTGCATATGTAGATAATAGATGATAATCTATATACGAAAATTCATATCACGATAAAAAGAAATTATACACCAAATTTGAAGTATATATCTTTTGAAATTAAATCATGAAAGAATATGACATCCTTATCTCTGTTCAAGTTTATATTTGTTTAAGTTTACGAAGTGCAAGGGTCAAAACTGTGTAAAAACACGTTGAAATAATCTGAAAAGCATTCAGAATTTGGGTGAAATTTGCTGATATGATAGTTCACTGCGAAAGTCAGGGACAAACCAAACGTTGACGGACAAAAAAATGTTGACAAACGAACCAAATGTTGACGGACAAACACATTGTTGACAAACTAAATATTGACGGACATACTATATGCTGACAGACAAATAAATGTTGACGGACAAACCACATGTTGACAGAACAAACCAAATGTTGACAAATGAACCAAATGTTGACAGACAAACCAAATATTGAAAGACAAACCAAATGTTGTCGGACAAACCAAATGTTGACGGACAAACCACATGTTGACAGAACAAACCAAATGTTGACAAACAAACCAAATGTTGACAGACAAACAAAATGTTGTCGGACAAACCAAATGTTGACGGGCGGACCAAATGTTGACAGACAAACCAAATGTTGACGGACAAACCAAATTTTGACAGACAAACCAAATGTTGACGGACAAACCAAATGTTGACGGACAAACCACATGTTGACAAACGAACCAAATGTTAAATTTCCAACCAAATGTTGACAGACAAAACACATATTGATAGACAAATCAAATGTTGACAAACAAACCAAATGTTGACGGACAAACCAAATGTTGACTGACAAACCACATGTTGACAGACAAACCAAATGAAGGAAGATAGACCCAATGCCCGAATTTCCTTTTCCTCGCACGATATTTTGTAGGGTTTATGAATTGAAACTTTAGTCTCCGAAGCTGGTAAGTATGTAGGAGGAATGGAATTCCTTCCAGAAGGGGCCGCGGGCTGTGGAATCCCAATTTCGTCAGACAGATTTCGTATAAAATTAACCGCAAATTCAATTTCTGCAAACTTGAGTGCATGTGATGGCTTTCTGCCGGTCAGTCCATGTTTTCGGGGTGTGATTCCTTGCTTATTTACATGCGCAATGATGTTCAAAAATGTACGAAAATAAGATTTGAAATGCTTATGTAACATTTCCGCTTACGTCCACCTCTTTTTGTTGTAGGTCCAACACCACTTGCCTTCAAATTACTCATTACAATTAATTATTTTTCATCTTTTAACAGTTCACGTAGTTTGAACACGTGTCCTGAAATGAATTAATTTGTGTATTTGGCGAGACAATTGACATTTGCAAGACAAAATGTTGTCTGACGACCTTGTATCTTCATCAGAAGTGTGTTGTTGCTCTGGCGGATTGTCTTTTCGAAGGTTTCATTCCCACTCGCTACGTGATAATTTTTTGAATGCGACGTGATAAGCACCTCTTCGACCCCACTTTCTTCGTCTTCAGATAGAAATTCTACGTCACTCTCATGATCGCAAAAAATATTGGACTCTGTGTTCTCTCCTGCTCTGAATCCCTCACCACAATGGTCATCATACAGACCATCTAATTCCTATAATGCGAGTAAATTTCAATAATTAGCATTTTACAAATTTGTAAATATCAAATATCTCACAATGTTAATTTACACTGCGAAATTTTAAGATTTCCTTGTACAATAACATAATTATTAAAGTTTGAAAATGTCGTTAAATAGTGATTCAGCTAATCAACCCTTTGAAAAACTGGACCCTGATCTAAGATAGGATATAAAAATTAAAATGATATGGCTTCAAAACCTACATATATATCGGATACACGTACACTTGTCTATCACGCTATAAAGGTATATCGTGTTTTTAATTTTCATTCGTTCTATTTATTCTGCTTTTGAAACGGTCCTTACACATAAGAACAATGTGTCTTCACAAGAAAGCATGCTGTTATTGGTAGTTGTTGCAATGAATTATCATCAGCAGCATTTAGTACCACCCCGTGTACATTATTTTTCCGAACAGAGTGATGTCCCTTATCAGTTACTTGGTTACATGTAAATAGTGTTCGGTCACGGAGTTGACAGTATGCTTCTTTTAACACTGTATAGTGGACAGCCTTTTACATTGAAGCTGTTTGTAACTATATGTGTTGACATTTTCCATATATCTTACTTGTACTTTATTTGTTGTGTTTATGCATGTGTATCGCCGGTTTTGTAGGTCTTACAGCGGCTCTTTAATCCAGGGTCAGAGCCTTTCGGATCATTGACATCGGATACAACTTACGATATTGCACAAGCTAGATCGGTGTCTTGAACATTAATGATTAAAAAAAAACAAAGTGTGGATGTATGGAATAACAAGATTTTAACATATGAAGATTCTAAGATTAGCAGACGTCGTTTCCCGTACTCTACTGCATACAGTAGACCTATCGTACGGTAGTAAATAAGTCTCATTCAGGCTTTTGTCTCTGCTATTTCAAGCGTTATTTGAAGCTTTTTCTGAATGTATGCAAAATATTTGTTTTGCTTATATTCATAAAAACCTGCAAAAGATCCATGATTTCTTCAGGATGACATCTAACTAAACAGCATCTTGTTTGCAATCGTCATCACTGACAACGTCATCAGTTTTGTACAGAGTAACTACCTCATCTTATCGACGTCATTGTGGGAATTTCCTTTTTAGCGCTAAAACTATGAGTAGTTTTTGCGTCTATTGCTGCCACTATTCTGTGAACTTTGACCCATGTCACTTTTTCCCCCTCTCGCTCCGGAAAAGCTTGAATTGCTTCCAATCGTATGATATCTGAACTATTTGAAAGCCTAAACCTAACAGGAAATGATGTTCCCATGGTATTGTTAATAATTATGATGACTTTAATTATCTAAATGCGATTTGAAACAAAGAAATCAGTTTTTCACTCCCATGGCTCATTTAAATATTACGTCTCTGCTCATGGCCTGACCTCTCGTGTATACATTCGTGCTATATTATACCTCTCTGTGCTTTACACTCGTATACGGATCGTGGAATGAACTGTCATGGTGTACTTTGCTGTTAAACTTTGTTTATATAATCGCGCCATAGTCAAATAGCCTGATTTTGATTTCAGTGATATATTACATTTGTATAAACCAAAACACTTGATCAATATGTCGGTCGGAAATATTAATTCGCAACTAAAGTGAAAATCCGCTCTCTGGATATGATAACGTTATTTACGAGTTATTTCCCCTGATTGTCACTAACGTTGTGATATATATATTATATACTGAATGCACAAGCTTGATCGATTTTCTTACTTAATATTGTACTGAGTATACAATTTTTAATGAGACATTATCAGAACCTGCATAATTAATGTACAAATGAATTGAAAATAACACTTATACTTTTCTGTGACGAGCAAAAGCTCGTGCTTTTATAATTACGTCCTCTTTGCTTCACATATCACTATACACTATAGGTTCACATTTTTGTTTTAACGAAACTTTATCAGAACCTGTAAAGTGTATATAGTAATTGACTCAATATAACTTATTTAGTAGAAATAACACTTATATTATATCTCTGGTGTGCAAAAACCTTTACGGTGTACATTACCGTTATTATGTGTGGCCATATATAGGTCACGGCCAACATACATGTAATTTTCCCTGCTTTGTATATATATGAACTTGATAATTGATAATTAGGCCTAGAGCTGAGTGAATATGACATGTTTGCATACCATTACTTTTCTCCGGCTTGGTAAAGATATCTTAATAGGCCATCGTTCTTTTGGAACAACAATTTGACTGTTTACTGTGATATTTTATGACAAATTGGATAGTTCGAACCATGCTTAGTTAAAAACTTCTTCAGTCAGTTTCTAAAATTGCACATGTAGGTTTCACGTTATGCTTTTAGTTATGCCCGTTTGATATCGTACTGATCAATAAAAACAAAATGGCGGAAATGCTGCCATCTTTGATTTAGGCATTGAAATTGACAACTGCTAGAGGGCCGAAAAGCAGCCATCTTGGACTTTGACATTGAAATCACTTTTTCTTAAAGAAGTAATGGATGGATATTTCTCAAATTCCATATGTAGTTTCACTTTCGTGCCTATTTGTTGAGAGATTTTGAGACTGATCAGTTAAACAAAATGTCTGACAGATTGCCATCCTGAATTTGGATAATTAGGCCTAGAGATGTAAGTGTAGTGGATCTTTCTCAAACGTCATATGTATGTTCCTCTTGGTCCTTATAGTTGTACTATTTTGCTTTTAGGGCCAATCAGAAAAAACAAAATGGCCGACGGACGGCCAACTTGAAATTTTAGCTCATAGTCTACCACTAATACCGTTTTTTACACTAATACCGTTTATTTCGGTGCATATATTAAAATAAACACATTCGCTTCCGTGTAAATGGATCAATGTTCATTTGTAATAAAAACTGATATTTTAGTTAATTTTTTAAAGCACTGCACTTAATTGTACATGTAGCTTGAAATACAACTCGTCAATCTAAATAACCTGCGTGTTATTGGGTTTACTCTAGATACTTACTTAATCCCTATTCTGAAACTTTCTGATATCGAAACATAGTAACTCATACAACAAAAACACTTTAATAGCTGTCGAAATATACATATTATTATTTGAAGTTATAGCGTTTCAGCACTTTCAGTACTTTGATTTGCCATAATGACCTTTCTCCGTGGCGCGACTCATTTATACATGAAAAGTTTAAGTCAAAATTGTCGTCTACACCACATAAGGGTAGACCTCCTGTGGCGCTGTCCTAGTAACTTACGTCAAGGCCCCGGGGAGACGCGTTGTTGCCGTGTGGGCGCTGTCCAACAGTCGGAGCGGTGTGAGTGGTCTCTTGTAGCTACGTCTACTGTCGCGATTTGAAGGCGGATCGCGCCGCGCTAGATTCTGATACGGCTGCTGCGGTGGCGGTGGATGATACCGTCGACCGTCAATAAACAGCTTGTCAACCTTCAGTCTGGCCTGGCGGTTGTTTCTCTTCGGCTCTTTAAAGACTGGATATAGAGCTCGACGTCGGTCGTTCACTTCAGGCGGAAACTGTTCATTGACCCTGAAATGACAGAGTGTAGCTCATTGCAATATTCCTGGGCAATGTTTCTCTCCTGTTCAACTTTATGTAATCTGTCTTCCATTACAGCATTACTTATTTCGACCCCCTCACTCTGGGTGCCCATCATTTTCCATTTTCCCAAATCTATTTTCAATCACTGATAGTCTGCTTAATATGTTGTCTAGGGTATCGAGTTTGGTCAACTTTTTGTATATATCCTTTATTGTAGGACTGTGGTGATGGGAGGGAAGACGTTGGCCCGCTAGGATATAGCTGAAGTGTTGAGGCATGGGTTGTTCCTGAGGAGTATAGGTACAGGAGTGTCGGGGGTGAATTCCTCACCTGACTATCACTGGTCAAATTTGGAACCAATTTGATTAAAAGGCTCAGCTGGAGATGACCAGGATCATATGATAATACATATTTTAAGTTTTAATCAGGTTTATCATGTTTATAAACCACATTCATGACATGAAATTGAAAATAATTATTTGATATTTTCATATTTCCATTTTTTATGTCTCTGATGAAGTTTTTGTTTTGTTTCATTCAAAACATTTAATAATTCAATAATGCATTGATGGTAAATAGAATAACATTAAAACAATAATTTATTGTATATAAGTATATAAGTCAACAATATAAGTCTATGTTGGTCCTTTACCAAAGTCTGATTTTCTTAAATATTGTACTTAAAATAAGTATTTTATGACACTTGAAATTAAGGAGGCTCGACCCTTTCGCAATTAACCGCTAGATTTCCTTAAAACTTTCATATGTTGATTATGCTACCAGGAAGAGATGATTTTGTGAAAATCTAAGCATTCCTTCGACTTGTTTCATTTTTTGTAAAAAAAAACAACAAAACCATGATTTTTCTCAAAATTGAATATTTTTTCTATTGTTTTTCTTGCGAATGTTGTTGAAAATCACAAACCATACAATGAAATAAAAAAAAAGAAATCAATAGTATTCAAAAATATTATATATGTGGAAAAATGGACAAAACGATTTTTACAAAGTGCGTTATTTTTATATCTAGCGGACAAATTTCAGTATTCACAGTCAAATTATTTACATACCACATAGTTACATAAAGCGCAAGCAAAACATTGAATCTAAATATCACATAAAAGCTTTTTATGCTACTTATTGAAAACTGTGTCTAGGCTAGGTTGTCTCCCTTGATGCTATTAGGAAGTTTTTTAGTGGGTAGTATTTTTACATAACATACAAACTTTGAATGCGTACAAGCCTAAAACATTTTAGAACAAACAACTACCGGCGTTCTGTGTTATATTTTTAACAACATAATATTGCATATATAATGACACCAGGCACATCCCTTGTGTAAAAGTTTTGCCAACACAGATAATTCTACCACTCGCCGACTCTCTTTCCAGTTTGAGAAACCATGGCCAGTTGTACCGGTGTCATATAAAATATTCATCCCCCATAAAATACTCACCCGGATGACTATTTTATGCATACTCATCCCCCCCATAAAATATTCATCCCCCCTAAATTAAACAAAATCATTTTACTTAAATACAAAATTTTAGCATCATAACATCATGTTACCTGTAATATATGGTTCCTATATATATGTCTGGCCAGGTAATACACACTAGGGTGTCACCTGTGTGGGGACGAGCTCGAGGGCCCTGGGGGCTATTCTGTTGCCTGGTGACAAAACACATTTGTGGCCAACAGCTGTCTATAAGTGCTATATACTGTCCACTCACTGACACAGATGTATATTTGTATAAGTTTTTTATCAGGTTAAAAGAGAAAGATAAAACTGCCAATTTCTTATTTTTAAATTCATTTTTTTAATGATTATTTCTATATATTTTCATTATAATTTTAACCTAGAAATCCACAACTATGAAGCAGAGAATGATGACAGCCAAAATTGGAATAAAGTCCCTATTTATTGATAATCTGATATATATATAAATCGATTTATAGATTAAAACTTAATGTAAATGCTTAGATTAAATAACACTCCTTGTTGGCAGCTGCATGGACATATACATAATTATATACATACATTCTGTACATGTACATTTTATCAGAGATGCACAAGCATATGTTCCAAAAGTAATGGTCAATCAACTTACATCTAGCAGACCATAATGCAAGGGGTTTTGTCTAAACCCTAATCTACATCAAGACAAACGAAAGTACAAATAATAATTTTATTTTTATCTATTGAGTTAATACAATGTAAATGGTTTTTAAAAAAAATCAAGGTGATAATATAACACATTCATTTTGTGCCGTTAGTACACCAGTTTCAATAATGATATATGCACCCAGACAAGCAAAATTGTCACAATCGTCCTACACAAAAAACTCTCCATTTTAATGGAAAAACTCTACAATATCTACAACAAACCTCTCTATTAGGGACACCCTACGATATTTACAACTAACCTCTCCATTAGAGACACCCTACGATATCTACAACTAACCTCTGTATTAGGGACACCCTACAAAATCTATACCTAACCTCTCCATTAGGGACACCCTACAATATCTATAACAAACCTCTCCATTAGGGACACCCTACAATATCTATAACTAACCTCTCCATTAGGGACACCCTACAATATCTATAACTAACCTCTCCATTAGAGACACCCTACGGTATCTACGACTAACCTCTCTATTATAGACATCCTACAATATCTACAACAAACCTCTCTATTAGCGACATCCTACGATATCTACAACTAACCTCTCTATTAGCGACACCCTATAATATCTATAACCAACCTTTCTATTAGAGACACCCTACAATATCTACAACTAGCCTCTCCATTACGGACACCCTACAATATAACTAACCTCTCCATTAGAGACACCCTACAATATCTACAACTAAACTATCTTTTAGAGACACCCTACAATATCTATAACTAACCTCTCCATTAGAGACACCCTACAATATCTACAACTAACCTCTCTATTAGGGACACCCTACAATATCTACAACAAACCTCTCTATAAGGGACATCCTACGATATCTACAACTAACCTCTCTATTAGGGACACCCTACAATATCTACAACAAACCTCTCTATAAGGGACATCCTACGATATCTACAACTAACCTCTCCATTAGGGACACCCTACAATATCTATAACTAACCTCTCCATTAGAGACACCCTACAATATCTACAACTAAACTATCTTTTGAGACACCCTACAATATGTATACCTAACCTCTCTATAAGGGACATCCTACAATATCTATAACTAACCTCTCCATTAGGGACACCCTACAATATCTATAACTAACCTCTCCATTAGAGACACCCTACAATATCTACAACTAACCTCTCCATTAGGGACACCCTTCAATATCTACAACAAACCTCCCCATTAGGGACACTCTTCAATTTCTACAACAAACCTCTCCATTAGGGACACCCTACAATATCTACAACAAACCTCTCCATTAGGGACACCCTACAATATCTATAACTAACCTCTCCATTAGAGACACCCTACAATATCTACAACTAACCTCTCCATTAGGGACACCCTACAATATCTATACCTAACCTCTCCATTAGGGACACCCTACAATATCTATAACTAACCTCTCCATTAGGGACACCCTACAATATCTATAACTATCCTCTCCATTAGGGACACCCTACAATATCTATAACTAACCTCTTAGTCCGAGAACTAAAACACACCTAACGATCATCGAGCTAAAACACACCTAACGAGCTAAAACACAGGCTGAGTTTGTCACTGAACCCACCACCAATGTTTGTATCTGTTTATTAATTAACACAGTTAAGGTATGGGGTTGAGGGATATAGCAAGTTTCTGGTTTACCTCAGCCATGCCTATTTACTTAGAAATAGACCTGGTCTGGGGAGACAAGAAACTTGCTACATACTACATACCTTAACTGTTTTAATATACCAACACCCTACAATGCTAACAACTTACCTCCCTATAAGGGACACCTATACAAGTGGGTTTGAGTATGTTATGGGGGTAGATAAGTATTTTATGACTACAGTATAGGGGGGGATGAGTATGTTATGGGGGTAAATAAGTATTTTATGACTACAGTATAGGGGGGATGAGTATGTTATGGGGGTAGATAGATATTCTATGACTACAGTATAGGGGGATGAGTATTTAATGAGGGTAGATAAGTATTTTATGACTACAGTACAGGGGGGATGAGTATTTTATGGTGGTAGATAGATATTCTATGACTAGTACAGTATAGGGGGGATGAGTATTTTATGGGGGTGGATAGGTATTTTATGACTATATATAGTATGTGTACATGGGGGATGATTATTTTATGGTGGTAGATAGGTATTTTATAACTACAGTACAGGGGGGTGAGTATTTTATGGTGGTAGATAGGTATTTTATGACTACAGTATAGGGGGGAAGAGTATTTTATGGGGGAAGATAGGTATTTTATGACTACAGTATAGGGGGGATGAGTATTTAATGATGGTGGATAGGTATTTTATGACTACAGTATAGGAGGGGAGACAAGAAACTTGCTACATACTACATACCTTAACTGTTTTAATATACCAACACCCTACAATGCTAACAACTTACCTCCCTATAAGGGACACCTATACAAGTGGGTTTGAGTATGTTATGGGGTAGATAAGTATTTTATGACTACAGTATAGGGGGGATGAGTATGTTATGGGGGTAGATAAGTATTTATTGACTACAGTATAGGGGGGATGAGTATGTTATGGGGGTAGATAGATATTCTATGACTACAGTATAGGGGGATGAGTATTTAATGAGGGTAGATAAGTATTTTATAACTAAAGTACAGGGGGGTGAGTATTTTATGGGGGTAGATAGCTATTTTATGACTACAGTATAGGGGGGATGAGTATTTTATGGGGGTAGATAGATACCCTATGACTACAGTAAGGGGGGATGAGTATTTTATGATGGTAGATAGGTATTTTATGACTACAGTACACGGGGGATGAGTATTTTATGGTGATAGATAGATATTCTATGACTAGTACAGTATAGGGGGGATGAGTATTTTATGGTGGTAGATAGGAATTTTGATAACTACAGTTTAGGACGGATGAGTATTTTATGGGGGTAGATAGATATTTTATGACTACAGCATAGGGGGGGGGGGGGTGAGTATTTTATGGTGGTAGATATCTATCTACCCCCATAAGATACTCATCCCCCCTATACTGTAGTCATAAAATACCTATCTACCACCATAAAATACTTATCCCCCTATACTGTAGTCATAGAATATCTATGTACCACCATAAAATATTTATACCCCCTATACTGTAGTCATAAAATACCAATCTACCACCATAAAATACTCATCCCCCCTATACTGTACTAGTCATAGAATATCTATCTACCACCATAAAATACTCATCCCCCCTATAATGTAGTTATAAAATACCTATCTACCACCATAAAATACTCATCCCCCTTATAGTGTAGTCATAAAATACAAATCTACCACCATAAAATACTCATCCCCCCTATACTGTAGTCATAAAATAACTATCAACCACCATTAAATACTCATCTCCCTATACTATAGTCATAAAATATATATCAATCCCCATAAAATACTCATCACCCCTATACTGTACTAGTCATAGAATATCTATCTACCACCATAAAATACTCATCCCCCCTATACTGTAGTCATAAAATACCTATCTTCCCCCATAAAATACTCATCCCCCCTATACTGTAGTCATAAAATACCTATCTTCCCCCATAAAATACTCATCCCCCCTATACTGTAGTCATAAAATACCTATCTACCACCATAAAATACTCATCCCCCCTATATTGTAGTCATAGAGTATCTATCTACCCCCATAAAATACTCATCCCCCCTATTCTGTAGTCATAAAATACCTATCTTGCCCCTTAAAATACTCATCCCCCCTATACTGTAGTTATAAAATACCTATCTTCCCCCATAAAATACTCATCCCCCCTATACTGTAGTCATAAAATACCGATCTACCCCCATAAAATACTCATCCCCCCTATACTGTAGTCATAAAATACCGATCTACCCCCATAAAATACTCATCCCCCCTATACTGTAGTCATAAAATACCTATCCACCCCCCCTAAAATACTCATCCCCCCCTATGCTGTAGTCATAAAATACCTATCTTTCCCTATAAAATAATCATCCCCCATATACATGTACTATATATATATATAGTTATAAAATACATATCTACCCCCATAAAATACTCCAAAAATTTATACTGTAGTCATAAAATACCTATCCACCCCCATAAAATACTCATCCCCCCTATACTGTAGTCATAAAATACCCATCTATAGCTACCCTCATAAAATACTCATCCCCCCTATACTGTAGTCATAAAATACCTATCTATAGCTACCCTCATAAAATACTCATCCCCCCTATACTGTAGTCATAAAATACCTATCTATAGCTACCCTCATAAAATACTCATCCCCCCCTATACTGTAGTAATAAAATACCCGTCTATAGCTAACCTCATAAAATACTCATCCCCCCTATACTGTTGTCATAAAATACCCATCTATAGCTACCCTCATAAAATACTCATCCTCCCTATACTGTAGTCATAAAATATATATCAACCCCCATAAAATACTCATCCCCCTTATACCTAGTCATAGAGTATCTATCTACCCTCATAAGATACTCATCACCCCCTATACTGTAGTCATAAAATACCTATCTACCACCATAAAATACTCATCCCCCTTGTACTGTAGTTATAAAATACCTATTTACCACAATAAAATAATCATCCCCCATGTACACATACTATATATAGTCATAAAATACATATCTACCCCCATTAAATACTCATCCCCATACGCTGTAGTCATAAAATACCTATCCACCCCCATAAAATACTCATCCCTCCTATACTGTAGTCATAAAATACCTATCCAACCCCATAAAATACTCATCCCCCCTACGCTGTAGTCATAAAATACCTATCCACCCCCATAAAATACTCATCCCCCCTACGCTATAGTCATAAAATACCTATCTACCCCCATAAAATACTCATCCCCCCTATACTGTACTAGTCATAGAATATCTATCTATCACCATAAAATACTCATCCCCCGTGTACTGTAGTCATAAAATACTTATCTACCCTCATTAAATACTCATCCCCCCTATACTGTAGTCATAGAATATCTATCTACCCCCATAACATACTCATCCCCCCTATACTGTAGTCATAAAATATCTATCTACCCTCATAAAATACTCATCCCCCCTAAACTGTAGTCATAGAGTATCTATCTACCCTCATAAAATACTCATCCCCCCTAAACTGTAGTCATAGAGTATCTATCTACCCTCATAAAATACTCATCCCCCCTATATTGAGTCATAAAATACCTATCTACCACCATTAAATACTCATTCCCTCTACGCTGTAGTCATAAAATACCTATCCACCCCCATAAAATACTCATTACCCCCCCCCCTATGCTGTAGTCATAAAATACCTATCTTTCCCTATAAAATAATCATCCCCCATATACATGTACTATATATATATAGTCATAAAATACATATAAACCCCCATAAAATACTCCAAAAATCTATACTGTAGTCATAAAATATCTATCTACCCCCATAAAATATTCATCCCCCCTATACTGTAGTCATAAAATATCTATCTACCCCCATAAAATATTCATCTCCCCTATACTGTAGTCATAAAATATCTATCTACCCCCATAAAATACTCCCCCCCCTATACTGTAGTCATAAAATACCTATCTACCCTCATAAAATACTCAAGATCAAAGTCATAGAATATCTATCTACCCCCGTAGTGATAATCTATCTACCCCCATAAAATACTCATCCCCCCTATACTGTACTAGTCATAGATTATCTATCTACCCCCATAAAATAATCATCCCCCCTATACTATAGTCATAAAATACATATATATCTACCCCCATAAAATACTCAAGATCAAAATAAATATCAACCTGGCCAGAATATTAATTTTAATGGAAATTTTGCCTCTTTATAATTTCTGTTCACTACATATACATACTGCTATTATTATTTGAAATCGCATGGCATAATCCTACGTATGTCTTGCACACTTCTTCAGTGAGATGGTTTTGGACCAACATTTTTTTTTACTCCCAAAGTGTGATCTTAAATTAATGAAACTTTATTGCAAATTAAGCAAAATATTTAATCCTTTATATTGTCATCCTGAATTTGATAAAAAAAAAATGTCAATATCTCTTCTAACAATATGTAAATTTCAGTTCTTTGGTAGTTTTGGAACAACTGCAAATCATAAGATATTCCAACAAGATATATTTAAAAAAAACAAAATGCATTCTAAACTCAGTAAAAATGACACTATATATATCTCTCATCATAGAAGTCGGTGTCCATCTTGCACCTTTTGCAAGATAAAACCATGTATGGTAATGTCCAAGTGACCAAGCTAAGTAATATGCATACCTGACCATCCACATAACTTCCAATTACAAAATAACATCTCTTCAATGTCTCAATCAAAGTCAACCTTATCCCATTCAACAGGTGTTCAAGTAGTCAATTGTATCAATATATAAATGTCAACCATAGTTCTGGCATAGGAAGTCCGGTGTGGTACACAAGGTTTAATTATATAATTATACCTCGTTAATTATAGTGAAATACTTTCAGAACTGTTTTTAAGCTTTAACAATTGAAAATTGGTGAATATATAATACAAAAGGTGAAGAAAACACCTTGCATCAGTATGATTATATGTTAGCAAATATTTTCTCAAGTAATATTATAATATATAGCTAGCTATAACTAGCATCAGAATTTTTTGAACAACTCAACTGGTACATTCTCATTTCCTATAACATATATCACAATAAAGAACATTCTAAGGCAGTTGAATAATTGACTTATATCTCACCTTTAGTTTTCACTTTAACATTTGGACTACAATTTTATATTTTACAGAATTTGTACTTAAATCAAGTGTGTCAATCATCAAGAAATCACAAAGTTATAAATGCAAGTTTAAGTATCAGCTGTTGTGAATAATAAAAGTGTATATGTAATTGGTTTTATAACTTCAGTGTATTTATTTGTTTTAATTATCATTCATTATTTGAGACTGTATATTTTCCTGGGTAAATCTTAAGCTTCACACGTACGCCTGTGTGCTGGTCACCTGTCACCCATCTCACCTGTATCAATTGCAATTAGCGCTAGCCCCAGGGTCCTCATAGACGTCCCCACACATGTACAGGTGACACCCTAGTGTGTATTACCTGGCCAGATATATAGGAACCATGTATTACAGGTAACATGATGTTATGATGCTAACATTTTGTATTTAAGTAAAATGATTTTGTTAAATTTAGGGGGGGATGAATATTTTATGGGGGGGGATGAGTATTTCATGCATAAAATAGTCATCCGGATGAGTATTTTATGCATAAAATATTCATCCGGATGAGCATTTCATGGGGATGAAAATTTTATAGGACACCGGTACTATAGGCCTATCTTCCTATTCTGTTTCTGTACTGTTTCCGTCGCTGTCAGTGTCTGACCATGTGTCGATATAGTGTGCATCTATTTTTGCTGTTGTTTTGCAATAGGAGTGGTCGTAACAATACTTTATTTGCTCGTAATCTTGAGTTGAAGACTTGAACCGTTCCCTCTCATCTCGCCATTGTCGACATCGCGACATATCACTGTGTAAAACGAATTTGATACCCTAATTTCAAATACCAGGTACACAAATAGAAAGCTACGTCACCACAAAACGAGAATCAAATCTTGTGTATTACGTAGGGTCGAGCGTCCTTAATACAATCAAATGATACATACTGATTTTTAAATCTTTACATATAATATCTATCAAATGAATACATGATGAACAATTATCTACAGTTTAAATTGGTCGAAATATTGTTACGCTCAGTCGCTAAATGCAGTTTGATAAACAATAAATTAAATTCATTATAGCATACAAAATTAACACAGTTGAAACCATTTCTTGGGTTTTTTTCATTTCTTAAAATACTCACAATTGATACCAATATTTCAATATTTTAAATTTCTTTTAATATTTAAATGGAAAACGACTTAATTCACTATATATTATATAATTCGGGGTAGATTTTTTAACATTAAGTATGTTATAGGTAAGACAGTTACTATATGATACAGACTATAGTTTACCTGTAATTAAATGCTATTGTTCTCTACCTGACACAAAATCTCATTTAGCATACACCCAACACCTTACCTGTATATAGGAAAATACATGTATGCTACGTGAAACGACACCGATTATGGGCAGCTATAGGGCCCTGCTAACGATAATCATATTTGATAATTGATGATAACATTGTATTGCAGTCAGCTGTACTGTACACATGTATATTGGTATAATGCATGGTATGAAGAAGGAAATGGCTTTATATGTTTATTCATACATGAATGTATAATGAATCAAATACCAATGCCAGTACATGTAGGTATTATTGCATGACTTCTTAATGTCAAATACATTAAGTTACTATATACTATGTACAAAATCTGTTATTCTGATATCTGATCTTTTATATAACAATCCCTTACAATCTGAATCTGTTGTTTACTTTATTTCTTAATTCATTTTTAGCAGGATTAGCTTTTTAAACATATATATATAGTACATGTTTTATACTATTTTTAACCAAACTCATACCTTTCGATTGAATTGTACAATGTAAATAAAAAAGAATCATTGTTACTTGTACCAAAAATTAACTTTTATATAACAGGAAAACTGTTACATAATCAATTTGCGTGATTGTGGACAAACTATTTCTAGGTCCAGCATTATTTTTAGTATTTCTTATTGAACCAATAGCATAGAATGAGTTTGGGATGATTTTGTTATGACCATGATCACTCTACGTAATGACTTTGCATTTTTAAAAAAAAATGATATGTCCTTTAATTAGGTTAGACTCTATAGAGTCCTAGTTATTTAACAAGTTGTGTCTAGCAGGCCCAATCTCTGTAATGTACATGTTGTCCCGATGCATGGATGTTAAAGACCAGCCTATAACGCAGGACACAGACTTCTAATTACCGTTCCTTTGAAGGGTCATGTGACATCAAATTCCCGATAAATTTATTATAATTATAAATACACGAGTCAGAAATTTCTCATAGCCCACCCGTTTACCGCGCATTATTATTATTGGCTTCACTACATTTATTTTCTTAAAATTGAATTTTATTGCATATATTCATAAAATGTTTACAAGTATAAAATGGCGGGAGACGGTGTTAATGAATACTCCTTAAAATTTTATAAATACATTTTTATTGTAACATGTCCCTGTGACTGATAATTATAAGGGGTAGTTTTAGTTGTTGGAGTCCTGGAGTTAACAAAATAAAGGGAGATAACTTGTATTGTTTAAATTTCAGGTCTAATTAGTGTCAACATTGGAAAGATTGTGGACTTTTACTTGAGAACAAGAAGATGTAGTGTGTGCAAGTATCATCTAGGAAGGTCCGAGACAATTTCAAAGCAATGTTAATTAGACAGGTTTGTAGAGTTAGTCAAAATTGTATATAGATCATTTTGTGTATCTATAAAACTGACTTGTACGAGTACATTCACTCTTAGTTTACTCTTATAACAATGAGACTGTATGAAAAACTTTTTCAACTAAATACAGTGTACCTCGATATATCGCCACCCGAATCTACCGCCACCCTCGCATACCGCAACTTAAACCTCTAGAACGGATTTCTGTCGTATATAATTCCCTCGTTAAGTTCGCCACCCTTTCATACTGCCATCTGCAACACCCTTTAAAATACAACGTCCCGAATCGCTATATATTTCCCTCAATGATAACGCCATATTGTTCTGTTTTTGGAGATCGAGGAACTCTTTAGTGTTTCATTTTGAAATGCATGCGGCAAAATCAGATCAATAACTAGTTTCAGATATAAATTTGTGCCAATGTAGATCTATATGACGATATATTACGATATATAGTATTTAGCTCGTTTTTAATAAAATCTTGGAAATGCAATCTGTTATGCAATTTAATTCATGGTTATAATTTTCATAATTCGATACTATCGTCACCCTCGTTATACTGCCATAATTGCTATGGACGAAAGGTGGCGGTATAACGAGGGTACACTGTACAGTTAAACCAGCTGTCTAAACCCAAAGTCACTGGGACCAAAACTATGAGTTTGTTGTTCAAACAATTTTCGGTTTGTATTAGAAGTGATAGGGATAAGTTCTTAGAACTTGGCCATATATTAGACAGGAATTCCTATTACACAGCAGCCAGTTTAGTCAATGTCAAGTGGTAGGATAAGGGTATTTGATCATTTTGCCTACTTTTGATCAATACCACATATTTTTTCATATTTTTTTTTTTTTGTATCAAAAAGGAGAAAATGGAAATTCATAAATTATTTCCAACTCTATATCTAACATTATGACTTTCTACAGGTTTTATGATTTGACCAAGTCTTTGGAAACAAGAGTACTTTCTGCTGGATGCGCGAAAGAATGAAGGATACAGTTGGCTGAACAAGGTAAGTGTTGGCTTCATAAATACCCTTAATTTAGTGAAATATCTCAAAAAAGTTGTCTCTGTGTAATGTATATCTTAAATTTGTTGTACGATTTGTATTTATTTTTATACTGACTGATCATGACCTGAGCCGAAATTTCATTTGTAAATTTCTGATAAAATTTGTTGAGATTTGTTCAAGATTGTTTTGCTTGAATCACCGGTCAGCTTCTTTTCAGGGGAAACGTTGACATATTTCTGACAAATACAATGTTTACATGATTTTTATGCCCCTGTCATGAAATGGGAGGGGGGGGGGCATATAGTGTACCCATGTCCGTCCTGTCCAATGTTATGTAACTACTAATCCGATTGTCATCAAACTTCACTTCACATTGTATTAAGCATTAAGAAATAATTTCATATGGGGGAAGGGGGGCATTTATGTCTCACAGTCATTTCTAATTATGAGGCTTGGTGTATTTTGACCTATTAACAGCCAGGTCATTTAAGGAGGTTTTGGAGGTGGAGGAAAGCCTGATTACCCCGAGTAAAAACCACTGACCTTACGGTCAGTACCTCCAACTGCCTCGCATTGGTTTTGATCTCGCAAGTTCTCAGAGTTGGAGGTAGAATGTCGGAACACCTTTAACCACTCGGCCACCAAAAGGACTAGTTAAACCCATTGGTACAAATATATAGCACCACTGTGTCATGATAAACCGGAAAGAGTAATTGACGTGTCTAACTAGCAAAATTATCATGGAAAAGTCATATTTCAAAAAATAAATTTCATCCTTAATGTTTAAGGTTGCAGGGGGGGGGGGGGGGGGGGGTGTATAGAAATACAAGTACTTTTCCCAGTCATTTGTCTGCCCACTGAAGTTTGTCAGCACTTTTTACTTTCTTTCATAAATTTCCATCACACTTGAGTGTGGAATTTATATACACTCGTCAAAAATGATGGGATGGTATGGCGTTGTCCGTCCCTTCGTCGTAAAATTTTATTTGTCCGGAGGTCTCCTTCTACAGTTCTCAACTGATTTCTTTAAAACTTGCTACGCCTGACCACCATGACATTAAGTTGCCTTTTCTTGATTTACAGTTTGATTCGACAATATTCACTAGAGTTATGGCCTTTTGGGACATAATTTCGTCCATTTTGTAGAAAACGTCACTTTTTTTGTGTTTTTTTCAATTCCTCTAAAATTTGTTATGGTACTTCGAAAAGTTATAACATTTAACATCTATTACAGGTTTTGTTGAGTTATTTCATCTTTTCGTGTAACAGCATTTCATAGTTTAATATAGGCATTAAATGCATTTCTGTCGTAAGCTGTTATTTGTCTGGAGATCTTCTCCTACAGTTTCAAATTCGCAAGGCTTTATCATCATGACATGAAGTTGTGTTTCCTGAAAGACAGTTTGATTTGACAATATTTACTAAAGTTATGGCCCTTTGCAACTTGTATCTGATGCAATTTGGGGCATTATGTAGAAACTTTTTTTGTGTTTACATACCATTATAATTCCGATAAGGTACGACAGGCGTATCATGTCTGTGCTCGCGGTGCTCTTGTTCGCTTAGTCAGCCTCCAAACTGTTAGCAGTGTGGAAATGTTTGTGCTGTCTTCTGTTTAGCAATGTGACATATACTATCCACTGTAGAAATTGAATGGTATCAAACATTTTCCTGTGTGGATACAATGTACATCTGGGAAAATTTATTGGCAGCGATATAAGCGAAAATTTCCAAACCACGAAGTAGTTCACTTTTACAGTACTTGCACAAAATCAAAATATCTTAAGGGTTGTAAGGTCAAGGTCACAGTTGCTATTTTTAGATATTCATTGTCAGCACTCAAGTGGCTTCATATCTTCATAGATTTCATCAAACTACTCGTACTAATACAAAATCAAAAATATCATTGATGAGTTCGAGTTTTAGGGTTAGCACTCGAATGGTTTCCTTTACTAATGGATTTCCATCAAACCATACAATCTTATACATACAGAGTTAAAATTCTTTGACAAGTTGAAAGTTTAAGTTTCGGGGGTTGTCGGGTCAAGGTCACTGTTGCTTTCTTTAGACAATACTTGTCAGCACTGTAGTGGCTTTGTTTCTTCATAGATTTTCACCAACTTCACACACATGTAGAGGATTAACATGTCTTGGACAAGTTCAAGTTTCAAGGTTGTTTAGTCAAGGTAAATCAAAATCGGCATACATATATTGCATATATCGGCTTATTTTATATGTTGAATGGTTCAGAATGCAGGCAATGTGAGGAACAAAAAGAGTCCAATGGCTCTGCGATTTTGTTGCCTCATTTTAATGCCAACCCATGAACTTGTCTTTCAAAAGTATTCACCCAGATTTCTACTTATGTTACTACACAGAAACTTCGAAACTGTTTTGTGCAAGTGTATTTAAAGGCGATACTAATAGCTGATTGAACTGAAATGAAAATTTGTAAACTCCGGAGTATTCGGAGCATTTTTTATCAACAAATTTCATAACTTTCCATTATTTTGATTTAAATGTAATTTTGTATACAATATAGATACGGGATACTTTGTATTAATTAAAAGACAGAATGTGAATAAACCCAACAATTAATGCGCGGGCGTGCAAAACACCCCGGAAGACACTCATTAGGGTGACTTTCAATAGCCCTTTGTTCATTATTAAAATTAAGTTTCAACTCGCAAATGTTAAAGCATCAATATCATCAATAACAGTCGACCAGGTCTGGAATATAAGGCAACAAATCATTAGAAAATATCTTTACATGTTTTTAAGAATATTTCGTAACTGCTCCATCACACCACTGTTCATTAACCGTTTAAGTGATACATTTAATCCTTATATTCGGGGAAAAGTGTGCGCCAACCGTTTTTACAGTTGTTTGTTTGCTGGTTTGCAATTTCGGAACTATCCTGTGTCGTTGAATTAGACTGGCTACCAGCCCGTAAGATTTTGTTGACAATTTCTATACTGAAATTTACTAATAGCTTATCTTCCCCTAGCTCAAACCTATAGAATCAGACATCCAAGCGATAGACAATATATTTTTTTTCAGTATGTTATTCTAGAGACGGTCGCCAGTGTATCGTTGAATAGACACCATGGCAAAAGTAAGTAACAAATGAAAGTGAAAGTGAAAATAGGGCCAGTTTTTAGCTCACCTGGCCCGAAGGGCCAAGTGAGCTTACATTGTATATAACGGTGCAGCGTCCGTCCGTCCGTCCGTCCGTCCGTCCGTCCGTCCTGCGTCCGTCAAACGACTTCGTCTAAAATACTGAAAGGCCTAGTGACATGATTTTTTGATGGTAGCTTTCTTGGAAGTAGCTGAACAAAGTTTGCGAAAAAAACACTTTGACCTAATTTCAAGGTCACAGGGGGTCAAAAATGTCGAAACCTTTAAACAACTTCTACTAAAATCCGTCAGGCATAGAGACCTCATATTTGACCAGTAGCTTCCTTGGATGAAGCCGAATAAAGTTTGCGAAAAGAAACAACCTTGACCCATATTCAAGGTCACAGTGATGTTAAATCTATTTTAACCTTGAGGCGACTTCTTCTAATAAACCAAAATCCCTAGAAGTATGATATTTGGCTAAAAGGTTCCTTGGATGAAGCCAAACAAAATTTGCAAAAAGAAATTACCTGACCTTTATTCAAGGTCACAAGGGTCAAATCTATTAAAACATTCAAACGACTTCTTCTGAAATACCAAAAGCCATAGAAGCATGATATTTGGCTGAAAGATTCCTTGGATGAAACCCGACAAAGTTTGTGAAAAGAAATGACCTTGACCTTAAGGTCACAGGGGTCAAATCTAAATACCAAAAGCCTTAGAAGCATGAAATTTGGCTGAAAAATTGGTTGTATGAAAATTTGAAAATAAAAATAAACATGTTTAAATCTTAACATGTTCTTCTAAATGTCTTAAAGTAGAAGATTTTAGGG
Source organism: Mimachlamys varia (assembly GCA_947623455.1). NCBI lineage: Eukaryota > Metazoa > Mollusca > Bivalvia > Pectinida > Pectinidae > Mimachlamys > Mimachlamys varia. The sequence goes on from OX392533.1 coordinate 43,991,352, forward strand.
GACTTTAGGGTTACACTATAATATAAGTCAGAGATTGATACCAGGTGAGCGATGCAGGCCCATTGGACCTCTTGTTTAATAATACCAATTGTTTTCTAAAAACCACGTAGTTTCTGTCTGTCATTGTTTGATGTAAATGATCTCATCAATAAATATAGCAAATCTAACATAAACGTTGTGAACACAAAATACAAACTTCGACTTTCCAAATGCAAACACATCGCAGAACCTGTAAACAAGATGATGTCAGCGGAATGTTGAAGTTGCAACAATGTACAGCAAAATTAATGTATATTGCACATGAATACTCAAATGAGCTTTAAAATGGCGTGTAGTATTAACCCCAATGCGTGTCAAACCCAACCGATGTAGACAAAATGCCAGTTATAATCATCCGTGTATATATTCTTAAGGGTCTATTTTTATACAAGAGAATACATAGGAAACACTCGCCCATTGGATAGTCGTCAGGCATGACGCCACCCTGGGCATCCCCCACTACTCGGTCACATACTCTAGATCAACATCACATCTTATCAAATTACGTTATTGGGTACAGTCCCCTCTTAGCGTAATGGATGACGTGTTTGCCTTCCAACTAAAGAAAACTTTAAAATTGGGTTCGAATCCCGTATTTCTAAAAATACATATATAATACATATCCATTTTTCTTACCTCCAATGTAGCATGTTTTGCACATGCGTTGTCATGTGTGACGAAAACAAAATGAATGTCCAAATCCTTGATCAACAAATAGTGATTCCTTCTTTTAATTACTAATTCAAGCTTTTGAGAACATATTTCAGCAAAAATCAACCATTAATTATTCATAAGATAATACATTTAATTCATATATACAATAGTTCTAAATAAACATAACAAATATACTTTAACCGCATCGCCTCTTTATTATGCTGTTTAAACAATATATTTCAACGAGTATAGCGACAAGGGTTCCGCGAATAAGGCGTCTCGATTTCGTTCGTGTAGGAAAGCTCGATTCCCGGAGAAACATCATCGACCAGTATCTGGTGAGTGCCCCAGTCCGTAGCCGGGAGGTGGAGGGCTGATGCAAAGAAAAATGTAACAATCCGAAAAATGTAACAATTGTGACATTTTTCGAAATTGTTACATTTTTCGTTGCCAGTGTCCGATTGTCCTCAAGTGGTTCTTCGGACCCTAACCAAGAGTTGACAGACAGAGGGACACCTCACAATCCCTGAAGTTAAATCCAAACGAATGCCTGGTTCCTTCTTTCCCCTCTGTTGGTACACCGCCATCTACTCTTTAAGAAACTTCTGATCAGGAAATTGTGGATATCGAAAATCTTGATGTAAACTCCTTTGCCTCTATATTGCCTTGTATGATCATCAGATGAGAAAAATCTGTTTAATTCAAAACTGTAAATGGTGCTACATATCACGTCTATTTAAGTATCAACTACCTTTAAACTGAAATACCGTTTTAAATTATTTAAGTTTTAAAATGATTAAGGTTTTACTTAAAGTATGGCCTTCAGTGTTATCTCCCCTGTTACACCTTGCGGACGGACGACTGTTACTGTAACTATTATCTCCCCTACACAGACTCTTCATACAGTCTATCTAGTAATACATGTTTTACAACCTCATAATCAAATGACAAAGAACTGTATCCATAGGCATGAAATACATTGTCACGAATATTCCGTAGTGCATAGTTTTTGGATCAAATTTATCCTAATAACGACCTTTATAGCCGTAGGTACTTATTATCGAAATGAGACTTAAAGGCCCAATATACGTAACTTCAGGAAAATTTTCGTTATTCTGAAAAATTCTGAAAAAAAATCCAGTTGATAACCATGCAAAAATAAGCCTAAAACGAAGTAAACCTGAGCGGTAACTAACAAGAAACTCTTGACAAAAAAATCCAAAGAATTGAAAATAATTCAGGTGGGGCCCACTTCAACAACAAACCGAAGGTAGAAGACGTTTCGAAATGGACGCGTGTTTACAAATAGCGTGTTTCAACTGCTGCTGTACCGGTAACCGCGAAAGAATTCATCTTCAATATTGCTGATACCAGTTAATCTTAACTAAATCTATAAATATAATAAGTTATTAGGATTGAATTTTCGCTTCACGTTTTGTCGAAAGTTACGTATATTGGGCCTTTAAATACGCCCTATATTAAAGTAGTTTGCTTTAACGCCATCGACGGCAAACATCGATACACACAGATTTGTACAACGTGAATGACACCATGTCGTCACATTAAGAAAAGTTTTCAGTTGAGTTGGTAAATTCTGAATTTGGTTAAAGAAAACACGGCAAGGAAGCATTGGAATAGAAATTGTTGTCGTAAATCAAGGAAACAAAATTATTTTTGAACACAATCGAATTACGTTATTCATTGTCCTATCATACATATTTTTGATACGAATATACTGTATTTCTTATCATTTCTTAAGCGTACATAGTTTGATTGTTGATCCTGAAGGAGAGTTATCGTCCGTCATTGACACATTGTCGGCCGACCGTCGATAGAGGGCGTTGGTAAAAGCCCAGCCTTTTGTATTATAAGTAGAGCTCATCAGTTGTTTGGTTGTAAAGTAAGCGGCTACACCCATCAATATTAAACCGATCACTCCAATTACTATTCCGATTATTTCTCCGGCTGATAGACCTGTTTTGGTTTCTGAAATGAAAATGAAACAATATTTTAAAATGTTTCTAGATCCCGCTCTTCATTTGGGATGGGATACACGAAGAAAACTTTCACCAATAACAAATCATGGCTCCGCTCAAGTCTGTACGCATACTAAATATGCAATAAGAAACATCATAAAATTGACAGCAGTAGCTAATTCTTTAGATGATGTACCACATATTTTGTGAACGAGTTTATCGTCAACTGACAAGAATAGGATTTCGTTTATACCCCCATTATTCCTCACGTCTATAATTATGTGTCTGAGATGATAAAAAGCATGGGATAATCTTTGGCATGGTTTAATTGGATGTTTCTTAAAATTGCAAAAAATGTATCTTATATTACGCATCTATTGCACTTGCAACATATTTAATTCATGCGATTAGTTATACTGTCGTTAACCCCAGTTTCCCTACAAACAAACAAACAAACAAAGCAAACTACAACTAGAACTGTAAGTCAATGGCTATCTTATATACCCCCTGCACCCCCCCCCCCAAAAAAAAACAACAACGTATAGTGACTATATAGTGACCTGGTTACCATGGCATGGCAAGCAGAATTTTTAACGTGATATAGATTACGCACATCCACAATGTATAAGGATCATTGCCACCAAGTTTCGTTGAAATCCCTTCAGTAGTTTAGGAGGAGTAGCCGGTACATAGTTGTGTCTACGGACGGATAACCTAATTCCAGTATACCCCCTCTAACTTCGTGGCGGGGGGTATAAAATACTGATTTAGCAGCAGTAAATCAAACAGTTTATAATATATATCTCTATTTTGTAAAACGAACGCCCGTCTATTCTTTAAGATGGATGTTCCTCTATTTTGTAAAAGGAGCGCAACTGTATGTTGTAAAACGAAAGTATGTCTATTATTGTGTTAGATGAAAGTACGTCTAAGCTGTAAAACAAACGTACGTCTATGCTGTTAGATGAACGTACGTCTATGTTGTGAGACAGAGTACCTCTATTCTGTAAAACGAACGTACCTCAACGTTCTAGTACAAACGTACATCTACGCTGTAAGATGAACGTAACTCTATGCTGCGAGACGTAATTCACATCTATGATGTAAGATGAAAGTACGTTTATGATGTTAGACGAACATATATCTATGCTGCGAGATGAACGTACCTTTATGCGGTAGTGGATTTGTTCTTCTAGGAATGTGATGCATCGGATTTTTTTCAGAAGAAGTTGAAACCTCTGTTGGGCTGTTCGACGTCTGTTCAGTATAATCTATGACTCTTGATGTTGTCTGCGGTTCCTCCGTTGTTGTGGCCTGTGTTTCTGGCTGTGCTGATGTCACTGTCTCTGATAATTGTGCAATATACAGTATATACATATATTAAGATTAAAAACAAACTTGCACGGCCACACCTTTTGAATGAATATTTCCCGAATTTTGTTCTACGAAATTATTTCGAATTCTTGGAAAGAATTAAATTAGAAGAAATGTTCTAGAAAAAGTTTATTAAAAAAAACTTTTTCTAGAACATTTCTTCTAATTTAATACACACTACCATTTAGTTAATTCTGTGTAGACTGACCTGTATTCTCGTACATAGTGTTCTTCCTGTATACAAATGTATACAAACGTATTCCCGAATAAATATATTGGGGCGATAGACAAAACACGATTCCACAACAGTAGCATAGAAAGAGATAGTTTGTACTAAACGCCCTTATGAAAAGGTTCATAAGGGCGTTTAGTACAAACTATCTCTTTCTATGATAGTAGATATTTTATCCTGTGACCCAGTAGTCTAGAACGTACGTATAGGTCATTTTCCCCTTATATGTCTTTGCATGGCCGCCTTCTTGATTGTGGAGGGAAACAGGACGTGGTTATTGACAATCGATTGAAGGTTAATCAATTGGACCTTGAAATAGTTAACAATGAAAAACCACATTGTGTCAATCAATATTGGCTTGGTTATAACAATCGATTAAAGGTATTTTACAATGTGCGTTACTAGTTCAAAGGGTCGTAGACTCTTTATTATGAAGTGCAGCTGATCAAGATGGCAAACTCCAATGATCCTATTGTGACAACGTTGTCTGAAAGGAACTGTGGTCAGTTTTTCAAAAATCCTTTTATCGTTATTAACGTTACATTGCTATTGTATTATTGTCATAGGTATACTATTGTCTAAAATAATATAAATGCCACATTATAATTGACGTTTGTCCATTGTATTTGTATATGAACTCTACTATTATGAAAATGATCCACAGTTTTTAACCAATATCTGGTCTTCAACAACAAGAATAAAACAATGGTTTATACAAAGTATACATTTAAGGAGTAAATCAATGTCCACATCATACAAGCGGTATATGTTATATATGAACAATACAGTTGAAAATTATAAAGATGTCCTACACATATATCAATGGATAAACGTAACTTGCTAAATATAATGATTGCACTATCGTTTATACAACCGTTAAGTTGTTGTAAGCATAATTTGTATAATTACTCTAAAGCGCTTCACAGCATGTAGGTAATACTTTGATACTTACAATGAAATTAAAGAAGTTATTACAATCTAAGCTCATATGTGATAATATAAATGCGACCTAGATAAAGAAATGTCAGTATATAAATGTCGTCTAAGTTGATACCCTAATATACAGACGTAAAAAGGTAAAGATATGGTATCATGCTATCCATACGTAAACATTCACATCCCTTACGGAAGAGTGACATATTTGTCGGACATGACACGCTTGTCATAAACAAACGGATAGTCCTTATTTGCCAATGTTGTCAAGATGTTACATGATTGTTTGTCTCTACAAATATTGAGTTCATCACACACAGTAACCTTTTTCTTTTTGCCACAAACCATGTCTTTCATAGTGTCATAATTTATTTCTAGAGAGTTTTTATAGTTTAAAGTTATTCCTCGAACCTTGCAACAACTCATTTCAACATCCATTTTTGGTTTTGAGAGTGTATATGGATATTTCTTTGGGCCTCCCGTGACAAAGTTAACAATGCTCGTTCCTTCCACCTCGTCAGTTAGATCACCAAGATTATCTTTACATACTCAGTGAAGACACCACCAGTTTTCAAAACAGTGTAGTATTGTAAGATGCTTTCAAAGTGCCATACTTCGTACGTTACTAACAAACAGTCTGTATCCTTTTCTGATGGCAGTTTTCAATTTGTCAGTGACCCATGTTCCAGTGATCGTCCTTTTGTGGTCACCATAACAACATTTTATCGTAGACGAATCTTCGGCGCACGTGCGGCATAACGGAAACAACCATTTTCCTCTATATTTTGGAAGTTTTCTGTGATGATAGTAGGGTGACCCAATGGTACGAGTACTTTCCCTGCTTTGATTATGTATGGATAAAGGGATGTTATGTCATAGTACTTGATCTGTCTGTTTTATGAAGCATCTGCATACATAGTACATGCTTCCGTTCTTCCTCCATAGAAAGCGTATCTTGGTTCTAAGGTGCCTTCAACGTCTAATGTGTTTAAAATTGACTTCAGTGGTTCATCAACCTTACTTTGCCGTTCAAAGTCACATTCCCATATGCATCTGTAGTCGTACCCTAGATTTTGCAGATAGCGTTGTTTGTCAAGCGTTCTCATATGAAGGTCGGCCATGGTGCATTCGGTTACAGTATTGATAGTGCTTTGGGCATACCATTTTGTGCAACCGTGCCGTGGAATACAAGGACAGTTTCTTTTTCTTCTATGTATTTGGCATACCCATCAACGTTGTATGGTCCTATCTGTTTCTCTCCATCATTTAATACATGCTGAATTCTAAGACCTTCAGTATTCGCAATGAATTTCAGCCATTTCATTGCTTTGATAGATTGTTTATTCTCCGGTCTGTAACCATGCGGTGGGATAAAACACCTATGCTTTCTGACTATCAAACCATTGTTCTGTACAAAAGATTACAGGCGGATACTATGGTGATACAATTCTGAAATGTGTCGATCCCAGCACTGCCATCTTTATTTGTCATTTGTATGAACATTTTCCGAAATTTTAAGCAACATTTTCGGAGAATGTCTACGTCAGATTGACAATACTTCAGAAGCTTTTCCTGAAAGGTGAAGGAAAGGTCTGTGTGTTTTTTGTACGCTTCCATGACTTTTTTCTTGTGGTACATAAATACTCAAGTTTGGAACCACTTGTGACAACTTCTGGAAACATTCCATTCTCGTATACAAACCCCTGGATAGGGTAACTATCATAATCTTTGAAGTTATGACACAAGACTTTGGCATCTAAATTCTCAGAAGAAAACAACCATTTACAAAAAGTCTTCTGATTTGGTCCACAGTGTTTGCATTCCCTCACATTGCTTTTGCGATGGTTCATTTGCTACAACTGTGTGCATGTAGCATTTATGATCTTCATCAAAGTAATCCTAGCACGTCTTACAATAGCGTTCACCACACATATGTGCCTTCTTATGCATGTAAACATCGATGGCTTGATTACAGTTCTTGCATCGATAGTACGACGCGCAAGTTGTTTTTCCTGAAACAGAGGTTTTTAACGGCTGTCGAAGCACAGGTTATGTTTAAGATACCTGTTACAATCTTGGCAATACTTCCATTCCTCCACTTCCTCGAAATGGATGTGATGACAATAGACACAGGGATCATTGTACTTGTTTTTCTCCTTGTGATCATACCCCCTTTTGCATTGAGTGCAATAGTTACTCTTATTAAATAAAAAGCAGGCATACTTGTAACAACATGGTAATGGTCGTCGTGATAGTATAGGTATAGTTGTTTTTCACGTTCTGGTCCGGAAAACACGATGGCGTTAAAGTGTTCATTCGATAGCACTACTATCTGGTAGTCTTGGTAGCCAAGAAAACAGTATTCATAAAAGAAAGTTTGAGGATGGCAATTACCAAGGCGATAGTCCCACAAAGAAACAGGATTAGTACTTTAGGAAGATTACTTCACCAAGAAGCTCAAGAACGAAAAAAAATGGAGTAAACGAGTAGACAAATACAAAGGACAAAGAAAGAAACAGAATGTAAGGCAGATAAGAAGATCGAAGATGACGATCTAATGGAATTCTTTAATTAATACGCGCAGACGCTAATCAGTATCTTTTAACTTAAAGGTGGACATCTTCATACAAAAACCATAAAATCCGTGAAAGTATAGACGAGGTGGCTACAACATACGGTCTTTTGTACGCGTGTCTCTTTTAAAGAACAAACATCATTTCCTGGAGTACATGTATAAAGACGACGGATTAGCTTCTGGTGACGAGGAGGAGGAGGAGGAGGAGGGGGGGATAAGGATGACTTTGAAGCAGACGATGAAAAGGCGGTCGAATAAAAGTTATGCAAATGCACGCATTCTATCATAAGTTTGGACACACCATGACTGCCTGAGAGGATTATCTGAGGGATATTTACTTTAATCCCTCGAAACCGGCACGTATATCAGGACCCGACAAAATGTATCGATTTGTCAAAAAGGAAGAGGAATTCAATATCAGTAAATACAAGATAAGAAAGTGGCCCCAACGACACAAGGCATACAGCTTACAACGATCAAACAGGAAACCAGCGAACAGAAGTCACATCAACGTCGCAGGAATAGATGACCAGTGGTCGGGCTGACCTCATGGACATGGTCAAGTTTTCGAAATAAAACGACGGATTTTCCTACGTTTTGGTTGTCATCGATGTGTTCTCGAAATTTCTTTGGTTTAGCCCGTTAAAAGATAAAAAGGGTGACCCAATGGCCATTGCATTTAAAGATATATTCAACTCAAGGGAGACAACCAAGTAGGATGAGGACGGACAAGGGTCAGGAATTTAGAGCAAAAGTTGTTCAGTCCCTGTTTCGCACTCGAGACATAAGGCACATGTTTGCACAATCAGAGGTCAAGGCCGCCGTTAGCGAGCGCGTATTGAAAACCGTTAAGACAAAAATATAAGATACTTACAATCGCATCGTTACACTGACCACCAAACGATACATAACACCATCGACATTGCGTGCGCATTACATATTTGAGAAACATTTTTACCCGCGAGTATGATGAAAGATGGACTGGTGAAATATTTATTATAGCGAAACGGTTCTGGAGACAATCTGTGCCAATTTACCGATTGAAAGACAACAATGATGATGAAATCACGGGTTATTTTTATCAATCAGAACTGCAGAAAGTGGATCTTAGAGACGATGAAAGGTGGAAAATTGAAAAAGTTTTAAAAACAAGAAGTAAAGGGCGAAATAAACAGCTGTATGTCAAATGGATCCACTGGTCAAGGTTTCACCCTGGATAAATGATGCGGTTGATGCATAAATATATATATTATTCTTAGTGTAAAGTTTTCTGACATTTTTTTGTTTCTAATATTTATGATATTTAATACGATTTGTAATATATTTGGTGTTTGTTGAGTTTTTTTTTATCTTACATCCTTTGATGGTAAACGCTATGCATGAATAAATAAATTTGAACAGTACAGTAAACAACTGTGACAACCCCGTCCATTGTCCGCCCTTTAACCACCACTCAAGAGGTGACCTATATCTAGTGAACCGTGTACGCGTAGTATGTGTGTGTGTGGGTGTGGGTGTGGGGTGGGTATGATGCGTCCACTGTGGATGTTTATACGTGGCACATAGGTTTGTTCTGTTTTACTCGAGTATTTAAAGATATATCGTGTACATACATATCATTTTACGTCTTGATTGACCCGTATTTTAACGACAGTCTCTCTATCTATATTTGAAAGACATGTTTATACTTGTGTAGTTGATACGTGGAACAAGTCTGGTCTTGTTTACAAATGTACTTCGGCGTATAGACAAACATATTTCAATTTCTCTGTACAAAATTAACAACATGTACATACATTGTATCCCCGTGCAAACAAAAATATATATTTTCTAAATGCATGTTTACAAAACAAAAATATGATAATTATATTGATAGTTACCTTAAAGGTACGTTTCTGTTGAACTTCTTCCAACTTAAACCCAGTCCGCTCGCAGCTAATATAAACCAGAAGTGTTTGTTTCGTGGCATTAATAGTCTTTATTAGTGTATGGTTTGAGAAATCCGTAATTATCATTAATACGATTGGTTTGTTTTTTTTGTAATGTTATGTTGCAATGACAATACACCTTATCTTCTGACGTGTTGCAGCATTGCTCACTTATTGTCTGCGCAATCGGTAAAAAAAAACCTGTTACACACGTACATTAATACGATTGGTTAATTGTTACTTGTAATGTTATGTTACAATGACACCACACCTTGTCATATATGTAAAATAGAGCAGCCATTACCCTACTAGGGATGTGATTCCAGCCAAGCATAAGGGATTTAAATACAACAAACGACAAAAAAAAAAAAAAAAAAACATATTCATTGTTAACTATTTAAAGGTCCAATTGATTAACCTTTAAACGATTGTCAATCATCACTTCCGGTTTCCCCCCCACATTCAAGATGGCGCCCATGCAAAGACATATAGGGGGAAATGACCTATACGTACGTCCTATACTACTTGCCTAGCATATTTAAAGGCAACAATTAAACTTTGGAATTCCGATACGTATTTGGATTCATAACGAGGTCAACTTTGTCTTCAATCATTAAAGAAATACGATATCATCGACGACACATGTAAATCTAGGTTACATTCAAGTGAATATCACAACATGACAACTTAGGTATCATTCTCAATATATGTCGACTATAAAACTTACGTTTAGTCTCCATCAAACTTACGTGATAGGCCTTTACAGACATAGGCCCGGTTGTAGGTCTTACAATTCAGATCATTCCACCTCCCAGAGGCGTACATCTCGACGCACTGCTCGTCCTGATTATTCCAGGCTGACGAAGGCTCGTTATCATTCCAGTTCTCGAATCCCTTAAGTGTGCCGTCCTCCCAACGAAACTCAACTGCTTGGTCCGGACTTCGGAGGTCGTCCATGGAATCATAATCGTCATGATGGTGGTCGTAGTCATACCCATAGTAATCTGCTAAACACAAATACTAAAATGTTGAAAAACCTGGTGATGTCAATAAACATTTACCTAATCGGCAAGAAACGCTTTGAGAGACATAGTGAAAAAATTGAATATGATTTCAAGTTTACCATATTCACTATCTGAACCAGCCAAAGGCCAATGCTATTTCTTTCTAGTAAGGAACTGTCTCAGGGTTTGCAATTAACTTTCCTGAAAGCAAGTGTTGTTAATATTTCAAACAAAAGAAATGAGCAACATTATATTGGTCATTGGTCATTCTTACCTGACTCTCTTCGTCGTCGCTTCCCATCTACTGGCAATCTGCTGTACCCTATCCATGTATTTGGACTAGGTCCTGAAGACTGTTTTGCTATCAGGCCCTTAACGTAATCAAGCTCACCCAAGTTTTTAAAACTAACGAGATTCATCCCTTTCTCCACACATGCATCTCTGGCCAAAAGCCATGACAGCGGATTTTCCAATTCAACCAAATAGCACATATTCATATGTAAATGCATTGCACCAGTTGGGCAAATTCCAGGACGTGGAGTTGTTGGCGGCAAAACTGGAATTAATACATAAATAGATATTACAATGACACAAAATACAGTAGATATGAAAAGTACTCTGGTTACATCCTGGTTAGCCTCCAAGCAGTCTTGTAAATATAGCATTGGTACTGTCGTCGTCTGTAAATAGCGGAGGAAACTGGTGTCAAACGAAACACGATGCCTTCAGCGTCGCAAGTTCGGTTAAGTGATTATCAGAAAGTATATTAGACCCAAGGTCATCTGATGCAACGAAAAATGTAACAATTACGAAAAATGTAACAATTGTTACATTTTTCGTGCGTGGTACACGAAAATTGTAACAATGTTACATTTTTCGTGCATTGTGTACGAAAAATGTAACAATTGTTACATTTTTCGTGCGTGTTGCACGAAAATTGTAACAATTGTTACATTTTTCGTGGCAACTGTTTTTTAGAGCTTTGACAAAATTGGGAAACTATACACATATCGGTAGTATACCTTAAGGGGAATAAAATCGCAGTATGCACCATCATCACTTTAACTCAGTTTCTGTAATTTGTCGGTTCGAAAGCATAGTATCGCTACTATTACAAGTCATGCAGCTGTATATATGTACATTTTATTATGTTTGCTGATTTGAGCAATTCTTCAACTTTTTTTTTTTTTGATGTTTGAAATATAATCTTTGTCCACAAATGCGGCTATATTGAACAGAGTAATATGCATAATTTACAGAAAAATACTGTAAATATAAGAATTAACCTTTCCTTTGTTTAGTTTATGAGATTATAAATCCAATGGAACAGTTGGTAAATTTAACGTAAACGCTTCGCGTTGGAGCAATTTACCTCGTGCTGCAATGGATTTATAATGTCATAAACTAAACAAGATAAAAGGCTAATTCTTTTATCAAATATTTTTCTCCAATCCCTATGCATATTAATTGATATCGGTTTGAGGTAGATAGCGAAAGTCTACTCGATGTGACCCAGCAGTGATGCAACCTATAGTAGAATGCTTAATTACTTGATATACATTTTTACACTAGACACTTTTAACTTAAATTTAGAATTCGCCAAATTTTAAAATAGTGTTTGCAGAGAAATAACTGATGATATTGTTCCTAACTGCTTCTTCACAAAAGCCTTCCAGGGTCAACTTTGTCAGCAAAGGAAATTAAAATCTAAAGAATACAAAAATCAAAAGGCTGTATTACGCAAAAAAGGCGCCATAACGATTTCCTAAAGACGTTATAACGCGAAAACAAGCGCTAAAACGACTTTCAAATGCGTTATAAATTATTGGCTGTATATGCTGAATTCCTAATTAACATGACGGGGATTCAAGTTGTAAATCACGTGTTGATTTTCGGTTACATCGGTTAATTTTGATTGTGTTAACCACATTAATATTCACTCAATCTGAATAAAAATAAAGACGACGTACTCCATAATGTTCACATAATTTGTTCGTAAGGCAATAATTTGTATCCTTTTATGGATAGGAAAGAAAATATTACAAAATAACTTCACCAAGATAGCAAAAAACCCCACGTGATTGCTGCAGTGAGTAAGATGTACCTTATTTGAATATTGAGCGTAGTTAATTCGGGGGGGGGGGGGGGGGGGTACATTTAAAAAAAACAAAAACTTATAAACTATTATCTCTTTCTCTTATTGTGGGTTTAATATCCATGTTATTAATATCCCAACATCACGGTTGGAATAACAGGATAACCTTTTTTAGTATTGCTGCAAATATCATGTTAACAGTCGTTGATATTATATTAATCTAGATCTAAACAGATATTTTTGATATCGTGTGGACTTAATTTCGTTCATTTACAAAATCACCAAGTTAAAAACCTCAACGAAATTTACATACCAATTTTTAACGATCACATTTTGACCTACCAGGTCTCATTATTATCAATTATTTCGTCACTTAATTTTCACTCGGATTTTGTTAGGGAAATTATTAGTTCACAATACTCCTACTGTTAGATTCCAAGTTATATATTTCTTTTATTTTAAAATCCATACAAAACTTGGAAAACTTATCATTACAAGACATTAGAACCGTTTTGAATTTCTCACAACGCACGAATTCTATTTTTTCCCGCGCAACCGAACTGCCCTAAGTCCAGTTGTCACTGGCCAGATTGAAGATCATCCCCAGTAAAAGGAAGGCGTTATTTGGTAATTGTACGATTGGAGTTTTATGCCAATCAGTGTTTGGTATTACATCGTAATACATTTATGATGAAAAGGCTAATAAATCTATCTACAAAAATCTCTTCAAAAGTTTGCACACGCGTCGAATGGTTCTGTAGAGACACAAAATGTCGCAACGGCATTCTCGTGGCACTCGATATTCGAGTGTATGAGAATGGAAATAACTCATGTGTGACTGCAATTTACACACTATGTACTACTATTATTATATAACCCGCAAATAAATAAATACTTGTAATACAGAAAATTGATTTAACGGTAATCGGTGATAATTATGTTTTAATCATATACATGTAAGTCTAATAGTCGTATGGTCTAAACTTGTGTCTCAGTGCCCCAATCCCAGATGATTTATACGCATGTCTTAGTGACCCATTCCAACATCATATATACCCATGTCTAAGTCCTATTCACACATGATTTATACCAATATCTAAGTCCTATTCACACATGATTTATACCCATGTCTTAGTGACCCATTCAAACATCATATATACCCACGTCTAAGTCCTATTCACACATGCTTTATACCAATATCTAAGTCCTATTCACACATGATTTATACCAATATCTAAGTCCTATTCCCACATGATTTATACCAATATCTAAGTCCTATTCACACATGATTTATACCAATATCTAAGTCCTATTCACACATGACTTCTACCAATATCTAAGTCCTATTCCCACATGATCTATACCCATGTCTAAGTCCTATTCCCACATGATCTATACCCATGTCTAAGTGACCCATTCCCATATGGTCTATACCCATGTCTAAGTGACCCATTCCCATATGGTCTATACCCATGTCTAAGTGACCCATTCCCATATGGTCTATACATGTACCCATGCCTAAGTGACCCATTCCCACATGGTGACCTATTCCCACATGTTATATACCCATGTCTATGTATGCCATTCCCATATGGTCTATACCATTTCCACGGGATCTATTTTAGGTGACCTGACCAAAGGTCATGGTGACCTATTGCGATCGTGTTTCGTCTGTCGTCGTATGCTGTCGTCCGTTAACTTCTTTTAACTTCTTCTCATCTCCCGCTTTGTCAATTTCATTCAAATTTGGCAGGAATCATCCCCATTGGAAGCCATTTCAAGTTTGCGAAAAATCTAGAAGTTATCTTCCCTTTGGTTTATCAAAGGTATTAAAAATACGTGCATTTGAAAGTTGAAGGGGCAACAGAAATCATTATTTTGGAATTGGAAATATCATTCCAATTGCCAGCATACACAGGTGGCTGTTAAGGGCTATCGGGCCTCTAGTTAGAAATTAATGTAGCATGGACAACTTGTGTACATGATATATTGTACATTGGTCACGTATAAGCGTTTCCGCCAATAGTATATACGTATTATTATCATAAATTGATATTTTTCCCACTTTCTGAATGGCTAAAACTTGGTCACGTTGAGGTCAATATTTTGTGATATTGACCTTGGCTCGTATTCATGAAACCATTCTCATACTCAAGAATGTATTTCGTGCTCAAGCCTTATTTCCTGTTCTGAATATAAATAATTTAAAAAATCTGACTTTGTCAAAGTTATAGAAAAAAGTTGAAGAGACAATCAAGCAAAAAGCTGTTTCAACATTTACATTGACTTTTAGACTCTTCGACATGAGTAAGGAGTTTGTTACTATTGTGACCAATAAAAAACGTTTTTGCTTAAATTTCTTTTCCATAGCCAAATATTGTACATGTAAGACCGGCCATGTACATTGTTACATTGTTCGTGCACAACACACGAAAAATGTAACAATTTTGTTACATTGTTCGTGAATGGTTGACGAAAAATGTAACAATTTTGTTACATTGTTCGTGAATGGTTGACGAAAAATGTAACAATTTTGTTACATTGTTCGTGAATGGTTGACGAAAAATGTAACAATGTTACATTGTTCGTGCACAACGCACGAAAAATGTAACAATTTTGTTACATTGTTCGTGCACAGATCACGAAAAATGTAACAATGTTACTTTGTTCGTGCACAACGCACGAAAAAGTACTTGATGAATATGTTCTCAGTAATTCCTGAGGAAAAGCGATAACAAATTCCAAAATTCAAGATGGCCACAGCGGGCCGTTTTGGATTGTCCGATCAGTTCGTAAATAACACATGCACAACAAGGCATCAAGGGGAACCTTCCGTGAAAAATAGCCATAACAAATAAATTAACGGACGGAGGACGGATGAAATGTGAACTGACTTTCCAACCATCTGATGATTGCGGACTAAAATATACCGTTTTTAATGTTTGAATGGTTCACGCGGCATTTGCATAATTTCTTAAGCGACAAACAGCGAGGGAGTGCTATAACACTCTTTCACATTAAACAGATACATATATTTGTTATTTTCCGCTAATCATGTATCAATAACCGATGCATTTTTTCAGGTGAGATCGTGAATGTATGTTCTTTAATTCGGCTAGCGGCGTCAGACGTATTTATCGTTGCATAACAGAAAAGTTATTATTGCCCGGTGGAACTCTTCTGTGCGGCGGTGAAAATACTATCCGTGGGATTTAATTTTTCAAATAGTCAATTTGGGCGCCACCTACCCAACCTTAAACATCAGGAAGATCCGAATAGTTCATTTACAAATGCTTGGATAATCCAGCCCGCGCTACACGCCAGAAATAATCACCAGGGTCGCGTTCAATATTGTAGAGGTTAGGAATATATCAGGTGTTTACATAGCTTTATCGTTAAAAATCTACCCTGTTCTTTCTGTTTTTCAATGTCGGCATAAAAGAGCATTTATTCTCGTTACGCCTTTTGTCTGTAATTAAGGCACCATATGAACTTGTTCACATTATTCGCAATTGCTTTTTGAAGTCGTTATTTTACCTTTTATAAGTCTATAAACTGCCCTCATTCTCATTATAATGTCTTAATACCTCGGGTAGACTTTTCCTATTTACCTCAAACCGATATAAAGGCTCATAGATGTACATGCAAAGGGATTGGATAAAAGATATTTCGGACGACAGATCCAGAATGCTGTCATATTTGACATGGCAAAAACGCATACGCTGTGGTAGCTGATTCAGGTCATCGTAATGCGAAACTGTAGTTTCTCGAAATGCATTAAAAAGTCGAATGGCTCGAATCAGCCACCATAATACAACGTGTACGGCTACATGACTTGTAATAGTAGCGATACTATGCTATCGAACTGAAAAATCGCAGAAACTGAGTTAAAGTGATGATGGCGCATACTGCATTTTCCCCCCTTAAGGTATACTACTGATATGTGTATAGTTTCCCCGTTTTGTCCAAGCTCTAAAAAACAGTTGCCACGAAAAATGTAACAATTGTTACAATTTTCGTGCAAGACGCACGAAAAATGTAACAATTGTTACATTTTTCGGACACAATGCACGAAAAATGTAACATTGTTACAATTTTCGTGTACCACGCACGAAAAATGTAACAATTGTTACATTTTTCGTAATTGTTACATTTTTCGTTGCATCAGTCATCTCTGACAGTGATGGTGATAAATTGTAACTCACCTAGGTAATATTGATACTTAATCTTTATAAACAATTATGCATTCCCCTTACTCTGTACCATTTGAGATTTGCCATTTATCAACATCGCGTAGTGATTCAAGTAATAAAGGTTCTTTCGTTAGATGATTACATTATTATAACAATTTTGCATACTGTATTTAGGATATATTGACAAATATCACCTAGTCGATCGATGGTATATACCCTTCTCTGCTTGAAAAATAAATAAGAGAATACCGAAGCGTTAACATTATCATAATTCAAACTCAAAATCGATTAAACCAGGGGCAAAATATGAACAAAGGAAAGATTCACATGGAGACCCTTGCAAAAGTACAAGAGAATAAGACCAGGTGTTCCGGAAGAGTAAGCGTCTTCTGCTTCATCGACGACACCCGCCATGTAAATCTTTGTCACATCCAAGTAAACATTAAGTTATCAAAATGGGAACCGAGTATCATTGTCAATCACAACAAGTAAACACACTAATGAGCATACTCAAAAACGTCCATCTTCATATCACTTAAAGATACAGAATATTTCTCAATGAGACAAAAATTGCGACCATAAAACTTGCCCATAATTCTGATCAACCTGCATCTCTCGAATCCTTGTGTTGTTAGTTTGTGTGTCAGCAGTCGACATCGATCACGAAAATCCCGATATTTAGAGCAATCCCTGGAATATCGAATCAACTGCGACATGTAAACACCATAGGTTGGAGAAGCAGGGATGTTACTATCAAGAAATGGAAAGTTCACGATCGGAAAATTGAAATCATCACGTTTATCGTATAGCTTAGTAGTAAGCTGTCCATGTTGGTCGTTGTTTAAGTAGAGATCTAGGTAAGCAGCTGATGTAGAAGAGTCTGTTGTGTCATTTATTTCAAGTTCAGAAGGGTATATACGACCGACGTGGTCAGCAAACTTCTTGTTGTTTATAGACAACACATCGTCGATATATCTGAAAGTGAAGTTAAAAGATTTGGCAAGGTTTTATTTACCTGTCCTGATTAGCTCCTCGACAAATTCAGCCTCGTATGAAAACAAAAACAAGTCAGCTAAGAGTGGGGCACAGTTTGTTCCCACTGGAATGACAACAGTCTGCTGGAAAATCTTTCCTCCGAACTCAACAAAATGTTGTCGACCAGGAATTCTTACTATATCTTCTTCAGTATATTTCCTCTTAGCTTTTGTCGTGTTTTTGACAAAGTATGCTCCAAGATAGCTCAGTACCATATATTTGTATCGTCGTCCGCCTTTCTTGGAAAAGAAAGCTCTCATAACAAGAGATCGGAGACGTTCCTTCAATTTTGTATGAGGTATGGTAGTGTACAGGGTGGAAAAATCAAATGTTTTGATCGGAAAGACATTTTTTAGAAGGGGTTGTTCAAGATTGATCAAATGATCTTTCGAGTTTTTCAAAATCCACATCCCATTAATTCCATTTCTGGATCGAGTATACAGTGTCACAACACGACTGAATCCCTAATTTTATGGTACTAAGAATTGTACTAAATTAAGTATACAATATACTCTTCTACATTAGCTGCTTACCTCGATCTTTCCTTAAATCATGACTAACATATGGAGCTTACTACATGTACGATGCTAAACGGTAAACGTGAACTTTTAATTTTTGAGAGTAACATCCCTGCTTCTCCAACCCACGTGTTGAAATGTCACAGTTGATTCATTATGCTAGAGCTTGCTCGTGATTTTCGTAATACGAGTAGATGTAGACTGTTGACGAACAAACCCACAGCACAGGGACTCGAGGGATACAGGTTAATGAGGCTTTGAGTCTAGTTGTGGTATATAATTATGCCTATGTTCTCTCTTTGGGGAAGTAACATTTACTTGCATGTGACAAGATTTACATGGCGGGTATCGTCGATGAAGCAAACGATAATTACCCTTTTGGAATATCTGGTTTTCTTTTATCATACTGCTCAAGAGTCTCCGTAAATCCTTTCTTCTTATTTTGCCCCTAGTTTAATGAATATTGAGTACGGATTATGGCTTTGATGACTGACGCTTCGATATTCTCATTTTCATCTTCAGTTAAATAAGCATCGTAGTAAGTTACTGACGAGTTTGCACATTTATCAGATATTCGCAGAGAGGAATTTTGTCGCCCACAGTTGTCTAGACTCTCTAGTGGTAAAAGTATGCACACCAAAATTAATATTGCTATCTTGTAATATATCATCTTTAGACTAGAAAATGTCTGTAAGACATGAATGCCCTCGCCAGCATGTAAAATTAATTATTGAGTTCAGCCAATCAGAGAGTCCATTTTGTTTTTTTCATCAACTATATCAACTATATCAATAGCACCACTGTTTTAGTATAACCCAACCAGATGAACATACCAATTTGTATTTAAGTCTGACATTTCCTGAATTCTGACCAATCAGAACCCTACATTTGGCTGCCATATTGACTCATAATTTAGCAATATGTTTTCATTTAAAATGAGGGCTGTCATGTTATCATCCCTTTTATCAAGTTTCATTGAGACCAATCAAACAAAGCAAAAATTACTACTGCATAAGATTGCAACTAATCAGAGAAGGTGGTGGCAATCCTAGATACTTAATCCGTGAAAAAAGAAGATCCACAAGTGACATCAAACTTATCATGTATGCAAAGTTTGGTGAGAATCACAATAGTAGTTGCAGAGATTAGCTGGTTCCATTACGAGGGACGGGATACGACGCGACGGGACGGACATGAGTAACTCTAATTTCATGGCTGGGGCATGAAAATGCTGCGCATTCGAGAATAATATCAAAATAGACACCACATCTCGCGTGTTACTATACGTTCACCGCAAGCCTCGTGGAATGTATTTGTATTACTGAAGACATTCAATATCATGGTGGTCACAATGGTAACAGATTGAAATACCGGTACTATAGACGCCGAAATATATTTGAACTATCCCTTGTTCGTCATACTGAGTATGAAACTGTATTGACAAATTAAATACTTGGTAATGTTATTTATTATCACTAAAATGGTATTATTTTCAACTATCTGTAATGTATTTCAGATTCGATAAACAACAATAATGATTTTAAACAAAAACATACCTAGGCTTTTCTCACATAGGAATGGCATTTGTAAGTCACAAGACGAAGTTTTCCAGCGGTTGTTCTGTGATACTGTGCATTTCTTCTCTGGTTCTAAACTTGGTTGACCATCTGCCCAGTTGATATATTCCATCGGCCATCCATCAGACCATATCATATCTTCGGATACCTTACGAAATGGAGATTCTATGATGTACAGTACCGTACCATAAGTATGGAAACACTTTTTTAATTTTGCTATATAATCTTTTTTTTAATGAATTTTCCCAACTTTCTCAAGGACAGATTTCTACAGTATCTGTTAATTTTGTAAAGAAATATCTATAATGTCTCAAAATATTCATTTAATTTTCCGTTTTGTATTTCTGGAATAATACAGAACCATCTACAGGTATACTAATAATTTCCGTCCGACGAAATTTTGCTATATAACGTTTCCAAAATGACGTCAACATGGTGTCCCAAAAAATTGGTAATTAATGACTTCCCTGGTCAAACACAACGGAAAACAGTCAAAAGTTTTCCGAGATGAAGTAGGAAACAATAGTTGTATAAGACTTTGCCGCAAGACTTTCTGTCTTCTCAGGTTTCTTCAGGCGGACTTATATATATATATTTTATTTCTTTGTCTGGACTGTCGCTATTACTTCCACGGTCATATATCTATTTCTAGTAATACGCACAATTGTTTTTTAGGATCCAGTACATAATATAGTGGATCATACCGTCGATATTACCTACTAGACCATATATATTTATAAAGTATACAAAATTCATCTAAAATGATCCATACACGATGTCAGGAAAGATCATTGAAGAAAGTTGGAAATACAAAGAATATATAGCAAAATGAAAATGTTTCCATACTTAATTATGGCACGGTACTGTAGCTATGTTCCAAAGAGGCCCATATGGCCTGACAATATGTCAAACATACTCTCTGTGCTACTTGATCAAGTAAATTCTGACTACATGCCTACTAAAACCATCTCTGTAGAAAGACAATCGGTCTGTTTAACCTTGTGTTTTATAAAGATCGCCATGCATTAATTTACCTAACAAAACGGTAACAATATACAAATTTATATTAATTCAATAAATTGTATACGGAGATATCCTTTCCATAACGATCACCTATTAATAAATATCACATCAAGGATGAGCTTACTATCAACAAAACCAACATCGTTTACATTATTATATGGCCAATAAAATCCAATCAGTATAGTATAAGTAACACACATAAGTTACATACGAAGGATTATAGTGATTTACACATAACATAACTTGTCAGAAAATAGCCGAAGGTCACATGTATATGGCTTTACACTACAAAATACATCAACGGTGTTTTTGTCAAATTCAATTAAATAAAGAGATACTAAAACACTGATATTTAAAATGGAAATGATGCACGGCATTGTGTAAACAATACATACATTACCTGCAATTGGACAGTTTAACAATGCCCGATAACGATATCCACAAAAACTATCATAAACAAACCATGGCGAAACAGATTCAAACAACAAAACAACAACATGTTACATCCTCACAGTTTTAAAAAATCTCTACAATCGAAATTCGATACAAACAGACAGTGTAAACAACAGAAATTCGATACAAACAAACAGTGTAACGATGAATTGTATTATGTTCAAGAAATATTGTTAATTTCGACAAGTGAGAACCATTTAGAAGTGTGTTGAAACGATTTAGTTTACCTCACTCTTTTTCAGACCAACCCAGAAGGGTGTTGATTTGGCTGTGTTCGTGAAAACTTCTATGAATGATTGTTCATACACACTTCCCGAGGAAACCAGGTCTGCCGAGTCAATTTTACAAGTAGTTCGTGCCGAATCCCATGTCATTGGGGAGAGATGGAGCTTGTAGCAGCTGTCGAACGACCACGTGTATCCATGGGGACACTCATCGTGGGGAACAGGAGGGAGTGTCGGGAAATGGATTGCTGGATACACATCAAAGGGTATAAATTGAAATGTCGTGATTTCGGTTATATTCAAACTACAACAAAATGTAACAGTAAGCAAGGAATGTTAACTAATGACTGAAACTGGGATATCATGTTATTAGTTAGGGACGATTTAAATAGAAAGGTGCATATGCGTGAAAAACTGCAGTTGGCATTCCCTGTTCAGTATTCAGCATTGAGGATATTGCTATCAACATGTTCGACCGCTGTCAGTATAAAGTGACACAAGACGGAATGCTGTGATGTAATTTAAGTGATATAGCACTGAACAGTCTTCATCAGATCTCAGACAAACATACACAATACATTAGCTGTTGATAGGCCGATAGCAAAACAACCCAACACATGCATGTAAAGACGGAGGGAACACCTGGAAATTGCTGTAGATGTTGGACAATATTTATTTTTTAATTAAAAAATATTGTACTTGACGAAAACAATAATAGATAATATGATATTGTGAGAAATACTGTACCAGAATGTTCATTTCAATTTACCCACTTTTTTTCGTCTGGCAAATAAACCGCACTTGTTTCCAGCAGGGGACGTCATTCCAGGTTCCAGCATTACCTCCATCGTTGAGTAATTCAACACAGTTTTCCTGTCAAAGATATAAATTCATCACATGAAACCCTGTACCAGAGGATATTCAATATGTATTAATTATAATATTTTCGATATTAGACTAAAAAATCAATGGAGAAAAACCATGTCAATACATGTACAATATCTATTAAACACGGTACAATTACGACTGGAAATTCACATTTAACCCTTAAACCTATTTAAAGTTAAATAGTTGTTGAATGGTTAAACCTTCGGAACAACAACAATGAGTGAATATAGTACATTGTGTTTAATATTACGATAAATATCACAGAAACACAAATGACGAAGGAAGACAATTTTTGACTTGTGCCCTGTTCGCACCTCGAACCCACGATCTACGGCACCAAATCGCTTCGCCGGAAACACCTAAGACCGCTACCACTGCACCAACACGACATCCCTAAACAAGAGCACCACGAGCGTAGGCATGATACGCTCGTCGGACCCAATTAGGAGTATACTGAGATTAAATGTAGACAATGTCACAAGTTACGTTCAAAACAGATACTGTTCTAAACTGTAGGTTGCCTAGTTGTACACACAAATCAAAGCAAAAGTAAACACAGTTTCTACATATTGCCTAGAATGGCCATTATTCAAGTAAATATCTTTGAATTAAACTGCCATTAAGGAAAACACAACTTCATGGCATGGTGGTCCAGCCTAGCACTTTTTAAAGAAATCGGTAAAATATAATGGAGATCCCCGGACAAATAGAAATTTAAGACGGACGGAAAACGCCATAACATAATTCGTCCCGTCACTTTTGAGGGGCGTATAAAAAGGATATGTCGATGTCGCAGTGATGCCCTGTATACGGTCTGGTATTTTGACATGATCATAATTATATACATTTTATTGTATATATATGCTACCTCACACGTGACCACAGGTGATCTTTAAGTAGAAAATCGGAATACCTCAAAACAACCCGGATGGAAGGGTCATCTTACTCCATATGTTAACATAACCAGGTGGACAGTAAGTGCACTACCTAATATACCTGCTTGATTCCTTACCAATGTGTTTTTTTTCTCTTTAGAAGAACATCATATCGATATTTTGATTTAACAAACAATCATAGATGATTCAGTTTGGTAAAATTACTAGTTGAAGTAATCAAGCAATGTTTAGTAACTATAATTAACAGTTATAACAATGTATGTTCTTGTACAATAGTGTGCTGTAATAATTGCTAATTAATCACATTTGCATTGTTCGGTTCCCCACGATTCCAGTTTGTGAAAGTCACTTGGGTGTTATCGTCCCATGTATAATGTCCGTCATAACGTAGCATATCAGTTAATCCGATATAGTATTTGGATCCTCTGTATTCTTGTCGCCCCAAATGACCCAATAGGAAAGCTGTGGAAGAAGGAAAACACATTTGCATTATATAAGACAACAAAACATTTATTCAGATGGAAATGTTGATTTTAAATGGAAAAAAATCAGCACAATATAAACACAAAAAAACCAAAACAATTTAAATGAAACAAGCTAACGCCAAAGAGAATCAAAGCCTAAAGAAAATAGAACAAGTACGAGTAACTTATAATACAGGAACATACACAGTACTAAAGTCCTCCAAACTCTGCAATTATGTTCGCAGTGCCAGAATACACCTACAATGTACTATCCGACGCTATGACGTTGCGGC
Source organism: Mimachlamys varia (assembly GCA_947623455.1). Taxonomy (NCBI): domain Eukaryota; kingdom Metazoa; phylum Mollusca; class Bivalvia; order Pectinida; family Pectinidae; genus Mimachlamys; species Mimachlamys varia. Next base: position 44,015,726 of record OX392533.1, read on the forward strand.
TACCATTATTTAGCGGTCGGAAAATGCCTTTATCATGAAGAAAACTTTTATAAAATTTCGTTTATATCTGTTCAACCGTTTTTGAATAATTTTCCGGACCAAAGTTTTGGCAGAATACGATGAAAAAAAAGAACAAAGTAAAATCAGTGAGTCCCCCACTTCGTTTGGGAGACTTAGCAAGAAACAACAGATCTATATTCGATTCACTCATAAAAAGAAGTATTTTTATCTTGTCATGGCCACTTGCCTTACAAATGTAATAACGGAATGGTAGAGATTAGGCAATTATTGGTTGAAATAATGATAAAGAATACTGTACAGCTCTGAATAAGTTGTTAAATAACTTTATAGTGCTTTGTAGTCGATAATAGTATAAGACCCTTTCATATGCGTGTATGTAGGATAGGGATATTCCACCCGAGGGGTCACAAAATGTGGTGAAACCCGAGGGTGGAATATCACTATCCTACATACACACATAATGAAAGAGTTTTTTTCTCTCATATCAACTACCCGAATAAGCTCAAAAACCATGAAAATATGTTTCAACAGGCTACCATTTTGAAATTTCAACTTTTTCCTTGAGCTTTTTTGAGGAAAATGAATAAGACAGCGATTTTAAGAATACCCTATATTTGCAAACAATGTTTGCACAGAAAAATTATTCTCCTCTTCCTGGTGTTTATGGTTAAAATTTTGTGAACGGTTTTAATTTTATCACGCCGTCGTTTTCTCTTTCCGGCATCAGAGTTTACCGTATTCGTGACGTCACGTCATTGTTGAGCAATTGTGACGTCACGTCGCGTGAAATGCTATGTAAGATAGGTTTTTCTTACATGGGCAATCTCTATCCAACATGGCGAGATATGAGAGAATAATACGTGTTATTGTGTGACACAAAAAACATGCCTATCACTGTTAAACATAAAGTAAGAATATAAACAGTACACTAAAGATGACGTAACACACACATGTGCTGCACCTTTTAAAGTAACTCTAGAACTAACAATTGTGATGAATGTATATATTTCGTAACCCTACCTTCGATGATTAGGTATAATGTTCAGGTTCTGTTGGCGTTAATCATTTTGTGTTATCTTTGTTATTTAGGCGCTTAGCAGATAGATAGTTTTTAGGCATACCGTACAAACTTTCATGTGAGTGTACAATACTCGCCGCTAGGGGTCACTAGGATAGACGGAGGGTATATAAGGCCAGATTCCAGCGAGAGTCGGATAGTTCTGTTCTGAGCTCGGCGTGTTTACACTAGCGATAGACCACGAGTCCGGCTTTGTGTAGTGAGAGATAGAAGTGGCTGTTGTCAGCCTGCCTTGATCCTACCAAAGCTGTATAGTGTTGACAGACGACTAGACCCAGTAGTGTGGTTCTGACCAGAAGGTAGTAGTGAGCACGTGTATTAAGCACTGTGCGTGGTCGCCAGCTAGGGTTTGTCGTAGCTAGCTGGGAGATTGCCGTGCATTGGTAGCCGGCGTTAGTTTTACTGTTTACTGCCTAGGGGACACTGCCCGAGGTGTACGGTAGTGTGTGTACATATACACGCGTAGTCGTAGTGAGATATATTTGATACGGAGCAGATAGCTTTGATTATGTTTTCATTCCATAGGCTTGGACACAGAGAGATAGATATGACTGAATAAGTCGTACCTTGATTTGTGTCCTTTCTATAGTTATATAGTGCCTCGACTACAGATAGGTACCGTGGTTATTGTTCGGAGCGTCATTACCTGTGTCGCAAGTATACCATGAGGTCGCAAGTATACAGCAGCTCACGACTACTGCAGTAGGTCGTGAGCGCTCATGACCATAGGTCTTGAGTTGTCGTCGCTAGCACTGTAGCCTGTGTTAGTGCGTAGTGTGTTTACGACACGCTCATAACCACAGCCCGAGTAGAGCACAGGGTATCGACGTTGGTCGTGACACGGTGGTCGGCGACATAGTCGATAGTACTGTACATTAGGGCATTGACAGCAAGCAGCTGTATAGTGTATATAGTTTACAACTTGAATATATGTCTTGAGTTATTGTATGTGTCAGCAGTCTCGTTTGTACCTGTGTGTGCGGTTGTAGGATAACTCTGCATGTTACAGTGTTTCGTTACCGTTGTCAGAGTCCCGTGTACATGCACAGCGAGATACGCTGTGACATTCTGTATATAATGCTTAGCGTTACAAGGTAGTAACACATATTTGTATATATTTGCAACTGTAGTGTAGTTATAATCAGGCCTACAGCACAGGGATCCTTAAAAGTGACTAGGGTACGGACCCCGATACGTTACACAATGATACCAGAAATACATTTATGCCTACTCCACCTAAAACTCAACTCAAATATATAGAATTGAAAAAAGTTTATTTCGCATGATATCATGCAACCAAAAATATAACTGAAAAGGCCATCAAAAGATGGTAATTTTATAATTATGATTGTATCAACATTAATGATATGAGAAATTAACACACATTTGTATATAGAAAAAGCACATTGTCTATTGTATGGGTTCAAAGTAAAAGTGTGCAAGAATGAAAGTTAAAAAGGAAATCCATTGTGTTATTTCCTTCACTGCGGTCACACCAGATGAATTGTTCATTTGTAATATTTCCAAAAAACACTCCCATGGGACCGGCTCAAGCATGTCACTATATAAGGAGAACACTTCCAATGAGAATCACTTTTTCTTGTAATGTTCCATTGTGAATGACGTTTGGTTGGAAAGGTCCTTGACCTGTAAGTAAATCTGTCCATACCCCCATTTAAATGACCGCAATGTCTTTGGTACAATAACGTGGAGACAGGTGCCAGTATAAACAATAAATAAAAAATATATGAAAAGCTGAAATGTATCGTAGCGCTGATACCGGCTCAAGCAGCCCGCCAAAGTGTCTACAATGTTACACCCGTATAAATAATAAAAACAAAATCATGAAAAATTGTATCATAGTGATCATTATGCTAAGACCAGCTCAAGCAGGTCAGAGCGAAAACTTGTTGGTCTAAAACACACAAACTTGTAATACAATGTACCCTGTTTGGTTCCACTCTCAAATGTACAAATGTAATAATTTATCAACCAAAATGGGTATCAAGGTATACTGCGAGCAACTGAAAAAAGAAGTTGGAAACCGGCTCAAGCAAACTCCAACAATTACGCCTCAGGTTTTTAAACCACATGATTTTTTCGAATGTATTTCCTAAAAGCAGAAGATTTCCTTCGCCCCATAGAGAATATTTTGGCATCTGAATACCCTTGTTCAGCGCAGTATATGATGCTGCCCATATTCGGAAACTATGACCCTTATGCCGAGAGCTGTCTTATTTACGAAATGCCAAACAATCATGTAATTGGTTGTCAAATTGAGAGCGTGTGACAGGTGAATTGTCACTCCCGACAAATAACTGGCCAGGCTGAATACCTCTGATTTTTAGATATACTTGCCATGGCCAAAAACAATTTTATGTTTAATGTTACTTGAATTATGTTTAAATCGTTGCAAAATCACATGTACATTGTTATCTGGGACTGTTTCAACGTGAATATCTGGGAGAAGTAAAGTATTCTCTGGTGATCCTGAATGGGTTATTTCGCCAACCCGAGCAAAAGCATTAAATGCAAAAAGGAACATGGCTTGAAACACATTCGTGAATAAACTGTTTTCGCAGTCATGCTAACTGCATGGACAATATAATTCAAAATGTGAACCGTTATAGGTAGACGCATGTCTGTAGATGGTTGTAAGCGATGAGCCCCTGAAAGCAATTTCTTGACAAAAAATGAGTTTGTGTGCATAACCAATTGCTGACAGGTAGGTTGAAATAGTTCTGGTGGAACAAGTATGCTACAAAAAGAGCAATGTGGGCCTTGGTAACTCTTTTACTGAATGGTTCAAAATGGTGAAGAAATGCAAATTCCAGAAAAAAACCAAAGCCTTATTATACACTGTCTGTGTAGATGGTGCTAGTGATGATATCAATAATTATTTAATGACTGGGAGAAGCTGCTGGGAGCCAGATGAATTGGAATAACAGCTGGCAGGGGATCTGGCCAAGGAGACAGGGCCTTGAATCTGTGGATCTGTAACCGAGAAAGGGAATCGGCTATTGTATTTTTATGACCGGGTATATGTCTCGCTCTGAATGACAAGTTGGGCTGCAAACATTTCAAAACCAAACACCGAACCATTTTGAGAAGGGTACCGTTTTTGCTCGTTTGTTTGTTAATAACAGAAACAATAGCTTCGTTATCCGTATAAAACAAAAAAACATGGTTCGCCCAAAGATGTCCCCATGTATAAACTAACAACAAAATCGGGTAAAATTCTAGAATGGCAATATTGTAATGCTGGTATATTTCCGGAAATTTACCAAAGAACCATTTATTCCTGAACATTGGCCCGAAATCAATGGTAGTTGATGCATCAGTGTATAGCTGACAGGTATCACTCGACAGAAACTTTTCGTCTAGAAAAATTATACGTCTATTAAAGTCCTGAAAGAACTTAAGCCACAGCGACAAATCTGCTTTAACATCAGAAGTAAGGCTGAAATGGTGATAAGATTGAGTAACACCTATGGTTAAATTTATGAAAAGGACGTCCTGGCGTAAATTTATGAAAAGGACGTCCTGGCGTAAATTCAATCGCCCTATTAATGATTGTAGTTCCTGAAGGGTGCATTTTTTCTTGTTAAGAAATGATATGATAATTTTCCAAGCTTTTTCAATTTTATCAATTGGCAACGATGAAGTGGACTTCTATACCTACAAATGACATCTGTTGGTCAGGTAGAATGTTTTTTCCTCAGCTATTGGCTATATCATTGCACATTTCTATGGATGCCTGCAAGGAATGTAGTGCTGCATCATACGTTTTTAATAAAGAAAAAATCATCCAAAATATGAATAACATGGGAACAACCCAACTGATATTTTGCTATCCATTCAAATGCTGTACTAAACATTACAACGATTTTACATGAAGAGGAACACCCCATTGGCAAACATGTATCATAATAATATGAGTTTTGGAATGAAAACCCGAGGAAATTATGATCTGACGAATGCACTGGTATGATCCTAAAAGCAGATTTAATATCAGTTTTCGCCATGAACGATCCTGTACCAGACACTTTTAATTGAGAGATAGCCTCTTCAATTCCTGCATACTGAACTGTAGAGAACTCTGGTCAAATACCAACATTCACTGAGGTCAAACTATTACAAGGGTAGGATAGGTGATGTATTAAGCGAAAATCCCGTGGGGTTCTTTTAGGAACCAATCCAAGGGGAGATAACTTCAAATTTGGCATTGGTAATGTAGCAAATGGACCCTTTATACGACCAGACCCTATCTCTTTTGCAATGTTTTGATGTACAGTGTTTGGGTTATCTATAGCTGATTTTAAATTAGGACTAGTTTGATGGTGTCGTTCACCATGAAATTGTAAAAGATAACCTTGTGTAAAGCCTTGTACCAAATAATCCTTTGTTGAGTTATCATAACCATCTAGATAATTTTTTTTTAGTTTTTGAGCATCAACTGGTGTTACTGGACCCTTGTTTGTTTTGTACCTATTTCTATCAAATTGTATTGTTGGAGCTATTAGGCTGCTTTGGGTCTGATGAGGACTTTGACTGATGTTTGTCGATGCATTTAAATGCAGGGTGTTTTCCGCCACACTTGGAACAGGTGAGGGGGTATTTGCATCCACTGCAGTGGTGCCCTTTGTTGCCTTGAAAACAGATTCCGTTGTTGAGACGAAAAGTACTGTTACCTTGTTGTCCACTAAAACCAGAACTCATCCGGTTTGCTGAAAGGGACCTACCACGATTAGACGACATGGCCATACAATACAATTCCTGTTCAAGGGCCCCCCATTCCAGATCAACAGCTGCCTTTTTTGTGCCTAAAACAGAGTCGTAACTAAACCAATTCCCCCTGCCCTTGCTATGTTTCTTACAACGTGGTGGTAAGCTGCCAAACCTGTGGCCTCTGGATACTTTTGGCGGTAAACAGATGAAAAAATGCCAAAAGTATCTGTCCATCGCTCAAAACTTGTTAGTTGCAGCCTGGGTCAAACAAACACCACCGCCTTTTTCAAGTTGAAATGTTTATTTCATATATGACGGATTCTCTAAAAGTAGGGAAAGCTCAATGAACTCCCCATTCCAAATTTTTTGTCTAATTTTTGCTGTAAATTTTTGAAACAGAGGTCTGCATGCCAGTTGTGGTGGTTTGACTGGCTGGAAACAATTTGCATCAAAATTTAAGAAATCACTGGCACCTCATTTTCCATCTGGGGCACCATAATATGTGCCTGTGGAGTTGCCGGTTGACAAACTTGCTCCTGAAGCTGTGCCTCGGATCCAGCAGCTGCTTATGGGGTTCTTTTTTCAGCCTCAACTGGCCATGCTTGTGGTACCTCAGGAATAGGGGCCCTCCTCAACTCCTGCAGAACGGCAGCAGTCTCATTTTCGGTATTTTTTTCCCGTGACAACTGTCAGGGTTCGTATTGTGAGAACCTCATCAATTGGAGTGGCAGAAGCTGGAGCCTTTCTTTTTCTTGTGACACTTTTCGGCTCAAATGCCATCTGTTGGACTAATAGATGTAAGGAAATATAAGGTGATTAAAATTGAACCCAAATGCATTTGTTAAACTCAGAAATTCTCTAAATGTAACTCAAGGAGCTGATAAATACTGAAATCTTATTTAATGTTGTTAAGCATACATACATGTAACTATAGCCTATTCTGCATAAAAATGTATTATTCCCAGGGCTAAAAACCTTAACCATGCATAAGGTTCCCTAAAAACAGCTGGCGCTGGGCTTTACATGCAGGTATTTAAAGTGTACAAAGCAACTTGTACTAGAATGTGCCTTGAATATGCAAATATAACACAGGGCTAATAACCCTGTGAAGGTTCCCCAAAAACCAGCTAGCACTGGGCTGTACAGGCTCATATTGACTGTTGTTAAATGCACTTATAATCATATTTCACAATTGAAATATCAGCGCATACCAGGTGTCGGGGCTAAAAACCTGAAAAAAAGGTTCCCCGAAACCAGCTAGCACTGGGCTGCACAGGCTTATATTGACTGTATCTAGTTGTTCAAGTTTATAATAATATGTCACAAGTGAAATATCAGCACATACATGTGTATACCTATATATATTTCAAATATGTACATGTAAATGTACATATATATGTATAATCATGCATGTTGATGCATAATTCAAAATATCTCATGTGCAATTATTAACCATTATTAACAATGGGCTTAAATGTAAATTGGGCTAAAAACCTTAACAGGTTCCCCGAAACCAGCTAGCACTGGCATGGGCTGTCCCATATTTCCATTTTCAATTGTACCTACATGTGTATATATATATATATATATATAAATTGCTCATAAATTATAGCATCCTGCCATAATAACCAAGCATCAAAATCATCATACTTGACAAATAAATTACATAAAGATATGTCATGAAATGCTGTATGTTCCAATTATCAAATGGCATTACCTTCCTTTAGGAGACTTGAGGGTATAAAATGGTATACAAACTATAATAATAGCAGTACATAATATAAAACCCACCAAGTGCTGAATACAGTGAACATGCATGCTTTATAGCTAGCCGAATGCTCCTGTAAAACTTTTTAGTTGGTTGAGAGGGCACTGGTCATGTAAAAATAACTGTCAAGGGCTGTCATGTATGTGTCTGTGACCCCACAACAAGAGTCCGTCGTGTAGTGGTACCAAATCCCGCAACAATCTATTGGTTTCTGTCCTTCGTGATGCATAAACAGCTGAGCAAAACCAACAATGTCCGGTGCTATATACCCGCATGAGCGATCCGTAGCACATGAATCATTACCTCCCACTTGCAGAATAACAATATGCGGCTGCCACTACCTAATATCTTACTATAGTTTGTCACTTCCTCATAATTTTGACACTGTACCCCCAGAGTGCCCAAACATCTGAATGTCGCATTGTCTCAAATGGAAAGTAGGGGATAGGCCTAATGAATTGTCACTGTTCACGCTATTCTGCAACTCGTCTGACGAAACTGTGTCCAAGTATTAAACACCGGGGCTTGGAAATTGCCATCATAAAACAAACAATGCAAGCTAATCACAAAAGTTATACTTATGTGCGTGTTGCCTGATCCGGAGAAATGTCCTCCTGTGATCGTCAGTAGGCTACTGTAAAGCCAGCGTGGGGAAACGATGTCAATGCTGCCTATGTTTACATCTTTTCTGCAAGACCACGGTCAACGGCTATCTAAACACTGGACTTTCACGGATCAAAAGTTCCGGACAACAATTTGAAGAATTGTTTATCAATCAATTTAAACCAAAAACCTATTTTCAATAAAGCAATACTCTTATGAATTTCTTTAAGAATGCTGCTACAAAATGGCGCCGTTGAATTTTTTTTCAAAGATGAAGAAGAAAGCTTTCAGCAAATCAGCTTGCAGTTTAAAAATAAAGTAAACGGCGAAAGGCATTTAGCCAATCAAAAACTTCTGAATAATGGAGAGGCACACTGAGGGGAAGAGTCACCCCTAAAGGCTTATTTGTTATATAGCAACATGTTTTTGTATCTTACAAAAATCATACAATAAATCTATGTGTCGCGACATAAATTCAGTTATGTATAAAGCTCGCATATCTATTATAAACACATACTCAGCATTGAAACGAATACCGATGCAACTTGTCTTTTGATAAGAATGAATGTTCTAGATGACTTCGGAACTTATATAGTGGACAGAAGGAAAACATCGATTTTGTTTAAAATCCTCATCCCACTGCCATACATTGTGATGTGGAATAGGCATATGTGGTTTGTAGGAAGTGAATAAATACAAATCTGAAATACAATATGGGCTCTGTTCTTGACATCGCAACACAAAATTGTAAGTGTCTTGTGCGGTCTGCGATGGCGAAATGGTTAAGGTGACAGACGTTCCACTACCACGTGCCTTCTTTAATGGGTCATGGGTTAAAGACCTACGTGTAGAAGGTGCCGGGTGCTGGCTGTATATCGTTTGTTTGTATCTAGGAATTCCGGCCTTCCTCCATCAAAAGCACCTGACATATTCTCCTAAGATCAGGGTTGTTTAAAGGGCATAAAAGAACAAAAAACAAACTTTAATATTACCTTGTTCCTCAGCGCTGTTAATACTGGTCAGTTGTGTTCCAGGATACTTGTCTTTACATTGCGTTTTTGCCTGTTCATAATGATGTATCCCGTCAGAGAATGTTGAGATGTAGTAACATTTATCACCTGGAACATAATACTAATATTATAATATACAACATTTGATAAAGCGCGCTATCTAGCTAGCATAAGTTTTTTTTGGTTTTTTTTTTGCAAAACGTGAAAGCATTGTAATATTTGGATTATAGGACGATTTATATTGGTGCGATATGGGATGAACAGATTGTTTATTGATGAATTAGTACAGTTTTGATGAAATAAATCAGTGCGAAATGGTGAAGCTGTGTGAGGAAACTGAATTGTAGTGTTAATGTTTTTGAATGTAAAAATCATACATGTACCATGAGAAACTTAAAGATACCATATAGCATAGGCTGTGCAACATCACTTTCCAAACGTAAGTAATGTAAGATATTGTTGATGCACGTAGTTGAATACATTAACGCTGTTGTCACGTATATATCGTCTTACTGATGTCAGAAGGTATGAATCCCGGGGGACAACCGGCCCCAGGGAGAGGCGGAGGAGAAGGCCAAGGAGTAGCAATGGCGGCGGTGTTGTTTGGTCTTTTACAAACGTAACCAATCAACTTCTGATTGCAATTAACATCCATCCATCGTCCTGTAAAAATATGCAATACTAGTGATATCAAAAACCACAAAAATACTAATTATTCATAGCTATTTTTAAAAATTGTGATATTATGATGAAGACCAAGGCTCAGGGAAAAAGCAAGTAGCGTCTTATGAGGTGCTATCTTGTTTCCCGCTGTGTTGTCTGCAAAGGAAGGGTTTTTCACATTTAAAATCGTTCTGCCGTCCCTATCTCACTGCGTAAGTTCTTTCTTTTCCTTTTCTTATTCCGTGGCACCGGTCACTCTAAAACCAGAACTGTTGCGCGAGGACGATAATTCTAACCTAACATATTTATCATTATTGTCGTAATGAAAGATTCTCCAAAACCGATCGTCTTTGTCGGACAAAATGTAACATGTATTGCTCTCAATCACCATTCGTTCACGCATGATCAGAATAATGTTACTAGCCAGAGTTATATGCAGTACGCTTTTGGTATGATATTTCAGTGAGGTAACACTAAAAGTTGGCATGTTAACTGCGCTACTATCACAAGGGGGCAGTTACAATGACATACATATATGCAAGCATTTTTAACTCATTGAGACAAGCATTGAGTGTTATAGGACGGTTAATCTCTTAAATCCAAAACTACTGATTAAGAGGCACTTATTTAAATAACCAAAGCTTAGAAAGGTTCAAATCATAATTCGTAAGAACCAGTGCACTCTTCATCATGTGTATTTTTGACACCGCAATCGCTTGACCTTACGTTGAGCGTTCTCTCTTATAAGGAAGGTTTTCGGTTCTGTCCCTTATCCGCGAGAGATAAACTCCTCTCGGATTAATGCTCAGTTGGTTTACCTGTTGACTGTATAATGCGACTGGGGTGTTCTTTTGTGAGCTTTTAACAGTATACTTCAGCGTGGTAGCACTATAAAAGTTGGCATCAGTTCCGCACTATCAAAACGAGGCTTACACCAAGAAACCACAACTTCACAAATATAAACTCACTCAACGCATACACGCACATCGCATACACCAGGGGCCGCCCTTAAATGACCAGAGCTGTTAATAGGTCATAAAAATTAATAAAACCACCAAATGTCTATCCATACCGTACCATCATTAATGCCGACACATCGTTCCCCGCCATGGTTGTCGCTAGGTTCGTTAGGATTCCAGTGTATATACTCTAATGGCGTGCCGTCTGTCCATCTTTTGAAAAATAATGTAAACAAACATAAACAAATCGTTCATTTATAATATTTATTAAGTTTTTTATATTTCCAATACAGATACACATTAATAGAACATCATTTTCCATATAAGTCAACGTTTGGGAAAATATTCCCCCTGTCTAAAATTCGCCATTTCATTGTTTGGCGAAAAAGACCAAAATAAATAGAGGGTGAAGTTTCCCGTTTTACAGTAGCTATCTATTGTGTTTCTGTAGCGTGTCATATCATTTATAATATTTTCATCGTCTGTATTAATGTTTCTATACATTTCGGTTACATTAACTATGTGGATTGATAAATTACAGTTTATATCATTGTACGATGTACGATGCTCATATTTCGTACAGATTTCGTGTGCTTGTTATATCTTCAATTTTATAAAAATATGATTATTTATTAAACTTTCACCAGTGAAATATCGAAAAAATTTCATTCTATTAAAATGATATTTTTCACTAGTGAAAAATATCCCTTTTTCTGATTTGACCAATCAGAACGCTGCTAACAAGCGACGTTCGGGAAAATCAGAAGCTGCCACTGTCGATTTTCATAAAAAAATGTAATAAACAGAATATCTAACAGTATCTTCAGTAATACCAAACATATTTCACTCGTGTGGCTAATATTTTGATATTTTTCACTCGTGCTGCGCACTCGTGAAAAATATAAAAATATTAGCCCCACTCGTGAAATATATTTGGTATTACTGAAGACACTGTTATATATCCTCTATATATTCTCTATTGATCACCATACTAAGAAAGTCACCGTGACGATGAGTTAACAACTACTTTTTATGGTATTTCTTTTTCATATATCTTCTACACAATTTAATCTTTAAAAAAAATTACTTGTTATTTTCAATGTTTTGGACGTCGGATTTTATCGTTATGACTTGTGTTGAGGTTGGGCCGTAATATATTGAAACACATATTTTATCACAATATTCCATCACTTACTTGTATCCATCAAGTTGCAGTTCATTCAAGCCAATCCACTGTAAACCTATTTCTGTTGCCATCGAGATCTAGAAAAACGAATTTTGTGATTAAAGCTTTTATTTCTTTTCATATTCAGTGTTTGTTTCAGAAGTTTGGGTTGCAATTCACGCCTTTAAAGAAGCAATTTAGTCAACCCACGTTTTTAAAATCAACTACAATAACAAATACCTATATTCAGACAAAGGAATCCATACTTCATGATAAGATACCGTGTAGTCGATGTCAGATGTGGTTATTTTAATTTCCGGGAAAGCTCGCGCAAAATCTAGCGACATCAAAGTTCAGAACGAAATTTTCGCGCCCCCTAGCGCAACCACATTTATGTGTTTTGTAAACAAATAGACGCGAGCTCCAGCTAGGGCACGAGAGGTTTGATTTTATAAGTGCTTCTTTCAAGGTATGTTAAATTCACGAAATACGTTGCCAACAATTGTGATATTTATGATTATTATTAGATCCCAAGAGAAATTACACAGGGGCCATCGGAAGGGAAATTTGTTAACTTAAACAGGTATTCGCTCTTTATCATGCTACGTAAATAAAAATCGTCTGTTGCTGTGAAGAAAGTGCTATAAATTCAGGAATTCATCTTGTACATGAATATAATGAGATAAGTGCTATGCTTACTTTTATCCAGACACATATTATTTGATAGGCTGCACTTCGATTTCGAAATCATTTTATTGCATCCACGAGGCCGTTCTGCGTCTGCCCTGTGAGGTCAAAAGTGCTCAGAGATGTTTGTTAACATATTTCTCGTTTGCATGGGTTGGACGATTAAGGATTTCCATATTACTAATTGAAAAACGCAAAGAAAATATCAGGTTTTGTCAAAACATCGATTTTAATAGGTCACAAGGATAACAGAACTACAATTTGATTAAGAATATGGTGATTTATAAAAAAGGTAAATAAACTTCACTTAAGTGCCCCTTTAACCTTCAGCATTACATGTGTCTATTGCAACGATAAGATCTTATTCGTTTCTTTCTTTTTGCTGTGTTGATCTTATTTTTTTTTCTATGGTGGTGGAGTCACCCCAAGATTAATTTCCCACAAATGATCCTAGCTAGGACGATAAATACACTAACAAACAACCCATTTTGTCTTTTCCAAGACAAAAGGGGGAATCCGCACGAGAATCAGTATTGAAAATGTATATAGTGAATAAGACGTATATACAAAATGCATTGACATTCGATTATGATTAACCAACCTGGCAATAAGCACTTATTTTATCTCTTTTTGTCGGATTTTTTTTCTGTTTTAAAGTATAAACTGCAATCCATGTCGTCAATACATAACGACTTAATGAGAACTTAAAGTCGGCACTTATCAAAATTAATCTGGCGCATGATGGACAGAAGGTCACCATACATTTTAAAAGATAAATCTAATCATTGATTACACCCTGCTAAAGTACAAGACAAGTCACTAGTCCTAATGTTCATCAGTGACATTGAGTAAAAAGCTATTTTTATGATCGAGTTCAACTATGTATATATTACTCTGGTGGTGAACTTTAAAACTAGGGTAAAGAAAATATTGAATAGATGTGATAAAGATGATACTGTGACGGTATTTAAGTGTACAAAACCTTGTGACCGAATTGTAATTGAACATTTTCTTCGTCAATAAGTGTTGTTGCAATGAAAGATGAACTTAACTCTAACACATATGTGCTGAAACCATATCAGTATAGTACTAGATACACATTACCGACAAAATGAATAACAGTGGATCATACAGATGATTCGACCTTCTAGGACTCGTCTGTGATGCTAGGCACCAAAATGTTGCAATTGAAATTCAATATCTAAGTTAACGCTATATCTAAAATAAACAAGGAATAACAAAGGTACATAAGGAGGCAAGTTTGCAACTATTTCACAGAAACATAAAACAGGAACAGTACGGATCATTGCAAGAAAGGGAAACAATGTTTCTTACGAGGGGGTCAATGGTACATGTTAAAGCCCGAGTCTAACTGTAAATGACTTACTACTGATACCATACTTACCATTGATACCATACTTACCATTGATTACCATACTTACCATTGATACCATACTTACCATTGATACCATACTTACCATTGATTACCATACTTACCATTGATTTTCTCTCATTTCTAGGTGTGTAATACTGGCCTGTCTAGGGCAATACACATATGATCGCTGTGGTTGTATTACACACCTACCCATGCAATACAGCCACCGCGTGACGTCACAATGGCGCAACAATGTCGTGACGTCACGAGTTCGGTAAAATCTGATGCCGAAAAAAGAAAAATGGCGACGTGATGAAATTAAAACCTTTCACCTTATTTTTACCGTGTACATTAGAAAGCTGAGATTATTTTTTCTGCGCAAACTACGTTTGCAAATATGGGGTATGCTCGATCTCGCTGTATCATTTGTTTTCGTTAAAAAAATTCAAGGAAAAATTTTATATTTTCAAAATGGTGGCCAGTAAAAAGTATTTTCATGGTTTTTGAGCTTATTCAGGTAGTTGAAATGAGAGAAAAATACTCTTTCATGACCAAAGGTGTAAGATAGGGAAATTCCACCCTCGGGATGTTCAAATTTGGCAAAACCCTTGGCAAAGCCTCGGGTTTTACCAAATTTGAAAAACCCTCGGGTGGAATTTCCCTATCTTACACCTCTGGTCATGAAAGAGTCTTATAATCATACTTACCATTGATACCATACTTACCATTGATACCATACTTACCATTGATACCATACTTACCATTGATACCATACTTACCATTGATACCATTCTTACCATTGATACCATACTTACCATTGATACCATACTTACCATTGATTATCATACTTACCATTGATACCATACTTACCATTGATACCATACTTACCATTGATTACCATACTTACCATTGATACCATACTTACCATTGATACCATACTTACCATTGATTACCATACTTACCATTGATACCATACTTACCATTGATTACATACTCATCATTGATACCATACTTACCATTGATACCATACTTACCATTGATTACCATACTTACCATTGATTATCATACTTACCATTGATACCATACTTACCATTGATACCATACTTACCATTGATACCATACTTACCATTGATTACCATACTTACCATTGATTACATTCTTACCATTGATTACCATACTTACCATTGATACCATACTTACCATTGATTACCATACTTCCATTGATTACCATACTTACCATTGATACCATACTTACCATTGATACCATACTTACCATTGATTACATACTCATCATTGATACCATACTTACCATTGATACCATACTTACCATTGATACCATACTTACCATTGATACCATACTTACCATTGATACCATACTTACCATTGATACCATACTTACCATTGATACCATACTTACCATTGATACCATACTTACCATTGATACCATACTTACCATTGATACCATACTTACCATTGATTATCATACTTACCATTGATACCATACTTACCATTGATACCATACTTACCATTGATACCATACTTACCAATGATTACCATACTTACCATTGATACCATACTTACCATTGATACCATACTTACCATTTATTACATAGTTATCTTTGATACCATACTTACCATTGATACCATACTTACCATTGATACCATACTTACCATTGATACCATACTTACCATTGATACCATACTTACCATTGATACCATACTTACCATTGATACCATACTCATCATTGATACCATACTTACCATTGATACCATACTTACCATTGATACCATACTTACCATTGATTACCATACTTACCATTGATACCATACTTACCATTGATACCATACTTACCATTGATACCATACTTACCATTGATACCATACTTACCATTTATTACATAGTTATCTTTGATACCATACTTACCATTGATACCATACTTACCATTGATTACCATTCTTACCATTGATACCATACTTACCATTGATACCATACTTACCATTGATACCATACTTACCATTTATTACATAGTTATCTTTGATACCATACTTACCATTGATACCATACTTACCATTGATACCATACTTACCATTGATACCATACTTACCATTGATTACCATACTCATCATTGATACCATACTTACCATTGATACCATACTTACCATTGATACCATACTTACCATTGATACCATACTTACCATTGATACCATAGTTACCATTGATTACCATACTTACCATTGATACCATACTTACCATTGATACCATACTTACCATTGATACCATACTTACCATTGATACCATTGATACCATACTTACCATTGATACCATACTTACCATTGATACCATACTTACCATTGATACCATACTTACCATTGATACCATACTCATCATTGATACCATACTTACCATTGATACCATACTTACCATTGAAACCATACTTACCATTGATTACCATACTTACCATTGATACCATACTTACCATTGATACCATACTTACCATTGATACCATTCTTACCATTGATACCATACTTACCATTGATACCATACTTACCATTGATTACCATACTTACCATTGATACCATACTTACCATTGATACCATACTTACCATTGATTACCATACTTACCATTGATACCATACTTACCATTGATACCATACTTACCATTGATACCATACTTACCATTTATTACATAGTTATCTTTGATACCATACTTACCATTGATACCATACTTACCATTGATACCATACTTACCATTGATTACCATACTTACCATTGATTACCATACTTACCATTGATACCATACTTACCATTGATACCATACTTACCATTGATACTATACTCATCATTGATACCATACTTACCATTGGTACCATACTTACAATTGGTATCATACTTACCATTGATACCATACTTACCATTGATACCATACTTACCATTGATTACCATACTTACCATTGATACCATACTTACCATTGATACCATACTTACCATTGATACCATACTTACCATTGATTACCATACTTACCATTGATACCATACTTACCATTGATACCATACTTACCATTGATACCATACTTACCATTGATTACCATACTTACCATTGATACCATACTTACCATTGATACCATACTTACCATTGACTACCATACTTACCATTGATACCATACTTACCATTGATACCATACTTACCATTGGTACCATACTTACCATTGATACCATACTTACCATTGATACCATACTTACCATTGATTACCATACTTACCATTGATACCATACTTACCATTGATACCATTCTTACCATTGATACCATACTTACCATTGATACCATTCTTACCATTGATACCATACTCATCATTGATACCATACTTACCATTGATACCATACTTACCATTGATACCATTCTTACCATTGATACCATTCTTACCATTGATACCATACTCATCATTGATACCATACTTACCATTGATTACCATACTTACCATTGATACCATACTTACCATTGATACCATTCTTACCATTGATACCATACTCATCATTGATACCATACTTACCATTGATACCATACTTACCATTGATACCATTCTTACCATTGATACCATACTTACCATTGATACCATACTCATCATTGATACCATACTTACCATTGATACCATACTTACCATTGATACCATTCTTACCATTGATACCAATCTCATCATTGATACCATACTCATCATTGATATCATACTTACCATTGATAACCATACTTACCATTGATACCATACTTACCATTAATACCATACTTACCATTGATACCAATCTCATCATTGATACCATACTCATCATTGATACCATTCTTACCATTGATACCATACTTACCATTGATACCATACTCATCATTGGTATCATACTTACCATTGATAACCATACTTACCATTGATACCATACTTACCATTAATACCATACTTACCATTGATACCATACTTACCATTGATACCATACTTACCATTGATACCATACTTACCATTGATACCATTCTTACCATTGATACCAATCTCATCATTGATACCATACTCATCATTGATACCATTCTTACCATTGATACCATACTTACCATTGATACCATACTCATCATTGATACCATACTTACCATTAATACCATACTTACCATTGATACCATACTTACCATTGATACCATACTTACCATTGATACCATACTTACCATTGATTACCATACTTACCATTGATACCATACTTACACTTGATACCATACTTACAATTGGTATCATACTTACCATTGATTACCATACTTACCATTGATACCATACTTACCATTGATTACCATACTTACCATTGATACCATACTTACCATTGATACCATTCTTACCATTGATATGATACTTACCATTGATACCATACTTACCATTGATACCATACTTACCATTGATACCATACTTACCATTGATACCATACTTACCATTGATACCATACTTACCATTGATTACCATACTTACCATTGATACCATACTTACACTTGATACCATACTTACCATTGATACCATACTTACCATTGATTACCATACTTACCATTGATTACATACTTACCATTGATACCATACTCATCATTTATACCATACTTACCATTGATTACATACTTACCATTGATACCATACTTACCATTGATACCATACTTACCATTGATTATCATACTTACCATTGATACCATACTTACCATTGATACCATACTTACCATTGATTACCATACTTACCATTGATACCATACTTACCATTGATACCATACTTACCATTGATACCATACTCATCATTGATACCATACTTACCATTGATACCATACTCATCATTGATACCATACTTACCATTGATTACCATACTTACCATTGATTACCATACTTTCCATTGATACCATACTTACCATTGATACCATA
Organism: Mimachlamys varia; assembly: GCA_947623455.1. Taxonomy (NCBI): domain Eukaryota; kingdom Metazoa; phylum Mollusca; class Bivalvia; order Pectinida; family Pectinidae; genus Mimachlamys; species Mimachlamys varia. The sequence goes on from OX392533.1 coordinate 44,034,706, forward strand.
CTTACCATTGATACCATACTTACCATTGATACCATACTTACCATTGATTACCATACTTACCATTGATTACCATACTTACCATTGATTACCATACTTACCATTGATACCATTAATACCATACTTACCATTAATACCATACTTACCATTGATACCATTGATACCATACTTACCATTGATACCATACTTACCATTGATACCATTGATACCATACTTACCATTGATTACCATACTTACCATTGATTACCATACTTTCCATTGATACCATACTTACCATTGATACCATACTTACCATTGATACCATTGATACCATACTTACCATTAATACCATACTTACCATTAATACCATACTTACCATTGATTACATACTCATCATTGATACCATACTTACCATTGATACCATACTTTCCATTGATACCATACTTACCATTGATACCATACTTACCATTGATACCATACTTACCATTAATACCATACTCATCATTGATACCATACTTACCATTGATACCATACTTACCATTGATACCATACTTACCATTGATACCATACTTACCATTAATACCATACTCATCATTGATACCATACTTACCATTGATACCATACTTACCATTGATACCATACTTACCATTAATACCATACTCATCATTGATACCATACTTACTACTGATACCATACTTACCATTGATACCATACTTACCATTGATACCATACTTACCATTGATACCATACTTACCATTGATTACCATACTTACCATTGATTACCATACTTACCATTGATACCATACTTACCATTGATACCATACTTACCATTGATACCATACTTACCATTGATTACCATACTTACCATTGATTACCATACTTACCATTGATACCATACTTACCATTGATACCATACTCATCATTGATACCATTCTTACCATTGATACCATACTTACCATTGATACCATACTCATCATTGATTACCCTACTTACCATTGATACCATACTTACCATTGATTACCATACTTACCATTGATACCATACTTACCATTGATTACCATACTTACCATTGATACCATACTTACCATTGATACCATACTTACCATTGATTACATACTCATCATTGATACCATACTTACCATTGATACCATACTTACCATTGATTACCATACTTACCATTGATACCATACTTACCATTGATTACATAGTTATCATTGACCTACTATTGAAACCCGATTTACCTTTGATACGCACTTACCATTGAAACCAAGAAGTTCATCTCGTCTTGTGAATGGATGCTGACGAGATAACTGTTGTTTGACATGCAGTTGTTCCTAGCCTCGTACCACGTGACAGGTTCGCTAACCTGGAGATTATGACGGTAGCAGAACCCATTGTGAAACAACCACTCACTGTCCTTCCCACATGTCTCTGTTAAAACAATTGTGTGTATACATTGTATTCCCATAAGTACCGTATATATAAAGCTTAAATTCTTGTTATTTATGTGTTCAGTTTCAGTTTGATATCTTAAGTTCAGTGCAGGTCTCTTTTTAAATTGTTGTCCGCCCCATTAACGGTTTAACACTGTCAATTGACCGTTGAACAAATAAAAAAAGAACAAACTGAACTGACCTGTCCTGCTAAGATTTTGTTACATAAAAAACATACTTCAAGGTATGTCAGTTCATAAGAAATATTACCTGTCGTAAATATGTCCGTGTGATTTTCGACCTCAATCACGGGGAAACCTGAAAACAGATTAAACGATGCTAAAACAGCAAGAAATTTACAGGATTACAAGGATTTGTACAGAGGTTCTTCTACAAACAGTCTCACAAGTAACGTGTATATATGTGACATTTCCATGACAGGCACGATTTCACACGAATCATGGTTATGGCCTTTAAAGAAGTGTAGGCCTATATGCACTGGAATTTGAACGACTGTCCCATATATACGAGCTAGTTTCCGTGATGACGTGTAGTGTCTTGTAATATAAGTTTACATGATAAGCTTAATTATTTGTTGGTTCCACAATTAATGATTTCTTTACCATTAATCAAAATACTTGTGCCGAAATGACGTCATGAATAGTTCATAAAGAGTACAGAACTACAATTTTAAGCAATATGTACATGTATATAATAAAACTATCAAACATGTTTACAATGCAATATTCCAACAGGTAGATTAACTTTATCAAACCTTTCTTGATTTTACAGACGAAATCTTTAGCTACGTAGCAGTTATTGTCATTCCATTGTCGAGACCATCCGGGCATCTCTACACAGTCCTCTTGGTGCATGGCGTCGTTAGGCTCACCAATGTACCAGTTCGTATAATCCAAAGGGGTTCCATCAGACCACGAGAAACCTTCGGCAAATAATTATTTAACAACTATTCTAAAGATTTTATTGGATTTCTTCCAATTTATATTACATGATAAAGGTATGGACACTTTGGAAGTATCTTGGACCACAAATGCAGGCTTTTTTGAATAAAAGATGGTTTTTAGTTTCATTTTAGTATTTTATCAAGAAACCACAAAACTGTTCGATGTACTTTATACTCATTTTCATGTCAATATTTACATTTTCAGTTCGCTCAACCTAAATGTAACTAGTGAACTCTGGTTGCTTCATTTCCCGATGAAGTAAGTATGACACGCACATTTTCGTTCCTAGCGAAGTAATACATTCGTTTACAACATTGTATCGTTTACGTTGTGTAGGCCTACAATACGGGTGTACTACGAACGTAAAACAGCTGTTTAACATGCCAATGATTTATGCCAGTATCATATCGCAGATAGCTGTAATAATACTTCATCTGACAAAATACTGACATTTCCGAAAACATTTATTTAAGTATATTGGTCCTAAATTCCTCATAGTCATGGGTCCCCTCGGTGATCGCTTGAAGTGCAAATGGAATCATGATCAACTGCCCGTCAGTCAAATTTCGTGGTTTAGTTCATGCATGTCCGATACTTAAATAAAACGTATGAGGTTGCAAACGTTAGATTCTATGTATTTGATAGATGTAACCTGTTTACGACACTTGTCGCATAGACGTATCGCTTTTCCTTTGATCTAGCTATGGTATAACCAACTAATTTTTCCCAGTTTTACTAATACCATATGGTATCAGTGAGGCTCCTCCCCTTGACCGAGTACAATAGAATTCGGAACTCTCATTTGTCACGCAATGAAAGACAAACATGGCCAATAATGGACACCGTGGGAAATAACTAAAAGTACACATAGACCTACAAAACGTTCTGCAACATTGTTGCAAACAATTAAATACAGGCCACAGGAACCTGACAATTCGATACATCTAGTGTTGGAACTTAACTAAGGTGTTTAAGATTAATTTTATACTGGGGGGGGGGGGGGGGGGGTGAGTTAGATCAATTATAAAGAAGCTTCTTTGAATAGCCTTGAAGACAAATGGGGAGGGGACATTTTTATCAACAAAATCGATCTAAACCCCAAAAAGCTGTAACAAGTTTTCAGGTCCCTGTGTTACAGACATGTTCCGCGGGTTATCTTTTTTCGTATTGTAACGCAAATGTTCCACATTAACAGTATTGAAATTAAAAGGTACATGGCAGTTTAAACACATTTTCGAAAAAATCAGGCTTACTTCGAACGGACTCCGGGAAGCGGTTATATTAGGTATTTCCTGTTTCTCTTTGATCGAAGTGAAAAAAAGAATCAAACATTCTGACATCGGTAGGACTTAGGCCCGGGTCACTCGCAATGTATTAGTTATCGTACTTCGCGCTCGAGAAGTAGCTCCACCCCTCTCGTACAATAACTTAAATATTAAACATACTCCAAAAACCTTAGTTTAGGTCGAAAACTAGATGTTCCGAATTCTCAGGCACTTGTGATCTTGTCCGTAACCGTTCCATGTACCTACCTTAAAAGCTTGTAGTTTTCGGTTAATATCCCAAATTAAAAACCGCCAAATCACTAATCCAGTTGATTACATGTCACCAATAATATTTATCATACTTTCGTCAATAAGCTCTGCTTAATTCCGCCGTTAATGAGACGTTTTCAATACACATGCTTAGGCCTAACCGACATCCGACTTCCGACAACTTTATTTCACTCGCTTCAACTGTTACCAAATCACTACGTCGTTATGTTTTACTGCTGTGCTATGCTAACCGCTCTTAACATCACTCTCGCAATTTATTTTATACTGGAAAGACATTTTAATCCATTCTTATTGAAAATAAAAGTTTGAAAGGTATGATTAAAGCACATGTAAAATCAAAAAATAAAAATCTTGGCTGAGGACTACATTTTTTTCTGTTGCCTAGTGCTGAATTAAACTAACTATCGGCTGTTCCGGGTATGTGCATACATGTCGAGAAGTGTGCAACAATGTAACAACAGTGTGACACCGGCAGGTTAAAGTACATGCAAATGGCGGGAAATTTAAAATAGTTAACGTAAATATAAGGATTGAATGTCTATTTTTTTGCTTGCATCGGCTGATGAAGTCAAGTGAACCTCGCGCAAATAAAGTAAACTTCAAAGCACTTCATGTACCATTTGCACGAGGTTCACTTGACTTCAGCCGATGCAAGCAACAAAATAGACATTCAATCTTTTAATTGTAACCAATGGCGAATGATAACAAGGTGTGTTTGAAATCTGATGTTGACCACAAACTTTAAAACAATCATTTTATAAACAAATTCCCATGTCGTGGGAAGATAAAATAACTAGGACTATGCAATGCACAATAAGCTCGCAAATCTATACTATTTTGCTAAAACTGAATTGGAAATGAACACTAAAATTTTCCTTAATTTCGAAAAAATCAGGTTCAATAAAATAATCAAGGTTACCTAAATGCTTAAACATAAAAATGAAATAAATAAACCAGGAAATCTATTATTATGCAAATACATAATAAGCGTATTTTCAAAGTCTTACCGTTTTCAAAATCTCTATCATTGAGGCCACTCCAAATGGACATCCATCGCCTATAAGGTAACTTAAACTGAGTAGTGTTTTATTTTACAAAGGTTCTTTTTCAAACATATGAAAACATCTGTTTCATTTTTTTTATTACAGTTGGAAAAAGAGATTTGCAGACGTCATAACAATAAGATGGCAGATACACACTATAAAATTTGCTCACAGTACAACAGGAATGAATGATCAGATTGAACTTAATTTTGAGAAAATTCAGTGCCAGATATCATATACTTATAAATTATTTTTGATAAATATCAAGGCCAACTCTAATACCAAGTACATCACTGTATGTATCTAGCATGCTGAATGTTGCCAAAATTACAATATTTTAGGTCGGTAATCAGCGGACTTGTACTAAAGTGACGTCACGCGATTACATGACCGACGAGCTCATAATATCTAGTTTCGCTTTAGAGATCAAGGCGTATGAACCGAATTTCGTGTCAATATAAGAAAACCAGGCCCCGCGCGATATTCAGTGCATGCTATTATGATTTTACAATACTACTTTTACCAAATATAAAATTTTCATTTTTCGCTGCACAATTCCTTTAATGTTCTTTTTGTAAAATCTGCTTACGTCATCAAAGTTCCGAATACGAAATCCTCCTCATTGAGTCCGTGGACACTCAGTAGATCACCTCCGTACTGTCGACACTTCGAGCGTGCTTGTAACCATGGCAACTTGTCGTTTTCGGAAAATATCTACAAAATACAAGAGAGATAGTATCACAATTAATCGATCTAAGCATTAAATATTTAGTTTATTTGATATTTACAACTTTACAATGAGATCGGCAAAACCCAACACATTTTTGTCAATCTCCAGTTCAAAAGTCACTACGCTAAATGATCCTTTTATTCTCAAATAATAAACTAAAATAACTCGATTTAACTACTGACTTCGAGATAACGAGGTTCGACTTTATTGTTTATGAAAATATTTCCTTTCTTCCTATTTTGCCTCTAATTTAATCGATTTTGAGTTCGAATTATGGTTTTGTTAACGCTTTGGTATTCTCTGATTTTTTTTTTCACATTGCGAAGCAATATGTCTTTCTAAACAAGTATTTAATATAGTAAACATATTTATTTAGATGTAAATGTTACTTTGTAACAGTTGTCTGTGAAGTTATGCCAGCCTTCAGCACACGTTGGTGCTCTCACAGTTGTTGTGCTGAATGTTGTTGAAGTTGTCGTGGTATAGCCAGTTCTTGGATATTCACATAAAAACGGACTTTCAACGGAGCAGTTTGCCTTCAACCACATACCAACCGGATGGTTCGTCGCCATAGCAACGCATGCTGCATCTTCGTCACCTGTTTCGTCAATGGAAAAAAACATTGGTAATTTTCTTGTAAAAAACAGGACGATTCTAGTGTTAATTTTATTCGGACGTTTTAGATGTAACAAAGATTTACATGGCGGATGTCGTCGATGAAGCAAAAGACCCTTACTCTTCCGGAACAACTGGTCTTATCCTCTTGTGCTTTTACGAGAGTCTCCAGGTAAATCTTTCTTTTGTTCCTATTTTGCCTCTAGTTTAATCGATTTTGAGTTCGGATTATGGTTTTGTTGACGCTTTGGTATTCTTTGATTTTTTTTTTCATATGTTCGCACTGCATCTTTGTTCAAAGTCCGAGTACTGGATTGTCCTAACAGTTGTGAAAAAAAACGTGTTAACTTCTTATTTAACTAATGGTTTTCATTATTGTTAAAGACATTGACGTCTTTTCTCAAAAGTAGTATATGGAGATATTTAAGTTTTGTTTAGGGTTCTATTTGCATTCCATTTACAAAGTAAGTATTTGATTTAGCTACATTCAGCTATGCAAGATACTGATAAACAAATTCATTTTCTTATATCTGTATATTTATAAAAATATTCCTGTTTCCAGCCTCCGTTTAAAATAACATGTGAAAATATGAGTTAAATTATTGTAATTAAATTCAGAAATCTAACTCAACATTGTTACAGAAGTATTGAACTTGCCCATTTCCTTCTAGAGTATCTTGTCGTTATATGATATCAAACTTTAAGTATGTGGATATATTTCATTAAGCTACCAACCTGTAAAATCGTTTCCCCAGTGCGTAAAAGACAACTGTGAACCACTGATCCAGGATACAAACGTGCCGGGATTATCCTGGTCCGTTAATCCGATCCAGAATGGGCCTAACATGTCCACTATCTGACTAGCAATGAAGGACTGGGTGTACCTTCAATTGATGATTGAAATTGATAAGCAATTTGTGTGCAGGTATATTTTGTTGCAAGTTGTAAAAGCTTCGTTAATACTTAATCAATGGTTTATCAATGGTAACTATAATTATATAATTTTATTTCATGTTCTTATATATATGTATGTTCACATATTTCCTTTGTTTGGCTTACTTTTTCCTATTCAAACTTTGTCCTGGTTGGTATAACTTAACCCAGCCGGGGTGCTTTGTTGAATGTCATCGAAATGGTATTTGATTGAGAAAGCACTTAAAAGTCGGCATAAGATCTCCACATATACAAATGCATGCATACATAATACACACACATAGATGCACGTCCTGTAAACAGAATTCACTGTTCCTGGGATGTAAATCTATAAAATCAGATAAGAAAACATGAGCTACGAGCCAGCTTTTACCTTGTAGTTTTTCCACAGCAACTAACACTTTCCTATCCCATTCATTTTGCTCATCTATATCTTCTGAGTTAAATATGAAGCTGTGCATTCATGTTTGGTAGAAAAACGACTTTTCGAAAAGTTCTTCGTGAATTACGTGACAGATATAAAAATTCGATCAGAAATAGCATTGATATGTTCTTGTAAATTTTGTTTCATCTGTTTCACACTTAGGCTTAGACTCAGGACCAACTGATTGTATAAATCTTTTGAATTTATGGCTTTGTTATTCAGCCCTTTTGATATTGCATATCACTAAATGTCAAACTAATTCAGTTCAGCAAAAACTGTAAGCGGGTAGACTTACTTTACAAAGCTTTTTAAATTATTATCATGGTGGATATTTAATGCGTAAATCAAACTTCTTGCAAACTCCTCCTTCAGTCGTTCTTCAGAAACTGTTATTCATAAATGTATAATTTACTTAAAATTGATAAAACGCCAAAATTGGGGCTCGCTAAGATATTTAGGAGTGTATTATATACTGTCTTTAAGAACATATATTTTATTTTCTGAGACTGAAGTAATATACACCGTGCCAAAATCGAAATAAAACAGTTGTTCTTTAAGAAATATTCATATAAATGTGAGTTTTTAATAGTTAAGTCAGGAACTATGGAATGGTTTATTATAAGATTATTGTTCGGAGGTTAGGAACAGCATAGTGACCTGTCGTTCACGGTAGCCAGGTGGCCCCCATCCTGTTGACACCAGTCTTCAGCTGCACTCCATGACAGTCTAACGTTACTTGTCAAGTAGCAATATGCACTGTACCCAATGCTGTCCTAAAATTCCAAAACAAAAAATGAAATGTATTATCCGTCTTTACATACATACATCTTGATACATATCAATTATATTCATTATTATTTACCTATGTATTCTATGTAACTTTCGTGCCGCTCCGCTTCAAACAACATGGAGAAACGCCCCCACGTCAAACGACTACGGTAAATAATTGACGCCAATTAAACTCAATTCAGGGCTGATCCGCCTTTTTAGTTTAAAGGACGACACAATAACAAACGCAGTTAATTAACCATTTGTTCAAGAAATAAGAAATTGAACTAAACAATTGCTGAATAGTAAACATGTAAATATATGGATTGAACGGCGTGGTTTTAATTTCTATGCCGGTATGAATGCAAACCGTTTACATTTGTATTGACCATGAAGCAATATGGATGTAACCGATTTTCAATCATACCGGCATGACAATTAAAAAACGCCGTTCACTCCCCATATAAAAGCTTTAAAAATGACTTTCAATCCATATATTTATAGCGAGCGCAGCGAGCGCTTTTAGATATCGTATGGGCGGGTATATATATAGTTCTATATAAAAGCTATATATAGTAACACAAAACGAAACTACAATACTTGGAGAGAGATTTTTTGCAATCGGGAACCGTCGGCACTTTCCGTAAACGAGAAAATACCTCGGGAGTAAGTAGGTTGCCGCCATATTGTTATCTCATTACCATATCAGGACCTACATTTCGAAATCATGCTTTTTGTAAACAAAGATGGCTGCCTCCATGTGTTGAACATGTGGATGTCACGATTCTGTTTGAAAGGACGCATTTTGAGTAAAACATCAGCGTTAACGAGTTTGCGTGTTTATACTGTATTTACCTTACATAATGTTGACGTTATTCAGACGGCATTAGGTATATAAGTAAATTCACTGATCGGGTTATGTTGATAATCACAGAGCAGTTTGAAATTTTGATGTATACGTACTGTAAACAACATAATGATACAAGTGTATCAGCTTTGTTTATGGTTATACACGTGTTTGATCTGATGTCAGTAGTTATTAAACTTCTCGCTTATGATATGGATTATAGAGGCTTTCAGTCTGCATTGCTGTTAAAAAATATTGCCAAGACTTTCAAATAGGCTAGCTGCTACATGTGATATTTATAGTACAGTTTAGGTATGTATATATAGATAGCTAAAGCATGCAGTCATAAAATGATGTTTTTTACAAACGTTAAAAGTAAGTCATTGTCATAATTGTGAAGTGTAAATTAACTAATTTGTAAGAAATGTCGCGTTTAAACATACTGATTATAGTATTTCTAGCAATGCACTAGTTCAGAATTAATGTAAATTAATTTAAATCAATCAAATTTCTGAAATTCAGTAGAGATGTATACATTACAGACATACATGTACATGGATACCAGAAAAGGAAACACATATGTAACATATGAGCCATCCTGATCAGAGTAAATTATTATGATATATAGTTTAGTAATACATTTCATCAGCCCTGAACTTAATGGACCTCCAGATTCCATCTTTAGAAATTAAAAAAAATTAAATACAGATTCCATCTTTAGAAATTAAAAACTATTAACTCAAGACATTTTAAAACTTAAGAATAAAAAACATTCAACTCCATTTGGTAGAGTATATCTATAACACAGGAAATTTAAATCTCAAGTTTCATCATATTTTCATTGCATGTCTTAGAAAGAAAATATATTTTGTTTAAATTATCAGTGGGAAATTCAAAAAACCCCAACATTGATAACTTTATTTTTGTCCTCTAACTGTCATGATATATACTTTGTAATTGGCTGGTAATAGTTTGTTATTATCACACAGTGTCTGTGCTACTGTATTTGACACTCATCAACAGATTAACAAGAAGCAACTATATAATGGTCCCTAGATTCTTTGTAGGCTAGTACCTTTTTTTATTAATTTGGGACACTTTTTGATTTAGTGATACAACATAGAAGAATATTTATGTAAAATGCTATTTGAGGTTTTGACTAAAGTAATAAGCTACAATGGTTCCAATACATGTACAGACAGCATTTTACATATAAAGATAGTTCCATTACTAGCAGATATAATACATGCACTTGCCAGTCATGTAACTAATATTTTTTTTATCTACTAAAGTATTTTAATCATTGACTGCACAGAAAAGAAACATTTGAATGGTATTATATGGGGAAAAAATACAACAAATCATTATTAACTACAGCAATACTTGCACCAGCTTCTGTTAAATGAAAGATTTCATTTGTGATATAATATAAAGTTGAATTAGAATAAAGAATTTAGCTTGTGTCTATTACTCGCACTAACTGACATGAGTTACAGACAGCATCTCTTAGTGCCTGCCTGGTGGTTTAAGACGTAATATTTACTTATTTTCAATATCAAATGAATGCTGTATGTCACACATTCTTGTCTATCTTCCAGTTCTTGTTACATGCAAGTCACCAAGTCACTTATTATGGGGTTTTCTCTGGGAACCTCAAATTTGATATATTTGAAAGTCCCGGGACTACCATTACACATAATATAGAGTAAAACGTTATTACCTGGTAATTTTAGGAGTCCTCTGGCAATTTAAGGAGTTAAAATGCAGGTTTTCTGCCAGCCAAAACCCTATGAGTGTACATGTTGTGTGTGGGCACTTGTCCATATATATTTTTGCTTTCTTCTCCCTCTCATTTTCCCCTCCATAATTTTCCCTCACCCCACCAAACAATTATCCAAACATTTTTTTCAATGAAATAATAAAATAAAACAATACATCATGCAAATTGATTCGAAAATTCGAAACATCTTGTAGCTAATCAGGTAAGAAAATGTGGAAATTAAAGAAAGTATACATAAGCATGCTGTTGGGATCACTCTAATCAGATCTGTTTAATTTACACACAGATACATTAGATCCTACTCTTAGTTTGTTTTGATATCAAAGTATTGATCTTTGTAGCAATAAGGAAACTGAAATGGCTTATGGTTTTGGCTGTACCTGTAAAATATAGTGTATATGCTTGCACTGCCAAAAACATACACTTAATGCATAAATGTGTACTCTTTTTTTTTTCATTTCCTCATATATATTACATTTATGGCCATGACTTGGTTTGCACCAATTATTCACAATTTCACATCTAGCAAATGAATGATAACATTAAACCACTTGATACCATTCAATTGAATTGCTTTGTACTCATATAAACTTAATTTTAACTTAATTAGGCAAACTCTACAGTAAAATTAAAACACATCTTGATACCAGCAGTAGTCAATACTAGACAGACTAGTAATAAACTTCAATAAGTATTTTCATTAATATTTATAGTTAGTTTGTTTTTAAGTCCTGTCTGATTTTTTTCCTTTTATTTTGGCTGTTGAGGGCTACAGAAGTTTGTATGATAAATGATGACAATGAATAAATATGGGTGGTCGGATGGTGCAGTGGAAAGCGCACTTGCCTTTCACCAAGTCGGCCGGGGTTCGATTCCCCGACGGGACGTGAAAAGGTATTGGGGTCACCTGCCCGACCATGTGGGTTTTCTCTGGGTGCTCCGGTTTCCTCCCACAATAAGACCCTTGCGCGCTTACATCCGGGCCAACAAGAGTGATTTATATAAGTTTAATAACTTGTTTCATAATTGTTGTTAAATGAATCTAGTTTATATTTAAATAGAGTCAAGATTTATATAGATCTGATATTGACTCGTCGCTATTTATCTTACACAAACCCCTGTGTTGGGACAAATTCAATGTATGAAGGAAAGTATTTTGTGTCTCAGTTTTAAGCAACATGACCTGCTTCACCCATGCAAGGCCCCTACCATTCAAATTCATAAAAACCCTTAATGCAAATATGTGTCTGTATATTGTCTAGTTTTCAAATTTCACACTATGCTATCAACTAGGCATTTATCTTTTTATAATGCATTACTATAATTATCTCCAACAATATAATATATATCCCTTATTCAATGATGAAAACCATTAATAAAAGTGATACTATCAAAGGAAAACAATTATTCTAGATTTTTTTATCCACAATAACGTTTGTTCTCTGTAACCAATCATTGACATTAAAATTTCAACTATTTTCCAGCACTATTTATATATAACTATTAAGAGGTCATCAGTTTTATTAATGCCAGGGATTGAACCGAGGACATCTAGTCTTGTGCTCAACCAAATGAGATTTTTTTTATATCCGAGTAAGCTTAAGTAGATGTGCATGCTATAATTTTATCATGGTGACAAAATTAAATGAAATTATGTAACGTGTAGTAGGAATCTTAAGAGAGTAATGAGGAAAAACATGCCCCTGTTGGGAATCGAACTAACGACCAATCAGTCTGTAGCCGGACACTCAATCCCTTGACTTGGGCAAACTCCACTTGCTGAGGCTATACGTTAGGCGTCATGTACTCTCATCTTTTTATAAACGCAAAACAACAGTACCAAAATGAATAACAAAACAACGTTTTCTTCATTCAATGAAAAATACAGCAGTTGAGGCTAATCATTTTTAAGTTTATGATTTTTTTAATAAAGGATATGGTTGGATATTCCTACGAATGAATTATCACCTTTTAATAGTTGACATTGGGGATAATCTTCCAGACAAGCTCATTAGACATAAACATATATAATTATGTGTGAAAGAATGCAGTAGTGTACCAGACAATTTGGATAAGGACAACTTAGTTACAAATACAGCTGTGTCTGACATACTGATAGTAATATCCGGCCGTCTATGTCTCGTCATCAGAAGCAATGTTATAATCGCCCGATATGGGTCACAATACTATTTTTGCAATATAGTTACTACAATGTTTACAACTGTACAATGTTTGTCAGTATTGTCAGTTTTTTTGTGTGTTTTACGTGTTTTCTAAATAACCGCGATGTGTCAGCTGGTAAAAACGTGTGTTTCTCGAACATCCCCACCTAAGCGACGCAGCCATATCTTGTTCAAATCTGTTTCTCCTTAAATCATGTTGAAATTGTGATTTTAATAATTCGCAATTTCCAAACACGCTTCAAACTCCGCCATGACAGTTGTGGTTACCGGCGACTAACTCGTTGATCCTTACAACGGAAAGCCTTTTTGGACAAAATTTGTCTGTATTACTCCGCCTTCTACTCCCGAGGTATTTTCTCGTTTACGGAAAGTGCCGACGGTTCCCGATTGAGATTTTTTGCCTTCCCGATGTGGAACGGACGATACATTCCCAGCGTTCTGATTGGTTATAAATACATCGGACGCTAAAACAATCGCCGTTTTCAACATCGCTGTATGAATATATATTATGTTTCATATCGAATTTCATTTATGTAACCGTTGCAAATTTATTCCTTATGGTTTGAAGTGTTTCCTTCTTAAAACATAATTTTTGAAACAAGATATCGACGATTATGACGAATCAGGTTCAGCGTGAGAAATAGGTGCGGTTTGAAAATCGCGGGCTTAAAAATTTGCTACATTCTGATTGGTTGAAATAGACCGGAATCGAAAACTTCGCCAGGAAGCCTGCAGATGGTATGGGGCGATTTCAAAAAGTTTTATCTTATCACTGCCCACATAGACGGATTGTATGTTTGACTCAAAAGGTGATTGCAATATGGATGACATTCTTTCACATATTAAACCATCGCCGGCTTCCCAAACGTTTCATAGGCCTGGTGCAAGTCTACGATACCGCTTGTGAAGCCTTTTCTTCGGCCTTGCCTGTGTCTGCTGTCCGTTGAGCTGAACAGCTGACTTCGTCATCAATATGACGGTATGAATGCTTATGAAACTCAAAGGACATTGTTTAAAGTAAGTAAAATGATTAACGCTTTGCTTTCTTCGTCAGATCGTGTCTGTTTTGCAGCATGTCTCATAGAATAGAATACTGAATCAATAGTCTCCCCCCCCCCCCCGCACCGAAGCTCGACGATTGATTATGATATCGATGCTTACAGTGATCGTAGGCATGTGTATTCTGAATACCTGACCTGATTTGGAACAGAAATATTCAAGGTTTTATCTCATTATATTTATTCAATTTCCCGTTGTTTATCTATGGAGCTACAATATACAGAATTGTCTACACAGCTTATTTTCATGTGACGGAGGCACGCCATACAAAAATAGGATGTTGTAGATAACACCCAATGGAATACTGTTAAACAGTGTAAATATTATGAGATGGAAAAGGAAACAATTCTCCACAAATACACACATCTTCATAAAAAATGATCCATAAACAAAATCAAGAAAATCCATTGAATAAAAGTTGGAAAAACAAATTTATACATATTAAATAGCAAAATAAAAAAAAATGAAAGACTTTTGGCTCGTCACTCAGGGATAATTCTGGCTCTTAAAACCATAATTTGAGGGATTTTATGAGATTAGTAAAATTTCTATGAGATTTTCTAAATAAAGTAATAATATTTGGAAATATATGGGTAAAAATCCCCAATCTCCCCCAAAGTGATCCCTGGTCACTGTATATATCCATTAAAGCCCTGTATTAATCAAAGTACTGAAAGTACTGAAACGCTAAAACTTCTAACAATAGTATGTATATTTCGACTGCTATTGAAGTGTTTTTGTTGTATGGGTTACTATGTTTCGATATCAGCAAGTTTCAGAATAGGGATTAAGTAAGTATTTAGAGTAAACCCAATAACACGCAGGTTGTTTAGATTGACGAGTTGTAGTTCAAGCTACATGTACAATTAAGTGCAGTGCTTTAAAAATTTAACTAAAATATCAATTTTTATTACAAATGAACATTGATCCATTTACACGGAAGCGAATGTGTTTATTTTAATATATGCACCGAAATAAACGGTATTAGTGTGTTAGACACAAAAAAGTGGGATCTTTTCCCTTTTTTCTTTTTAAGAAAAGGCATTATTAATTGCAAGATGGTAGGCTATGAGCTAAAATTTCAAGATGGCCGTCCGTCGGCCATTTCGTTTTTTCTGATCGGCCCTAAAAGCAAAATAGCACAACTATAAGGACCAAGAGGAACATACATATGACGTTTGAGAAAGATCCACTTCACTTACATCTCTAGGCCTAATTATCAAAATTCAGGATGGCAGTCTGTCAGACATTTTGTTGATCTAATCAGTCTCAAAATCTCTCAACGGGCACAACTAGGCACGAAAGTGAAACTACATATGGAATTTGAGAAATATCCATCCATTACTTCTTTAAGAAATAGTGATTTCAATGTCAAAGTCCAAGATGGCAGCATTTCCGTCATTTTATTTTTACTGATCAGTATGATATCAAACGGGCATAACTAAGCACAACGTGAAACCTACATGTGCAATTTGAGAAACTGACTGAAGAAGTTTTTAACACAATAAAAACAACTTCAGGTTAACATAATCGTTCGGAGGAAGGTGAATGAATCATTGAAATATATGCTGCTGGTAGTTAGCACAATGGATACACGTATTAGATAAAAAATAAAAGGATTCGCAAACATATCTCTCGTTGCAAATGATAGTTCTAACTATCCAATTTGTCATAAAATATCACAGTAAAAAGTCAAATTGTTGTTCCAAAAGATCGAACGACCGCGGCCTATTACAATATCTTTACCAAGCTGGAGAAAAATAATGGTATGCAAACATGTCATATTCACTTACAGCTCTAGGCCTAATTATCAATTAACAAGTTCATATATATACAAAGCAGGAAAAATTATTTGTATGTTGTCCGTGACCTATATATGGCCACACATAATAACGGTAATTTACACCATAAAGGTTTTTGCACACCAGAGAAATAATATAAGTGTTATTTCTACTAAATAACTTATATTGAGCCAATTACTAAGTACACTTTACAGGTTCTGATAAAGTTTCGTTAAAACAAAAATGTGAACCTACAGTGTATAGTTATATGTGAAGCACAGAGGACGTAATTATAAAACCACGAGCTTTTGCTCGCCATAGAAAATTATAAGTGTTATTTTCAATAAATCAAGTGTTTTGCCAATTCATATGTTCATTAGTTATGCAGGTTCTGATAAGGTCTAATTAAAAATTGTATACTCAGTACAATATTAAGTAACAAATCGATCAAGCTTGTGCATTCAGTATATATAATATATACTGTATATCACAACGTTGGTGACAATCAGGGGAAATAACTCGTAAATAACGTTATCATATCCAGAAGGGGGATTTTCACTGTAGTTACGAATTAATACTTCCGACCGACCAATTGATCAAGTATTTTGGTTTATGCACATGTATAAGGTAATATATCATTGAAATCAAAATCAGGCTATTTGGCTATGGCGCGATTATATAATCAAAGTTTAACAGCAAAGTACACCATGCCAGTACATTCCACGATCCGTATACGAGTGTAAGCACAGAGATGTATAGCACGAATGTATACACGAGAGGTCAGGCATTGGGCAGAGACGTAATATTTAAATGAGCCGTGGGAGTGAAAAACTGATTTCTTTGTTACAAATCGCATATAGATAACTAAAGTCATCATTATTATTAACAATACCATGGGAACATCATTTCCTGTTAGGTTAAGGCTTTCAAATAGTTCAGACACCTTGTGATTGGTAGCAATTCAAGCTTTTCCGGAGCGGGAGGGGAAAAATGACATGGGTCAAAGGTCACAGAATAGTGGCAGCAATAGACGCCAAAACTACTCGTAGTTTTAGCGCTAAAAATGAAGGTATTTTAAAATCACACTATTTTTTGCAAATAGATTATTTATGGTATATGGATGAAATGATAAATGCACACTTGCCAATCTTTTTTTGTCATGGGAGAAAATATTTGTGCTCAACATACCAAAAAAATGATTTCAAATTAAGGGTTAGCAATTTAGATAGTCTAAGGAATCTTGGGAAAGGAGACAATTGCATGGAGAAATTGTATTTCTGAGTCTGGCATTTATCAATTAAAATCTAAGGGGATACAGCGGTACATATCAACTTCGAATTCTGATACACCAGTTCCTATTTTCCGAGGAAAGATGATGAGTATAATTTTAAGGTTACATTTCAATTAATCCAAAATGTATCAAGAATTCAGTTGTGCTATGAAATATTTCTATAGTGTAGTGGTCATCACACTTGCCACTTTGTGGTGGGAGACCCAGGTTCGAATCCTGGTGGAAATGATAGCACACCTTGAAATTATGAAACATAAGAAAAAAAAAATAGAAGATATAAATAACATGCAAGCATAAGATAACCACCAGTAACTATAATAGAACGCGTCAATTTATTTCCCATTCTTTGATACACTCTATATAATATTTTCATTGTTCTTGTTTATTTGTTCTGTATTTGGGTAGGATCTTAAACTAGCACATCAATTTTATTTCCATTTACATGTTATATAACTATCAAAGTCTTTGGTGTTCAGACATCCAGTGAACGGGCCTTCATGCGTCCATGTTAAAATATATATTTCAAGACATAAACAATTTTTTGGATCAACCTCTTTCTTTTTATAAGTCAAAAAGACATCAAATTGATTAAATTTTCAACAATCTTATTCCGGCACATGATATGTAAATGATTTGAAGGTATTAAGTTGTGTTTCAAACTACATTCCGTAGAGAAAATATTACATAGCCTAGGTGATCAGTCACCAGACTAATTTTTTTTCTCAATATATATTATATATATACAATTTATATAAAAAAAATATTAATGCTCTTATGTGATCATTTTGCTATCACAAATGTGGTAAGAATCCCATAATCAGGAAGATTGTCACTTTAAGCTTTGCCAGATTTTCATGGATAATAGGTGATAAAATGTACTCTTAGTTCCCGAGGAAATTTCATGTTAGTCATGATTTGTATGTAATCTTGTTTTTGACCTTGATGCAGTTAAAATATGGGGAAAGAACATTTTGGGTATATTTAAACTGCACCTGAATGATTATCATTTCAATTCATTTGACTGCATTCTGATGGTATATGTATCACTATGAAAATTAACAACCTGGCCCATCTCAAAGGCCTGAGGGAAGGGCTCCAAAGAGGGCAAATTGAATTTATTTTCAATAATTATTTTCTTCAGATCCAGACATGCTAGAATTAAATATTCTTCATTGATTTGAATATTTCACTATCCTTGTGTCATTCATTAACTCCTCAGAGTAAATTGTATAAATTATACACATACATATATATATGTTATATTTATATTTGCTCTGCATCCTTCCATTGTAATGCATGTGAAGGCAAATGTTGTACAAATTGTAACAACACTGATATCATTAATCTCTTGTGACTTGATAAGTTGATTTGCTGCTCAAAACTGTTCTAAATAACTAAATAATAAATCACAGTATTTCTATGAAAATGTAAATATAAGTAATGAATGTTTCAGCAAATGTTGTTACAGTCCTATAACATACATTGCTATTGATGACAAAGTTACTAAAGCCCGGTAAGTATTGCCGCCCTTCTTTGTGAAAATTATCAGCATCATATATGTTGGACAATTATTTTGACTGCAGATCTTTCAAACTTGAGATAGTTTTTCACTATGACATAAGTTGTGTTTTCCTCAAAGTCAGTTTCATTCGACTATATTTGGAAGAGTAACTTCCCCCTTTAAGATTTCACTATCTAAATCTTGTCCCACAGTTTTAACTGATCACTTTCAAACTTTGCATTTATTCACCATTACATGAAGTTGGGTTTTCCTGAACATCTATATGGATCTACTATATTTGAAAGTTTTTATTTTTTCTTATTACATATTTTGCAATCTAAATCTTGTTTTGAGATATCCTCCCAGTTTTCAACTGATCTCTGTAATATTCATCATGACATGAGGTTGTTTTTTCCTGAACATTGATGGATTCTCCTTTATTTGGAAGAGTTATTGCCCCTTGCATATTTCACAATCTAAATTTTGTCCCAGTTCCAAACTGATCTCTTTCAAACTTTGTACATCCAATGACAAACAATTGTAAAGTTGTGATAGCCTTCACATCAGTTTTCTCAATTTTTCCTCACTAAATCTTGTAGTTTGTTCTAAATATTGCATCATTAGATCATCATAAACAAGAGGCCAAGAAGGCCTGTATCGCTCACCTGGCTTTCAGTAAATGCAAACCAAAAAGTTATGCGTACATGTGTAAGTTAAATAACATAAGATTTTCCAGTGTGGGATCTGCCGCAATATTGCCTTTAATAAACTCTTAGCTTTCTGATTCAAAAGATCATTCAGAGGAAATTTATTTGAAATTGGTTCATATTAAATATTATGCCCAGCAATTGTAGTGTTTTGTGTTGGGAAGTCTGCAAGGGGTGTGGCAGTCGCTAGGATCAAATCTGAAATCATTTTTGTGATCATCTCTTTACGCCAAGCAATTGTATATATAAGTTTTGGGATGGGGATCTCAACCGTTTAAGTGTTATGAATCAGGAGTCAAGACTGCAAGGGTATGGCAGACCCTTGGGTCAAATCCCATCATGATTGTGATCATCTCTTAATGCCAAGCAATTGTATACCATAGTTTTGGGGTATGGATCTAAACGGTTTGAAAGTTATGACTGAAGAGTTAAGTCTGCAAGGTCGTGGCAGACCCTGGAGTCAAAAATAAAATCATATTTGTGATCGTCTCTTTATGCTCAGCCATTGTATATATAGTTTTGGGGTGGGGATCTCAATCATTTAAAAGTTATTACTCAGAAGGTAAGCCTGCAAGGACGTGGCAGACTCTGGAGTCAAATCTACAATTATATTTATGATCGTATCTCTATGCTCAGTAATTGCATATATAGTTATTGGATGGGGATCTCAACCGTTTAAAAGTTTTGACTCAAGAGTTAAGTCTGCAAGGGAGTGGCAGACTCTTGGGTCAAATCTACAATCATACATGTGATTGTTTCTTTATGCTCAACAATTGTATATATATAGTTATGGGGTGGGGATCTCAAGTTAACCGTTTGAAATGACGTGACACACACATGTGTTGCACCTTTTAAATTTAGTACTAGATACAGCATGCCGAAAAAATGAATTAAACTGCACTATACAGCTGTTTCGTCCTCCTAAGACTCTTCAGTGATGCTTGGGCCAAAAGGTGGGAATCCAAAATATTTAAACTAATGTAGAAGCAGAAGGGTCAGGTGCCTAAAACCCTTTTAATTTATGAATTTAGAATTAATTTATGACTCAAGAGTTAAGTCTGCAAGGGAGTAGCAGACCCTGGGGTCAAAACTACAATCATATTTATGATCGTTTCTTTATGCTCAGCAATTGTATATATATCGTTTTGGGGTGGGGATCTCAACCATTTTAAAGTTATTGGGACATTTGAGCTTAATCGATTGATGGTAAGAGTAAGTAAGTGGAGACCTAAACGAAATATCTGGTAGACTTTTTTAAATAGGTTTCTAAAACCTTCATCAGCACACCGCGTGTCCATATGAAGTATTCTGTTCGTTTTGTTACTTAAAGCCCCTACCTGGGGGCGCCTTTGACGCCCGAGATGTACACAATGTATCATATAGGCCTAATGGTCATCGAACTACGTGCGCTCGCTTTAAGGCAGTGCCTATTTCATATTATTTTTACTGCTAAAACAATTACTTAATTCGATTTATATATTATTTTCAAATCAGTATCGTTCATTATCCGCGTTTGTATTTGTGTCATCATTTAATCGACATTGGCTGAACACCAAGTTTGAATAAAATTGGCCCAAATGTAAATAATTAGTCATTTGAGCGTTTGACGCAGGGGCATTCTCTATATAACTCGAAGCGAATCGACAAGATTCTTATTGAACAAGCGTGATCGATGGCGTCCCTAGTAAATCACGGTTACGGTTCGAAAACATTTGCTTTCCTACCCGAATGAAAAGCATTTTTGCTGGAAATGTGCATAAAGTAGGTTTTAATAGCAAATGTTAATATATAATGATTGTACCTCAAATTTGACTACCTATACGGTATGCCCGCAGTTGGCAACGAATATTTTCTATGGTGCGCATAAGCGCTCCTTCGTGAATATGTTCGTTGCCAACTGCGTGCATAATACCGTATACGCAGTCAAAATGAGGTACAATCCTTATATTTACATCATTATTAATTTTCAAGTGCTATACGAAGACAAAAACATTCGAAGCGGGTTGCTAAGATGGTAACTACGATGGCCGTGGTTGCTAATATAATATAGTCCCATTGAATTTCGTCAATATATTGGTAAGTTTAGAAAATACACAGTAAACAGCACTATTTTTCTTCATTACATCATTTGTAAATTTGGTATTAAATAATATTACAAGCATTTCGAATTTATTTCTTTATTTAGAACGGTCGTTATGTACACGCATTGACACAGTGATCTGGTTGTGACGCGGTCCGACGTCAGACGTCACACCTGTAAGGCGCAACCATGTTTCCGTTTACCGTCAAAGAGTTTCGAATGTGCATCACTGAAATCAAAAGTTTGCCAGAAACGGTTTATTGTATTATCAGACGGAATGGATTCCAAATATGTTCCAGTTACAAAATCTTGAAGGAACAAACAATGACCGTCAGCGAATATTTATTTTTCTGAAGCGGGAACGACGCCATATTTGAACACATATCCATTCGTCGAGCGTTTTTTCATTGCGTATACGGTAATTTATTCGCAGTCAGAGTTTACTAAGCCCAAGAAGGGAGTGATGTAAATATAGACAGATAATGTTTACTATGCTTAGTTGGAGATTGGCCAATACAGCTTTCGTAGCTTAACAGGCTCTTTCGAATGCAAAGCAATAGGTATCATTACGAGAAGATAACAATTTATCATATATTTGGTAATCGCTAACATCGACTTTCGTTCAATATTAATCAAAACTCATCCATTATTGATTTATATTTTCGTGACTCACTTTTGTCACGGAATAAGAGTGATACCTTTACAAGCATATTAATCACTATTTCGAGCAACTCCTGTTCAATTTTCCCGAAATAGTGATTAATTCTCTTGTAAAAAAAACAATAGAAATGCCATTTAGATGACACGTAGATGGTTATATAACGGGATATTGCAACACGAAGCGATACCAACATAAAAGCAAACATTTCAGAACAACTGATACCGCATAGCGGGAACTTTTCGCGGGCTCTAATTTGGCGATTTGGTGGGTCTGTATATAAATCGCCAAAATGTAATCCTTCAACAATAGGTTCCGTTCTGACCGCCATTTGCCTTCGTTATCTCCTGTTGCTCCGATAATTCCCGCGAGTAACGAGTGGTGCGTATTGTTGGTTGTTGACGAGCAAATATCAGAAGACAAGGACGATTTAATTTATTTTAGGTGTTTCTACCTATGCCATCAGTAATGCGTATACAATTCATTACATTACTTGTAGTAATAAGTTCTTGATTTATAATATTATTCAAAATATAAATGTTCAACGCAAAATTATTATATATATATTTAAGGGAAATCGCCAAATTTTAACTCGCCAAAATTTAACTTTCGGTTTTCTTGATCAAATCGCCAAATTTTACGACCGCTAAAATTTCTCGCTATACGATATGTATACTGACATTAATGCAGCCAATTCCAAGTGGTGAGGGAGTAGTCTTCGGCAACAGTGTTTTAGGCCTACGACATATATACCCTGGTAGCGCATTGTCACACTGAGCATCGTTCCATTTCCCATCCTAGGAAAAAACGAGTTTAGAAAGATGATAATTCAAGAGAATATAACGTTTTAAATAAAAAGTTGCATGGAAATATGCAAAAACAAAACTCATTTGGAATAAAAAAATACCTCTTGGAACTGTTATTTATCTTAAACTCTTTGTCAGATATTTCTGTTTTATCTAAAACTAAATTATAAATGAGGAACCAAGTTGTATTGATATTAGGTATGAACAGCTACATGTACTCGAATCAAGATAAGTTTGCGTTATGTGAAAATCACATTAAATATTTACATTATATGAATCATGCTTCAAATACATAGTTTCTCCCACAGATTTGATTTTGACATACTTGTTCAACAATTTATTCAAACAAATGACATTATCCTTGTTTTTAAATATGTTAACGACGTCATTTTGGGCTATTTATAAACTCTTTATTGCGAAATCTTGTTCAACTATAACTGTCACAAGGATGGCTGACTAACACCCCCGCAATCCGCAAAATAAAATCATGATCAGTTACCACGGCAACCAAAATTTTGGAATTTAAACAGCTGCAATGTACATTTACACATGTTCCCTAACATACCTGTGAAGTTTTATGAAAATTTGTCCACAAGTAGAGGAGGAGTTATGCGGATAATATGTGCCTACAGACAGACGGACGGACCGACGGAGGGACAGAAAACATGATTCCAGTCTACCTCCTCAACTTCGTTGCGAGGGTATCACTATTTCTTTTCAGATAAAATCAGGCTGAACAAATGTATGAAATTCAAAATAAAAAGGAACAGCATAATATACATTTACCATATTACAACTTTTCTAAACTGATGACTGATATATTTGGTGCAGTTTGTTTTACCTAAAGGTAAATAGATATACATTTTACCTAAAAGTACATATATATACATTTTACCTAAATGTTCATATATATACATTTTACCTAAATGTTCATATATATACATTTTACCTGAAGATACATAGATACACATTCTTCACGCCTTGTTCCGTAATTGTTGGGTTCTTTTTCCGCCCAGGAAGTGTATTTTACCGGGCTCCAGTCACTCCAACGAAACGTCATGTGATCTGATCTGTCATTTAAACCGATCCAGAATCCCCCGTATACAACTATGGTATATAAGAAGATTTTATTTTAAAATATTAAACTTTTAAAAGGGATAATGTATATGAAAATTTGTATAGACTACAAAATTACAACACAGGTTTTCAAAATGTGTTGTCCGGTGATGCAGTGGATAGAACAAGTTGGTTTTCTGTCACAATAGACCCTCCCCCAAACCTGCATAAACCTCCGGGCCCAACAAGACCTATTAATAAAAGTTACCTAATTTGTTCCATAATTGCAGAATGTATATTTAGTTTGACGTTAAATGGAGTTTGAATAAACGCAAAAATGAGTTAAAGTTCAAACACTACTATTCCGGGCTGCCACATGTCATCTTTCTGCAGCTTTGTGCTATGCCTTATGTGCTCACTTTTTATTTTTTCTATGTGGCAAAGTGTATAGCAATAAGTAGTTTGAAGTAAAAAGTAGACGATAACCTAATCACACTTACCACTGTCACAAATACCGCAGGACAAAGGACACTGGCTCAGCATCCAATCATGATTAAGGTCACACTCGCCTATTTTTGCCCATCTTGCACACTCTATGGTGTTATATAAATCTTTACAATCCTGTAGAAAAATATCTCTAACGTTGTACGAAATGGTTTTGTTTTATATAAATAAAATCAGAACTCATTGGACATACTCTAGAAAAACTGTTATCTTCATGGTCTGATTCATTTAATGATCGAATTATTTTTTTTAATTGGTCATATAACTTAAAATCAAGACAAATGTGAATGAAAAACAACCGAAACTACCTAAAAGAGACGTCACAATATCCTCATAACCGTTGCACCTTGTATAAACAATGCTATATGCACTTAAGACACATTTTCCTTTATAATTTTTATGCAAAGTCTGAAAGCATCACACTTGAGGTAAGATTTGGTTTACTTGATCGAAAATCTTGCACAATGAACCACCGAACTATCAGAAAGATATAATTTTTTTGTTCAAAGTAGGCAAAAACATTTGTCCAAAAGTTATCAGTTTATTAGCTCAGTAGGATATATAATTATATAAGATAAATCTTACCTGTATACAGATTTTACACGCTAGGTGGCAGTGCGTAGCCATCCACCTTGGGTTTGCTGTACACTCCCCTTGAGCTGCCCACTGGTCACACTGTGTATCGTTGTGATACATGTTGTAGCAATGAGCTGAAATAACAAAATAGTGTTTGTTTTTGTTACGCGTTTGATTTATAACTTGAATCAAGTTAAACAATAATTGTTTTAAGTACTTATTTTGAACGTAATAAAACATTATACAAGAAAAAAATGATTCAGTTCAGTAATTCAATTTCGGAATATCAATTACTTTTACATTTTTTTATTTTTCAACAATCTACGCCTTTTGATTTGTATAACTCTATTCGATGAACGTTTATATTAACAGCGGCGTTTGGTTCTGTATGACTAATATGTATTTAAACAACTGCTTTAAAGTAATGAAATAACGATTCATGTGCATATATGTATTTACATATCCTACGGTAATTTGTAAAATGAATGCCAATTGGCTACAGAAAAATTAAGCTTTAACCTTAAGTTCACTTTATACTGTACAACTTTTTATATATATATATCTTTTTATCTATTTTTATATATAGTTTTATCTTCACGGACTCAATATTCAATACTTTCCATACAAATCAGGTGTGTATGTTTCAAATAAGACGATGTTTTTGTAACATATCAGATAAAATATATATAACAGAATTTCGTAAACACTTATAGCAGAACCAATATTTGATACAAACAACTTACATTTTGGTAGCTGGCTAACAAGGAAATTCTGCTCATCTTGGTTATTTATAGTCGCGAGATCGCCACTCAGCAGACGGCAGTCTTTCTGTGCATCCAACCATTGCTTCCGCGTTCGTTTTACCATAAAGCAAGAATTCTGATAGGATTTCCAGCCGTCAGGGCATCCATAGTATTCATCATCTGTACACAAATCATAAACAGGTCGAATAAAAACGAGAACGATAAATGAACAGGTTGAATAAAAGAGAGGACGATACATGATCAGGTTGAATAAAAGAGAGGACGATAAATGAACAGGTTGAATATGATATATGAAGGATTTTTCTATTTCTAGATCCTCTCTAGGCATAATTTTTGTTCGGCCTTGAATAGTTCACCAAAGTGAGGCAGCCAGGGATGTTTGCCGCTGTCAAAATCCTCAACATGGTTATTCTTTTTATCTGGCTAACATTCTTTTGTCAACGTGCTGTCAGTATAAATACCTTTGCTGGATGTCTGCTATCACTATCACTCATACTTAATATGTCCATAGGAACATGTCCTTAAACATTGTTAACTTAAAAGGGCGTTTAAAATAATGTGAAATCGACTCGGACTAATTCTATGATGCATTGTTTTGTTTTTATGTCTTCGCGGTATCTTAATGGTCTTCTTCCATTTAACTATGTATTAACACTAGTTCTCAGTGTAGCTTCAGCTCTTTTGACAATGGCCCTGGTGCTTTAAGAATATAAAAATAAAATGAATGTTCATTTCACAACAATTAATAGTGGAACTATGGTAAAGCATTATTTTATTGTTCTTTGCATAGGAGCAAAATACGTGGCTTGTTTTTTTATTGATTTATTATCAAAAGTTATTGTTTTAATTTTTACAAGGTTCATTGAAACCGTTTGAATGTTAAAATATATAAGCTGTTATTTGTTCAAAATGTTTGATTTCCTGTCGTAATTTTGTTGTAAGAGTCAAAATGTAAAAACAATATGAACATAAGCTAGATGAGAAACTACATTATATAGTTTCAATGAGACAAAACTTACGGCTAGGTTTCGGTCCCATGGTAGGGCTTTTCGGCAGGACGGTAGAAACAGGAGCACCTTTTGTTCAGGGAATAAGATGAATATAATTAAAATATCAGTAGTACGTACATGTTTAATCAGGCTTCGTTATGAGGAAATACTGAACAGTTTATTAGAATGCTGATTTGTTTTATAAATAATGATGAAGCAATATGAAAGAGGTGAAAAAAGTAAAAAAAATATCAATAAACACGTCTGACTTTAACAGAAAAAACTCGTATTACCTACCTTAGCGACACACTGTATATACCATAATATTATTCAGTCATTTCTGTATTTAAATTATAGCGAAAATGCAAAGTACAGTTGCTTATTTTCAAAATGATTCACCATTACAAAATAGATAAGTAACTAAATTACACAGTATATACACATTGTATAAACACACGTATTTCGGCTGGTTGGAAATGGAAATGGAAATCATTTTATATTGCTTCAAGTAGCACTTTTGTAGCATTTTCTTAACAATGATTATATTTATTATAATTTAAATTTCTTAGTTGTTTCAAAGTATTTAGTGATAAGTAATATATGCATACACGCTTAGCTAATATTATTTAACTCTTACCCCTGGTACATATGAAATAATGCATATTTACATTTTTTTAGCTTATTATCAAAACAATGACAGTTCCTTTAAACTTGATCCATAATTAATTAGTTCCAGAGGTTATTTTCTTAAACGAGGTAGCAATATCTATTCATCACCTTGTTTCTTGCAGATAAATCCGTTTCTGTCATTGCACGAGTTGTCTTCCCATCTTGATGTCCTAACAATCAGGCTTACACATTCCTCCGTATTGTCACTGCTGTTTGGCTGACCTGTCACGTAATTAATTTAAAGGATATAACAATTTGCTATTAAAAGGTGAAAGTGCAGTATTGTATGTGTAAGTAATATGGCTTTGTATTTGACAATCGCTTTAATTCAACGACATTATATTTCAGATTCTACGAAGCTGCTGCTTCGTGTTTGCAATTGTTCATTATTCACATCTATGATTTATTAAATACACATGTTGTCAGAGAAACAGTAGTCTGTACGCTAGTACGCAGCTGAACGCACAAAACAAAACATATTAAAAAACAGTTGAGCTACTGCTTTGGTTTTGGCATAATGACCGTTTCCACGGAAATTATATATACATGGTAATTTTCATTTTAGATACCAAAAGAACTATCTATGTCATGTTTCCCTGATTTTATTTTTACAATATTCATAACGGAACCTTTAATACTCCTAAGAAAAAAAAATCAGAGAATAACAAAGCGTCAACACAACCATAATCCGAACTCAAAATCTATTAAACTAGAGGCAAATTAGGAACAAAGGAAATATTTACACGGAGACTCTCGTAAAGGCACAAGAGAATAAGACCAGGTATTCCGGAAGAGTAAACGTTTTCTGCTTCATCGAGAAGCAGGAATGTTACTATCAAGAAAGAGAAAGTTCACGATCGGAAAATCGAAATCGTCACGTTTATCATACAGCTTAGTAGTAAGTTGCCCATGTTGGTCATAGTTTAAGTAAAGATCGAGGTAAGAAGTTGATGTAGGAGAGTATGTTTTGTCTTTAATCTCAAGTTCAGTAGGGTATATACGATCAGCAAACTTAAACTAGGCTATATATGACGCGTTGATTTAATCGATAAAAAAATAAAACAATATATATTGTTAAATAAACATTACCGGGCTCCCAGTTAATAAACCGGAATGGTGATCCGTCCGCCCACTCCCATCCTCCCTGGTCATTCCGACTGTTGGCACTAATCCACAGGTTACTCGATCTCATTGATCTTATTCTTCCTGAAATCAACATCGTTTTGACTGATAAAAATATGTTTTATACGTTTGTAACATATTCAACTGTAAATGGATTCGTGATTAGGAATTGTTGGAGATTGTAGAATGCTAGCAGTTAGCGCCGAAATGGCAGCACCAGTTAAATACTCCCAATCGAGTTTGCATGGTTGCAAAGGTCTACGGACAGTAATATTTTGTTAACCGCTTCTCGGAGACGACCTTCGAACTAGGACGTGATAAAACGATAAATAAGAACTTAAGATTATCATTATTCTAGCTTTACAACGGCAAAACAAAATACCGAAAAAGGGGTTGCATTGATATATTTCATCGATTATATATACTTGCTACTTCTTTAGAAATTTAGGTCAGTCAATGTCTTGAAAAAAGTTACAAAGGTTCGTCCCATTTAGTATTCAAGCCCCATAGAAAAAGATAAATGTGAATTATTTGGTTTCTATAAGATGTTACTTCTTGAATCCAATCGCACTTGTTTCCAGTACAGCATCATACAAACCAATGGTTAATTTTATGCGTTACAAAAATGCAGTTACTGAAATACCCAATGTCATAATTATAGTAAACTAAAGCATAAAGAACATTGTGTTTCACATCGATCCGAGCCGAAACAGATTACCTCCTAGATAGAACTGCTCATGGGTTCCCTGAATGCTGGCAAGATGGCCTCCTGAAGCCTTGCAGTGATTTTCGGCTTCAATCCAAGTCCGTTTCTCGTCATTAAATTGATAACATAATCCAGAATAATGAGCTTCCTCGTAAAAAGGACCACACATTGAGCTCCAAGTCACTGAAAATACCATATTTTTCAACAAGTCATTAATATGTTCCTTCGATGATAATGTTCCAATACACTTTTCATCGAAAAGTTTTATAGCTACTTGGATGCGAATGCAGTATGACTTACTGCGAAGTGTTATTGTTAGATTTCCTTTCAAAACAATTTTAAAGTCCTCATAAATGTCCAAGTGACCATTTTGATAATGTTATATATAAAAAAAATATATACACAAACAGAAACATACCATTCATTTAGCAGCAAAGAGTATTTTACACTTTTATTTCTGAAGCTCACAACAATAAACTATTTAAAACATCAAAATGGTTGTTTTGTCGGTTGTAGATATTTCTTAATGGAAACTTCGTGAGATATGTCTATATGTCTTTTTTATGACATATTCAGCCGTTAAAAATATATCCTAAGAAAAATCAGATGATGATTCATTTGAACAAGCTTTACCGAGCATAATCTTACAGTGTGCGTGAATGAAGATCGTACATGTACACTGTAATGTTATCAGCTGTACGTTTTTGTTTTCCGAAAGCACTGTCATATTAACTCAACCACACTTCGTCCGTCAAACCATGCTCTTCGTCTTCTTTGATGGTGTCGTATTTCTTTTTCTTGATCAGATGCATCTGTTCCAATATTTCAATAGTCTCTTTCAGCTTCTTTCTTGTCTTGTCTTGTGACTCTGTTTTCGTCAGCCAATATTTGTTTACCGCGGCTACCTTACATTTGCGCTTCCGGTTCTATTTTTATACGAGCAATCATGTGATTTATTTTCGAATCATATGACCACTATCCTGCTCCCGGTTCCGTGCCGATTCGCAAGAAAACATAAGAAATGTTTTTTTTTAACATAGAAAACGATAATAAAAACATAGCTATGGTACTGATGTGCTAAGTAATAAATCTTGATATTAAATAAATATGTTATTGTTTGATAATCTAAACTGTTAAGGTTAAACAATTTATAGGAAATGTTTCATGTCGTACCATGTTGAGATTCCTATAATTAGTCAAATGGCGGCGGCGAAATTGAGCAGACGAGCACCAAATTTAGCCAAAAATGCCGTTTTAAGGTACTTTCTGGTTAACAAACACAACTGAGGCCTTGATGTTCCTTCTTAGAATAATATTTGCTTTCAGAAAATGTATTGCATTTATAAATTGGTCCAAACACGAGCAAATTATTATTATTATTATGTAAGATTATGTTATTAATAATAATGCAAGACGCGTCAGTTTATATGAATGTAGAAGTAAAAACTTTGTGAATTTGTTTAATCTATTTTGGATTCCTGTTCCGCTGCAGCGAAACGCCTCAGATCTCCACAGTATATTTGTGATATACAAATGTATAGAGTATTCGCCCCTTGATTTAGTTGCATAAAAGATGACGTAACATACACATATGCTGCACCTTTTAGTAATAGATACAGTATGCATAACAAATTAATTAAAATGTATCATACAGCTGTTTCGGCCTCCTAGTATTCTTCAGTGATGCTAGGGACCAAAAGGTGGAAAGGCGGAAGGGTCAGATGTGTAAAACCACTTTAATTTATGGATTTAGAAGTAAACTTCAAACTAGTATTGTATTAATTAAAATCGTGTACTACGAAAATGTGTATATGATTACCGTGCCCCTACTCAAATGAGATAACTGTGGCTATGGTGGCTCCAGCAAACTTCAGGGACTAAAACATTCACCAGCACAGTTTGCCACCCCCTATCATGCAAGATGACGTAGCACACACATAAGCTGCACCTTATAAATTCAGTTATTCACTGTAGTGAAGTGGGCGGGAGTAATGACCAGGTAAATGAAGTGCAGTTTGTTACAAGAGATCCCAGAGAGATCTTGGCGCCCACTTTCGATGATTTTTCATTCATTCTTAAAAAGATTATACTTTTCCGTTCTTATTTTAAGTTTTATTTATGTTTTTAATCTTAGATCTATGAATTTCTCTTGAAAAGTCATAATAGTTTGTAAAATTTTAAAAGGATCCGTACAGTTCTTCTCAGTTTGTGTCGGTTGTAAGAGGACTGAAAATCATTTCATACTGGTGCAGTCTTCAATATGTCACCGAACCCTCCTCTGAAAGTTGTCATTTGAATGTTGATGAGGCCTATACTCGGTGTAAGTATAAATCAGAAAATACCAGAGCGTCAACAAAACCATAATCTGAACTTAAAATCGATTCAACTAGGAACAAAGGACTGATTTACATAGAAACTCATGTAACAATCGAGCGAATAAGACCAGGTGTTCCGGAAGAGTAAGCTTTTTTGGATTCAAACACAACCAGTAAGAACACTAACCTTATTTATGTACCCCGGCTATGTCTAGATATGTTTTGACTGTAAATAGACCAACATAGCGGGTGTTGTTGATGAAGTAAAAAACGCTCAATCTCCCGGAACACCTGGTCTTATTCTCTTAAAGATGTTCAATGGTACATGTAAGTATGTACATTTTCCCTTTGTTCATCTTTGGCCCTAGTTTTGTCGAATTTGAGTTCACATAATAGTTTTGTTGACGCTTCGTTTATTTCTACTTTTTTTCACACTAAGATAAACTTACATATAGTTCCATATAAGTAATGGATATACGTACCTGGCGGATCAGTAGGTAAAGTCGTGGGCGCCGTTGTTGTTAAAGTGGTAGTTGGTATAGTTCTTATTGTTGAGACTAAAATATGAATACGATAATTGTAGGCAGTCTTTATTTCCGAAATGTAATCGTTTCTCCTATGATATCATGGTGCCTTAAAACGACATGATATTGTCTTTATCAACGATAAAGGGATTAACGACAAATAGAACGCGATTAAAAGAAATATTGAAATATCTTGAGGGGAACGAGGAAGCAAATGAAATGAGAACACTGTATCGAAGTTGTACTGTATATACAAAAGTTTCGCAATATTCACCAACAAACACACTAATTGAATATGATGTAGCAATTGTTTGAAACGCTTCCCTGGAACGAGTCATCTTGATATCCACAAGTGACCACATGAAAACCTACTCTATCAGTACGTTCAATTTTCATAAATGTATGATTCATCAATAAAGAAGACACAAGGGCTAGAATTTGCAAGTGTTCCTAGTCGTACAGGTCATAAAAAGTGTATCTGACAAAAAAAGGAGCAAACAAAGTTCGTTAATTGCAATGTTATGTACCGAAGGCCTTTTTGTTAACGACAGGCATATTTCAAAGTAATGTTAATCTGGGAGATTAAGTATAGCTCTGTCTGAAAGGAAACATATTTTATACTAGAAAAGTTAGCCCCGTCATGTTCTCACCAGTAACTATATTTGCCCTTCATAGTCAATTCCTATGTATATTATAATGCATGTGAAGGCGGAAAAGGCGACAAAAATAACTACAGCAAAACCTTCCCAGTAAACAGTTTGTAGCAGAATTTATATTTGAGATATGAGCGTAAGACTAACTTGATATCATTCTTTACTTGAAGTGCTCTAAAACGCAATAAACGACAGATTGTGTGTATCGGCTGTGTACATTAAACCAGTAATTAGCCTTAAAAATTACATTATGTAAGTGTTTCTCTCGTTGTGTATCTGATGTTTTGTCTCAACATTTGTTTTCTGTTTGTTTGTTTAGTATGGATTATAGAAGAATTCTAGTAACACAACTAAAGTGTTTTCATGTGACTTTTCGATAACTAGTACGGTGTGTACTCTGTTACCTTCGTCAGACAAATGATAAAATGCAATACCTCGTCCTGGTGTCTGGTCGAAACATTTAGGTGTTATTCATATATAAGCTATAAAACAATACCTCGTCTTTGTGTCTGATCGAAACATTTAGGTGTTATTCATATATAAGCTATAAAACAATACCTGGTCTTGGGGTTTGTATAGAAGCTGCAGGTCTATGCGTGGAAGTGGTAGTAGAGATTGTTGTGGTAGTGGTAAGCTGGGATTTACCAACACTTGTCACACATACAAAAGGAATCCTTTCGCCGCAGTCTAAATCCGACCTCCATTTACCATTACTGTCATCTGAAACGATAAACATTTCGCATAAGGATCCCTGTCCCACTGTACTGTTGCATCTCTTATATAAATAATTTTCCCTTAAGAATTTCGGCCCCCACTGTACTGTTACATCTCCTATATACTGTAACCTCTCCTTAAGGATCCTTGTCCCACTGTACTGTTGTATCTCCTATATACTGTAACCTCTCCTTAAGGATCCCTGTCCCACTGTACTGTTGTATCTCCTATTTACAGTAACCTCCCCTTAAGGATCCCTGTCCCATTGTACACAGGCAAAGTGTATTCATGTCAATTTGACCTAAAAAAATATTGACCTAAAATTGACCTGAAAATGACATGAAATTCAGGTCAATTTGACATGAAAATTTTCAGGTCAATTTCAGGTCATTTTCATGTCGATTTCAGGTCAATTTGACCTGAAAAAATCTTCATGTGAATTTCAGTTAAAATTTGACATGAAAAAATCTTAATGTGAATTTCAGGTAAACTTTGACATGATATAATCTTCATGTGAATTTCAGGAAAAATTTGACCTGATAAAATTTTCATGTGAATTTCAGGTAAAACTTTCAAACTGAAAAAAATCTCCACGTAAATCATGCATTTAAAATGTTAATGTCGATTTCAGATAAATTTGAGACCAGTATGACATTCAATTTATACCAGAGACGTGCTTCATACGTCTCTGTCTGTTTTAACTTAGCTTTAATTAAGGTGTCCTGTACTCTCAACTCCTGCAATTATAAATGCACGTTGAAAATGAAATTATGGGTCTTAAATGCATTGCTATATTAGATATTTTATGTTGTTTCCAGAACATATAGTTTTACAGTACACTTTTTATAAGATAAGATTAATGAAAATTCTGAAAGATCTGTGACTTAGTTTTTTTCTTATTTAGAGTCACCATGAGCCCTGTCAATAATTAAGATCCCTCAACGCAGGGATTTGTTTTCGTGAATAAACTCAGGTAAAACGGCAACAGTAACATACAAATGTACATGAAATCAATGTTTGGATGGACAATGATGTAGGCCTATCACAAATTGTACAAATCAAAGATTTCTGAAATCAAATGATGTCTTCAAATTGTAACGACCCTGTGCCTGAAAAGAATAATTAATATGGTGATATATTTGGCCCAATATCCAGGTGATAACATTTTGAAAATTATTTCACAATACTGTTTTTTATTGTTTAGTCCTTGACAAATATCTGCAAAAGAAATTATCCTCAAAATAAAAAAAAAACGCGCAACGTGAAACGTCGTGCTAATAAAATCACGACTTCCTGACGAAATGAAAAATTTAAAATTTGGACGCAGGCGGCGGTTTAATTCGAAAAAGGCAGACAAGCGACATGAGTCATCGTCGGAAACCCACACTACACTTCTCTGACGTTTGCAAACTGTACTGTTGTATCTCCTATACACAGTAACCTCCCCTTAAGGATCCCTGTCCCATTGTACTGTTGTATCTCTTATACACAGTAACCTCCCCTTACGGATCCCTGTCCCACTGTACTGTTGTATCTCCTATACACAGTAACCTCCCTTTAAGGATCCCTGTTCCATTGTACTGTTGTATCTCCTTATACTGTAACCTTCCCTTAAGGATCCCTGTCCCATTGTACTGTTGTATCTCCTATATACATTTACCTCCCCTTAAGGATCCCTGCACCACTGTACTTTTGTATCGCCTATATGCAGTAACCTCCCCTTAAGCATCTCTGTCCCACTGTACTGTTGCATCTCCTATATACAATAATCTTTCCTTAAGGATCCTTGTCACTCTGTTGTACTATGGTATTTCCTCCTATACACAATAACCTCCCCTCAAGAATCCCTGTCCCACTGTACTGTTGTATCACCTTTATACATTTACCTCCCCTAAAGGACCCCTGTCCCACTATATTGTTGCATCTCCTATATGCAGTAACATCCCATTAAAGTGGCAGCGGTGGTTGAGTGGTTAAGGTGTCCCGACATTCTACCATTAGCCCTCCACCTCTGGGTTGCGCGGTCGAATCCCACGTAGGGCAGTTGCCAGGTACTGACCGAAGGTCGGTGGTACTCCGGCTTTCCTCCACTTCCAAAATCTGGCACGTCCTTAAATGACCCTGGCTGTTAATAGGACGAAAAACAAAAATAAACCAAACCAAACATCCCCTTAATGATCATGTTCCACTGCACCATTTTATTTCCTATTCACAGTTATCTTCCCTTAAGGATCCCTGTTCCTCCGTTGTACTATGGTATTTCCTGTATATTCTTTTAAATATTCATTTTGTTCTTAAGAATGGTAACTTCCGTTAATAGCTTAATTGGTTTGTGTAAATAATATAAAAATGCAGTCCATGGTTTGTTTTCTGGTCTTGTCACGTTTATTTTGTTGTTATTTATTTAATCATTATTTTTCAAATCAAATTTCTGCGAAGCAATGCCTTCTTTTCAAAAATGACCCATCATCTAGGATGAATATCGCAAAAAAAACTAAATGTTAAAATCTAGTCACAGATATCAAGTTTGAATGATTATAACTGTTATATTTCGGTATGTTTGTTTTGTGTTTATTTGTGAAATCCTTTATAAAACGCATCATCTGTATTTATGTTATATTTACCTGCGTATATATAGACACAGGAGCGATCTGCCGACGATGTCCGACTAGAAGCTCCGGGTGCCCAATTGAAATAGGTAAGCTGGTCCAGCTGGTTTTCGGTCCATGTCCACATTGGTTGGTCAGTTAGAGATGACTGAATATTTCGACCTCCAAAAACAGTCCGAAACTATATACATTTGTACCTAACCGCTTGATAACAAGTGAACGTTATCACCTTTTTTATGCAAACAATACCTTTGTTTAAATCATGGAAAGGCAGTAACGCATCTATACGAGGGGTGTTCCAAAAATAATGTCATATAGCGGAAGTGCTTTTGTTCATTTTAATTTGCTCTGCCCTTCAAAATACTCTCCGCCAGCCAGAACACACCTTTTTAGCCGGTCAATCCATTTTTGGAAGCATTTTTCATACTCTTCAATGGGTACACCCATCAGACACTGATAAACAGCAGATCCAAGGGCATTTCTCGAATTGTATCTCCTTCCAGATAAATGAAATTTAAGTTTTGGAAAGAGAAAATAGTCGCAGGGGGCCAAGTCTGGCAAATATGGAGGGTGCGGAAGGACGGTAGCCTTTTCTGACTCCAAAAAGTCAGTCACAATACGTGCCTTGTGAGCGGGTGCATTATCATGCAAAAGTCGGACATACTTAAGTCCTGTTTTGGGGCGGCGACTTTTGTAGTAGTTCTTCAACTTTCTCAGAGCAACGTTTTTATAGAACTTGCCTGTGACCGTTCTGCCTTTTTGCACCGGTATTTGAATAGCTGGACCCTTATTAATGAAAAAATAGCATACAAAACCTTCTTTACCGTTCGTATTCGTTTGGCAATACTTGGGCTTTTGGCATTTTTAGTGGCCCATATTCGGTTGGCAACCTTCCGCTTTAGTTCAAAATAATACACCCAGGTCTCATCACCAGTGACTATATTATCAAAAGCCTTTTTACTATATTTTGGGTACATTTTGAGAATTTGTTTTGCCATTGTTACACGCGTCTTCTTTTGCTCATCCGTTAACAAATGGGGTATCCATCTTGCATTTATCTTTCTAACTTTTAGGTGTTTCTTCAAAATTGCATGAACTCTTGCTAACGACAAGTTTGTCATTCGAGCCAATTGTCTTACGGTGAATCGAGCATCAGTTTGGAGGATATTTCGGATTTTTTCTATGTTACCTTTAGTCGTAGTTGTTGCAGGACGACCTGGGTGAGCAGCATCTTTCAGTTGCTGCTGCCCATCACTAAATTTTTCTCTCATTTCAAGGTGTGTAATACTGGCCTGTCTAGGGCAATACACATATGATCGCTGTGGTTGTATTACACCCCTACCCATGCAATACAGCCATCGCGTGACGTCACAATGGCGCAACAATGTCGTGACGTCACGAGTTCGGTAAAATCTGATGCCGATGAAAAAAATGGCGACGTGATGAAATTAAAACCTTTCACGATATTTTAACCGTGTTCATTAGAAAGCTGAGATAATTTTTATTGCGCAAACTACGTTTGCAAATATGGGGTTTGCTTAATCACGCTGTATCATTTGTTTTCGTCAAAAACGCTAAAGGGAAAAGTTGAAATTTTCAAAATGGTGGCCAATCAAATGTATTTTCAAGGTATTTGAGCTTATTCAGGTATTTGAAATGAGAGAAAAATACTCTTTCATGACCAGGGGTGTAAGATAGGGAAATTCCACCCTCGGGATTTTAAAATTTGGCAAAACCCTCGGCAAAGCCTCGGGTTTTACCAAATTTGAAAACCCCTCGGGTGGAATTTCCCTATCTTACACCCTTGGTCATGAAAGAGTCTTATAATCTACCCACCTACAAACAGTCCTGTGAGACATTTGGCCCTCCCAATAAATGTCACACACCTCGCGGTGAATATCTACAGCCTTTATGCCGAGTAATGACCTACCTTTTATATAGGCCCTAATTTCAACAACATTTCAGCCCGTTTTCCTGTCATTTTGTGTCTAGTCTAACGAATAGGCTATGAAACGATGTACACTGTACCGAGGTCAGTGAACGTGTGGACGAGATATTTACCTGTGTCACGAGCCAGGGATCACTCAATCGACACGAAGTGGTTTTGTGCATAAATTGCACGATTTCCGCGAAATAAAGCACAGATGACATTATTTATGGAACACCCCTCGTATAGCAGCTATGCAAATTAATGTTATTACATGCCCAGTATATGTTAAAAGAAATACATACACATAAAACATGCTAGAAATAAGGGACTTTGTACAAACAAAATCAAATTTCGCGATGCCAAAGTGTCCAATTACGAATGGATAGGCTAGGATACTGCAAATTAACCGTCGTAAGCAGTATTTTATTTAACAAAACATTATCAACGAAATCAGTATATTACTTACGTGAAAGACCAGTCCATATTCTGTCTATACCAACTTTTTTCATCTGCCTCAAATAGCTGACCAGAAAAGTGTTCTCCGTTGAACTGTGAGAAAATACACAACAGAAAATCTTATTATGTAAGAGATTTCAATAAGTAAGAATTTAGCAATAGCCAAGTTGGGTAAAAAGAGTATTTACTTTATACAATGTAATTCATTATAGTTGATTTATGTAAAGATTATTTTACACAACCAAATTAATTATTATTACAAATAAGAGTATAGTTGAGTTTAGCGAATTACATGTTATAATGTTACTTGTGTAAAAAAAAACAGAGCATACAATGTAGTTTAGGGGATAGTACGTTGTTTTGAGTGGCTATACTGGCGAATCGCCAGTATAGACACACTATCCCCATTCTAACACTCATTGACAAATTTAATACGCTAATTTGTTTAGATACATTGTATTTCCTTGCTACAAGTACTTAGTAAAGTACTCTGTGAGCTTGCTGGTGACGTGTCTTTCTATAGCCATCTGACCAATCAGAAGGAAGCTTTCAAAAGTCGGTCATTTAGCCACGCCCATACATGTAGGCCTACTGGCGAGCGCTTGGTCTGGATGTTGACGAGGCGGAATATTTGGATTAAGTTTCTTCGTGAACGTATGTATACGACATACTTGGATTAACATTGACACAATAGCTACAATTCCATGTCAGTATGCATGCAAATATTTTCGTATCGACAAAATCGTGTGATATTTTCAAGATCTGTTAAAATTTTGTGCAGATGCACACGTCACAGTCACAGTGAAATGTTTGTTTTGATTCCTGATTAAGATGCCTAGGCTTCACATGGATGGAATTAACGTTTTATGAATAAATGGAGGTAAGAACATCATATGATTACGTTTTATTCTTAATTTATTCAGCTAATCCATTCAATCGGTCCTCTCTGCTCTGATGCTAACTTGACGTACGCCTATCATGCAGTGGAATGTTCATTGATAGACGATCCCCATCACGACGTCATTTTGTTTTGGGTAGAAACGGGGCGTGGCTTAAGCTCGATGGGAGGAGCTTGATACGATTGATCATGATTAATCATGATTCTGTCGCACATTAGAACATAGTCCATATCCAATCAAAACGCGTATTACAAACGTATCGAGTTAGAATATATAATAGAACTCCGCAAATTAACATATAATCACAGTTGATAACCATGCAAAAATAAGCCTTAAACGAAGTAAACCTGAGCGGTAACTAACAAGAAACTCAGGACAAAAAAATCCAAAGAATTGAAAATAATTCAGTTGGGGCCCATTTCAACAACAAACCGAAGGTAGAAGACGGTTCGAAATGGACGCGTGTTTACAAATAGCGTGTTTCAACTGCTGCTGTTCCGGTAACCGCGAATGAATTCATCTTGAATATTGCTGATATCAGTTTATCTTAGCTAAATCTATAAATATAATAAGTTATTAGGCTTGATTTTCGCTTCAAGTTTTGCCGAAAGTTACGTATATTGGGGCTTTAACAACAAAACCATAATCCGAACTCGAAATCGATTAAACTAGAGTCAAAATATAAACGAAGGAAAGATTAACATGGATAACCTCGTAAAAGTACAAGAGATTACGACCTGGTTTTCCGGAGGAGTAAGTGTCTTCTGCTTCATCGATGACACCCGCCATGTAACTCTTGGTCCTATCCAAGTAATAATCAGGTCCTCAAAATGAGAATCGAGTCATCATTGTCAACCACAACACATTAATGAGCATTCTCCAAAACGTCAGTCTTCATGTCACACAAAGATACAGAATATTTCTCATCAACATGCACCTCTCGAATCCCTGTATCGTAAGTTTGTTCGTTAGCAGCTGATATCTATCACGAAAATCTCGATATTCAGAGAAAGCCTTAGAATTACGAATCAACTGCGACATATAAAAACTTTACGAAATAAAGATTGCCATAAAAAAACCTGAACTTTATCATGAAGACTTCTGGGGTTGCGCTTACTTTCACCGTATGTACCCCTGGAACATGCAGAATCCTTACTGTTGACTAGTTCGATCCTTTAATACCCATCAAAAGAATATCGCGGTCGCGTGACGGTATATGTGATAGGCTTTGAAGCCAGTTGTCGTTGTTTTGTAATCTGATTGGTCTGGTTTATTTACGTCACACCAATCAAACAGATAGTCGTGACCTTTTGCTATAATATATTCCAGGTGCCGCGATTGGCTTGGTTTGGTTTGTTGTTACGTCCTATTAACATCCAGGATATTTTAACGACGTCCTCCCGGAATGCGATATGGATTGCAAGTGTAGAGTGCGTGTGTATTTAGGAGGCTGGGGGTATGTTCTTGGTAAGCCTTTTGCGATAGTCTGGATGTTTTGCCGATTTAAAGTGTAACCACACTGAAGTATACTGCCGGAGACCCCAGCAAAACACACCACCCGATTTAGAGAAAGTCAACAAGCAAGCTAAATTGCTTAATATAAGTAGGAAAACTTGTTTCATAATTGTTCTAAAATCAATCAAATTCACTAGAGAGCGTCCGTTAGAGTGATCCCCGGGGGTCGGGGATTACCTACCTCCTGATGTCCAGAAGTCGTCCCCCACTGACCAGGCGGTCACAGTAAGCACTAGCGCTGTACCAAGTATCCGGATTGAATACAGGTAAGTAACATCTGGACTGGTGCTGATCAAAACCACTGGGGCAAATACCTGGGAAGCAAATAAATCATATTCCAAAATAATAAGGAAATATAAAATTAATTGTACAATAAGTTATATAGGGACTTATTTCGTACAAGTATTTGACAAACAATGTATTAAAAATCGTTTGAAAAATAATCCTAGGGACAAAATAAATCAATTTTATATAATGTAATATTTTTATTTTGCAAATATTGCAAAACAATTGAAATTTCTGTATATTCTTCCATAAAGTTGCATTTTTGTCTGTAGAATTAATTTCTTAATGTTATATGGCATAAAAAATTGAAATAAGTAGCTTAATGTACGACGCCGAGTTATCGTGACATCGTTATCGTAAATCAGATTGTGATCATGTTAGCTGCCAATGTTTAAGCACTTACAACAAACTGATCAATAATTATGTTTTTAATGCAAGACAAGAAGATGAAGGGAAGTTCTGGAGTTTCTATTACAGCAAGCTGTATCAACAACATTCATACCATACCTTCCGCTTTCCGACAAATATATGACAAGCCCTGGTCACAGCTCTCGGCATACCACGAGTTAGTGCCCTTGGCTGTAGCATTCACGGCGACACAGGGCTGACTGTCCGTTCTACCGAAGTGTGAGAAATGTTATTCATAACATCCGAAGTGATTACATTATAATTTTTTGCTTTTCAATAATTTTAAGAATTATCATTTTCGACCGCCATATTTAACCGAAGCCAATATATTAAGCTTCAAGCTAATAATTATTACAGTTTGCAAGTAAGAAAACGCCAAAGCATAAAATCCAAGAACTTGCTGTCCTCATATAAAGAAAAACAAACTCAATGATGTCACATAAGTTGTTTCCGAAAAAGTAATAGGAATATGATAACTCGGTTTTTATGATACCGATATATAATAACCTAGTTTTAGGTCGTGTCAACGTGGTGCACAAATTATTATCCATGGTTTTAGGGTTGTTTCATTGCAATCTCAGCTCACAAGGGAGCACACAGCCGGTGCTTTAATTTAGGCGCTCAGGCCTTATATTTGACAACTCTAGCACTACCAAATGGTGTACTCATTAAGCAGAGTTAAGAGTCTGGTTCTAGGATTCAACAGTGTCGTGACGTGACTCGAACTCGTAGCATTTCGGTCATGGTGTTAAGTGTTAAGATTAATACTATATTAAATTTTCGATGCATTACATTTTGAAGTTGCAAATGTTATTTGCACACTCTTGTAGTATTTTTAGAATGCATTACTTGTTAAACTAACATATATACCACCGACTTCGTTATCTCGAACTCGCACAACCCGAAGATCCCGGTAAATTGAAAGCATTTCGTCCACACGAACTCGCTTAACCTGAATGTTCGGTTCGACCTCCTTTCTACCTTCTGTTCTAAATATTGGAAAAAGCATGACTTTCTGAAATATTCTTAGAATAATGTATACTTTTGTACTTCTGTTATACTTCAGAAATCGTGATCTTCTAAAATACAAAGTATGTTTCATAAATCATGTATCTTAAAATTTTTTAATCATCACAAACATTACTTTGAAGATATTTGAGGACTCGTGCACTTCTAAAATATTTCAAGGATCATGAACTGACAAAATAATTTCAGAATCAGGTATTTTTGAAATACTTGATTGAATAACGACATATTTTAGTCACCTAGAGGATCTGTAATGATTTTCCCTTCGTATTAGAGTTATGATACGAATTGTGATTTTTTTCAATATTGCGAGCCTCTTGCGAGGAAAAATGAAATATCATATGACGTTTACCATCGTTCCACATCACCAGTTGAGTTTCTGTTTGTCGTCATCGTCAGCTTATTTCATTGTGGTGCAACCCACACCCTCGAAGTATGTCAAATATACCGACGAGAGAAGAAATGCAATGTCACTTAATCAGATGTTTTAGACTCTTTAAATCATTTACAACCGATACATTGTCCCTAGCAATTAGAAACAACGTTCAAAGTCTTTTATTTTGAATAGTGCCTGAGCGACTGTTCTTGATGTGACGTTTGCGTGACGTCACTTGGCGCGAAAATTGAGATTCTGTTCTCTACTCACTGTCACCGTCATGTTGTTACACGTGTGGTGTAATAGCTTTATAACACTGTAAATCACGGTAGCCATATGATAAATATGTTTATGATTTTTTTCAAAGAGTATATTTCATAAGAGTAGGCTAGGAAAACTTACCCTACAGAACCGTTTGTGATTTTCTACAGAAAGTAGGGGTCTAAACCCGAAATCTTTTAGTCAACTGCATGTTGGCTCAATTCACTTTGAAAAAAACTAACGTGTTACATTGTATATATACGTCTACAATGTCATACTGTACCCAAAATCAGGAGATGTTTGCCAGTACTGCATGGACGCTGGGGAGAGTTTGGTGTTGTTTGTCAGAACCCATGTCTGATGGTATAAAAGGCATATAAGTCAAATAGCAACATATTGGTCAGGGTTAATACTTTAATTAAGGGAAGAGATTAGTTTCATACATCGCTTACATACATGTAAAATTACCGCTAATATTTGTAAGTTTACAGTATTCAAGAGCAGCAAAAACAATATCTGTATCCTGCAAAGGGTCCATGGACTTCGGGCATATTGGACAAATAGATGAAGCTGTACAAGATAGCTCAC
This sequence comes from Mimachlamys varia, assembly GCA_947623455.1. Taxonomy (NCBI): domain Eukaryota; kingdom Metazoa; phylum Mollusca; class Bivalvia; order Pectinida; family Pectinidae; genus Mimachlamys; species Mimachlamys varia. The sequence continues at coordinate 44,078,787 of OX392533.1, forward strand.
TACATCCACATACTCACGTTTTTAACCATGTGTAGGCCTATCCATGCATTTCGTGCACTGGTTACCATTGTAGCCATATGGTTTACCGCATTCTGTTCGCCATCATTCGTAACCGTTGCTAAATTGGCATCCATGTCCAGACACGATTGTCTAACAGGTAAAAAAGAAATACAGACATTCAACGGTCACTCGGAGATTACAATAATAGTGCGGGTGGTGATACCCTAAAATCTCGAGAATAAGCCGCGGCTTATTTTCTTTTTCGGTAAGGAATCCCAGTCTTATTTTCGAAGGCAGGCCTATTTTCAAGGCAGTCATATTTTCGAAGTCATTTATCCCGTAAGGTAAGTAAGGCTTAATTACGAGACCGTCGTTCTTTCGAAACCTCTCAACATCATCAATGATTTAAAAGATATTTAATTTTGCCGTCTGAATGATCAACTCTGTGTGAATATTCTACTTTCACTTTCCAATATATTCGAAAACATGTAGAAGAACTATAGCTATACGTCATACCAGCTAATGACACTGTACATTAATAGTCATTAAGATGCAGCAATCGATAAAACAAATATCAGGATTAACTTTATGTTGCACTTAAAACGTGAATAACATTTTGTCCCACACGCGTATTATTTGCCGTCTTGCATATGACATAGAAACTATAACAAATTAATGCACAAAATATTGATTTTTAACAAAGATCAAACATCCATTTTTAACGAAAATGGTGTATATTTTGTAATATGGTAAAGCAGTCGTCTTAAATTGTTTACGATCGTAACATGAACTCTGGAACGATTTCCATCATCATGTTGGCCGATCGGATTTTGTTCCGATTTTGAGCTCCGATGTTCGCATTTTTTTAACGGCGATAAGCCTTTGTGGAAATCAACTAGCTAATGCAGTAGAGAAACTAATGCTTAAATGATTAAAATAGTGTCTTCCTTCTGACGTAACAATTTCCAGGAAACGGGATTTTTTTCTGAAAACATGTTAAGATAACTAATATGCCTGTTTTTCGTTTGATAATTCATTGATCGAATACTAACTGTCCTACAGTTTAAGATAATAACACTAGCTTAATATGTGGCTAAAATGACGACTCATAGAACGATATTTCTTTAAAGTTCATTAATTATTAGTTAATCGCCTTCAACAAATAACAAGAAAGAGACGAATGCGAATATGACAGTAAGACCAAGTGCGAACACATTTACCTCAATATACTGATGTTGTGCTTTATTTTATATCCTCAGATTAAGATTGGTGGCTGTGAAAGTAAGATTCCGTAACATTTAGAACATTAAGGTCCCTGGCTCTTTATCATGATAATTGATTTGGTTTGGTTTTATTGCTTTTACGTCCAAGATCATTGAAGGACGACCTCCCGGTGTATGTGATGTGGGTGTGTAAGGACGACCTCCCGGTGTATGTGATGTGGGTGTGTAAGGACGACCTCCCGGTGTATGTGATGTGGGTGTGTAAGGACGGCCCCCCGGTGTATGCGATGTGGGTGTGTGTAAGGACGGCCTCCCGGTGTATGTGATGTGGGTGTGTAAGGACGGCCCCCCGGTGTATGCGATGTGGGTGTGTAAGGACGGCCCCCGGTGTATGCGATGTGGGTGTGTGTAAGGACGACCTCCCGGTGTATGTGATGTGGGTGTGTAAGGACGGCCTCCCGGTGTATGTGATGTTGGTGTGTAAGGACGACCTCCCGGTGAATGCGATGTGGGTGTGTGTAAGGACGACCTCCCGGTGTATGTGATGTGGGTGTGTAAGGACGGCCTCCCGGTGTATGTGATGTGGGTGTGTAAGGACGACCTCCCGGTGAATGCGATGTGGGTGTGTAAGGACGACCTACCGGTGTATGTGATGTGGGTGTGTAAGGACGGCCTCCCGGTGTATGTGATGTGGGTGTGTAAGGACGGCCTCCCTGTGTATGTGATGTGGGTGTGTAAGGACGACCTCCCGGTGAATGCGATGTGGGTGTGTAAGGACGACCTCCCGGTGAATGCGATGTGAGTGTGTGTAAGGACGGCCTCCCGGTGTATGTGATGTGGGTGTGTGTAAGGACGGCCTCCCCGGTGTATGTGATGTGGGTGTGTAAGGACGGCCTCCCGGTGTATGTGATGTGGGTGTGTAAGGACGGCCTCCCGGTGTATGTGATGTGGGTGTGTAAGGACGGCCCCCCGGTGTATGTGATGTGGGTGTGTAAGGACGGCCTCCCGGTGTATGTGATGTGGGTGTGTAAGGACGGCCTCCCGGTGTATGTGATGTGGGTGTGTAAGGACGGCCTCCCGGTGTATGTGATGTGGGTGTGTAAGGACGACCTCCCGGTGTATGTGATGTGGGTGTGTGTGTTTTGTGCGTGTGTATAATATTCGTGTCAGCCACTTTGTGATAGTCCGGGCATTGAAGACATGCAGTAAACAGACATAATCAACATTCAATGCATTCACTACAACATTTGTTACCATAATTATTAATTTGTGCACTGTTAATTCGTTTTTATAGCGTTGTAGTTCCCTTTAACGTTTTAAATGTTTAGACCCAGAAAGATCATTCTGAAATATAGCACACATTTTATTTACATAAGAATATCTTACAATGTAGCTATTATTTGACCTAATCAATGGAGTATGCCTTCTGCTACATTTTTGAACTGATCCCATAGTTGGAAATGATGGTTGGAAAGAGTTTCCACTGCAATCATACTGTATACAAAGTTTAAGCAAGGATCAACTATGCTATCTGACCATTGTAGTTAAGCAGCCATGACCTTGACATTTGATCAGATCATCCTGAGGTAAACATGTTAAATATGAGTTTGACCTGTATTCTAATGAACTTGAGGTTTGATAAACTATTTTACGTGTAATGAGATACAATGAGGAACCGTTGGCTTCGCCTTGACGTACACCTTTGTTGCATTCCACCCCAAGTTATCGACCTAAAAATTAATAGGGGTCATCTGTCACTAATGACCAACCAGCATATAAAATATCATAGCAGTCAAGTAGAGGTTCTTAAGATATTGATATTGGGCAATATGTGGTATCCCGACCGACCGATTGACAGACGGATCTGGACCGACACCTCACGGAGCAACAGAAAGTCATTCGTATTCGGCTCTAAGCAAACAAATAAGGCACTGGCACATTTTCCTATTCAAGCAGTCCTGTCAACTTTATCGTTGTATCCCCCCCCCCTCAAGAATATTTGTTCATTTTTTTAAATGCTAGGGAAGCAATCACTTAAAAACTTAAGTGAAAATGTCACTTTTAAGACATTTATCTTGTTAAAGATTGCCTGAGTCAGTATGACTGAAAAACTTTCTTATACATACCTTGCCTGATTGTATGGTCTATACGCTGGTATATATTTATAACATGATCCAGCGTAGTACTGCCATCCAGTATCAACGTCACATGTCAGAGGGATTACTGGTGGTCAAAATAAATAAACAAATTAAACTTGTTTTCATATACATTTTTGGAACAGAGAGTTCATAACATGGCAGAAAATACAAAGATATAGAGGTTACACAACGAGTGGTTGTTGGATATGGAATTTATTTCACTCTTGTTAATTATTTTTTTAAAGTTACAAAAGACACTCGCTAAAGCTCGTGTCTTTTGTAACTTTTAAAAAATAATTAACTCGAGTGAAATAAATTCCATATCCAATAACCACGAGTCGTGTGACCTGTTTCTACCACAATATTAAATCGGCAGGGTCAGTGTTGATTTTCAACTTCAAAGTACAACTTATGGATTTTAACCAAATTTCGCCAGAAAAATCCTTTAGGGAAGGGAAACAGAATTTGCATAAATAATGACTCTTTTTCTTAAGGGGCCTGAAGGACGGGCCAAATAGGGGAAATAGAGGTAATTCATTTAAATCGGTACTAGTCATACAGTTTTGAATGGATTTTAACCAAATTTGGCCAGAAACATCCTTTGGGAAGATGAACAGATTTTGCATAAATGGTGATTTGGGTCTAGAGGGGCGGGCCCAAAAGGGTAAATAGACGGAAAGCCCTTAAAATCACTACTTTTTATTAGGTACTGAATTGATTTTAACCCCATTTTGTAAAAAACATCATTTAGGGACACCAAACAGATTTTGCATAAATGGTGACTCAAACCCGGTTAAACCTGTTAAAGCTATACTTGTTTAACTTAAAGGTGCTGTTGCAGGAATGCTCTAAAACAGCCCACGAAGGAAATCAATCCTTTACCTAATGCCCAAATAGACATATCTATGGGGCATCTGATAGTACATATGAAAACCTTGTTCCGTTCCGAACATGCCAGAAAGAGGCCATTTTGTACCAAAGTCGTAAATACTCACAAGCACACTTTATAAAGTATTTATAAGGTCAAAATGTTATTTGTTTGTAAGGAAAATTTTACTGAAATTACATTTATATATCGGGCAACGTAATCGGATATCGATTGTATGAATCTTTTCGTTAGTTTCTGTGAAATTTGACATCAAACATAAAAATGATATTTCTCATATGCACGTTTAAACGGCATTTTGTCTAATTCAAACCCCGAGTACTATCGAATTTTGTCGATAGAAAATATCTCCATTCATTTGTGTAATCCATGAAAAAAAAATTGCGTTTCAGAATTGCTGGATATGCCTTTGTTTTTGAAACTTCTATTAGTCAACCCCCCCCATAAATCTTCATATAGATCAAAGTGCTGAAAGCACTGCATGCTAGTAACAATTTTCCTATCTCCATGACTTTGTTGTACAACTAATGTGCCTTGTTCTTGCTCATTCAGCTCATCATGTATTATTTTTTTATTTAAAACTTAATATCATATATATATGAGTATTATGTTTCTTCACAGTTACATTCTAGACACTGTCGATCATTTTTGAAGAGTGACAATGACGCTACGTTGTGTATTTCAGAAACATTCAATGTAGTATCTTCCCTACATTCTAGATTATATGTATTAGCATTTACTTCATCAGTGGCATAAACTTGGTTGGTCGAAGTGGTTTTCGAGACTGCCTATGGACATAGACCCCAAGGTAGATGAGAACACTGGCGATATGAGCACACATACCAACAGTCCTCTGACCGGTTGGACACGTACAGTAGTAATTCTGTATTGGTGGTTGTTCGGTAACCGAGTACTGGATCCATATGTTGTATTTCGTTTGCGATTGATGACGAGATCGGATTTGACATCGAATCAGGTCAGAAGAGTGTTGGTATGCCATGACTTCATAATCTCCATCTGCTGTGAAATGTTCCGATATGTATCCGAGGGCCAACTTCACCTGGTATGTCCCACATGCCAGAGTTTCTAGATATTCTTGGTCAAGCCGTGAGAACTCGAGCTGGGCTACCTCTAGCTTCTGCCATTGGGATTTGGCTCTCCGTGATAGGTCTGGCTCTTTCTCAACACGCTCTGCTAGGATGTTGGACTTGTTTAGAAGTGACTTCATCTCCAGAGCAACTTTTTCATCTTCGGCTGCTTTTGTTGATGAAGGCTGAAAATGGGTCTACGTAGCCAATTCAGACATGCCGTGACACTTTTCAGAAGACTTTCGAGATTTTTGTTGAAGTAGTTTGATGTGAGTTCAGTTTAAATAAATCTGAATTGCTTGAAACGAGAGTGATAACTTTCGACCACCCCTCTTGTTTTAGTGCTACACCTGTCTGTGTTTGCCTCTAAACCATCATGTTGACTCCGTCCAGGTGTGGGAAATGTCGGCATGTGAGTCTCGTATCCCTCGTCTCATAGTGTGCTCAAAATGTCTCGGAAACCCCTGTCTACAATTACCTGATCATCATCCTCTAGGATACTTGACAGACTTTGTAATGAGGTAAGTATCTTGTCAGTGATTTCGGCGTCATTATCACTACCAAGAAATGGACCGACAGTGTCGAGAACGTAACCGTTAGGGAACACAATACTCATAAACTTCACGAAGTTGCGGTTTTTTGACCGCAGTAACTTTTCCGCTGAAACTCATGTTCTTCACTTTTGCCAATATATATATGTACCATTCAATATTACAGTGACTTTGTTGCCGAAGAATGTTTTTGTGAAAACTGTATTGTGATCCAACGCTTGCGCCCTAGACACGTGATTCGGTCCAAGATGTGCGGGAACTACGGCTTGATTTAGAGCATGTGTAACGATCTTGAAAATTCTGCTGACGCTCGATTTGTGAATGCAGAAAAGAGAAACAAACTGAGTGTTTTGAGTCTAACCCAAAACAGCAGAAGGGCATTCTTAGATGGATGACAATGCTTTTGTACCAGTAATATGTTCGGAACATGCATCGTGTATTTGATTGAATTGTTACAATCCCAGCCTGTTCAAGCTTGACAATCTTCATCATCCATGTTGTCGAAGTTTAATACAAGCGGTGACAAGTTATTGGACATGTTCTGTATGGTTTTGAGTAAATCGTGGATAACAGCTGGTGACTTGGTGGCTAAGTGATAAACAAGTTTATCCCTCCTTGTCAAAACCGGCTAAATGTCAGGAATGATATCCTTACCAATAAGATGACTTGAACACACCCTGGAATTCTCAGGCATGTACAGTTTATGTTTGATAAGCAGCTGGTGTCTTGCTTTCTCACTGATGCAGCTAGAACTCTTCATGTTGTAAGTTCGACAAATGCTACATTTTCTGTTCGAAGAAGGAGCATAGTATAAATCATCTACAGAAAGATACCCGTCCAGAGTTTCAGATTCGTCAACAGAATCATCATTGTCTACGGTAGCTTTTTTCCGTTCCGGTTCATTGCCATTCTCGGATGCAGGACGTTTCTTGAGGTATCTGAGTAAGCATTTTTGACACATCTTTGCTTCTGTTGATTCAGGCAGTATGACACCTTCAGAAAGGAGAACATCTTTCATCGAGTTCTAAATTTTTCGCGGATTTTTACCATCGCCAATCTGGTTGTACTTGAACTTAACTTTACATCCCAACCCAACGTAGGAGTTCTCCATTTTCCTATTTGAGACAAAGACAACTTTACTACAGAATAACTGAACTAAATAAAATTGTAAAACGTAACAGCAATTATAACAACACGTCGAGCAATATTCGCGGTGAGTAGTCAAAAGACCAAGTGGCAAAGGGAACTTTTGTGTGGCACACCCCAACGGAGGAGAAGTACTGAAGAGGAAGATGGTCAAGTGAGAAAAATGATGAAACATACTACTATACGTTTGTTAAACATAGTAGAACATAATACATTGCCATGGACATTGTATCAAATAATTTTCATAATAAATCAATATGTTGTATTATTGTGTACGACAAGGACCACTTGTATCGCCCGTGCATTTATTCCACATACATTTTTCAACATTGAATTACTGCCCTTATCCAGTGATTCGACACGACTTTCTTTTGCTGGTATACAGAGGGATAGCCAAATATGTTTTTAAAACACTAACATCGATAGTACTCGCATATTATCGTGCCAAATTTGCTGCTTGATTTTAAAAATGGTATTTTGAATGTGATGAAAATTTTCGAATTTTAGTTTTCTACATCATCTTGTACTAAACTCGTTTGTTTTTTCATGGTCAACTGTTTATCATTTTAAACTACAATGTATGTACAATACCTAGTCGTGAGAAAACCTCTCAGTGACAAACAGAAATACCACTTATGGGTCTGTGAAAAACACAGGTATGCTTGTAAACGAAAAAGTGAAGTAGATGACTCTATGGGCGCGCTTATGGGTCAAGTGGAAAATAACATCTTCTTCCATATGTATTTTTCATAGCTTTAATGGAAAATATAGTCGATTTCAAGAAATCGCTGTGGGCAGTTCTGCAACAGCACATTTGGTTGTGATCCCCACCCTCTAACAATATAAACCATTGCTTGGTATAAAGAGCCAAAAACAATCCTGATATCATGATTGGATCACAGGGTATGTCGCTCCCCTACAGTCATAACGTTTCAAACAGTTGGGATCCCCACCCCAAAACTATATATACTACAATTGATTGGTATAAAATTACAATCACAATCATGATATTATGATTTTTCTCTGGGAATGCCACACCCTTGCAGACTTAACTTCTGTGTCATAACTTTCAAATGATTGAGATCCCAACCCTAAAACCATATATACAGTTTTTAGGCATAAAGAGACAATCACAATCATGATATAGATTTGATCCAAGGATCTGCCATGCTCTTACAGACTTCCCATCTAATAACTATACACTTACTTGGCATAAAGAAAAGAACACAATCATGATATCAGCATTGATGTCAGGGTCTTGCCTTAGTCAAATTGAACTTGAAAATAGTTGAGATACCCCACCCATAAACCAAACTTAAATTAATACAGAATACAGATATGCTTCAAGGATTGGTCTTTGAGTATGTCCCTTCATGTGATCTTTTTGGTAAATACTTTACCATGATTAACTAGATACCAATGTATCCAGGTGAGCGATACAGGTCCTCTGGGCCTCTTGTTACCGACTGCAGGACATCTTCATACAATATTTTCCAAATTTGTAATCCGAAATGTATGAATGTTTGAATTGACAAAATAGTAACAGTTGTTAGCAGATTTAACACTTAATAAAAAACGTTCTGTTCTTTTTTTTAATATTGAGCGGATGAAAAGAAAACACGATTTTTCTCTATAAAACCATCATAAAAATAGGGGATTAGTGTGGTTCAGTTTTGTCCCTTTACTAGATTAATGTATTTGTGTTATTCTTCAAAATTGCCGTTTCAAAAACGAAACAAACTCTCCAGTTACACTAAATATATGGAAAAAAAATACTAAAGTTGTATAGTTATCCACTAGGTTGCATAATATTTCCATAATATTGAGCATTATAAAGTTGTCCAGCAAAGATGAGCTTGCTATAATTACAAATGGAGAAAAACAGATGTTTTTAAGAAATCGATCTAGCATCGAAAATGTGAAATTTTGACTTTTCGCGAAGTGCAAAAATTACACAGAAAAACGCATTTCCAAAATGGCCGCCAAATTGGTAACTTTTTAAAATTCATGTAAAAAAGTTCTACAAACAATATACACCTATATTGTTGACACAATTTTCGGATACTTATATGCTATTAAAATTGATCATACTTTCTTATACATAAAATCTTACCTTGTTCAAGGACACAGGGACATGAGAATTTGTTGCAGCTAGTTTTGGACCTAATTCAGTGTATTTAGACCATTTTTACAATTTTTGGGGAATTAAATCAATTTTCGATAAAAAAGCCCCCCCCCCCCTACAAACTTCATGAATTCTCCTTCCGCAGACATAATCTCCATTTCTTCCAAAACACACACCAATTTCCCTAAATCTTTTTATAGAACTATACTAACAATTTGATTTATACTGACTCAAATCGAACATGGAAATAAACATGAACAAATCTTCTCTTCATAATAAATTGCTTTTTTTGTGACTAATTCTTTTTCATAATATGTATGCAAACTCACTAGTCCTTGACTGCCCACAAGAGCTCATTTTTGGCCTTATTCTTGAACTCTTTTTCTTTGGAGTTTCATAGTAAAGAATTGACCTCTATTCACGCTAGCACCAATGCCTCCTTATCCTTATCTTTCAGATGACAAATTTTCTTCGTCCTCTTCTAGGCAGTCTTCATTATGCTTGGCCCAGCTTCTTCAAATCCGTCAACCCACCTGTATCATCACCGTCCTCATCGTCATCTTCAGCTGCAACAGCCACGTCATCACCACCTTGTTCATGCTGAGTTTGTATTTTCACGTGTATGAATTTCAGCATCATCAGACGTCTGTGTCTTTTTCTTTTGTAGGCACATTCATTTTGCTAATATTTGCTTTATGGAGATCGAAGTGCAACTTTTCGAGAACTGGTAATGTATACACTTTGTTATTTCTTGCACGTGCGCATTTATGTCCGTAAGGTGTTCGGTTTGTCAGGAATGCATCCTGTACGCACTCGCCTTGGTCGGTTCATGTTTGTTGTTCGTCACTCATTCGGAGACACTCGGCTGGTTGAACTGTATCCGTGCATTACATGTTCGTTATCGGTATGTTTCAACCCTTACACGGTGCATGTACATATATTTACACCTCTTCCCTCTTGAGCTTAGTAAACTCTGACTGCGAAAAAATTAGTGTATACGCAATGAAAAAAAGCTCGGCAGATTGATATTTGTTCAAGTATGGCGTCGTTCACGCTTCAAAACAATAACTATTTGCTGACGGCCATTGTTTGGTTACTTCAAGATTTTGAAACATGTATTGAACCCATTTCCGCCGATTATACAATAAAAGGTTTCTAGAAAACTTTTGATTTCAATGGATGTGCATTCGAAATTTTTTGACGGTAACGCAAACACGGCGGCGCCCAGCAGCTTTGACATCCGACGTCGGACCGCGTCACAACCAGATCACTGTGTCAATGCGTGTACATAACGACCGTTAAGAATAAACAGATAAAGTGCAAGTAATATTATTTAATACAAAATTTACAAATGATTTAATGAAGAAAAATAGTGCTGTTCACTGTGTATTTTCTAAACTTAGCAATACATCGATGAAGATTCAGTGGTACTATATTATTTTAGCAACCACGGCCATCATAGTTACCAGCTTAGCAACCCGCTGTGAATGTTTGTTACTTCGTATAACACTTGAAAATTAATCATTATGTAAATATAAGGTATATATACGCCAGCAGTGTTTTTTACCGGTCTGACAACTTTGCCACCGGATAACACAACTTCCTATACGTTGATGTTTACACAGCCATTGTTTCTTCACGTGAATTTCATGTGAAAAATTTCACGTGAATTTCATGTGAATTTCACGTGAAAAAAGTCTTGGTTTTGTATATAAAAAAATGACGAAAAATCATTTAAAATTTTTCAAACACTTCTTCTCAGTAACTAAAGGTCCCAGGATAAGGCTATTCTGCTGGTAGTATCACTATGCAGCGACGAATGAATAACAAGTTTGTTCATTGACCCTCTTAGGTACAATTTAACCAGAGGCATGTACATGTACCAGGTAGGAGATGACATATCGAAGTCTCAAATGACTCAATATAGGAATTCATTTTTGAATGGTTATAGACTTCTATATAAAACACAAATTCTTGTTCATCTTTACAAAATCATCTAGCTTTGTTCAATTTAATTTTTAATATGATTTGGAATAGAACAGGACCAGGGGAATACTGTAATACTAAAGAGCATATGAAAGAAATCCATTATACTGACCTTGAATTATGATTTTTCCATTCAAAAAGTAACCAAATATAGTATAGTATGTATACCAATGTCCAATGAACATTTCAATAAGTTACCTGTACACTATGTGGCCCACACTGTATAACATTAATTCGATTGATAGGCTCGAATACAACAAACCTTAACACAGTTAAAAGCAAACACAGAACCAGAAAAAATATATAGTATTCATAAATACATATATAGAAACATTGAAAAAAATTTCAGGTTAAGATACAGTTAAATATTTATGAATATTACCATTTTTTATTTGTATTTTTCAGTACAAGAGCTGAGAGAACCAAAACATCAATCAAAATTGAATCAAAGGGAAAGTGCAGCTACAGCCACTTTCAGCGTGGAGAAGTCATTGTTAGAGGTTGGTAAACTGATAAAATCATAATTATATGTCCATCATTGGTATATGGGTCATAATATTAATGGTAAAATTTACACACATATACATGTTTTTTATTCATATTAACAGTCTACACTAATTTCATTCACTCGATAACTTTTGTCCTGCAAACTGAAGTTATTTTCCAATAACTATATTTGAGAATGTGCCAAATTTCTATGACGTTGACAACAATACATGTGTGTGGAGCTGTGCAAATTATCCAGTTAGATTCACAACTGTATGACTTCATCAAAATTGTACATGGGCAGAGGTAACCATTGCTGTTGCAAACTTCATGCTGTTACATTTATTGAACTGTTTTCTCGTTTGTAAGTTTTTTAAATGAAATTTATGTCCGCGTATGGGGCTCATTAAAAGCAATATTGTTGCAGATCCCACACTGGAAAAATTTATGTTATCTAATTTACACATAACTTTTTGTTGCATTTAATGAAAGCCAGGTGAGCGAGACAGGCCCTCTATATATGGAAGTCATACTACATGTTCTATTTGTTTAGTAAAATTCTTTCATACAGCTTCTCAGCAATCGTAACACCTAGGATGATGATATTATGTCTGAAGCATGCTCGGATGAAGGGCTACCAATTTTGTTCAAATGAATGACCTTGACCTACTTTCAAGGTCACAGGGGTCAAATGTGTTAAAATCTTTCAAGCAACTTCTCAGTAACTATAAGGCCTAGGTTGATGATACTATGCATGTAGCATGCTGGGATAGGACTATCAAGTTTGTTCAAATGAATGACCTTGACCTATTTTCAAGATCATAGGGGTCAGATAGGTTAAAATCTTTAAGAGACTTCTTCTCAATAACAGAAACGTCCAGGGTACTGATATTTGCCCTTTAGCAATTGGGATGAAGGGCTACCAAGTTGTTAAAATGAATGACCTTGACCTTCTTTTAAGGTCACAGGGGTCAAATTAGATAGATTGTCAGGTAACCGTTAAGGTCCATGGGCCTCTTGTTTTGTCTCATCTTCAGAAGTCATCAATAAAGATATTTGGCTTACATGTATCTTCAATTGGAGATTTCAAAGTAATGAATTAAAAGGACCCTGACATACTTTTAAGGTCACAGGGGTGAAATATTCATGTGTTCTTTTAAATGTTTTTAACAGTCAAAGATTTTAGACAACTTAATTGAGAGGTTAAGACCAGGTGAGCAATGAAGGTCCATTGGGCCTCTTGTTGTCAAAATGCAATGCGAATTTATCGGTTATGAACTATAAGTGTTATATATCTTCAGAAATGAAAATATAAGTAGTAACTACATTAATTTTGTACGGTGAATAGGATATATACCGAAAAAATGTGTGCACTTTGCCATAAAAATTGTAGTCATTCCATGAATATACATATAAGTATGCCAACTCATGATCAGGTTTTTATATTGCATGTGAAAGGGACAGTAGTAGTATAAAGTGATCCAGAGATGAATTAAATTAAGTTTGATTCTTTATAATTTAATATTCTCTATTCCCCAATGTTAAACTTTTCTTCTTGTTATATCATATAACCTCAAAAATCATACACAGCAAAAAGTGATGAAGTCATATACCGCCATTTTTGGCATGGCATTTTGTTATCAAACTTCTGATTGTTTAGAGGTGAAATTTATGCACAAGGTTTTGTTTTTTGCAAAACCATTCGATTTTTGTCATAATCAATTCCAATTCATTATAAAAGACCTATGCCTTAGAATACATTTATCTTTAGAAATTAAATTATAAGGATTGACCACAAATGACTTTAAATATTCTTTATATATTTCAGATATGTTATTGCCATGACCAGCATTTGTGGAGGAGGCAAGCTTGAAACCAGCAAAAATTCAAAGATTAAGACTTTTTTGGGGGGTTAGAGTATTATGGAGAGGATGACTGAATTACAAAAATGAACAACAATAAATCAATTATAACTATATATTCCATTTACTGTTTGTTGTATGTCTGCAGTCTTGTTCCAACACAAGGAATTTGCAATTGGAGAATATTCCAGAAATAGGCAAACGAGAAAGTATAATGACGATTCACGTACATTGTATGATTTACTGATGTATAAAAGCTGACAAGGAGGAAAAGTAACGATGATCATTTAGTGGCTCCCTTGGCTTTATAAAAGTAACAGTGTGTACATGTCCAAAACTGACAAAAATGATCTCTTTCCAGCATTCCATAGCTGTTGATATCAACTATTACAAAGTTATAGGATGGCAATTGAGCAGCAAAATGTTCCCTCAAAATCCATGCAGAAGGATTCATCATGCAATTTTTTTCACATGAATTTCACATGAATTTCACGTGAAAGTCACGTGAAATTCATGTGAAATTCGCATGAAAAAAATAGCACATGAAAATCAAACACAACATAATTTTACATGAATTTCACGTGAAATTCACGTGAAAAAAACATACAAAAATCAAATGAAACATAATTTCACACATTTCACGTGATATTCACGTGAAGACATATTGCCTGTGTAGAACCCCGATTCGGTCAAGTGTGACAGGGGCTTTAAATCTGGATGCTCATGTATTTAGACTTGATGACGTCAAAAAATAAAGCGGTAAACTTACACGCATCATTAACAACAATTACAAATCTTTATGACTGCAGATATCAGCATTGAACTGTAAACAAATGGTAGTATATAGTCGATATGAACACAATTTGGTTGACAGATAATAAAATGTCGCCCGTTTATTATACTTACATTTCGATCGCTCACAGACGTACTCTATTGGTGTCAGACATGATTTGTCGTTGAGGAGGTTATCCCAGATCTCGGCACATCTCTCTGTGACTGGATCACTCGGCTCCCCGGACCCCCACCGGCTATGTTACCGAATTGCAGAACAGATATATCCACTTGATGCTTTCTTATTAATTATACGACATTATAAAAACATACAACAATACGCATAAGGAGACCGAAAGAAATATAAACACATAAAGAAACATTTTAACACAAACCGAAATAAGATAACGATATTTTTTTTTACTAAAATGTAAGAAAAAAGTCCCACTTTTGAATTTTATCTGAAACCAGATTCGGTTATTAACTATGCTCCGGGGGAATTTTAATGATAAACACTGGTAGCATATTGTTGAGAAAAAATGTTTGGTTTGGATATAAATCTGTAATTCAATACATGCAGGGAACGGGCGTTTCTTTTCTTTACTTATAAACTTCCGGTTGGCACTTCCGGAAGCCTCTACTCGATTTAAACTGTTTGCTTCTGTGTCAGGTATGTATCTATGAGTCTATATTGTTGTCACTGGTGTTGAACTTTAAACATTAAAGCTGCTAGTTCGAACATTAGGTAAAAAATACTGTTGATGAACTTACAGGAGATTGTCGGGGAGAGTCGAACCGTCCGGCCAGCTCCAGATGGTTTCATTTACTCCCGTGTTTGTCAGCCCCACCCAGAATTCCTGCTCTCCGGGGTACGTACTGGACAACTGTTTAATTTTCTCAAGCAGCCAATTCTAGGAACAGGTTAATGAAGAATATAACGTCATCGAGAGAAACTAGAGTAGGGAACGATAACTCCACTCGGTGATGTACACTTCTTAGTTAACCGTTGTTGTATTCAAAGAAATTATTTCTTTTTTTTTCTGTTAATGAAACCATTTTTATAGTAAGGCAAACCATTGATATTTTAAATTCTTTCGCTAATTATAAATCTATTTCAGCGAATTCTGTTAAACAAACAGGAAGCATAGCAATGCCATGTCATTTGGTTATGACGTCACTAAAATGCAACAAAATTATTCACCTTTTCTAGGACGTCATCGATTTTGACAAGGTCAGCCTGGAATGACTGGCAGTGGTCCCGAGCAGCAAACCATGTTTTCCTGGGTACGCCCACTCCGAAATAGTAGCAGTTTGCTTTCAATGGACCGTCCATCCAGTCCGTTGGACATCGCTGACCACTGCCTTTAATAGAAAGGACTGTAGATGTACATACAAATAAAATATTAATAACCTAATAATAAGATTCAATTTCTTGGTAGGAGAAAACTGGTTCTAATGATAGGGTCGCAGGAGTTGTCGTTCTTGAGTATGTCAAAGTCACTTAGAGTTATCCCCCTTTTCACCACATCCTTATAGCACAAACAATAGGAAAGATAAACACGGAACAGATATTGAGGTAAAAATACTGAAAATTGTTAGGAATATCTAATTCAATTTTTTTTGTTACAAGGAGTCATCATTGTTTCATCTTGGGGTTTTGCTTGTTTTTTGTCGTTTGTTGAGAGATGTCGAGGGCGGATTGAACTGGATTATGTTCGTACCCTCGTGGAATCCAACGGACACAAAACTCCCAAGATGTCGGTTGAACGAATAAATAGCATGAATCCTCGAACTATTCAATAGAATTTTGGTTTAGGTACGGGGGTAGAACATAAATCATAGCTAAAAAATAGAGGGTTACCGTGTGTTATAGATCTAGACCAGTCAGTTAATTTCTGTCTTTTTGTTTTCCTATTTAGAGAGAAATGTTGATTGCGAGTACCAGGTTAAGGACCCAAGGGGTGATGAAGAGGCCATTCAACGAGGTTTAGATCTCTGGCCTCAAAGACGTAAGAGGGCATCTAAAGCAGCAACGAACGGACATCAAGCAACGTTAACGAAACAATTTCGATTGAAAAAGGCCTTGGCCCCAGACATTTCATGGCAAGAATAAGATTCTGAACTATGGCTAATTTACATGAATGGGCATCAGAATTATTACCAGGTTGGGGGAGGAAACTCTCAAAGCAAGATGAACCCTGCACAAAAATGCTTTTATTTTAAATACAGGGGTTCCTGTTACAAGTACCCATGTAATTATACACATTCATGTTTGACATGCTCTGGGGACCTACTAAAGCAAAAGGGGGGATACAAAACTGGCAAAATACCAATAGATTTCCAACCCCGAACGTACACAATCCTAGGGACCCAACCCCTCAACGTTTTTTTCGGGGTCATAACCATAGTCAGGCCAGATATGTGGGGGCTAGGCCACACCCCCGTTAAGGTGGACATATTGAAATAATGTTTGAGTACGTATCCACTAAATAATATAGCTCAGGAGTTAGTTGATGGATGCACACATGGGTTTAGGTTACGTTACACAGGTCCGCGGATTCCAACGGAATGTAGTAACCTAGTGTCAGCCACACAAAATATCAAGTGAAATAAAATCTGGGAGGTCATGGGCCCATTTAAATATAGACCTATATCGAATTTAAGGTTGTCACCTATTGGTGTTGTCCCAAAATCAGATGGAGGCTGGAGGTTGCTAACTCATTTGTCATTTCCCCCTAACAATAGTATTAATGATTTTATTGATGAGTCATTTTGTCCAGTGAAGTATACTTTCATTTGACGCTGTAGTTGAAGTGATCAGCTGTTTAGGAAAAGGGGCACAACTGGCTAAAATGGACATTAAATCAGCATTTAGGCTTTTACCTGTGTTCTCAGGCGATTTTGGATTTGCTTGGGTTTAAATTCCAGGGTGAAATTTACTTCGATAAATGTCTCGCAATGGGCTGCTGTATTTCCTGTTGAATATTTGAAAAACTTTCAACTTTCCTACATTTGTCAGTTCAACAAAACACTTGTAATAATAGCCTAGATCATTTTTAGATGATTTTATTTTTGCAGGGGGTCATACACAAATCATTGTGAAACATTGATGGCTTCTTTTTCTGATGTTTGTCATTAAGTCGGGGTACCAATCGCTCCTGATAAGACTGTTGGCCTAGTCACAATATTGATTTCCTTGGTCTCGAGTTAGACACAATTAATATGGTTATTAGGATTCCTCCCAAGAAAAAACAGGAATTGTACAAGCTACTTTCAGACTGTTTACAGCTCAAAAAAGTGTCAGGAAGATATCTTGAGTCAATGGTAGAGAGTTTGAGGGGGTCTCTTTAATCTGGTTCCAAATACTTCCGCGCCCTGGATGGCGATATTCTGGCAACATAAGAACTATAGACAGTTGAAGGATAAGATTAAATATTAAGGCAGTTACATCAGCTATAGGGGAAGGAGGGGCCTACACCAGTTACATCAGCTATAGGGGAAGGAGCGGCCTACATCAGTTACATCAGCTATAGGGGAAGGAGGGGCCTACATCAGTTACATCAGCTATAGGGGAAGGAGGGGCCTACATCAGCTATAGGGGAAGGAGGGGCCTACATCAGCTATAGGGGAAGGAGGGGCCTACATCAGCTATAGGGGAAGGAGGGGCCTACATCAGCTATAGGGGAAGGAGGGGCCTACATCAGCTATAGGGGAAGGAGGGGCCTACATCAAGCACCAATACATTACTGCAATATTCCCCTCGTTATTTTATGACAAAGTCCATCTATCACCGGTAGGGAATAATATTTTTTTGAACAACATCCAGGGAGGGATAGAATTCTTACTAAGGTCTGGGGGGTCCTTCTTCCCCTCCATCTTAGAAATTTGAAATTTGGGGGTTAGTTAAACTAATTTCCCCACGGGCTAGTTTGGTCACGGATCGTCACCCATTATATATACTGCTTTATCCCAACTCAGTTTACAGGTCGTCCCAAAGCGATTAACGAATTATTATTTGTGGTTATATAGCATTCTACAATTTCTAGCACTACCTAGCCACGTACTCATTTTTAGCTGAGTAGACAGATACAAATATCTTTTCCCTGCGTTGGATGAACAAGGCGATACCTGCCTTGCAGTTAGGGGGTGCGATTGTTCCTGCTGCCCAAATCGCATGATTCGAAAAAGGTAACTAAATTTGAATCTAATCTTTTCCTTCTTTATCAACGACATTCCCCCTATAATTTCTCCGTTCTCTGGACACTGCCTCCATTTCTGCCGTTAGTTGAGCATTCTTCCCAGAGAGGAAGTTTTCCAATATGTACCCCAGTCGAGGCAAACCGAAATCTATGAAATGGGTAGTTGTGGATCTCCTGTTGAACGTTCAGCATGAACAACAACCTGACCTTTGATGGGATGATGTCAGATCCTTATGTAACGAAGTGAAAGTAAGGTTATGCAAATTAATCAGATTGAGCTAAACCAAACCACGCAATGCTTTGATACCTGGTTGCATGTACAGTACCTATCATTTTATGTAACTATGTAGCATACGGACATGTACAGTACCTATCATTTTATGTAACTATGTAGCATACGGACATGTACAGTACCTATCATTTTATGTAACTATGTAGCATACGGACATGTACAGTACCTATCATTTTATGTAACTATGTAGCATACGGACATGTACAGTACCTATCATTTTATGTAACTATGTAGCATACGGACATGTACAGTACCTATCATTTTATGTAACTATGTAGCATACGGACATGTACAGTACCTATCATTGTATGTAACTATGTAGCATACGGACATGTACAGTACCTATCATTGTATGTAACTATGTAGCATACGGACATGTACAGTACCTATCATTTTATGTAACTATGTAGCATACGGACATGTACAGTACCTATCATTTTATGTAACTATGTAGCATACGGACATGTACAGTACCTATCATTTTATGTAACTATGTAGCATACGGACATGTACAGTACCTATCATTTTATGTAACTATGTAGCATACGGACATGTACAGTACCTATTATTTTATGTAACGATGTAGCATACGGACATGTACAGTACCTATCATTTTATGTAACTATGTATCATACGGACATGTACAGTACCTATCATTTTATGTAACTATGTATCATACGGACATGTACAGTACCTATCATTTTATGTAACTATGTATCATACGGACATGTACAGTACCTATCATTTTATGTAACTATGTATCATACGGACATGTACAGTACCTATCATTTTATGTAACTATGTAGCATACGGACATGTACAGTACCCATCATTTTATGTAACTATGTAGCATACGGACATGTACAGTACCCATCATTTTATGTAACTATGTATCATACGGACATGTACAGTACCCATCATTTTATGTAACTATGTAGCATACGGACATGTACAGTACCCATCATTTTATGTAACTATGTAGCATACGGACATGTACAGTACCTATCATTTTATGTAACTATGTAGCATACGGACATGTACAGTACCCATCATTTTATGTAACTATGTAGCATACGGACATGTACAGTACCCATCATTTTATGTAACTATGTAGCATACGGACATGTACAGCACCTATCATTTTATGTAACTATGTATCATACGGACATGAGTTTCTGTTTCACTTTAATATTACCAATACTTGTTTTTTTCCCAAACTCAGTGTTTCAGCAATTTTAATTTAATGTATCATCTGAACTGTTAATTTCCTTGCGTGTCTGTCAACAGTATCGTGATCATATCTTTATCCCAGACCAACGAAGTCGCGGGGCCTACACAAATGGGTACGGTCCGTCTGAATTGCTTTCTGTGGGACATCTTTTGAAGGTATCATCGGACTTTGACGAGACTTGCTTTGTAGACTTATTACCTGAACCTCTCACTCAAATTTTACATCTGCTAATTCTACACATGTTTAAGATGACTATTTACAAAATTGAACAAGGGTCTCAGTTAATAAGCTGCTTTGACCTGATTGGCTGATTACACATACTATCATCTAAAGAAATTATCAAATTTTGATTTAAAAGATTTATTGTCAGTTAATGTCGCCTAAGACTCCTTATTTTTTGATATTTTAACTTAAAGAAACGTTATTGTCTTTCCTGTCAATATTTTATTAAAATTATCAGATATAACGTCGTTTTTTTTTAACTTTTAATCTGATACTTTTTCAAAAGTTTAAATATTTAATGGATTAAAATAATCACAAAGTTGCATACAAACATTTACAATGCTTAAAAAAAAAATTTGAAAACATGAAGTGTTTATTTAATCATTTTTTGTAAATTTTGTCACAACACCTTAAACATGGGTAATTTACAAAAACAAAAGTATGAATTAATTCATGGGCCGAATTTCTCGACGGCCATTTTGATGACGTCATAAAACCGATACGACGCGCATGCGCGACTGACAACAACTGTTTTCTTAACCTTTTGGGTGCCAGGGGGCCGATCGGGCCCGATCCCCCTATGTCTCAGAGTGCCAGTGGGCCGATGGGGCCGATTATTCGTGTATTTGAGTGCCAGTGGGCCGATGGGGCCGATTATTCGTGTCTTTGAGTGCCAGTGGGCCGATGGGGCCGATTATTCGTGTCTTTGAGTGCCAGTGGGCCGATGGGGCCGATTATTCGTGTCTTTGAGTGCCAGGGGCCGATTATTTGTGTCTTTGAGTGCCAGGGGGCCGATTTGGCCGATTATTCATATAATTGGTTTGTCACACCATGTTGTGATACAATGTATTGATTTATTGTTCTTTATTGTGTACAGAAATATGACGTTGATAATTTTGACTTTTTGTTTCTCTAAAACCGATAATGTAAATGTACGTTTTTTGACGTCATTTGTAACAAACGTGACGTCATTATTGCTAAAAAAACAATGGCTGTTCCATGGGCACGGGTGTTTCCACTAGAACCTAACAGGGGTTTAGATTCCACGATGTTCCACGTTTATTACAAATGCCACTCTGAGATTTTCTGCCTTTTACGTACTTCGTGCTTCTTTTTCCTGAGACGGTTATGAAGGAAATTATTCGTCATACGAACAGGTAATTAGCGTAAGTCGGTCTGTATCTCTTTGGTTCGAAGGCCTAACTTACTGTAAAATGTGAAAAATTGTGCCAACTTTGGTTAATAATCTCATATTGTATTGAAAATAGCTTTACATTGGTAATATCATTTCGCATGATGTGGTATTTTCTGAATAAATGCATTTGTCCATAAAGGTTAAAGGCCCAATATACGTAACTTTCGGCAAAACTTGAAGCGAAAATCAAGCCTAATAACTTATTATATTTATAGATTTAGCTAAGATTAACTAATACCAGCAATATTCAAGATGAATTCTTTCGCGGTTACCGGTACAGCAGCAGTTGAAACACGCTATTTGTAAACACGCGTCCATTTCGAACCGTCTGCTACCTTCGGTTTTTCGTTGAAGTGGGCCCCACCTGAATTATTTTCAATTCTTTGGATTTTTTTGTCCAGAGTTTCTTGTTAGTTACCGCTCAGGTTTACTTCGTTTTAGGCTTCTTTTTGCATGGTTATCAACTGGAATTTTTTCAGAATTTTTCAGAATCACGAAAATTTCCCTGAAGTTACGTATATTGGGCCTTTAAATGTAAGAGCATTTTTACATTTCCAAATGCTGATACGCACAGAATCATGTCCTTGGAAACAGAACCTCTTGAGGCGTTATGCAAGGGCTCGGTCATGGAAGAAGATCCGCTTGTCAGAGCTTAAACTTTTTCTGTCCATATTTTTCAACATGAGCATGATAAGAAACCCGTCGATTCCGCTCTACTGGAACTCAAGGCTTCCAAGTCAGCGTTCTGATATCATTGGTTTCACCAGACGATGACCAGGAACAGATTCTAAAACATACACTTGTATTAAAATTCATTCAAATCGCTGACTATCAACGAATGGTTGGAAGAGAGGTAAATATATATACCAGGTTATATTTAAGTAAATGTTTATACGTCTGGCTTCCCGAGTCAACGACTAGTACAGTTTATAAAGAAAATAAAACTAATTTATTTTTTAATGTCGCAGGAGTAATGAAAAGAACTTGGACAATCGTTCTGCCACTAAGCTTAAGGGACATCCGGCGCTCCACTGGAACATGTAACTGTAAATCAAATTGAGTTCGCGAATCCTTTAATTCGCGAGTTCAACTCTTAAGATATATTTGCGAAGACATGTAGCGTGTTCCATTTAGCGGAACGTTCCGGTTGTTCCAGAACGAACCTATCAGCATTTGGAAATGTAAAAATGCTCTTACATTCAAAGGCCCAATATACGTAACTTCAGGGAAATATCAGCATATGTCATTCATACCAAACTGATGAATCTTATTCCTAACATGTCATATTAGGTTTTAGTGATAGATATCAGCTGCTGACAAACAAACTTATGGCACAGGGAAAGGAGAGGTGCAGGTTGATGAAGACTATGGGCAAATTTTATGGTCGCCATCCTGGTTTCATGGAACATTTTCTGTATCTTTAAGTGATATGAAGATGGACATTGTTTTTATTGACAATGAGGACTCGTTTCTCATTTTGAGAACCTGGTTGGATGTGACCAATATTTACATGACAGTTGTCGTCGATGAAGTAGAAGACGCTTACTCTTTCGTAGCACCTGGTCTTATTCTCTTGTACGTTTACGGAGGTCTCCATGTACATCTTTCCTTTTTTCATATTTTGCCTCTAGTTTAATCGATTTTGAGTTCGGATTATGGTTTTGTTGACGCTTTGGTACTCTCTGTTTTTTTTAGTAAATCTGTATTAGATTTAATATAAAAAAAATGACCCTTTTATCACTCTAAGAGTAATAAAAGAAGGGCCAATTTTTACTACATTTCGGTTCAAACAAAATGTCAACAAAAACAATTATTAATGAGCCCGGCCAAAATCCTTAAGTTAAATATCTCCATAGGAAAGCATTACAGAAATTAAGGAAAATTCCTTTGACCTAAGATTTTCCCGTTAATTCTTTGATATTTTTCTATGGAGATTTTTAAGTTAATGAACTTTCGTGAAACTATAAAATTATGCTTAAGAACACAAGTATGAGTTCTTACTTCCTGAGTCCTGCACAGAACATGTATACTTATAACCAGAGACGTATGTATATCAAAGATGGTTTTACATGTAAATGTCTCTGGTTTTACTTACTGACGAGTTAATAACATTAGACAGGTATGGATTATGATTTTGATTCCATACATCTTGGAAATAAAACATATCGTATTCCATTTTTGGATTAATAATTTGTATAATGATAGGCCAGACAATGATGATTTAAACAAGTCCAAAACAATGGCACCATTTGAAGTCCAAATGTGACCCCCCCACCCCGAAGTACCCCCTCCCCAAAATTGTAAACGTCGCGGGGCTTGCACATCAAAATACTTCCAGCTACGCCCCTGGTGTTCGACCCCACTCTTCGTGGTGAACTACAGTGTACCAAGCATCTCTACTTGGCCGTGATTACATGTACCATGTGTTCTGTGACAGATTTTTTGACATCCATGCACCTTTGTTCATGTGCTACTGCAACATGATACATTTGTGACGGGTATGGGCCAATTTAACATCATTCTGCTATTGAGCTAATGTATTGTTACGTACTTAATTAAGTAAAACAAATTACCAGAGTACATGTATCACAGTCGTTGGCTATATTGCTCTGCTTGCTTATACTTTAATACATTTATCTTCGAGTCGACTATTTTTAACACAAAAAACCTATTATGAATTATGCTAGTGATTTCAATATTATATTTTTTTGTAATTGATAAATATTTATATTATATATTTTCCTTCAACAAACGGTACACTTAGGAAGACAGGACTAATGTCCTCAACTATACGGAATGCTCCCCCCCCCCACCTCCCATCCATATTGTACACGCAATATTATTGTCATTTTCATATCTTGAGTATGACTATAACACGCTAAACACGTGCTCGACAACCTGCACTGCAAGCACTGCAAAAGTAATACAATGACTAATAAACGGTAAACCGTTACATAATTTAGTAATTCCTATGATCATATAATAAACGGAAAAAATAAGAATTTTCCTGTGGGGACATACCGTTTTCCTGAAAATGTTTAGATAACAGTTATTTCGTAGTTTTACATTTATATTTTAACATTTATCAGTAGTTCTCCACCTTTTTATATTGCATTAGCTATATTTAATGGTACGTGCAATTGCATATCCATGAAAAATGTTCATCAAATAAGTATACACGGCATAATATTATTTCAACTCTGAATGAGATCACGAATGGTAAACAGTACATAGCAAACCGACTTGTAACGTCAAAATTACAGTGAGTGTAGTGAAATACATTTAGGAAATCTCTGCATTGGACTTGTGCTTAATGACGTCACAATTGGGAAAGCGTCACAATGCGTTCGCTGCAAGTTTCTGGCGTGATTGGCAAATTCAAATACTTGGCACTCTAAAGGTTGAAGTACTCTATCTGTACTATCAACTTTTCATGGTCACTTGCTTCTTTCAAAAAAATTCCCACTGGAGCAAAATTTCTGCCCTTAGGGACTCCACTAGACCTTTGGCACTTAAATACTGCCGGAACAATTTTGTGGCACCTGAGGTATTTTACCGTATGTTCTGTTAATCCTTTTTCTTCCAAAATGTTTTTCTAATTCTTCTTCATTTATGCTAGCGAAGCGTTGTTTTGGTATTGGGTCTGCAGGCATATTGTGAACAAAGTGTGTTTCGGGCATTCTGATTAGCTGTTGTTCAATTAACATGTTGCGTGATTGGATAATAGGCCAATGAAAATCCAGCAAATGCTTCAACCATATTACAAAACCTGTTACAGACTCCGTCTTGTGCAAAACTATCAAGATTTGATAGAAACACTCTCATGACCGGCAATGTCACAAGACGGGAACCTGACTGAGCATGTATGGGACACAAACAATGCAATTTCCTCAGATCATGCTCGGCCTCTGGTCAATGGTACCAGACTCGATATTGACATTTCACGCTCAATATTTGATTAGTTATATTTTCTTTATCAAGTAGCAATTGAACCAGCTACCCCAATTGAACCAGCTACCCCAATTGAACCAGCTACCCCAATTGAACCAGCTACCCCAATTGCATGATCGCAAGAGACAACTGGGATCTTTCCTCTTCTTTCTAAAACCGTTCTCCTTCCTGATGTCTCGCTTGACACCACCTCACTTTTGGCCTTTAGTTGAGTGTTCGCCTTTGTGAGAAATGTGTTGAGTTTTGTCCCCTGGCTGAGATTAAATAATCGTTCGCCCCTTGAGGATGAGACAGGGGCATCTCAACCCAAACATGAGGCTTGCCGATTGTTTGCTAGCTTAAGAACCTTACCCAGAGGTTATCACACATACTCCTCTTTGAGTCTTTCGAAGAAGAGTAGGTTTGATAACGCCGGCTCAGAGGATAACGCAATATTTTTGAATTCATAGAAATAGACCTTTATTAGCTATTTAGATAATGCCAAATGCGATAAGAAACCCTGGGCGATCAGGTCGGTGTGGAACGACGGTTTTTTCAGGGAACAGATTCGTCTCACTCTTGGTCATCTTCAATTCGCGCTACGTCATCTTAGTACGACCGGCAAATTTCCCCATCTATTTCTAGGTGGGACAACTTTAGGAAAAGGGGTCGTCTTCAAAATTATAGCGCTACTATGTAGGTTGGTAGGCCAGACGACTCTTATATCTACCCTCTCAACCCATTCCCCTTGCCTTTCCGCCTACATACTTTATCCCTTCTACTCTCTTTCCTAACTTTTCTTGTCCAACGAAGGACGTAAGGCATGTGAGGACGTAAAACTCTCAAAATAAATGATAAATAAATAAGTTTGAGGCCCCCCTGTCTCAATTTCATAGCGGGTGAATGATTATTTGTCTCTCGTCCTGTTAAACTTCTTTTATATCAAATATTGACGTTACATCAATGCAAGATAATGTTGATGTGGTGTGATTGAGCCACGACGTGATGTCATTTTATTGTTGTCGTGACGTCATGATATCGTTCCTATGACGTCATACCATTGTGAGAACGTGCAAATAGCACGTATCATGGGCTTGTCTTAACCCTAGGTGAGATAAGAAAATTTCACACCGGTAAACCGGCAAATAGATTTGTCCAGGGTGAGAGAAATACCAGAGTCCCCAACAATAGTAGTTCCTACTCCCTGCCTGCCGTATTATGGCAGTGGAACGATTGGTTCATTATAAGCTGACCGTGTGGGGGATTCTGCTGGGAGCCTTCGGCAGTATACTTCAGGATGGCAGCACTTTAAATCGGCAAAAGATCTGTACTATCGCAAAAAGCTTTAAATAAACATAGCGCAGCCCCCAACTACAAAACACGCACTAAACACTTACACACACACACACACATACCCACACACACACATCGCATACACCTGAGATGCATAACCCTGGCTTTTTTTGGGACGTCTTTTTAAAATATAAAGCACTTTCGGTTCTGTGAATTTGTTTCCTATCCACTCGACTGTGTTTTGTATAGTTTCGTAAGGTGCCTAAAATACTCCTTTCTATCATATTGAGATTGCACTGAATATTTCTTTTTTAATGCGACAAACAAAATTAAGCCCCATCTAATATATGAATGTCCTTAATGTATGGCAAAGAACATACAATAATATAAGCAATAATTCTGCTATATTTTACTGTGGTGTTAGTTCCGCACATTGTCCCATCCAAGATAATATGAGAATATAACGAGAACCAAAGCTGGGATTTTATGGAGGGGGGATAATTCGATAATCTATCTAATTTTTTTCTTGTCCTAACCGGATCTTACGTAATCGACTGTCAAGTCCCATGGTGACTCAGTGGCGTGCTGTGTACATGTAGAATAGTGTGTGACCGGATGTTCCTGGCCCATGACTAACGAAGATTGGTGGAAATCTGGAGTTCCGTGTGTGTTACACAACCATACTTCAGTTTATATTATCTGTTTACCAATACGTGTATTTTTACACTTTAGTGGCTTGACATGTTTTGCGCATGTTCAGAATAATCAGTGCAGTTCCTTGTTTACGTATTAATCCAACTGAAATCATAAAGCTTAACTATTTTTTTGTATTAGTTTCATTTTCTTATATAAAAAGAAATCAGTAATTATCAACGCATGCTGAAGTAATTAAAATATCACCACAGACACGTACTGGGTTTACCATTAATATGTGCAGTAGGTAACATGGTACATGTAAATGTAGTGTAATGAAAGTAACCGGATATAACATGGTAGTGTACTGGAGGTAACATGGTAGTGTACTGGAGGTAACATGGTAGTGTACTGGAGATAACATGGTAGTGTACTGGAGGTAACATGGTAGTGTACTGGAGGTAACATGGTAGTATACAGGAGGTAACATGGTAGTGTACTGGAGGTAACATGGTATTGTACTGGAGGTAACATGGAAGTGTACTGGAGGTAACATGGTAGTGTACTGGAGGTAACATGGTAGTGTACTGGAGGTAACATGGTACTGTACTGGAGATAACATGGTAGTATACAGGAGGTAACATGGTAGTGTACTGGAGATAACATGGTAGTGTACTGGAGGTAACATGGTAGTGTACTGGAGGTAACATGGTACTGTACTGGAGATAACATGGTAGTATACAGGAGATAACATGGTATTGTACTGGAGGTAACATGGTAGTATACAGGAGGTAACATGGAAGTGTACTGGAGGTAACATGGAAGTGCACCGGAGGTTACATGGTAGTGTACTGGAGGTAACATGGTAGTGTACTGGAGGTAACATGGTAGTGTACAGGAGATAACATGGGAATGTACAGGATATAACATTGTAGTGTACTGGAGGTAACATGGTAGTGTACTGGAGGTAACATGGAAGTGCACCGGAGGTAACATTGTAGTGTACTGGAGGTAACACGGTAGTGTACATGAGATAACATGGGAATGTACAGGAAATAACATGGTAGTGTACTGGAGGTAACATGGGAATGTACAGGATATAACATGGTAGTGTACTGGAGGTAACATGGTAGTGTACAGGAGGCCAAATAGTAGTGTACTGGAGGTAACATTGAAGTGCACTGGAGGTAACATGGTAGTGTACAGGAGGTAACATGGTAGTGTACAGGAGGTAACATGGTAGTGTACAGGAGATACTATGGCAGTGTACTGGAGGTAACATGGTAGTGTACTGGAGATAACATGGGAATGTACAGGATATAACATGGAAGTGCACTGGAGGTAACATGGTAGTGTACTGGGGGTGACATGGTAGTGTACAGGAGGTAACATGGTAGTGTACAGGAGATACCATGGCAGTGTACTGGAGGTAACATGGTAGTGTACTGGAGGTGACATGGTAGTGTACTGGAAGTAACATAGAAGTGCACTGGAGGTAACATGGTAGTGTACTGGAGGTGACATGATATTGTACAGGAGGTCACATGGTAGTGTACTGGAGGTAACATGGTAGTGTACTGGAGGTGACATGGTAGTGTACTGGAAGTAACATGGAAGTGCACTGGAGGTAACATGGTAGTGTACTGGAGGTAACATGGTAGTGTACAGGAGGTAACATGGAAGTGTACTGGAGGTAACATGGTAGTGCACTGGAGGTTACATGGTAGTGTACAGGAGGTAACATGGTAGTGTACAGGAGGTAACATGGTAGTGTACAGGAGGTAACATGGTAGTGTACTGGAGGTAACATGGAAGTGCACTGGAGGTAACATGGAAGTGCACTGGAGGTAACATGGTAGTGTACAGGAGGTAACATGGTAGTGTACTGGAGGTAACATGGTAGTGTACTGGAGATAACATGGTAGTGTACAGGAGATAACATGGAAGTGTACTGGAGGTAACATGAAAGTGTACTGGAGGTAACATGAAAGTGCACTGGAGGTAACATGGCAGTGTACTGGAGGTAACATGGAAGTGCACTGGAGGTAACATGGTAGTGTACAGGAGATAACATGGTAGTGTACAGGAGATAACATGGAAGTGTACTGTAGGTAACATGGAAGTGCACTGGAGGTAACATGGCAGTGTACAGGAGGTAACATGGTAGTGTACAGGAGGTAACATGGAAGTGCACTGTAAGTAACATGGAAGTGTACAGGAGGTAACATGGTAGTGTACAGGAGATAACATGGTAGTGTACAGGAGATAACATGGTAGTGTACTTGAAGTAACATGGAAGTGCACTGGAGGTAACATGGTAGTGTACAGGAGGTAACATGGTAGTGTACAGGAGATAACATGGTAGTGTACAGGAGATAACATTGAAGTGTACTGGAGGTAACATGGAAGTGCACTGGAGGTAACATAGTAGTGTACTGGAGGTAACATGGTAGTGTACTGGAGGTAACATGGTAGTGTACTGGAGGTAACATGGTAGTGTACAGGAGGTAACATGGTAGTGTACTGGAGGTAACATGGTAGTGTACTGGAGGTAACATAGTAGTGTACTGGAGGTAACATGGTAGTGTACTGGAGGTAACATGGTAGTGTACTGGAGATAACATGGAAGTGTACTGGAGGTAACATGGTAGTGTACAGGAGGTAATATGGTAGTGTACTGGAGGTAACATGGTAGTGCACTGGAGGTAACATGGTAGTGTACTGGAGGTAACATGGTAGTGTACTGGAGGTAACATGGTAGTGTACTGGAGGTAACATAGTAGTGTACTGGAGGTAACATGGTAGTGTACAGGAGGTAACATGGTAGTGTACTGGAGATAACATGGAAGTGTACTGGAGGTAACATGGTAGTGTACAGGAGGTAATATGGTAGTGTACTGGAGGTAACATGGTAGTGTACTGGAGGTAACATGGTAGTGTACAGGAGGTAACATGGTAGTGTACAGGAGGTAACATGGTAGTGTACTGGAGGTAACATGGTAGTGTACAGGAGGTAACATGGTAGTGTACAGGAGGTAACATGGTAGTGTACAGGAGGTAATATGGTAGTGTACTGGAGGTAACATGGTAGTGTACAGGAGGTAATATGGTAGTGTACTGGAGGTAACATGGTAGTGTACTGGAGGTAACATGGTAGTGTACAGGAGGTAACATGGTAGTGTACTGGAGGTAACATGGTAGTGTACTGGAGGTAACATGGTAGTGTACAGGAGGTAACATGGTAGTGTACAGGAGGTAACATGGTAGTGTACTGGAGGTAACATGGTAGTGTACTGGAGGTAACATGGTAGTGTACAGGAGGTAACATGGTAGTGTACTGGAGGTAACATGGTAGTGTACTGGAGGTAACATGGTAGTGTACAGGAGGTAATATGGTAGTGTACTGGAGGTAACATGGTAGTGTACTGGAGGTAACATGGTAGTGTACAGGAGGTAACATGGTAGTGTACAGGAGGTAACATGGTAGTGTACTGGAGGTAACATGGTAGTGTACAGGAGGTAACATGGTAGTGTACAGGAGGTAACATGGTAGTGTACTGGAGGTAACATGGAAGTGCACTGGAGGTAACATAGTAGTGTACAGGAGGTAACATGGTAGTGTACAGGAGGTAACATGGTAGTGTACAGGAGATAACATGGAAGTGTACTGGAGGTAACATGGAAGTGCACTGGAGGTAACATGGTAGTGTACAGGAGATAACATGGTAGTGTACAGGAGATAACATGGAAGTGTACTGGAGGTAACATGGAAGTGCACTGGAGGTAACATGGCAGTGTACAGGAGATAACATGGTAGTGTACAGGAGGTAACATGGAAGTACACTGGAGGTAACATGGAAGTGGACTGGAGGTAACATGGTAGTGTACTGGAGGTGACATGGTAGTGTACAGGAGGTCACATGGAAGTGTACTGGAGGTAACATGGTAGTGTACTGGAGGTGACATGGTAGTGTACTGGATGTAACATGGAAGTGCACTGGAGGTAACATGGCAGTGTACTGGAGGTAACATGGTAGTGTACTGGAGGTGACATGGTAGTGTACTGGAAGTAACATGGAAGTGCACTGGAGGTAACATGGTAGTGTACTGGAGGTGACATGGTAGTATACAGGAGGTCACATGGTAGTGTACTGGAGGTAACATGGTAGTGTACTGGAGGTGACATGGTAGTGTACTGGAAGTAACATGGAAGTGCACTGGAGGTAACATGGTAGTGTACTGGAGGTAACATGGTAGTGTACAGGAGGTAACATGGAAGTGTACTGGAAGTAACATGGAAGTGCACTGGAGGCAACATGGTAGTGTACAGGAGGTAACATGATAGTGTACAGGAGGTAACATGGAAGTGTACTGGAAGTAACATGGAAGTGCACTGGAGGTAACATGGCAGTCTACTGGAGGTAACATGGAAGTGCACTGGAGGTAACATGGTAGTGTCCTGGAGGTGACATGGTAGTGTACAGGAGGTCACATGGAAGTGTACTGGAGGTAACATGGTAGTGTACTGGAGGTGACATGGTAGTGTTCTGGATGTAACATGAAAGTACACTGGAGGTAACATGGCAGTGTACTGGAAGTAACATGGTAGTGTACTGGAGGTGACATGGTAGTGTACTGGAAGTAACATGGAAGTGCACTGGAGGTAACATGGTAGTGTACTGGAGGTGACATGGTAGTGTACAGGAGGTCACATGGTAGTGTACTGGAGGTAACATGGTAGTGTACTGGAGGTGACATGGTAGTGTACTGGAAGTAACATGGAAGTGCACTGGAGGTAACATGGTAGTGTACAGGAGATAACATGATAGTGTACTGGAAGTAACATGGAAGTGCACTGGAGGCAACATGGTAGTGTACCGGAGGTAACATGGTAGTGTACAGGAGGTAACATGGAAGTGTACTGGAGGTAACATGGAAGTGCACTGGAGGTAACATGGCAGTGTACTGGAGGTAACATGGAAGTGCACTGGAGGTAACATGGTAGTGTACAGGAGATAACATGGTAGTGTACAGGAGATAACATGGTAGTGTACTGGGGGTAACATGGAAGTGCACTGGAGGTAATATGGCAGTGTACAGGAGGTAACATGGTAGTGTACTGAAAGTAACATGAACGTGCACTGGAGGTAACATGGCAGTGTACAGGAGGTAACATGGTAGTGTACTGGAAGTAACATGGTAGTGTACTGGAGGTAATATGGAAGTGTACTGGATGTAACATGGAAGTGTACAGGAGGTAACATGGTACTGTACAGGAGATAACATGGTAGTGTACTGGAGGTAACATGGTAGTGTACTGGAGGTAACATGGTAGTGTATTGGAGGTAACATGGAAGTGTACTGGAGGTAACATGGTAGTGTACAACAGATAGCATGGTAGTGTACTGGAGGTAACTAGGAAGTGCACTGTAGGTAACATGGAAGTGTACTGGAGGTAACATGGTAGTGTATTGGAGGTAACATGGAAGGGTACTGGAGGTAACATGGTAGTGTACAACAGATAACATGGTAGTGTACTGGAGGTAACTTGGAAGTGCACTGGAGGTAACATGGTAGTGTACAGGAGGTAACATGGTAGTGTACAGGTGATAACATGGTAGTGTATAGGAGAAAACATTGTAGTGTACTGGAGGTAACATGGAAGTGTACTGGAGGTAACATGGTAGTGTACTGGAGGTAATATGGAAGTGTACTGGATGTAACATGGTAGTGTACTGGGGGTAACATGGTAGTGTACTGGAGGTAACATGGTAGTGTACTGGAGGTAACATGGTAGTGTACAGGAGGTAACATGGTACTGTACAGGAGATAACATGGTAGTGTACAGGAGATAACATGGAAGTGTACTGGAGGTAACATGGAAGTGCACTGGAGGTAACATGGTAGTGTACTGGAGGTAACATGGTATTGTACTGGAGGTGACATTGTAGTATACTGGAATTAACATGGAAGTGCACTGGAGGTAACATGGCAGTGTACTGGAGGTAACATGGTAGTGTACTTGAGGTGACATGGTAGTGTACTGGACGTAACATGGAAGTGCACTGGAGGTAACATGGTAGTGTACTGGAGGTGACATGGTAGTGTACAGGAGATAACATGGTAGTGTACTGGAGGTAACATGGTAGTGTACTGGAGGTGACATGGTAGTGTACTGGAAGTAACATGGAAGTGCACTGGAGGTAACATGGTAGTGTACAGGAGATAACATGTTAGTGTACTGGACTGGAGGCAACATGGTAGTGTACAGGAGGTAACATGGTAGTGTACAGGAGATAACATGGAAGTGCACTGGAGGTAACATGGCAGTGTACAGGAGGTAACATGGTAGTGTACATTAGATAACATGGTAGTGTACTGGAGGTAACATGGAAGTGTACTGGTGGTAACATGGTAGTGTACTTGGGGTCACATGGTAGTGTACTGGTGGTAACATGGTAGTGTACTTGGGGTCACATGGTAGTGTACTGGAGGTAACATGGCAGTGTACTGGAGATAACACGGCAGTGTAATGGAGGTAACATGGTAGTGTACTGGAGGTAACATGGTAGTGTACTGGAGGTAACATGGTAGTGTACAGGAGATAACATGGTAGTGTACTGGAGGTAACATGGAAGTGTACTGGAGATAACATGGTACTGTACTGGAAGTAACATGGTAGTGTACTGGAGGTAACATGGTAATGTACTGGAGGTAACATGGTAGTGTACTGGAGGTAACATGGTAGTGTACAGGAGGTAACATGGTCGTGTACTGGAGGTAACATGGTACATTGTAGTGTACTGGAGGTGATATGGCAGTGTACTGGAGGTAACATGGAAGTGCAATGGAGGTAATATTGTGGTGTACTGGAGGTAACATGGAAGTGTACAGGAGGTTACATGGAAGTGCACTGGAGGTAACATGGTAGTGTACAGGAGGTAACATGGTAGTGTACTAGGGGTAACATGGTAGTGTACTGGGGGTAACATGGTAGTGTACTTGGGGTCACATGGTAGTGTACTGGAGGTAACATGGTAGTGTACTGGAGATAACATGGTAGTGTACTGGAGGTGACATGGTAGTGTACAGGAGGTCACATGGTAGTGTACTGGAGGTGACATGGTAGTGTACTGGAAGTAACATGGAAGTGTACTGAAGATAACATGGCAGTGTACAGGAGGTAACATGGTACTGTACAGGAGATAACATGGTAGTGTACTGGAGGTAACATGGTAGTGTACTGGAAGTAACATGGTAGTGTACTGGAGGTAAAATTGGAGTGTACTGGAGGTAACATGGTAGTGTACTGGAGGTAACATGGTAGTGTATTGGAGGTAACATGGAAGTGTACTGGAGGTAACATGGTAGTGTACAACAGATAACATGGTAGTGTACTGGAGGAAACTTGGAAGTGCACTGTAGGTAACATGGTAGTGTACAGGAGGTAACATGGTAGTGTACAGGTGATAACATGGTAGTGTATAGGAGAAAACATTGTAGTGTACTGGAGGTAACATGGAAGTGTACTGGAGGTAACATGGTAGTGTACTGGAGGTAATATGGAAGTGTACTGGATGTAACATGGAAGTGTACTGGAGGTAACATGGAAGTGTACTGAAGGTAACATGGCAATGTACAGGAGGTAACATGGTACTGTACAGGAGATAGCATGGTAGTGTACAGGAGATAACATGGAAGTGTACTGGAGGTAACATGGAAGTGCACTGGAGGTAACATGGTAGTGTACTGGAGGTAACATGGTATTGTACTGGAGGTGACATTGTAGTGTACTGGAATTAACATGGAAGTGCACTGGAGGTAACATGGCAGTGTACTGGAGGTAACATGGTAGTGTACTGGAGGTGACATAGTAGTGTACTGGACGTAACATGGAAGTGCACTGGAGGTAACATGGTAGTGTACTGGAGGTGACATGGTAGTGTACAGGAGGTCACATGGTAGTGTACTGGAGGTAACATGGTAGTGTACTGGAGGTGACATGGTAGTGTACTGGAAGTAACATGGAAGTGCACTGGAGGTAACATGGTAGTGTACAGGAGATAACATGGTAGTGTACAGGAAGTAACATGGTAGTGTACAGGAGGTAACATGGTAGTGTACAGGAGGTAACATGGAAGTGCACTGGAGGTGACATGGTAGTGTACTGGAAGTAACATGGAAGTGCACTGGAGGTGACATGGTAGTGTACAGGAGATAACATGTTAGTGTACTGGACTGGAGGCAACATGGTAGTGTACAGGAGGTAACATGGTAGTGTACTGGACTGGAGGCAACATGGTAGTGTACAGGAGATAACATGGTAGTGTACTGGAAGTAACATGGTAGTGTACAGGAGGTAACATGGTAGTGTACAGGAGATAACATGGTAGTGTACTGGAGGTGACATGGTAGTGTACTGGACGTAACATGGAAGTGCACTGGAGGTGATATGGTAGTGTACAGGAGATAACATGTTAGTGTACTGGACTGGAGGCAACATGGTAGTGTACAGGAGGTAACATGGTAGTGTACAGGAGGTAACATGGAAGTGCACTGGAGGTAACATGGCAGTGTACAGGAGGTAACATGGTAGTGTACATTAGATAACATGGTAGTGTACTGGGGGTTACATGGTAGTGTACTGGGGGTAACATGGTAGTGTACTGGTGGTAACATGGTAGTGTACTTGGGGTCACATGGTAGTGTACTGGAGGTAACATGGTAGTGTACAGGGGGTAACATGGTAGTGTACTGGAGATAACATGGTAGTGTGTTGGAGGTAACATGGTAGTGTACTGGAGGTAACACGGCAGTGTAATGGAGGTAACATGGTAGTGTACAGGAGATAACATGGTAGTGTACTGGAGGTAACATGGAAGTGTATTGGAGATAACATGGTACTGTACTGGAGGTAACATGGTAGTGTACAGGAGGTAACATGGTAGTGTACTGGAGGTAACATGGTAGTGTACTGGAGGTAACATGGTAATGTACTGGAGGTAACATGGTAGTGTACTGGAGGTAACATGGAAGTGTACTGGAGGTAACATGGTCGTGTACTGGAGGTAACATGGTACATTGTAGTGTACTGGAGGTGATATGGCAGTGTACTGGAGGTAACATGGAAGTGCAATGGAGGTAATATTGTGGTGTACTGGAGGTAACATGGTAGTGTACTGGAGATAACATGGTAGTGTACAGGAGATAACATGGTAGTGTACAGGGGGTAACATGGTAGTGTACTGGGGGTAACATGGTAGTGTACTGGGGGTAACATGGAAGTGTACTGGAGGTAACATGGTAGTGTACTGGGGGTAACATGGTAGTGTACTTGGGGTCACATGGTAGTGTACTGTAGGTAACATGGTAGTGTACTGGAGATAACATGGTAGTGTGTTGGAGGTAACATGGTAGTGTACTGGAGGTGACATGGTAGTCTACAGGAATTCACATGGTAGTGTACTGGAGGTAACATGGTAGTGTACTGGAGGTGACATGGTAGTGTACTGGAAGTAACATGGAAGTGCACTGGAGGTAACATGGCAGTGTACTGGAGGTAACATGGTAGTGTACTGGAGGTGTCATGGTAGTGTACTGGAAGTAACATTGAAGTGCACTGTAGGTAACATGGTAGTGTACTGGAGGTGACATGGTAGTGTACAGGAGGTAACATGGTAGTGTACTGGAGGTAACATGGTAGTGTACTGGAGGTGACATGGTAGTGTACTGGAGGTGACATGGTAGTGTACTGGAGGTGACATGGTAGTGTACAGGAGGTAACATGGTAGTGTACTGGAGGTAACATGGTAGTGTAAAGGAGATAACATGGTAGTGTACAGGAGGTGACATGGTAGTGTACTGGAAGTAACATGGTAGTGTACATGAGGTAACATGGTAGTGTACCGGAGGTCACATGGTAGTGTACTGGAAGTAACATGGAAGTGTACATGAGGTAACATGGAAGTGTACAGGAGATAACATGGTAGTGTACAGGAGATAACTGGTAGTGTACTGGAGGTAACATGGTAGTGTACAGGAGGTAACATGGAAGTGCACTGGAGGTACCATGGCAGTGTACAGGAGGTAACATGGTAGTGTATAGGAGATAACATGGTAGTGTACTGGAGATAACATGGTAGTGTGTTGGAGGTAACATGGTAGTGTACTGGAGGTGACATGGTAGTCTACAGGAATTCACATGGTAGTGTACTGGAGGTAACATGGTAGTGTACTGGAGGTGACATGGTAGTGTACTGGAAGTAACATGGAAGTGCACTGGAGGTAACATGGCAGTGTACTGGAGGTAACATGGTAGTGTACTGGAGGTGTCATGGTAGTGTACTGGAAGTAACATTGAAGTGCACTGTAGGTAACATGGTAGTGTACTGGAGGTGACATGGTAGTGTACAGGAGGTAACATGGTAGTGTACTGGAGGTAACATGGTAGTGTACTGGAGGTGACATGGTAGTGTACTGGAGGTGACATGGTAGTGTACTGGAGGTGACATGGTAGTGTACAGGAGGTAACATGGTAGTGTACTGGAGGTAACATGGTAGTGTAAAGGAGATAACATGGTAGTGTACAGGAGGTGACATGGTAGTGTACTGGAAGTAACATGGTAGTGTACATGAGGTAACATGGTAGTGTACCGGAGGTCACATGGTAGTGTACTGGAAGTAACATGGAAGTGTACATGAGGTAACATGGAAGTGTACAGGAGATAACATGGTAGTGTACAGGAGATAACTGGTAGTGTACTGGAGGTAACATGGTAGTGTACAGGAGGTAACATGGAAGTGCACTGGAGGTACCATGGCAGTGTACAGGAGGTAACATGGTAGTGTATAGGAGATAACATGGTAGTGTACAGGAGGTAACACGGTAGTGTACAGAAGGTAACATGGTAGTGTACTGGAGGTAACATGGAAGTGCACTGGAGGTAACATGGCGGTGTACAGGAGGTAACATGGTAGTGTACAAGAGGTAACATGGAAGTGCACTGGAAGTAACATGGTAGTGTACAGGAGGTAACATGGTAGTGTACAGGAGATAACATGGTAGTGTACAGGAGATAACATGGTAGTGTACTGGAAGTAACATGGAAGTGCACTGGAGGTAACATGGTAGCGTACAGGAGGTAACATGGTAGTGTACAGGAGGTAACATGGAAGTGCACTGAAGGTAACATGGTAGTGTACAGGAGGTAACATGGTAATGTACAGTAGATAACATGGTAGTGTACAGGAGATAACATGGAAGTGTACTGGAGGTAACATGGAAGTGCACTGGAGGTAACATGGCAGTGTACTGGAGGTAACATGGTAGTGTACAGGAGGTAACATGGAAGTGCACTGGAGGTAACATGGAAGTGCACTGGAGGTAACATGGTAGGGTACTGGAGGTGACATGGTAGTGTACAGGAGATGACATGGTAGTGTACTGGAGGTAACATGGTAGTGTACTGGAGGTGACATGGTAGTGTACTGGAAGTAACATGGAAGTGCACTGGAGGTAACATGGCAGTTTACTGGAGGTAACATGGTAGTGTACTGGAGGTGACATGGTAGTGTACTGGAAGTAACATGGAAGTGCACTGGAGGTAACATGGTAGTGTACTGGAGGTAACATGGTAGTGTACTGGAGGTAACATGGTAGTGTACAGGAGGTAACATGGTAGTCTACAGGAGATAACATTGTAGTGTACAGGAGATAACATGAAAGTGTACTGGAGGTAACATGGAAGTGCACTGGAGGTAACATGACAGTGTACTGGAGGTAACATGGAAGTGCACTGGAGGTAACATGGTAGTGTACAGGAGATAACATGGTAGTGTACAGGAGATAACATGGAAGTGTACTGGAGGTAACATGGAAGTGCACTGGAGGTAACATGGCAGTGTACAGGAGGTAACATGGTAGTGTACAGGAGGAAACATGGAAGTGCACTGGAAGTAACATGGTATTGTACTGGAGATAACATGGTAGTGTACAGGAAATAACATGGTAGTGTACTTGAAGTAACATGGAAGTGCACTGGAGGTAACATGGTAGTGTACAGGAGGTAACTTGGTAGTGTACAGGAGGTTACATGGAAGTGCCCTGGAGGTAACATGGCAGTGTACAGGAGGTAACATGGTAGTGTACAGTAGATAACATGGTAGTGTACTGGTGGTAACATGGTAGTGTACTTGGGGGTCACATGGTAGTGTACTGGAGGTAACATGGTAGTGTTCAGGGGGTAACATGGTAGTGTACTGGAGATAACATGGTAGTGTGTTGGAGGTAACATGGTAGTGTACTGGAGGTAACATGGTCGTGTACTGGAGGTAACATGGTACATTGTAGTGTACTGGAGGTAACATGGAAGTGCAATGGAGGTAATGTTGTAGTGTACTGGAGATAACATGGAAGTGTACTGGAGATAACATGGTACTGTACTGGAGGAAACATGGTAGTGTACAGGAGGTAACATGGTAGTATACTGGAGGTAACATGGTAGTGTACAGGAGGTAACATGGAAGTGTACTGGAGGTAACATGGTCGTGTACTGGAGTTAACATGGTACATTGTAGTGTACTTGAGGTAACATGGTAGTGTACAGGAGGTAACATGGTTGTGTACAGGAGGTAACATGGTAGTGTACTGGGGGTAACATGGTAGTGTACTGGGGGTAACATGGTAGTGTACTTGGGGTAACATGGTAGTGTACTTGGGGTCACATGGTAGTGTACTGGAGGTAACATGGTAGTGTACTGGAGATAACATGGTAGTGTGTTGGAGGTAACATGGTAGTGTACTGGAGGTAACATGGTAGTGTACTGGAGGTGACATGGTAGTATACTGGAAGTAACATGGAAGTGCACTGGAGGTAACATGGCAGTGTACTGGAGGTAACATGGTAGTGTACTGGAGGTGACATGGTAGTGTACTGGAAGTAACATGGAAGTGCACTGGAGGTAACATGGTAGTGTACTGGAGGTGACATGGTAGTGTACAGGAGGTAACATGGTAGTGTACTGGAGGTAACATGGTAGTGTACTGGAGGTGACATGGTAGTGTACTGGAAGTAACATGGAAGTGCACTGGAGGTAACATGGTAGTGTACAGGAGATAACATGGTAGTGTACTGGAAGTAACATGGAAGTGCACTGGAGGCAACATGGTAGTGTACAGGAGGTAACATGGTAGTGTACAGGAGGTAACATGGTAGTGTACAGGAGATAACATGGAAGTGTACTGGAGGTAATATGGTAGTGTAATGGAGGTAACATGGAAGTGCACTGGAGGTTACATGGTAGTGTACAGGAGGCAACATGGTAGTGTACAGGAGGTAACATGGTAGTGTACAGGAGGTAACATGGTAGTGTACAGGAGATAACATGGAAGTGTACTGGAGGTAATATGGTAGTGTAATGGAGGTAACATGGAAGTGCACTGGAGGTTACATGGTAGTGTACTGGAGGTAACATGGTAGTGTACTGGAGGTAACATGGCAGTGTAATGGAGGTAACATGGAAGTGCACTGGAGGTAACATGGCAGTGTACTGGAAGTAACATGGTAGTGTACTGGAGGTAACATGGTAGTGTACTGGAAGTAACATGGTAGTGTACATGAGGTAACATGGTAGTGTACCGGAGGTCACATGGTAGTGTACTGGAAGTAACATGGAAGTGTACATGAAGTAACATGGTAGTGTACAGGAGGTAACATGGTAGTGTACAGGAAGTAACATGGAAGTGTACAGGAAGTAACATGGTAGTGTACTGGAGGTAACATGGCAGTGTACTGGAAGTAACATGGTAGTGTACTGGAGGTTGCATGGTAGTGTACAGGAGGTAACATGGTAGTGTACTGGAGATAACTGGTAGTGTACTGGAGGTAACATGGTAGTGTACAGGAGGTAACATGGAAGTGCACTGGAGGTACCATGGCAGTGTACAGGAGGTAACATGGTAGTGTATAGGAGATAACATGGTAGTGTACAGGAGGTAACATGGTAGTGTACTGGAGGTAACATGGTAGTGTACAGGAGGTAACATGGAAGTGCACTGGAGGTACCATGGCAGTGTACAGGAGGTAACATGGTAGTGTATAGGAGATAACATGGTAGTGTACAGGAGGTAACATGGAAGTGCACTGGAGGTACCATGGCAGTGTACAGGAGGTAACATGGTAGTGTATAGGAGATAACATGGTAGTGTATAGGAGATAACATGGTAGTGTACAGGAGGTAACATGGTAGTGTACTGGAAGTAACATGGAAGTGTATTGGAGGTAACATGGTAGTGTACAGGAGGTAACATGGAAGTGCACTGGAGGTACCATGGCAGTGTACAGGAGGTAACATGGTAGTGTACAGAAGGTAACATGGTAGTGTACTGGAAGTAACATGGAAGTGTACTGGAGGTAACATGGTAGTGTACAGGAGGTAACATGGAAGTGCACTGGAGGTACCATGGCAGTGTACAGGAGGTAACATGGTAGTGTATAGGAGATAACATGGTAGTGTATAGGAGATAACATGGTATTGTACAGGAGGTAACATGGTAGTGTACAGAAGGTAACATGGTAGTGTACTGGAAGTAACATGGAAGTGTACAGGAGGTAACACGGTAGTGTACTGGTAGTAACATGGAAGTGCACTGGATGTACCATGGTAGTGTACAGAAGGTCACATGGTAGTGTACTGGAAGTAACATGGTAGTGTACAGGAGGTCACATGGTAGTGTACTGGAAGTAACATGGTAGTGTACTGGAGGTAACATGGTAGTGTACTGGTAGTAACATGGAAGTGCACTGGATGTACCATGGTAGTGTACAGGAGGTCACATGGTAGTGTACTGGAAGTAACATGGTAGTGTACAGGAGGTCACATGGTAGTGTACTGGAAGTAACATGGTAGTGTACAGGAGGTAACATGGTAGTGTACTGGAGGTAACATGGTAGTGTACTGGAGGTAACATGGTAGTGTACAGGAGGTGACATGGTAGTGTATAGGAGGTAACATGGTAGTGTACTGGAAGTAACATGGAAGTGCACTGGAGGTACCATGGCAGTGTACAGGAGGTAACATGGTAGTGTATAGGAGATGACATGGTAGTGTACAGGAGGTAACATGGTAGTGTACAGGAGGTAACATGGTAGTGCACTGGAAGTAACATGGAAGTGCACTGGAGGTACCATGGCAGTGTACAGGAGGTAGCATGGTAGTGTACAGGAGATAACATGGTAGTGTACAGAGGGTAATATGGTAGTGTACTGGAGGTAACATGGCAGTATACAGGAGATAACATGGTAGTGTACTGGAGGTAACATGGCAGTGTACTGGAGGTAACATGGTAGTGTACAGAAGTTCACATGGTAGTGTACTGGAAGTAACATGGAAGTGTACTGGAGGTAACATGGCAGTGTACTGGAGGTAACATGGTAGTGTACAGGAGGTAACATGGAAGTGCACTGGAGGTACCATG
Organism: Mimachlamys varia; assembly: GCA_947623455.1. Lineage (NCBI taxonomy): Eukaryota > Metazoa > Mollusca > Bivalvia > Pectinida > Pectinidae > Mimachlamys > Mimachlamys varia. The sequence continues at coordinate 44,121,519 of OX392533.1, forward strand.
GCAGTGTACAGGAGGTAGCATGGTAGTGTACTGGAAGTAACATGGTAGTGTACAGAAGGTAGCATGGTAGTGTACAGGAGGTAACATGGTAGTGTACTGGAGGTAACATGGTAGTGTACTGGTAGTAACATGGAAGTGCACTGGATGTACCATGGTAGTGTACAGGAGGTGACATGGTAGTGTGCTGGAAGTAACATGGAAGTGCACTGGAGGTACCATGGCAGTGTACAGGAAGTAGCATGGTAGTGTACAGGAGATGACATGGTAGTGTACAGGGGGTAACATGGTAGTGTACTGGAGGTAACATGGTAGTGTGTTGGAGGTAACATGGTAGTGTACTGGGGGTAACATGGTAGTGTACAGGGGGTAACATGGTAGTGTACTGGAGGTAACATGGTATTGTACTGGAGGTAACATGGTAGTGTACTGGAGGTAACATGGTAGTGTACAGGAGATAACATGGAAGTGCACTGAAGGTAACATGGAAGTGTACGGGAGGTAACATGGCAGTGTACAGGAGGTAACATGGTACTGTACTGGAGATAACATGGTAGTGTGTTGGAGGTAACATGGTAGTGTACTGTAGCTTACATGGTATTGTACTGGAGGTAACATTGTAGTGTACAGGGGGTAACATGGTAGTGTACTTGGGGTCACATGGTAGTGTACAGGGGGTAACATGGTAGTGTACTTGGGGTAACATGGTAGTGTACAGGAGATAACATGGTAGTGTACTGGAGGTAACATGGTAGTGTACTGGAGGTAAAATGGTATTGTACTGGAGATAACATGGTAGTGTGTTGGAGGTAAAATGGTAGTGTACTGCAGTTAACATGGAAGTGCACTGGAGGTAACTTGGTAGTTTACAGGAGGTAAGATGGTAGTGTACAGGAGGTAAGATGGTAGTGTACTGGAGGTAACATGGTAGTGTACTGGAGGTAACATGGAAGTGTTCTGGTGGTAACATGGTAGTGTACAGGAGGTAACATGGAAGTGCACAGGAGGTAACATGGTATTGTACTGGAGGTAACATGGTAGTGTACTGGAGATAACATGGTAGTGTACAGGAGGTAACATGGTAGTGTACAGGAGATAACATGGTAGTGTACAGGAGGTAACATGGTAGTGTACTGGGGGTAACATGGAAGTGCACTGGAGGTAACATGTTAGTGTACAGGAGATAACATGGTAGTGTACAGGAGGTAACATGGTAGTGTACAGGAGATAACATGGTAGTGTACTGGAGGTAACATGGTAGTGTACTGGAGGTAACATGGTAGTGTACAGGAGATAACATGGTAGTGTACAGGAGGTAACATGGTAGTGTACTGGAAGTAACATGGAAGTGCACTGGAGGTAACATGTTAGTGTACAGGAGATAACATGGTAGTGTACAGGAGGTAACATGGTAGTGTACAGGAGATAACATGGTAGTGTACTGGATGTAACATGGTAGTGTACTGGAGGTAACATGGTAGTGTACTGGAGGTAACATGGTAGTGAACTGGAGGTAACATGGTAGTGTACTGGAGGTAACATGGTAGTGTACAGGAGATAACATGGTAGTGTACAGGAGATAACATGGTAGTGTACAGGAGGTAACATGGTAGTGTACAGGTGATAGCATTGTAGTGTACAGGACGTAACATGATAGTGTACAGGAGGTAACATGGTAGTGTACAGGAGGTAACATGGTAGTGTATAGGAGGTAATATGGAAGTGCACTGGAGGTAACATGGTAGTGTACTGGAGGTAAGATGGTAGTGTACAGGAGGTAACATGGCAGTGTACAGGAGGTAACATGGTAGTGTACTGGAAGTAACATGGAAGTGCCCTGGAGGTAACATGGCAGTGTACAGGAGATAACATGGTAGTGTACTGGAGGTAACATGGAAGTGTACTGGAGGTAACATGGTAGTGTACTGGAGGTAACATGGTTGTGTACTGGAGGTAACATGGAAGTGTACTGGAGGTAACATGGTAGTGAACTGGAGGTAATATGGTAGTGTACTGGAGGTAACATTGTAGTGTACTGGACGTAATATGAAGTGTACTGGAGGTAACATGGTAGTGTACTGGAGGTAACACGGTAGTGTACTGGAGGTAACATTGTAGTGTACTGGAGGTTACATGGAATTGTACTGGAGGTAACATGGAAGTGTACTGGATGTTACATGGTAGTGTACAGGATGTAACATGGTAGTATACTGGAGGTAACATTGTAGTGTACTGGGGGTACAGTGTAATATGGATCTGTACTGGAAGTTACATGGTAGTGTACTGGAGGTAACATGGTAGTGTACTTGAGGTAACATGGTAGTGTACTGGAGGTAACATGGTAGTGTACTGGAGGTAACAAGGTAGTGTACAGGAGGTAACATGGTAGTGTATTGGAGGTAACATGGTAGTATACTGGAGGTAACACGGTAGTGTACTGGAGGTAACATGGTAGTGTACTGGGGGTAACATGGAAGTGTACTGGAGGTAACATGGTAGTGTACTGGAGGTTACATGGTAGTGTACAGGAGGTAACATGGAAGTGTACTGGAGGTTATATGGTACTGTACAGGATGTAACATGGTAGTGCAGTGGACTTGACATGGTAGTGTACAGGAGGTAACATGGTAGTGTACTGGAGGTAACATTGTATTGTACTGAAGGTAACATGGTAGTATACTGGAGGTAACATGGTAGTGTATTGGAGGTAATATGGTTGTTTACATGAGGTAACATGGTAGTGTACTGGAGGTAACATGGTAGTGTATTGGAGGTAACATGGTAGTGTATTGGAGGTAACATGGTAGTGTACTGGAGGTAACATGGTAGTGTACAGGAGGTAACAAGGTAGTGTACTGGAGGTAACATGGTAGTGTACTGGAGGTAACATGGTAGTGTACTGGAGGTAACATGGTAGTGTACAGGAGGTAACATGGTAGTGTACTGGATGTAACATGGTAGTGTACTGGAGGTAACATGGTAGTGTATTGGAGGTAATATGGTAGTTTACATGAGGTAACATGATAGTGTACTGGAGGTAACATGGTAGTGTACTGGATGTAACATGGTAGTGTACTGGAGGTAACATGGTAGTGTACTGGAGGTACCTTTGTAGTATACTGGAGGTAACATGGTAGTGTACTGGATGTAACATGGTAGTATACTGGAGGTAACACGGTAGTTGATTGGAGGTCACATGGTAGTGTACTGGAGGTAACATGGTAGTGTACTGGAGGTGTGCGAGAGTCAGAATGCGTTCATAGTCAAAAAGTGGAAATTTTCGATCACATTTAAATTAAGTAACAATGGAAAAAACAAATATTTTTCAACTTACTTACACATTTAATAAAGGCACAGAAGGTCGGAAATAGACTGTCGCCACCTATTTCTAAAATTAAATAACCAGTGTCCTGAGATATGATTGAAAATGACCGCCGCTTAACGTCACGTGATCAAAAATAGATAGTTCAGAAAGAAAGTTTCGCGGGGTCTCGCGACGCGCGGCCATTTTCAAACAGATGTTTGGAAACTAGTTAAGAACACCGTATCAGACCATGATAACTTCAAACCGATTAAAATGCAGATACTTATTCTCACTACGATGTACATTGTACAAAGATCTGACAACATACTATATGAGGTCATGTTCTGATTACATTTTGTATTAGTCAATGAATTTTTCGCTTACAGAATCTTCGGAGTTAATATTAGAAGGTGGAAAATCTTTCCTTTCCACTGTAATACAGAACTGAGAAGAAACTTTTTCACATATAGAGTGGTTGAGACATGAAATAGTCTCCCAACACATATTGTTAACGCTCAATCAATTATTCAAGTTGAAAAAACTAGTGGATGATCACTTCAGGGATGTAATATATGATTATTGATGCTCTGTTGTATAATATGCTTTTACATACATGTATTATTTTTGTGAAATATTTACTGATATGGACATAGAGGCTTTTAGCCTGCGTCCATTAAATTTTCGGTTTTCCATTAAACATAAAGTTTGCATATCTGCCCCGCAGTAAGGGCGTAAGAACTGTACCTGCTGGCCCCATTGCATGATCGTAATGGGCGTCTAAATTTGCATTCTTTCAAAACAACGTTTTCCTTAAGCTTCCTAATGTCTCCCTTGACACTACCTCACTTTTGGCATTTAAGTGAGTGTTTGCCCCTGTGAAGAAGGCTGTGGGTTCTGTCCCTAGGCTGAGACATACTAGAGTCTCTAACAATAGTAGTTACTACCCCCTGCTTGACGCTCACCATTTTGTGAGTGGAACGACTGGTTCACCCGTTGTCAGATTAATGTGACCTTGTGGTGAGTTTTGCTGGGGGACTTTTGCGGTATACTTCAGTGTGGTAGCACTTTAAATCGGCAAACGATCCGGACTATTACAAAAAGGCTAACACAATCATACCGCAAGCCTCCCAAATACACACTCATCCACATCGCATACGCCGGGACCCTGGCTGTTTATAGGACGTAAAAACAATCAAACCAAATCAACCGTTTTGCATATATAATATACAGACACTGATGTATAGTTCTCTTAATTAGGCCCTCTTTACAGTGAACCTTGTTCTGAATGCGGATTGTAGTCATTCTTGTGAAATTAGTTTTTACCTATCCTTTTTTTAAAGTTACTTGCTTAAAAATCAAAGACATATTCTTGTTTCAATTTGATAAAGTTCGAAAGTTACTTTAAATCGCGAAACAAATTGTTAGGCAATTCACAATTCATCGCTTAATAGTAAATACATGTATGTGTACAATTTGATGAAGTAAGACATTTTGAGTAGACCTTGTATATATAATCTCATGTCATTATTGTGCCCAATCCATCCTTTGTCTACGTTTGGCAATTACTATATATGTTTAAACTATTAGATACGAACCCTGGACTTCCGGTCATACTTAGTACTCGGTGCTATTAATAACTGGTAATCCCATCCGGTCTGTGCGTGATTGTGGTACATGAATATATGGTGGTGCCGGATAATAGGTTTGATATAAGTGTTGTTTGATATTCCTGAAAATTGGTTTAATACGGAGCGCCCGAAGGGACATGGTAATAATTTATCAATCTGTGCGTACGAATTGTCAATATGAGCGAACGTTTTAGTGCACAGATTGATAAATATATTACTATGTCCCTTCGCGGGCTCCGTAGGTAACTATACATACAGCTTCCAATTATTGCATACTGATTCTAAGTAAACCGTGCGCACAGATTTCTAAAACGTGTATACAAATTGACAACCCGTGCGCAGATTACTAAACGTACGCACAAATTGACAACCCGTGCGCAGATTACTAAACGTACACACAAATTGACAACCCGTGCGCAGATTACTAAACGTGCACACAAATTGACAACCCGTGCGCAGATTACTAAACGTACACACAAATTGACAACCCGTGCGCAGATTACTAAACGTGCACACAAATTGACAACCCGTGCGCAGATTACTAAACGTGCGCACAAATTGACAACCCGTGCGTAGATTACTAAACGTACGCACAAATTGACAACCCGTGCGCAGATTACTAAACGTACGCACAAATTGACAACCCGTGCGCAGATTACTAACACGTGCACACAAATTGACAACCCGTGCGCAGATTATTAAACGTGCACACAAATTGACAACCCGTGCGCAGATTACTAAACGTACACACAAATTGACAACCCGTGCGCAGATTACTAAACGTACACACAAATTGACAACCCGTGCGCAGATTACTAAACATGCACACAAATTGACAACCCGTGCGCAGATTACTAAACGTACACACAAATTGACAACCCGTGCGCAGATTACTAAACGTACACACAAATTGACAACCCGTGCGCAGATTACTAAACGTGCACACAAATTGACAACCCGTGCGCAGATTACTAAACGTACACACAAATTGACAACCCGTGCGCAGATGCAAATAGATTGACAATTCGTGTGCACAAATTGATAAATATATTTCTACCACAATACCCTGTGTTATTCCACTCTCAGATCATTGTATACACGTGCTGACTGTTGGATAAATATATGCTATATAACAATAATATAATTTTGTTTGAAACAAGTATTTTCATTGGTTTTAAAAGTTATGTTATCAGCCCATACCATAACGTAAAAAATTACGTGGCCCTTTATAACTTCGCTTTTGATTGGTTGATGCTGCAGCGTATTATTTGTCAGAGAATAGAGTCCATCAATAAAGTTAATTTTCGCATGGCATACATTAAATAATAAAGAATTAACTTGAATCTATTTTTTCTGTAATGGGGTTATAACACAAAAAAACGGAGTTAACTCTCATCATAAAACCGCTTCGCGGTTTATTTAGAGTACACTCCTGTTTTTTTATTGTGGACGTCGTCATCGATTGTTGACGTCGTCACAATTTGGCGGGAATATAAGGTACATACGAGATGATGTGTTTTCGCGCAAATATCATCCGCGTTTCACAGAAAACAACACTGCCATTGCGACTCAGTAGTGTTGTGGTAGAAACTGGTCACACGACTCGTGGTTATTGGATATGGAATTTATTTTACTCTTGTTAAATTTGTTTTAGTTACAAAAGACACTCGCTAAAGCTCGTGTCTTTTGTAACTTTAAAAAACAATTAACTCGAGTGAAATAAACTCCATATCCAACAACCACTTGTTGTGTAACCTCTATTACCATGTCCCTTCGCGGGCTCCGTATATATGAGATATTAAGCAATAAACTGCATTCTGTTTCGAAATATAGGCGATATGAACGCCCACTGCATTACAGGAAATTAGCATGAACCACGCTAACCGACCCTGACTGCCAAAGGCTGATTTGGGCCGATCATATGTATTGCTGACTGCCAAAGGCCGATTTGGGCCGATGTAGCTAAACACGACCAATTATTATGAAAATAAACACCAATACGGACATAACACCACACACATTTCTGGTCAGTAACTTCCGAAATTAACGGCATCATGACGTCATGACGTTGACGTCATTTATGATTATGATGTCATACATATTGACAACGCATATGGTCACAAAACGAAGCAATGACGAATAAATTGCTGCATGTGTTCCCTCCAGAATGACCAGTTAGAAGGCTAAGTTCGAAGATTCACTAACATGCCGCCCAGAGACGCTGGGCCGATTGCGTATTTCATGCTTCTATTTCCGAAATGTATGATGAAAGAAATTGTTCGTCATACAAACAGGTTAACTACTGTAGCGAAAGAATAGATATAGGCTACAAAAATAGTTAGAAAACTACTTTAACATAGAAATTTAGCTGTTGATCAGTATCACCACCACATAGTTTTGTTTACGGGAACATTTTACGACTACCTGCTGATATCAAAGTGAACATCTCAGTAAAAACGCTGTGCGTCGACGAAATTGCGGAGAATTTTAAAGGGGTGAATTTTCAGCATATTTAAAAATGCAATGTAACCTCAAAGTGGATATGTGTCTAACTGTAGCTCAGTATGGTATTTATCAAAGCAGTATATTTTGTTGCAATGGGCACATCATTTAAGTCCCTATCACACTTTGGGGTTCCGAACATCAACGCATATTTTTTTGTTATCCAGTGAAGTTGTCAGACCGATAAAAAAAAAACTCATACCGCTTACGTACTTGCACCGAACATGGAGCGGTTGAAACGTACCGATAACGAACATGTAATGCACGGCTATAGTTCACTCCGAATGAGTGACGAACAACAAACGAACCTGAACCGTCAAGCAGGACGATAACAGGATGCATTCCGGACAAACCGAACACCTTTACGGACATGAACGCGAAAGTGAAAGGTTTACTCATTTCTCCACCGGAGCAGTTCGCGAAAAAGTGGTACTGCTGACTGCCTCGATCTCCACATTGTCCTTTGTTTGTCCGTTAGGTGTTCGTTTAAGGCCCGATAAATGCGTGACATATGCGTTCAAGTTTCCTCTATGGATTCGACAACAAATGGATGGTACGTGATAATGTCTGTTATCTCCGTCCGTAATTTTAGTTATAATCATTTGTATGAATATCGGGCACATCGATTATTCATACGCGCATATCAAAGGCATACTACTGATATATATCCATGAGATAAGACATTATAAGAAATTACACCAAATGTTTCTGCATGCAGTACTCTCCTACCTACAACGTAATGTGGAGCTTGTTATAACGCCGCGCATCGTACACAATAAAAGAATTGGTGACGTCATAATTACCATAACGACATAGTCATTGGCAGAGCGGTTGTAAACTCTTCAAATTGGCGACGTGAAAACGTTTGGCCTAACCACGACACTGATATTGTAACGTACAAGTTTGTGTGGCCCTTATATTATTGAACAACAGAACATGATACAGCTCTTCAGTTCGAGTACGTTTACATAAATGTATGAGAAAGCTGGCATCATTTGATATTAATATAAAGAATAGTTTAGGTCCATAGATATACATCTGTGAAAGATATCACACTATCAGCCTCACTCGTAAAATATATTTGGTATCACTGAGGACACTGCTACATATCCTGTATTCGTGTAGCCATACCTGAAATAAGATGTGTGTCGAACGTATCGGTGGTACAGTACTAAAATGACATGATAATTTGTTAGGGCTATATTTAGATCTCAACTACATGTAAGATGCAAGGGGGCCGATCGGGGCCGATTGCATATGTCTCAGAGTGCCAGGGGGCCGATGGGGCCGATTATTTGTGTCTTTGAGTGCCAGGGGGCGATGGGGCCGATTATTTGTGTCTTTGAGTGCCAGGGGGCCGATGGGGCCGATTATTTGTGTCTTTGAGTGCCAGGGGGCCGATGGGGCCGATTTTTCATAAAATCGGTTTGTCACACCATGTTGTGATAAAATTGATTGATTAATTGTTCTTCATTGTGTACAGAAATATGACGTTGATAATTTTGACTATTTGTTTCTCTAAAACCGATGATGTAAATGTACGTGTTTTGACGTCATTTGTAACAAACGTGACGTCATTATTGCTAAAAAACAATGGCTGTTCCACGGGTACGGGTGTTTCCACTAGAACCTAACAGGGGTTTAGATTCCACGATGTTCCACGTTTATTACAAATGGCACTCAAAGATTCTTTGCCTTTTACGTACTTCGTGCTTCTTTTTCATGAGATAGGTATGAAGGAAATTATTCGCCATACGAACAGGTAATTAGCGAAAGTTGGTCTGTAAATCTTTGGTTCGAAGGCCTATCTTACTGTAAAATGTGAAATATTGTGCCAACTTTGGTTAATAATCTCATATTGTATTGGAAATAACTTTACATTGGCAATATCATTTCGCATGATGTGGTATTTTCTGAATGAATTAAAGTATTTGTCCATAAAGGTGAAATGTAAGACAATTAAGGGCATTATTACATTTCCAAATGGTGATACGCACAGAATCATGTCCTGGGAAATCAGAACCTCTTGAGACGTTATGCAAGGGCTCGGTCATGGAAGAAGATCCGCTTGTCAGAGCTAAAACATTTCTGTCCATATTTTTCAACTTGAGCATCATAAGAAACCCGTCGATTCCGCAATACTGGAATTCAAGGCTTCCAAATCAGCGTTCTGATATCATTGGTTTCACCAGACGATGACCAGGAACAGATTCCAAAACATACACTTGTATTATTTAAAATTCATTCAAATCGCTGACTATCAACGAATGGTTGGAAGAGAGGTAAATATATATACCAGGTTATATGTAAGTAAATGATTATAGTCTACCTTCCCGAGTCAACGACTAGTACAGTTTATAAAGAAAATAAAACTTATTCATTTTTTAATATCGCAGGAGTAATGAACGTACCTTGTCCTTGACGGGGCTCAAGCTAGTGACTTGGACAATCGTTCTGCCACTAAGCTTAAGGGGAAACCGGCGCTCCACTGGAACAAGTTACTTTAACCTTTTCACTGCCGGGGGGGGGGGGGGGCGATTGGGGCCGATATGACGTCCCGTTAACTGCCGGGGGCCGATGGGGCCGATATGACGTCCCGTTAACTGCCGGGGGGCCGATGGGGCCGATATGACGTCCCGTTAACTGCCGGGGGGGGGGGGGGGGGGGCGATGGGGCCGATATGATGTGGTATGAACGGGCAATTTGTAAATGATTTACACTGTTTGTCATAATTAGTTCCGATAATCAATAGGTGTTAGCAATATCATGATAAACAACGTCACATCCCCACGATGAGACGCTAAAATAAAAAAGGTGACGTCATTATGACATAGCCGCAGAGCACCATGGCGGGTCCGTTGATAAGGACGTTTTCACCGGAGCCAAACAGAAGAAAGGCGTTTGTTCCCGTTCCGTGTTTAATGCGTATGCCTCCTAGAGACGCTGAGCCGTTAGCATACTTCAAGTTGCTTTTACCTGATATTCTGACAAAAGAAATCATCAGACACACTAACACGTAAGTTGAAATGATAAAAAATAATAATAATGAAAAAAAATAACAACACACATTTCTTTTCTTACATCTGCAAACAGATCGATCAAATCGATCGTCTACATAGATCTACAGTACTAGTATACGTTTCTTGATAATTTTACATTTATATATATAGCCTCAGAGAATGTATATTTACGTGTAATCGTTTGGGATTGTATCAATAAACTACATAATGTACATGTATCTTTTATAGTTGTATAAAGAATAAATACATGCACAATGTACCATCGGGAAACGCACAGCACTGTACAAGTGTAAATGTACTTTTAGAGTTGTATCAATAAACTAAATACATGTAAATACATTTGTGAAATTGAGTAGCATATATTAAAGGTTTTCATATAATGTTGATAATGTTGATTCCGCGATGAAAATCTTCGACCAAGATCGAGAACCAGGGAATGGAAAAAGATAGGAATTTCAGATTTTCACAATTTTCTAGCAATTATATTCAACATACGCATAATAAAGAAACCTTCCATGGAGGAATACTGGAATAATACGATGGTCAGCCAACGATCAAACTGGTTCCAACACACAATGGGTAGAAACCATTTTCAGAATATTTTGAAGTTCCTCCACATCAACGAATGCAGACATGTTGCCGAGAGAAATGTGAGTTCATTATAATTAGTTGATAAAAAATCATACGGGCTTGAGTTTCCATAAAGTGTTATGTACACTTGTAAGAGATTCATTTGTACATTCTGTTGATATTAATATTGTAAATAACAATCGTAGGTGTGCACAAAGACATTGTAGACGTCGGTTTTAAGAAAAGTTCGTCATTTCTCTGTTTCTGTAGTAAGATGAGACACATTGTTTATTTTGATGTATATGACTTCGTATGCATGTTTGTTAAACACAGCAGAGTACCGGACACCATCGTGTTACATGTACATGTACGATAAATTATATGAACAATATAATAAACACTGATTTAGGCAAATACTAAACCCTATCCCAGATAAACACAAACTTTCTAAATCCGGGATAGTAAATTATTATTTTCTGGTATATATGTATGTTTAAAAGGATATATACATTTGCACGTGTGCACGTGCATGATATATCCCTATCTTTGATCGATGGTTATAATATACATCCAAATTATGGAGTGAAATGCACTTAATGTAAAAGAATTGCAAAAACCTTCATAAACGTTTACATTCCTTGCAGCACCCTGGGTATGATCCATCTATCAGATTTCGACCATTATTGCACTTCGTCAATCGACGATTCCTGCGCTTCAAAGTTCAAAATAGGGAGTTATGCGTGGACGAATCTCTTGTACCAACAAAAGGACACATCGTTCTTCGACAGAACATCCCATCAAAGGTCGCGAAGTATGGTGTCAAGTTCTGGGTGCTTTGTGAGTCGTCTACAGGTTACGTGCTCCAGTTGCAAGTTTACAGTGGATGTGAATTCGACCAAGTTCCAACAGGGCAACTTCAAGGAACGAACGTAGTAATAGAGCTCCTACAAAGATCTGGACTCCTTAATAAAGGCTATCACGTCTTCTTTGATAGTTTCTTTACATCACTGAATCTTGGATACAGACTTCTCCAACTAAACACATACTTGACTGGGACTTTTACAGCCTCATGTTGTTAATTTGTCTTGTGTATGTACCCATTCTCCGGAACTTCATACATGAGTACGGAAATTGCCAAACAAACGTTTCAAAGCATGGATGATTTTTTAAAAACATATCTGAAGCCAAATATTTGCGATTGGATGTCGGTGAAGAACAAATTTAGAACGTGTGTTCAAAATTAAAGTGAAATGGTGTGTATGTGATCTGTAATATTTTTCTAAACCTTGATTTGCATTCAAAATGAATATATTCGTTTCTCGTTGTTTTCTTTCTTTTCAAATAAAACATATTTTACAGGAACTTTACGAAAGAATCGACCAATGCCAAACCTCGTCAAACGCGCGGACCAGCCAGGAAACACCATCTACTTTCGACGTGGCGATTTCTTTTGCTTGTCTCACTTCGGTGCAGAAGAAAACAAACCTGTACGGTTATTATCGACACTTCTACCAGCACAAGATCTTGGGTCAGGTAAACCACGTGTTATTGCCTCGTACAATACGAACATGGGAGCAGTAGACATGAATGATGGTCTTCTTCATTCATATGGAAAATAGAGGAAATGCCAAAAAGTCTGGGAGAAAATGCTCGTGCATTTACTTTTCAGAATCCTTATGAATTCATATATACTGTATAAGGAAAATACAACCCAAAAGGTGAAAAGCCGTCTGCAGTACATTCAAACGGTTATTGAAGCACTGGCTGGAACGAAGAAAGCTGACAACCCTCGCCGCCGAGCAGTGAAATCAGTGTCAGTGATCACTTTGCCACAAAAGAAGGAGAAAAACTGCTGTGTCTGTTATTCACGTATGCGCCATGGCCATGGAATTCGTCGTCGGAGCATAACCATTTGTTCGTTGTGTGGGCGTGGACTTCATCGCCAATGTCTTGGAAGACATTTAAACTGCATTGAACAATAAATTGTGTAATTGTCATGCACAATCTGCACTGTTGTATAAAATGTCGAATACCCGATATATCTTGTCACAAGGAATAAAAGAACTTTAACCTCTTATGTTTCACATTAGTGTAATTTAATTTATCTCTTACTCTTTCCTGATTTGTTTCTTGGTACACAGGACTAACGGAATCTAATTATCTCTGTTGTGTAACGTTTGTATAATGTAAATATGAATATATTTTATCTTTCCATATTATTATCTTCCGACTTGGGGAAAAAATCGGTGACTATATACATGTACTTACAATAAAGGGAATGAGTAATACAGACGTTTAATTAATACAGCTTGCTAATTATTCACGCATTCAAAATATTCAATATAAACAATACCGTTTAAATACTACAATTTATGTAAAACTTCGTTGTATAACCGATGAAAATCGCATTATGTAGTTCGCGTATAACTACACGGAAACTTCTACGAATCAAACTAATTAAAATGTAACATAAAAAAGTTGCTTTCTTAATTCTTTATTCAAACCTTAAAAGGATTTCTTGGGTGGTTGGTTTCAGCTTAACATACGATTCGTACTTGATTCGCTTGACATGTTCTACATGTACCACCTATGACGGCTGACGATAACGAGGTGTCGGGAAAGGCACAATGCATTATGACGTCACAATATGAAAGACGTCACGTATTGAAACGGTAGTTCAAATCGGCAGATCTGAGTTTTCGGCAGTCTAAAGGTTAAATCAAATAGATTTCGCGAATCCTTTAATTCGCGAGTTCAACTCTTAAGATATATTTACGAATACATGTAGCGTGTTCCATTTAGCGGAACGTTCCGGTTGTTCCAGAACGAACCGGACGTTCCGCTAAATGGAACGCGACGTTCCGCCGGAACGAACCGGTTCGTCCGGAACGTCTCATTTGAGGGTTCCAAGTTGGATCGAATATGGCGGCCAGTGAAAGGTTTTCATTTCAAATGTTCAATTAATTGTAAATAGACCTAACTGTAACCAGTTAAACTGCATTTCATTAGTAAAATATATCATTAACGACTCTTTGTGGCATCATGGTGTGAAAAAACTTGTAAATAAAAGCGATTACTCGCATTGTTTTGCAGATTATATGACTGAACCGTTTTTGTTATTTCCGGAAAAGTTGTTTCTTTTTCCTTTTGGATTAATATATTTGCACCCGCTGGAACGGAATTTGGCACGTTCTGATCCATTTAGAGGGCCAATTCTAAGTTAACACATCTGGAACGTTCCGATAAAAGGAATACACTTATGGTGTCACAAACATATATACAAAAAGGAATTTAAAATTGCGAATGATGATCTACACTATATATATATATATATATATATATATATATATAAGTGTCTACAAGACTCTTATAAATCGGGATCATATACATGTATAGCTTAATATTGTTGTACACTCTTTGTAATTGTATTTATCCGAGTACAAGCTAGATTAATATAACAGTACGAGTTGTATAAAACGTCCTGTAGAGGTATTGAAAAATGTGTTCTGTTCATATGTAGACTATTACTTATTCGCAGGTCCCTCTGTGTATAACACCAAGCTACAATAATGATTAGGTCAACATGGATGTCGTCTACATATTTTTCAAGTAAATAATCGCGATAGGTTCGAATTCGCGATTGACTCTCCTCGCTAATAAACGCGAAAATAAATACCTCATGAAATATACATGTAAGAGAATAACAATAAGTAATTGCGTGCGCTATGGTATACATTTTGGAGCGGCGGAGAAAGTGAGGCTGTAAAGATATGTTAAGCTATGACTATATTATCTTGGCATATGATTAGAAGAATTAAGATTTACTTGTATAATTCATAGGAAATTATATTTGTTTTAATTCAGCATCCAGCATATCACCTGGCCGAAAGATTCTGGGCCCTTTCTCAATTTTGTCAACAGATAATTCTTGCGATTCATAGTTCCAAGGAGGGAACTTAGCGTGGATGAAGCATTGGTTAGCACTAAAGGTCATAGTGTAATGAGCGATACATTCCCTCAAAGGCGGCGAAATACGGAGTGAAATTCTGGTTACTGTGCGAGTCGGCTTCATGGTATACGTACTCCAGAAGTCCGTATACAGAGGCAGAGTGTTCGACCCCACTCCTCGTGGTGAACTACAGGGTACCAAGCATCTCTACTTGGCCGTGGTTACATGTACCATGTGTTCTGTGACAGTTTTTTCACATCCATGCCTCTTGGTCATGTGCTACTGCATAATGATACATTTGTGACGGGTATGGGCCAATTTAACATCATTCTGCTATTGAGCTAATGTATTGTTACGTACTTAATTAAGTAAAACAAATTATCAGAGTACATGTATGACAGTCGTTGGCTATATTGCTCTGCTTGCTTATACTTTAATACATTTATCTTCGAGTCGACTATTTTTAAAACACACAAAACTCGTGGAATTATGAATTTGCTGGGGATTTCAATATTATACATTTTTGTAATTGGTAAATATATATATCATATATTTTCATTCATTCGGAAGACAAGACTAATTCCCTCAACTATACGGAATGCTGCCCCCCCCCCCCCTAGCTATATTGAATGGTACGTGCAATTGCATATCCATGGAAAATGTTCATCAAATAAGTATACACGGCATAATATTATATCAATTCAGAATGAGATCACCAATGGTAAACAGTACATAGCAAACCGACTTGTAAAGTCAAAATTACAGTGAGTGTAGTGAAATACATTGGGTTTGTGCTTGATGACGTCACAATTGGGAAAGCGTCACAATGCGGTCGCTGCAAGTTTCTGGCGTGATTGGCAAATTCATTTACTTGGCACTCTAAAGGTTAGTGTAATATTACACTTTTGAGGGGTTAAGAACAATTTTCGATAAAGAAATAGATTCTACCCAAATGGCCATATATGCCGAAAAAATCTACCCATCGCTCTTTCTAGCACCAAAATCATGGTTTTATTTGCTGTACTATATAATGCGGAAAGGATGGAAATTTGTTCTTTTTTTTTTAAATCCGATATACACGCCAAATTTATTCACCTTTCGCAAATATGATATCAATTTTCCTCCAAAAACGCAAGCCATTTCCGGGTTTTAAAGCGTTTCTAGTATACACTGTTTATGACTTTTAGGGTAGCATTTTATTGATATGAAAGCTCCAAGAGCTGAAAGAATTAGTAAAGGTCTAAATAGAGCTGTAACAAATTATCATGACCCAGCATCTACCAGGGTTTCATACCCCCCCCCCCCCCTCCAGGAAATAACTCGTCTCGAGTTTTCCAGGGGTCATAACGAGTGTTACCCTGGTAAATATTGTCCGCTCGGCTAAAGAGATCTCTTTAGCTCGATCGGTTTAGCGTAAGACTAGTAGCCAGAGGTTCCCGGTTCGCCTCCTAGTGGAGGCATTGAAAAAATAATGACCTCTGTTACACTGTACATTTGGCGCCCAAGATATATACCCACAGAAGGTGGTATAGGGTTTCATGTGTGTCTTCGGGGTCGAAGACTTTATTGAAGGACGGAGATTGTAGCGGATCTAGACTGGGTCGATCGTCGGCGACCAGATAGCTTTATTGGTTGAGGATCCGTCTAGAGTTCGGAAGGTCCCGGGTTCGAACCCCGGTGTGGTCGTGCGTTTTTCCTTTCCTGTTACAACATTTTAGTGAAAGTAATTTTGATGTGAACAATTTTGCAGCACGTAACGTTTGCGTTTGATATGAAATTGACAAATTAAACACAAGCTTTGAATATATTTTCTTATCTTTGGCAAGCTGACATTACAATCTTTATTTGATTTTGTCTGAAAAAAATGTCAGGTCAGCATTCTGAACATATGACATCACTTCTTTTCTGACTGTGAAACTTTGCATTGTTTTAAATTAATCAAATGATTCATGCAACATCATATCATTACAATAATATTTATTTATTTGAGAATAACAATGATTTACATACGCTGGAAATCGACCATCAACTTACATGAATACAGATAACAAACATGTATATATTGTATACTTACACTGTCCAGAGAACGCCAGAAGAAAAACCAAAACAGCCACAATAAAATCCCCATCCATTGCGTCTGACGAATAATACCACCAGTGACAGCACAGAGAGATGCGAAAATGCGCAACGGAAGTGAGTACTTAGTCACAAGATTCGGACTGTCGATGAGAAGGCAATTAGCGGGAGTTAAGGGTCAGAGTAGCTCCTAAAATACAATTGGGGCTTTATTATCTTCTCACTGAATCACTTATGCATACTGAAAATCATTAAGTTTTAGCGAGTTTTTTTTATACTCGCTTTAACTTTCTAGATGAAGCGGTCGTAAAATAAAACACTAGGAGTATTTTAGGGAAATACGGTACATGTGGAGATATCGCTCAAATGAACACCTTTTTTTTGCAAAAAAAAAACCCTTTTCTGACAGTTAGAAAAATGAAAAAAATATTATTGTTTTACAACAATGAAAGAAGTTATTCAACTTACATGTATAAATAACTCTTTTTGGCCATTATGTTAGCGCGCGTGTGATCCTAAGTGCGAGCGTAAACCCGCGGACTAACCAGATAAAACCTACGAGGTTGGGCATATGACCCCATATATGTACCCCTTTCATGTTGGTTCGGCAAATCGAATCCCGGCCGACTTGGTTTTTTTATTTAAACATATTTTATTGCTTTTAAATGCAACAGGATAGGGCACAAGTTATACAACTTATTTCAAGCCCGTTCCTATACATAACACAAAATATATATTTCTAAGTATTCAAAATGGCAGTTATAGAGTTTTATACAATCACATGCTAGTCACACATAGATGTATCACAATCAGAGAAATAGAGGATGGACGAGAAAAAATAGGAAAAGATGGAGTAAGAGAGAGAGAGACAGAGAGAGAGAGAGAGTGGGGGTGTATTTGTTATTTTTTTCTAGTATCAAAGCATGACAGTTACACTTTGAATATATCTCTGGCCATGTGGTTGTTCTTTCCATCACCATGCAAACGGAATTAATGAGGATCGTATCGCTGTTCGAATCTTTCAGCTGTTCAAAAGTTCATCACTTCCCGTGTCAATAACTTTCTCCTGTTCACTCCTGGCCTACTGGTATTTCCGCTTCCACTAATGGTTTTATTGAATTGATAGATATACATTTTATATAATAGTATAAGTATCGTATATATTAGTCGAATAGAAATGGACTAATTTTTGTGAAGGAGAAGAGGAAAAAGAGGAAGAAATGTATTAAAACTAGTGTCGTGAATATATTGCTGAGTGTGCCTGAATATCTCTACATTTTCCTGTTCTGAGAAATGTGTATCACCAGATAGAAGAAGGGTAAGGGTGAGAGGTATGTATTCATTCAGCTCGCGATAAAGTTTAATTCTTTGTGCTATAAAGTTTCTACAAATGAAAAAGAAATGGCAAGTGTCTTCAACAGAGAAGCCACATGAACATCGTTGATTGTCAGTCAAATAACTCGAAAAAGGTCATTGTTTTAAAGCACTAGATTTATGTCTTAATTTAGTATGCTAAATGTTATTCTTTCTATCCCGATAAAGGAAGTAGCTGGATTCATTGGTAAGGATAGTATTCTGAATAGAGTTTCTGAAATTTGAGGGTGTAGCGCTGTGTCTAATATCAGTCGGTAGCTGATTTCAAAGTCTACTATCATACCGCATTCAGTTCCACGAAAGGTTTAACGGTAAATAGTTTGAGACTGATTGACTGAACTCGGCAACCTTTGAAACTAACAGCTTGAAACTCTTTCTTGATTGGATAGCCAATCAGCGTTTGTGCTGTTGGCTGTAGTAATCTGTGTACAATCACTTATCGATTAGTTAGTCCTGGTACTTGTGTATTGAGCACATGTAGGTGTGCGCCTCGTTCTGGCATTAGAATAAACATTAAATGCTTCCGGGTTCAGTACCCGTGTTCAGTACCCACGAATGAAGTCCCTTAGAAATCTAGGTGTTTTAGTTAAAACTATACTATGTCTGTTACAACTTGGTATTTGTGTACAAGTTTGGTGTTAAAATATTCTAGAGATGTCATTCTAACATTTACTGTGTAAACTTTTCATACTGTGCATGTTATTTTGGCGTAGGGTTCTGTATGACAAGTCCTGTTTTTACCCCTACCCCCTGACCCGGAAGTTTATATTTGACGTTGATGACACATGCAGACGATTATCTCAAGAAAAAGGCCAACATGCTATGCTGAAATTTTGATATTTTACTCGCAAGATGTTGCTCTTGACAGGTTAGAAAGGAAAGTTGGCTATCGGATTTAGGAAATTTGTTATAAAATTAAATGTTACAATGAAACATATAGTAAAAGTAATTGTGGTCTTAGTCCACATGGCTGAACTGTGAACACGAGTTTGTTTGACTAAACACAAAACACGACATGGTGTCAGAAATCGGGATGAATTGGAGCGATATACGGCCTAACAGCGTGAGTAAAACACCGGAAAGAGTGTTTACCGCAAACGAACTGTAGGTATTCGAGTTTCGTCTGAAACGAATCACGCTAGTTCGGTCAGCGTACCACACAGGATTCCCGCCGTTGGAACACGTGGAAGAAGCATGGAGCACATAAGACCTCCACCTGAGATGGATTTCTCGTCGAGTGACAGCAATCTCGCGGAAAGATGGCGAAGATGGGAACAATCCATGAAACTATATCTAAGAGTAGCTATGGCAGGTAGGGATGAGAAGGACATATGTGCATGTTTCCTGTATCTAATCGGACAGGACGGTAGAGAAATCTTCAATACTATGAATTTTGTTGACGCAGAAAATGACAAAATTGACCCGATTTTTACGAAGTTCAAGGAATATTGTGCCCCACGAGAGAACATAACCGTGTGGAGACATAGATTTTACACCAGAATACAGGGTAAAACAGAATCCATTGATCAGTATGTGACAGAGTTAAAAATCATAGCAAAGAACTGTCGGTTCGGGAATTTAGAAGATGATATGCTACGCGACAGGGTAGTTTGTGGAGTCGCATCGGACAAAATAAAAGAGAGACTGCTCCGTGACAACGACTTGACACTACAAAAAACTTTATCGATTTGTCGAGCAAATGAAGAATCACAGATAAGAATGAAAACTATTCAAGATTCTGGTGAAGAGGTGTGTGCTGCTGCAATAACCAAAACGTATGACAAGCAGAAACAAACGCGCCCAAAATCAAACAGAACACCTGTAAGGAAAGGTCCAGTGAATAACAGAGAGGTGATGTGGTAAATGTGGTACTAAACATCCCAAGGGTCAGTGTCCGGCATATGGGAGGAAGTGTTTAAAGTGTCACAAAGCAAATCACTTTCAGAAGATGATTTAAGTCCTCACAGGAGTTAGGATTGATCAAGGTAGTCCTTAGCACAGAATTAGATAGGACTGTGAGTGACAAAGAACATTTTGAGAAATACCCTGAGGTATTCACAGGGTTAGGCTGTCTCAAAGACGCTTATCACATTCGTCTTGACGAGTCGGTGTCACCCGTAATTAACCCCCCACGGAAAGTTCCTGCAGCGCTACGAGATAAACTGCGCACGACGCTTGAAGAAATGGAACGTGAGGCAGTAATCAGAAAGGTCGATGAGCCAACGGATTGGGTGAATTCCATCGTTGTTGTCGAGAAGCCCAAAACTGGAAAGCTTCGAATATGTTTGGATCCAAGAAACCTTAATAATGCAATTAAACGAGAGCATTATCACCTTCCGACCATTGATGAGATCACTACAAGGATCACTGGGGCCAAAATATTCAGCAAGCTGGATGCCAATCATGGCTATTGGCAAATTCCTCTCGATGATTCAAGTCAGAAGCTGACTACATTTTCGACATCTTTCGGAAGATACTGCTACCTACGAATGCCGTTCGGAATAAAGAGCGCTCAAGCAGTATTTCAGAAGCGTATCGCGCAGCAATTTGAGGACTTACCAAGTGTTGAGACAGACATCGATGACATTTTGGTATTGGGTAAAGACGACGCGGAACATGATACGCGACTGGACTCCGTGTTAAAGCGATGTTGGGAAATAGGTCTGACATTGAATCGCGAGAAGTGTGTTCTCAAAGCGAGAGAGGTGGACTACATTGGACACAGACTATCAGAGACAGGTGTACGCCCGGATCCAGAAAAGGTTGTGGCAATCACAAAGATGCCAGCTCCCACTGACAAGAAAGGTGTGGAGAGACTACTAGGAACGATTAACTATCTGGCAAAGTTCATACCGAACATGTCAGAGGTGACTAGACCTATCCGAGCACTGATAAAGAAGGACATTGAGTTTGAATGGTCACGAGAACAGGAGGAAGCGTTTGACACAATCAAGAACATTTTATCCAGTGAACCTGTACTCACCTTCTACGACATGAGGAAACCAGTGACTGTTAGCGTTGATGCCTCGAAATCAGGTTTAGGAGGTGTGGTCATGCATGATCGGAAACCCATCGCATACGCGTCTAGAGCGTTAACAGATCCCGAGACAAGATATGCTCAAATAGAAAACGAGCTACTCGCTGTACTGTTTGGTTTGGAACGTTTCCATCAGTATACCTATGGCACTCATGTGATCGTTGAATCGGATCACAAGCCTTTGGAAGCAATCATGAAGAAACCATTGGCACAAGCGCCTCCAAGACTGCAACGTATATTACGCAGGCTACAGAGATACACATTCAATCTTGTTTATAAACCTGGGAAGGAATTATTAATCGCGGACACCTTATCACGAGCATACTTACCTAAGACAACAGGGCATAAGGATGACTTTGACGAGAGACATTCAATGCCATGTCCACATGCTAGTGGACAACACTTCCGTATCAGATGAAAAGCTGGAGAAGATTCGTGTGGGAACCTCCAAGGATGAAAATCTCCAAGTTCTGAAGGAGGTGATCGAGACTGGGTGGCCCAATCATCGTTATGAAGCTCCGACTAGGATTCATGATTTTTGGCCTTACAAGAATGACTTAACCATACTAGATGGAATTATATTTCGTGGGAACTGTATAGTTATTCCCAAAACTTTCCAAATGGAAATGCTCGAAAAGATCCACATGGGACACATGGGAATAGAGAAGAGCAAGCGGAGAGTAAGAGAACTATTGTTTTGGCCGGGAATGTCATCCCAGATAGCAGACAAGATTTCTAAGTGTAGTGTATGCATGGATCTCCAGTCAACAAATAGGAAGGAACCACTTATTCCCACACCGGTACCTCTACATCCCTGGAGTGTTGTAGGAACGGATCTGTTCGCATAGAACAATACTGACTATATAGTAGTCACAGACTACTACTCCGGGTACTTTGAAATTGGTAAACTGGAAAATACTACTAGTAGAAATGTCATCACACAATTGAAGTCTATATTTGCCCGACATGGCATACCCTCTCAGGTGAGGAGCGAAAACGGTCCCCAGTACAGTTCTGGAGAGTTCAAAAGATTTGCTGAGACCTGGGGTTTCAGACACACTACGTCCAGTCCTCACTACCCTCAATGGAACGGTCTGGCTGAAAAAACTGTTCAAACAGTAAAAAGGCTACTAGAGAAAGCTAGGATGGACAACAAGGATCCTTATCTGTGTATGTTGGAATATTGTAACACACCAACGGACACACCGTTGCCTGCGAAACTTCTTATGAGTAGGGAGTTGAGATCTGTCATCCCGGTTAGCAGTAAACGGTTACAGCCAGGAGTCATAGACCGTTCTACAGTATGTCGTACAAGGGAGACAACTCAGTACAAGCAAAAGGATGTTCATGATCGTGCGTCAAAGGAATTGCCACTATTGGCTCCACATGATATGGTGCGTTTCCGTCACAACGACAAATGGCAGCCTGGGCAAGTGGTAAAAAGTCCGTCACCTACAGTTGAGTGTAAGCTAACCTTTACACCCTAGTGCAATAGGAGTGCACTACGTTTAAACTAGTAGTTCACTACATTTAAACTACAGGTAAACTAGTAGTGCACTACGTCCAGCCAGGTGTGACCACAAATACCCCTACAGGTAATGGGAGTGTCCTTGCCTACCTGTGTCCTTACCTGTACAGATGTAATATGATTAACCTGTATTTTTATGTTATACTATTAAAGTTGTCTTTGAAAGTCATTAGTTTGTTACTCATATAATTATAAGTACAAGAATGAAAAATTCTGAGTTCATGCCAGATGATATTCATCATAATAACTTATGTTTTAAATTAATTAACTGCATGTCAAAATTTAAAAAATTATATTAATAAAACTATACTAACTTATTATACTTTTTTAAAGAAGTTACAATAATTTTTTTATTTAAATATTTTCATTCTACAATAAAATTGAAAGGTATGGGTTAAAATAAAAAATTGTATGATACATGTATTATGTTGAAATTATCAACTAAAGTTAATTCTACTAACAATATAAAAATGTATACAGAAAATAAACTAAACAACAGATTGTAATAAAAGAAACTAGAACTGTAAGCCGATGGCTGACTAATACCCCCCCCCCGCTACCTCTTATTAGAGGTGTGTGACATGTTTTTGAAAAAAAACATGATGTAGTACAAGTTGTATATAACATGCATTATATAATGTATTATTTTATATTACTATGTATCACCGCATATCTAAAAAACAAAAACAAAGAAGGCACCTTTGGTCTTGCATACATTACAGTGTAGATTTCATATCAACAATGTGGATGCATATGTATGTTTCAACTTGTGAAACTCACTGAATGAATAAAGAAAGGTGATATACATATTAATAAGAAAATTTATGATGCTGATTGTTTCAATACAATGCATCTTACGTTTATATTAATAGTGGTGTAAATTAGCCCATGGGAAAGCCAGTGATATGAGAAAATGGTCCGAGTAGTGCTTTGGAAGAATATCGGCCAGGACACCCCTCATAGGAAAGTTGATGTAGATTTGGTGTATAGTAATCCTCAACATTACTTACTGCGAAGTTTCATTGAAAATGACCCAGTAGTTTAGAAGAAGTTGTCCAGACATCATGTTATTACGGAAACCTGTGTATAGTCACCTCATTACCATGGCAACCAAAATTTTGACAAACGAAACCCTGTATGCAAATCTATACATGGTCCCCAACAATACTGCCAAGTTTCACTGAAATTGATCCAGTAGTTTAGGAGGAGTTGTCCGGACAACACATTATAATGGAAACCTGTGTATAGTGACCTGGTTACCATGGCAACCAAAATTTTGACAAACAAAACTCTGCATGCACATCTACACATGGTCCCCAACAATACTGCCAAGTTTCATTAAACTCGATCCAGTGGTTTATAGGAAGTTGTCCGGACAACACGTTATTACGGAAACCTGTGTATAGTGACCTGGTTACCATGGCAACCAAAATTTTGACAAACGAAACTCTGCATGCACATCTACACATGGTCCCCAACAATACTGCCAAGTTTTATTGAAATCGATCCAGTAGTTTAGGAGGAGTTGTCCGGACAACATTTTATTATGGAAACCTGTGTATAGTGACCTGGTTACCATGGCAACCAAAATTTTGACAAACGAAACTCTGCATGCACATCTACACATGGTCCCCAACAATACTGCCAAGTTTTATTGAAATCGATCCAGTAGTTTAGGAGGAGTTGTCCGGACAACATTTTATTATGGAAACCTGTGTATAGTGACCTGGTTACCATGGCAACCAAAATTTTGACAAACGAAACCCTGCATGCACATCTACACATGGTCCCCAACAATACTGCCAAGTTTTATTGAAATCGATCCAGTAGTTTAGGAGGAGTTGTCCGGACAACATTTTTCTACGGACAGACGGACAGACAAGCTGATTCCAGTATACACCCCCTAACTTCGTTGCGGGGGGGGGGGGGGTATAAAAATCAGATATTAGAAGAACCTATTTTGTTCTTAGTATAGTAGTTTAAATTACAAATTACTTTGTGTGTTGGTATTTGGTTTCACTATATATATATATATATATATATATATATATAGAGTCATGTAACAATACATACAAAGGTTATATAAACATTAAGTACTACGAAAAGATTACTTTCACAGAACATTTAAAGCCATTTCTTCTTCATATCATAATACCAATATACATCTAAGCGTAATCCAATTGACTGTAACACAATGTTATCATCATTATTCAAATGGGATCATAATTAAACAATTAGTAAGGCCCCCAGGCCTTAAATCAGACTTGGTCAGTGATGGTCGTGGGGGAGAGGGAGGTGAGAAATTCACACCTGGCTAACTACAGCCTAGGGGTGTCCCCTATATATCCTAACCTATGTGAAGATGTGGCCCTGGCAGGTCCGGTACGTAATTATGCCTGGAGGGTAAAGGATTCTACCTGCAGATCTAGAGCTGTCCTTTTTAGGTCGATATTATATAAGTCATTAGGTTGATTTAAAAGTACAATAAAATGTGACTGGCATAGGCTTAACTTTGTTCTTATTTAGGCTAATATAACTGCATATCATATATTTGTTGTATACTTAGAATATAGAATTAATTGAAATGATTCCATTTAATCAGGGACGTATACGTATATGTCCCTGATTTAACTGACCTTGCTTTTTAAAACATATTTAATACAAAACTGTAATTGCCTTCAATATTTAGGCCTAAATATGGGAAATGCATCATTTTACAATACTATTATACTGATTATTAGGGAAAAAAACAAGTATAATGAATTTTAGTATTTTATTATCAAACTGTATGAAGCAACTTAGCCAGAGACGTATATATTCTCTCACATATATCTCCCTGATTACACCACGGACTAAGATTATCTAAGTCCGTGATAACACCCAATATAAACTAGATCATTTGTCATCATTAATTCATTTAATAAGTATATTTGTACATATTTAGAGATCAAAATGCAGCATTGGATTGTATTCATTCAGGTGTCATAAAATACTTGGTATTTAATATTTAAGAAAACCTGAATCTGGTAAAAGCCTGATATAGACTTACATTGTTGTCCAAATAATTATTATTTATTTCAATGTAATTTTATGTACTATCAATGTATTATCGCATAATTAAATTGTTTGAATGAAGCAAAACAAAATATATTAAAGACCTAAAAATATCCACTTTTTAAAGGGAAACATCTAGATATATTCTCAATGATTTTTAATTTCATATAAACATGATAAACCAGAGTAAAAGTTAAAATATTTATTATCATATGATCCTCGTCATCTGGTTCACCAGTCATCTCCAGCTGAGCCCTTTCTTAATCATATTGGTTTCAAATTTGACCAGTGATAGTCAGGTGAGAAATTCACACCTCAATTATGTCACTGACAGGCTTATAAAAGCAGGTGTTCCAAGGTCAGGTCTGGTAATTGCCTGAGGCCTGGGGGTCAAATCAAAACATCTGTCCCATTCTGAACAATCTGACTAAATTTTATTTTATTATTGTATTACTTTTTTATTCAACTTCAAATTCTTATATTATTTATTAAGTTGTTGTGTTCATATATATGTACATACAGATTTTAATATAGATAATTTGAAAATAAAGATTATAAAAACTCTATAGCGCATTCATAAATATATAGATCTGAGGGATGAATGTATTTAATAAAAACATATATTTAGTTTAATTAAGTAATAAAATAATATTTATTTGATATTTTTACACAATTAGTTCTTACAATATTTAAAAATGTACTTCTCAACAAAAAATTATCAATAGATATTCCTTCAATTTTTCAATATACTTGATTGTAAATTGGTAAATAAATATAAAAAAAATGTTTATAGTACATATTAAATGAAATATAAGACATCAAAACTGTGAGATAATTAAATAATACATTTCTATTTTATTTATGTCCTGTATGCAAGAACGTTTTGTAGTTATCATGATTTCATAATTTGTAGTTTTGAAATGAAAGAAAGAAGTTTGTTTGAGAAAGATAACTACATGAGATTCAAATATATATATATTATAGTTATAAATAATTAGTTAATGATAAGACCAGTTTCTAAGTACTAGCAGACGGCACAGGTGAATTACAGGTAAGAATCACAGGTATATGGGACTGCCCATTTACCTGTAGGGGTATTTGACCTATATGTGGTTCAGGGTGTAGTGCACTACTAGTTTACCTGTAGTTTAAATGTAGTGCACTACTAGTTTAAACGTAGTGCACTACTGGTTTAAAAGTAGTGCACTACTAGTGCACTAGGTGTAAAGGTTAGCTTACACTCAACTGTAGATCATATCAGGTGAGAACACCCGCAGGTAAAGTGTTTCGACGTTATAGGAGACACATCAGAAGGTCAGCCGAGATCAAATTCAAAATCAGTGAACCAGATATCGCGGGATGCCCTATATCCAACAACTTTGAGATACCGGAACGTGAACCGGAAATGGAACCACATGTAACTGATTGTGGGGGACGGAGTGGAGACTCGCGCTCGAGTCCTATGAGTACCCCAATTCGCGTCTCTCAGTCTCATGGCAGCACTCGAAGTGGTAGGACAATCCGTGCACCGAAAAGATTTGATGATTTCGACATGTCCAATTAATCTGTTGTATCATTGTGTTCAGGGGCATACTAATCCCCCTTTATTGTTAATTCCATGAAATGGAATTGTTTTAATTTGTGTTTTAATTCATTTAGTTTCTGAAGTGCCAATCTGCTCATTCAGGATCAAGAAATCCGGATATGTGCAACTTAGTGCAAGTGACTTGGACAGGAATTTTGTGTTTGTTGTCTAATTACTCAGTTATTTCTAGTCATCTAAGAGTTCACTAGTCATAATTCTATATTAGTACTGCTCAAATAGGGTTTTTTTCAGGCCAAAGGACTGTGCTCTAAATAATAACACATTTCATAAATAACCAACATCAGTAGAAATTTCAAATAATGTTAATTAATTTGGAATTGTAAAAAATATATACATGTGTACATTATCATCAGTTTGTTAAAACAAACTCCAAAGAAAGGGAGTTGTAGTAATCTGTGTACAATCACTTATCGACTAGTTAGTCCTGGTACTTGTGTATTGAGCACATATAGGTGTGCGCCTCGTTCTGGCATTAGAATAAACATGGCTGAACTGTAAACACGAGTTTGTGTGACTAAACACAAAACACGACATTGGCCTGGACGCGCCCAATCTTTCCTGACAGCCTGTCACACACACAACTTGTCATCGTTTGCTGGACTCTAATAGTTTGGTGATGGAATCACTCAAAATTGCAAAAGGTTTTTACGATGAAAAAAGTACTTGGTTTATATTCCACCAAAAAACACAGAAAAACTACTGTACATACACTTCACACGGAATTAGATTATCATATTTAAGTCCGTGCCCTTCATTTCGTGATTTTTTTTAAAGATTCTTCCAAAATCGCGAGAGCTCAAACAAATTACACAGATCGTATTTTATATAAATACTGAATAATGAAATTAACTACATTTAATTATCACTCTTATTTCTTTCAAAGATACAAATTTAAACAAAACGGACGATTTTCACTCAGTATACACTAAAATGCATGGCAGTTACTGACTATAGCTTATTAGATTTGAACATACATATATACAGTCCAGATTTGGATCCGGCCGAAAATGTGATTGGAAAGTTTAAAAATGTCATTAAACAAGTGAGATTTATAAACACTTCTGCTGATAATCTCAAGGTTGGCATATATCGGCAGCTTTGAAAGAAATTTCAGGGATATATATCGGGGACGTATTTGTGAGTACGTCCCTGCATATATTAAAACTTTTATAAAGAAATATCGGCTATCTTAATGTTTGAATTGTTTAGTTGTTTTGAAATTAATTCACTTACTTTGAGTAATTCTCCTAGAATGTAAAATAGTGAAAATAGCAAGTGATAGCGATAAAATACTACTGATTTGTTTTCTCGTGTGTCTATAATTTGGTTGTTTCACCAATTACATCAAGCCCCGCCTATTTTAAAAGTTACCTGTTCAAATGGCTAGCCAATCACAGAGCGATTTCAATCTATTAGCCAACATGCCCGGAGGCTTACTTTGTGTTGACACGAGCGCTCGTAAAAAGTACATGTACATCTTCAAAGGATTCAGAATCCAAGCAAAGCTTGTCACGACGTCTTCCGTAGATCTACTATAAATGTTTCGTTGGTAAGGTGGTTGTTAATAATATCTAGACATAAGCCTCTTCTATAACGTAAAATATCTAGTCAACACTGCGTAATAGTAAATGGCTATCAGGCTGTCAGGGGTTTATATTAGTCATCAAGCACAGTGTTTTATACACATACATGTGTTTCAAGCGTCTCCGAGACCCCGACTATATAGTTTGAGTAAAACGCTGAAGTGATCAGGATTATAATCCAAGATGTCTTCACCACATATTATGTTACACTTCGGAGAAAAACACTGTGCTTGACGAATAATATAAACCCCTGATAGCCATTTACTATTACGCAGTATTGGCTAGATATTTTTCGTTATAGAAGAGGCTTTTGTCTAGATATTATTAACAACCACCTTACCAACGGAACATTTATAGTAGATCTACGGAAGACGTCGTGACAAGCTTTGCTGTGTTGTATAGTGACATTGTGTTTAGTGACTGTCAAGTGTGTATTGTGTCGCTTTATTGCTATTTAATTTCATTTGCTTAAATATTGTTTTGTTGCTGCATTATTTTGATTTGCTTATTGTGATTTTTGTGTGTGCATGTGTGTGTGCTAATTGATGTTGCACTGTGTGCTTTGTGTAGCGTGTATTTTTGTGTATTTTTTTGTTTATATAATTTCGGCGCACACGTCTTTACACGTTTCTGCTTTTTTTGTGTCGTTCCATTAGGTCCAGGTTACTGCTCATCTGTCTTGTATAGAAATTACTCAGATATTTTCTTTAAAATAATTTATTTTTTTAGTGAACTTAATTAACTTGATTTTTTTTGTGTAGGGTAGATCTAGGTACATCTTTTACGGATCTTGAATTTTTTTTTCAATAGTCGAGTTTCACAATACCGTATTTTTCCCCGCGAAAAAAAAATCGAAACCAAAACGAGGCTATACATTCCGGGTTTGGTAAACAAAGATGGCGTCGTCCACCGTCAAAGATACTATCTCTCCAAACTCCCTATCTGATTTCAAGACATTAACTGTCAAACAACCGCGGTCTTGGCTGAAGAATGAAAGAGCAAGCATAGACGGTAATAAGGCAACTTTAGTATCAAGATCATTTGCTATTTTCTCTTCCAAGTCAGTGAAAGCGGCGGAAAATCCTACCGGCACGACTTTTAACTCTGTCAGTAGCGATGTGATACAGTAGGCAACATGTTCTCAGATCTTATGTTATTTGTTAGAAAGTGTTCTGCGTGCTATTTTGTATAGTAATATATCAGATTTACCTGCTGTGCGATATGGCCGTGACAATGAAGAAAATGTATTTAAATCATATATTGACAAAATGGAGAAAAGTAATAACCCAGTGACAGTAGAGAAGAGTGGTATTATAATTCATCGTGAAATACCTGGACTTGGAGCTAGCCCAGATGGAAAAGTATTTGATACAGTTTGTCAGGAGTTTGGTGGACTCGAGGTTAAATGTCCTGTGTCAAAAGTTGGTATGACAGTTGAAGAAGCTTGTGATCACAAGGGGTTTTATCTCAGAAATGACTGTGGTAAAATTCATTTGAAAAAAACTCATGATTACTTTTATCAAGTACAAGGGCAGATGTTTATTTCTATCTTGGAATGGACAGACTTTGTAGTTTGGCTAGGAAAAGAAATATTTGTAGAGCGTGTGAAGTTTGACTCCAACCTCTGGCATTCTCACATCATGCCTAAAATACTTAACTTCTACACAAAAGTGTTTGTTCCTGAACTTCTCACACAACACGTTAAACACAGTATTGCATGCCTTATTGTCATTACGTATACATTGATCACTTCTGATATATATTATATATATATAAGTATCAACTCATTTTACTGCAACATGAAAATGTAGTATCAACAATGTGTTAACCTTGCATAGGCTAGAGACCAAAATATGTACATTGTAGATCCGAAACATTTAGTCTTAGTGTTATTTTACAATCTGACTCAATATATATTTAGTAAGCATGGGTTCAGTTACATGGTAATTGATTAAATTACACATTACTTTGTGAACGTAACATAATCATAAAAGATATTTGTATTTTAGATCTGACATATGATACATGTAGAGTGAATTAAAATATTTGTGCAGTTTAGATAATTAAGCACTAAATGTACCAGTGCAGTCAGTGCTTGTGTCTTTTGGTACTTCATGATGTTCAAAACTCATGATGACACCATTATTATATATATAATTACACAGTCTTAATCATAAGTTTAATATTGAATTTTTGGGTCTGTCACACCCAATTCCTGGACAGACTACTTTGTCTAGGGAACAATATGAATTAATTAATTGTTCTCACATACATGTGTATGTACATGTAAAAGACTTGACCGTATAATTTTAGCTTTAATTATCTGGCCAGGTATATATATATGTTACTTTCATATGCATATAGTGAGTAAGTCATTATAATTTTTCTAATCACCTTCCATTGTGCAATAACTAACACTTAAGTTAATTTTGATAAGAAATCCATTGTGTTACCAAATTAATATGACCAATCACCATATATCTTGACCAAGTGTACAGTTTTGTAAAAATGAATACTCAAATATCCATGTGTCGCAACTATTTCTTTGTGCAATACTTGGTGATTACTTGAGGAGTCAAACATCTTTATCTCGATGTTACTCGAACTGATGAATGGGTTACATTTGAGAATGTGTTATGTAGCCAATATGCTGACTTATCATGATTGAAATACTAAGATAAGGAGGTTCAACTGTACTTAAAACATTTTGAAATGTAATAAAAGGACTAGTACAGAAAGTTTATCATATTTTATTTCTTTAATACACATATATCACTTAATTATGTAACAGATCAGCAGTGGTTTTGGTCTAGGTATGTAAATGTACACAACTGGAACTGGAAGACTATGTAGGAATGTTGGACACTGCCTGGCCACAGAATATACTGTATTTGACCCAATAAGTGTCCAGTGCTTCCTAAAGACCCACCTTTTATATACAGTGAATATGGATTTATAATGGCAGAAAAGCATAAAAAGTCGAGAGAATAATTCCTAATTTACATTTTATGTTCAAACTTTTCCTGCACCTATCAGCCATTTGTAACTCTCATGTGTGATGGAGGAAGCAAAGGAGGGAGAAAGTTGGTCAAAAATGCACACACTTTCAAAATTTGTCCAGCAACATGAGCTATCTGAGTGGCAATACACCGTCCAATAAATGATAATTTTTAATCCTCCCTATTTCTCTTTCCACACGGATTCGCAGAGAGGCTATTTTCATGGTTTTGTCCACTTCCTCACCAGTACACTGACTCCGCCTCCTAGAAAAGGGGGTATATTTAAGGAAACGCCAGAGGGAAGAATGTTTTCTATGTCAAAACCCCTGTCTGCCATGAGATTGTCACCTGATTCAAGAAAATATAGCACACCAGACTTAATAGTTATCTCTTTGTCACTGACACGTCCTCCCCAGAGATGGGACACAAATGTACAAAACCCATTAGGGTTCACTCCTATTAGAACTTTGAAAGTATTATGATGCTTGTACGATGACCATGTTTGCGACTGGGCAACCATGGATGATGGGACTTCTACATACATTTCTGTACAGTCTATAATTAATCTTGTTGTATCATAATCCTTGAACTCTGGTGGCATGTTTTGTCTGGTCATATTTTGGGATGGAAAGGGGAATAACTCCTGAAGTTCATACAGCAAAAAGTTTATCCAGGTTGTAAATAATTTGGACAAGTGTCCTTGAGAAAGGTGAAACCTGTCGGACAAATCCCTTACAAACAAACCAACTTTCAAACGCACTAAAACAATAAATAGTTCTTCTTTTCCAGTTAATGCACGCTTTTTCACAGGTTTTCTTTTGTTTTCCTGATAAGCTGGAATAGAGTCATCCACTTCATTTCGGCCTCTCCAATAGTTCAATTTTTCAGTTTTCTTTAAGATATACGCATAAAAAGAGTTAAACACTTTAGCATCAGGAAAACCAGTGTAAAATTGAACAGCATCCTTATCGTCCTCTATTTTTTCAAATGAATCTTGTTACCTTCAGTTTCATTTTCAAGCTCTGCGATCCGCTCTTTTAAACAACATATTTGTTGATTTAATTTTAAAATTTCATTCAATAAATTGGACTCGGACTGCTCATGATATTGATGATCATCAACTGAACTGGGGAAATCCTGCTGGCTGGTCTGACAAGATTTGTCAAGTGATGTGTAATTATAAGTTGCTTCTGTCTGACAGGCAATTGAGACTGAACATTCATGTTTAAAACTATATATATCATAAGTGCCAAAAAAAAATGCAGATGAACATGACCAACAGAACATGTAATTGGCATTACATACTAACATACTCTGTCAAGGTATATAATGTAATTTTAACTAGTTTAGTTGATTTTTCTTGGCTATACATGTAGATTCTATCATTGGAAGGTCTTTTCATATAGAGTAAAAGGTAAAAAAAAACAATCTTATACATGTATAAACTTGCATGTATGTACAATACTATTTAGCTTTATTCATAACATGTAGTAATCAATTGATGATAGTATAGGGTAACTTTATACTTTAATCATTAAACAATATTTACCTTATTATTTGTTTCATCTTCAGGTAAACATGTACTTTCTTGCAATGGAAAATAAAGCCGCTGCTTTGGTGGTTTTCTCTCGGATCTTTCCATGCAAATATAGATGGCTCAGATGTTTCTTTTAGGGTCCACTTCTTCGAAACAAGAGAAATATGAATGTCCTGAGCAGTAAAATGTTTATCACAGATAACAGTAGTTGGTTTTAAATTAAATCTATCACGACCATCCTGTCTTTTAATTAATGAACACCATCTATTCTTTAGTGCTGGAGATTTAAGGACACGAGAAGGAATGCGAAAAAAATGATGTTGTGAAAGTTCATTTCCCTTGGTGTAAGTTCTATTAGAGCAACCGAATACACAACACATTGCCCCACGCCCTTCCCAAGCCTTAGACTTCTTTGCTGAAGACCTGGAAGCCATGGAGATCTGTAGTTCAATAGTATGACATTCCTTGATGTCCTCGGCGAGTTTTCGCCAGCGATCTTGATAAGTTGGCGGTAGGCGTTCGTCCCACGCGAACTTTTCCTTCCAGACATCTTGCATCATGAGCTTCGCTCTCACAGTAACGGGGCTCAGAATTCCTAAAGGATCAAATATCTTTGACGAATTACTGAGTATCTCTCGCTTGGTGACACTTCCCACATTGTCCTCAATCCGTAGAGTCGGATACACCAGTTTGTCATTCTCCACATTCCATCTCATGCCTAGAACCTTGCCGATATTGTCAGCATCCAGCACATTTTCTTGCTCTGCCAGTTCACGAAGTTTCTCGTTGTTTGAATTCCAAGAACGTAGATTGAAACCTCCTTTGCTGAGTAAGGATCGCGAACTCCAAGAGCGAATTTTCATCGCTGAAACTTGTCAGAACGTTGTCAACGTATATAGATTTGGATAACTCCTCTGACGTTTCACTTGTGTTTTCATCAAAGTGCTTCAATAAAGTCGCGTTTAATATGAAAGGCGAACATGTCGCCCCTGAAACAATATATGATAAGCGGGCTGTGTGGATCCTTGGGGTTACTCAGCCAAAAGAAACGGGTCATGTCACGGTCCGATTCATGCAACCCAACTTGGAGGAAAGCCTCAATATCCGTTGATACTGCGTACCTCTCAGAGCGGAAGCGTATAAGAATTGTCGTCAACTCGTTTAATTTTGGTGGGTTAGATTCCAAACAATCATTTAAACTTGGGCTTCCTTGATGCGCACGATAGCTGCAGTCATATACTATATTCGTATGGGTGTTGTGCTTGAGTCTTTTTTGGCGGGATGGTGAGGTATGTAGTGTACTCGCCGATTCTGATCGTCGGTATCTTCTACCTTTTTCTATAAAGCCGCGCTCCTCTTGTTCCCGTATGATACTGCTATATATCTCCAGGAGGTTCGGTTCGCGTGTAAGGCGCCGGACTACGCTCTCCGTACGAGATTTTGCTATCTGTTTGTTAGAAGGTAAATTTACATACTCATCATTCCACGGTAGTCTCGCGATGTAGCGTCCGTTCTCGTATGTAATAGAATCCGTTCCATAGTCAACTGGCGGCGTTGATTTTTCCGTGACTCCCATTTCCTCTATGGTCCAAAACTTCTCTAAGTTTACTTCTTCCTTGTGGTGGTACGTAGGAATGTTGTATGCCACAGTGTTGTTTGACTTTGTACCAGTGTGCGTGGGCCCTGACAGTAAATATCCTACTTTGGAACTAACCGCGGTTGGACCATCTCCCCTTATGACGTCATCGCCAACAATGCTCCAATAATAATCTGCGCCGATAAGCAGAGAAATCGCGAAAGTCGAGTTGTCGCTGTACGGGTGAGCCAGTTTTAGGTTTTTCAGATAATATAGATTTTTCGTAGACCGACGATTGGTCTGTATCGGCGCTGCAATTGATGGTACGATAACGACGTTAATTGGAATCCTTTCTCCCGTGTCGGCTACCAGATGTACGGTTGCTGTACTTATATTTCTCACCATCTCTTTACCGTCAAATGCCGCAATGCTCAAAGTTTCCTTTCCTGTAGTTTCCAGTTGAAGTTCATCTACTAACTCCTCCGTGATAAAAGAACTCTGCGCTCCCTCGTCGAATAATATGTTCGTCTGCACATTTTGCTTACCGGAAGTGACAGTCGATACCGCTATTTTAAGAAGAACTGACTTGTCTTTCATCATGGTAGTATAAAGGGCGGTCAGGTTAGCTTCGTTATAACTATCGCCGGGCTTAGATGTCGCGTGTTTGGTGGATCCTGAAGTGGGGTTTTGAATGGCGGTAGAACGCCTCTTTTTTGACGTTACGTGAAGCATAGTGTCACGTTCCCCGGAACAGCGCACGTCTACTCTCTTTTCCATGCACTAAGATGTGTGATGTCTTTTATTACAAGTTTTACAACTGCGCTGCGACCGGCATTCGGATACCCTGTGGTGTCCCAGACAATTAAAGCATAACCGTTCCTGTTTTACAACGCCTAGCTTTGCCTCAAGTGAAAGTTTACAATCAATTCCCAAGTGGGGTTCACCATAAAACACACATGCTTTCTCTTTGGAGTTTTCATTTTATTGAAAATTCTGTGTGCAATGTACATTTCGCGGTTGACTCTTTGCCTTTGAGTTTGATGTCGCTGTATGAAAGTTTGCCGTCGGAGCGTAGTACTAGGAAATTCCCGAAAGTCCGGCTTCGAGTATCGACAACTCCTGTCGGATAGCGCGTCTCAGGGATTCCAGATTCCAGTTATCGCTCCTATTTTCGCGCGTGATATTCATTCGTGTATCCGATGGTAATTTCTCGAGAATTACCGGCACGAGAAGAGATCCATACATGTTCTGGATTTGGCCTAGCGATTCTAATCCGCGGAGTAGGCTTCGGACTGATCATAAAAGTTTCGGAGACTTTGTAAATTCGGCGATGGCGATGGGAGATCGATGAGAGATTTCATGTACGCATTTATAATCTTGTGTGGTTGATCACCATAACGTTCTCTGAGGAGGTTGACGGCTTTCTGATAGTTAACTTTCGTCAGCGAAAGTCCCGCGATGACGTTGGCAGCTGTAACCTAGCCGAGCGATTGCCACATATTTATCCAAAATAACAACAAATTCAGGAAGTACATATTTACAATTTCTATTATACAATATAATTACAGGCAATATACAATCAATATACAAGATTTAATTTATCTATATATAGGTTTTACCAAACCCGCTTACATCCACTCAACCAACTCCTTTCTTGATACACTCAACAAGTTCTAACACACAGAATCACAGGCACATTATAGATATAGATATATATGAGATTCATAAACTAAATCCTAAAGTCTTTGTAGCATCACATCTCTCATAGCTGGAAATCACAGTTGGAAACTAAGTCCATTTATAATGTGGTGAAAGTCTCCGGGCCCCGATGAATATATAAAGAACTAGAACTGCCAGTTGCCTCGTTGAGTCTGTTCTTCCCAACGCTGATGGCTTCAGCTCAGTCAATAAATCAAAGGCTTGATATGACCCCTCCAGGCCTCCATATGTGGTCTTCCACACCAAAATGCAGTAGCTGTATCCGCTACCCTCGAGTACACATATCTCGGTGTCCTCTAACTCCCACAATCACCATCTACTATGATATGATTCGTGGTACTCAGATCAGTAATCAGCAGTCTATAGACATTTACACTGGTGTCTCCCGGCTTCCATACATTTCACTGTTGGACAGCGTGTCCCCTCATGTGAAGCTACAACATACGAAATTAAACCCTAAACTTTATGTTTATACGTTTACAGTAATTACTATTATGAATAAACATGTTTGTAAGCGTTAACTTATTATACAATTCCACTAGTGTGTCCATACATGTAATGTAAACAGTACTCACGCACGTGCACTAGCGTACCCGGTAAACACAATAACAACTTCGTTTATCCACGCTTAAAACCACCTTTCGCCAAACATATTCATGTCAACGACTACATACACATTCAGAAAGAGAAGAATGATAGTTATGCACTTACCGTGACTGTAATTTCACGCTTCCTCCAAGAAAATAGGCATCAGCATTTCCATGCCATTATCGCCATGTTACCGAGCCGGGTGGATTACTGACTACGGAAGCCCAAAACGCCCAGCCGTACAATAGCGTATAGCGTACTTACCTATGTCATAACTAGCGTTCTTAGCTAACCTACTTACCTGTCATCTAACAGTTATACAAAGTCGGATCGTGACAGCAGCATCATGGTTTAACAGGGATTGAAGATACGAGAATTTCTGTACATCGGTAAGCGTGTTATTTAAATGTAGCGTGGTCTCAAAAGAGTCCCAAAATGTCTGAAATTCCAATATATCTCCTGAAAATTTTGGTAATGTTAACTTCGGCAGTTTATGGTTAGAACTGGCGCAACTTGATGTCTGGGAAATTTGCTGGGCGGGCAGCATGTTTCCGTGGGGATTAGCGATGAAATCGGGCGCTCTGGGGTCTAGTGTGGATTTTGAATGGTGCAGGGCGTCTGATACATCGACAGAGGATTGCTGGGAGGGACATAATTGTAATATTCTTTGTATCTTTACAATTTCTAAATCTAAATCAGATTGATACTCATCTGTATCGACGATTTCCCTTTCCGTTTCCTCTGCGATGGTGATTTTCAAAATCTGGCTGTCAAGTTTTTCAATGGCGTCTTTCTTCTTGATGAGATTATCGTAAAGCGTCATTATGATTGCCATGTCTCTTTCTTCCGAATCCAACGTCGAATGGATTTTCTGCAGTGTGCGGTGCACTGCTATTCTGTTTCCAGCTCTCGTAGCCTTAAGCTTTTCCATCTTGACTTCGGTCACGGCACCAATGTCGCGGGATTGTCTTGATCGTATAACACGTCTAGTACTTCGCTTTCATTTTTTAACCCATAGAGTGCCACAGAGCCTATATATAGGCTCTATGCTACTACCGTTGAGTGCCAGAGAGCCTATTTGTAGGCTCTCCGAAATCCGGCAGTTCAACAATAGCAATGACGTCATCAACTATTAAGTAGAGCTCCACATAAGAATCATTTTCCTGATAAGGACATAGTGGAGAATTTTAACGAAACTTTACCAGATAATGCTTATGGGTAAACGTTATTTGTTTTTGCTAATAAAAGTGCATTATATATTTCCAATTTTTTTTGGTGCCTCGTTAATTATGCTGCTGCCTTGGTACCAGTCCCATTACTTTCTATACAAATTGAAGGCATTATTATGAAGATTTACTCAAAACAGCAGAGGTATGGTTATGCAAATGATATATCATTTTAAAAAACACACATTATAGATTTAATATCAGTTGAAAAAAATTTGGAAAATTTTGACTGTCGCGAAAAGCAAGACGCTGGATTATTAAAAAAATAGGAATTTAAGACATTTGAGTTGTCTCCCTTGGTAATTTTCCATTTGTTGCCACCAGGGGGCGCCCATAAATCGATTTCCGGTTATGCCTTTTTTTTGGGGGGGGGGGGGTGAAAATTATGCAGAAATCCAATTTAAATATCGCCTGTGGCGTTATGCAAAACAAAAAACAACAAAAACTTGGGGTAGATATGGCATACCATTGAGAAACGCGGACGCAGACTTAGAACCATGTCAAAAAGACATTTTACCACATTTGAACTCCCGGTGAAGCTGACAAGTTGGGCGGCAGATGATATATATGCGACTTTGCAAGGAGCTACTGTAATTCCGAGGGCTGCTTATTTTCATACCGTGTATATATACTGTATATTTAGTGGATATTAATTTAAAACCAGTACGAATTTAAGCTATGCAATAGGCTGACGATGGGAAAGTTGGCAATGACTTGTCTTAATGAGATCGATTTATATCTAAGCCAGTGTAAGCTTAGCTTAAAATCTGAAAGTCCGATTGTTCGGTGCAAAAACAAAAGATTGTTACACTCCGTTTCAACTAAAATCTTAATTAAAGCTGTCTCTTAAAACAGACATGTACATTTGTTTTTATCAAGCATTTTAAAACTTCTAAAGTCTTACAACTAAGGGCTATTAAAAGTACAGATTGCCATGCTGGAATGAGGTGTGGGGCGGGGGGGGGGGGGGGGGGGGGGGGGGGGGGCTTTTGTGTGTGACCTTTACAGCACTGGATGTTTTCATTTTATCCTTAATTCTTAGCAAAACATGAAAGAGACTTGTTGGAATTCGAATTCGAATAGAAAATAACTTTGAAACAACCAAAACGTGACTATTGTTGGTTGGCCAAAATTAGTGAAACTCACCGTAATACATGTATGTATATATACATATATAAGTGAAAAAACTTAAAGGGTCATTTTAAACCAGACGAAATAAAAAAAATGAAGGAAAGATCGCGAGATACTTTTTAACAGGATATTTTAGACATTTAAACTGGTACGTGTATAAATACCCGAAAAACATATCCCTAGTGTGTTGCATGAATTTCATTTGACGTCAAATCTAGATCTGTACTGGTAAGAAATGTGGCATTTTCTGCAGAGTAAAGATATCAAACTGGAATATTGGTTTGTGACAATATTCCCCTGTTACAAAATTCTTTTTTTTTGTGACAGCGCCACTGCCAATATTTTAGCAACCAACAGAACTTACGGAAATACCAAAAGTAATAAATAGGTACCCTGGATACAGTATATAATTTCATTATTGAATAAATAATTTTGGCATATTTCGTTAGTCCCAGCCACCTGTATGTCCGCTGAAGTCTGTCAGCGCTGTAGCGACTTCATTTCATGGATTTTTATCAAATCCTACATAGTTGTAAAGGATTAAGATAGCTTGTACAGGGTCAAATGTCAGGATTGTTTAGTCAATGTCAAGGTCATAGTTGCTGAAAAGCATTGTCAGTACTCTAGAAGCTTTGTTTCTTTATGAGTTTCCATGAATCTGCACATACGTACAATGGATCAAAATGTATTTAGCGAGTTTGAGATTGAGGGTTTAATTCATTTAATGAATCATTGCATCTTAATAGCTTGCGGGGGCCGCATTATGTTGCTAATCATAATAGTGATTAGATAAAAAGCAGATATAAGGAGTTTGGGGCACCTAGCGGTAATCTCTGAATAACTCTAAATAAGGAGTTTAAACGAACATTATAGAATCATGCAGAATCTGCAGACAATATAGGAGTGGTCGGGTGGTGCAGTGGATAGCGCACTTGCCGTTCACCAAGGCGGCCGGGGTTCGATTCCCCGACCGGACATGAATACAAAAAAGTTTTACAGTATCTGGTGCTTTGTTCAGAATATTGTGGGACATTTGGGTAAATATGGACAACCGAAACACTTCTTGCATGAATCTTACACAAACATCTCATATGTTTAAATCTAATTCTGTTTATGTTAAACATTTTTAAACGAACATTATAGAATCATGCAGAATCTGCAGACCATATAGGAGTGGTCGGGTGGTGCAGTAGATAGCGCACCTGCCGTTCACCAAGGCGGCCGGGGTTCGATTCCCCGACCGGACATGAATACAAAAAAGTAGGTATGGGGTCACCTGCCGAACCACGTAGGTTTTCTCCGGGTTTTTCGGTTTCCTGCCACAATAAAACCACCCCTCACTCGCTTACATGCGGGCCATCAAGGGCGATTAATATAAGTTGGAAAACTTGTTTCATAATTGTTGTAAAATAAATAAAGTTTATATAGGAAGACTGGTTTACCATTACGCCTTCTGGTGAGTGAAAAACCCATCCAATATGGCTGACGTATAAACGTTCGCTTCAAACCACATACTTTGAAATAAATATAGCAGTAATAGTGATTGTTGAAACTTCGCATTTGATTAAAGGCTCAATATACGTAACTTTCACCAAAACTTCCGAAAATCAAACCTAATAACTTTGTTAAAATTAACTGAAAAACTTCCTGAAGTTACGTATATTGGGCCTTTAAAACACTTTGGCTGCTAATCGCGACAAAAGTCGTGTTGATAAAAATGGCCCTCGCTGTTGATCGCGACGAAGTTGTAATATTCAATCGGTAGTCCGGAAGAAATATCTCCCGTCTGTGGCTTTATATGTATCAGAATATATCTGATTGGTTCCGAAGTCAAACGCTAAGACAGTCGAAGTGAGGTGAAATTTTCCTTCCCTAACGTCAATTCTGATAGAAATAAAGAGTTTGTATGCAGCAAATGAATTGATAATCGATTAGATGTATCGTAATCAGCAACACTCTTTTTATATTGGCTAAAGCAGGAAATATCGGGCGAACACTCAAACAGGTGACAAAGGTTCATCTGAACCAACAAATGCATTTACCGATATTTCTAGTTCGATTCTTAGAAAGGATATCTTTTATTTTTTCATATCCTGCATGACTCAGATTAAATTAATATGCCGAATTCTTGTGGTAAGAGCTTTGAAGTAAAATTACCTCTAAATTAAATTTTAGAAAATAGAAATACACGAAAAGAAGGTTTCTTTGTTTTCAGGAACATTCTACGTATAGTCAAATCAATTAACAGAATATTACCTTTTAGGTGAAAATTCACTTTAGATGGTCCAACCAAAAAGTCTGTTATTTCTTCAACTTTGAAAATTATGTGAATTTCACAAAGATGTTCGTTTTTCAATAATTGTATTAATTTGATTCTTTTTGTCGGTGACGGGCAAACACTGGAATAACACAGATTCTGAAATATTCGTCGCTGTGCATTCACATTTTTTTCACAAATTTGTATTTCCGGTAACGATGTTCGACAACTACATTGTAAGATACAGTTATACTTTACCTCTATTCAAAAATACCAAATACATGTATATACTTTATTCAGTTATGCACTTAATGTTATTATTGTAATATTGCCCCTTTGACCTAAATCGTAAAACTGGCCAATCAGAGTGTTGGTGCAAAGTCTGACACAGTGAACGCAGGAACTTGTTACAGTCAGTTTGCATTTAAAAAGAAAACATGTCCAAACATCCGAGTAACGCCTCCTCGAGTGCTTCCAGTAATTTTGATTTTAAAAATGATTTTCAATTTTACTTCACTGAGTACTAGTGTGATGTCAAAAAGATGTGATATTTTGCCGTTTTCGAAAAACACAAGACATTCGTTACTGTGTTGACTTAATTAGTGTTCTTAATTTGACAACAGTTGGTAAAGTTCAGAATGTTGCAAATAGGAATGTGAAATTGTATACCGTTTTTTACCCAATATTCTGGAGAATATCTTAAAAAAATTCAATGATAAACAGGTGAGTTAAATGGGCATCATGTTAAGGAATGTGATATTCTAACGTCTTCAAAAAGTGGGAGATGCATTTATAAGGACATGGCGATGCTTATTAGATATATACGGTACAACTTATATAATTATATGCAGAAGTTTTATATAATGATAATAGACCTATATACCGTATATCATGTCTAAACTGGATATCAACGGAACTAAATTCTTTGGTCGGCGTACACAGTGCCAAAATTGTGAAATTATAGAGTTTGGCAATCCGAAAGATACAAAACTGAATATTCAATAAGTAACGAAAATACGAAAATGTGTTTCAAGAAAAATGCCAGTCGTTTTGCAGTTTCTGACATTGAATTCTTGATAATTGAAGGTCTCTGAAGCGTTTATTTGGATTATCGCACGATGAAAAGAAAAAAAAAATAAGTTCGGTATGAACAGATCAGTTAAACTAGCCTG
Organism: Mimachlamys varia; assembly: GCA_947623455.1. Lineage (NCBI taxonomy): Eukaryota > Metazoa > Mollusca > Bivalvia > Pectinida > Pectinidae > Mimachlamys > Mimachlamys varia. The sequence continues at coordinate 44,164,952 of OX392533.1, forward strand.
GTTTTTTTTTTTAAATAGACAGGTTCTGAATTATAAAACTTGTATGCTAAATCAGTTATGAGGGAAAATGCTAGGAACATACAGTAAATTCGTATTAGACGGCAACTGCCCAATGTGAGTTTCAAACTCGCAACCCAGAGGTTGAGGGCTAGTGGCAGAATGTCGGGACACCTACACCGCTCGGCAACCACGGCCCCATATGTTATACAATTATTCATCTGAAATGCATTATCATCGTATAAAAGTAATTGACGTAAAGTTGCATATGTCAAACGACAATTGGGGTGAAATCATGCGTGAGCTGGCAAAATATGAATATGATGGCAAAGTACACCTGTAGTCGATAATTTGATCCCGTCGATTATTGGATACTGTACCATGAATATAAGGTCGGAAATCAGGCTATTACACCGAATTTAAACATCTAGTTTTAGGAAAGATACTTGTTTAAATTAACAAAATGACTGCACTCAATTATATGTTCATTGCACACAATTTCTGTTTTGAATAACTTATTATTAACAAATTAACATGGCTTAATAGGCTACCAAATACATAAAATTGAGTAATATGTAAAGAAAATATTAACAATTTATCCTCAACTTTGCAAGCTTAAAACAAAATTTCCCAAACTTTTTTTTATTGAATATTATAGTCCATTACCTGTATTATCCTCAGATACGAATGTGAAAATCACATGTATTTGCTGTTTTGAGAAAAAACAGTCTAAAGTTGTAAGAAATTCACATAAGTGATTAAAATCGTAACCATGGAAACGGTTGCCATGGATACGTCATCATAGGGTTATGGCACACCAACCATGCTAACATCTTCATTTAAGGAAAATTATGTAGTTTCAAGTAAATAAACAAAATAATAAAGTAATTGCATTGTATGTTGATTATGCAAGTATTAATCTTGCCATTTTCACTATGTAACAGTGGTAAAAAGGGGCCCCTTTTGGGGGTATAATAAAAATGGGGCCTAGAAGGGTGTTGCTTTTCAAATCATATTTTTTCTTTCGTCATTGTTCTTAAAAAATCCCCCTTTGTGTATTAAAAATTTCATTGGAGTTATTTCTAGACCACTCACTTATCCGCTTTTGCATGATTCTTAGGTGGAACTTTACTTAAATGACGTCACAGACGGCGTTTTCGTGTTTCAGCAGATCGGACGAAATAATGGCAGCTCGATTGTTTGCTCCATGGTTTCGACCGTATCTTCCTGAGAACCATGACTTTATACAGCCATTTTTGGAACCTCCAGGACCAACCAATATGCCTCCTAGGAATTCGCCTCCAATCGCATATTTCTTGCTTTTCTTTTCCGTCAATCTATTACGGAAATGCGTCTTTGAAACAAACAGGTAAAGATTGCAAAAAATATAATAATACAATATTCGCAGCGGCATACTATTAGATCTGCACATATAACCTCCAGGTTTAGAGTTTCTAAGTTGTTTTGGTAGCAAGAAAGACTGTATGTTTTTTAGTAGTTCATTGTACAGTGACGTGCCAAAAGTCGCTCTCTTTTTTTCTTTTGCTTACGCTACCACAATATTGGTACTGTTCAATTTTGACAGTTTTTCAGTGATATCTTTAAATACAAATATTGTATCCGGAATGTTTTTTTATATTCCAGAAAAAAATATCCATGGTGATTTTGCTTTGAAAATAGACCGCAAAACTTTCACAGAGATTTTGTCCGTTTCTCAGCCGTGATTAGTACCCAAATTGGTACACCGTATCACAGGTTATGGAATTTGTTTTTATTTTGACTAATGGATGTTCCTTTGCAACAATATATACTGCGTTTGTAAATATCATACTGATGTACAGTTATACATTTCAACTCTGGTATTATTCGGTTATAAGAACTAGAAATCAACATTTAAACATGCTGAAAATTACCCCCTTCTACATTCGCAATTCGTCGTTTTTACTGGTTGATTTGATGTCATCGTGTACATTTATATTTATAAGTTGTTTCAGAAAAAAGAATTACTTGCTGGTAGCGCCGACAAACATCTAATGTGTTAACCTGATAACGGAAAACGCTAACATTTTATTTTTAAGAACTTCGACCATTTTCTGACCGTGTACTGTACCAAATGGGGAAACGTACAATGTTCACTGAACTGTATATTGTATACATGTATCAACGACTTTTTTCAGTAAAACGTTGGAAATGTAAAGAAAGTACAGAACAGGCAGTAAAGAAAAAAAAGTGGAAAACTTTTGTCGCGTCACTGTAGCTAATAATATTACAACATGTAAACGGCCCAAGTGAAGCTTTCACATGTATAAATGTCTAACATACGTAATGAACTGTCCATTACTCTATATCCTTCTTCTACCCTACCCCACCTATCTCAGCTCTAGACATACCCCCTCTCCAATCCCAATGCACCCGCGCCGTCAGTCCTTCTCCTCTCCCACGGATGTCCAGTGTTTATATTAAAGTTATAAAAGGTTTTCTTCATTTAAAGGCCCAATATACGTAACGTCAGGGAAATTATCGTGATTATGAAAAAGTCTGAAAAAAATCCAGTTGATAACCATGCAAAAATAAGCCTAAAACGAAGTAAACCTGAGCGGTAACTAACAGAAAACTCTTGACAAAAAAATCCAAAGAATTGAAAATAATTCAGGTGGGGCCCACTTCAACAACAAACCGAAGGTAGAAGACGGTTCGAAATGGACGCGTGTTTACAAATACCGAGTTTCAACTGCTGCTGTACCGGTAACCGCCAAAGAATTCATCTTGAATATTGGTGATATCAGTTTATCTTAACTAAATCTATAAATATAATAAGTTATTATGCTTGATTTTCGTTTCAAGTTTTGCCGAAAGTTACGTATATTGGGCCTTTAAAAGAAAGGTTATATTTCTAGGTAACAAAGTTCTTTTTAATATATTTACAAGTAAGTAATAACAATTAAAACATACAATTGTAATAGAACACGAAAAAACTCATTCCTACCGAGTGATCCGACCCGGGGTCCCCTGTATGATGGTGTAAGTCCATGGCTCTACCAACTGAGTCAAACAAGTATGCTCCGTCAGCTGAGTGACAGAAACCATATTTCTTCCATCGACACGTTCTTTTTACATTACTAATTTCTTGAGATTTCTTAGATCTCTACCCGTGTCAGCTGTCTCATGAATACCATTTACCCATGGGATTTCGTTGGGTGCTAGTAAACATGTAATAGGGCAGGGGAAAACAAAAATATGTCGAGGCTAAAAGCTTGAAATATTGACCAACAGAACCAAACCGAGACCGTATTAAACAATATAGTTAGGCCATACCAATTTGATTTATTGTTCGTCGGATTTACCGCTCCAGTTTTGGAAAAATAAAAGAAAAGAAAAAGTAAAATATCACCGCTCCAATTTTAGCGTCAATGAAAAATAACGAATCCAGATATATTTCACAATGGTTTAAAATTGAGAAAATGTCATTCCGGATCATTTGTATGTTTGAAACGAAGGTAAAAATGGTATTTCAAGCGTTTTTTTTGGCAGAAACACAAAGGAAATACGCGACGAGGCTTTTTCGCTTTTGAAGAAAACTGGGAATGTGTCAAAATGGATTTTTTATCGTGTTTGTTGCAACATAATCCGGTCACCATAATGTATTGCAAAATACCGCAATAGAATGGTTTATATAGTTCCAAGATCTCTTGATCAAATAAACAGAATACGGAACTCAAGCAGTCTCACTAAAAAGCGAATTCAAGCGTCAAAAGAAAATATCTTTAAAATCCTGAATTGAGTAAGCGACAACTGCAGATATGTTGTTAATACAATTGTACAATTATAATACATGTAACACCTCTTTATTGAATTTCAAATCGTTATTCTCCTCAAGCGACCGACCCAATTTGGCAGACATCATTGTCATTTCATCAGTCTTATTTTAATAGAATAGGCCTACTGTTGATAGTTAAAAACGTGTTCGTTATTAATATTTTGTATTTATGTAGGTACCATTCGAACTCTCATCCAGTTGCCGTAGTTACCTAGTTACCAGTAATCAGAACATTTAAATCCCGAATGGATTAACACTGGGTTCATGATGCTTTTTCAACCATGATATAGACAATAATGAACTTATTCATATACTGGACGTCAGTTTATAAACTGATTTTAATTTTTATGATATGGACATTTAGTACACAAATAATGCTTGTGTCCATTAATATTACTATTACTATTATTGGAAAATCAAAGTTGTCAGCAAAACACCTAGTGCCATACATCTAGCCTTCAGTGTTTGTTTTATAGCGGTACATAATACATATATTTTGTCATCATCAATTTATATCAATTCGATAAAATATGCATGAAAAGAAGCATCTAAATACCCAGAAAAAATTTGGTTGCTAAAAAGTGTTTCCTGCGGCTTTGGTTCAATCACTAAACTTGAATGGCTGACCTTGGCTCTTCTATTAAGAAGATAATTTAAGAAAGCTTTTCTATCAAATGCTGTTTTATTGCACAGCTTTATAAAAGTAGTTTGTACCATGGAAATAATAAAAAAAACCGCTACAACAGTTTAAATACGTGTACTATTTGGTGATACATTATATTACTAGTCAAGCATGTATTCTAACATTTAGCCTTTTGAAAACTACCGCTCGCTCGAAATTTTAAGGAATTAAAAATTTTTGTAAAAACAAAAAAAATTCGCCCGCTCGCTCCAATTATGAAGTCTCATTTTCCAAAGAACAATAAATAAAATTGGTATGGCCTTAGCTCCATTTACGCAAGCAAATATCGCGAAATGAAATGTATAGATAACTGTACAGCGTACAATACGATGTACATATATATGGCGTATGTAAGCTGTAATATAAGCTTGCTGTCTAATCCCTATTCACTGAGAATTACATGTACTTTATTGCTGTTACAACTGAATGAAAATATTGTTGAAACTAGATATGTACAAATTATACACAAAGTAGAAAAAAAAATTTAAAACGTTGTGACACCCCCACCCTGTCCCCGACTACACGACCTGTACCTCTGTAATCTCGCCATTGACGAGTCATTAGTAAATACAACAAAACAGAACAGAAATAACTAAGTATATCCCTTCATCAAAGCACTGCAAATTCAGGGCAAAAGTTTGGATGTTGTTAGAATCTGTAAAAGGATATATTATCCATATGACGGTATACAGAGGTCGGAGGTATGACCCCGTTCCTGCTGGACAAACACGGGGGTCTTATGTTGGAAGCGGCGGAGTTGTTAAACAAGAGATACCATTTAAGGCCGGTCCCAACCCACCGTGCGTGTTTTTAGTCCGTACGTTTTTTGGGGAGGCCACGGCCGCCACGTTTTTCTGAAAACGTGGGTAGGGAGTGGCAAGAGCAGGGAGAGAGTACGTCAACTTCATGCATTGTGCCTTGCAAGACACAGGTGCCGCCGTGAAGACTGAATAAATATATGGTCATTACATATTTTAACTACATTTACTAAATTTGTACATTTTTTCTGGTTTTCTGCTCGGGCAAATTGGTACAGGTTACGCGAAGAATTCACATAGTTTACAGCATTACTTCCATTCCATTTTGTTGCTTAATAATATACATTATCAAAATTATGAAAGTAATACATGACAGTAAATGTTACGAACACTTTTTATTGGTTGTGTACGGTTACATTTACCGACGTACAACGTTAAAAAATCCAATATTTTTAGCGATTTTCATTCCGGCCACGCCAGATTGACATAATGACGTGACGTCATCGTTTGACCCATTGTTCTACGTCATATATTTTCAAATCGCATTTTGACCAGAATTTGGCTTGGCACTCGCTAAGGAGATAACTGTGGCACTCATCCGTCAAAACATGACGTAAACAATAACGTGACGTCACAAACAGTAGGGGACAAGGACGATAACTTTACATGGTACAAACACTGGGTTCACGACAATCGTGTTGAGTATAAATTTGTTCAAAGTGGTTTGCGAAAGCTTCGCAGATATCTCTCGGATTGCTGTTAACATTACCGTTATAAACTAATTCTGGACACGGATCAGTATTCACAGATTTGCGTCTCCGTATAACTTTCCAGAACAGACGAACATCAATTTCGTGTATTTCTCTGAACGATTTTTTGCGTTCTTGTACGATTTATAACTTTGGTACTGTAGTCCTTGAGGACGACCTTCACTGATCCATAAGATGCGTTTTTGTAGCACGTTCTTGTGTGCAGACTTTACCTCGGAATTCCAGTACGGTTTTAAGAATGAATTACGATGTTTCAGTGGAATTGTATTATTTGCTGCTGTTATTACCGACAGGGTCATAATTTCAGCGTAAGTGTCTATATCACATTGCGTCACTAACGTCATTTCCGGTATCGCCTTCAGTTTGTCAGATCGTCTACTGAGGCTTTATTCCAGGCTCGATAATCGTCCGATAGTGGGGCTGTGACTGGGTTATCGCGTTTTATCGGTATGTTGAATGTGCAGACGATCGGCAGATGATCTGACGATATATCCGTTTCTGTGGTTGTGAAAATTTCGCAATAAGTAACGACACTAACGAATGTTTTATCGATGAATACGTAGTCCAGTATTGTAAGACAGGGACTGAATGTGTATCCGTAACCACGGCAGCTACTGAGACAGTTTATTGGAACAAGGTTAAGGTCCGTGATTACCTTCCTGAGTGCGGTAGATTTGTGTTTGGATACAGGGTACACAGGGTTTTCATTTATTCTTGCGTTGAAATCTCCACACAGAATCACTTTTCCTGACAACGAATAGTAAACATATGCATCATGTAGTTGTTGAAGTATTTGATCGTACTGTTCTAAGTTACTGTCGCTTGACATGTAAACGCCTAATATGGTGATTATCTCAGTATTATCTGCACGTAGCTGTAGTGCTACCAGTCTATTATTGCTGACGTTGTCGAGGAGATTGACACTGTAGAACATGTTTTTCTTAACCAAAGCACACATTTGTGACGTGAGGGTTCTACATTTTCGTCGTTTTTCGCTCTAAAGATTTCGTAGTATCGATTATGAATTTTGTCTAAAATATTGATATTGGTTGAACAAATATTGGCCTCGGTGAGAAGGACAATGTCACTTTGGTATTCCGGGATAGATAAGATACGTCCTATGCATGCTGCTGATGAGGAGATGCCTCTAACATTCCAAGTCAGAAGAGATACATTTATAATGAGTAGAAAACACAGGGAATACGCTGATGTAAACAATTCATAGTAGACGAATCCTGAATTGAGTTGGTCAAATGCCTCGTTCCTGTTTTCAAATCGACGCTTATTGTTACGCTCCTCACATTGCTGTTTCCAATCATTACGATTTACCCACGGACGACAAACTACGTCATCATATATCTGACTGGCTAGGTGGGGTTGGCGCGCAAGACCTTTGTGAGACAATATAGCTATAGGTAGACAGGCGAGCGACATGAAGACTGACCAGAGTGAGAGCGAGGTATGAAATCGATTTATAACTAACAAACTAATGTATCTGTGTATTTTATTTGATCTTTTTCCTGTCCGGCGTGCGGTAATTCCCGTGAGCAGTTTCAATATTATTTGTACGGTATGTTATCCTATTTTAAGTAAAAGATATATGTGTGCGTACGCGGGGTTTACCTAAGTGACCGCCATTACACTGGCTGGTACGATTGTGTTCATTTTTATTATAATCGTATAAGCTGGATATTTTGTAAAGACCTTCTGCCACTCAGAGATGATTATCAATTATTATTTATATACATATTTCGCCATGTCCATATACATGTTGAATGTCCAATTATAAGTGTACGTGTGTGAATGGGTTTCACCATTCATACATTGTACGTTTCAGTACGATATAACTAATGAAATACTTGTAAAAGTAGTTAACTATATATTGTAATGAATAGATAAGGAAATACTGAATCTTTCCAATTCATCATTTGTTATTATATTATTCCCGGTTAAACATACGTATTTAATAGCTATAAGTGTTAATTGTCAGACTGCAACCGTATCTGTAATATGTGTATCGATAATGTGTGAGAGTAGTAAGAGTATTTGTGTTGTATCGTTGCAGGGTAAAATATTTACTACAATAATATTAAATCACTGGTTTTTGAAAAACTACATCATCGAGCTGGGTTGTTATTTCACCCTTTATTCCCCTCGGTTTCACAACAATCAAGATTGACTTACATGTCGAATTCAATAGGCGTTTTTCTACTAAACTTTCTTCGTCAATGTTCACTGATCAGTTTACCTGAGTCGATCAGTCGTACGCGTGCTTCAATGACGTCACAGACTGGACACGTTCTTTTTTCACCAACACAAAAAGACTTTTTTTAAAAGACACACTAACACTGGGCCTAACATCGGGATTATTCCAGTCGTTTTTAGTATATGGTAATATGTCCTCTATTATGCAAAACATAAAAAAATATTCGTTAATATAATAATAATTACTTTAATATGTCACCTAAACTATTGATAATGCTTTTTATAGGTAGTATACGTATACGTACTCCTAATACTAAAAGTTAGATACGAAACTGCGGCGTGTTATCCACAACTTATAGCGTACGTAGCGACAAGTAACGTCAACTACCGACAAGACTAGGCACCTATAACGTCAATCGGACAACCTCGGGCCTTTTTATAGAATACCCGAGGTGTTCCGATTGCTATAACGTTAGCTATTATCTATTGATGTACATAACAGACATTATAGCGGATTTCAGCGCTAAATCGAATATATTCTGATGAAATACGGCAAATTGAAGAAAACAGATCCAGACAGATTATATTTCAGATTATAAAAGTAGTACAGTAGACTATGATTAGTAAATAACTTGGTAGTATGAGGTGGTAAGGTGGTATTGGGCATTTAGACGCACCGTATATACATAACAACCTTGACCTTTGATGTTTACAGGAGACGACCGTAGGCTATCAGCTGTCGTTATCTGTGCACGTTTGATATTATATAAAACGGCGGGATACACGTATAACTACACCAGGCTTAGGTAGGTACTATACAATATCACACTTCCGTTCTACTTCACAAAACATTCAACACGTGATGACATGACTGCACACTGGTCACGGAAAGGGTCGTGCTACGAATCGAAGTAATTAGCATTTGCAATTGGTCAACGGCCAGAAAATAGCAAAGGGACGAAATACATATTACGATGTAGGTTGTTTTGTTTGAATTTTTACCTTACATCATATGCTGATTATCATTTCATCTATCTTATTTCTTTGCTTGTCTATTAACAGTGGCTGATCCAGGGGGGTGTCACTGGGCGAACGTGACACCTCCAGCTCCCTGCCCTTGATCAGGTTTTATTTAGTAGTGAAATATAAAACAACTTTGATCGTGTGACACCCCCAGCCCTGTTCAGTGTACATGTGCACACTGAATCCACTTGCGCACATTGTTACTGGGACTTATCAATCTCTTTAGTGGTAATTGTTCATTCTATTTAGTACATTGTCCAAGCCACACACATGCACCCTGCCACCAAACTCCAAAAGGATTATAAATTCTGTATTGACTATATAATTGACACTAATTGATATCTCCACCCCAGCATCAATTAACATTGTCAGTGAAACATGACAATTGATGTTTACAAGAATGACCACAGGTACAGAAATGTATACAAGCCTCGTCTCTACCATTGGAAGGACATTTGACATTGTTTAATGCTTAGTAATTATCAGTTATAGATCAGCTTAATTAAAGTATCGCATACATGTACAATACATGTTGATTATAAAATACAGTTACAGTGTATGTCCGTTGTTCAAATATAAAAAAAACATGCATTAGTTTAATTAGCGGTCTACTCTATGGCCGACACATGTTTTTACCTAGTCCGAAGCGGCGTGTCTAAATAACCAATACTACCCCATACGGCATACTACCCAATACTACCCCATATACCAGGTATATATACTACCTGCTAGCCCAATACTACCCCATACTACCCAATGCTACCCAGTACCACCTAATACGACCAAGTAATTTACTAAATACTACTTTTATAATCTGAAATATTATCTTTCTGGATATTTTTTCTTCAATTTGCCGTATTTTGTCGGAAAATATTCGATTTAGTGCAGAAATACCACAGAAATCTGTGATGATGTCAAGACCCAATACTACCCAATACTACAAAGTTACGACCTCACACAACCAAGTAATGCACTAAAAACTACTTTTATAAGCTGAAATATTATCTTTCTGGAAATTTTTACTTCAATTTGCCATATTTTATCTAAAAAAATTCGGTTAAGTGCAGAAAATGCCACGGAAATTTGTGATAATGTCAGACCCCATACTACCCCATCCCACCTAACACGACCAAGTTATGTACTAAATACTACTTTGATATTAGGAAATATTATCTCTGTAGAAGATATCCAATTTTTTGTTTATTTTTTGGGGGAAAGATGCAATTTGGTGCAGATATTCTAGTCACAAGGGTCAAATGTGACCTAGGGTCAAATTCAATAAAACCTTCAAACGACTTCTGAAATACCAAAAGCCCTAGAAGCATGATATTTGGCTGAAATGTTCCTTGGATGAAGCCCGACAAAGTTTGCGAAAAGAAATGACCTTGACCTATATTCAAGGTCACAGGGGTCAAATCTGTTAAACCATTCAAACGACTTCTTCTGAAGTACCAAAAGCCCTAGAAGCATGATATTTGGCTGAAAGGTTCCTTGGATGAAGCCCGATAAAGTTTGCAAAAAGAATATTCAAGGTCACAGGGGTCAAATCTGTTAAAACCTTTAAACGACTTCTTCTGAAATACCAAAAGCCCTTAAAGCATGATATTTGGCTGAAAGGTTCCTTATATGAATTAAGCTTGACAAACTTTGGGAAGGAAAATGAGCTTGACCTATATTAAAGGTCACAGTGGTCAAAGTGGTTAAAAGCTTTAAAGGCCCAATATACGTAACTTTCGGCAAAACTTGAAGCAAAAATCAAGCCTAATAACTTTTTATATTTATAGATTTAGCTAAGATTAACTGATATCAGCAATATTCAAGATGAATTCTTATGCGGTGACCGGTACAGCAGCAGTTGAAACTCAGTATTTGTAAACACACGTCCATTTTGAACTGTCTTCTAACTTCTGTTTGTTGTTGAAGTGGGCCCCACCTGAATTATTTTCAATTCTTTGAACTTTACTGTCAAGAGTTTCTTATTAGTTATCGCTCAGGTTTACTTCGTTATAGGCTTATTTTTGCATAGTTATCAGCTGGATTTTCTGGATTTTTCAGAATCACGAAAAATTTCCTGAAGTTACGTATATTAGGCCTTTAACTCTTTCAGTACCGTTGTCGACTATAGTCGACATAAAAATGTGCTCCCTCTTCCCCGTTGTCGACTATAGTCGACATGATTTATAGCTCCCTCTTCCCCGTTGTCGACTTTAGTCGATAAGCTTAGTTGACGTTATTGAAGGGTTGATTTATTGAAACCTGCATCAATCGACATAAACAATCATCTGATGCAATGACAAATAAAAGGTGGTCAAAACTTTTGAATCGATCATTTTTGTTGACAAATTCGTTTTTATGTCGTTTGGGTTCTCAAAATGTTGTTAATGTAAACAATATGGCGGCCTTGCTACATTTGCATTTCAGATATCAGTGTATAGGACGTTTCAACGTGTTCAATCTGACATCTAGATCTTATTTAGTTAAATAGTTCTTAATTATGTACACAGATAACACTAACCTTTGAGTTTTTATATGAAAAAACAACACACCAAAAATGCACATGTAGTCTGCCATTTTGTTTAAACTTCTGGGGGTTAGCCTAATAACTACTTCCGGTACGGCATCCGGAAAGAACTCAAAGTACGGAAAGAGTTAAGCGACCTTTTCTGATAAACCCAAATGCCTAGAGATATGATATTTGGCTGGTAGTGTCTTGGGATGAAGCCAAACGAAATTTGAAAATGAAAATGATGTTGTCTTATAAGGTCACAGGGGTAAAATATGTTTAAATCTTAACATGTTCTTCTAAATGTCTTACAGTAAAATATTTTAGGGGACTTTAGGGTTACACTATAATATAAGTCAGAGAGTGATACCAGGTGAGCGATGCAGGCCCATTGGGCCTCTTGTTTTGTGTCCCCTCTTCAAAAATTGCGGGTCCAGGAAAGTTTCGTTTCCTCCTGTTCGGACTGCCTCTTTCCATAACTATTCTCAGAATGACTACGATAGAAGGTGTGATATAGATTAATTACCTCAAATTCTGTTCAGCTATTGAACTATGAGTAGTATTCACGAATGAAACTGTCACAAACATCAAGTCTGGCATCGGTAATGAGTGACGCAGAAGTGTACTCAATTTCAATCACGGTCAAATCAGCGTTTAAATTTACTGATTCTCGACAAGCGTCTGACTGTCCCTTGTACTTTTTTTGTTGTTTCAAACTTGAAGAGTTCTAAATCTTTACACATGGTCATGGCGGATAGCTTGGGCTTCCGCAAAGCGGGAGAAAACAGAGAATTTAATCAAATGCGGGACCCGAGCGGGTCATTAATTTCAAACTGGAGATTTTGATTTCTGTCTTAAATAATTAGGAGTCTCCTGTCTAAAGCGGAAGACTTGACATGCACAGGTATGCACTGATTGGAAATCAGCCTTATTTAGTAGGCAGTATCACTAGGTGCTCAGGATTCAAAATTGTTCTAATGAAAGGACTGACCCCCCCCCCCCCCCCCCCCCCACTGGGGGCTAAGGGGTGGGCGGCCAAAAAGGATTATTTAGCTATATTGATATTAGCCACGTCTTTGCCATAACCACTGATTGGAAATCAATCTTATTTGGCAGGCAGCATCCCTAGGTACTCAGGATTCAAAATTGTACTAATGGTGGGACTGACCCCCTAGGGGGCTGAGGGGGTTGGGCCAAAAAGGGCTATTTAGCTATATTGGTTTTAAGCAACTTCTTCTCTGTAACCACTGATTGGAAAACAACCTTATTTGGTAGGAAGCATCCCTAGGTGCCAAGGATTCAAAATTGTACTCATGGTGGGACTGACCCCCTAGGGGGCTGAGAGGCGGGGCCAAAAAAGGTTATTTAGCAGTGTTGGTTTAAGCAACTTCTTCTCCATAACCACTGATTGGAAATCAGCCTTATTTGGTAGGAAGCATCCCTAGGTGCTCAGGATTTAAAATTATACTAATGGTGGGACTGACCCCCTAGGGGGTTGAGGGCGGGCCCAAAAAGGAAAGTATTTTACCATGATTACCTAAATACCAATGTATCCAGGTGAGTGATACAGGCCCTCTGGGCCCCTTGTTTAATTATTAACTAACGTTTTTGAGAACATATTTTAGCGTAAATCCCCCATTAATTTTCCACAAGATAATACATTTAATTCATATAGACAATAATTCTAAATAAGCATAAAAAAAAACATAGTTTCATCGTGATGCCTCTTTAAGAACTTTGTAAACCTCTCGCATTATTGGAGTCGGTGTGGGACCAGGCTGCAATATGCTACAGTATATGAAAACAATATAGAATTAAGGATATGACACTGTTTTTTGTCAGAGAGTTCTGAGATGATGACAACAAAAATCAATTATGACACAACAAATACCTCTTTTTGTTTTCAAATAATTTTGATATAAATTTTGATTGTGTCTTTGTAGGCCTGCTGAAGAAAGTGGCACCATGAGTGCCTACATCCCTCCGTCTGAGGACGAATCATCTGGGGATGAAGTGGAAGGTACCTCTGTCCGGAGGCGCCACGTGTGGAACCGAAACGCTCGATCTGTGGAACCACCCAGAGATGATGCAATTTACTACCCACAAGATGACACGTTTGGACTGTTTGACCAGGTAACAGCTCTAGGTGTCGCGATATTCCTTGAAAAAAGAATATGTAATAGGATGAGGAAAAGTGATAAAAGATAGTGCTGTCGCCATGGGCTAAAACCCGTGACCCTTAGCTCTCCAGCCTGATGGTCAACCACTGACTACACTGAGCTAAAGAGTAATTCCCTACATCTCATGCTCAGGCAACCTAATCATATGCACATGTTTTACAAGCCTGTATAAAGTGGTCACATAATGTACCAACAGAAACGGGCTGTTTAAGACAGGTGGCTGCTTTAACCAAGTTCACCAAATATTCACAACAAAGAACAGAAATTGTTTATGATCGATTCATTCATTGCTTCTCAAAGACATTTTCGATTCCTACATTTGTATGCTATACTTGACATGTGTTTGCTATACTTGACAAGTGTTTGCTATACTTGACATGTGTTTTACTATACTTGATATGTGTTTTACTATACTTGACACGTGTTTTACTATACTTGACAAGTGTTTGCTATACTTGACATGTGTTTGCTATACTTGACATGTGTTTGCTATACTTGACATGTGTTTGCTATACTTGACATGTGTTTTACTATACTTGACACGTGTTTTACTATACGTGACATGTGTTTTACTATACTTGACATGTGTTTGCTATACTTGACCTGTATTTGCTATACTTGACATGTGTGTGTTATACTTGACATGTGTTTACTATACTTGACATGTGTTTTACTATACTTGATATGTGTTTTACTATACTTGACATGTGTTTGCTATACTTGACATGTGTTTTGCTATACTTGACATGTGTTTTACTATACTTGACATGTGTTTGCTATACTTGACAAGTGTTTGCTTTAAACTTGACCTGGGTTTGCTATACTTGACATGTGTTTGCTATACTTGATTTGTGTTTGCTATACTTGACATGGATTTGTTATACTTGATATGTGTTTGCTATACTTGACATTTGTTTGCTATACTTGACATGTGTTTGCTATACTTGACATGTGTTTGCTATACTTGACATTTGTTTGCTATACTTGATGTGTTTGCTTTAAACTTGACCTGTGTTTGCTATACTTGACATGTGTTTGCTATACTTGACATGTGTGTGCTATACTTGACATGTGTTTGCTATTTTTGACATTTGTGTGCTATACTTGACATGTGTTTGCTATACTTGACATTTGTGTACTATACTTGACATTTGTGTGGCATGTGTATGCCACATGATTTTTTTCTGTTAAGATAGCAGTAAATAATTGCAGAGGGCTTACTTTGCTATGCATTGTGGTCCTTAAGTTATTAAAATATCTCAATTGATACCAAAGTTATGGCAATTTTAATCTTGCCGATTAGCATTTTTTTTCACACAATATGGTCGAAATTATGCAAATTAGGCTAAACTCCAGTTTAAAAATAGGGCTAAACAAGCTATTTTATTTCCAAACAAAGTATGTTTTCGTTTTACATTACTATGCACATAGCTGAATAAGTAACATAAAGTACCAGCTCCTGAAACTCTTAAAATTTTGAATAAATTTAATGTACGCCTTAAAACTGCATTGGCTAAGTCCACCTAATTAATATGCATAAATGATGTAACATTAAAACTAAATACTGGCATTTATATGGTTGTATACTGACATAAGGGCGGACAACGGTACTTCAACAGTCTCTTAAGTTATAATGTCTTTAATGGTTGATGATCAGCCTTATTTGGCAGGAAGCATCCCTTGGTGCTCAGGATTCAAAATTGTACTCATGGTGGGACTGACCCCCCAAGGGGACTCGGAGGGGTGGGGCCATAAAGAATTATTTAACTATATTAATATTAGCGACTTCTTCTCCATAACCACTGATTGGAAATCAACCTTATTTGGCAGAAAGCATCCCTAGGTGCTTAGGATTCAAAATTGTACTCATGGTGGGACTGACGCCCCAGGGGCTGAGGGGTGGGGCCAAAAAGGGTTATTTAGCTACATGTATATTGGTTTAAGCAACCTCTTCTCCATAACCCCTGATTGGAAATCAGCCTTATTTCAGGTAAGAAGCATGCCTAGGTGCTCAGAATTCAAAATTGTACTTATGGTTGGACTAACCCCTTAGGGGGCTGAGGGCGGGGCCAAAAAGGGTTATTCAGCTATATCATGGTTTAAGCGATTTCTTCTCCATAACCACTGATTGCAATTCAACCTTATTTGGCAGGAAGCATCCCTAGGTGCTCAGGATAAAAAAATGTACTTATGGTTGGACTGACCCCCCAGGGGCTGAGGGGCGGGGCCAAAAAGAGTCATTTAGCTATATTGATATTAGCGACTTCTTCTTCATAGCCGCTGATAGGAAATCAACCTTATTTAGCAGGAAGCATCCCTAGGTGCTCAGGATTCAAAATTGTACTCATGGTGGGACTGACCCCTTAGGAGGCTGAGGGACGGGGCCAAAAAGGGTTATTTAGTTATATCATGGATAAGCGACTTCTTCTCCATAACCACTGATTGGATATCAACCTTATTTGGTAGAAAGCATCCCTAGTTGGGTGCTCAGGATTCAAAATTGTACTATTGGTGGGACTAGCTGACCCCCTAGGGGGTTGAGGGACGGGGCCAAAAAGGGATAAATTTAGCTATATCATGGTTTAAGCGACTTCTTCTCCATAACCTCTGATTGGAAATCGGCCTAATTTGGTAGAAAGCATCCCTAGTTGGGTGCTCAGGATTCACAATTGTACTAATGGTGGGACTAGTTGACCCCCTAGAGGGCTGAGGGTTGGGGCCAAAAAGGGTTATTAAGCTATATCATGGTTTAAGCGACTCACTGATTGGAAATCAGCTGTGTTTTGTAGGAAGCATCCCTACATGTAAGTGTTCAGGATTCAAAATTGTACTAATGGTGGGACTAGTTGACCCCTAGAGGGCTTAGGGGTGGGGCCAAAAAGGGTTATTTAGCTACATGTATATCATTGTTTAAGCGACTCACTGATTGGAAAACCACCAAATGGCTGCCTTAGACAGGTGACTGCTTATTTAAGGTTCATTATATAGTATTTTCTATCAGGTGGACCACAGACTGGCCACATAATGGAGATGGCTACTTATTTAAGGTGATTGTTCATGGAGGTTTGACCGGTATATAATTGTGCTTCATATCCTGATATACATTTTTATAGGAAAAAGGTTTTTCAAGTTAAGAATGTTATCAAACTTAATCATATTATTTGGACGGCACAGTTATAAGATTTTTGGTAAAATAAAATAAGAGAATACCGAAGCGTCAACATAATCATAATCCAAACTCAAAATCGATTAAACCAGGGGCAAAATTTGAACAAAGGAAAGATTCACATGGAGACCCTTGCAAAAGTACAAGAGACTAAGACCAGGTGTTCTGTAAGAGTAGGCGTCTTCTGCTTCATCGACGACACCCGCCATGTAAATCTTTTGTCACATCCAAGTAAATATCAAGTTCTCAAAATGAGAACCGAGTATCATTGTCAATCACAACAAGTAAACACACTAATGAGCATACTCAAAAACGTCCATCTTCATATCACTTAAAGATACAGAATATTTCTCAATGAGACAAAGATGGCGACCATAAAACTTGCCCATAGTACTGATCAACCTGCATCTCTCGAATCCTTGTGTTGTTAGTTTGTTTGTCAGCAGTCGACATCGATCACGAAAATCCCGATATTTAGAGCAAGCCCTGGAATACCGAATCAACTGCGACATGTAAACGCCATAGGTTGGAGAAGCAGGGATGTTACTATCAATAAATGGAAAGTTTACGATCGGAAAATTGAAATCATCACGTTTATCGTATAGCTTAGTAGTAAGTTGTCCATGTTGGTCGTAGTTTAAGTAGAGATCGAGGTAAGCAGCTGATGTAGAAGAGTCTGTTGTGTCCTTTATTTCAAGTTCAGAAGGGTATATACGATCGACGTGGTCAGCAAACTTCTTGTTGTTTATAGACAACACATCGTCGATATATCTGAAAGTGAAATTAAAAGATTTGGCAAGGTTTTTGTTACCTGTCCTGATGAGCTCCTCCACAAATTCAGCCTCGTATGAAAACAAAAACAAGTCAGCTAAGAGTGGGGCACAGTTTGTTGGCACATGTAAACCATAACTAAAAGTAAGGTATTCAATGTACATATGAAGATGTTTCAATCTATAGATAACATTATTTCATTAAAAAATCATTTATTTTGTTTTTTTTTTACTTTCTATGCAATCAATGTAAATTGCATCATTTTCTAGATATTTTATGTGATTGGTTTAAAAATTACATGTTATTAAGAGGAATTCACTCAAAATACATGATAATTAACCAAATAAAATTATACATACAATACATTATATAGAGGTATAAATGGTGTTTGGGAAAATATGATATAAAGAAGAATGTGATATAAACAGGAATGATATTAAGTGGTATATGATGAAATGCTCAAATGATTCATATTATTATACAATGTACAAAAAAAACCTACGAAAGAAAGTCAATGTGGGTTGATTTTTCAAACTTCAGTCGTATATTTTTCATCATTAGGGCCGAGACTATGAGCCGTTGAACATCACCCACAAGTATACAGACGAAGAGAAGAAAACCCTAGGGACCTATGACAGTCATGATTACCTCCCTTCCAACAGTGAAGTTTACAGAAAATGGCTTAAACAACAGGGACCAACTAGGTAAATTAACTGTGTAGTGTTCAACATATCGTCTAGCTTCACTCTATGTTATCTTGTGTTGTAACCAAAAACAAGGAAGTTTCCTCTTTTCTCTCTTTGTGTAATGTTAAATATTTTGTGCATACATGTACTTGAATTAAATTTCTATACTGAAATTATAGTTCCTTAGAGTTTTGTTCAATTTCCTTTTTAATGACATTATTTTCTTTTTTTTCTGTGATAATTACCAATAATTTGATGTTCAGAAATTTATTTTTTATGACAAATGCTGGAGAAGATAATTAAAAAGACTGGTTTCCATTGTTCAGGTAAATGTTTCCCAATACACTGATGAAGTCAGGCTTCATATATATATACCTAGTGCTGTAGCTTTTATGGTCAACTTTAATTTACCGAGTAAAGCTGTTTGACAGTATTTCAAGTATTCTCTATTACCTTTCAGCTATAACCTGGGTCGGTGGTTGATTATGGGTCTCATCGGATTCTTTGTGGGTCTCATAGGGTTTCTGCTACATGACCTCATAGAGGAAATCGCCAAGATGAAATGGGAAATTGCCCAGAAGTTCATCAAGGTAATATGTAAATAAACACTGATAAAAAATACATGCATTCGACTCATCTCCTTGCAACAACAGCACTAAGGATGTGTCATCCTTACCGAATCTGATTAAATTGCAGGTCCTTATTCTCAACCTGTTATGTAAGGATCTGACAACACCCATACTAGGTAATATTCTGGTGACTTTTAATATACAGTATCCTAGCTATCTTAATTACATCAAAACTTTAGTCAAATTGTCTTATAGATGTCAGTTGACGCCATCATCTGCACAAAGTCATTTCGTCACAACACGCCTAGCTATTAGCTTGTTGTGAAAAATGACTTAATTACCACAGAAATTGAATTATGCAATTTTTTTTCCCATTAACATTTATTTTTAGCTCACCTGGCCCGAAGGACCAAGTGAGCTTATGTGATGGTGCAGCGTCTGTCGTCCGTCCGTCCTGCGTCCGTCAACTTTTTCCTTTTAAAGACTTCTTCTAAAATACTGAAAGGCCTAGTGACATGAAATTTGGCTGGTAGCTTTCTTGGAAGGAGCTGAACAAAGTTTGCAAAAAAAAATAATAACTTTGACCAAATTTCAAGGTCGCAGGGGTCAAAAATGTCGAAACCTTCAAACAACTTCTTCTAAAATGCCCTCGGGCATAGAGACCTCATATTTGACTGGTAGCTTCCTTGGATGAAGCCGAATAAATTTTGCGAAAAGAAACGACCTTGACCCATATTTAAGGTCACAGTTAGGTTAAATCTATTTTAACTTTTAAACGACATCTTTTAATAAACCAAAATCCCTAGAAGTATGATATTTGGCTGAAAAGTTCCTAGGATGAAGCCCAAAAAAGTTTGCGAAAAGAAATTACCTTGACCTATATTCAAGGTCATAGGGGTCATATCTGCTAAAACATTCAAACGACTTCTTCTGAAGTACCAAAAGCCCTAGAAGCATATTTGGCTGAAAGGTTCCTTGGATGAAGCCCGACAAAGTTTGCGAAAAGAAAACTACTTTTAGTAGTGAATTGGTTGTTACACGAATATACTGTAAAAGTCAGTATTTTCGCGAATGGAATTTTTCGCTTAGCCAGCCGCCAAACTGTTTGCGGTGTGAAAATGCTTCTGCTGTCAGTCATGCTGTTTTGTACTGTATTCTTATAATATTCACTGTAGAGTTTGAGTAGTGTTAAACATGTTCATGTGTGGATATATATTTGTGGAGATTTAATGCCAGCGAAATAAGCGAAAATTTCCACACCACGAAAACTTTTCAGTATGACCATGATTGTTACATTAAGACCTATCTTTCTATCATGGACAGAATCAAGACTTTGGTGTGGCCTGCGTGTTTGCTACAGGATACAGCCTCATCTTCATACTGTTCAGTGCATTTATTGTTGTTGTAAGTATATATATTTCATTATTTATATACATATATGATCGTGGAAGTAATAGCGACAGTACGGACAAATAAATTGTCAAGGCTATCCGCCCCTTTATCAAGACACATAAAATACACGTTACATCACATAAACAGAATATACATAAAACATGAAAAAAATGTTTAAAGGCATAAAATCCCTTCGGCTGATCAGACGCCGAAGGTCCCACCAAATCAGCAAAAAGACATTCTAAGGTGATGTTAAGAATGTATAAACTTCAGCCAAAAATGTTGTTAATAATCATGGATGAGAGCTACTGAGCGTATCTATTTGGTTGTTTTTAAAATTTGTTTCAGATTGGGTTGACCCCGAGAAAGTCAGAGTTGGTACATTTTCGTCCCAATCGAAATAAAAAAATAGATGTTGATATTCTGAAAATATATCGTCAAAGGTTATATAAAAGTATGTTGAACTAGTTTAAAAAGGTTATTTAGGAAAAGATACATTAGTGGTGGGCAAATTATAGTTTTATGAAAAATGGTCGAATTGTCTAGTGTGTGATGACAATCTCCAGAAAAGGGAGTCGGCATATAAATGTCCGAGTCTTAATTAAAAGTTGAATGTTTAAATTATTGGAATTAAGTCGTCAGTAGTAAAATGACAACACCTAGTAATAAATAAAATGTTATTCGAAAGAAAATATATTGATTTAATTAAAATAAAGATTTCAGAAAGTGGTCGAATGGTCGAAGATTCGGGGTTTCTGAGTGTCAATTCAAACAACTCGGTCCCGCCAAAAAGTTGTCCTAAAACTTATTTGAAAAAAAAATTGCAAATGGCGGTTAAATTAGGCTGAAATGAAAGTATGACTTTTAATTGACATAAACATTGTAATTGAATTAAATTTTGAGGCCGAATAACAAATATAAACTTTTGTGAGGAATGTGCTTGCTGCAGGGACCCCTAAATGGTGATGGGGTGTGCTGCAACGACTATCAGATGGATCTGTTTGAATCCTCCTGGTGTATAGCATGTACAGATCATCTCTCGTTCATGCCGAGTGGGTAGCTGGTTTGGAGTTGGTTTATCCAGTGACGTTCCTTGTTGAGGCGTTGCTGGTCACCCCAAGACCTGCAGTGGTCGATGGGAACCACCTCCATGTCGTGCCACGTATGACTTGGCATGTTGAAATGTCTAGCTACGGGTAGGTCATGGCGGTTCTGTTGTTAATCCTCAGATTCAGTGGTGTTTTGGTCTCTCCCACATACTGCATCTGGCACTTTGCTCAGGTAATCAGGTAATATTACATTGGCCGACGTGCATGACACTGGCTGGAGGATGTGGTAGCTTTGACCATTGACCTCACATTTGAATGAATTGGTGTTGTGAGTAAATGGACAAAGCTTACACTTCTTACTGTTGCATGTCTTGAAGCCGCCAGTGGCAGAAGTATGGGAAAGCCCTGGTAGCTTACCACTTACCACCAGATCTTTGATGTTTTTTGGTCTGCGATAAGCTAGAATTGATTGTTCTGGAAACATTCCCTTAAGTTTACTGGACGAAAGCAGGATTTGCCAGTGTTTCTGGAAGATTGTTGACAAAGGAGGCATATTGGGATGGAAGGTTACCACACAAGGTACTCTTTCATTTTTAGGCCTGACTTTGTATTCCAGTTTACTCGCCCTATCCAGTTCCTTGACTCTATCGATTTCGCGGTCGTTCAAGGCTGCTTCGTATCCCCTGCTAGGTAAATGAGACTTAAGTTCTGAACAACGGCGTCTGAAGATGTCGTCGTCAGAAACAATACGTCTGATTCTCAATGCCTGGGAATATGGGATGCTCCTTGTTGTATGAGGTGGGTGGCAACTGGAAGGGCGAAGGTACTGGTGTGTATCCGTGGGTTTGCTGTATAGATCCGTGCTAATTTCTCCGTTGTCGAGTGTGGAACATATGTCCAAAAACATCGGAAATGTCTGCCGTAAACTTGATGGTATTATGGAACTCGTTTGCAAAACAGATGAATTCCTCCAGGGACTTGCGGCCGGACGTCCACTTTATCTCAATGTCATCGATGAATCTGAGCCAGCTGATTGGTTTTGAGGGGGCTGCTAAAAGTAGTCTCGACTCAAGGTGGCCCATGAAAACGTTCACGTATGATGGTGCCATCTTCGTGCCCATGGCCGTCCCACTTACTTGTAGGAAATGTTCACCATTGAACGTGAAGTTGTTCAAAGTGAGCACTAGCTTTAGAAGATCCACCAGACTATCTGTTGAAGGGTGCTTGCTCTTTCTAGTGTCCCATGCTCTACGGCAGGCTGAAATGCCGTCCTCGTGTGGGATGTTGGTGTAGAGGAAGACAACATCCATGGTTACCAATAGTGTATCTACAGGTAGATTACTACATGGTGTCTTTTTCAGATAGTCTGTGGTATCTTTCAAGTAGGATGGAGGTTTTGTACATGAGGTCTCAAGTAGAAGTCAATGAACTTCGAGATTTTTTCTGTAGGGTGGCCAATGGAATTGGTTATAGGTCTACCAGGGTTACCAGCCTTGTGGATTTTTGGGAGGAGATAGATCAAGTTCCCTGCGCGTGGGGATTCACAGCGTAAATAACTGGCTGTATCAGCATCTATATCTCCTTTCTTAAGTATCCTGTTGATGGCTGCATTGACCTCTTGAGCATGTTCTAATGTCAAATCATTGTTGATTTTGCGGTAGAAAGTCTCATTTGACAATTGCCGTTTGGCCTCCTTAATGTAGTCCTCTCTGTTCATGACAACCACTGCAGAGCCTTTGTCAGCTGGTTTGATGACAATATCGTTGTTCTGTTTCAAGGCCCGTAAGGCCTTACGCTCACCCATCCTCATTATTTATATACATATGTATATGTAAAGGATGTACTAGCTAATTACATGTTCCACAATAAAACATCTTCAGAAAAGACGCACTTAAATTCAGAACATTTTAATACATGTACATTAAATGTCTAAGGTCATGCATGCAATGACTAAAGTCTTGTAGAGTTAAAAGTTTCCTTTTTACCCCACCCCACCCCCAAAGTTCAGGTGGGTGGGGGGGGGGGGGGGGGTTATATTGAAATCACTCTGTCTGACCTTCTGGGGATCCTACGGATGACAGTTACAATTTAAATGTTTCAATTTAGTTTAGATAATATCATGATATGTTGAAATCAAGGTCAAGTTTTAGATTTATTAATCTAAATGCACCATGAACTGGAGGGGGCCTATAGTTTTGTTTTGTGTCCGTCTGTCTTCTATGCTTCCTTCCTTCCGCTCTCTTTTCCAGGCTCTATCTCCTACACTACTTGTCACTTGTATTGTATACTTTGGGAATGGGTTTACCTAGGTGCGGCAATTTCTGCTCACTCTCAGAGGCCGTAAAATCCTTCAGCAAAAGTTGCTAAAACCCCATTTTTTGTGTCGCCTCTGACGGATGTCGGAAAGGCCCACATAGGGGTTACTTTTCCGACGGCGACGATGACAGCGGCGTAGACAATGTTAAAATTTTGCGTTTAGCTCTGTTTCTGACAAAGTTACATCAACCAAACCTCAATCATAGATGAAGCATGGGTAGTAGAGCCCACTGGGCTGAAAAAAATTCATGGATTTCTGCTTTTTGTGTTGCCTCCGACGGATGTCGGAAAGGCGACACATAGGGGTTACTTTTCCGACGGCGATGATGACAGCGGCGTAGACAATGTTAAAATTTTGCGTTTAGCTCTGTTTCTGACAAAGTTACATCAACCAAACCTCAATCATAGATGAAGCATGGGTAGTAGAGCCTACTGGGCTGAAAAAAAGTTCATGGATTTCCGCTTTTTTGGGGTAAAAATCTCAAATTTCTGGAATTACAACGTTAAAGTTTTGCAATTAGCTCTTGCATTTAGGCTGTTTTTGACTAAGGATAAAAGCTACAGCAACCAAACTTGGTATGTAGGTGTATTATGACTCAACGAACACTATCACACCTTCCGTTTCATGATTCAACAAAATGGCCGCCATTTCCTTGCCACTGATTGGTCGAAATTTAGATATTGTCCGATTTCACTCAAATTTGGAATATAGGTGTATTATGACTTTACTAACACAATTGCAACTTTGGTTGCATGATTCTGCAAATTGGCCATTATTTCCTGGCCTCTGATTGGTCGAAATTTTGATATTGTCCGATTTCACTTAAACTTGGTATGTAGGTGTATCAGGACTCTACAAAAACTATCGCAATTTCCGTTTCAGGATTCAACTAAATGGACGTCATTTCTTTGCCACTGACTGGTCAAAATTTCAATATTGTTCGTTCAATCAAATTTGGTATATAGGTGAATTATGACTCTACTACACTAATCACTAATTGACAAAGCGGGAAAGGCGACACATATAATTACGCGTAATTCTTGTTTCATTAGCAAATAAGAAATGGCTTTCGCAAATTTGCCAAATTTAATACATCTCTTGTTTTAAGAAATTAATAATTAAACTACATTCAAATTTATGTCAGATTATGCTATAATCTAAAAGAGAATCTGTTAATGAAACTACTTTAATAGCTAAAAGCAGGTACAGTCAAACTTCGATGTTTCAAACTTTGCGGGACCGTCGTGAAAACTTCGAAACATCGGGACTTCTACTCATGAATAAGAACCAATGCGGTGCTAGTATTATAACGTAACACAGCTAGGCTAAAAAATTGAAGATTCACATTTATAAAAAATAGTATACTAAAATAC
Organism: Mimachlamys varia; assembly: GCA_947623455.1. Taxonomy (NCBI): domain Eukaryota; kingdom Metazoa; phylum Mollusca; class Bivalvia; order Pectinida; family Pectinidae; genus Mimachlamys; species Mimachlamys varia. Next base: position 44,190,210 of record OX392533.1, read on the forward strand.
ACATTGTAATTTTTCTAACTTGGTAATCTTGTAAGATTTTTTTGTTTGTCAACTTAACTTTCAAAGCAGGTAAAATTTTCACTTCGATTTATTACTTGTACTTTACAATGTTTTCATAACGAACAGGTCAGATTAAAACTTTGATACAGCGAAAAATTTGATTCATAGAAGTTTGATTCATGAAAAGTAAATTAATAGTGTTATATGTTAAAAAAAATCGGAATTTGCCAAAAGTTTGACACATTGAGAAATTTGAATCATCGAAGTTCGATAAATCAAGGTTTGACTGTATTTGAGACATTAAATAACTTCAAGTTAAGTCAGAAATACTAAGTCTTTTTTCCTTGTTTTATTACCATAGTGTGTATAAATAAAAGTATCACTGCAAATTGATGTTGTACTTGCTTACTGTTGTTTTAATAATTCAAACAAACTACAGTCCATGAGTAATGCTTAGCATATAATAATTTTCAAACAATTTTTACCTCGCCTGGCCCGAAGGGCATAGAGGCCTCATATTTGACTAGTAGCTTCCTTGAAGCTGAATAAAGTTTGACCCATATTCAAGGTCCCATGGGTTAATCTATTTTATACATTTAAACGACTTCTTCTGATAAACCAAAAGCCCTAGAAGCATGATATTTGGCTGAAAGGTTCCTTGGATGAAGCCAAACAAAGTTCGCGAAAAGAAATGACCTTGACCTATAATCAAGGTCACAAGGGTCACAAGGGTCAAATCTGTTAAAACCTTCAAACGACTTCTTCTGAAGTACCAAGAGCCCTAGAAACATGATATTTGGCTAAAAGGTTCCTTAGATGAAGCCCGAAAATGTTTGCGAAAAGAAATGACCTTGACCTAAATTCAAGGTCAAAAGGGTCAAATCTGTTAAAACCTTCAAACGACTTCTTCTGAAATACCAAAAGCCCTAGAAGCATGATATTTGGCTGAAAGGTTCCTTGGATGAAGCATTACAAAGTTTGCGAAAAGAAATGACCTTGACCTATATTCAAGGTCACAAGGGTCAAATCTGTTAAAACCTTTAAACGACTTCTTCTGCAATACCAAAAGCCCTAGAAGCATGAATATTTGGATGAAAAGTTCCTGGGATGAAGCCAAACAAAATTTGAAAATGAAAATGATGTTGTCTTACAAGGTCACAGGGGTAAAATATGTTAAAATCTTAACAATATGTTCTTCTTAATCTCTTACAGTAAAAGATTTTAGGGGACTTTAGGGTTACACTATGATATAGGTCAGAGATTGATACCAGGTGAGCGATGCAGGCCAATTGGGCCTCTTGTTTGTTGACACGTCATAGTCTCAGAGACAATAAACTCTAATGCTGTATGACAAGACAAAGTTAATGTTTTAAGATTTAGTTGTTATAACTAGTGAAATAATTGTTTATAAATAGATATTTTTATCTGTACGGATAAAAAACAAATTGTGTCCGACCTGGTGAGGCATATATGAGCTTGAGCAAATTTCTTCTAATATTTAATGTAAAAGTCAAATCACATTAAAAATTGGACACTTTTCAGATTATTCACATTTTAGAACAGAAGAAATCAATTCATGACAATGTTTTTAAAACTCAAAATGTCGTAAAAACAGATATTGCAGCCACATGGTTTTTACGGAGGAGGATATTCAATATAATACTACATTTGACTGGTATAAACATTGGAAACATTAATGTACATATCATTAATAAAAAAAAAATGTTAAACAAAAACTTTCTTTTGTCTGTTGTGTTACTTCAACATTTCACATGCAACACAATTGCCAGATAAAACGCACAAATGAATTTTGATTGTTTTATATAGGCCTACTTCCACTTTCGTACGATACACAAACAATCCATCCCAAGGGAAATTAAATTTAAATTTCCCTTAATAGTAAATGTAAATAGCTGAATTAAAGATAAATGTGGAATACATTTACAGCCTAGATTGTTTCTTTGGCTCGGATACAGTTTCGCAAAAGTCACGAAAATGATCAATTTCATTTTCATTATTAATGATTACAATTCCCAAAATGCGATCGATAGCGTCAGCACAGGCAATGTGTCCTGTCTCCCATACTACTAGTCACTGGAGTTTGTCTGGGCTCTATCCCCCACACTACTAGTCACTGGAGTTTGTCTGGGCTCTATCTCCCACACTACTAGTCACTGGAGTTTGTCTGAGCTCTATCTCCAACACTACTAGTCACTGGAGTTTGTCTGGGCTCTTTCTCCAACACTAGTAGTCACTGGAGTTTGTCTGGGCTCTATCTCCCACACTACTAGTCACTGGAGTTTGTCTGGGCTCTATCTCCCACACTGCTAGTCACTGAAGTTTGTCTGAGCTCTATCTCCAACACTACTAGTCACTGGAGTTTGTCTGAGCTCTATCTCCAACACTACTAGTCACTGGAGTTTGTCTGGGCTCTATCTCCCACACTAGTAGTCACTGGAGTTTGTCTGGGCTCTATCTCCCACACTACTAGTCACTGGAGTTTGTCTGAGCTCTATCTCCCACACTACTAGTCACTGGAGTTTGTCTGGGCTCTATTTCCCACACTACTAGTCACTGGAGTTTGTATGGGCTCTATCTCCCACACTACTAGTCATTGGAATTTGTCTGGGCTCTATCTCCCACACTACTAGTCACTGGAGTTTGTCTGGGCTCTCTCCCACACTACTAGTCACTGGAGTTTGTCTGGGCTCTATCTCCTACACTACTAGTCACTGGAGTTTGTCTGGGCTCTATCTCCCACACTACTCGTCACTGGAGTTTGTCTGGGCTCTATCTCCTACACTACTAGTCACTGGAGTTTGTCTGGGCTCTATCTCCTACACTACTAGTCACTGGAGTTTGTCTGGGCTCTATCTCCTACACTACTAGTCACTGGAGTTTGTCTGGGCTCTATCTCCCACCCTACTAGTCACTGGAGTTTGTCTGGGCTCTATCTCCTACACTACTAGTCACTGGAGTTTGTCTGGGCTTTATCTCCTACACTACTAGTCACTGGAGTTTGTCTGGGCTCTCTCCCACACTACTAGTCACTGGAGTTTGTCTGGGCTCTATCTCCTACACTACTAGTCACTGGAGTTTGTCTGGGCTCTATCTCCTACCCTACTAGTCACTGGAGTTTGTTTGGGCTCTATCTCCCACACTACTAGTCACTGGAGTTTGTCTGGGCTCTATCTCCCACACTACTAGTCACTGGAGTTTGTCTGGGCTCTATCTCCTACACTAGTAGTCACTGGAGTTTGTCTGGGCTCTATCTCCTACACTACTAGTCACTGGAGTTTGTCTGGGCTCTATCTCCTACACTACTAGTCACTGGAGTTTGTCTGGGCTCTCTCCCACACTACTAGTCACTGGAGTTTGTCTGGGCTCTATCTCCTACACTACTAGTCACTGGAGTTTGTCTGGGCTCTATCTCCTACACTACTAGTCACTGGAGTTTGTCTGAGCTCTATCTCCTACACTACTAGTCACTGGAGTTTGTCTGGGCTCTATCTCCCACACTACTAGTCACTGGAGTTTGTCTTGGCTCTGTCTCCTACACTACTAGTCACTGGAGTTTGTCTGGGCTCTATCTCCCACACTACTAGTCACTGGAGTTTGTCTGGGCTCTATCTCCTACACTACTAGTCACTGGAGTTTGTCTGGGCTCTATCTGCTACACTACTAGTCACTGGAGTTTGTCTGGGCTCTATCTCCCACACTACTAGTCACTGGAGTTTGTCTGGGCTCTATCTCCCACACTACTAGTCACTGGAGTTTGTCTGGGCTCTATCTCCCACACTACTAGTCACTGGAGTTGTCTGGGCTCTATCTCCCACACTACTAGTCACTGGAGTTTGTCTGGGCTCTATCTCCCACACTACTAGTCACTGGAGTTTGTCTGAGCTCTATCTCCCACACTACTATTCACTGGAGTTTGTCTGGGCTCTATCTCCCACACTACTAGTCACTGGAGTTTATCTGAGCTCTATCTCCTACACTACTAGTCACTGGAGTTTGTCTGAGCTCTATATCCCACACTACTAGTCACTGGAGTTTGTCTGGGCTCTGTCTCCCACACTACTAGTCACTGGAGTTTGTCTGGGCTCTATCTCCTACACTGCTAGTCTCTTGAGTTTGTCTGGGCTCTATCTCCCACACTACTAGTCACTGGAGTTTGTCTGAGCTCTATCTCCCACACTACTAGTCACTGGAGTTTGTCTGGGCTCTATCACCCACACTACTAGTCACTTGAGTTTGTCTGGGCTCTATCTCCCACACTACTAGTCACTTGAGTTTGTCTGGGCTCTATCTCCCACACTAGTAGTCACTGGAGTTTGTCTGGGCTCTATCTCCCACACTACTAGTCACTGGAGTTTGTCTGGGCTCTATCTCCCACACTACTAGTCACTGGAGTTTGTCTGGGCTCTATATCCCACACTACTAGTCACTGGAGTTTGTCTGGGCTCTGTCTCCCACACTACTAGTCACTGGAGTTTGTCTGGGCTCTATCTCCTACACTGCTAGTCACTTGAGTTTGTCTGGGCTCTATTTCTCACACTACTGGTCACTGGAGTTTGTCTGAGCTCTATCTCCCACACTACTAGTCACTGGAGTTTGTCTGGGCTCTATCTCCCACACTACTAGTCACTGGAGTTTGTCTTGGCTCTATCTCCTACACTACTAGTCACTGGAATTTGTCTGGGCTCTATCTCCTACACTACTAGTCACTGGAGTTTGTCTGGGCTCTATCTCCTACACTACTAGTCACTGGAGTTTGTCCGGGCTCTATCTCCTACACTACTAGTCACTGGAGTTTGTCTGGGCTCTCTCCCACACTACTAGTCACTGGAGTTTGTCTGGGCTCTATCTCCTACACTACTAGTCACTGGAGTTTGTCTGGGCTTTATCTCCTACACTACTAGTCACTGGAGTTTGTCTGGGCTCTATCTCCTACACTACTAGTCACTGGAGTTTGTCTGGGCTCTATCTCCTACACTACTAGTCACTGGAGTTTGTCTGAGCTCTATCTCCTACACTACTAGTCACTGGAGTTTGTCTGGGCTCTATCTCCCACACTACTAGTCACTGGAGTTTGTCTGGGCTCTATCTCCCACACTACTAGTCACTGGAGTTTGTCTGGGCTCTATCTCCCACACTACTAGTCACTGGAGTTTGTCTGGGCTCTATCTCCTACACTACTAGTCACTGGAGTTTGTCTGGGCTCTATCTCCCACACTACTAGTCACTGGAGTTTGTCTGGGCTCTATCTCTCACACTACTAGTCACTGGAGTTTGTCTGGGCTCTATCTCCCACACTAGTAGTCACTGGAGTTTGTCTGGGCTCTATCTCCCACACTACTAGTCACTGGAGTTTATCTGAGCTCTATCTCCCACACTACTAGTCACTGGAGTTTGTCTGGGCTCTATATCCCACACTAATAGTCACTGGAGTTTGTCTGGGCTCTGTCTCCCACACTACTAGTCACTGGAGTTTGTCTGGGCTCTGTCTCCCACACTACTAGTCACTGGAGTTTGTCTGGGCTCTATCTCCTACACTGCTAGTCACTTGAGTTTGTCTGGGCTCTATCTCCCACACTACTAGTCACTGGAGTTTGTCTGGGCTCTATCTCCCACACTACTAGTCACTGGAGTTTGTCTGGGCTCTATCTCCCACACTACTAGTCACTGGAGCTTGTCTGGGCTCTATCTCCCACACTACTAGTCACTGGAGTTTGTCTGGGCTCTATCTCCCACACTACTAGTCACTGGAGTTTGTCTGGGCTCTATCTCCCACACTACTAGTCACTGGAGTTTGTCTGGGCTCTATCTCCCACACTACTAGTCACTGGAGTTTGTCTGGGCTCTATCTCCCACACTACTAGTCACTGGAGTTTGTCTGGGCTCTATCTCCCACACTACTAGTCACTGGAGTTTGTCTGGGCTCTATCTCCCACACTACTAGTCACTGGAGTTTGTCTGGGCTCTATCTCCCACACTACTAGTCACTGGAGTTTGTCTGGGCTCTATCTCCCACACTACTAGTCACTGGAGTTTGTCTGGGCTCTTTCTCCCACACTACTAGTCACTGGAGCTTGTCTGGGCTCTTTCTCCCACACTACTAGTCACTGGAGTTTGTCTGGGCTCTATCTCCCACACTACTAGTCACTGGAGTTTGTCTGGGTTCTATCTCCTACACTACTAGTCACTGGAGTTTGTCTGAGCTATATCTCCCACACTACTAGTCACTGGAGTTTGTCTGGGCTCTATCTCCTACACTACTAGTCACTGGAGTTTGTCTGGGCTCTATCTCCCACACTACTAGTCACTGGAGTTTGTCTGGGCTCTATCTCCCACACTACTAGTCACTGGAGTTTGTCTGGGCTCTGTCGTCCACCCTACTAGTCACTGGAGTTTCATACTTGGGTGATGGGTTCACCTTGGAGGACAATCAAGCAATGAAATGTGGTACAATACATGGTGTCACCAGATACAGTTTATTGGTGAAATGGCACCACTAAAAAAAACACCCAACAGATTTATTTGCAACAGTAGCACTGACATTATTTCTCATTGAATACAAAGTTTCTATTCTTGCCATATTGTAAAATTTTCAGTTTGGGAATGTAATTTGCCCACCTGTCTTGTTTAAATTCTTTTTATAGATAAGTGATGTTAACATTTTATATCATACCTTTAAAAAAAGACATTTATATATATATGTAACCCTGGTAAATACTAACTGCAATATACCACCCGTCAAGAGAGATCTTCTCTTTAGCTCGATCAGTTGAGCGTAAGACTAGTAGCCAAAAGTTAAGGGTTTGAAAATAATGATAAAAAATCATCACCTGTTACATATGAATATAATAATAATGTACCTTGTTTCATTTGCTAACTTGCTTTAACCACAATACTTAGGGTGGTGAAATGTATGTTTATTTGAAAAATGGATTGTTTATTCTAGTTTCTGCGCCCGAGTGCCGGCGGCTCAGGTATTCCCGAGGTTACTGGCTTTCTCAACGGTACACAAATCCGCCACATATTCAACGTCAAGACATTGCTGGTGAAGTTTTTCTCCTGTGTGGCAGCAGTAGGATGTGGCTTACCTGTCGGGCCAGAGGGGCCAATGATCCACATGGGGTAGGTTAACTGTCAGACCTGAGGGACCAATGGTCCACAAGGGGTAGGTTAATTGTCAGACCTTAGGGGCCAATCATCCACATGGGGTAGGTTAACTGTCAGACCTGAGGGGCCAATGATCCACAAGGGGTAGGTTAACTGTCAGACCTGAGGGGCCAATGTTCCACTTGGGGTAGGTTAATGTCAGACCTTAGGGGCCAATCATCCACATGGGGTAGGTTAACTGTCAGACCTGAGGGGCCAATGATCCACAAGGGGTAGGTTAATTGTCAGACCTGAGGGGCCAATAATCCACATGGGGTAGGTTAATTGTCAGACCAGAGGGGCCAATGATCCACATGGGGTAGGTTAATTGTCAGACCAGAGGGGCCAATAATCCACATGGGGTAGGTTAACTGTCAGACCTGAGGGGCCAATAATCCACATGGGGTAGGTTAATTGTCAGACCAGAGGGGCCAATAATCCACATGGGGTAGGTTAACTGTCAGACCAGAGGGGCCAATAATCCACATGGGGTAGGTTAATTGACAGACCTGAGGGGCCAATAATCCACATGGGGTAGGTTAATTGACAGACCTGAGGGGCCAATAATCCACATGGGGTAGGTTAACTGTCAGACCAGAGGGGCCAATAATCCACATGGGGTAGGTTAACTGTCAGACCTGAGGGGCCAATAATCCACATGGGGTAGGTTAATTGACAGACCTGAGGGGCCAATAATCCACATGGGGTAGGTTAACTGTCAGACCAGAGGGGCCAATAATCCACATGGGGTAGGTTAACTGTCAGACCTGAGGGGCCAATAATCCACATGGGGTAGGTTAACTGTCAGACCAGAGGGGCCAATAATCCACATGGGGTAGGTTAACTGTCAGACCTGAGGGGCCAATAATCCACATGGGGTAGGTTAACTGTCAGACCTGAGGGGCCAATAATCCACATGGGGTAGGTTAACTGTCAGACCAGAGGGGCCAATAATCCACATGGGGTAGGTTAACTGTCAGACCAGAGGGGCCAATAATCCACATGGGGTAGGTTAACTGTCAGACCAGAGGGGCCAATAATCCACATGGGGTAGGTTAACTGTCAGACCTGAGGGGCCAATAATCCACATGGGGTAGGTTAACTGTCAGACCTGAGGGGCCAATAATCCACATGGGGTAGGTTAGTTGTCAGACCTGAGGGGCCAATGATCCACTTGGGGTAGGTTAGTTGTCAGACCTGAGGGGCCAATAATCCACATGGGGTAGGTTAACTGTCAGACCTGAGGGGCCAATAATCCACTTGGGGTAGGTTAGTTGTCAGACCTGAGGGGCCAATGATCCACTTGGGGTAGGTTAACTGTCGGGCTGTTGGGGTCCAATGTTCCACTTGGGGTAGGTTAATTTTCAGACCTGAGGGGCCAATGTTCCACATGGGGCAGGTTAACTGTCTTGCCAGAGGGGCCAATAATCCACATGGGGTAGGTTAACTGTTATGGGCCAGAGGGGCCAATGATCCACATGGGGTAGGTTAACTGTCTTGCCAGAGGGGCCAATAATCCACATGGGGTAGGTTAACTGTCAGACCTGAGGGCCAATAATCCACTTGGGGTAGGTTAGTTGTCAGACCTGAGGGGCCAATGATCCACTTGGGGTAGGTTAACTGTCGGGCTGTTGGGGTCCAATGTTCCACTTGGGGTAGGTTAATTTTCAGACCTGAGGGGCCAATGTTCCACATGGGGCAGGTTAACTGACAGACCTGAGCGGCCAATAATCCACATGGAGTATGTTAACTGTCAGACCTGAGGGACCAATGGTCCACAAGGGGTAGGTTAACTGTCTTGCCAGAGGGGCCAATGATCCACATGGGGTAGGTTAAATGTCAAGACAGAGGGGCCAATGATCCACATGGGGCAGGTTAACTGACAGACCTGAGGGGCCAATAATCCACATGGGGTAGGTTAATTGTCAAGACAGAGGGGCCAATGATCCACATGGGGTAGGTTAACTGTCAGACCTGAGGGGCCAATAATCCACATGGGGTAGGTTAATTGTCAGACCTGAGGGGCCAATAATCTATAAGGGGTAGGTTAACTATCAGACCTGAGGGGCCAATGATCCACAAGGGGTAGGTTAATTGTCAGACCTGAGGGGCCAATAATCCACAAGGGGTAGGTTAACTGTCAGACCTCGGGGCCAATAATCCACATGGGGTAGGTTAACTGTCAGACCTGAGGGGCCAATAATCCACAAGGGGTAGGTTAACTGACAGACCTGGGGGGCCAATAATCCACATGGGGTAGGTTAACCGTCTTGCCAGAGGGGCCAATGATCCACATGGGGCAGGTTAACTGTCTTGCCAGAGGGGCCAATAATCCACATGGGGCAGGTTAACTGTCTTGCCAGAGGGGCCAATAATCCACATGGGGCAGGTTAACTGTCAGACCTGAGGGGCCAATAATCCACATGGGGTAGGTTAACTGTCTTGCCATAGGGGCCAATGATCCACATGGGGTAGGTTAACTGTCTTGCCATAGGGGCCAATGATCCACATGGGGTAGGTTAACTGTCAGACCTGAGGGGCCAATAATCCACACGGGGTAGGTTAACTGTCAGACCTGAGGGGCTAATAATCCACATGGGGCAGGTTAACTGTCAGACCCGAGGGGCCAATAATCCACATGGGGTAGGTTAACTGTCTTGCCAGAGGGGCCAATGATCCACATGGGGCAGGTTAACTATCGGGCCTGAGGGGCCAATAATCCACATGGGGTAGGTTAACTGTCTTGCCAGAGGGGCCAATGATCCACATGGGGCAGGTTAACTATCGGGCCTGAGGGGCCAATAATCCACATGGGGTAGGTTAACTGTCTTGCCAGAGGGGCCAATGATCCACATGGGGCAGGTTAACTATCGGGCCTGAGGGGAAAATGATCCACAGGATGTAGGTTAATTGTCAGACCCGAGGAGCCAATAATCCACAAGAGGTAGGTTAACTGTCTTGCCAGAGGGGCCAATGATCCACATGGGGCAGGTTAACTGACAGACCTGGGGGGCCAATGATCCACATGGGGCAGATTAACTGTCAGACCTGAGGGGCCAATGATCCACAAGGGGTAGGTTAACTGTTATGGGCCAGAGGGGCCAATGATCCACATGGGGTAGGTTAACTGTTATGGGCCAGAGGGGCCAATGATCCACATGGGGTAGGTTAACTGTTATGGGCCAGAGGGTCCAATGATCCACATGGGGTAGGTTAACTGTTGGGCCAGAGGGGCCAATGATCCACAAGGGGTATGTGATTACAAGAGTATGGGTGTGATGTTTAGTGGGGTTGTTTGTATGGTGGATGTTGTCTTAACAAGTTTGATTCTGACTTACATGTGAGGAAATCTGTCTTTATCTTTATAGCAGTGATTGTATATGCATGTAGTGTTTATGAATGGATTGTGTTCTGGTTTGGGCTGAGTATTTCATAAATGGGCTTTCTACATACTATTAGTTTAAATAGGATTCCTAAACATTAATGAAGTCATTTTCAGTTTCTATGCTTGAAAAAGATATAGGGGTGGCTTCAACACGATATCATCTAAAGGGGGGAAGGGAGATTACTATGTATAAAATACCATGCAGTTGGACAGGGATCTTCACAATCGTGTCATTGATCAAAATGCAGACCCTTATTCCAACACTATTTTATCTCTCCTCTAGTATTCATATTTGATGATAGTCCCATGATACATCTGGAGAGTTGAGGATTATACGACAAGCGTCTTGTAGTGTTTGATTGGAGTTGATCAATGTAAACATCAATCTGTGACAGGGCCTTGGTAGGAGCCGGGTTGAGTCAGTTCAGATCGGAGACTTTGAGGATCAATCTCCCGTTTTTTCGACGATACAGAACATCTGAGGACAGGTATAGTAATTGTAGAGATTTATATAATGAAAATATCACCCTTCATCTGTGGTCACTTGTCCATCCTTAAACATCTTGTTATCGCTATTTATTGAGAAGAACTGAATGGATCTTTCTTATTATAATTTCATGTGTAGGTTCAGAAAAAACGAATTGAGATTTGACAATGATAGATTGTTATTTCTATTTCGTGAGAAGCACTGGAAGGATCTTCTCAAATTTCATAACTATGTAGATTTCCCTTGGTCCTTGGTTGGGCCATTTTGATTTTGGGACTGATCAGAAAACCAAAATTGCTGACAAGCAAGTAAGTGGAAAGTGTTGTTAATTCATAATAATTCATGAACTGCTTTTTATACGCCCGTCAAAAATGACGGGACGTATTATGGTATGGCGTTGTCCGTACGGAAGTACATCCGTTGTAAACTTTTATTTGTCCGGAGATCTCCTCCTACAGTTTTCGACTGATTTCTTTCAAACTTGCTAGGCTTCACCATCATGACATGAAGTTATGTTTTCCTGAATGACAGTTTGATTCGACAATATTTACAAGAGTTATGGTCCTTTGGGATGCAATTTCGGGCATTATGTAGAAAACGTCAGAATTTTTTTCTGTTTTCTTCAATTCCTCTAAAATTTGGTATGGTACTTCGAAAAGCTATAATATTTAACATATATTACAGGTTTTGTTGAGTTATTTTAACTTTTCGCGTAACAGCATTGCATAGTTGGATAAAGGATTATGTAGAAAATGCATTTCTGTTATAAAACTGTTGTTTTGTCCGGAGATCTTCTCCTACAGTTTTCAACCGATATCTTTCAAACTTGGTAGGCTTAATCATCATGACATGAAGTTGTGTTTTCCTGAATGATGGTTAAATTAGATAATATTAACAAGAGTTATGGCCCTTTGAAACTTCATATTTAATGCAATTTCAGCATTATGTAGAAAGTGTCAGAACTTTTTTGTATTTTCTTCAATTCCTCTAAAATTCGGTATGATACTTCGAAAAGCTACAATTTTAAACATATATTACGGGTTTTGTTGAGTTATTTCAACTTTTCGCATAACAGCATTGCATATTTGCAACTGCAAATATAGGTATTATGTAGAAAATGCATTTCTGTTGTAAACTGTTGCTTTGTCCAGAGATCTCCTACAGTTTTACACCAATATCTTTCAAACTTGGTAGGCTTATTCAACATGATATGAAGATGTGTTTTCTTGAATGACAGTCCAATTAAATAATATTAACAAGAGTTATGGCCCATTGAAACTTCATATTTAATGCAATTTCAGCATTATGTAGAAAGTGTCAGAACTTTTTTGTATTTTCTTCAATTCCTCAAAAGTTTTGTATGATACTTCGAAAAGCTATAATATTTAACATATATTACGGGTTTGTTCTGTTATTCAACTTTTCGTGTAACAGCAGTTTTTTGTTTCCATACAATTATACTTCCGATAGAATACGACGGGCTTATCATGCCTCCGCTTGCAGTGCTCTTGTTTCAAATTGGTAATACATATAAATGTCGCATAACTATGTATGAACCTAACATATGGTAATTATCGCAAAGAATTTTTATTGTATATTTACTCTTTCCATACCGCTGTCGACTATAGTCAACAAATAAATGTGCTCCCTCCTCCCCGCTGTCGACTACAGTCGACAAAGAAATGTGCTCCCTCTTCCCCGTTGTCGACTACAGTCGACATGCAATGTTTACGTTATCTAAATGCTGATTAGTTACAATAAGCAGACGACACATGTAATTATCCAATAAAATGACATATAAATTAGTCCCAAGATTTCCAAAACAATTATTTTATTAACGATAAACAAATGCTGGTCGACTCAGAAAACAAAATCAGCTGATTGTGACCTACATGTAGTTACTGGCAATAGCCACTCTATCTCAACGGTAACGTTCGACATCTATTTTTATCAGATATATCAGCTGTCTGCAGTGCATCGCAGTCTCAAAATCAACCTCTGAATATCATGTTAAAAATATCTACTCAACAACGCTAGGGGAATGCACTAACCTTAGTTTTTTTTGCAACGAAAAACAACACATCAACAATCCCCATGGTAATCTGCCATTTTGAAACGTTTTGGGGGCTAGCCTAGTAATGACTTCCTGCACAGAAGCCGGAAAGGGAATGAAGTACGGAAAGAGTTAAGCGTCAATGATAGTGGACAAAGTTTGCGAAAAGAAATGACCTTGATCTTTATTCAAGGTCACAGGAGTTAAATCTGTTAAAACATTCAAACTACTTCTTCTGAAATACCAAAAGCATGATATTTGGCTGAAAAGTTTCTTGGATGAAGCCCAACTAAGTTTGCGAAAAGAAATGACCTTGACCTTTATTCAAGGTCACAAGGGTCCAATCTGTTAAAACCTTCAAACGACTTCTTCTGAAATACCAAAGCCCTAGAAGCATGATATTTCGCTGACAGGCTCCTTGGATAAAGCCTGACAAAGTTTGCGAAAAGAAATGACCTTGACCTTTATTAGCTCACCTGGTCCAAAGGACCAAGGTGAGCTTATGCGATACCGTGGCGTCCGTCGTCCGTCCGTCGTCCGTCGTCCGTCGTCCGTCGTCCGTCCGTCAACAATTGACTTCTTCTTTATAACCACTGATCGGAATTTGACCAAATTTGGTCAGAAGCATCCCTATGGGGTGGGGACTCAAAATTGTACAAATGGTTGGGCTGCCCCCCTAGGGGCCTGGGGGGCGGGGCCAAAAGGGGTCAATTTGGCTATTTGATATAAACGACTTCTTCTCTGAAACCGAGCAATGTATATTGCTCATATTTGGCTGGTAGTATTACTATGGGTTGGGGATTCAAAATTGTACAAATGGTGGGGCTGACCCCCCAGGGGCCTGGGGGGCGGGGCCAAAGGGGTAAGTTGGCTATATTGATATAAACGACTTCTTCTCTGAAACCCAGTAATATATATCGCTCATATTTGGCTGGTAGCATCACTATTGAGTGGGGATTCAAAATTGTACAAATGGTGGGGCTGACCCCCAAGGGGCCTGGGGGGCGGGGTCAAAAGGGGTCAATTTGGCTATATTGATATAAACGATTTCTTCTCTGAAACCCAGTAATGTATATCGCTTATATTTGCCTGGTAGCATTACCATGGGGTGTGGATTCAAAATTGTATAAATGGTGGGGCTGATCCCCCAGGGGCCTGAGGGGCGGGGCCGAAAGGAGTCAATTTGGCTATAATGATAAAAATGACTTCTTCTCTGAAACCAAGCAATGGATATTATTCATATTTGCCTGGTATCATCACTATGGGATTAGGATTCAAAATTATATGATTATGATCACGGAGGGGCCTGAGGGGTGGGGCCAAAAGGGGCACATTAGACAATATTGGTATAAATGATCTCTTTCCTGAAACTAAGCAATGTATGACATCTATATTCTAGTGGTAGAATCCAAAGGTTGCTTGAATTCAAATTTATACAAATGTTTTGGTAACCTCGATCACACTCATGGATTTAGATATGACCCCAGGGTCTGCCACGCCCTTGCAACTTGACTCCTGACTCATAACTTTTAAACGGCTGAGATCCCCACCCCAAAACTATATATACAATTGCTGGGCATTAAGAGACAATCACAATTATGATTTTATATTTGACTCCAGGGTCTGCCACGCCCTTGAAACTTGACTCCTGAGTCATAACTTTTAAATGGTTGAGATCCCCACCCCAAAACTACATATACAATTACTAGGAATTAAGAGATAATCACAATCATGGTTTTTGATTTGGCCCTGGGGTCTGCCACACCCTTTTAATTTGACCCCTGAGTCATAACTTTTAAACGGTTGAGATCCCCACCCCAAAACTATATATACAATTACTGGGCATTAAGAGATGATCACAATCATGGTTTTTGATTTGGCCCTGGGGTCTGCCACACCCTTTTAATTTGACCCCTGAGTCATAACTTTTAAACGGTTGAGATCCCCACCCCAAAACTATATATACAATTGCTGGGCATTATCAGATGATCACAATCATGGTTTATGTTTTGACCCCAGGGTCTGCCACGCCCTTGTAAATTGACTTCGGAGTCATAACTTTTAAACAGTTGAGATCCCCACCCCAAAACTATATATACAATTGCTTGGCATTAAGAGACAATCACAATCATGATTTTTGTTTTTTTTTTTTTTTCAGTACTCAGTTTTGGCTCATTTCGATCCATTTTGAATAAAGCTTTCTTTCTTAGTGAGACTTATATCCTTTTTATTTATTTATTTATTTATTGTATGATTAATATCCGTTAGAAGTGTTAATATATGAGTATATTATTATGCTTGTGTTTGTTATTAAGCAGATGCACAATCATGATTTCATATTTGATCCAAGGGTCTGCCACACCCTTGCAAATTGACTACTGAGTCGTAACTTTTGAATGGTCGAGATCCCCACCCTGAAACTATACATACAATTACTGGGCATTAAGAGATGATCACAATCATGGTTTTTGATTTGGCCCTGGGGTCTGCCACACACTTTTAATTTGACCCCTGAGTCATAACTTTTACACGGTTGAGATCCCCACCCCAAAACTATACATACAATTACTGGGCATAAAGAGATGATCACAATCATGGTTTTTGATTTGGCCCTGGGGTTTGCGACACACTTTTAATTAGCTCACCTGGTCCAAAGGACCAGGGTGAGCTTATGCCATACCGTGGCGTCCGCCCGTCGTCCGTCGTCCGTCCGTCAACAATTGACTTCTTCTTAATAACCACTTGCATTTAAAGCCTATGGGGTGTGTTTTTCAATATGTGTATAACTCAATATATAGTTGAAAAGCTTTATTAGCTCACCTGGTCCGAAGGACCGAGGTGAGCTTATGCCATACCGTGGCGTCCGTCGTCCGTCCGTCGTCCGTCAACAATTTCTTTAAACGACTTCTCCTCCATAACCACTGATAGGAAATCAACCTAATTTGGCAGGAAGCATCCTTGGGTGCCCAGGATTCAAAATTGTACTAATGGTGGGACTGACCCCCTAGGGGGCTGAGGGGCGGGGCCAAAAGAGGTTATTTAGCTATATCGGTTTAAGTGACTTCTTCTCCATAACCACTGATTGGAAATCAGCCTTATTTGGCAGAAAGTATCCCTGGGTGCTCAGGATTCAAAATTGTACTCATGGTTGGACTGACCCCCTAGGGGGCTGAGGGGTGGGGGCCATAAAAAATGATTTAGCTATATTGATATTAGCGACTTCTTCTTCATAACCACTGATTGGTAATCAACCTTATTTGGCAGGAAGCATCCCTAGGTGCTCAGGATTCAAAATTGTACTCATGGTGGGACTGACCCCCTAGGGGGCTGAGGGGCGGGGCCAAAACCCGTTATTTAGCTATATTGGTTTAAGCGACTTCTTCATCATAACCACTGAATGGAAATCAACTTTATTTGGTAGGAAGCATCCCTAGGTGCTCACGATTCAAAATTGTACTCATGGTGGGACTGACCCCTAGGGGGCTGAGGGGCGGGGTCAAAAAGGGTTATTTATCTATATTGGTTTAAAAGACTTCTTCTCCATAACCATTGATTGGAAATGAGCCTTATTTGGCAGGAAGCATCCCTAGGTGCTCAAAATTTAAAACTGTACTAATGGTGGGACTGACCCCCTAGGGGGCTGAGGGGCGAGCCAAAAAGAAAATATTTTATCATGATTACCTAGATACCAATGTATCCAGGTGAGCGATACAGGCCCTCTGGGCCTCTTGTTCAAGGTCACAAGGGTCAAATCTGTTTAACCTTCAAACGACGTCTTCTGAAATACCAAAGCCCTAGAAGCATGATATTTCGCTGACAGGTTCCTTGGATGAAGCCTGACAAAGTTTGTGAAAAGAAATGACCTTGACCTTTATTCAAGGTCACAGGGGTCAAATCTGTTAAAACCTTTAAACAACTTTTTCTAAAATACCAAAAGCCCTAGAAGCATGATTTTTGGCTGGTAGGGTTCTGGGATGAAGCCAAACAAAATTTGAAAATGAAAATGATGTTGTCTAATAAGGTCACTGGGGTAAAATATGTTTAAATCCTAACATGTTATGCTTAATGTATTACAGTAAAAAATTTTAGGGGACTTTAGGGTAACACTATAATGTAAGTCAGAGATTGATACCAGGTGAGCGATGCAGGCCCATTGGACCTCTTGTTACAGATATTGGATTGAATTGAAACTTACAGTAGTTACTAACATCATCATACTGAACATCTTAGTAAAATTTGGAGGAAATTTATAAACAGGTTTTGCTGTTTTGGGTCAAAAACATGGGAATTTTGAGAATTTGCGTTCAAGTCCACTTTTTATAGTGTCACTGATATCAGATTCAATTGAAACTTACATTTAAGTTACTGATATCATCATACTGAACACTTTCATGAGATTTGGAGGAAATATATTTGCAGGTTCCGCTGTTTTAGGACAAAAACATGGGAATTTTGAGAATTTGTATTAGTCCACTTTTTATAGTGTGACTGATATCGGATTCAATTGAAACTTAGGGTAGTTACTAATATTATCATACTGAAGACCCTACTGAAAATTGGAGGAAATTTTGGGGTAAAACATGGGAATGTACGTTAGCATCCTCTATTTATAGTGTTATTGATATGTAATGAAATTGAAACTTGGCTAAGGTACAGATATAATCTTGCTGTATGTATTTTGTCATACTAATTGTTACGTTGGGACTTAAACATTATCGGCAAAGTGGAAAAGGCGAGACATATAATTACACGTAATTCTTGTTATATTGTATTGTTACGTCATTGTGTCAGGTTTCAGTAGTTCAAATTAAAACGTCAAGATGAGCAGTCGTGATTTTCATTATTGGGGAATTCTTGTCGTCTTCCATACAGAAAGAATAGAGAAGTTAAAACATCCAACTTAAAGAAAAAAATTATGAAGATCAAACAATGTTTGGCTCCAAGATCAGTCATGATGTCTTGTTATGCATTTGAATAATGTCATTATTTTCAAGAAAGCCATTCATTGAATGATGACAGTAAAGTATAGTTGAGCAAGTTTTTAATCAGAATGAATTTCATCGACCTTTTTCCCTGTTTTTTGTAGGAGAAACTTTATATCTGCGGGAGCTGCAGCAGGCGTGGCGTCAGCGTTCGGGGCTCCCGTAGGAGGGCTCCTGTTTTCTATGGAGGAAGTGTCCTCGTTTTGGACCGTTACATTGTCATGGCAGATCTTCTTCTGTTGTATGGTGTCCGCCTTCACCACTGATCTGTTTAATTCTGCATTTGATGGATTCTCATACACAGGAAACTTCGGCCAGTTTAAAACACAACGATACATCCTCTTTAATGTTAGTTTGAACAGAGTATTGACTATACGGGACAATGTTGCTCTAAGCCCGCCTTATCCATATATGCCAAGTTTTATAATCACCTTTCATAACTCATTCACCCCTGAAATTCTATGATGAACTATTCCAACCATTGAGAAGAGTCCAAATGTGACTTCAGGGGTAGATATGCTAATAACATATGTTTTGTTCCATGTATTTACTCAAAGCTATATAGGGTGATACAGGTGAGAATTAAGCTTCAGGGAACATTTTCAGTTATTATTACATAATCATATGGATATATGGAAAGTTCCCTAACAAGTACAGGTACAGGTTTATATATATTTTCAGTAACATTCTTCAGTTTAGAAACATATGATACCAAAGTTGTTCCTTTTCTGCATAAACTAGTATGTAACTGCCTTTGTCAACCTGTACATGACTGATGAATGGAGTGACTTCACAAAGTTCTACATTTAATATGAAGGTGTGTTGGATAACCTAATATTTATTGAGTAACTATTATAATGATAAATTAAAATCCCAGATTTCAATGAAATTTCAGATTTTATTTGATGAAAGATTCCAAGTAGCACGACCAAAATCCTTAAATTTAAGCTAGTATCAGAAACTGGTTGTTTGGGTGTTACTACCTTACCATTCAAACTTTGGGACCACGGTGGCTGAGTGGTTAAGGTGTCCAAACATTCTACCACTAGCCCTTCACTTCTGGGTTGTGTTTGAAACCCACACGGGGCAGTTGGCAGGTACAATGTGTACTGATCGTAGGTTGGTGGTTTTTCTCTGGGTACTCTAGCTTTCCTCCACCTCTAAACCATGCAGGTTCTTAAATAATCCTTGCCCTTAATAGGACGTTAAACAAAATAAACCAAACCAAAACAAAACATTCAAGACATGAACATGTCCAATTGCATAGGTGTAAACCTTCAAAACCTCTAATGAGGGAGATCTCCCAAATTCCACATTTCCATGGAGGGAGAATTAGAAAGTATGTGAAATACGACTGAAACTGTGTTTCTCAATTTGTCTTTCACTTCTTATGCATCAAAATAACTTCACATTGTATTCATTTAGTCCAGACACACCTGTTATGGTCATGATGATTTACACACACCCTACAGTAACTAGGATATCATTTGACTACAGGAAGTAGATTTTGAGTTTGTGTGAGTTTGGATATAAATGAGGGAGATTTTAAGGGAGATTGGTAAACTTTGGTCAAAATGAGGGAGGGTTAACAGGTACTGTACACTTATATATTTTAGCAGTAATGAAAATGAAGTGACTTTTGCACTGATATATTTAATATATTTAAACAACTTCTTCTGATAAACCCAAAAGCCTAGAGACATTATATTTGGCTGGTAGCTTCCTTGGATGAAGCATGACAAAGTGTGTGAAAAGAAATGACCTTGACCTATATTCAAGGTCTCAAGGGTCAAATCTGTTGAAACCTTCAAACAACTTCTTCTGAAATACTAAAAGCCCTAGAAGCATGATATTTGGCTGAAAGGTTCCTTGGATGAAGCTTGACAAAGTTGTGAAAAAATTACCTTAACCTATAGTCAAGGTCACAAGGGTCAAATCTTTTATAACTTTCAAACAATTTCTTCTGAAATATCAAAAGCCCTAGAAGGATGATATTTGACTGACAGATTCCTTGGATGAAACCCGACAAAAGTTGCAAAAAAGAAATGACCTTCACCTATATTCAAGGTCACAAGGGTTAAATCTGTTACAACATTCAAACGACTATTTCTGAAATACCAAAAGCCCTAGAAGCATGATATTTGGCTGAAAGGTTCCTTGGATGAAGCTTGACAAAGTTGCGAAAAAATTACCTTAACCTATAGTCAAGGTCACAAGGGTCAAATCTGTTGAAACCTTCAAAGGACTTCTTCTGAAATACTTAAAGACCTAGAAGCATGATATGTGGCTGAGTGGTTCCTTGGATGTAGCCCGACAAAGTTTGCGAAAAGAAATGAACTTGACATATATTCAAGGTCACAAGGTTTAAATCTGTTAAAACATTCAAATGAATTCTTCTGAAATACCAAAAGCCCGAGAAGCATGATATTTGGCTGAAAGGTTCCTTGGATAAAGCCCAACAAAGTTTGCGAAATGAAATGACCTTGAAATATATTTAAGGTTGCAAGGGTCAAATCTGTTAAAACCTTTAAACAACTTCTCCTGATAAACCAAAAGGCCTGGAGTCATGATAGTTGGCTGGTAGCTTCCTTGGATGAAGCCAAACAAAATTTGAAAATGACATTGTCTTACAACGTCACCGGGGTTAACTATGTTTTAGACGACTTCAGGATTACACTATAATATAAGACAGAGATTGATACCAGGTGAGCGATGCAGGCCCACTTGGCCTCCTGTTCTTGGCTATGCACTCAAATTTGAATGTTCCTAAAATGTATGTTTATATTATGCAAATATGCTAGCGTTTAATAGCCATGCAGGATTTAAGGGGAGATAACTGTAAATGGAATAGGAAGGCAGGGTTACAGGATCCTTAAAGTAAACCTGTTGTGTTGTTTTACAGATTGACAAAGGAATAGATGTTAACATCCTGATGTTCATACCGACGGTCATTATCGGGGTGATCGGGGGTCTGCTGGGGGCCATCTTCACCATCCTCAACCTGAAAATGACCCGGGGAAGGAAGAAACTACTGTCCACCATCTCGGAACACACAATTCTACAGAAGCTGATCCGCATCTTTGAGCCGGCAGTCATCATGGTAAAGAATGACACTGTTGCTTTTTCCGATGGAGGTGGCAGCGGCTGCGTCAACAATTGCATTAAATTCCTCCACTTTTTACAGTGTTATTGTTATCCAATTGAATTGAAATTTGGTCACATTACTCGTACTATCTAATACTGAACACATTGTTTCACAGGTTTTGGTATTTTGAGTAAAAGCATATTAAATCATAAAACTCAAAAGTCTAGATATGTACATATCATATGTTATGTCATATGCATAATTCAGGGTTCGCACAGGGCCTTGAAAAGCTTTGAATTTCACTGCTGGCCTTGAAAAGCCTTGAATTTCACTAGGGGCCTTGAAAAGCCTTGAATTTTGGCGTTCAGCATTCAGCATATAATCATCCAAAGTCTTGCTTTTCTTTCATGTTTAATTTTCACATTTATTTAAAACAAAAACAGATTTACGAAATAGAAACATGTATTTTGGTGATGACGTCTTCTCCCAGTGGCCTTGGCATAGGTTTTAGTGTCAGAGGGGAGATAACACCCACTGACTATTTGCTTACGATTGATGGTCGTCTGCTTCTGCTAGCGCAGGCCAAAATCGGGAAATGCCTTTTTAACTCCAAATGGACTGACGACCCATTGTTTAAATCTTGGGTCAAAGCTTTTAAAGGTGATAATACCAAAGGGCATCATGTTGTCTCTGTCAGAAAATCATTGATTTAAAGAAAATGGGCGAGTCAGCTCTTAAATCACATATGAAAAGTACCAAGCACCAAGCTTTTTCTTTGTTCTCTTGTTCCCTCTCAGGCTGACTTACCAGGTACGAATTACCTTGAAAATTTACTTTAGGCCTTGAAAAAGCCTTGAAAAGGCCTTGAATTTGGTTAGACATAATCCGTATGAACCCTGATAAGTCTTGTTATCCCCTGCTTTCACCGAAATGGGGGATATTAATTTAAGTTTGTCTGTCTGTCTGTCTGTCTGCTTGAAGGGATCGGCGATGTACGATCGCCACTTTTAGCAGATAATCTTTGGCGGCATTATGGCGCCTTCATTAGCAAAAATGTAATTTTCGACCGTTTCCGTGCCATAACATGTACCAACAAATATTATCCAATTTTCTTGAAAGTTAAAGTTAAATGCTTAAAGGGCTCCGTGAAGTCTGATCGCCACTTTTGGCGGATGGTATTTGCCAGAGTTATGGCCTCTTGATTAACATTTTTGTGCAATCATGGCAACAAACAATTAATGTGTATAAGGCTTTTGTTTTTGTTCAATTTCTAATCAATACATCTTGTATGAAAATTACAAAACATTTTTACTTACAATATGATAACCCCCTTACGAAAGAGGGAAAAGCAGGGGATATGAAATCTATGAATTAGCTTGTTAAACTTAAACCTTGTGTTGTTATTCTAGTGTAATCGTCCTCGATACTCTTGGGTTAAGATCGCCTTTACTCTGTGTATCCTTGAAATATGTCACAGCAAATTTTAAGGGACATGGCTAGCTGTTTGATTAATCTCAGCTAGGTTAAAAACTCAGCAATATTTTGAAGATTAGAAAGGTGCAACATCCTATACATTGAAAGCAAGTCAATTTATCATTACCATAGCATTTCCACAGGATCAAACCAATCTTCTCCTCTAATCCTTCAATTGTACCGTAACATATTCTAGCGTGCATGCAGGGAGCTAAAGTGACTGTACCCCTAGAGTATGAGGAACCTGTAATTCCTGACAAAGATATCATTACTATTACTCTAACCTGTTGTCTTCCAGATTATAATCACGTTGTTGGCCGTGTTTCTACCTGCGGTTTTTCCCTGCAGCAAGTTCACCTGTAAGGAAGGTGCCACTGGTGCTACCAGGTAATTTACTGGATCAAGTTGTTCAAATTTCAGTTTCATATTTGAATGCATCTTGATGCTTGCCTGAAGCTTGCTATTTTTTCATTTTTAGCTCACCTGGCCCGAAGGGCCGGTGAGCTTATGCCATGGTGCGGCGTCCGTCGTCCGTCTGTCAACTTTTCCTATAAATCCCTACTAGTCCTGAACCACACAACAGAATTTGACCAAATTTGGTCAGAAACATCCTTGGGTGAAGGGGATTCAATTTTGTATAAATGGTTGGTCTAACCCCCCTGGTGCCTGAGGGGCGGGGCCCAATAAGGAAAATAAAGGAAAAGCCTTTTAAATCCCTACTAGTGTTAAAGTACTAAATGGATTTTAACCAAATTTGCAGGTCAGAAACATTCTTGGGTGAAGGGGATTCAATTTTGTATAAATGGTTGGTCTGACCCCCCTGGGGACTGAGGGGTAGGGCCCAATAAGGAAAATATAGTAAATTCTTTAAAATCCTTCTTCTGTAGGAATGACAGGATATTGTCCAAATTTGGTCTGAAGTAACCTTGAGTAAGAGGGATTAAATTTTGTATAAATGGTTGGTCTGACCCCCTGGGGCCTGAGGGGCGTGGCCCAATAGAGGAAATATTATGGCGATTATGGGCGGATTGGTCCAATGGTTTACACTCCGGCCTTCCATGCAGGCGGCCGGGGTTCGATCCCCGTAACCGTCATACACATGGAACATTCAGAGAAAGTGTTTTTCTCCTGCCCACACAACTCTAACAACCCAGGTGGAGTATAAAATGGTCTGGGGTAGATGTTGCAGTATCTGTGATGCAGCATTCAAGTGTGGTGGCGCTATAAAAGATGCCGTTGGAAACACAGCCCCACTACAAACAGAACACAATTCATCTCACGCACACACGCATGCATACACACACACACATATGGAGATATTAGCCAGGTGGTATAGGACAAGTAGTTAGCGCCATATAAGGCAGCTCCTGCGAACTCCTCAGAATTGCATATGATAGAACTGTATGTGTTAATTATATTGATTTATAAGAATTGTATATCTATGTACTGTAAAGCACTTTGGCTTAGGTTAGCTAGATAGGGCGCTAAATCAAATATTGCATATCATTATATTATTTAAATAGAGGAAAAGCCTTTTAAATCCCTACTAGTCATAAAGTACTAAATGGATTTTTACCAAATTTGGTCAGAAACATTCTTGGGTGAAGGGGATTCAATTTTGTATAAATGGTTGGTCTGATCCCCCAAGGGACTGAGGGGCGGGGCCCAATATGGAAAATATAGTAAATTCTTTAAAATCCTTCTTCTTCTGTAGGAATGACAGGATATTGTCCAAATTTGGTCTGAAGGAATCTTGAGTTAAGGGGATTCAATTTTGTATAAATGGTAGGTCTGACCCCCCTGGGGCCTGAGAGACCGGGCCCAATAGGGGAAATAGAAGAAAAGCATTTTAAAACCCTACTGGCGGTGGCCATAAAGTACTGAATAGATTTGAACAATATTTGTTCAGAAATGTCCTTTGGGGGAAGGGAATAGATTTTGTATAAATGGAGACTCTGACCCCCTTGGGGCCGGAGGGGCTGGGCCCACTAGGGGAAATAAAGGAAAAGCCTTTTAAATCCCTACTAGTCATAAAGTACTGAATAGATTTGAACCAAAATTGGTCCGAAACATCCTTTGGAGGAGGGGAACAGATTTTGTATAAACGGTGCTTCTGACCCCCCTTGGGCTGAAGGGGCGGGGCCCAATAGTGGAAATAGAGGACGACTTTTAAATCCATACTAGTCATAAAGTAATGAACGGTTTTGAACCAAATTTAGTCAGAAACATCCTTTGGAGGAGGGGAACAGATTTTGTATAAATGGTGCTTCTGACCCCCCTTTGGCTGAAGGGGCGGGCCCAATAGTGGAAATAGAGGACGATTTTTAAATCCATACTAGTCATAAAGTAATGAATGGTTTTGAACCCAATTTGGTCAGAATCATCATTTGGGGGAAGGGAATAAATATTGTATAAATGAGACTCTGAGCCCCTTAGGGCCGGAGGGGAGGGGCCCAATTTGGGAAATAGAGGAAAAGCATTTTAAGTCTCTACTTGTCATAAAAAATTGAATAGATTTGAACCAAATTTGGTCAGAAACATCCTTTGGAGGATGGGAACAGATTTTGTATAAATGGTGTTTCTGAACCCCTTTGGGCCTTAGGGGCGGGGCCAAATAGGGAAATAGGGGAACAGCATTTTAAATGCCTACTAGTCATAAAGTACCGAATAGATTTGAACAGAATATGGTCAGAAACATCCTTTGGAGGAAGGGAACAGATTTTGTATAAATGGTGGTTCTGACCCCCCTTGGGCTGAAGGGGCGGGGCCCAATAGTGGAAATAGAGGACGACTTTTAAATCCATACTAGTCATAAAGTAATGAATGGTTTTGAACTAAATTTGGTCAGAAACATCATTTGGGGGAAGGGAATAAATTTTGTATAAATGAGACACTGACCCCCTTAGGGCCGAAGGGGCGGGGCCCAATAGGGGAAATAGAGGAAAAGCATTTTAAATCCCTACTAGTCGTAAAAAACTGAATAGATTTGAACCAAATTGGAACAGATTTTGTATAAATGGTGTTTCTGAACCCCCCTTGGGCCTTAGGGGCGGGGTCAAATAGGGAAATAGAGGAACAGCATTTTTAGCTCACCTGGCCCGAAGGGCCAAGTGAGCTTATGTGATGGTGCAGCGTCCGTCCGTCCGTCCGTCCTGCGTCCGTCAACTTTTTCCTTTAAACGACTTCTTCTAAAATACTGAAAGGCCTAGTGACATGAAATTTGGCTGGTAGGTTTCTTGGAGGGAGCTGAACAATGTTTGCGAAAAAAAATCACTTTGACCTAATTTCGAGGTCACAGGGGTCAAAAATGTCGAAACCTTCAAACAACTTCTTCTAAAATACCGTCAGGCATAGAGACCTTATATTTGACCAGTAGCTTCCTTGGATGAAGCCAAATAAAGTTTGCGAAAAGAAACGACCTTGACACATATTCAAAGTCACAGTGAGGTTAAATCTATTTTAACCTTTAAACGACTTCTTCTAATAAACCAAAATCCCTAGAAGTATGATATTTGGTTGAAATGTTCCTTGGATAAAGCCCAACAAAGTTTGCGAAAAGAAATGACCATGACCTATATTCAAGGTCACAAGGGTCGAATCTGTTAAAACCTTTTAACGACTTCTTCTGAAATACCAAAAGCCCTAGAAACATGGTATATGGCTGAAAGATTCCTTGGATGAAACCCGACAAAGTTTGCGAAAAGAAATGAACTTGACCTATATTCAAGGTCACAAGGGTCAAATCTGTTAAAACATTCAAACGACTTCCTCTGAAATACCAAAGGCCCTAGAAGCATGATATTCTTCTGAAATACCAAAGGCCCTAGAAGCATGATATTTAGCTGAAATGTTCCTTGGATTAAGCCCAACAAAGCTTGCGAAAAGAAATGACCTTGACCTATATTCAAGGTCATAAGGGTCAAATATGTTTAAACCTTTAAACGACTTCTTTTGAAGTACCAAAAGCCCTAGAAGCATGATATTAGGCTGAAAGGTTCCTTGGATGAAGCCCGACAAAGTTTGCGAAAAGAAATG
Organism: Mimachlamys varia; assembly: GCA_947623455.1. Taxonomy (NCBI): domain Eukaryota; kingdom Metazoa; phylum Mollusca; class Bivalvia; order Pectinida; family Pectinidae; genus Mimachlamys; species Mimachlamys varia. Next base: position 44,216,874 of record OX392533.1, read on the forward strand.
ACCTTGACCTATATTCAAGGTCACAAGGGTCAAATCTGTTAAAAAAATTCATACGACTTCTACTGAAATACCAAAAGCCCTAGAAACATGATATTTGGCTGAAAGGTTCCGTGCATGAAGTCTGACTAAGTTTGCAAAAAGGAATGACCTTGACCTATATTCAAGGTCACAAGGGTCAAATCGGTTAAAACATTCAAACGACTTCTTCTGAAATACCAAAAGCCCTAGAAGTATGATATTTGGCTGAAAGGTTCCTTGGATAAAGCCTGACGATGATTGCGAAAAAGAAATGACCTTCACCTATATTCAAGGTCACAAGGGTCAAATCTGTTAAAACCTTCAAACGACTTCTTCTGAAATACCTAAAGCCCTAGAAGCATGATATTTGGCTGAAAGGTTCCTTGGATGAAGCCCAACAAAGTTTGCGAAAAGAAATGAACTTGACCTATATTCAAGGTCACAAGGGTCAAATCTGTTAAAACATTCAAACGACTTCTTCTGAAGTACCTAAAGCTCTAGAAGCATGATATTTGGCTGAAAGGTTCCTTGGATGAAGCCCAACAAAGTTTGCGAAAAGAAATGACCTTGACCTTTATTCAAGGTCACAGGGGTCAAATCTGTTAAAACATTCAAACCACTTCTTCTGAAATACAAAAAAAGCTCTAGAAGCATGTTATTTGGCTGAAAGGTTCCTTGAATGAAGCCCGACAAATTTTGCGAAATGAAATTACCTTGACCTATATTCAAGGTCACAAGGGTCAAATCGGTTAAAAGATTTGAGCAACTTCTTCTGATAAACCCAAATGCCTAGAGACATGATATTTGGCTGGTAGCGTCCTGGGATGAAGCCAAACAAAATTTGAAAATGAAAATGATGTTGTCTTATAAGGTCACAGGGGTAAAATATGTTTAAATCTTAACATGTTCTTCTAAATGTCTTACAGTAAAAGATTTTAGGGGACTTTAGGGTTACACTATAACATAAGTCAGAGATTGATACCAGGTGAGCGATGCAGGCCCATTGGGCCTCTTGTAAATACCTCCTAGTCAATAAAGTACTGAATAGATTTGAGCCGAATTTGGGCAGAAACATCCTTCGCAGGAAGGGAACAGATTTTGTATAAATGGTGCTTCTGATTCCCCTGGGGCCGAAGGGGCGGGGCCAAATAGGGAAATAAAGGGAAAGCTTTTTAAATGCCTACTAGTCATAAAGTACTAAATAGATTTGAACCAAATTTGGTCAGAAACATCCTTTAGGGGAGGGGAAACAGATTTTGTATAAATGGTGACTATGACCCTCCAGGGGCAGGCGGGTCGAGGCCCAATAGGGGAAATACAGGAAAAGACTTTTAAATCGCTGCTTGTTTAACTTGGTTTTGGTTGTGATCCCCATCCTATAACATTGCAATATATACTATTGCATGACATAAAGAGTCTAGTACAGTCATGATGTTATGATTGGTCCCGAGGTGAATCCTGCCCTTGCAGAATCAATTTCTGAATCATAACTTTTTAACGGTCGAGATCCCCACCCCAAAGCTATATATACAATTGCTGGGCATTAAGAGACATCCTGGCATAAAATCTATATCAGCATTGTGATCGTCTACCATGCCCTTGTAGACTTCCTAACCAAATACTATACACTTGCTGGGTATAAAGAGACAAATGCTATCATGATATTAGCATTGATGTCAGGGTTTGGTAACAGCCCTTAGGGACCCAGTTTCTCAGTTAAACTTGAAAACAGTTGAGAAACTCACCCATTAACCAAACTTTAATTTATACAGATATGCCTCAAGGATTTGTCTTCAGGTCTGTCCCTGTCCATGGGATCTTTTTGGAAAACATTTTACCATGATTACCTAGATACCAATGTATCCAGGTGAGCGATACAGGCCCTCTGGGCCTCTTGTTTATTCAAATGATTAGTTTCAATTGTTTAACAGAGAACTTGTTTTTGAAATCTTACAGTGTATGAATTGTAATCCTAATAAGTTGTACTATAGTGGACCCTCGATAAACTTAACACCTCCGTCCCTAGCCCAAACCATCCAGATTAAGAGTTTTCTGGACTGCAGAATTTTGTCTACCAGGTCAAAAATATTGTTGAAGAGATATTACCCTTGACTAAATATATATACTGAAACGAAAAAGAAACGCAACTTCAAATTGTAGGTTTAATAAAATAATAATTGTGAGCATTATGTTTAATTTTCATATGTAATAGTTAATATTGAATATTGATGTAACATCCTTATTCAATATTTAGAGATTTTTAAGAACAGGTCACTTTGCTAGAAGGTCATGATTGGTAGTACCCTACGTGAATCCAAGTTGAAATGGCAGCAGTTTTGAAACCGTGCCCTAATATCGTGTGTGTCCTCCTCGAACAGTTATCACATCTCTAATTCTTTGTTGCATTGATTTCATCAGGGCATTGACTTTCCGTATTGGAATGTTATTCCATTCTTGGACGAGTGCATTTGCTAACTGAGGGAGGGTATTTGGGGGGTTACGGCGATTTCGAATTCTTCTGTCTAATTCATCCCACAAATGCTCGATTGGGGACAGGTCGGGGCTATATGGAGGCCAATCTATAGGAGCAATGTTCTGTGTCGCAAGAAAGTCTCTACAGACTCTTGCAACGTGTGGTCTCGCGTTATCTTGCTGAAAGGTTAGATGATGCTGCCTAACAAACGGCACAACATGGGGCCTAAGGATCTCATCCCGATAGCGTACGGCCGTTAAATTCCCATTGACTATCACCAAAGGCGTCTTCAAACCATGGGAGATTCCCGCCCAAACCATAACTGATCCACCCCCAAATCGGTCGTGTTCCAAAACACAGGCGTCAGCAAAACGTTCGCCTCGACGCCGGTACACACGTTGACGGCCATCTGCTCGAAATAACGTGAATCGAGATTCATCGGTGAAGAGCATAGACCTCCAACGTCTCATAGGAAAACGTCTGGGCATATGTGCCGTTGCCCATTGCATACGACGTGCTCGACGTTGCGGTGTTAGTGGTAAACCAACGTACTGTCACCTTGCACGCAAATTAGCCTCACGCAGTCTGTTGATCACTGTTTGGGGATGAATTCGACGGTTATGATTACCAATCGTATTCCTTGCCGTTTCAGCGGCCGTTAATCTCCTGTTACGCAGGTGTGCCAACCTAAGAACCCGGTCTTGACGTCGCGACGTTACGCGTGGACGTCCTGATCTCGGCTGGTCATCGACTCTTCCTGTTGCGTTAAGACGTGAAACTAATCGACTAATAGTCGATTTGTGAACTCTGAATTGTCGAGCGACGTGAAGTTGCGTGTTCCCTGCCAGAAGCATCGCTATAGCACGTCCTCTATCAACCTTTGATAACCGTGGCATAATTGTAAAAGGAATTATTGTTTGCAAAAGTATTGGCGATGATGTGGCTCAATGTTAGTGATGAATTGATACTGGTTTGAATGAAAAAAGAACGCATATGTTTGTACAGGCACGGTTTTTGATGTTTTTACCGCGCCGGAAGTGCATAGGTCTCTAGTCACACTTGGGTGATTTTGAAGATTGGTATGGGTGTTAGGCAGGTTGCATGTTTATATCGGCGATTTTTATACAGATATGTATATTTAATACAAAATTAATCACAATTTTCCATGTTGCGTTTCTTTTTCGTTTCAGTATATATACACTGTGAGGCGTTTTAATGACATAAATAAATAATTTTGCCTGATATGACATTTCAAGAACAAATTTTTGGTGACAATTCACAGTTTAAATGTTTGGTGTTTATAGTGTGAACTGTTTAAACGACACGAGGAACCCCCTCCATGTTGAGAGCTCGGTGGTCAAGTACACTTGTTTTGAGGGCCAGGTATGGAAAGATGACCAATATACATGGAAAACCAATGGCACCTACAACGAAAGTAATTACTTCACTCATTTTTCTTATATTTTTTTATTTTTTTTCATATGACAGATTATCAATATCTGTTTAGTTTCATGGTGACCAAATTAAAGATATTTCTCTTGTACATCAACATGGAAGTGACCTTTCTTCAAAGACAGAACTTCTAAAACTATTTGAGATAAAGAAATTAATAAGACACATTCAATGCAAATTTCCTCTTTAAACATTACTAAAAGAAATTGTGTTCATAGGGCAATGACTGCAATTCAGTCAGTGGGCAATGTTTCAAAAGTCTTTTCTGAAGATACATAAAAATGATCAAAGCATTTGATAAAGGGTGGTTTTAAATTGCACTTCATTATCTTTATATGTTTCTAGTGGCGACGTTGATGTTTGGCACCCTAGAAAATGCCGTTAAACACTTGTTTTCCCGCGACACACATCTCCAGTTTGGATTTGCCTCCCTTCTGTCCACCCTCGTGATATATTTCATCATGATATGCTGGGCGACGGGGACCTCAGTATCCTGTGGGGCCCTTGTTCCTATGCTGTAAGTAACACAATGGATTTGCCTGTGGGGCCCTTGTTCCTATGCTGTAAGTAACACAATGGATTGGTCCTGCATGTGGGGCCCTTGTTCCTATGCTGTAAGTAAAACAATTGGTTTGTGGTTGAGTATAACGTTAATTAGTACATCACGTGACTGAATACTGCCTTCCCATTAGCTACACACATGGGTACTATGAAGCAATAGTGCCCGCTTACCCGGGCACTATCAAATTTGGCGCGATGTTCAACGTGAATCTATTATGACGTCACTATAATTAAGTTACGTCATTATTACGTCGTGTTACTGTTCTGCTAGAAAATGGCTGACTCTGGAAACTACCAAAAGCTGGCCATGGTCTGGCACAATAAAACAAGTTTTGGTGTATATGTGTGTATTTAAATGGAAGAGTGATGTACTAAACCCATTATGGCCCTGTTGAGAGGGCACTATTTTCTCATAGTATTGTCTCGTGATGAGATAGTGCCCTCGCCTTCGGCTCAGGCACTATTCCATCCCTCGACAATACTATGAGGCAATAGTGCCCTCTCAACAGGGCCATAATAGATAAATAGTCCACTTGTCTACTACCAAAATGGCTGGAGTTTGATTGCCCAATTGGACATGATAAATGTATAGGGGTCACCTGCCCAGGCAGTGGGTTTTCTTTGAGTATTCCAGTTTCCTCCTACATAAAAACCCTGATGTTCCGGCAAACAAGAGTTATCAATATAAGTGAAACTAATTTTATTGATAATTTTTAGCTCGCCTGAGACTCAAGTGACCTGTTCTAATCTCCGTTTGTCTGGCGTTGTGCGTCGTCAAAATATGCACCAAAATTGTGAACTTTATGGTCCTAAACCCCTAGGGGCTTGAGGGAGAGGCCAAAAGGAGTCCAATTAGTTAAAATTTCAAAAATCTTCTTCTGCAGATATGCTGGAATCAGCACCAATGGAAAGGTCTTAAGGTGCTTTATCAAAATTGTGAATTTCAGCCCCCCCTCTCCCACCTAGACCTCAGGTTTCCCCCTGCCCTGTGGAGAGGGTGGAGTTTACTATGGTTTATATAGGAAAATGACACTTTTGGATATATTTGTTCATTTTCAGTTGGAGATAATTGAAACTTGATTGGAAATAAATAGCCAGGACATGACAATCTGATTAAAATACATGACGGTGTAATATTGGTCAAATTTTGACTTTGGGCTATCTCCAGGATAGGGGGGAGGGGCTCAAAAGGGTCAAATCTGCCACACCCTTGCAGACTCAACTCCTGAATCATAACTTTTAAACAGTTGAGATCCCCACCCCAAAACTATAAACAGTTAGAATTACGGCAAAGTATCCACTTTTTGTCCCACGAATGGAGAAAAACCGCTGTCCAGACGGAGATTAGCCGCGTCCCAAATGGAGGATGCACGCGAGCCTAACAGAGTTACATATTGGGCCCTAATCTACTACAACGGCTGCTTCCCGAACGGAGCCAGGTGATCAGCCGCTATCGGCAGATTAACTGATACCTGGCAGATAGCAGCGGATCGAACGATAGAACTGTTCAGCCCCATTCAAATGGGACAAATAGTATATGTAGCTACTCAAACCTATGGCTATGACAAAGTAAATATATTCAAAGTACATATATTTATGATAATATCTAACAATAATATATACCCGTACCCGGTATCACATACTCAGCAAATAATCTAATTCCGTGCCTGTACAGACCCGTACACGTTCGCTGTTCCATCGGTACGGAAGTGCTTCGGAAATGCTACACAATTGTTACGGAAATGCTCCGCAAACGGTACAGAAATGCTACGCAAACGGTACAGAAGTGCTACGGAAATGCTACGCAAACGGTACGGAAATGCTACGCAAACGGTACGGAAATGCTACAGAGGACGCTTGCAAAGGGTTGATCACATTTATTAATTTAACAGATTTTTTATAAAAACGGATCCACACAATCAAACATCACACGAAACGAAATACCCATAATGCATCGGGAAGCGTGTGCTGAAACCGAAAGTGGAGATCCAGCGTGTACACATGAGTACAATTGTTTTTAATAATTGTTTTGTCATTAAGATAATGGTATGAGAGTGAAACAAACAGACATGCCTTATATGTAATTAAGAACAATATCAAATATCGGTAATATTGGAATATGTATTATTTTTTTCCGTCAAAAAGACCTGACGTACTCTGACAGGTTGCCATGGGCATCAGTCAGAACACCTCGGATATTCTCTTCCGAGCTTGCTGGAAAGGCCCGATGTTGTCCGACTGGCTGGGGCATATATGACCTTGATATTTTTATTTATTTAATTAAATTTCATGTTAAATTTTGTCAGATTCATACATATTGATAAAGGCCTTGTTTTTTGTTTTGTTAATTTTTGAGACTGAGATTATTTACAAAGTTCTTAGTTTATGCAGCTTATAAAAACATGAACTATTCGTTTCGTCTGATTTATTCCGTAAAATGTTCAACCGAACGTTTCACAAACGCTTTGTAAATGACCCTAGTGCTATGGAAATGGTACGGTAGTGTGACGCTAATGCTACGGAAATACTACGCAAACGGTACGGAAATGCTACGATAATGGTACGGAAATGCTTCACAAACGGTACGGAAATGCTACACAAACGGTACGCTTGAAGTTGAACGGCGAAAGTGTACAGGTTTGTATCTTGCTTATTATTAGCTCACCTGGCCCGAAGGGCCAAGTGAGCTTATCTGATGGTGCAGCGTCCGTCGTCCGTCCGTCCGTCCGTCCTGCATCCGTCAACTTTTTCCTTTAAACGACTTCTTCTAAAATACTGAAAGACCCAGTGACATGAAATTTGGCTGGTAGCTTTCTTGGAAGGAGCTGAACAAAGTTTGCGAAAAAAAATCACCATGACCTAATTTCAAGGTCACAGGGGTCAAAAATGTCGAAACCTTCAAACAACTTCTTCTAAAATACCGTCAGGCATGGAGACTTCATATTTGACCAGTAGCTTCCTTGGATGAAGCCAAATAAAGTTTGCGAAAAGAAATGACCTTGACCAATATTCAAGGTCACAGTGAGGTTAAATCTCATTTAACCTTTAAACGACTTCTTCTGAAATACCAAAAGCCCTAGAAGCATGATATTTGACTGAAAGGTTCCTTGGATGAAGCCCAACAAAGTTTGCGAAAGGAAATGACCTCGACCTATATTCAAGGTCACAGGGGTCAAATCTGTTAAAACCTTCAAACGACTTCTTCTGAAATACCAAAAGCCCTAGAAGCATGATATTTGACTGAAAGGTTCCTTGGATGAAGCCCAACAAAGTTTGCGAAAAGAAATGACCTCGACCTATATTCAAGGTCACAGGGGTCAAATCTGTTAAAACCTTCAAACGACTTCTTCTGAAATACCAAAAGCCCTAGAAGCATGATATTTGGCTGAAAGGTTCCTTGGATGAAGCCCGACAAAGTTTGCAAAAAGAAATGACCTTGACCTATATTCAAGGTCACAGGGGTCAAATCTGTTAAATCCTTTAAACGACTTCTTCTGAAATACCAAAAGCTCTAGAAGCATGATATTTGGCTGAAAGGTTCCTTGGATGAAGCCCAACAAAGTTTGCGAAAAGAAATGACCTCGACCTATATTCAAGGTCACAGGGGTCAAATCTGTTAAAACCTTTAAACGACTTCTTCTGAAATACCAAAAGCCCTAGAAGCATGATATTTGGCTAAAAGGTTTCTTGGATGAAGCCCGACAAAGTTTGCGAAAAGAAATGACCTTGACTTATATTCAATGTCACAGGGGTCAAATCTGTTAAAACCTTTAAACGACTTCTTCTGAAATACCAAAAGCCCTAGAAGCATGATATTTGGCTGAAATGTTCCTTGGATGAAGCCCAACAAAGTTTGCGAAAAGATATTACCTTGACCTTTATGCAAGGTCACAGGAGTCAAATCTGTTAAAACCTTCAAACAACTTCTTCTGAAATACCAAAAGCCCTAGAAGCATGATATTTGGCTGAAAGGTTCCTTGCATGAAGCCCTATAAAGTTTGCGAAATGAAATGACCTTGACCTATATTCAAGGTCACAGGGGTCAAATCTTTTAAAACCTTTAAACGACTTCTTCTGAAATACCAAAAGCCCTATAAGCATGATATTTGGCTGAAAGGTTCCTTGTATGAAGCTTGACAAACTTTGGTAAGGAAAATGAGCTTGACCCATATTAAAGGTCACAGTGGTCAAATCAGTGGTTAAAAGCTTTGAGCGACTTCTTCTGATAAACCAAAATGCCTAGAGACATGATATTTGGCTGGTAGCGTCCTGGGATGAAGCCAAACAAAATTTGAAAATGAAAATGATGTGGTCTTATAAGGTCACAGGGGTAAAATATGTTTAAATCTTAAGATGTTCTTCTAAATGTCTTGCAGTAAAAGATTTTAGGGGACTTTAGGGTTACACAATAATATAAGTCAGAGATTGATACCAGGTGAGCGATGTAGGCCCATTGGGCCTCTTGTATTCAGAATCCGATCATGCATGTAGACGGTGTCCAGTAGATATACATTTTGCCAGAAGATTCAGACAGTGGGTTTAAACAAAACAAAGCAGACGCTTGAATACGGTAACACATAGTGTTAGCAAGTTTCATGAAATTAGCATTGTTATTGACTCACAGTCATGTACTCTGCTTTTCCCTTAACGCTAACTGAAAATCAGATACTCTGCAGCGAAAACTTATTCCTCTATGTGTCGCTAGACACTCTGTCCCGATCAGTTGTAACCGCAAATTTTATAAACACAATTAGAATTTTGGGAATTTTGAAAATGTAATAAAAAGAAAATTCAATGGTTTCCAAATAAATATTAAATATATTTCACTCGTATGGCAGATTTAAAATATATTTTCACTCCTGCTGCGCACTCGTGAAAATGTAAAAAAAATCTGCCATACACATGAAGTATATTTGATATTTAATGGGAAACCATTCAATAGCCTATATACTAAAACGAGACCTTGTTACTCCATTTTGTCTTACAAATGATATATATATTCACACATAAACGATATATTCACTCATAAACGATAGTCTCAACGATCAAAAATATATGTCCAATCTACACGTTTAACAGTTTGACCAGATATTTTTGTCCATGTGATATCAAGACAGTGCTAAGACTCTGAAAGAAAAGAATCTGTGTCGTCACTATATCTATTATCATAAGCAATGTTTATGTTTAAAGCCAAAATTAAGTGCATGTCATCAAATTTACCATGTATAAGTTAAAAAATCCCCCTAACCCGTTCATTATTATTGATACAACAATATTTTAATTGTTTCAAATATGATCAGTATTGAATCTAAAAAGATTTTTTTAAACAAGAAAAATATCCTGAATCTTGGTCCAGATCCGTCTAACACTAAGTAACACTAATATAAGATATAACAGACTAATATGATATTGACCATCTAGAAAAGAGGAATTTAACCGACAGTTTTGTCTGTTTTCCCCTCTATGATTTCTCAACCTGAAATCACGGTTTATGTAAAAACATTCTCAGATAAATTTTGTCATTATCTAATGAAATTGAAATTAATAACAACAAATAGATAACTAGAAATTGTTGGCTAAGTACTTGACTGGCCTTTCACACCTTTGGTCGATTTAGTTTTTTGGGAAAAGTGAGGTAACTCTAATATGATTTACGAATTACTTCCCCACCACCATTGATTGACAATAACCTTTTCAAAATTAGTTACCAAACATAGCACTTTTCAAATTTGACCCCTACCCAAAACCGAAAGTTGATTTTTCAGACAACTTTTCCTCATTATAATTAATGGGATATGGTCACAGTGTGATGCTGACAAAATATCATCACTTTATGTCTTCTTGTAATGAAGAAATAGTCATTTAATTTAAAGGTTTTAATATAAATGACCCATGTGACCTTGAAAGTGGGTCAAGGTCATTCATATTTTTAAACCTGAAAATCCATGACCTTGACATTTTATATTTGTGAAATCAAGGTTCTAGGCTAAAATTGCAGAACTTGAAAAGTTTTTGTAAGTTTGCTACCCAAAACAGTGACTTTCAACTCTGACCCCCAACAGAAGTTGACATTTTAGAGAAAAAATGTTTCCTGACAAATCCTATTTATGTAACAGAGGTCATAATTTATTTAAATGCCTCCGCCAGGAGTCAAACCTGGAACCTCTGGCTACTAGTCTTATGCTCAACCAATCAAGCTAAAGAGAAGATCTCTCTAGTCGAGCGGTATATTGCAGCTAGTATTTACCAGGGTTACATACTCCCCCTCCAGGAAAGAACTCATCCCGAGTTTTCTAGGGGTCATAGGGATTCCTTTGCAAGTATCCCTAGTGTATGATTCCCGGGTCCCTACGTGGGCGCCATATGTAGCAGAGGTCATTATTTATTTTAATGCCTCCGCTAGGAGTCAAACCCGGAACTTCTGGCTACTAGTCTTACGCTCAACCGATTGAGCTAATGAGAAGATCTCCCCAGCCGAGCGGTATATTGCAGCTAGTATTTACCAGGGTTACATTTATTTGTTATTTTGCATAACATACATGATGTAGGTGTCCAAAAATTAACTCATTACATTCAGCCGTTTTGTGGGTTTTTTTTATGAACTGAAAACTATCACCAGACAACAAGGGGCACCTGCAGATAACATTTCCATATCAAGTTAACAAAATGGATGCTTTAGGTTTACGTTTAGAACAAGTATTATGAAATATTATCAAAATATCGGTTATTATAGAATATATAGGGGAATTCTTCAAGATGGCGTATATCTTAACGGGAAGTGCTACTGTAAAACCAAAGGTATTAGTATCATCGGAATGACATGTTGCTTTGATCTGTAAAAGAAATTTTAGAAAATATCGAAAAATTAAAAAAAAATCTAAAAATTGATTTACCTTTGACCTCTGGCAAGCTTTTTTACTAGACATATTTTGTATTACCCGGTAATTTGTAGAAGAAAAAAAATTTCCCAGATGTATTCTATGGTAATATACCTTTGAAAAAGCTGTAACGTTAAACAGTTTTTGAGTTATGGCCATTTAAACATTTTAAGGTATATGACGACATCACAGCCATATTGGATTTCAGACCAACTTCATATTAACACCAATAAAATGAAAACTAAAAAATGTTTGAATTTTTGACCCATTGGCAAGCTTTTTTATTTGAACTCCAAAGTGCTTAAATGTGTGACAAAAAGTTAGATATGGCTTATGCCTACACTAATATCAAAACAGAAACTCTGAACGACCAATTGTTATTGAGATATGGCTGTTTTAAGGTTTTTTGGCAAATGACGCCATAGCAGCCATCTTGGATTTTAGACCTACTTGAACACCTTATTCTGACACCTTCATCACCTTTCATGCAACATACTAAATTGCATTGACATAGCCTTTACTGTTTTAGAGCAATTGTTGCCACAAAATTAAAAACAGAAGAAGAATAAGAAACATAACAAAACCAATAGGTCTTTTCACCAGTTGGTGAAAAGAAAAGCAACAAAATTGTGCCTGTTTTTTAACTTTCCTAGTTAGGTCATCTGACCCAAAGGGTCAAGATGACCTATAGTTACCGTGCTTCGTCCGTCGTCGTCCGCCGTGCGCCGTCCGCCGTCCGTAAACTTTTCACATTTCAAACTTCTTCTCAAGTTCTACCAATGGGATTAAGCTGAAACTTGGCTGAAATGATCCTGAGATAGTCCTGACCAAGTGTTGTTATTTTTCGGGTCGGTCCGAAATCCAAGATGGCCGCCAGAGCCGCCATCTTGAAAAACACATTTTCAACTTCTTCTCAAGTTCTACCAGTGGGATTAAGATGAAACTTGGCTGAAATGATCCTGAGATGGTCCTGACCAAGTGTTGTTATTTTTCGGGTCGGTCCGAAATCCAAGATGGCCGCCATAGCCGACATCTTGAAAAACACATATTAAACTTCTTCTACAGTTCCACTGGTACCTGTGAGCTGAAAATTGGTAGGGATGTTCAGGAAGGGCAGCCCATAAAATGTTGTTATTTTTCAGGTCCGAAAAACTCGCGACATTTGTGCCATGGCGGCCATTTTGTGACATGATTGCGCAATCACTGTTTTCCTGAACAACACCTATTTTAAACTTCTTCTTAAGTTCTACCAATGGGATTAAGCTGAAACTTGGCTGAAATGATCCTGAGATAGTCCTGACCAAGTGTTGTTATTTTTCGGGTCGGTCCGAAATCCAAGATGGCCGCCAGAGCCGCCATCTTGAAAAACACATTTTCAACTTCTTCTCAAGTTCTACCAGTAGGATAAAGATGAAACTTGGCTGAAATGATCCTGAGATGGTCCTGACCAAGTGTTGTTATTTTTTGGGTTGGTCCAAAATCCAAGATGGCCGCCAGAGCCGCCATCTTGAAAAACACATTTCCAAATTTCTCTCAAGTTTCACCTGTGGGATTAAGCTGAAACTTGGCTGAAATTATCCTGAGATGGTCCTGACCATGAGTTGTTACTTTTCGGTCGGTTCGAAATCCAAGATGGCCGCCATGGCCGCCATCTTACAAAACACATTTCCAACTTCTTCTCAAGTTCTACCTGTGGGATTAAGCTAAAACTTGGCTGAAGTGATTCTGAGATTGTCCTGACCAAGTGTTGTTATTTTTCAGGTTGGTCGGAAATCCAAGATGGCCTTCAGAGCCGCCATCTTGAAAAACACATTTCAAACTTCTTCTCAAGTTCTACCTGTGTGATTAAGCTGAAACTTGGCTGACATGATCCTGAGATGGTCCTGATCAAGTATTGTTACTTTTTGGGTCGGTCCGAAATCCAAGATGGCTGCCAGAGCCGCAATCTTGAAAAACACGTTTCCAACTTCTTATCAAGTTCTACCACTGGGATTAAGCTGAAAATTGGCTGAAATGATCCTGAGATGGTCCTGACCAAGTGTTGTTACATTTCGGGTTGGTCCAAAATCCAAGATGGCCGCCAGATTCGCCATCTTGAAAAACAAAATTGCCGTCCGTAAACTTTTCACATTTTAAACTTCTTCTCAAGTTCTATCCGTGGGATTGAGCTGAAACTTGCTAGAAATGATCCTTAGGTGGACCTGACCAAGTTTTGTTATTTTTCAACTCCGTTGGAATTAAAAGATGGCCGCCATGGCCGCCATTTTGAAAACACATTTTAAACTTTTCATAGAAAAATGATCCCCAGATAGTCCCAACCAAATGTTGTTATTTCTCCAGTCCGTCAGAGATCCAAGATGGCTGCAACAGCCCCCATTTTGCATCCACATCTAACACTTTCCATGATCTGAAACTTGCCTAAAATGATTCTGACCAAATGTTATTTTTCGCACTGTTCCGAAGAAATCCATGATCATCACCATCTTGAAAACCACATTTGTGTGGCATATTGTTACATGATTGTATTACTAATTCCTAGAGGAGAGGAATTTATATAAGCTATTAGCTTGTTTTCCAATCCTCACTATTTGCATAATTTCTATATATGTAATATACATGTAGACTGATGGAAATAAAATATTGTTTAAACTAATTCCATAATGGTATCACAATTGGTAGTCAGATGACCGTTAAGGCCCTTGGGCCTCTTGTTTTTTATGTTGCACTTCCGTCTGTCAACTTTTCCTATAAATCCCTACTAGTCCTGAACCACACAATGGAATTTGACCAGAAACATCCTTGGGTGAAGGGGATTCAATTTTGTGACAGATAAATAATCATGTCACCCTAACAGGCGACATATTATTCTATTTATCTGTCACTCAAATTGTATTCATATTGACTGTATACTACATCTGGTAACAAATATAATTCAAAATTAAATATGGTGCTAACAAGTTAGATGTACATGTACGTTACTGTCATTGATAATTTCGCTTACGTCATTGACAATTTCACCCCAAAGGTAATTGAGATATTGCATACGATTGGTATAGCTTTTGGTTAGTACATTTGTATAATGTATAAATACCACAGAAATATAAAGCCATCATACATTTAAGCTGGATAATGCGTTTATGTTTTACACATCTTCTAACTCGGTCACAGTAACTTATACACTTTTGTGGTATAGATATAATTGATATAATTGTGCATTAAATTGACTCCTATTTATACCCCCCCGCAACGAAGTTAGGGGGGGTATACTGGAATCAGCTTGTCTGTCCGTCTGTCTGTCCGTCCGTCTGTCTGTCCGTCTGTCCGTAGAAAAATGTTGTCCGGACAACTCCTCCTAAACTACTGGATCGATTTCAATAAAACTTAGCAGTATTGTTGGGGACCATGTGTAGATGTGCATGCAGGGTTTCGTTTGTCAAAATTTTGGTTGCCATGGTAACCAGGTCACTATACACAGGTTTCCATAATAAAATGTTGTCAGGACAACTCCTCCTAAACTACTGGATCGATTTCAATAAAACTTGGCAGTATTGTTGGGGACCATGTGTAGATGTGCATGCAGAGTTTCGTTTGTCAAAATTTTGGTTGCCATGGTAACCAGGTCACTATACACAGGTTTCCGTAATAACGTGTTGTCCGGACAACTTCCTATAAACCACTGGATCGAGTTTAATGAAACTTGGCAGTATTGTTGGGGACCATGTGTAGATGTGCATGCAGAGTTTTGTTTGTCAAAATTTTGGTTGCCATGGTAACCAGGTCACTATACACAGGTTTCCATTATAATGTGTTGTCCGGACAACTCCTCCTAAACTACTGGATCAATTTTAGTGAAACTTGGCAGTATTGTTGGGGACCATGTATAGATTTGCATACAGGGTTTCGTTTGTCAAAATTTTGGTTGCCATGGTAATGAGGTGACTATACACAGGTTTCCGTAATAACATGATGTCTGGACAACTTCTTCTAAACTACTGGGTCATTTTCAATGAAACTTCGCAGTAAGTAATGTTGAGGATTACTATACACAGGTTAAAATTTGTCCGTTCGGCTTTTAAAATTCTGCTGACTGTTGAGCTGGACTGGTAGCCGTATTTTTTGAAGATTCTGATTTGTTGATCGGACTAAGAATCTATCTGGCCTGTATGTCTTGGGAGATGTTACACCCAACAAAGTCAAAGTTAATACTAGATCCCTTGAAGAGATAAAAAGAATGAAGCAGTCATCACCTTTCATTTCACTTACGAAAAACTCAATTCAACTTGGGATCACCTTTGACACTCATATTAAGATTCAGTTTCTTAATATCAACTCTCTCAGAGCTCATCACACGTCATTACTCAAAGATGATGTTGTTTCACAGTCACAGCTCACATGTCTTGTAGAAACATGGCTCAAGTCTAACGATGCCATAGAAGATCACAAAGGCTACAGTAGCATCCGCAATGATGGTCCTCTACGTCTGCGACGACAGAGTGGTGGCCTCCTCACACATATCCACGAAGGTCTAATTGTTGTGCAGCAGCGTCATACACACGCAATACCAACTGAGCATCAGATTATTGTCCTCTCTCCACAAGCAGACTTGTCTGTGCGTTTCTGTTTACTAGTTTTATACCATAATCCTCAGGTCACTGCCGGACAGTTTTTACCTCAGCTGTAACAGATTATCTCAGTCCTGCCTTTAGGTATTCCCACTTTTGTAACAGGAGATTTCAACATTGATCTTTCAAAGCAAACTCCTGCTTCAAATAAACTTACCAAGTTGCTTCGCTACTATGGATTTCAGCCATGTATAAGTCTACCAACACATCGTAGAGGAGGACTGCTGGACCAAATCTACATCAACTTTCCTATGAGGGGTGTCCTGGCCGATATTCTTCCAAAGCACTACTCGGACCATTTTCTCATATCACTGGCTTTCCCATGGGCTAATTTACACCACTATTAATATAAACGTAAGATGCATTGTATTGAAACAATCAGCTTCATAAATTTTCTTATTAATATGTATATCACCTTTCTTTATTCATTCAGTGAGTTTCACAAGTTGAAACATACATATGCATCCACATTGTTGATATGAAATCTACACTGTAATGTATGTAAGACCAAAGGTGCCTTCTTTGTTTTTGTTTTTTAGATATGCGGTGATACATAGTAATATAAAATAATACATTATATAATGCATGTTATATACAACTTGTACTACATCATGTTTTTTCAAAAACATGTCACACACCTCTAATAAGAGGTAGCGGGGGGGGGGGGGTATTAGTCAGCCATCGGCTTACAGTTCTAGTTTATTTCTGAATCGATGAGATGTTGTCATATCTTATTCCTTATCCTCGAACATGTCCAAAATAACTCTGCACCTCAGTGTAATCCAACCATTGAAATGGATGTTAAAAGTCCCCCCCCCCCCTCTCAGTATGAAATGAAATAAACTACTGCTGTATACGGGGAAATTTTCGTCCTCGCATAAATATATCCGTTTTTGCCCAGTGTTAAATTCGCCCTCCATTGCCCGTCAGAAAATCCGTTTTTGACCGCGGTTTTAAAATAGTTTCTCCCGGCCGGAAATTCCCCGAGTTATTTATAGCACACTGTAATTGAAATCTATCGATCGTGTTGATCCGAACTCTGTGTTTATAAGCTCTACTTACCTGGTCACGGTGCATGCACTTTGAAAGCCACACAGTATACACTGTATTGTTTTTGTAGATTTTAGGACATGCCTTTTGAAGTGTGAGAACTGGTCAATAAAAAGATCGACCATTGTGTTTTCAGTCTTGTTATTTTATGTCTCAAGCTGGCCGTGTGAGGATGTCAATTTTGAAGTTTCTAACAAAGGGGCCCGATAGGTCACCTTTACTGCCAAAAACTGATGACCCTGCTTTCCAGAAAGCAAATGAGGAAATATATGAAACGATTACATCAAGTGGTGGTACAAAACGAAAACGTGGGACATACAATAACTATATAGTCTGGAAATCAGGGCAAAAATTGCCCGGTACGCTGTGGAAAATGGAGTAAATAATGCAGCTAGAAAATTTTCAAAAACTTTAGGCTCTCCTGTCAATCAGAGTAGTGTGAGAGGCATGAAAAAAGATTTTCTAGCCAAGAAACTCAATTTTGACGACGAGGTTGTGGAGTTACCAAAAAAACAAAAAGGCCGCCCTCTATTGTTAGGAAAGAGATACGATGACAAACTACAAACTTTTCTCAAAAACATTCGCTCTGAGGGTAGAATTGTGTCAAGTCAGATTGTGATTTCTGCTGCCCGTGGTATATTAAAACATCATGACAAACAGCTTCTTGGTCAAATTGAACTGACAAAATCATGGGCGGAATCTGTGTTAACGCGAATGGGATTTGTACTTCGCAAAGGCACAAAAACTGCGAGATCTAAACCTGCAAATCTTGACGAAATACGGACGGAATTTCAACAGAGGGTTAAAAAAACTATAGTGGATAACAACATTCCTGATGAGCTTGTCTTAAACTGGGACCAAACAGGAGTACCCATTGTTCCCGGTGGGCAGTGGACCATGGATGCCAAGGGCAGCAAACAGGTCAACATTGTGGGATTGAATGATAAACGTCAGATCAGGGTCTTGCTCACAATTACCAAATCCGGATCACTTCTGCCTCCACAGGTAATTTATTTTTGTAATATATTTTGTCATCTCTATTAAAATTAATTACAAATTGTTTAAACCTCCGTTATACGAAGTTAGTGATATATTATCTCTGTAAAATTTAATACTTAGATAAACTAGAACTAGTTAGAAGGGGGTGGATTTAATCAGTTTCCCAGTATACAGTAAACAAATGCATGTGTTATTTATGTAGAAAAATCACGCATATCACCGTTTTAGTAGTCAAGTTTTTTTTTCGATTCAGTTGATCTATAAAGGAAATACAGACCAGTGCCACCCCAAGTATGACTTCCCTCCTTCTTGGGACGTCTTCCATTCGATTAACCATTGGTCAACCACTGAAACCATGTTACACTACATCGAGAAGGTCGTTGTCCCATATATTGACGAGACAAAGGAAAATCTCGACCTTCCCGTCAAACAGAAAGCGCTCGCGGTGTTTGACATTTTCAGTGCACACAGGCATGTGTCAGTGTTCGATAAACTCAAATCGGAGAACATACTAGTTGCATTTGTGCCAGCCGGTTGCACGGACCAGTTGCAGTCGCTGGATTTGAAAATAAACAAGCCATACAAGCAGGCTCTAAAAAAAAGCTTTAATGAGTGGTACTCTTGACAAAGTGAGTGTAAACCTGAAGTCAGATGAGCCCGACAATAGTGTCGACCTCAGGTTATCGGTACTGAAACTGGTACATGCGCAATGGCTCTGTGACGCCAATGATGTTATTTCCGAGGACACGGAAATGATAAAGTCGTCATTTGAACTTGCTGGCATTTAACATGCTTAGGCCTACCGTTGTGTATATACTAGTTACATTGGTGTTGGTAATTTAGATAACTCTACTATAGAGTAGACTGACATAGCTCAATGATTTTCTGGACTCGTTCAGTGCGATTTTGTAATGCTAGTCTCGTTTCAAGACGTCTGTTTCTAAACTTACATGTATACATGTTGAATTAAATAAAATATATTGTTTAATATTGAATGGAATATTGAATAAAATTAAAATATGAAAGTATATGGTTTATTTTTTAATTTTAATTACTACATACTATGTGCAGAAGTCTATATCTACTTTTGTTTATCCACTATGGTAGTCACGGCGATTGGTTGTATGTTGACACTTATCGTCAAATGTTAGCCTGTGGACTTTAGGTACGATATCAATTATTGCAGGAATTTTGGAGGAAAAGTGTATGTGTGTTATTTTGGGAAGGGGCCGGGGAGGGGATTTTTGGAGACTGTAAATCCAGTTATAATCTAATCGATATTCGAACACGATACGTTTGTAATACGCGTTTTGATTGGATATGGACTATGTTCTAATGTGCGATAGAATCATGCTTAATCATGATCAATCTTATCAAACTCCTCCCATCGAGCTTAAGCCACGCCCCGTTTCTACCCAAAACAAAATGGCGTCGTGATGGGGATCGTCTATCGATGAACATTCCACTGCATGATAGGCGTACGTCAAGTTAGCATCAGAGCAGAGAGGACCGATTGAATGTATTAGCTGAATAAATTAAGAATAAAACGTAATCATATCATGTTCTTACCTCCATTTATTCATGAAACTTTAATTCCATCCATGTGTAAGCTTAGGCATCTTAATCAGGAATCAAAACAAACATTTCATTGTGACTGTGTCGTATGCATCTGCACAAAATTTTGACAGATCTTGAAAATATCACACGATTTTTGATACAAAAATATTTGCATGCATATATACTGACATGGAGTTGTAGACATTTTGTCAATGTTATTACAGTTAATCCAAGTATGTCGTATACATACGTTCACGAAGAAATTTAATCCAAATATTCCGCCTCGTCAACATCCAGACCAAGCGCTCGCCAGTACATGTATGGGCGTGGCTAAATGGCCGACTTTTAAGCGCTTCCTTCTGATTGGTCAGTTGGCTATAGAAAGACACGTCACCAGCAGGTCACAGAGTACTTTACTACGTACTTGTAGCAAGAAAATACAATGTATCTAAACAAATTAGCGTATTAAATGTGTCAATGATTGTTAGAATGGGGGTAGTATGTTATTTTTCGTGTCTATACTGGCGATTAGAACATGAAATTTGGTTTAAACTCTCGACCTATCGGTCTCGAGTTCAAACCAAATTTCATGTTCTTATCGCCAGTATAGCCACTCAAAACAACGTACTATCCCCTGAGGAAGCTACAGAGATCTCTCATCTACATGAATGACAATACCTTTTGAATCTTACGTCGCCAGTGACAATGTTAGCAAAGTTTAGTTGTAATCTCAAATGAAATGGACGGTATTCTCGTAGTTATGTAATATTTTCAGGATATGAATGAAAAAGAATATTAAAATATGTAGATACAGTAACATATAATATTGACATATTACACGGAAATTGAATGAATTGCATCACATTGTACAGTTTGTATTCCTTATATATATATATTGTATAAGGAGTAAATAAAGGAAATGTGAGTATATTTCTGACTTGGATTTTATACAGAAGTGTGTAGGTTCAACTCCCATTCAGGACACGAGTTAGAAAATGTTTTCTTTCGTAATTATAAAGCACAATGTATTAAAGATACTAATTAATAAAAGTGTTGATGATCCGAAAGTTAAAATGCTAATTTCTTATCCTCATTTTATTGTGTGTAACAGCAATTACTATTGATTTTACCATATTTAAAGACTTTGTTCGTATATGTATCACCTGTATAAACCCCACCCCCCATAAAAATAACCCTCCGTTAATGAACAACAATACCTGTAAATACTTGCTCCATTCGAACAGGGATGTAGATTACCATTTATTATCGTCATTTGTGGCAGAGATGTATTTAAGCCATGTCTCTGTTTGTGGGTAAATTTTACAGTGGACTGTATCGCTGGAGAAACATAAGGGTAATAAGCTTATTCAGTCAGTGGCTGATCGAGCGTTACGGATGAATGCCGACAATAAGTAAAGTTATAATGGCAGACAAAGCCCACGACATGCATCAGTAGTTGGCAGACAAAAAAAAGGCCGTTAGAAAACAACCCGAAAAGACGATCGATTCGTCTGCTATAGCCGATTGAACTATTTGACCGCTTTAGATCGGATAGTATTCTAAAGCAAAAGACGAACGAAAGAGATTCGGCGGCTGAAGCCGCAAACCGAGCAGAATATGCACGCTGTGCGAACGCAGGACGAACTATTTCCAAGTGGATTCTTGGCCGTAATTCTGACTGTATACAATTGCTGGGCATAAATAGATGAGACACCATTATGATTTTAGATTTGACCCCAGGGTTCACCACGCCACAATATTTAAACAGTTGCAATCCCCATCCCAAATCTATATACAATTGCTTGGTATAAAGATACAATCACATTCATGATATTATGATTGGTCTCAGGGTATGTCACGTCAATGCTTTTTACAGAAGATATTACCCCTTGATATATAAGAAAATTGGTTGTCACATTATATGTCTGTAGAAAATCTTCAAATTTTCAAAATGAAAAAAAGTATCAAAGTTATCGTCCTTAAACAAGTCAGCTTTTGTCCTTACACTTTTTGTATACCATTATTAGCTCACCTGGCCCGAAGGTGATGGTGCAGCGTCCGTCGTCCGTCTGTCCATCCTGCGTCCGTCAACTTTTTCCTTTAAACGTCTTCTTCTAAAATACTGAAAGGCCTAGTGACATGAAATTTGGCTGGTAGCTTTCTTGGAAGGAGCTGAACAAAGTTTGCGAAAAAAAATCACTTTGACTTAATTTTAAGGTCACACGGGTCAAAAATGTTGAAACCTTCAAACAATTTCTTCTAAAATACCGTCAGGCATAGAGACCTCATATTTGACCTGTAGATTCCTTGGATGAAGCCCGACAAAGTTTGCGAAAAGAAATGACCTTGACCCATATTCAAGGTCACAGTGAGGTTAAATCTATTTTAACCTTTAAACAACTTCTTCTACTAAACCAACATCCCTTGAAGTATGGTATTTGGTTGAAATGTTCCTTGGATGAAGTCCAACAAAGTTTGCGAAAAGAAATGACCTTGACCCATATTCAAGGTCACAGTGAGGTTAAATCTATTTTAACCTTTAAACGACTTCTTCTACTAAACCAACATCCCTTGAAGTATGGTATTTGGTTGAAATGTTCCTTGGATGAAGTCCAACAAAGTTTGCGAAAAGAAATGACCTTGACCTAAATTCAAGGTCACAAGGATCAATTCTGTTAAAACCTTTAAATGACTTCTTCTGAAATACCAAAAGCCCTAGAAACATGGTATTTGGCTGAAAGGTTTCTTGGATGAAGCCCGACAAAGTTTGCGAAAAGAAATGACCTTGACCTATATTCAAGGTCACAAGGGTCAAATCTGTTAAAACCTTCAAAAGCCTTCTTCTGAAATACCAAAATCCCTAGAAGCATTATATTTGGCTGAAATGTTCCTTGGATGAAGCCCGACAAAGTTTTAGAAAAGAAATGACCTTGACTTATATTCAAGGTCACAGGGGTCAAATCTGTTGAAACCTTCAAACAACTT
Source organism: Mimachlamys varia (assembly GCA_947623455.1). Classification (NCBI taxonomy): domain Eukaryota; kingdom Metazoa; phylum Mollusca; class Bivalvia; order Pectinida; family Pectinidae; genus Mimachlamys; species Mimachlamys varia. Next base: position 44,239,469 of record OX392533.1, read on the forward strand.
CTTCTGAAATACCAAAAGCCCAAGAAGCATGATATTTGGCTGGAAGGTTCCTTGGATGAAGCCTGACAAAGTTTGTGAAAAGAAATGACCTTGACTTATATTCAAGGTCACAGGGGTCAAATCTGTTAAAACATTCAAACGACTTCTTCTGAAGTACCAAAAGCCCTGGAAGCATGACATTTGGCTGAAAGGTTTCTTGGATGAAGCCTGACAAAGTTTGCGAAAAGAAATGACCTTGATCTTTTTTTGCCTAGAGACATGATATTTGGCTGGTAGCGTCCTTGGATGAAGCCAAACAAAATTTGAAAATGAAAATGATGTTGTCTTATAAGGTCACAGGGGTAAAATATGTTTAAATCTTAAGATGTTCTTCTAAATGTCTTACATTAAAAGATTTTAGGGGACTTTAGGGTTACACTATAATATAAGTCAGAGATTAATACCAGGTGAGCGATGCAGGCCCATTGGGCCTCTTGTATATTCTTGAACAACTTGTTACAGTATTTCTTTTAACTTTGCTATTCCACAAAAACTCAAATAGAATGGAATTAATCATTAGCTTATATATACCTGGTCCAAAGGACAAAGGTGAACTTGTGCCATACCGTGGCGTCCGTCCGTCCATCAACAATCAACTTCTTCATAACCACTGCTCGGAATTTAATCAAATATGGTAGGAAGCATGCCTAGATGGCTTGGATTCAAATTTATACAAATGATTGGGCTGTCCTCCTAATGGGGCCTGAGGGGTGGGGCCAAAAAGGGTCCATTTGGCAATAATTATATTTTATAAACAACTTCTTCTCTGGATCCAAACAATGTACAACATTCATATAGTACAGTTAGATAGCATCTATGTACTCATGTCTGACCTTTGACCTTACAAGTTGGTGGGCAGTTTGATATAGGTATGTACAATGTACTTCATGACCTTTGACCTTAATTACAGGTTGGTGGGCGGGCTGTACGGCCGCCTGATCGGGATCCTCATGACGACCATGTTCGGGGTACACAGTGGGGAAAACCTGTCGTACTGGGCCTGGATGGACCCTGGGGTGTTTGCTCTAATTGGGGCAGCCTCATTCTTCGGTGGGGTGACCAGGTTGAATCTTGCTGTCACTGTGATCATGGTATGTACAGATACATGGACCGGTCGATCAGTCACTGGTTAATATATACCGTAGTTACCGTATTAAGTGTCCGGAAAAATTGGATCTATAGGGGGCGCTTTTTAGGTTAACAAAACTAACATCAGAACGAATTTTGTTTATTAAGGATCTGCTCTTGTGAGGTTTCAATCACGTTCAAATCTCGTTTTGATCTCACGAGAGATATGTTTGTAATATCTAACAAGGTATTATCAGTTTTAATAGCAAATATGCTTCTGGAAAATGTAGCAAAAATTAGATGTCTGTCATTTGTAGAACTTTGTTTTGAAGAATTTTTACAAAATGACAATAATGACGGCCATTAAGCATTTCTGTGTATTTCTTGCACTTCACGAATAGCCAAAATTTCATGTTTTTTTGTGCTTGATTGATCATTTAAATTTGTCAGTGTGTCGCCTATTGTTCATCATAGAAAGTTCATTTTTGCTGTACAACTTCTTTATCTTCATAATATAGCAAATAGTATGCCACAAAGATATTTTATTTACATCTGTATACCCCTCGCAACAAAGTTAGGGGGGTATACTGGAATCAGGTTGTCCCTCTGTCTGTAAACACAATTTTGTCTGGCTATGCATTCGCTCAGTTTTCAAAGGATCTTTTAAAATTTTGTTGGAATAGACAGTACAGTAAGAATATGTGCCCCCTGAAGTAAATTTGATTTTTGACCCATTTTCAGAAAGTGTGGTATTGGAGATTTATGGGGGACCCTAGAAGGTCTCACCTGACAACACTTCTGATAACTACCACAATCCTCCGCCATACTTAACTACATTTCCATATGAGCTGTTCCGTCAATTCAGTAAAGTAGTTAACACCCTTACGGCCAAACTTATTTTGGATATCTTCTGTGTTAGAGTTTCTAACACTGTGTATATAGGAAATTGTGATATTAAACTTCATCACCATCAGGATAAAAAAAAGACTACAGTCTTACTTTAACATACACAAATTATAACAAAGCATCACAGACGATACTAATAGCATTGCGCTTCAGCATTAAAACTACACATTGAAATAGGGTTAGACATGTTCCAATGAGCCGGTATACATCAAGTACAAATGTCACTTTAATTAGTCCACTAAAGTTCGATTTATTATAAGTAACAATGACCTTGTTAACACTTGTGTGAAGGTATTCCCCTTTTTATACAAAAAAATACCACAATTTTGTCTTGCTATGCATTCGCATGTTTTCAACAGATCTTTTTTTAGATTTTGTGGGAATAGATAGTACATGTAGTATATGAAGATATGCTCCCTGAAGTAAATTTGATTTTCGACCCTTTTTCAGAAAGTTTATTATATTCCCCTTTTTATGTAAAAAATGACCACAATTTTGTCCGGCTATGCATTCACTCAGTTTTCAATGGATCTTTTTAAAATTTTATGGGAATAGACAATACAATATAATTATAAATGTGATCCGTCGTCCTGCGTCCATCCATCAACAATTGATTATCGACTTCTTCTTAACTGCTGATCAGAATGTAATTAAATTTGGTAGGAAGCATCCTTAGATGTATTGGATTCAGATTTATACAAATGATGGGGCTGACGCCCCAGGGGCCTGAGGGGCAGGGCCAAAAGGGATCCATTCGGCTATATTCATATTAACTACTTCTTCTCTGGATCTAAGCAATGTGAAACATTCATATTTTAGTGGTAGCATCCCTAGGTGGCTGGGATTCAAATTTATATGAATGATGGGGCTGACCCCCCCCCCCCCCCCCCCCCCCACCCACCCACCCACCTACCCACCCAAGGGGCCTGAGGGGTGGGCCAATTCATTTGGCTATATTCATGTGAACGACTTCTTCTCTGAATCTAAGCAATGTGAAACATTCATATTTTTGAGGTAGCATCCCTGGGTGGCTGGAATTCAAATTTATACAAAATGATAAATTTCCTCTAAATGCTCTTTTGAATCAGAAAGCTAACAGTTCATTAAGGGCAATATTGTGGCAGATCCCACTCTGGAAAGGTTTATGTTATTTAACTTACACATAACTTTTTGTTGCATTTACTGAAAGCCAGGTGAGCAATAGAGGCCCTCTGGGCCTCTTGTTCACCCTTTTTCAGAGAGTTATTCCTCTTTTATGTAAATGAACACAATTGAAGCTATTGCATTGCTCAGTTTTCAACAGATCTTTTTAAGGTCTCTCGGTCCGTTGATGATTGTTCTTGGCAAAAGCATATGGCCGCTTTGAAGGATATGAAATTTCATACCGAACGCGGGTAAGAAATTAACTGTACATACACCGATGATCATGCAGTTTGCAATCTGGCAAAGACGCAAAGCGTTTGATAGAATCTATGTAAAAGCTAGAAGGTTAAATGAGTATATATCGGCTATATCAACCTGATCTTATGTTAACGTTTTGTATAAACAATACAGTATGGTATAGGGGAGGTAATTAGTAACTCCAATGTATTTGAGTTATTCCCATTTATTAGAAATCTCTTTAATGTAAAAGATATATTTGGAAGTGAATACAAGGACTTGGAACTGGTAACACACATTTGTGTTTTTATCTACAACGATGTCATGATGTGAGTTTCATAAGCGAGTTCTCCACTCACCCTATGTAACTCATCCATTACAATTGTAGACACAAAAACAACTTACAATATGTCTGCTTCAATACTTTACAACTGCACCATTAAACAAACAAATTGCTTTATATTAATTTGATGTTTAATGCAAAATGTTCTGATCATACCACTATTCAATAAATGCTAGTTGTACACTATTTTCTGTGTAATCTGATACCAGATGAGTTTATACATACAAATCAGGCTAAAGCAAACGATAAACCTAATATCTCCCTACTTTCAACGCATTAAATGGATAACCTTTAGAGGACTGGAATGATTTTACCGGATCGCAATCCAATGTAAACATTGAGCAGCAACAAGATCGTTTCCGCGGCAGGAAATAAGTATATTGTAATTTAATGAGAGAACAGTGAGTCAATTAAGTGTTGCTCTTGACCACACTTACACGGCACCTTTGCCTTTTTCGAAAGGTAATGTTATAAACAACAGAGGAGAACCAGACGAACCGAAAGTATCACAGTCAATGACGGATAGACTTGTTGTGTCAGCTGTTACAGGAAGGTTTGTCGTTTAGACTTTCAATCGATATGGACTTGATAATCTATTTCACATAAGTACCGGGTTTGTTTAAATTACTGTTAACTGAAATGTTCCTATAATGCATTTTCGATACACATGGTTTAATTAATCTATATTTAGATACTTTAAAAGTAGGTTTTATGTGATATGGGAAAATCTATACATTCTACAATTAAGTCCAGTTGCAGTGAAAGGGGAGGCAACTGAAATAAAAAAAAAAACAATAAATCTGATTATTTTCCCCAAATTTTAAGTGAAATAATGTTTTTCTGTTCATTTTTTTTATGCATTGTTAAATAAGGATTGTTTCTTCATAACATGATTTTAAAAATTCAGTTTTTTATCCACACAATTTTGGATACTTGAAAATGTTGATGAAAAACATGCATATATATGTGTTTGTTTTGTTAAATAAAAGTTATACGAAACGTTAAATATTTGCCTTCTTTTCTATTTTATATGTATATATTTAGCATTGTAATACATCAAAAAGAAATATGTTAGTTGCTGATTTTCCTTTTTTCTGGTGTTTTCCCTGAAAATATCAGTTTCTCATCGGCCAATTACAACACAAAAACTTGTTCTTTATACACTAGTGAACATTTAAGTCAAATTTCATGAAATTCCCATGGATATTAACAAAGGGACCGAGTGACCTTAAAACTTTGTGGGAATAGACAGTACAGTACAAAGAGGTGTCCCTGAAGTAAATTTGATTTTCGACCCTTTTCCTGAAATTTATTCCTCTTTTATGTAAAAGACCACAATTTTGTCCGGCTATGCATTAGCTCAGTTTTCAACAGATCTTTTTAAAATTTTGGGGGAATACACAGTACAGTATGAAAATGTGCCCCCTGAAATGAATTTGATTTTCGACCCTTTTTAGCTCACCTGGCCCGAAGAAACGACCTTGACCTATATTCAAGGTCCCAGTAAGGTTAAATCTGTTTTAACGTTTTTTTCATTTCAGAATATTTATTGTTCAGATCTTTAATACAATGGATTGGGCAACAGGCAAAGCCTATGAGCGCCCTCTCCTTACAGTTATAAACAGTTTATACACATCTTACTGAATTCAAATATAGATAAAACATACATAAATTAGTTACACATTGTTAACTATATGTCATTACTTTTTTTATAATTTAATTTTGATATTGTTATAGAAATTGCATCATGCTTTAGAGAATAAAAATTGCAAAGAGGCTAATGGATAGCACATAGTACAATTTTGTGCTGGGATAAATTCTATATACCAGTGTAATACAAAGATAGATAAATAAGTAGTTATAATCTAGTATAAACGTTTAGTATCTTTAACGAATCTCTGAACCATCTCCAGAATTCTTGCATTAATATAAATATCGAGATTTTGACATCCATATAGGAAAGTAAGAGTAGTTAATGGAATAGTATCATTAAGAGCAGAAATAGAGTTCATGAGAATTTGCCTTTGACTATTAAACAGAGTACAATGGAGGATGAAGTGATCACAATCCTCAACAGGAGAATTACAAGAGCAGGCAGGGGTATCAATCAAATGGGATTCAAATAGATCTGAATTTAAATTACTGGAATAATTTCTTAAGTTGGCAGAGGGTAATATTGAATTTTTGATCACCATGGTATTTAAAGATATAATGACATTGAGGTTGAGATTCCATTTCATCCGAAGTAAAAAATCTCTTTTTATGGATCCAATAGTCATTGAGGAATACAGACAGTTTGGATTATTCCATTCTGACTTAAGTTTTGGGGAAAAACTGGCTTTATATAACTGGGTTCTAGGTGAAGGAACATCAAAAATTCTATTGTGACGAAGATGGTAATTGTCATTATTAATATTAATGTATGGTTGAAGTATTTCATAAACATGAGAGGGACATTTCTTATGATATATTTTATGAAAAGTAAAATTTTGATGTAAATGTCTTCTCCTGTTTAATGGTATAAGACCAGATTCTCTATATAAAATATCATGACTAGTACCACGTCTTAGACCTAATATAATAATGCGCAATGCTTCTAATTGAATTGAAGACACTGCATTCACTCTGTGTACAGTTTGCCCATATGACATTTGCATATTCAATGATTTGACGTATAAATGTGGTATATATGGTTTCAAGTGATTTTCTATCAACTTTGTATTTTAGCATCCTAAGTATATTAATTCTTTTATTATAATCTTTAAACAACTTCTTCTAAAAAACTAAAATCCCTAGAAGTATGATACTTGGCTGAAATGTTTCTTGAATAAAGCCCAACAAATTTTGCGACAAGAAATGACCTTGAACTATATTCGAGGTCACAAGGGTCAAATCTGTTAAAACCTTCAAACGACTTCTCCTGAAATACCAAAAGCCCTAGAAGCATGATATTTAGCTGAAATGTTCTTTGAATGAAGCCCGACGAAGTTTGCGAAAAGAAATGACCTTGACTTATATTCAAGGTCACAGGGGTCATATCTTTTAAAACCTACAAACGACTTCTTTTGAAATACCAAAAGCCCTAGAAGCATGATATTTGGCTGAAAGGTTCCTTGTATGAAGCTTGACAAACTTTGGGAAGGAAAAAGAGCTTGACCCATATTAAAGGTCACAGTGGTCAAATCGGTTAAAAGCTTTGAACGACTTCTTCTGATAAACCCAAACGCCTAGAGACATGATATTTGGCTGGTAGCGTCCTTGGATGAAGCCAAACAAAATTTGAAAATGAAAATGATGTTGTCTTATAAGTTCACAGGGGAAAAATATGTTATATGTAAATCTTAACAAGTTCTTCTAAATTTCTTACAGTAAAAGATTTTAAGGGACTTTAGGGTTACACTACAATATAAGTCAGAGATTGATACCAGGTGAGCGATGCAGGCCCATTGGGCCTCTTGTTCACATAAGTCACATGTTTTGCTCATTTTGGTATCTTTGACCGAGCATAGCACAAAAACAAGTTCACTACAATATATTTCTTTTTGTATTTTCTGCTATGCAATGAACACACTTTTTTTTAAATGTACATTTTGTACATCAGAAAAAAGTTAGTCGTCAGAAAATTTTGACTTTCACAAGAGAAGATCCTTTAGTCAATAATTATGATGTTTTGTGACCAGAATAGGTAGTACTCATTATGTGCAAAATTGTTGACATCAGTTTCAGAAAATGTGTACATTATATATATGCATTACTGATATTTGTGTTGGTTTTTGTTTTCTTGTAAACATATGCTCTGGTACTGTACCGTACTGGTACAAAGAATAGTTTTGTCATGATTAATAGGGTCGTTTATATAAATTCGATACATTGACTGTACCTCTGCAGAAGGGAGGAAGGGCGTTTAAGTACGGGATATGGAAAGGGGTACTAATTATGGTGAATACCGTATGTGTTTTACATATAGTATTCATGATGGCTGTCTACATTATTGTGACTATATATATACATATATACAAATGCCAATATTGAAAATTGTAATAGTTTTAGAAATTTATTTCCAAATTAGACCTATCGAATGCTTTATTCAATGGGAGAAATTTCAGCCTGTCAGAGCCTGAAAAGAGTCTGTTACAGCTGAAATATATATTGAGAATAACAAGGTGGGTAAATGGGACTTTTATTCCTATTGCTCTTCCACAAGCTACATGCAAGGCCAGATCTGAAAAAAATATCATTACTGTATAATTATGTAGTGTCAGATTATATGAATAATTTAGAATTATTTAAAAAATAAATAATAATAATACTCACAGGAATAGATAGAATTTCAATATTTCATTTCATTTCAACAAATTTTATACATGCTATAATCAGCAGGCTGTACCTCATACTTTTGTAATTCCTGTACGAAAATGTCAGGGTGGATTCCTAGTTAACTCCAGGCAGACTTTTTAGCAGGATTTTAGGTGGATTCCTGGCCATCATAATATTTCTGCATAAAGATATCGATATAGTGATGCTTTAGACAGAAAACACTTTTTTTTTTTTTTTTTTTTAAATCAAGTTAATTTATTTTTGGATTTTTGGAACAATGTCAATTTATCAGATAAGATATATTTGAAGATCAGACAAATATTGTATATATTATGTAACCATGACAACTGGATGCAAAATGCTCCAGATGCTGTAACTGCCCAGGACATTTTTGAGGGGAAATTAAGTTCATCATAAGGGGATTTTAAGTTGAATATATTTTTCTGGTACAAGTCTATTGCAAGTGCATTTTAAGTGGATTAAGTGGATTTTAAGTGGTTACCATAAGGGGATTTAAAGCGTCTCGAAATATTTAAATGAGCTTTCCAGTGGATTTCAAGCAGTCCTGTTAAGGGGATTTTAAGTGGCTTCTCCAAGTGGATTTCAAGTAGTCCTGCTAAGGGGATTTCAAGTGGCTTCTCCAAGTGGATTTCAAGTAGTCCTGTTAAGGGGATTTAAAGTAGTCCTGTTAAGGGGATTTTAAGTGGCTTCTCCAAGTGGATTTCAAGTAGTCCTGTTAAGGGGATTTAAAGTAGTCCTGTTAAGGGGATTTTAAGTGGTTTTTCCAAGGGGATTTAAAGCGTCTCGAAATATTTAAATGAGATTTCCAGTGGATTTTAAGTAGTCCTGTTAAGGGGATTTCAAGTGGTTCCGAAAAACATATTCCAGTGGATTTCAAGTGGTCTGGTCAAGGGGTTTATAAGGTGCTCCACCAAGTGTTTATCGAGTGGTCCTGCTAAGCCTGAGGGGATACCAAGTAGTCCATTAATTTTTGTAATTTTCTTGTAGAGTGAAAACTGCAGCTATTGGCATGAAAGCTGTAGGGAGTTCATAGCTGCTCAATACCTTAAAATAAAACAAAAACAATAAAATAAAATTATATAAATTTATCCATGGAATTATACAAAATATATTTCAAACTTTGATTTTTTTAACTGCTTTCCCAATTGCTGGTCATCATGGAAGATGCACAACTGGCCTGGATTGTGATGGTGTCCCGGCAATTTCCTATGGTTCTGATTGAATGAGCAGCTCATGCAGTTGATCAATTGAAAAATCTGTAACACACAAGACAATGCAAAATGTATTCAGAATAAATCAGTGACTGAATACAAACAAGTTAGATATTTTTTTCACTAGTATGTCTACAATATAGCATGTTGTTAAATGTTTTGTTTCATTTGCTGATCATTTTACTGCAATTCACTTTTAAGTTAAGTTACATGTAGCCTAAATAAAGCCACAGCAAGACAAGAGGCCCAATGGGCCTTAACGGTCGTCATCTAACTATTTATAATTTTAGTTGTTTATGAGATTTACATACTTGACCCCTGTGATCTTGAAAGTGGCCCTCCATACCCCCCTCCCCCGCAAGTTGGCTCTTTGTGCAGATGACCATGAACTTAAATATGACCAATTCAACCAACTACATTGTACATGTAACAGGGCAGCTAATATATGACAAATTTATAGGAGTCTTGAGTGGTACAACTTCATCATCTTTGTAAAATATGAGCTGCTGACAGTGACAAATAAGAATTTAAATGAAAATTACCATCTGTTGGTGTTGTGATCCACATAACATATTTCTGTTAGTTAAAGAAAATGAAGGTCGGGCATCAAATCTTCCAACATCCAGACCAGCTTTGCACAGTCTAAGTGAAAAAAAAGGAAAAGAAAAACTATACTTGTACTGCTGTTTCATTCAAACTGTTTGAATTGATTTATAAACTATTCACATGTTTATATAATCATTTTTTTAATTTATTAAAATAAATAAGAACCATCCTGAATTCGATTTTTTTAGTTCAGGTTTTTCACGTCTGCATGCCTCGGTTCAAATTTCAATCAACAATGATTTTTCATTTCATTTCAGTAAATATATATTAATTAAATGAAAAGTAAACAAGGTTTTTTCATACAACAATGGTAAACCTAAGCCAAGTTAAGTAAAATTTGAATAACAAATCATTATTTCACACATTTACTTAACATGCAGACCCACATAGTGACATGCCAAAATTCCTATTTCTCCATAAAAAACGTAATTTTTTATACAAAGAAATAAAAGAATAGAAAATTATAAAAAAAAAATGAAATACTTGGCACGTCACTATGTTTACAACTGTTCCGGCTCATGACTAGGAATCGAACGTTTTATCTCTGTACTGAAAAGTAGGCCTAATAATAATCAGGAATCGTTAACCAAACATATTTCTATTTAAATCCATATGATTCAAGTTTTCAATAAAAAACAGAAGGTATATCAATGCATACCGAAAGTGCTACAGAGTTACACAGCCGGAAATACAGATTTATTTAATTATGATCGATTGTTAAAAACTTCTATAACGTTGCGTTATTTTCTGTTTTGTTTTATATTTCAAAATATGTCATTGAATTTTTCTACGTACAAAAACGATATTATTAAGCATTTATTATCGTTGAGTACAGCATACATTTTTTTGGTTTTAGAAATTTTCGTTTTGTTCCTTTTTTTAATTAGGCAATGTTTATTGAAACCAAAATAACACAGATTTGAAGTCAGTTTATTCATTTGTTTGGCTTCCTATTTTTGGCATTAAAAATACATTTGTGGTTAAATTTATGAAGGTACTGCATATAGAGAATATAGCAGAAATTGTCCAACATATTTTTTAAAGGTGTATTTGTTTAATTGAAAAGAGTTTTTCAAACCTTCGAAACAATATTTTGCATTATTGAAAAGAATTTGAAAGTCTAGTCCAAATGGACACATTTTCGGTAAATAATAATATGATCATGAACATTGAAAATTATCAATGTCTGCAAATGATGATCAAGTATTTTAAGTGGAAAATCAGTTGCCAAAATGGTCTGCAAATCATGACCAAGAGTTTCAAGTGGAAAATCAGTTGCCAAAATGGTCTGCAAATTATGATCAAGTGTTTCAAGTGGAAAATAAGTTGTCAAAATGGTCTGCAAATCATGACCAAGTGTTTCAAGTGGAAAATAAGTTGCCAAAATGGTCTTCAAATCATGACCTAGTGTTTCAAGTGGAAAATAAGTTGCCAAAATGGTCTTCAAATCATGACCAAGTGTTTCAAGTGGAAAATAAGTTGCCAAAATGGTCTGCAAATCATGACCAAATGTTTCAAGGGGATATTAAGTGGTAAAAACATCACTTTCATCTATGGGTTTATTTTCCCCTTTGCTGTAAGGTGACTCTAAGTTGGGACACTTGAAATCAAGTTGGTTTTAAGTGGGGCTAATATTCCCCACTTGAAATCCCCTTCAGATCTAATGTAGAATAAGGGGCAAATAAGGGGATTTTAAGTTCTACTTGAAATTCTAAGCCCCCCTTAGGTTTGTCCTGGGTGCTGAACTCTATAAATTATCACATATTTTCTACATTATTTTCACTCACTCTATAAATCATTACACAACACACTCACTCTTTACACCATTACACAACACACTCGCTCTTTACATCATTACACAACACACTCACTCTTTACATCAGTACACAACACACTCGCTCTTTACATCATTACACAACACACTCAATCTTTACATCAGTACACAACACACTCACTCTTTACATCATTACACAACACACTAACTATATACATCCTTACACAACACACTCACTCTCTACATCCTTACACAACACACTCACTCTTTACATCATTACACAACACACTCACTCTTTACATCATTACACAACACACTCACTCTTTACATCATTACACACTCACTCTTTACATCATTACACAACACACTCACTCTTTACATCAGTACACAACACACCTGTTTTTACATCATTACACAATACACCTGTTTTTACATCATTACACAACACACCTGTTTTTACATCATTACACAACACCCTCACTCTTTACACCATTACACAACACACTCACTCTTTACATCATCACATAACACACTCACTCTTTACATCAGTACACAACACACCTGTTTTTACATAATTACACAATACACCTGTTTTTACATCATTACACAACACACCTGTTTTTACATCATTACACAACACCCTCACTCTTTACACCATTACACAACACACTCACTCTTTACATCATTACACAACACACTCACTCTTTACATCATTACACAACACACTCACTCTTTACATCATTACACACTCACTCTTTACATCATTACACAACACACTCACTCTTTACATCAGTACACAACACACCTGTTTTTACATCATTACACAACACACCTGTTTTTACATCATTACACAACACACCTGTTTTTACATCATTACACAACACACCTGTTTTTACATCATTACACAACACACTTGTTTTTAGCCCACCATCATCAGATGGTGGGCTATTCAAATCGCCCTGCGTCCGTCCGTCCGTCCGTCCGTCCGTCCGTCCGTCCGTCCGTCCGTCCGTCCGTCCGTCCGTAAACAATTCTTGTTATCGCTATTTCTCATAAAGTACCGAAGGAATCTTTCTCAAATTTCATGTGTTGGTTCACCTTGGTCCCTAGTTGTGCATATTCCATTTTGGGACCGATCTGAATTCAAGATGGCCGACAGGCAGCCATCTTGGATTTTGACATTTGAACTTTGTTATCGCTATTTCTGAGAATGTACTGAATGGATCTTTCTCAAATTTCATGTGTTGGTTCACCTTGGTCCCTAGTTGTGCATATTCCATTTTGGGACCGATCTGAATTCAAGATGGCCGACAGGCAGCCATCTTGGATTTTGACATTTGAACTTTGTTATCCCTATTTCTGAGAATGTACTGAATGGATCTTTCTCAAATTTCATGTGTAGGTTCCCCTTGGTGCCTAGTTATGCATATTGCATTTTTGGACCAATCCGAAAACAACATGGCCGACAGGCAGCCATCTTGGATTTTGACAGTTGAACTTTGTTATCGCTATTTCTGAGAATGTACTGAATGGATCTTTCTCAAATTTCATGTGTAGGTTCCCCTTGGTGTGTAGTTATGCATATTGCATTTTGGGACCAATCCAAAAACAACATGGCCGACAGGCAGCCATCTTGGATTTTGACAATTGAAGTTTGTTATCGCTATTTCTAAGAAAGTAGTGAAGGTATCTTTCTCAAATTTCATGTGTTGGTTCACCTTGGTCCGTAGTTGTGTATAAGCCATTTTGGGACCGATCTGAATTCAAGATGGCCGACAGGCAGCCATCTTGGATTTTGACATTTGAACTTTGTTATCCCTATTTCTGAGAATGTACTAAATGGATCTTTCTCAAATTTCATGTGTAGGTTCCCCTTGGTGCCTAGTTATGCATATTGCATTTTTGGACCAATCAGAAAACAACATGGCCGACAGGCAGCCATCTTGGATTTTGACAGTTGAACTTTGTTATCGCTATTTCTGAGAATGTACTGAATGGATCTTTCTCAAATTTCATGTGTAGGTTCCCCTTGGTGTGTAGTTATGCATATTGCATTTTGGGACCAATCCAAAAACAACATGGCCGACAGGCAGCCATCTCGGATTTTGACAATTGAAGTTCGTTATGGCTATTTCTCAGAAATTACTGAAGGTATCTTTCTCAAATTTCATGTGTTGGTTAACCTTGGTCCCTAGTTGTGTATATTCCATTTTGGGACAGATCAGAAAACAATATGGCTGACAGGCAGCCATCTTGGATTTTGACAATTGAAGTTTGTTATCGCTATTTCTAAGAAAGTACTGAAGGTATCTTTCTCAAATTTCATTTGTTGGTTCACCTTTGTCCCTAGTTGTGCATATTCCATTTTTGGACAGATCGGAAAACAACATGGCCGACAGGCAGCCATCTTGGATTTTGACAATTGAAGTTTGTTATCCCTATTTCTGAGAATATACTGAAGGGAACTTTCACAAATTTCATATGTAGGTGCTTCCTGGTGCCTAGCTATGCTAAGAATAAGGAAACGACAATGTAATTCACAAAAAAAAACAAAAAAATGCATCTGTGTCCCACCAGAGTCTCTGCTCACACTTAATCAACACCTAAGAGACAATCGAAAGAAGAGAAAAGAACCATCTTTCAAAAAACAAACTTAGATCATTTGATGGTGGGCGCCAAGATCCCTCTGGGATCTCTTGTTACATCATTACACAACACACCTGTTTTTACATCATTACACAACACACCTGTGTTTACACATCTCCTTACATGTACTACTACCTGGCACAGATACCAGGTGACATGTTACACACACCTTGTAAATATGGTAATATCCAGCCACACTCTCACAGACTCATTTCTGTGACAATTACACCATTCACAATATTCCCGATATAATTTGCATTTAAAACTAATATCTATGTATGTTCGGATTTGATATATTTACATATCATAGAAACATATTTCATACATCAAATATTCATCAGTTCAATTATTTATATAAAAATGAAAATGCTTTGTTGCATTTACTCTAATTTTGAAATCATTAGTATATATTCGGGTTGTGATCAAACTAAACATTAATCTCTTGCCATTCTAAATACATATATTGAAGAAATTCTCTGATAATTATCATAGGACGTAATGATACAGATGAAAATTTGAACATTGAAAGCATGAAGTATGTTACTAGGATCCAGTGTGTTTTAACCTGACTGTTGATCTTAGCCTATGTTGTAAGCCAATTTATTCTGGCAGTTTACTTAGCCTATATGTTGTAACATTAGCCAATTTCACTGGCTATTCACTTAGCCTACATTAGCCAAATTGTATCCGAGTTTGATGCCCTGTAGCTGTAGACGTTTTCTGTACGTGCTCTCAGTCATCAGAATGAAATCTTTGTGAAGGTAGAGTAGTGATGATTTCCACATACGTTTGGAATATATGGCGTAAACTTACGTCTAATGACTAGCCAATGCCAGGGAGAAGTACATCACCAGAATCTGATTGGCTTATCCACTGTTTGATGCCATTGGCTGTCGGGCAAACCAAAGTAGTATGGTACTATATAGGTAGTCTTATAGCTCCTGAAAACACTTCTTAAACTTGCAGAAAACGGCCCTTGTATGTAAATCAGTGTAGAAGGAATCCACCTAAAATTCTACCTAAAATCCACCTAAAATTCTACCTAAAATCCACCTAAAATTCTACCTAAAATCCACCTAAAATTCTACCTAATATCCACCTAGAATCTACCTAAAATTCTACCTAAAATCAACCTAAAATTCTACCTAAAATCTACACATAGAAGTCTACCTAGAGTGTATCTAAAATACTACCTAACATCTACCTAATCTCCATCTAAAAGTCTACCTAAATTCTACCTAATATCAACTCAAATTTCATTCAAAGTAACAAAAACATAAACTTCCTGTTCCTGATAGTAAGCTTATGGAGCTGATAGTAACATACATGTATCCCCTTTTTAATACAGGATATGACCAAAAGCAATCAATAATATACAAATATATACCTAGATGCAGTTATAATATCTATGAGTATTATATCTCAATTATTTTGAATTTATACCAGTCTTTATCTTTTGTGGATCAGTTAAACTGATGAGTGATGTACATTTCTCAGTATGATTTCAGTAATGAAAATTGCCCTATAATGAATTCAAACTAGCATTTTTTGTTAACAACTTGATCCTGGACTGAAAATTGCCACATTTCAATTCCCAACTGTTTATACATTTATCTATATCCCATTTGCTTAAACCAAACTAAACTTTCCAAACAAATCAGTTGACCTAAAAGAACTGTAGAAACACTGCTGTTATACAGGTTATGTATCACATTAAATGAACATAAAAACAGTACTGGTTGGTCATACTAACCTGCAGTTGTGCTATGGAAGTGTACTAATATTGCTGCTGTTGTTTGTGTCCATGATTTTGTCACAGGTTCAAAAGTTTTCATAATCTATCACACAATGCAACAATCCCAGACTAGGAAATGAGCTGAATATATCACAACTTCCTGTGTAATAGAGTTATTCAAAAATTCAAAAATCAGAGATGAAGATTCTGGACTGCAGACCCATATGTTTATCAAAGTACAAAATTCCATCTACCTACAAATTTTAAGTTTAATTTCCCCACAAAATTCCACCTAAATAGAAATTTTGATGTTAGTTTTCCTACTAAGATGTTGTTAGATAGATTTTAGATAGACTTTAGGTAGAATTTTTGGTAGAACTTAGACAGATTCTAGGTCTACCTAAAGTCTACCCATGAACCTGCCACATTTAATTATTTCCGAGAAAAAAGTGTGAAATCTTCGGACAATCTACACCCGGGCAGGGCCAGATTCCTCCTGGAATACATTGTACCTTCATTTCCAGGCGTAATCCTCTAGAATTCCACTTAAGCATTTCGTGCAGGAATTAATTTATGTGGTTGGATAAATATGTTTTCTACCACAATACCCTGTGTCACTCTCAGACCATTGTATAAACGTGCTTACTGTTGGATAAATATATGTTATATACCACTAGTGGAATATGACCTTCCGGACTTTTGATTGGTTGAGAAGTTGAAGTTTGACCGGAAATCGCGATTGTTGACGTCGTCATCGATTGTTGACGACGTCACAACTTTGCGGGAATAAATGCGAGATGATGCGTTTTCGCGCAAATAGTTTGCGGTTCACTCCAAAAATCAACACTGTCACTGCGATTTAATAGTGTGGTAGAAACAGGTCACACGACTCGTGGTTATTGGATATGGAATTTATTTCACTCTTCACTCTCGTTAATTATTTTTTAAAAGTTACAAAAGACACTCGCTAAAGCTCGTGTCTTTTGTAACTTTAAAAAAATAATTAACTCTAGTGAAATAAATTCCATATCCAACAACCACTCGTTGTGTAAATCTCTATATATACCACTAGTGACCTTCCAGTGACCTTCCAGACTTTTGATTGGTTGACAAGTTGAACTTTGACCAGAAATCATATGGTTCAATGCCACATGTGGATTGTCGACGTTGTCATCGATTGTTGACGTCTCCACCACTTTGGGGGCAATATACACTAGATGATACATTTTGCACTCCTGTTTCCGACTAAAGCTTGTCTTTTTTAGCTTTAAAAAATAATTAAGTGAAATAAATTCTGTATTCAAAACAACCATCTGTTGTGCAACCTCTATATATATTTTTATGTAATATTAGTGAAATGAAAAAAGGGAGAAAAGGTACAGGTTAAAAAGGATTTCAAATGTTTGTCAATTCCACCAAATATCTGCACATATTGCGTCTATAATTAGTTGAAGTATCTGCCACCAGATGGAGCTAACCAATGACGTACAGGTACTGTTGCCCGTCATGGTATCGGTGATGATCTCTAAGTGGGTCGGTGACTTCTTCACACATCCTGTGTATCACGCCCTGATGGAACTCAAGTGCATTCCCTTCCTCGACCCGGAACCTCGTGTCACCATCGAAAAAAACAGGTAAACTATCGCTCTTTACATCAAAAGCAGTTTAAAAGTGGATGGTTCAAGAGCAACAGAATCAGTGAATCAGAAATGATTTCCATAGAAACAGGGTTAGGATGTAATTGTATACAGTTAAAAAGGATATGCCTGGACAAATGCTTGAAGCTGGTGTCATCAAAAACAGGGATCTAGAATAGACAGGTTATAAGTCTTGAATATTGAAAGGCTTGTACCAACAACTGAATATAATATTTCATAATATTTCAATGTAAAATAAAACAACTTTATAACAAATCTTAGGGGACCAAGGAGATAAGATAAGCATAGGGGGGCTGTATGTTTATTTCAGGAGCAGATTTTTTTTTTTATTGATGTTTTTTCCAATCTGTAGTAGATGGGCTTATTACCAAACATGGGTTTATTTGTGAAAGAAATACATTATATACAATAACTTATGAAGAACACCGTGATATTTTTACAGAATTAACCTTGAGCTTTACTTGGCTCGTCATGTCATGTCATCGCCTGTGATAAGTATACGCATCAAAAGCTCTGTTCACGACCTCGCCAAGCTTCTTCTGGAAACATGTCATGGAGGATTTCCTGTTGTCAAGGTGATCGAAAGAAATGGGGACGAAGTGTTCCAGGGAATGATTACCAGGTAAATATAAGTTGATTCATCACATAACTGACCCATTAGCTATAATTAGCTCACCTCAGCCCGAAGGTGTGATGGTTCGGCGTCAGTCATCCGTCTGTCCTGCACCTGTCAACTTTTTCTTTAAACGACTTCTTCTGAAATACCGAGAGGCCAAGTGACATGAAATTTGGCTGGTAGCTTTCTTTGAAGGAGCTGAACAAACTTTGACGGACTTTCAAGACCACAGGGGTCTTCTTCCGAAATTCCGTCAGGCATAGGGACCTTATATGACTGGTAGCATCTTTGGATGAAGCCGAGCAAATTTTGCGAAAAGAAATGACCTTAACCCACATTCAAGGTCACAGGGGTAATATAATTATGTTTAAATTTTAACATGTTCTTTTGAATGTCTTACAGTAATAAATTTTTAGTAACTTAAGGGTTTCAAGTAAAGATGAAGCCCTAAAAAGTTTTCGAAAAGAAATAACCTTGACCAATATTCAAAGTCACAGGGGTTAAATGTAAAAACATTAAAATGACTTCTTCTGAAATATTTCCAAAAGGCCTAGAGACATGATATTTGGCTGGTAGCTTTTTTGGAAGATGCCGAACAAAGTTTGCAAATGAAAATGACCTTGTCTCACTTTCAAGGTCACAGGGATAATATAATTATGTTTAAATTTTAACATGTTCTTTTGAATGTCTTACAGTAATAAATTTTTAGCAACTTAAGGGTTTCAAGTAAGAGATTGATACCAGGCGAATGATGCAGGCCCATTGGGCCTCTTGTTATTATACTCATTTATCATAAATACAGTAATACACATGTGTAACATATGAGGTGTTAGGATCTAAATGGTCAGTAAAATTGGGAAATTCTAAAGTACTCAAATTGTAGCACGTCTACATGTCCTTTTTAAAGTTGGCACATGTACATCTGTAGTTACTATGGAGAGAAGGTAATCACTTGTTCTAACCTATAAACCAAACATGTTCATGTTGATGAATTAAAGGATCAAAGGAAGTTGTGAATGTCTTATCCAATCACAGGCCAGGGTGGCCATCTTTAATTTCAAAATCAGCAATAACAGTAACAAACTTTGTTGAAACCACATAAGGAACAATAGTACTAAGAAAGAAGTCCATTGATGTAGAATATTTGAGACAAGTCAAAAATATCTTTGTCAATGAGGTCCAGGTGACCATGTTGAATTTTTTTCTGTACAAAAAGTAAGATCCACGCTTAAGGTCACTCGGTTCCTTTGTCAATATCCATAGGAATTTCATGAAATTTCACTCAAATGTTTACTAGTGTATAAAGAACAAGTATTTTTGTTTTAATTGGCCGAAAAACTGCAGAAATCTTTCTGGGGTGAAAAACTGATATTTTCAGGGAAAACATCAGAAAGAGCGAAATCAAGAACTAACAATTTACGTTTTAATGTATTACAATCCTAACGTTATATATACATATAAAACAGCAAAGAAGGCAAATATTTTACGTTTCGTATAACTTTTATTCAACAAAACAAACAATTATATGTGTGGATGAAAAACTGATTTTTTAAAGTTATGTTATGAAGAAACAATCCTTATTTAACAAAACATGAACAAATTGAACCAAAAAACCTTATTTCACTTAAAATTTGGGGAAAATAATCAGAATTATTGGTTTTTTTATTTCAATTGCCTCCCCTTTCACTACAAATGGACTTAATTGTAGGAGGTATAGATTTTCCCATATCACATAATGCGTTGAAAGTAGTGAGATACTAGGTTTATCGATTGCTTTAGCCTGATTTGAATGCATTCACTCACCTGGTATCAGATTACACATTATAAATCTATACACTGTATCATAAAATTATGTACAACATCTCGTATGTTGGACCATATGGCATTATGCCACTACTGTGATAATTTATACAATGATGCTTTAATGCATATGATTCTACATTGTGAAAAGAATACTGTTATTCATGATAAATTATGGTGTTTTTATTTACTATATTGGGTATTGATTTTATTGCGTACCTGCAAAATTTATCAGATTTCGATCTAGTTAATGCTTTATTAGGAAGCAAGTTAGACTATGACATGTCTAACGAATGCAACGAATATCTAAGATTAGCAAATTTAAATTTTCTGAATGAGATGCTTAAAAATATAATCCAATTTGCTAACAATTGATGTTTCAATATAATTGCTTGTGTGTGAAATAACTTTGTATTTAGTATACCTAGTATTCAAACTAATCTTGTTTATATGTGATTGTAACATATATAATATAAATATAAACTTTATTTATTTTACAACAATTATGAAACAAGCTATACAACTTATACATGTATTAATCACTCTTGTTGGCCCGGATGTTTGCGCGAGGGGGGTCTTATTGTGGGAGGAAAGCGGAGTACCCGTAACATATATTGTAACATATGATTGTTATTCTATTTGTGAATCTTCATTTGTGGAAGAAAAAAAGAGAATAATAATAGACAGATTTCTGATAAATGGGAATAACTCAAATTACATTGGAGTTACTAATTACCTCCCCTATACCATACTGTATTGTTTACACAACACGTTTACATAAGATCAGGTTGATATAGTCGATAATTACGCAACCAACTTAACCTTCTAGCGTTTACATTGATTCTAGCAGATGCTTGGGTCTTTGCCAGATTGCAAATTGCATGATCATCGGCGTATGTATGGTGAATTTCTTACCTACAATAGGTATCAAATTTTATATCCGTCAAAGCGGCCATGTTTTTACCAAGAACGATAATCAACGGACCGAGAGACCTTAAGACATTCATACGAAAAAAGTCATCAAATTGTTATATTGTTCAAGGATTTTCTGAGAAAAAAATCAAATTCATCAATCAGGTGACATTATATGATTATTAAAAGGTGCAGCGACTGGTCAAAACTCTGGCAACACATCCCTACACCAATATAGATACTTCTTCAATTTATAATAATACAGTAATATACATTTATGTTGTTAGTTATTATGCCTCCACCATGAAATGGGAGGGCATATAGTGTTACCCATGTCCGTCCTGTCGTGTCGCGTCCCGTCGTGTTATGTCCTATCCCATGGTAATGTAACCAGCTTATTTAAATAACTACTGATCCGATTGTCATCAAACTTCGCATACATAATAAGCTTGAAGAACTAATTTCATATGGGGGAAGGGGGCATTTATGTCTTACAGACATTTCTAGTTTCACATTAATCTGAAATGATTATTTTGTTCACTGCATTAAAACAATTAAAAATTTGTACTGCATAGAATGACCATGAGAGTGTTCTGGTATATATACTTTGTAGACAGCTATCCTAGATATTTCTGTTTTTATCCTCCACACGATATCTTTGTAGACAGCTATCCTAGATCTGTTTTTATCCTCCACACGATATCTTCGTAGACAGCTATCCTAGATCTGTTTTTATCCTCCACACGATATCTTCGTAGACAGCTATCCTAGATCTGTTTTTATCCTCCACACGATATCTTTGTAGACAGCTATCCTAGATCTGTTTTTATCCTCCACACGATATCTTTGTAGACAGCTATCCTAGATCTGTTTTTATCCTCCACACGATATCTTTGTAGACAGCTATCCAAGATCTGTTTTTATCCTCCACACGATATCTTTGTAGACAGCTATCCTAGATCTGTTTTTATCCTCCACACGATATCTTTGTAGACAGCTATCCTAGATCTGTTTTTACCCTCCACACGATATCTTTGTAGACAGCTATCCTAGATCTGTTTTTATCCTCCACACGATATCTTTGTAGACAGCTATCCTAGATCTGTTTTTATCCTCCACACGATATCTTTGTAGACAGCTATCCTAGATCTGTTTTTACCCTCCACACGATATCTTTGTAGACAGCTATCCTAGATCTGTTTTTACCCTCCACACGATATCTTTGTAGACAGCTATCCTAGATCTGTTTTTATCCTCCACACGATATCTTTGTAGACAGCTATCCTAGATCTGTTTTTATCCTCCACACGATATCTTTGTAGACAGCTATCCTAGATCTGTTTTTACCCTCCACACGATATCTTTGTAGACAGCTATCCTAGATCTGTTTTTATCCTCCACATGATATCTTTGTAGACAGCTATCCTAGATCTGTTTTTACCCTCCACACGATATCTTTGGAAGGCATGATCGTATTTTAATGAGACTTGGTTGACTTTAGTACAGTAAACGACCTGAACCCCTCCCTAAAGTTTGATTATCAGGGAATTCTGTGCATATTTAATGGGCGGAAGATCTTGATAACTATATCCTTGTTTCTTAATTACTATGAATTTTATGTGGTATATAGTAATCATCTGATTGCACCCATGTCATATTTAATTTTCGTGTATACAGTATAAGGATGTCTGGTTTTCAGGTTAGAGTTGTCTGTCCTGCTTAGACACGAAGAGCTCTTCGAGTCCGATGGATCCATGGAAGATTCTGGTGACTCTGGGAGTGCTGAGGCTGACCCATCATGGATAGAGTACGAACAGGTCTGCCAATGATTACAGTTTATTCTCCTCTAGTCTACGAACAGGTCTGCCAATGGTTACAGTTTATTCTCCTCTAGTCTACGAACAGGTCTGCTAATGGTTACAGTTTATTCTCCTCTAGTCTATGAACAGGTCTGCCAATGGTTACAGTTAATTCTCCTCTAGTCTACGAACAGGTCTGCCAATGGTTACAGTTTATTCTTCTCTAGTCTATGAACAGGTCTGCCAATGATTACAGTTTATTCTCCTCTAGTCTATGAACAGGTCTGCCAATGGTTACAGTTAATTCTCCTCTAGTCTACGAACAGGTCTGCCAATGATTACAGTTTATTCTTCTCTAGTCTATGAACAGGTCTGCCAATGGTTACAGTTAATTCTCCTCTAGTCTACGAACAGGTCTGCTAATGGTTACAGTTTATTCTCCTCTAGTCTATGAACAGGTCTGCCAATGGTTACAGTTAATTCTCCTCTAGTCTACGAACAGGTCTGCTAATGGTTACAGTTTATTCTCCTCTAGTCTATGAACAGGTCTGCCAATGGTTACAGTTAATTCTCCTCTAGTCTACGAACAGGTCTGCCAATGATTACAGTTTATTCTCCTCTAGTCTACGAACAGGTCTGCCAATGGTTACAGTTTATTCTCCTCTAGTCTACGAACAGGTCTGCCAATGGTTACAGTTAATTCTCCTCTAGTCTACGAACAGGTCTGCCAATGCATGTTACAGTTTATTCTCCTCTAGTCTACGAACAGGTCTGCCAATGATTACAGTTTATTCTTCTCTAGTCTATGAACAGGTCTGCCAATGGTTACAGTTTATTCTCCTCTAGTCTACGAACAGGTCTGCCAATGGTTACAGTTTATTCTCCTCTAGTCTACGAACAGGTCTGCCAATGGTTACAGTTTATTCTCCTCTAGTCTACGAACAGGTCTGCCAATGGTTACAGTTTATTCTCCTCTAGTCTATGAACAGGTCTGCCAATGGTTACAGTTTATTCTCCTCTAGTCTACGAACAGGTCTGCCAATGGTTACAGTTTATTCTCCTCTAGTCTACGAACAGGTCTGCCAATGGTTACAGTTTATTCTCCTCTAGTCTACGAACAGGTCTGCCAATGATTACAGTTTATTCTCCTCTAGTCTATGAACAGGTCTGCTAATGCATGTTACAGTTTATTCTTCTCTAGTCTATGAACAGGTCTGCCAATGGTTACAGTTTATTCTCCTCTAGTCTACGAACAGGTCTGCCAATGGTTACAGTTTATTCTTCTCTAGTCTACGAACAGGTCTGCCAATGGTTACAGTTTATTCTCCTCTAGTCTACGAACAGGTCTGCTAATGCATGTTACAGTTTATTCTCCTCTAGTCTACGAACAGGTCTGCCAATGGTTACAGTTTATTCTCCTCTAGTCTACGAACAGGTCTGCCAATGGTTACAGTTTATTCTCCTCTAGTCTACGAACAGGTCTGCCAATGGTTACAGTTTATTCTCCTCTAGTCTACGAACAGGTCTGCCAATGATTACAGTTTATTCTCCTCTAGTCTACGAACAGGTCTGCCAATGGTTACAGTTTATTCTCCTCTAGTCTACGAACAGGTCTGCCAATGGTTACAGTTTATTCTCCTCTAGTCTATGAACAGGTCTGCCAATGGTTACAGTTTATTCTCCTCTAGTCTACGAACAGGTCTGCCAATGGTTACAGTTTATTCTCCTCTAGTCTATGAACAGGTCTGCCAATGGTTACAGTTTATTCTCCTCTAGTCTACGAACAGGTCTGCCAATGGTTACAGTTTATTCTCCTCTAGTCTACGAACAGGTCTGCCAATGGTTACAGTTTATTCTCCTCTAGTCTACGAACAGGTCTGCCAATGTTACAGTTTATTCTCCTCTAGTCTATGAACAGGTCTGCCAATGGTTACAGTTTATTCTCCTCTAGTCTATGAACAGGTCTGCCAATGGTTACAGTTTATTCTCCTCTAGTCTATGAACAGGTCTGCTAATGCATGTTACAGTTTATTCTCCTCTAGTCTATGAACAGGTCTGCTAATGCATGTTACAGTTTATTCTCCTCTAGTCTACGAACAGGTCTGCCAATGGTTACAGTTTATTCTCCTCTAGTCTATGAACAGGTCTGCCAATGGTTACAGTTTATTCTCCTCTAGTCTACAAACAGGTCTGCCAATGGTTACAGTTTATTCTCCTCTAGTCTACGAACAGGTCTGCCAATGGTTACAGTTTATTCTTCTCTAGTCTATGAACAGGTCTGCCAATGGTTACAGTTTATTCTCCTCTAGTCTACGAACAGGTCTGCTAATGCATGTTACAGTTTATTCTCCTCTAGTCTACGAACAGGTCTGCCAATGGTTACAGTTTATTCTCCTCTAGTCTACGAACAGGTCTGCTAATGCATGTTACAGTTTATTCTCCTCTAGTCTACGAACAGGTCTGCCAATGGTTACAGTTTATTCTCCTCTAGTCTATGAACAGGTCTGCAAATGGTTACAGTTTATTCTCCTCTAGTCTACGAACAGGTCTGCCAATGGTTACAGTTTATTCTCCTCTAGTCTATGAACAGGTCTGCAAATGGTTACAGTTTATTCTCCTCTAGTCTACGAACAGGTCTGCTAATGCATGTTACAGTTTATTCTCCTCTAGTCTACGAACAGGTCTGCCAATGGTTACAGTTTATTCTCCTCTAGTCTATGAACAGGTCTGCAAATGGTTACAGTTTATTCTCCTCTAGTCTACGAACAGGTCTGCCAATGGTTACAGTTTATTCTCCTCTAGTCTATGAACAGGTCTGCCAATGGTTGCAGTTTATTCTCCTCTAGTCTACGAACAGGTCTGCCAATGGTTACAGTTTATTCTCCTCTAGTCTATGAACAGGTCTGCCAATGGTTACAGTTTATTCTCCTCTAGTCTATGAACAGGTCTGCCAATGGTTACAGTTTATTCTCCTCTAGTCTACGAACAGGTCTGCTAATGCATGTTACAGTTTATTCTCCTCTAGTCTACGAACAGGTCTGCCAATGGTTACAGTTTATTCTCCTCTAGTCTATGAACAGGTCTGCTAATGCATGTTACAGTTTATTCTCCTCTAGTCTACGAACAGGTCTGCCAATGGTTACAGTTTATTCTCCTCTAGTCTATGAACAGGTCTGCCAATGGTTACAGTTTATTCTCCTCTAGTCTACGAACAGGTCTGCCAATGGTTACAGTTTATTCTCCTCTAGTCTATGAACAGGTCTGCCAATGGTTACAGTTTATTCTCCTCTAGTCTATGAACAGGTCTGCCAATGGTTACAGTTTATTCTCCTCTAGTCTATGAACAGGTCTGCCAATGGTTACAGTTTATTCTCCTCTAGTCTACGAACAGGTCTGCCAATGGTTACAGTTTATTCTCCTCTAGTCTATGAACAGGTCTGCCAATGGTTACAGTTTATTCTCCTCTAGTCTACGAACAGGTCTGCCAATGGTTACAGTTTATTCTCCTCTAGTCTATGAACAGGTCTGCCAATGGTTACAGTTTATTCTCCTCTAGTCTATGAACAGGTCTGCCAATGGTTACAGTTTATTCTCCTCTAGTCTATGAACAGGTCTGCCAATGGTTACAGTTTATTCTCCTCTAGTCTATGAACAGGTCTGCCAATGGTTACAGTTTATTCTCCTCTAGTCTACGAACAGGTCTGCCAATGGTTACAGTTTATTCTCCTCTAGTCTATGAACAGGTCTGCTAATGCATGTTACAGTTTATTCTCCTCTAGTCTATGAACAGGTCTGCTAATGCATGTTACAGTTTATTCTCCTCTAGTCTACGAACAGGTCTGCCAATGGTTACAGTTTATTCTCCTCTAGTCTATGAACAGGTCTGCCAATGGTTACAGTTTATACTCCTCTAGTCTACGAACAGGTCTGCCAATGGTTACAGTTTATTCTCCTCTAGTCTATGAACAGGTCTGCCAATGGTTACAGTTTATTCTCCTCTAGTCTATGAACAGGTCTGCCAATGGTTACAGTTTATTCTCCTCTAGTCTATGAACAGGTCTGCCAATGGTTACAGTTTATTCTCCTCTAGTCTACGAACAGGTCTGCCAATGGTTACAGTTTATTCTCCTCTAGTCTAAATTTATTGTTAGTCAAGATTTTACTAGATATAAAGTAAGGAATGCTAGCATAAATTATTGATAAAAAACCATAGTAAGTACTTACGGCACTCTTTATAAACAAAAATATATTACATCATGATTCAAGATGGCCACCTGATAAAGGCTTCTGATTGGTCTGAATTCAAATATTTTCCAATTTCAATGAGATTTGGTATGTGTATATATTCTGGAAAATACGAAAGCAATGCGATGAGTATTCATTTTGTAAAATCTAAAATAGGAGACATTTCATGGCCTCTGATTGGTCAGAATCAAACTATTGTCCAAGTTCCATAAAATTTTGCAGAATTGCTTTCATATGGGGCGGGGGGTGGGGGG
This sequence comes from Mimachlamys varia, assembly GCA_947623455.1. Classification (NCBI taxonomy): domain Eukaryota; kingdom Metazoa; phylum Mollusca; class Bivalvia; order Pectinida; family Pectinidae; genus Mimachlamys; species Mimachlamys varia. Next base: position 44,266,799 of record OX392533.1, read on the forward strand.
GCATTTATGTCTCACAGACATTTCTAGTTTTAATTGTATATAACCCCACAAACTCTGAAATGTGTACTTTTTCTTTGAAATGTAAAGAATACTTTCTTTTCTTTTCAAGATGAACATTTTGAAACTAAAAAATCCAAAAGAGATTAGCCGATCTTTGCAAAACTATGTGAAGAATGCAACATATAAAACAAAGTATTTAAATTTGGTAAGTAATTTATTATCCTACATTATGTTACTTATATCTAAGTATAAATAAAAGTTAATTTTAGGAAATATTTTCAAAATTTTAATTTTCATTCTGTTTGGCTTTTCTCAATTTTAAAGGACAAATTTGTCATAACAGCAAAAATAAATTTAACACACTATACTGACCACATTATAAAATGATTAACTCTTTTAGAACAAACTAAACACTATTCTTTTTCATAAAGATATGATCTAGTTTTAAATCATTTATATAATACATTAGAACTAAATTACATATAGCTATATGTTTATGATAGAATTTGTACTATTGTAAAGAAACCTGGCAATATGCATATATACTATAGGCCTATCTCAAAAGTGTAGTTTTGGGAAGTGTTTTTGAAATAAATTTGTGCCATGTAGGTATGACGTCATAATGGGAATTATGTCATCCGATTGTCACATGGCGCCAAATCATACCAAAAACACTTCCAGGAAATCCATCTTGTATCCACCATTGTGGCCTATCAACATGATTAACAACACTTTTGGGAGAGTCCTATAGCATAGGTATTATGTATCCAGTGGTTAGAAAAAACATGAAATCTTTATAATAAAATTGAAAAAAAAACGTTGGTATCTAATTCACTGTCCCATTTCATATAAACAGAAATCTTACATCAACCAGTCGTCCCTGTCAATTCAGGAGAAGTTCTCCTTACAAAGGACCTATATTATCTTCCGAACTCTAGGACTGCGACACATGGCAGTTGTTGACACATCTAACAAAGTACTGGGGATCATCACGAGGAAGGACCTTATGGGTTTCAACATTGTGGAAAAAGTCTCGGCATTCCACGATGCAAGGTTAGAAATGCAGAGTATGGCCGCGGCACACCAGAATTCTGTGGCATGATAACTTTGTTTTTAATAACTGTATGTGATAAAGTATTGGACAATATCTGTAACGAAAGTATCAAACATGGTTCAAATCTCATCAAACAGTAAAGTACCTGTTTTGGTGGAGTATTTTAAGTGAGATTATGAATATTCATTAGCAGGAACTGTTTTATGCACTATTTTATAATGGAAAATATAACTTTTCAAGTGCTATGCCATATAAAACAATATTAGGAATTAAAAGTGTTAAAAGCTGTTACTGCAGTATGTGCTTATGAAATTCACAAATATTAATACTAATATTATGCTATTTTTTAGTTATGCACATTATAAAGAATGAATTTGATATAAATATTATGTTGTAGATTTATGATTGATATTTTTTTTTGTTAGGTCTATTTTAAGATATCCAATAACACAAATCTATTTCAATATCAATTTACTTATGGATATTTTATAAGATTAAATATACAACATGCAAAACAGCTTTTTGCAATAATAATAAAAGCATTGCCAGAGTTTTAATGACAAGTCTTTCTCAGGGGAAAAGTCTTCTTTAACTCATCCACCATAAAGACACATTTAAACTCTCCCAAATCAAAGGTTGGAACTGAGAAACTTCAGGGGCAAAATGAGTTAAAACTTTAAAGAGTTTGTGTGATGTGTGACTTATTTGCATGGTATGGAAGGGAGATAATTCTGCTAACCTAAATGGAACAGAACAAGAAAGTATCAGAGAGGTTCATTGGTTTTGAAATATTTTTAAAACGTTAAGCGAATCCATATGAATTTTCTCTACCAAATGGATTAGGGAAATGATCTGTACATCTATACCTTAAATCTGAGTTGTAGGATTCAATTCTACAAGGCTTACAAATGACAAATCGTGTTCTAAAGAAATCCTTTCACATTTAAAATAACTGTATATAATAGACAATCAAATGATGGATTTTACTTGGAAAGAAAAGAATCCAGATGGATTGAGATAAGATTTGTTTTCAATATCTAAAATAATTGTCTCAAAATCTTTGACTTAATACTACAATATGAAGGGCCAAAATGCTTGTCAGACAGTCCAAATCTAAAATTGGGATGAACATAATCTCATCTTTGAAGTGACAAAATCAGCAAGGGTCTGTGTTATATGAACATGATATGATGTAAGTTGCAAATGGACAAAACAACTTGACTTGATGTTATTGATGGTGCTTTGTCCTAGCTGAATATTACAAGGGTAAAATCTTGGTCAAAAACAAATAATACTCACATCTGTATGTACACAACTGTGGTATGTCATAAAGAAAAAGTTCAGTATGCATGCAAAGGATCCCTTGTTAGCTCACCTGGCCCGAAGGGCTAAGTGAGCTTATGTGATGGTGCATCGTCCGTCCTGCGTCCATCAACTTTTTCCTTTAAACGACTTCTTCTGAAATACCGAAAGGCCTAGTAACATGAAATTTGGCTGGTAGCTTTCTTGGAAGGAACTGAACAAAGTTTGCCAAAAAAAAAATCACTTTGACCTACTTTCAAGGTCACAGGGGTCAAAAATTTTGAAACCTTCAAACAACTTCTTTTGAAATACCATCAGGCATAGAGACCTCATATTTGACAGAAAGCTTCCCTTGATGAAGCTGAATAAAGTTTGCGAAAACAAACTACCTTCACCCATATTCTAGGTCGTAGGGGTCAAATCTATTATTACCTTTAAACAACTTCTTCTGATAAACCAAAACCTCTAAAAGTATGATGTTTGGCTGAAAGGTTCCTTGGATGAAGCCCGGCAAAATTTGCAGAAGAAATGACCTTGACCCATATTCAAAGTCAAAAGGGGTCAAATCTGTTAAAACCTTCAAACAACTTCTTCTGAAATACCAAAATACCTAGAAGCATGATATGTGGCTGAAAGGTTCCTTGGATGAAGCCCGACGAAGTTAACAAAAAAGAAATGACCTTGACCTATATTCAAGGTCATAAGGGTCAAATCTGTTAAAACCTTCAAATGACTTTTTCTAAAATACTAAACGGCTTAGAAGCATGATATTTGGCTGAAAGTTTCCTTGGATGAAGCCTGACGAAGTGTGCAAAAAGAAATGACCTTGACCTATATTCAAGGTCAAATCGGTTAAAACATTCAAACGACTTCTTGTGAAATACCAAGAGCCCTAGAAACATGATATTTGGCTGAAAGGTTCCTTGGATGAAGCCCGACAAAATTTGAGAAAAGAAATGACCTTCATGTATTTTCAAGGTCACAAGGGTCAAATCTATTTAAACCTTCAAACGACTTCTTCTGAAATACCAAGAGCCCTAGAAGCATGATATTTGGCTGGTAGCTTCCTTGGATAAAGCCAGACAAAGTTTGAGAAAAGAAATGACCTTGACTTATATTCAAGGTCAAAGGGGTCAATTCTGTTAAAACCTTTAAACAACTTCTTCTTATAAACCCAAATGATATTTGGCTGGTAGCATCCTTGGATGAAGCCAAACAAATTTGCAGATGAAAATGACGTTGTCTTACAAGGTCACAGGGGTAAAATATGTTTAATCTTAACATGTTCTTCTGAATGTGTTACAGTAAAAGATTTTAGGCGACTTCAGGGTTACACTATAATATAAGTCAGAGATTGACACCAGGTGAGCAATGCAGGCCCATTGGGCCTCTTGTTTTTGTTGAAGTTTTCCATTTTAATTTTTTTTTCAATGATGTGTTTTTACAGGTGTAGACCACAGGTTCGTTCAAGGCCAATAAATTAATGTACGTATGTATAACATTACGTACCTTGTGTGGTCCTTAAACCTGGTTCTAAGGTCGGAGGGCTGAAGGGGTCGAGAGGCCAATACATTTTCTATAAAAAAAAAACAACATGGAAATAAAACTACCTTCAACATTTTCCATCTCTGAAATAAGTAAAGTTAAATATTACGCATGATCAGAATTTTAAAAGATTAAAATAAAGTGTGTGTCTATCCTAAGAGAAGAAACGCACTGTAGAATATAGTTATCTTTTGGCTGACCTTTCAGACAAAATTCACCAACTCTCAGAAAATAGGGATAATAAGCCCTTTCATTGGCTTTAACATGCACATTTTAGGGTCGAAATGTGGTGTCTTCCCCTAAAAGAGCAAAGTATATATATATTAATTGGATCTATTAAATATCATGTTGGTGTGCCAAAATTATTGATATATTCTAAGTATCTACCATTTCTTTTCTTTTTTAATTTATTGCACGAAAAAAAAAGAGGAAAAGTAAGTGCATTAACTGTCGTCTTGCACACAACTTTTGTATTTGCTAAACTCCTTTTAAAATAATACATTCTATCACAAAAACAGAAACTGGATATGGTCTTTAGAGAACAGAGTTGTCACTGTAGTATCATGTCAGGCTACAAGGATGGATGGGTCTGGGACAATCCCCTACTGCACTTCATGAATTCTATTTTGTTAATATGTGTGAAAGCTTTGCTGTGATACTAAACTTGTGTGATGTCCTTATTATTGACTAGTTTTATCAAGTGCTTTTCATACCATTTGCCATAATAAATCTTGTAGGATTTAAAAGGATTTTCTGTACTAGAAATATGAAAATAACAAGTTTCATGAAATTCTAATCCATATTTCTGTTCCTTTTTGCTGGAAAGAAATGTTTTTGAAATTTTTAAATAATTTGTGTACAGCAAATAAATATTTGGAATAGAACAATTATTATTGACCGGTAGGTGTTGGTGCCATTGCTAGAAATATTTACCTTAGATTTATAGATACATATACTTGTATGTTGTGTAGATTCTTGCCAGATTAGAATCAAATCAAAACTCATGCTATTAAATCATAAATCATGATATGTATAGATTGTAATTTCCAAATGATCAACTCAGCTTATTTATTTTTTTATTTATTTATTTCCGAATCTACAGACACTGGTGTCCACTTACAGAATGGCTAATAAATACAACATGTGTATAAAACATCACAGTCAGTTATACATGTAACACCGCCTTGTACATACAGTCAGTTATACATGTAACACCGCCTTGTACGTACAGTCAGTTATACATGTAACACCGCCTTGTACATACAGTCAGTTATACATGTAACACCGCCTTGTACGTACAGTCAGTTATACATGTAACACCGCCTTGTACGTACAGTCAGTTATACATGTAACACCGCCTTGTACGTACAGTCAGTTATACATGTAACACCGCCTTGTACCTACAGTCAGTTATACATGTAACACCGCCTTGTACGTACAGTCAGTTATACATGTAACACCGCCTTGTACGTACAGTCAGTTATACATGTAACACCGCCTTGTACATACAGTCAGTTATACATGTAACACCGCCTTGTACGTACAGTCAGTTATACATGTAACACCGCCTTGTACGTACAGTCAGTTATACATGTAACACCGCCTTGTACGTATAGTCAGTTATACATGTAACACCGCCTTGTACGTACAGTCAGTTATACATGTAACACCGCCTTGTACGTATAGTCAGTTATACATGTAACACCGCCTTGTACGTACAGTCACTTATACATGTAACACCGCCTTGTACATTCAGTCAGTTATACATGTAACACCGCCTTATATGTACAAAAAATTGAGCTTCTGTTGTCTCAGATTATGAACAATTGACGATGGCATGTTTCTATCTTCCAAATCAATGATTGGACTAGTTCATTATAAAACATCGGGGGGGAGGGGGGTAAATTAGTAAAATCTCAAGACATGTAACTGACTAATTCACCCTTGAAATTATACAATGAACTGATCCAACAGTTTCATTAAATCAAATGAGTTTTGGGTCCCTAACAAGCTTCTCCTACTACCAGTATATCCCAACTATACCTTACAACACTCTGACCCAAGCTTATCCTACTACCAGTATATCCCAACTATACCTTACAACACTCTGACCCAAACTTCTCCTACTACCAGGCTATCCCAACTATACCTTACAACACTCTGACCCAAGCTTCTCCTACTACCAGGATATCCCAACTATACCTTACAACACTCTGACCCAAGCTTCTCCTACTACCAGGATATCCCAACTATACCTTACAACACTCTGACCCAAGCTTATCCTACTACCAGGATATCCCAACTATACCTTACAACACTCTGACCCAAGCTTCTCCTACTACCAGGATATCCCAACTATACCTTACAACACTCTGACCCAAGCTTATCCTACTACCAGGATATCCCAACTATACCTTACAATACTCTGACCCAAACTTATCCTACTACCAGGATATCCCAACTATACCTTACAACACTCTGACCCAAGCTTATCCTACTACCAGGATATCCCAACTATACCTTACAACACTGGCTTCAAGCTTCTCTTGCTACGAGGATATCCCAACTATACCTTACAATACTCTGATCCAAGCTTATCCTACTACCAGGATATCCCAACTATACCTTACAACACTCTGACCCAAGCTTATCCTACTACCAGGATATCCCAACTATACCTTACAACACTCTGACCCAAGCTTATCCTACTACCAGGATATCCCAACTATACCTTACAACACTGGCTTCAAGCTGCTCTTGCTACCAGGATATCCCAACTATACCTTACAACACTCTGACCCAAGCTTCTCCTACTACCAGGATATCCCAACTATACCTTACAACACTCTGACCCAAGCTTCTCCTACTACCAGGATATCCCAGCTATACCTTACAACACTCTGACCCAAGCTTATCCTCCTACCAGGATATCCCAACTATACCTTACAACACTCTGACCCAAGCTTCTCCTACTACCAGGATATCCCAACTATACCTTACAACACTCTGACCCAAGCTTCTCTTGCTACCAGGCTATCCCAACTATACCTTACAACACTCTGACCCAAACTTCTCCTACTACCAGAATATCCCAACTATACCTTACAACACTGGCTTTAAGCTTCTCTTGCTACCAGGATATCCCAACGATACCTTACAACACTCTGACCCAAGCTTCTCCTACTACCAGGATATCCCAACTATACCTTACAACACTGGCTTTAAGCTTCTCTTGCTACCAGGATATCCCAACTATACCTTACAATACTCTGACCCAAGCTTCTCTTGCTACCAGGATATCCCAACTATACCTTACAACACTCTGACCCAAGCTTCTCCTACTACCAGGATATCCCAACTATACCTTACAACACTGGCTTTAAGCTTCTCTTGCTACCAGGATATCCCAACTATACCTTACAATACTCTGACCCAAGCTTCTCTTGCTACCAGGATATCCCAACTATACCTTACAACACTCTGACCCAAGCTTCTCTTTCTACCAGGATATCCCAACTATACCTTACAACACTGGCTTCAAGCTTCTCTTGCTACCAGGATATCCCAACTATACCTTACAACACTGGCTTCAAGCTTCTCTTGCTACCAGGATATCCCAACTATACCTTACAACACTGGCTTCAAGCTTCTCTTGCTACCAGGATATCCCAACTATACCTTACAACACTCTGACCCAAACTTCTCCTACTACCAGGCTATCCCAACTATACCTTACAACACTCTGACCCAAGCTTATCCTGCTACCAGGATATCCCAACTATACCTTACAACACTCTGACCCAAGCTTATCCTACTACCAGGATATCCCAACTATACCTTACAACACTCTGACCCAAGCTTATCCTACTACCAGGATATCCCAACTATACCTTACAATACTCTGACCCAAGCTTATCCTACTACCAGGATATCCCAACTATACCTTACAACACTCTGACCCAAGCTTATCCTGCTACCAGGATATCCCAACTATACCTTACAATACTCTGACCCAAGCTTATCCTACTACCAGGATATCCCAACTATACCTTACAATACTCTGACCCAAGCTTATCCTACTACCAGGATATCCCAACTATACCTTACAACACTCTGACCCAAGCTTATCCTGCTACCAGGATATCCCAACTATACCTTACAACACTCTGACCCAAGCTTATCCTACTACCAGGATATCCCAACTATACCTTACAACACTCTGACCCAAGCTTATCCTACTACCAGGATATCTCAACTATACCTTACAATACTCTGACCCAAGCTTATCCTACTACCAGGATATCCCAACTATACCTTACAACACTCTGACCCAAGCTTATCCTGCTACCAGGATATCCCAACTATACCTTACAACACTCTGACCCAAACTTCTCCTACTACCAGTATATCCCAACTATACCTTACAACACTCTGACCCACGCTTCTCTTGCTACGAGGATGTCCCAACTATACCTTACAATACTCTGACCCATTCTTAAAAGACACTTTCTACAGTTTCTAAATATGGCTAAAAACAGCTACTATTTCTTTATTTAAAGAATAACTTTTATTATGTTTTTATATCTGATACTTATAAATCTAAAATTGGGTAAAAAATAATCTAATATTTTATGTGTTAAGAATATATTTTTAATGTGTATCAATATTTGGTAATGATCCACACTTCTGCCTAATGTAGCTGTTTTTTCGATTTGGCATTTTTATTAGGAAATTCTACGAGAGCGTGCTTTGAAATTTCCATTTTGTTGCAAGTTATGTTTGACAGGGAACAAAATGAATTATATTTGTGTGTGATCTTGTGCTAGAAAATAAATCCAGTCTCTAGGCTCTAGCTAATAATTTTGTCAGCTGGAGAGTCAAACTTGCGTCCAATGGACCTAACGACAAGTCCATTGTGAACATTGGTAATTTATCTCAATTTCAGACAAGGCTTAACAATGTTTGTAAAGTGTGTTCTTGTTTTAACATCAGATGAAATACACTGTAAAATAGTTATAAAATATAGTGTCCAGCTACAATTAAAAATTGTTTTTTAACAAGGCACATTATATTTCATTTTACATCTTTGATGAGCATGTTTTTGTTACCTAATTATTAGGTACAATATCATAGGTGTCAACCTCTAAAACCTCCAATAAAGGAGATATCCCTCTTTCCATATTTCCAATGAAGGAGAAAGTGTGTGAAATGTGACTGAAACTGCATTGCTCAATTTGTCTTTCCCATTTTATGTATCAAAATAACTTCACAAAGTATTCATTTGATCCAAATACACCTAATATGGTCATTACACATATATCCTGCAGTAACTATGAACTCATTTGACCACAAGATGTAGATTTTGAGTTATTGTGGGTTTGGACTTAAATGAGGGAGATGTTGAGGGTGATTGGTACATTTCGGTCAAAATGAGGGAGTCTCCCTCGTAATGAGGGAGGGTTGACAGGTATGCAATATAATTGTTTTTGTTGTAATTTAAAACTAAAACTGACTGTCAAAAGTGTATCTGTTTTAGGGCACTCTTAGTTCAAATAACCAAACTATGGAGGATGATTACATTGTGCCAGTTCTACTGTAATGACTTGTTTATTACCAATTAATGAAAATGTGCCAAAGCTTATGTCTCCAAACAGAACTATAATCTTCCATTATTGATCATGTTGTAAGAGAGAAGTTTTAAATGTTTATTTTGTGTATGTTTTTATGTAGTAAGTGTGATATATATGGCTTTGCTGTGAAGTTTTAATTTTCAATATTTATTTAGTTTTAAGTTTAATGAGTGTTCCATAAACATATAAATACCAAAAGTAGAAACTTGGAAGAAAATCATGTAAGTATTAGCTCACCTCAGGCCCGAAGGGGGAAAAAGAACAGAATTTGCATAAATGGTGACTCTGACCCTCAAGGGGCCAGAGGGGTGGGGCGAAATAGGGGAAATAGAGGTAATTCCTTTAAATTGCTACTAATTATAAAGTTATTACCTGGTAATGAATTTTGATCAAATTTGGTCAGAAACATCCTTTGGGGAAGGGGAACAGATTTTGCATAAATGGCGACTCTGACTCCCAAGGGGCCAGAGGGTTGGGGCCTAATAGGGGAAATAGGTAGTTCCTTTAAATCGCTATATGTCATAAAGTTATCAATGGATTTAACCAAACATGGTCAGAAACATCCTTGGGGGAAGGGGAACAGATTTTGCATAAATGATGACTGCCTGACCTTCAAAGAGACAGAGGAGTTGGTCCCAATAGGGAGAAATAGAGGTAATTCCTTTAAATCTCATCATGTCATAAAGTTATCAGTGGATTTTAACTAAATATAGTCGGAAATATCCTTGGGGGAAGGTGAATAGATTTTGCATAAATGGTGACTCTAACCCTCAAGGGTCCAGAGGGCCGGGGCCAAATAGGTAAAATAGAGGTAATTCCTTTAAATCGCTACTTAAGTCATTAAGTTATCAATGGATTTTGACCAAATATGGTCAGAAACATCTTTTAGGAAGGAAAACATATTTTGCTTAAATGGTGTTTTTGACCCCAAAGGGGCCAGAGATGTGGGGCCAATAGGGGAAATAGAAGCTATTCCTTTGAATTGCTTCTAGTCATAAAGTTATCAATGGAGTTTGACCAAATATGGTCAGCAACAGATTTTGCATAATTGGTGACTCGGACACCAAAGGGGCCAGAGATACAGGGTTCAATAGGGGAAATAGAGGTAATTCCTTTAAATCTCTACTTGTCATTAAGTTTTGATTGGTCACTTTGACCAGATTTTGTCAGAAACCTGCTTTGATAAAGGGAACATATTTTACATAAAAGATGATGATGACCCCTGAGGGGCCAGAGGGGCGTGGCTCAAAAGGGGAAATAGAGGTAAAGCCTTTTAAGTCACTAACGTACTCCTAAAGTTAAAATAGATTTTGACCAAGGTACTGAATGGACCTTTTTGGGAAATACTTAACCATGATTACAAACATGCCAATGAATTCAGGTGAGCGATACAGGCCCTCTGGGCCTCTTGTTCCTTTAAACGACTATGTGATGGTGCAGCGTCCGTCTTCCGTCAACTTTTCCCTTTAAACGACGTCTTCTAAAATACTGAAAGGCCTAGTAACATGAATTTGGCTGGTAGCTTTCCTGGAAGGAGCTGAACAAAGTTTGCGAAAAAAAAAATCACTTTGACCTACTTTCAAGGTCACAGGGGTCAAAAATGTCGAAACCTTTAAACAACTTCTTCTGATATATTGTCAGGCATAGAGACCTCATATTTGACTGGTAGCTTCCATGGATGAAGCTGAATAAAGTTTGCGAAAAGAAATGACCTTGACCTATATTCAAGGTCACAGGATTCAAATCTGTTAAAACTTTTGAGCCACTTCTTCTGATAAACCCAAAGGCCTAGAGACATGATATTTTGCTGGTAGCTTCCTTGGATGAAGCCAAACAAAATTTGCAAATGAAAATGACATTGTCTTACAAGGTCAAAGGGGGTAAAATATGTTTAAATCTTAACATGTTTTTCTAAATGCCTTACAATACAAGATTTTAGGCAATTTTAGGGTTTCACTATAATATAAGTCAGAGATTGATACCAGGTTTCTGTGATGCAAGCCCATTGGGCGTTTTGTTAAATTAGCAGTGTAATATTGTTTGAGCATTAATTCCACCTTCAATTAAAATTTACATATTTCATTTAAATATTCAAGATGGAGGTGGTATAAGTAAATTTCATTGGTATCTGTTGAAATTTGATTTGATTACAAAAGATATGACAAAGTGACTTTTTGAGTTGGACTGAATAGAGGTGAAAGCCAACCCCCCTTAAGTGTATAAGTCGTTAGATCTTTCTGTGTCAAACATACTATTATGGGACCAAATTAGTGAACTGCTTGCTTTTATTTGATAAATTCTTTGACTTGGTTTAATGTTATTGTAGGTTTCACTATGATGTATATGACTATAGGGTTCACTATGATGTGTATTACTATAGGGTTCGCTATGATGTGTATTACTATAGGGTTCACTATGATGTATATTACTGTAGGGTTCACTATGATGTGTATTACTGTAGGGTTCGCTATGATGTGTATTACTGTAGGGTTCGCTATGATGTGTATTACTGTAGGGTTCGCTATGATGTGTATTACTGTAGGGTTCGCTATGATGTGTATTACTGTAGGGTTCGCTATGATGTGTATTACTGTAGGGTTCGCTATGATGTGTATTACTGTAGGGTTCGCTATGATGTGTATAACTGTAGGGTTCGCTATGATGTGTATTACTGTAGGGTTCGCTATGATGTGTATTACTGTAGGGTTCGCTATGATGTGTATTACTATAGGGTTCACTATGATGTGTATTACTATAGGGTTCACTATGATGTGTATTACTGTAGGGTTCGCTATGGTGTGTATTAATGTAGGGTTCGCTATGATGTGTATTACTGTAGGGTTCGCTATGGTGTGTATTACTATAGGGTTCACTATGATGTGTATTATTGTAGGGTTCACTATGATGTGTATTACTATAGGGTTCACTATGATGTGTATTACTGTAGGGTTCACTATGATGTGTATTACTATAGGGTTCACTATGATGTGTATTACTGTAGGGTTCGCTATGGTGTGTATTACTATAGGGTTCACTGTAATGTGTATTACTGTAGGGTTCGCTATGATGTTTATTACTGTAGGGTTCGCTATGATGTGTATTACTATAGGGTTCGCTATGATGTGTATTACTATAGGGTTCACTATGATGTGTATTACTATAGGGTTCGCTATGATGTGTATTACTATAGGGTTCACTATGATGTGTATTACTATAGGGTTCGCTATGATGTGTATTACTATAGGGTTCACTATGGTGTGTATTACTGTAGAGTTCACTGTAATGTGTATTACTGTAGGGTTCGCTATGATGTGTATTACTGTAGGGTTCACTATGATGTGTATTATTGTAGGGTTCACTATGATGTGTATTACTGTAGGGTTCACTATGATGTGTATTATTGTAGGGTTCACTATGATGTGTATTACTGTAGGGTTCGCTATGATGTGTATTACTATAGGGTTCACTATGATGTATATTACTATAGGGTTCGCTATGATGTGTATTACTATAGGGTTCACTATGATGTGTTTTACTGTAGGGTTCGCTATGATGTGTATTACTATAGGGTTCGCTATGATGGGTATTACTGTAGGGTTCGCTATGTTGTGTATAACTGTAGGGTTCGCTATGATGTGTATTACTGTAGGGTTCGCTATGATGTGTATTACTGTAGGGTTCGCTATGTTGTGTATAACTGTAGGGTTCACTATGATGTGTATTACTATAGGGTTCACTATGATGTGTATTACTGTAGGGTTCGCTATGATGTGTATTACTATAGGGTTCGCTATGAAGTGTATTTCTGTAGTGTTACTTTGATGTGTATTACTATAGGGTTCACTATGATGTGTATTACTGTAGGGTTCACTATGATGTGTATTACTGTAGGGTTCGCTATGATGTGTATTACTGTAGGGTTCACTATGATGTGTATTACTGTAGGGTTCACTATGATGTGTATTACTGTAGGGTTCACTATGATGTGTATTACTGTAGGGTTCACTATGATGTGTATGACTGTAGGGTTCACTATGATGTGTCTTACTGTAGGGTTCACTATGATGTGTATGACTATAGGGTTCACTATGATGTGTATTACTGTAGGGTTCACTATGATGTGTATTACTATAGGGTTCACTATGATGTGTATTACTGTAGGGTTCGCTATGATGTGTATTACTATAGGGTTCGCTATGATGTGTATTTCTGTAGGGTTCACTATGATGTTTATTACTGTAGGGTTCGCTATGATGTGTATTACTGTAGGGTTCGCTATGATGTGTATTACTGTAGGGTTCACTATGATGTGTATTACTATAGGGTTCACTATGATGTGTATTACTATAGGGTTCGCTATGATGTGTATTTCTGTAGGGTTCACTATGATGTGTATTACTATAGGGTTCGCTATGATGTGTATTACTATAGGGTTCGCTATGATGTGTATTACTGTAGGGTTCACTATGATGTGTATTACTGTAGGGTTCGCTATGATGTGTATTACTGTAGGGTTCACTATGATGTGTATGACTATAGGGTTCACTTTGATGTGTATTACTAAAGGGTTTGCTATAATGTGTATTTACTATAGAGTTCGCTATGATGTGTATTACTGTGGGGTTCAATTTGATGTGTATTACTATAGGGTTCGCTATGATGTGTATTACTTTATGTTTCCCTATGATGTGTATTACTATAGGGTTCGCTATGATGTGTATTACTGTAGGGTTCACTATGATGTTTATTACTGTAGGGTTAGCAATGGTGTGTTTTACTATAAGGTTCACTATGATGTGTATTATTTTGCTTGGGTCTTTTTCATTGTTTTGCCAAAAACAATAGGTTCCACAATGTTAGATTTAACCATTTCCAGAAATTCAATAACTGGTTTTAAAATTCTAGGAGTACAGACCTTGGGATGCGCACGTAGATTGAATATTGACTGTCAGTGATGTTTTTGTCTACAGTCATTATTTTAAACCAAAGAAAAATCTTCTTTCATACAAAGAAAATATTTCTATAAGAAAAAAATATGAAGTGTACTCTTTTTAGCTCACCTGGCCCGAAGGGTGGTTGAGCTTCTGTCATCCGTCTGTCAACTTTTCCTATAAATCCCTACTAGTCCTGAACCACTCAAAGAATTTAACCAAATTTGGCCAGAAACATCCTTGGGTGAAGGGGATTCAATTTTGTATAAATGGTTGGTCTGAACCCCCTGGGGCTTGAGGGGCGGGGCCCAATAGGGAAAATATAGGAAATTATTTAAAATCTTTCTTCTTCTGTAGGAATGACAGGATATTGTCCAAATTTGGTCTGAAGTAATCTTTGTAAAGCAGATTCAATTTGTATAAACAGTTGGTCTGACCCCCTTACTAGTCATAAAGTACCGAATAGATTTTAATCAAATTTGGTCATAAACATTCTTTGAGGGAAGGGAATAGATTTTGTACAAATAGCGACTCTAACCCCTCGGGGGCCGAAGGGGCGGGGCCCAATAGGGGAATTAGAGGAAAAGCCTTTTAAATCCCTACCTCTCATAAAGCATAGAATAGATTTGAACCAAATTTGGTCAGAAACATCCTTTGGATGTGGGAAAATGATTTAGTATAAATGGGGACTCTGACCCCCCAGGGGCAGGTGGGGCGAGGCCCAATAGGGGAAATACAGGAAAATTAAGCCTTTTTAATCGCAGCTGTTTAAATGATTGAGATCCCCACCCGAAAGCTATATATACAATTGCTGGGTATTAAGAGACGATCACAATCCTGATATAGATTTGATCCCAGGATCTCCCGTGCCCTTGTAGACTTCCTAACCAAATACTATACAATTGTTGGGTATAAAGAGACAAATGTTATCATGATATTAGCATTGATGTCAGGGTCTGGTCACAGCCCTTAGGGACCCAGTTTCTCAGTTGAACTCGAAAACAGTTGAGAAACTCGCCCATTAACCTAGGCTCGTTTTAGAAAATATTTTACCATCATGATTACCTAGATACTAATGTATGCAAGTGAGCAATACAGGCCCTCTGGGCCTCTTGTTTATATGGTAAAACCTTTGTTATTATGTATCTTACAGATTTGATGAATAATCTGTTCTGATAATTCTTCAATAAGCAAGGTTTGCAAGATTTAAAAGATTAGAATTAACAAATAAAAAGATAACAGGTATATGATTAAGGTTAGATTATATCTTAATATATCTCTCCTTGCAATGATTCATGAAAATGTAAATCCAGTGAAAGTTTACTTCCTATTCATGCAAAAAAATTACCATCCATTGAAGAGAAGGGGGTCATTTGCAGATGTATATAACATTCGATGGAATATGGCATTTAAACAATTCATAAATCTTTAAAAAAAAAAAAAAAAAACATACAATGGCATTAGAAATAATGTCACAATTCATTCATTTTGTCACTTGAATTTGTATCTTTAAAAAAGCTTGATTTCATCATTTGTATAAGTAATGCTGTATTTAAACCATTGTATGATGCCATTATCCATGTTACATACAAAGACTTTTTGTAAATATAATTACTCTTGAATGCAGTATTACAGAGTTGAATGCATTTGTATATGGTAATGTAGGTTCCGGTAGTGGTGGTTAAGTATATATGCAAAACTCCTGACATTCTAACAACAGTTGTTGCAACCAAACTCAACTTGCCCGCATAAATATAACACTGAAAGTTTATTGGAATTCGTCAAAGAGAAAGAACTCTTAGGAAAATCTTACACAAGTTAGACTGGAGTTCGACAAGGCTCCGCGTTGGGTCATGCCATAAATAATTAAAATTCTCAACTTAAATCAATACTTGACCTGCATTGTATCATGATGAATCAACATACCAAATTCCATTTCAATTTCATATTCATTCTATTTAATTGATGAGTAAATGTGTGGAAAAATGGTTTGAATCCTTCGATTGACATTTGAATCACTGGAAGGGGTGACTCACCATATCATTTTAGCTCACCTGCCCAAAGGGCAAGTGAGCTTATGCCATGGTGCAGCGTTCGTTTTTCGTCGTCCTACCGTCAACTTTTCCTAAAAATCCCTATAAGCTACTAGTCCTGTTACAAACCACACATCAGAACTTGACCAAATTTGGCCAGAAACATCTTTGGGTGAAGGGGATTCAATTTTGTATAAATGGTTGGTCTGACCCCCCCTGGGGCCTGAGGGGCTGGGCCCTATATATATGTGTATGGTTGTAAACGTGTTACCCAGCCCAAAATACAACTATTTAAAAAAAGGTTTTGCAAAAAATCCCTCAAGAAATGGCCGAGATGTGACCATTATGGTTTCTCGCCCAACATTTGGGGCATGCTGGGAAAACATCTACAAGGATTTCGAGTGAGAACCCAAATTCATTTGAAGGATAGAACCTACCTTACGGTATAAAAATGGGTTTCCCCTATACATATAAATGCATACAACTCTGTGGTCCAGCCCAGTAGTATAACAGTCAATGTATATTGTAGATTGATTTTGCTGTGTGTACACTTATTTTTTACAAACTGACATTTCTTCATATTTCATTGAATGTGTATATTTTCTTAAAGGGGCGTCCCGCGAAAGCCTAAATGCCTGCTCTTGAATATACATGGCGTCTGCACTACTTATTATATTTTCCTGCTATCCCAATATTCAAAGTCCGCTTAAAATGTCTATATTGACCATTTGCAAAATCGCAATTTTCGGGAAAGCCCCGATAAAAATAGCAGGGATGACGCAACGTGACAGGTTTGCCGCAAGTTGGCTGTTGGTTTGATGGAAGAGAGGCCGTAAGGGAGGGAGCGCGTATAATGTATACGCCTGATGAAACAGAGACAAAATCCGTGTTTGAACTTATTTAATCACATTTACATTAAAAACAGACATCAATTGCACACATACCAATATTCAAATGAAGAATAAATGTCGGCATATTGGCACCATTTTTCGACACCAGGAATTATCTATATTACATATATTTACCGAGACCGGTACACATGGGTACAGAATACAGACATATGGTACAAACCTTAATTTATGTAAAAAGTAATATTCACGAATCCAACTTTTCAGATGATTTCATAAAAGGTAGTACAGGGACGTATATGTGAGATACGTCCCTGGCATGTAGTATGCATTGAAAAGTACAAGAATAAAATGACATCAAATGTTTGCGATTTTTTTTTCAACTCAATGTCTTGGGGATTTTTTTTCAGACTATCCATATATATACAATGTACATTCATATTCATTTAAAATCTATCCAACTTTCAGCGTCTTCATACGTTAACACCTATCCCAGAATGCGAATATTAAAGTCCATACACTCATATAACACACCACACACCAAACATGCCTACATGCATGCTGTATCAGATTTGGAACTGTTGAAATACATATAACTACCAGGTATGATTATGTTATGATAATTACGCTTTCTTTTTACATATTTTTTTATCGTTTTTAAAAGGGACTTATTTTTTTTTTTCGTTATGTATATATTTTCGTATCAAATTCAATACCGGGGTCGCAACCCAATGATATTTGTACCTTCACTAATTTATAGATTAGGTATGAATATCACTTTTTTTACGCGTGAAGACATGTGTTTTATTCCTTTTGTCTAAATTGAAGTCCTGTGTACTTCGGTCGCACGTCCCGTTTTACAAGGTAATCAAACGACTTTTTCTGTTACGGTATATATTGTATGTGAAAAGGTCTTTCTATCCAGCAATATAATTAAATCATACTGTTTTACTGGAACATGAGATAGTATAAAGGGAATATCATGAAACACACACTTAAGTTTAATATTACACACGCATTTTATGCAACAGAGGACTGAAACAGTTTCCCCTTGGGTAGCCCCAAAACCAAATCAAAGCGTTATTTGTGAGAGTACCGCTACACGGAAGAAATATGTAACATACACAAAATAGAGCAGTTAGTTTATCCTTTGAATACTTCCCATCACTCAATATGATTCCTTAACGCAGTCTTGCGTCATATTTTGACCATTTATCAACTTTTCGCTTAGTAATAACGCACGAAAGATGCCTTGCTTAAAGAAGCCTTGTCCTTGTAAACAGCTGTATGAACACATTACAGTACCTTCTTGGGGGAACTGACCGGTTGGACAGACTTGATTTTGGTTCAAACTGTATTTGAATTATATATAACACATTATGAATAATACGTGCAACATAATCAACATTGTTCAACATTTTAGCTCTCTTGAGGAAACAGTGTTTGTAGGATTTTAGCAAGTTATTGCAACTTAATTTTTGTAGATCAATCATTTTTGTGGTTGAATCATATTTAAATCGATACTTGCATAGAAATGTATTTTAACTTAGTTTTGGCAGATTTTTATTAAGAAAGAAAAAAATCAGAGAATACAGAATCGTCAACAAAACCATAATCCGAATAAATAAGGGCTGAAATATCATGCATGGATTACCAAAAAGTCATATATGTTGCATGTATATTGTTCATATTTGAAAAACAATGTGTAGAACATTTCGATATGTTTGACGTTTTGTTTATAGACACCGATTAAGGTTTTAATTAAAAACAATTCAGGGTGCTGTTATAAAGATGACGTAACACACACATATGCTGCTCCTTTCAAATTTAGTAATAGATACAGTATGCCGAAAAAATGAATTAAGGGGTCAAAAGGTGGGAATCCAAAATTTCTAAATTAATGTAGAAGCAGAAGGGTCATGTGTGTAAAACCCTTTTAATTTATGAATTTAGACGTAAAATTTAAACTTGTTCAGTATGATTTCAAATCGTGTACTATGAAAATGTTTGTATTATGTACAGTGCCACTACTCAAATGAGATTAACTGTGGCTATGGAGGCTCCCTCAAACCTCGGGGACTAAACAATCCACGAGCAAAGTCTGCCACCCCCTATCATTAAAGATTGCGTAACACACACATATGCTGCACTTTTTAAATTTAGTAATAGATACAGTATGCCGAAAAATTGAATTAAACTGCATCATAAATCTGTTCTTCCTCCTCGAAATCAGGCAATTTTGTATTCTAGGATGCCTTATAAAGTTGTACAGTGTAAAAATACATACCAGGTATCTGCTACCGAATCCTCTACAACTAAAGTGTTTTAAAGTTAAAACCTTCGACTAGGTACCACGGTGTGCATGTCTGTATGAAAGGCTGATCATGTTGATCCGACCTGCTGTTATTGTACAGTGTTGTCACATAAGTAGTGTTTTAGTTCAGAAAACTCGACGAGCCTTTTGTTGGTATATTTTTCTATCAGTACCTTTGGTGTTATCGTGAAGAACTACATATATTTATCATCAACTGATTGAAGCCAAGTATTATGTGTATGTAATTCTATACATCATGTGTTGTTATATACTGTGTTATTAAAAACAAAAAGTCCAAATGTGTGTTGATAAATATAGATTTATTTATTTTGATAAATAACTTGTTAAACTGTATCTTATTTGTTGACAAATAAAAAATGGATAATAGATGCCAAGTTGATATGTTATTTTGTTGGTGTTTTTCCTTATTACATAAATAATATCTAAAGATTGTTTGATCTCCTTACAGTCCTTTTGCAACTAGTACTGTTCTTCACTTTCGATTGCTAGATCCATAGGACTTTTATGTGTCAAATTCTCGATTCTTCGTTTCTTTTTTTTATTTCCACCCATACAACCCCATCTCAACCCCTTTACTATGCAATCATTGTTCTTTCGTCTCCCTGATCCCGTTTTTCCGATCTTCGCAGCTCCTCCTTTAAACCAATTGATTCAGCCCCTCTTGCGAAGATTGTTCTGGAAAGCCATCATCTGCTTCACGCTTCAGAAACCGCCTTCGTAAGAGGGATTGCTTGGTAGGGTAGGTTAAATTTTCACATAGAGAGATGCTACCTTGAAACGTGTGTATGTAGGCTTTCATCGTCCTTCAAAAATACGTCAACGAAACCGTAACTAAAATATAAGTAGAAACAAAATATCAACAAGAATGTGCAAGAGAATAAGACCAAACAGGTTGTCCGGAAGAGTAAGCGTCTTCTGCTTCATCGACGACACCCGCCATGTAAATCTTAGTCACGTCCTCAAAGAACAGAGATATTTTCAATGAGATACTCCTCCATAGTCTTCATCACCCAGCACCCCTCGAGTCTACGTTAGCACAGAATATTGACATCGCTTTGACAGAAATATGGTCAAATTGATAAAACAAGGTCAATTGATGAATCATGGAACCGTTCTCTTGCTCAAGCCTGATGTAGTAATCCGGCTAAAATTTATTTTAAAAATCTACTTTTGTCAAAGTTTTGGGGAAAAACCCCATTTATAATGACATTTTTACTCTTTTACATGATTAAGGTGAGTTTCAAGAAAGCTGGTTTGAGCACAGAATCCATTTTTGAGCATGAGAACGGTTTCATGAATACTATCCCAGGTGTTCCTGAAGCGAAAGTACCCCCTGTTCCATCGACAACACACCAATGGGAATCCAGATTAAGTCTATGTATAATGCTCTGTCCTAGTATGTAAATCTCATTGAAAAGAGTAGGCAGGTTAAGCATGTTTTGAAATCATCGACAAAATGAGATTTTTATATTGATTTATAACAAGGACAAGCAATTGGGCTTAAGCACAAAATCCATGCTTGGGCGTGAGATAAGTTTCTGATCATTGTCCCCGACGCATCGTCGGAAACCCACGAAACTTCAACGACACGAACAGAGAATCCCGAAGATGACCAAAATATTGTGAAAACAAACCCACAGAGCCCAATATGATAGATCTAATATAAAATATCGAATTTAATACCACACAAAGATGTAGCATGAACTGTTTATGCTTTCTTTAAAGGATTTTGGCCACGATTTTGAAAATCTTTAAAAAGTTATGCAACTTTTAGTACATTTCAATAAATACTGATTAGCCCATCAACGAGCATTCGATTGTGTTCCGGGATCTAGATATCGACAGTCAAAGTTGACCGCTCCCGACTGGCGAGAATTTTAATGAGCTGACCGGTCACGTAGTACCTGTGACGTCATTGAAGCACAACTGATCGACTCAGGTAAACTGATCAGTGGTACATTTACGAAGAAAGTTTAGTAAAAAAACGCCTATTGATTTCGACATGTAAGTCGATCTTGATTGTGTTTAATTCTATTGATTAACGAATAAAATACCTTGAAAAAAATATAGATATGTAATTGTAAACTTAAGAAAGGAAAAGGGAAATGTCATTTAAAAACATCGTGTTGTGAGTGTGTGTATTACACATCCACCTCATCCTAACAATAATGCTTCTACAAAGGACCACGGAATTAGTAAAGCCTGTGAAGGACTATATGATTTTTACAGACACGTTACAAATTGGTTTTATAGATAGTATATGAAAACAGTAGCAACAGGCACGCAGAGAGTGGTTGTGAGTATATTACCAGGGACGTATATACGTCCCTGATATTACGGACGGAGCCATTTTCTTGAAATAGCAGGTTTTTTTCAAACGTTTGATTGTATTGACTTTATTAAGCTGGACTTGAATTAAAACAGCATACAGTACTCAATCATAAATATGTGTTCCAAGTTATACCCACAACATTTAAAATTCGCAAACATGTATGGAATGCAAAACAAATATCATTCAAATTTTTGAACTGTGCTCGTAAACAAATAATATCTGCCTGATGTCAATAAAGCAGACACTGTCACAAACAGATGTGAAAACATGAGTCTGAATCATTTGTGTTGAATTGAAATATTGTTTAAAATTTGGACTGAAATCGGTTTGCAAAAATTAAAGGCTCTTTCCGTTTTTACAAAATCGCTTAGTCACCCAGTTTTGGGTTGAAGTGGTTGCAGTATGAAATAATTACTCTAAATCATAGCACAGAAAAATACTGTGTCATATTCTTGGAAATGTACTAGAACAGAAACAGGATTCTAGATATACGTGAAATTCAAACGCGATAAATAAATGAATTTTGTTAGGCTCACTCTAGTTGGTGAAATTCATTTCAACTAGGACTATAATAATTAGACGAGTTTAAATCTTGTTTTTCATACAGTTTTCATAAACCAGATCTGGATAAATATGGTTTTATATCTGAAAGTAGAGTGTGTCACGTTGACGCATCTACAATTCTTGGATCCGCCCTTAATATATTTCATAAATTCAGGGGCACATATACGTTCCTGATCAATCCAATAACCAAATGTTTATGTTGATATTTTAAAATATGAAATAACTTTTTTTTTTAAATGTCATAGTATCAGCATCACCAATTTTACAAAAATAATAAAACTTAAAAATTTTGAAATTTCAGAACATCGTATATATGTTTAACAGTGTCAGGTTTTGCCAAGGTTACTAGCCTAATGTTAAATCAGGGACGTATATGTATACATATACGTCTCTGGTTAAATACTGATAAAATATAGTTAGATTCTGTTGAAAACTCCTTTAATCCTTTTTAAAAAATAGTTTTTCTTCCAACACTGGGGACGGCTAGGGATAAAAAATAATTGTGCCGATGTATATTGCTATTTAGAGGATCGGTAATTATATTATCATGAATGGCCTTCGAATTCACTTGGCCATAACATTCACACCTCTTGGTAATTACAGGGTAATTAGTACACCTGCCACAACCCACAGGCAGGTACCACAAATGCCCTTTGGCTAGTATATGTATGACAGGTAAGGCTACAGGTATATAAACATAGCTGTATAATCAGATTGTGTAAATTGTATCACTGTCTCTAAGCTTGGAATTGCTGAGACGTCACGGACTGGATTCGAATTGAATGCAGTTTATGTAAAAATCGGAATTAGATAAGTTTTACTTTTTGACAAGATCATTAATGACGATTGATAATTTTAACCACATAACATGTATTGGTTGCTGCTATTACTTGCACCAAGAAATAAGATAATACATAAATATGTAATGGGCTTGTACAGGTATCGGATACGTTGTGCCTCAATGACGTCACACATCACGTGACCTAGAATCCCGGTCAAAATATGCATATTCACTAGGCTGTTATAAATGGGTCGTACCTAGCCTGTCTATTTTCCCAACACCGAGGTAGACGGGGTATCGGTCACTACACGTATTGTTGCATCAAATGAGATCAAAATATGAAATTATGAAAAATCGTGGCCAAAATCCTTTGAATAGAAATAGTCACTACCTTCTTTTACTCATTCACCCCGAAGACACATTTGAACTTCCAATAATATGGTTGGAATAGTTATTATGAAGTTTCAGGGGTAGATGAGTTAAAGCAAAACTACAACGAATCAAATTGTGAAGCTCGTTACATTGTATCTCGAATTCGACAGGACAGCGAGGGATTTCCAGTTATTCGAGTTAAGTGAGTTCAAATGTTAATAGTGTAAACTTTGGTCGGTTTCGACGAAGTGTTTCGAACTAAATAAGGTCTTCGAGTTAAACAATGTCGAGATAACGATGCTTGACTGCATTGTAAAAATTAAATGAAGACGAAAAGAGCCTTACATCTCGTATTCCCCGAATATAGACGGAAAGAATCCGACATATCGCACTTACATCTCGTATTACCCGAATCAGACATTGTACGCATGCTACAATATACACGAATTCCCAAAATAACTGAAATATTTTGCATCAAATAATTACATTAAGTTTTACGTACATGTGTGCACTTGTATTTCCGTTAGCACATAACGTTAAAAAGCACGTGCGTCTCACTTTGTACGTACACATCACCTCAAGTGTTCAAACCTTCAAACGTTTCAAATGGCCTCGCTTCTCGTCTCACTTGTTCGGCGTCGAGTGTAATTCTGACAAATGTGTTCCATTACAAATTTATGTCGGTGGAGGTTCCCGGTAACACTAGGAACACTTGTATTAACACGTTTTCCTTTGTGTGAAATTTTTCATAAAAATCCAGTAACGTGTCAAGTCAATAAACGCTTCATTATGTTGGCGGCTGTCGGTATTGGAAGAAGATAAAAAAAAGTGGTAGAAAGCCTTAATCTATTGATGTTTTTGTTTGTTGTATTTTTGTTCTTGTGTGTTTGGGGGGGAGTTGGCGACCTGAATTATTTTCACGGGGCGTTTTATGATATAATCAAATGTCCATATTACACAACGCATCTTCTAATGTTGTTTTCAATTCTATTTTTACTGGCTCTGCAGGATTCATTGTCATCTGAAGATACGCCCAATATGGCGAAACTTCCAAGTACAAGACTCTTATCCTGTGTCTGACGAGATATTGACGAATCAAAATTAATCTACTTCCCCTTTAACTTCCCTGCTTTCTCCTTTCGAGAGTTTAGTTTCAGTTGACCTCCAAGCTACTTTAACACGATATTGTCATTCACTTCTGAAAATAATGTTGTTAATCAGACTTTTGGCGTATGTCACATGTTCAATACCTCATGACGTCATATGCATCTTACTTTGTTGATCACGAGTATCCGAACCGTTTGAACCATAGCTTATCATTTTATTAGGGTTTTTCCTGTTAAGTTTACTGGTGAATGATTTCGAGTCGCGAGGTTTTCAAATGTATGCCAGTATGCTTTATACAATTTCCATTTTGACACTAGATTGCCACTGGAAGGACCATCATTCCATGAAAAGATAGGAAAGCAATCACTGCCACAAAGATCGTCATGTACTTTTCATCTGAAATTGAGTAGCAATGACCGGTGACATGATGTCAGGTCTAAATGTGTAGTTTCGTGTCCTGAAGCAGGGTATCACTATGTTGGAGATTTGCCATTAAATAGACACAGGTCATTTTGAATTGTGCAATTTTCATTTTTCCACCCCGTATTATTCATATCAGACGAACCCAAAAGATTGTTATGGCCTTTAAAGTCCCCTAATTAAATGAACAGAGAAGGCAGTTGTGCAATAAGATTGTTCGACAAATTGATACTTTGTGGGAGATATGTGGATTATATGTTGTGCTCACTCACACCATTAGCATTGTCGTTATTAACGGAATGAAATACTTATTTGCTAAAAGAAAACATATGCCTTAAGCTACGTTTGCTAATGGAAATTGTGTTGAATAAACCATTTTCATAAACACTGACTACCTATAAATGTATAATAAGAATTGGTCCAATTCAATGAATGGTATGTTAAATACATCAGAACCTTTATTATTATTAACACTTGAATTTTGACTCTACTAATGAGTACAAGTTGCTAAAGGAAATTCTTATTTGCTAAAAGAGAGAAAATGGTCTTTAGTGACGATTGCTAAAACACTTTTTCAGACTAGAGTGAGTGCAGATATGGTAAGCGTTCTGTGAAGAGTGACGCTAACAACTACGACTTGTAAAGGTGTTTACATGAATAACTCTATGAGGAGTTTGATTGTATAAGAATTGTATATCTATGTACTGTAAAGAGCTTTAGAGTGGCTTATGTTAGCTAGATAGGGCGCTATATCAAATATTGTATATTATTATTTATTATTATTACATCAGTATTACAATCATTCGAAATACCCGTTAATGATATAGACGCTGACTTACCTCGGTTATATTGGATACCTTAACTACACAAGGAACCTTATTAGCAACGTTTTATCGCTGGCTCGTCTCATTGTTCAACCAAGCCATTATCAAAACTGTTTACTACCATTCTTAGTACCGTTAAATCGGGGCTTCAGTCTTATTGTGACACTGTATACTTCAGATGTGGCATTAATAGGATGTGGATTTTGAAAACTCAAAAGAGCTTCTGATAAGTTTTGAGCACCCCCTTTTCAAAAATGTTTTCCTTGTGACTGTATAGCCACAACCTGGACAGTGGGAGGCACAATTGAACTTGTCGATGGTATGTTTTGGTCGTTGTCGCGGAAGCCACAGGTTTCCCCCATTTTGGCAGCATTAATATACTGTGGTGACGTTTCAAAACTAGGTTTCCCAATCTCCACTTTTTTCGATTAATTGGCAATGGTAATCCTAATTTTGAGAAATATGCCGATTCCATGATCATGGCTGGTTTTTTCCATCGGCAATCAAGAACCTAAGTTTGAACGACTCTTAAATGTTATCACAGTCCCCTTTTTCCGATAAAGAATTGAACCAGGTCAGGCTGACCATTTGAGATGGAGGTGAAATTTCCTGCAAGGGTCATGCAAGTTCAAAACCACAGCATACGAGTTGAATTATTGTTAAAATTTGATTGTATTTTCATAGGGATACCTCGCAAATTTTTGACAGGTAATGTTTTTAGCCATGCTCATATTTTCATCAAAACTATCAATATTTTCAAAATCAGCACCAGATCCTGTATTTATATTTGGTAATGAAACCGGAACTAGAGAAGTAGAACAGTCAGTGCAATGTGCCTCAAAATGTTTCTTACAATTTGATTAGAGCATTCAGATTCATTGAGTTGGTTGTGTTCAAGAAAGTCAGCATCCAAGGGGGAGTAGTCACTGTCAGAGTCTTCAGTTAAAGTGTCATATATTTTGCGGTGTAAGACTGCGCATATCAATACATAGAAAATACACACTTGTGATGACCGGGGGCTTCCATTACTGTGCAAGCAGGAGTACGGTCAGAGTCCTGGCAAAATGAAGGATATATGTTGGCCGGGAGGCTTTTCAGCGCACTGTCAAACATTTAATGTTCATAATGTAGATTGCTTTTAACCAAACAGTTGAAAATTATGCTGGCCGAGGGGCTTTCAACATGTTATGATTAGGAATGTGCATGCAACGTATGCAGTGTTCATTTTAGTTGAAATTAAAGCAAACGAGCAATAATGTCCTGTATTTTTCCATCCCAGGTTTGCTTTAGGGATTGAGACAGGTGTACACCATCATGTAGTTTCTAATAGCTGAACCGTAAAATTCTCCAACGACTTCTGTGGATGCGAAGGCTAGTATGAAGGGCGAAGTGTAGACTTGTATTGTTCTCATTAAAATCATGAATATATTCGCTATTTAATTCCATTATAAAACGTTCACAGCTCTGTTGACAGGCTGGTGTTACGGCTGTGTATGACAAGGTTAAATGAGAAGGGTATTTACCAATACTTCTTGCCAAATCATAAGGAGGTACATTTCCAATAATAATTTGACCACTGCTGTTTTTTTTTCAACAGGTAATTTTCAAATGACCATAATTTGTGTATGATAACTTTTATAGTGTGCTTGGTGACAAAAGACACATGTATATATCCATCTTAATGTAATTGAAATGAAAGAGACAGTATTTCTTACAAATATAGTAAAATCAAATTGATGTGAAAGGAAACATCATTAGAAAAAGTCTAATTTACTTGGCAATAATTGTGTTTGTGATCAGTACAAAATCTTTTAACACCAACAGGTAAGAAATGTGCCCCAGTGAGCCAAACGTCTCTTTGACCCAGATAAGTATCCGGGCACTGAATGTTAGTGCCACACAGGCGACAGGCATGCGTATATAAGCATATTACTGTGTAAAATGTGATTATGTAATTGCGGCCTGTTTACCAACGCCTGATTCATAACTTAATTGATATGTGACCTTTACAACTGCTAAGAAAGAAATAATTGACCAGGTGTTTGATCCACATACATGTATACAGACCTGTCCGAAAATGGATCATGCACAACTAAACACCAATGGGACCCTACTGTACATATGAAATTTGAGAATGATCCATCCAGCACTTCTCAAGAAATAGCAATAAGAAACTATTACTCACACATCCAAGATGGCCACATTGTTTTACTGATCGGTCAAAAATGGACCATGCACAACTAGGCACCTACGGGGAACCTACGTATAAAATTCTAGAATAATCCATCCAGTATGTCTCAAGAAATAGCGCTGTTGTTGTGGAGCAAGGATTTGACTGTCTGTTGTGTTTTTTTTTAGTTTACTCCTTAAGTTATCTATATTATTTGAACAGGTTTGACCATATAATGGGACTGATTGTTTGGTCATGCAAAAATTATTTTACACATTGACAGGTTCACACACCCCTCCCCCACAGTCTTAGGGGTGGGGACAAAAGATTCCAATCCCTACCCTTAAACATTTTCCATTGATAATCAAATTATATAGCCAATAATAGAAAGCATTTGAGTATCTTGATATAGGAATATTTAATTTAATTGAACTAATTAGACCACATTTCAATATTCCTTGCAAACCTAAAGACATCAATCTCTATGAAAATGTGCACAGAGCAACTCAGCTACAACCTGGCTTTCATGATCTGTCATATATGGAATGATAAAGAGATGAATTTGAATATGTACCAATACTAAAGCGCCGAGGATGTACAGGAAACATGTGAAATTCGTTTTTTAAATTCTCAACAAAATGAATGATCCTACAGTAACCACATTGACATGTATATAGACATATATCATAAATGAGTATCTATTGTTACTTTTATCATACAAGTCTGTATATGTCCCTGTGAAGAAACTACAGGTATGGTAATTAAAGAGTTCTTGGTTTTTCCGGTGACTGTTTAGCTTATTTTAAAAAGAATTATCACTTGATGCAGATAAAACATGCTCAGGAAGTTCGTTCCAAGCTTCACTGTTCTAATATTGAAAAACATGCTTATCGATCGCCGAGGGAATATCATTTTATTATGAGTTTAATATAGTTAAATATCATTGAAAATGCATTTGCACTATTTTTGATGTTTGTGATATCATAAATACCTTATGAGGCCCTCTGGCACAATAATACCAATATACAGAATACTGAAAATGTGTGTATTCAGCAGTGCAGGAGTCGGGCGCCATTTTTGTTTGTAATGAGTTCCATATCAGGGGAGGTAACTTCGATGAGAAAGGGAGAGACAGTCGGTACTGAACGAAATGCATGTACTATTTTAGTCATTTTTGTGTGAGAGTTCCCTTGATTCATTTATCTTCTGGTCTGGATTGCGTGAGTTTAGGCGGTCGTTTTCCGGATTCTTGGGAGGAGGTCTGCTCACCACCTTCAGCGTCGTCTGTAACCGAGTCAACAACCCTCTTTGGTTACTTTATGGCTCCTTAGAAATCCGCTCACTCGGACCATTCTCTGTAAGAAGAGGAAAACACTACAGTGTCTCCAGCTCTAGACAAAGCCCTGTTGCGGCTATTCGGTGAAAATTGGAAATCATAGGTTAGTTTGGTTGCTCCTCGGTGCCAGCGACCTGTTATAGGTCTATCCTATTGACTTAGACCCACATGATCGTCTGTTGCCCCCACCCCCCTTCCACCAGGTCAGCTGGAGCCTTGGCATGTCGATGGACCATGTGATGTTTGGCCATAAAGAACACAACAAGACGATACGATAATTACGTCCTTTCATCTAAATTCTGACAACCAGAGAGGTTGCATATATAATAAATTCTATCCTTGCCTAATGGTTAGATCACCAAGGCAGAACAGGCCAACACCTAGCTCGAGTGACTTCTGAGAAATTACAATGGATATGAGTAGTGTCTGTGGCCACTGGATTGTAAAGGAAAGGTCTTCAGCTGCAGCGGGATCCGCATATTTTCTGTCACTGGATGATCCGAAAAAGGCTCTGACGTTGCAGGAAGTAAGGGCTATGCTTACCAAAGGCGTGTTCGAGGAGGTTCGTTGTTGGATTGGTACCCAGACTTCTAATCTAGAATTTTTCTGGTTTGAAAGAAGATCGGGGCGTTGCTTCCCTATACAGATCTAAGTAGATCTGAAGGAGCCTACTTCTGCATACCGATCATGAAGTCGGCACGGAAACAGTTCCGTATCTTGTGCAACAAAGAGATTTTTCAACTGTTCTATTATGCTCCATCTATTGAGGAAATATCCAATGCAGGACACCCGATTGGTCCTGAAACTCTTACTCAAGTTTAGTACCATTCCTTCCAGAAACAATGCTTCCCCAATTCAGAGTTTCGTTTTTCAAAACATGTTTCAATAATCATTAGCGTATCTTATTTGTTTTAATCATTACCACAGACTATCCTCGGAAACTATTTAATTATTCCACACAAATATACATGTGTGTTACTGAATTAAGAGAAATAAAAAAAGTCGGGAAGAGCCTTTTATTTTTTGCAAACGGATTTCAGTGCAAGTTTTAAACAATATTTCAATTTAACACAAATGCTTCAGACAGTGTCTGCTTTATTGATATCAGGCAGAAATTGTTTGTTTACGTGCACAGTTCAAAAAATTGAATAAAAGTTTTTGCATTCCATATGTACGTGCTGTACTACTACCATATACTTGTACAGTATATGTTATAGAGTGGTTGGGGGGTATGCCGGACACTTAACATAAACTCGCCGTGGCTTTATTTACTTCATCTTCACAAATCATAGTCATAAAATATAATACTTCTGAAGTATTAACGAAAAATTTTGATTGTACAGCGTAAACAGTTTGTATTAGCAAATCACATGATTTCAAAATCACCAAGATCAAACACGGAGTATATTACCGGACACTATATATGCAATCAAGGGAGATGTGATGTTTGCTAATTTTAAATGTTGTGGGTATATCTTTGAACACATATTCATGATTCAGCACTGTATGATATTTTAATTCAAGTCCAGCTTACTAAAGTCTATACAATCAAACGTTTGAAAAACCTGCTATTTCAAGAAAATCGCTCCGTCCGTAATATACTCACAACCACTCTCTGCGTGTCTGTTTCTACTGTTTTCATATACTATCTATAATACCAATTTGTAACGTGTCTGTAAAAATCATATAGTCCTTTCACAGGCTTTACTAATTCCGTGTTCCTTTGTAGAAGCAGTATTGTTAGGATGCGGCGGATGTGTAATACACACTCACAACACGATGTTTTTAAATGACATTTCCTTTTTCCTTTCTTAAGTTTACAATTACATATCTATATTTTTTTCAATGTATTTTTTTCGTTAATCAATAGAATTAAACAACAATCATTATCGACTTACATGTCGAAATCAATAGGCGTTTTTTTACTAAACTTTCTTCGTAAATGTACCACTGATCAATTATGCCGGTGTATATTGCTATTTAGAGGATCGGTAATTATATTATCATGAATGCCCTTCGAATTCACTGGCCATAACATTCACACCTCTTGGTAATTACAGGGTAATTAGTACACCTGCCACAACTCACAGGTAGGTACCACAAATGCCCTTTGGCTAGTATATGTATGACAGGTCAGGCTATACAGGTAATTAACATAGCTGTAAAATCATATTTTTTTTTGTGTAATACACATTGTTTTAATGTCTTTCCATACTCACAATTCATATACATAAGATTTTTTTAGCAGTTTTGTGAATATTTTGTCACTCTGAATGACGTAGCTATAATTCAAACTCAACAGAACTAAATGTGAGCTAATACAAAGATGTATTTTTTAAAGTTAAAACAATCAAATTAATATTTTTACACATTCCTACATCCTCAATTTCAAAACATTTTACCTGACCCAGGCAAACAAGAGCTACTTCTGAATACATGTATTGTATACCTACCGTAATTCACACCAAAAGCTATCTATGATCTCAAGAACTTACATTCATATGTACCTAAATGTACTTTACTTAGGCATAATATTTATATACCTAAACATATCAAATTTTTGTGGTCCACAGTGCCTCGACATTTTATTCAATTTCATTTCAGAATATTTTATTGAAGATGTTAATTCAAAGGGAATTGGGCAACAGGCAATGCCTATATTAGCCCTCTCCCGATAATTACATTGATAACAGTACAATACATAAAATCCACAAATACATGTTGTAAAGCAAAGATAATAGTGATTAAACAGACAATTTCGGAGAGTCTCGCAAGTTGAATATAAATAAATCATGAAGCGTATGTTAGACAAGTCAAAATGCCTCTTAGTTTAATTATTTTTACATCTTGATTAATAAATCTAAAATCAACTCAATTAATTATAATTAGTTATTAATATCTTATATAAAGCGTTTGGTATCTCTAATGTATTCCTGTACGATCTTCAATAACATATCATTGGAATTAAAAACATGACTATTATATCCATAGAGAAAAGTTTCGATAGAAAGACGAATGTTAACATCTAATACAGTAATGGCGTTTCTTAGGCGAATTCTTTGATTAGTTTAGAGAGGACAATAAAGAAAATAGTGATAGGAATCTTCAATCGGAAAACAACACCGGCAGGCAGGACTATCACATTAGTGAGAATAAAATAAATCAGAGTTTAGATTACTAGCGGAATTTCTTAACTGACATAATATAATATTGATTTTTCTTTCGCCAGAATATTTAAATGTTTCAGAACACAGTGGGAAATTATCTGTAATACCAGCTTGTAAGCATTCCTTTTTTATTTCACGTACGGAAGACATAGAGGGTAACGGACAGGACGGACTGTTCCATTCAGACATCAAGGACGGAAATAAACTATTGCTGTACATTTTATTCCATGTTGATATACCTATTATAAAAATGTTGTATCCGTCTCCCTCAGTCAATATTTTGAATTGTAATATTTTCTATTACTATTAATTAGATAAACACCAGTAAATACTATTAATGTATAGCAACACTTTTTTATTATTCGACATCCCAAGCCCCTGTGCTTTGTTCATAAAACTGACCTTTAATAGTTTTAAAATCTAAAATTAAAGCCCATGTGAGCTTAGGCGTCTGTAATATTTTATATTCAGAATCACACTGGGCTATCCAATTCAGTGGTATGGCACACAAAGACATATATTGCAGATGTGTTATTATCAACAGTTGGATAACACAGGGATCACTTTGTTGCGAGATTTGGGGATTTTTACCCCTGAAAATATCTCATTAAAGTTTCAAAAAAGTATTACTTTATATAGGCCTAGATAAATCTGATAAGACTTAATTAATCTCATAAAGTCTTCCTTGTGTTTTAAGAGCCAGTGTTATCACTGTAACGGTTCATACATTATAGTCATTCAACAACGTTAGGCCTATATGTTTCGATAGTCAAATCTTATGAGTATATACTTTGAGATAGTCCACACGTTTCGTCGTCAGCCTATTACGTATTTGGCCTAGGCCTACTTAGCCATGGAATGCCCCGGAATGACAAATTTATTATATTAACTGGTCTTTTATAAAGAGTGACAGGAATTTACAAGTTCATCCAAAGACGCAGCTGTCGGTAGGTAAGTTGTATGCATCTGTTCTCACTATTGATACAAAAACTTTTCAGCAAGTACGTCTTCAAACTGTCAATATTCAACAGCACTTAGTCGCCGCGAGTGAGAGGACAGCCATTTTGTAAAATCAGATTTTGGAGTTGCTGAGACGTCACGGATAAGTTTCGAATTGAATGCAGCTTATGCAAAAATCGGAATTAGATAAGTTTTATTTTTCTGACAAGATCATTAATGACGATTGATAATTTTAACCACATAACATGTACTGGTTCCTGTCATTACTTGCACCAAAAAAATGGATAAAAAGTAAATGCTTTCACTCACAGATAAAACATAAATATGTAATGTGCGAGTCAGAATAGGTACATGTATCGGATACGTTGTGCCTCAATGACGTCACACATTACGTGACCTAGAATCCCGGCCAATATATGCATATTCACTAGGCTGATATAAATGGGGCGTCACCTAGCCTGTCTATTTTCCCAACACCGAGGGAGACGGGGTATCGGTCACTACACGTATTGTTGCATCAAATGAGATTGAAATAGGAAATTATGAAAAATAGTGGCCAAAACCCTTTAAAACAAACTGTATACGTTTATATTAAACAGAAATCGGGTCTGACTCCTAGTTCCGTTTAATCTACATTGACAGGGGAAGCAAACCGTATAGTTTATGGTAAACGGAACTATCTACTACCAAGATCCGTGTATATTAAATGGAAGTAAGGTCTGGTTCCCAGTTCCGTTTAAGTTTAAACGTAACTGGAGTTTTGATGTCAGTTCCGTATAACAGA
The DNA here is from genome assembly GCA_947623455.1 of Mimachlamys varia. Lineage (NCBI taxonomy): Eukaryota > Metazoa > Mollusca > Bivalvia > Pectinida > Pectinidae > Mimachlamys > Mimachlamys varia. The sequence goes on from OX392533.1 coordinate 44,301,294, forward strand.
AATTCATTAAAGAATACTGTTTTAGTCTTACTGTTTGTCTGAAAGGCGTTGGGTTCGATTCCTGTGTTTGGTTTAGGTATATATACAAGAGGTCCAGAGGGCTTGTATCGCTCATCTGGATATATTGGTATATAGGTAATCATGGTAAAATATTTTCCAAAAAGATCCCATTGACAGGGACAGACCTGAAGACAAATCCTAGAGGCATATCTGTATAAATGAATGTTTGGTTAATGGGTGAGTTTCTCAACTGTTTTAAAGTTCAACTGAGAAACTTGGTCCCTAAGTGCTGTGATCAGACCCTGACATCGATGCTAATATCATGATAGCATTTGTCTCTTTATGCCCAGCAATTGTATAGTATTTAGTTAGGGAGTCTACAAGGGCATGGAAGATCCATGGATCAAATTTATATAAGGATTGTGATCGTCACTTTATGCCCAGCAATTGTATATATATAGCTTTGGGGTGGGAAACTCAACCATTTAAAAGTTATGATTCAGAAATTGATTCTGCTAGGGCAGGATTCACCCGGGGACAAATCATGATATCATGATTGTGTTAGTCTCTTTATGCCAAGCAATGGTATATATTTTAATGTTATAGGTTGGGGATCACAACAAAAACCAAGTTAAACAAGCAGCGATTTAAAAGTATTTTCCTGTATTTCCCCTATTGGGCCTCAACCCGCCTGCCCCTGGGGGGTCAGAATCACCATTTATACAAAATCTGTTTTTCTTCTCCAAAGGATGTTTCTGACCAAATTTGGTTCAATACCATTCAGTACTTTATGACTAGTAGGCATTTAAAATGCTTTTCCTCTATTTCCTTATTTGGCCCCGCCCCTCCGACCCCAGGGGGTCAGAGTCACCATTTGTACAAAATCTATTTCCCTCCTCCAAAGGATGTTTCTGACCAAATTTGGTTCAATACCATTCAGTACTTTATGACTAGTAGGCATTAAAAAGGCTTTTCCTCTATTTCCTTATTTGGCCCCGTCCCTCCGGCCCCAGGGGGGTCAGAGTCACCATTTATACAAAATATGTTCTCCTCCCCTAAAGGATGTTTCTGACCAAATTTGGTTCAAATCTATACAGTATTTTATGACTGGTAGGCATTTAAATTGCTTTTCCTCTATTTCCCCTATTAGGCCCCGCCCCTCGGCCTCAGGGGGGCGGGGGGTCAGAGTCACCATTTAAACAAAATCTGTTCCCCTCTTCCAAAGGATGTTTCTGACCAAATTTGGTTCAAACCCATTCATTACTTTATGACTAGTAGGCATTTAAAGGCTTTTCCTCTATTTCCCCTATTGGGCCCGCCTCTCAATCCAACCATTTATACAAAATTGCATCCCCTTCACCCAAGGATGTTTCTGGCCAAGTTTGGTCAAATTATGTTGTGTGGTTCAGGACTAGTAGGGATTTATTGGAAAAGTTGACAGACGGACGATAGACGACGGACGCTGCAACTAGGCTCCGGTTCCCAGTTCCGTTTATGTTATCTCGTAATTACGACTTATGGAATATATTATGTGCAGCAATGCTCAATATCGTAGACGCTCTCATTAGCCGAGGTGCTCTCTAGGTACCTGGGACAGCGACTGGCTGAATTGAATGGGTATAATAAACTAACTTACCTGAAATTAACGACAGCAAATACTCCAAGACACCCGTTCCAATGAAAACACAGCATTATACAGAAACAATAATAATAATATTTATTCAGGTAAAAGGAACAATTAAATACATAAAACTTTTGAATTTAAAATATTACAGATGGTAATTATAATCACAGATTTTGACTTGAATTCCTTGGGATAGCCTATATAAAGCCTTAAAGGCTTATTTCCAATGGAGTTCCTATAGACCAGACCAAACTACGAGATATAACTTGATCGACATACTAAGTCGTAATTACGAGTTAGCTATGTCGTAATTATGACATACTAAGTCGTAATTACGAGATAACTAAGTCGTAATTACGAGTTAGCTATGTCGTAATTACGACATACTTAGTCGTAATTACTAGATAACTAAGTCGTAATTACGAGATAACTAAGTCGTAATTACGAGATAGCTAAGTCGTAATTACGACATACTAAGTCGTAATAACGACATAAAAAATTACTTCATGTGGCACTAACCGGCTTCCATAATACGGCAAGTTTGCAGATTACGAATTAAATGCATACTTAATCTAATAATAAATTTCATTCAGTTACTATATAATAAAGAGCGTGTGCCTGGTTGACCTAATCGAGTCGGTTAAGTATGCAAGACATGAATTCGGAGGGACATGGAGTGACTATGGAGAAAGACAAACGCGGCACGGGATGTGACTGTACATTAGAAAAGTAGAAGGCTATGTGTGTGTTGTTAAGGTTTGTACTTACGCCGACTCGATTGGGAAAGCCACACACACGTTCTAATTAAATTTTTATACAAAACAGATCAAAATATACGTTGGTGTCCTTAGTCCCTTCTTTACTTCTTTTGCTATTCCCCTCTCTGTAAATCTAGTTCTGTTTTGCTATAGAAATTATATATCAATATATTTAGGCTATTTCGTGACATATCAACTCTGTAAAGATGAATGTATTTGTCATGGAAAGGACGTCAGTAAGTTGTAATAACTTTTGTCCAATCCATTTGTCTTATGTTACAATAAAATGGATTTAAACTAAAAACGGTATATTCCGAAAAAAAAATTGTGCACTTCGCGGATTTAAAAAGTGCACGCAGTTTTTTTCGGTATATACCGTATAACCTTAAAAAAATTGTGGTCATTCCTTCAAATTTCATTTCTAAAGATACATTTCAAAGACATAGGTCTTATACAATAACTTGATATTTTTGCAAAAAAGCACAACAATGTGCATAAATTTCACCGCTAAACAACTTCAACCAATCAGAAGTTTTATTACAAAATATCGCGCCAAACATGGCGGTATATGACGTCATCACTTTTTGCATTGTTTGATATTTTGATGTTATACGATATAACCTGAAAAAATTAACATTGCAGGAAGAGGCAAAAATAAATTATATCATTATTATATGGACACTTTAAAAGCAAGTGAAATTCATCTTCTATGTCACGTGATTTACATACAATACCAAATTTATTACCAGTATCTTACTGAAAAGAAAAGTATATATATAAGGCTTAACTCTACAGTACCGGATGTAATTATTTTTGTTACACGACGGGTAAATAAAACATCATATCACGTGAAGTCTTCAGAAAGATTCCTTTTTTATGTAATTAGTCTAAAATACATTATTGTCACAATTATACTGAAAATATAATGCATAACAATGCCGCTATATTTCATGTAAATAAAGAAAGCAAAAGATGCGATTATCTAACGGTATTTCTAAAATGTCCTAATGAATTTGATACAGCCTAGATAGTTAGGTTTTTTTTTACACTTTTTCACGTGTGAAAAGCATTACAGGAGCGACAGGTGATAATATGGTAGGGGGCTCATGTGTTAGATAAGTACATTGCTCTGTAAATACAGCGCACAACATCGCCTACAAAGGCTCAGCGTACAGCTATTGCTATCTGGTAACTTTCGACAGAAACATTTATGTATAATTAATTGTTTATATGTAGCTGTTTGAGCACTAAGTATAGCATTAGTGTTAGCGGCTGTCTAATCCCCTCCCCTCCTCCCCTCCTCTCCTCCTCCCCTCCCAACACATTACGCGTATACGTTCGTCTAGCAGCACTAACGTCTGAATCGGGCTGCACTGTAGATGTACATTTTATCTCTTTGTTTAATCATTATCATGCCCTTTCGCAAGATAGGTAGGGAGGACTTACGCAATTGTTACTTCTAAAAATCTCCTATGAACAGTTCACGTTTATATTTTTTTACGCAGCTCACAGATCTCTACGTTATTTTCTTTTTAAAAAAAAATATTGTGTTACATTCCGTTTTTATCGCTTTCGCTACTGCATCTTGGTGGTGAATGCCCCTGAATATCATAAAATTATAACATTTTCTACCAGATTGCTATCGAAGTCCGTGACATCAAAGACTTTTTTCTTTTTCCTAAGCAAACCTCTGTATTTTACATAGAGGATATTACTTAAGTGTCGATGTAATATGGAATTTATTTAACGAGTTCAATACTGTAATTAAATATGTCACGAGCCTTTAGGCGAGTGACATATTAAGTTTTTTAACGAGTTTGATAAATTCAATATTGCATTACACGAGTGTAAGATTCTATTTATCAAATAACTTATATCTATGAGAATATACATCAAAACTCTCAAATTCATTCTCTATAAGAAAGGCAAATTCATACTTTGACGGTAAGATTTTCACTACCGAGACAATTATATTTGTTTATGACGTCACAATAGTGTTATGACATGACTGAACAGGTCACAGATATGTGATGAAAAACAGTTTGCGTCCTTACCAATGGTATTTCGATTTTGAGCAATTCTGAAAACCTTCCTACTATTTCATTTTGGCAAAAAACAGATTTTGAGTCACGGATCGGCTGTTGTATTGAGATGGCCGGAGCTGCCTGCTGGGCCTCCGTATCTTGTGGTCCTGCTGTGGCGCGGCTTGCGGCTTGCGGCTCACGGGGGGGGGGGGGGGGGGGGGGGGGGGGGGGGGGGCGCCGTCAGTAGTCATAACATTTACGTCACAAGTCACGCGTTCCCAAGCGTCAGACTGAATACATTATACTGTACGTTATATTCCACTACCTGGGTTGTAGACAGTATAATCTCATGTTAAAAGTGAAATTGAGTACATACGCAAAATCAATTAACATACATAATGTGCCACCAGCCCCCGATACATGTACCACCAGCCCCCGATACATGTACCACCAGCCCCCGATACATGTACCACCAGCCCCCGATACATGTACCACCAGCCCCAGATACATGTACCACCAGCCCCTGATACATGTACCACCAGCCCCCGATACATGTACCACCAGCCCCCGATACATGTACCACCAGCCCCCGATACATGTACCACCAGTCCCCGATACATGTACCACCAGCCCCCGATACATGTACCACCAGCCCCCGATACATGTACCACCAGCCCCCGATACATGTACCACCAGCCCCCGATACATGTACCACCAGCCCCCGATACATGTACCACCAGCCCCAGATACATGTACCACCAGCCCCCGATACATGTACCACCAGCCCCCGATACATGTACCACCAGCCCCCGATACATGTACCACCAGCCCCCGATACATGTACCACCAGCCCCCGATACATGTACCACCAGCCCCCGATACATGTATCACCAGCCCCCGATACATGTACCACCAGCCCCAGATACATGTACCACCAGCCCCATATACATGTACCACCAGCCCCATATACATGTACACGTACCATCTCCTTACAACACCCCCGCGCACGTGCGGTGTCTGGCAAAACAAATAAATATCTGAATTAAAAGTTTTGGTCAAAATGTTTTATTTTCATAGTCGAAAGTCGTTACCTTTGTTAAGTTTTTTCCCGGGTGAATGGTAGAAGAGAGAGAGGGGGGGGGGGGGGGGGGGTCGCGCGATAATCAATGAGCTAAAGACTGATGTTATAATGGTTTTAATACTTTAAACTATTGATGTTCGTTTGATTAATAACTCCAGTACTTGTAATAAAATAAATCCATTCATTCCCCATCTTAGTAAACTTAACCATTCCAAAATACTTGTCTGTAACGAAAGGAAATAAACCTTACCGTTGTTTGTTGGCTCGTTTTGAAGCAATATTGGGTGCCCCTCCAAATTAATTTGGTATGTTTGTTCAAACATTGCCTCCTATGGTTATTTTTCATTCGTTTCTTTTAATTTATATATTTAATTTAAAAAAAAAAAACTAGTTTTCAGAGAGAAGTGGAAATTCTGTCAAACTGTTTACACGTTACGCAAACTCAAACTCAGATTTAAAGTGCTTGCTTGATTTTACTTTTAAATACAAAGTGCATTGAAAGAAAACTACAATCGACAAGAACACAAGAACACAAATAGAAAATTATTAAAGAAATCGTAGGCAGGCTGTTTGTTTTTTATTCTCGGTTCTTATTAACAATCAGCGACGTTTAACGTTTATATATCGTTCGTTTGAAAACATGTGAAGCACATCACTTCTACAGATCCATGGCAATATTGTTTAAAGTTTTCCGACATCAATTTCATCCTGTAAAGGCATTCAGTCGGCGAAAATGAAACGTAGGTTAAAAGTGAAGTTTGTGTGAATGATTTTATACGTCTTACATATTTGTTCACTACTGATTTCTTTAGCAAGCACATAAATTACGTTTTAAAATGAACATCTAGAGAATAGGAAAAAAACACCGACGTTATTTCCGTAACTGTCGGTTCTTTATATTATTTATAAGCTTTATTGGTCAGAACAGGTGTTAAAACCTGTATATTTGATTGGAGAATTCCTTATTTGAAACATACCGTTGGAGTACGTGTATTCGCACGTTTAAGAAACTCTCTCTCTGATCTTTTTTCAAACGAAAAGAACTCGTTTTCAATCTTATTTTCGTATAAATGGCAACTTGATAGATCAAATATTCACACGATAATACAATGTACTTAAACGTCTAAGTATAGAACAGGTACGTGTCCTCATAATCCCATGCTTCAATATTAGACTATATCTTGTATCTATTACAGTAGTAAAAATATCCAACTTTCCTTTTATTTGCATTTGAATTGTTTCGGCCAAGTGTTCGTAAATATATATAAGTGTTGTGTTATTTTAGAGAGATTTCAGTGTTAGCATTTCCCGCGTGGATTTAGCATTGAATCGATTTCTTGTTTGCATTTCAATGATAACATATTTAAAATGAAAGATTCTTTCCGGCATTTTCAATCGAAGATCAAAAGCGGTCACCGGTTTTTTTAAAGTATCGAAGAAATAATATTAGGAAGCAAGTGTGTAAATCAGGATCTAAACAGGTACATGTCATATAGGTAAATCGCATCACAGGTACAAAGCACAGGTGTTTACTCTGGCCAGTCAAGTACTGGTCAACAATGACCGACGGTCAATTGGTCAAATAATCCCGGGTAATGGAGAAAACCTTTTGGTATATTACGTACGTCTACGATTGCCGGTCTCAAGTAGGGGAGAAGTGGGGCGGTAGTTTGATTGAGTCATATTATGTATATCTACAATTGTATATGTTTCAATTTTGAAATGTATGTATACGATTATGATTTATAGTCGGTTTAATACAATTTTACGAAGATCCCCGAAAAATAACACGCATATGATAGCGTACAATGGTGTCGTCTCACGTAGCATACCATGATTTGGTATTTTCCTATATACAGGTAAGGTGTTGGGTGTATGCTAAGTGAGATTTTGTGTCAGGTAGAGAACAATAGGATTTAATTACAGGTAAACTATAGTCTGTATCATATACTTACTATCTTACCTAACATACATGTATTTGATGTTAAAAAATCTGCCCGGAATCCTTTAATATATAGTGAACTGGGTTGTTTTCCATTTAAATATTATATGAAATTTGGAAAATTTAAATATTGGTTTCAATTGTGAGTATTTAAAAAAAATGGGGGAAAAATAACTGGTTTCAATTATGTTAATTTTGTATGTAATATGTACATGTGTATTGCAAGACAATTTGTCGAATTCATGCTTGAATTGTAATGTATATAAAAATTATAAACTTAAGGAAGAAACACATCAAACATTACTATTGGGAAAATCTACCTTAATAAATTGACCCAGTTTTCTTAAATAGAAAATGTCAAAGAACTGCAGTGCTCCCCGAGTAATTGTATTTATATGAAGCTATATTGAATTAAGAAATTGGTAACTTAAACAATTGTATGATATGATTTACATCTATCTTCTCTTTGTATACACCATGCTGTAAAATGTTGTATCATGATTTTTAAGTGATTGGCCGTTTTACCAAAAGTAATAGTTATGATTTAAATTGAAACACGGATATATACATACCGCGTATACATATATCTCAATATTTATCTGAACTGTTTATTTATATTTTTTTATGATAATCATATATTACACTTAATACTATTTAAATATCACTTATGTTTTTAAATAAATCACTCACTTCATTCTTATTAACATCTGGCTATTCATATTTCCCTATAATACGTATGACACTTTCATATACAGATGTACTATTAATTTTTAGATTTTAATTTGGTTCCAGATTTATGGCCAAATTTCATTTGAAAAATTCAGTAAAAAAGTACATTGTAGAATCAATGTACAATTTCATAGCATTGCTCCCTTTTTTGATATTTTAATTTCGAGAAAAAAGGACATCTAAGTTTTATGTGTCCATTTTGAATGTTATATATGTCGTCTCTTTACTCCCTTCACCAATGAAGAGTCCCACAAAGGATAACACATAATCATTAACTCTTACCAACAATTAAAATCCATAAAGTACATTACTGATCTACACCAAATCTTGACCGCGAGACCATTGTCAACATCCAGACATAATTTTGTTTTCATTTTGATGTTTCCAGATCATCCCGCCAAAGCAAACTTTCATATGTTGCCTTGTATAATTCTTTTGGATTCGTGCATAAAAATCGAACAATGAAAAAAAATAAAAAGCTTTTTCTAACATTTTGCCGTTTTTAACTCACCCATTGGTATATTTCAATGGATTGCCTGTCTAATCTAGAATATAAATTGAATGTTAGAAATTATAACTGATCATATTCCGAAATGAAATCTAATTCAACCTTTTTTGTACTCCTGCGGCAGGTGTATAGTTAATTTGATGATGGAGGGGAAAACAAGGAACAGTATCATCAGATAGCCAGCTAAAGGTGCTTGTCAGTTTTAAATAATTAGGTTTTTTACCATTTTCTGCAAGCTTTCTCTCCCCGTTTGTTTTGAATGATGAAAGCCACATGTTCTTTCTAGTTGTGTTGACGATCCCCAGGTTTAAATATGTCAATAATATTTTCAATCGGATAAATCGATAACTAAATCATAAAATATTAGTGATATTCGAGCTGAAAATTTGGAAGATTGGGAAACAAGCTTGTTTAAAAATTATACATCGCCATAGCAGGTGACTTTAGCACTTACTGGTGATCACATGGTGCTACTCCCCCTTCTCTAGTTAATGATACAGGCATGAGTTTTATATGGATTCTGCAAAAAACTCCTTTTGTGAATAAAAAGTGGCTTAAATCTACTATAAGAAAATGTTTACAAGTACAAAGTGGCTTAATGATTTGGAGAATACATCGCGAGGTCAATTTTATAAAGCTTTCAAATGTGCATTCTCTTATCAAAATATTTAATTGAATAAACTGAAAAAGACAGAACAATTTAAATAAAATTCAGAACTTTTAATATGAAAATTCCGAAATCAAAAAAAAATGTTTTAACGAAATCAGAAACGAATATTATCACCTTTACAAACGAAGTGATTCGAATACTACAACTAAGAAATGAAATTAATTTCAGATTATTACTGCAAATATCTAAGTATCTTTATACATTTACAATGAAGAGAATAGGTTTTTTCATCTTAAAGGCCCAATATACGTAACGTTCGGCAAAACATGAAGCGAAAATCAAGCCTTATAACTATAAATTATATTTATAGATTTATTTAAGATTAATTGATATCAGCATTATTCAAGAAGAGTTCTTACGCGGTTACCGGTACAGCAGCAGTTGAAACTCAGTATTAGTAAACACGCGTCCATTTTGAACCGTCTTCTACCTTCGGTTTGTTGTTGAAGTGGGCCACACCTAAATTATTTTCAATTATTTGGATTTTTCTGTCAAGAGATTCGTTTTAGTTACCGCTCAGAATTACTTCGTTTTAGACTTATTTTTGCATGGTTATCAAATGGATTTTTATTCAGATTTTTTCAGAATCTCGAAACATTTCCTGAAATTACGTATATTGGGCCTTTAACAAGCGTCTTATTGTAAACGTGTGTAGATTTCTACGAAATAATATTGAACTGACCAGTGATTAATTATTTGTATAACAAAAACCTGCATAACTCCATGTAATGTTTCTGCACGTAATTGTATTGCAATCTTTAGCATACATGCATTATTATGTATGTCGTAGAATCCTCGTCAGCCATGTTCAGTGCCATGTAAAGTGGCCTCTTGGTACATGGAGTCCTGTTACAACAGGCGTGTCTGAGTGCTTAATAAATCCTGAAAACTGAATCTGAATCCAAATAGGAAAAAGATGAAAAATAGTTTCCGTCTCCTGTATAGTACCTTTGTAAAAATCCTATTCACTTGATATAGTATACATGAAGTTAAGTCTTGGTTTGATGATTGAATTCAAACGAATTTCCTGCGCGTCCTATACTGTTACAGCCCGATTTACAATGGATATACCAACTCGATCGGATGAGGGCATTGTAAATATATCACTTATTGAAATGATGGGAACATTTTGTTTTCTATATGTAATTAATTTTAATCTATATACATGTACACTATGATTTGGGCACATGTTCAACAACTTGCGTTTTCCTCATAATGTATTGATAAAGTTTTTGGAAACATTTTGATTTTTTTGTTGAACAAGACGTATTCCAGATTATTCTTAGGGATGCGGCATTAAATAAACACTTAGAAATTCTCTATAAATAAATGCACGGACTGAAGTGATTGAAGACATTTAATTCATCTTGAAAGAATTTCTTGTAGGGAGAACGGCCGAGTACGTATGCTCTAATGTAAGAAATGTTTTCGTTAGAACATGCAAACATGTGTATCTAAGTGTGCTACAATTATAGAAGGTATGGATTTCAATAACTTTACACTTATATACATATGTAAATACTCGAATCTTCAAAAACTATAAAACACTGCGAAACACAGGAACTTCAAAGGAACAGGTGGTAAACTGTCACAAAGCAAGGCGTGTCACTTCTGTCACCTTCTGCGCCATTTTGTTTGGTCGGTACAACTCACTGACATAGGCTCCGGAGGGAGAGAATATCATTCCTCAAACACAGTGGGAGTTCCGAAAGTCATCTAAATTGATTAAATGCAAACCACTTAGCCCAGCACGCGCTCCGGTCGGTGAATGGCGGCGTGTGATTGGACCAGACTCTTGAGACATCAGCGGGAGGCGGGGACTGGAATTGAAGAAACCGCCCACTGATAAATTATACACCAAAATGAAGCGATGTTCATATCACACCCACACATGACATTAACCTGTCCGTCAACGCAGCGAGGTTTGAAGATTGTAATGAAGGTCTGGGAGTTTATACTTAACATCATGGAAAGCTGAGTTTAGCGTACAGTTGTCAAGGAAACAAGTGTAAGAAGACAGAAAAATTGGTTTTGGTTAACACATTTTGACACAGATGAAGTATACCCATCTCCGCACATGAAATCTCCCCGTCTGACGGACCATTAACTACGGAAGAGCTCGGTGAAAATTTCATGTTTCTTTTTGTCGCTCAAGAAAACAATAAGGTAAGAACCAAATATGTTGTTTTCCATAAAATCGTTAATTTAACCCATGTATTGTAAGAAATATATAGTATTACAATATTTGAGAAAATGTTATTTTGTCTGATTTCTCGCACATGTATTACGCATATGTTTAAATCGCTAACCTTAATAGGCTTTACCACGGACCTAGATTAGTGCTATTTAAGTCCGTGGCTTTACATACAAACGAATATTTAATATCAGATAGATGTTGCTTATTTTAAAATGAAATAAAATATAATTTCTATTGTTATTCACTAAAGAGACCCTTAAGAATGCTGTTACAATACTAGAGAACTAGTAATCACGGTGATTATAGAATATACTACACTTTCTTTGACGCAAGTTGAATTTCCTAAAGTGTTTTGAAAGTGAGAAAGAAGTTAGACAATAACATAATTAATGCAAAAAATATTCTAAAGTTGCAGATCCCTATTTCACTATGAATGTATGTTATTGCTGTAATAACTTGATAAAAATTTCATTTAAACTATTAGTGAATTAGTGTTGGACTAAAGTGTTAAATCGTTGCTTGCTAAAAATAGAGTGAATTTGATAAAGCTTCAGTCACATTTACTATGACCTAGCATGTATATAGTTCTCACAAAGTAAATACATAATTATGTAGCAATGTAATGAAGTGAAATAACTTTTACCTTACATTTATAGCACATTTATAGCGTTATGCTTCGATGTATACATTTCTGTAACGCCTTATCAAAGGTTTCTCGTTTCTTCAATGACATAAGGAATGATTTTAGATGTTTTGTATATTTGTTAAATTTTACAATAAAGCACATTTTATTGTTACACTAATAAAAAAAAATGGAGCTTAGATTCTGAAAGCTAAGGACTCTCCCAAAAGCTTGCTGACAATACTATCATAGAATGACAAATAGCATCAGCATAAATATTATCATTTCTATGAACAGTAATCAAAAACAATATCGGCATAATTTAGTATTTTTATTATTCCATGGAGCTATTGTGCCGCTATTTTGATTGCTCTTCATTATAATAAGTTCCAACAAACTTCCTATTGATAACTTAATTTAGAAACATATTGTAATACTTTATCGCTTATATATTTTTGAGCCAATGGCATTTTAAAATTATGATCAGGTTTTATATTCTTTAATAATTCACAACTACCAAGAAAACAATACTTGAAAATTATATACATATTTCAATGCTCTAATGACTGTTTAGCTGCCTGAACTTTGTACACACGTGATTTAACCGCGTCGACCTCAAAAAGCACACTGCCTGCCTATTGTTCTTTGTCCCGCCTTGACACCGAACAAGGTCTAGATGATTAACGATTTCGTCGAAAGATGCTGCAAGACAATTTCTTTTCGTATTTGAAAAAAGATGACGTTTTATCTTAAGATTCCTCGTGTTACAATGATCTCAGATGTTTGATTTGTATATATATACGTTTTTTCCCACATTTACATGGAATCTTCATTATCTGGATAAAATTTATATCCAAGTTAATTTTATATGTCATAATCATGGTTATCTGATATATACCGTGTTACGCCAAGCTAGTTCTATTACCAAAGTTTTCTCCTCTCCTTTGTCATAACTTAAGTACGCAGTTTTCTTAAACGTGTGCTGCTTAAAAAAAATTCAATTTCACTGTGATGAAAATTCACTTAATCTTTATAAAATGCCGATTGAAATCTGTTTAAACTGTGACATAGCCCTGGTAGAATTTCATTTCTGGCAAATTATATTTCTAATCATAACGTTCAGCGATCTCTTATAGGTAACTGTCTTCGAACCGAACGAGATAGTGACTGCACCAAGCCATTACTTATTCACCCCTGAATACACATTTAAACTCGATCAATTAAATGGTGTTTGAGTTAGGAAAATCCATAGTCGGATAATGTAAATGATTAATAGCACACCTTGTATTCGAATGTTTTGAACCTCATCTTGGTACTTTAAAGAAACAACTTACCTTTCTGTTCCGGGGATAGGGCCCTTGTCGCGTTATCGTTGCATTTCCACTTTCCCACTATAATTACCTCCCTTGATTTTCAGCTCTTGTACATGTACAGGGGAACACTATGAGAAACACTACCAAATGCAGTCCAACTGTGATAAAATTAACATTAATTACCCCTGTTTACTTCCGGAATGTTACAACATGGAGGCGTTTAGATTGCCAGCAATTAATTGTAAGAGAGGCAGATCAATTAGTGTTTAAAATGTATAGCTTTACATTATGTGAATCAGTTCAGACCACTATCGATTTTCTGTGTAACTCCACATTATATTCCTATTACATTTGTCAGATAATTTCCGAAAAAGATGCTAGGATATTTTATGCAAATGTCATGCTCATTAATTTTATACTCATTGGTGGCAGTTATTCCTAAATGGTAAAAATAAGAGAAACTTGGCGATGTTTTTGTTATCCCAGTTGTTTCTGTACTATATTGAGTATGTTTTTGAGACAATGAAACTAAGTACACACTGCAAATATAACTTAATAAAGTTAATGTACTGTACAAAAAAAAAAAAAAAAAAAATTAGCACTGGTCTCTTACATTTTAGTTAAGCAACATAATTTTCGGAAGATGATTTAGGGTACGTATTTAATAGTAGTTGATGTAGACTAGACAGCCCGTGTTCCTATGTAAGAATTGGAAATTGACATCGATATGTGCTAGGCTACATAATAACTTTCTTTGATTTAGATTGTATAGCAGGCAAATTCTAACAACTTATCAACTCTTCATACATACACAACAAACAATTAATTTACATCACGTGATATAATTCAAAAACTCAATTTTATATCATAGGATATTATCCATAAAGTAGGTATATTACGAGTATTAAATATTATTAGACCGGTTGTTCTGTTGTAATTCAGTAATTTAGTATGTCAAATTTCTGAGTATATCCCATAACATTTCGAATATATAGCGTAAATGAAACCATTTATAATAATTTCTATCGGAAAACTTAGGTTGTTGAGTAAATTGTCTATGCAAAGTATTTTCAACAGGTTTCGGTTCCGGAGGTTTTAGTTACGTATATTTTTTTAACTTTATTTGATTATCAAAATTTATAAATAATTTCAATTTTACAGGTAAAAGACACCATTTTCCAGGGGAACAGTTTGAAGTAAGTGCCATTCCGCCATGGAGATGGCACGCATTCTGGAAATACCGCGTTTCACCAAATCTTCAACACATCTCGGGTCACCATCAGCTGAGACAAAACAGAGGAATCGGGACCCCATCCGCCAGATATTAGACAGTCTGTGTGAAAATTCATCAAAAGATTCTAAAATAGCTGAAGGAAATGCGGACAGTGCGTTCACGCCTATCATCAAGAGCGGTGCTTCGCCAGAGTTTCTTCCTGAAAGAACTCAAAGTTTGTGCTATGATTCCAGACGGTCAATTGCGCATGGGCTATCATCATTTCCGGTTCCTGCGTCTCAGACATCGTTTCTTCATCCTGCGTCTATTTTGTCCAAAACGACACTGACATCTTTCTACAGTCATGTGACAAATATGACGCCTTGTTCTTCAACGCATGCGTATTCACGTGATCCGTTGTATTTACAGGAACTCTCGCGTATGTGTCATCAACATCAGCAATATTTGTTGAGTAAACAATATCAAGATTATAGACAACAGTCGGTACCGTCTTCCACGGTAGGTGGCGCTCTCACGAATGGCACACAATGGCTGCCATGGCTGGATGCTGCGTATTTTCTTAATTCAGCACACGAGACATCACGAGATTTGACCACCAAACCCGATATTTCAAACAAGACGTCCAGGATACCAGTGTCGCCACCTAGGTATCATTGCGATGACTGTAAAAAGAGTTATTCCACGTATGGTGGTCTGTCAAAACACAAACAATTCCACTGTGTCACGCACGTGAAGAAAGAATTCAGCTGTAAATTTTGTGGGAAATCTTACGGCTCATTGGGTGCACTCAAAATGCACATCCGCACACACACCTTGCCGTGTAAATGTAAACTTTGTGGGAAGGCCTTTTCACGCCCGTGGCTCCTCCAGGGCCACATCCGGACTCACACGGGAGAGAAGCCCTTCCGATGTGAGCATTGTGGGAGAGCCTTTGCCGATAGGTCCAATCTGAGAGCACATCTTCAGACACATTCTGATGTTAAGAAATACGCATGTACAAACTGTAATAAAACCTTCTCCCGGATGTCACTTCTGTCTAAACACCGGGAGAACAATAACTGTAGCCTCCATCGGTAGCTGATTGGCTGAAATATGTTCAATCAAGATGACGACCAGATACAAGCATTCGTTCTTAAAATAAAGGGATCAATTTTTATGAGTGTGTGATTTGTAGTGAGTTCAGAATATCAATGCAATTCATTCTTTGTAATTTATATGCACTATATAAGTAAATGAGCAGAACTGTTTCAGGATTCGAACCGAGAGCCTCTGGTTGTTTATACTGCCATCTAGCCGACTGGACGCTTCTTACAGAAGTCTCCTAGCTCAACAGTGCTACAGGTATAGGCGAAATTGAACCTAAGGGAGGCTATTCCAAATAAGGAAAACTCACAGTGCAGTGGGACAGGGATCCTTAATGTACTATTCAATACGATGCTTAGTTACATGTAGTACTGGCATATGTGTCGGATATCAGTATTGTACCAATCAACAGGACATGTTAACATTGTACCAATCAACAGGACATGCGGACATTGTACCAATCAACAGGACATGTGAACATTGTACCAATCAACAGGACATGTGAACATTGTACCAATCAACAGGACATGTGAACATTGTACCAATCAACAGGACATGTGAACATTGTACCAATCAACAGGACATGCGGACATTGTACCAATCAACAGGACATGTGAACATTGTACCAATCAACAGGACATGTGAACATTGTACCAATCAACAGGACATGCGGACATTGTACCAATCAACAGGACATGCGAACATTGTACCAATCAACAGGACATGTGAACATTGTACCAATAAACAGGACATGTGAACATTGTACCAATCAACAGGTCATGTGAACATTGTACCAATCAACAGGACATGTGAACATTGTGCCAATCAACAGGACATGCGAACATTGTACCAATCAACAGGACATGTGAACATTGTACCAATCAACAGGACATGTGAACATTGTACCAATCAACAGGACATGTGAACATTGTACCAATCAACAGGACATGTGAACATTGTACCAATCAACAGGACATGTGAACCTTGTACCAATCAACAGGACATGTGAACATTGTACCAATCAACAGGACATGCGGACATTGTACCAATCAACAGGACATGTGAACATTGTACCAATCAACAGGACATGCGAACATTGTACCAATCAACAGGACATGCGAACATTGTACCAATCAACAGGACATGCGAACATTGTACCAATCAACAGGACATGCGAACATTGTACCAATCAACAGGACATGCGAACATTGTACCAATCGACGTGTCTTACAAACAACGTGTCAATTGACGTGCCAGTGTGTTATGTGTGTATTTGGACGCTCCCCAAATATATCAATTTAGTCAAATTTTATGAAACACGCTAGTGATTATTTTGGTAAATGCGGTAAATATATCACATGCTAAAATGTGCTTATTTATCTTCTTGACATCATAGGAATATGAAATTAGTGCAAAGACATCTTACAATGTAAATATACGTTGAGTTGTATGTTTGAAAACAATTACCAATGTGTTGATGTGCTCATCTTCTATTTAATATGTATTTTTGCTGTGAATTATTTTCTTATACATAAACAATTCTGTATTTTTTGATAAAGAAGCTGTAAACCTAACTGACTGATAGTTTAATTATATACATGTATTTATTTTTGCCGTGCGTGTTAATAGGATATTACTGACATACAAGTTGTTAAATTTTAAATGACAATAACAATAAATACATTTATGATAAATCTCTATTTTATGTTCTTTGAAAAACATAAGTTGATACGTACATGTACCTCACAAAGACCGATGTTCTAGTGATATATAGATCGGAATGTCGAATAATGTTTTACACTCACCTCTGAATTGAGATTTCCATTTTTTTCAACAGCATTTTGACTTTTAAGGAAATGAATTGAGATATTATTTCATTGCCCACATTTTAGAATTAGCTTTTTTTGTCGTTTTAAACGAATTCAGTAAAAGCGTGTTCAGTGGCCACAATAATTTAAAAATTCATACACGTTTATCTGAAAGTAATCGGTTCAAGCCAATGGTTGGTAACAACAGACTTTGTAAAATGGAAATTGAAAAAATAGATATGTAAATGTAAAGACGGTCCTGTAATTGTCCATACAACACACGTCCCGATTTCATCAATGTTCCTTAACTTAAGGAAATTCCTTATTTCAAAACATCCCATAGAAAAGCAGTACAGAATTTAAGGTTGGATGGTTGATTGATAGTTTTTACCTCGAATTAACAGTCAGTGTCAATTAAGGACGGCCTCCGGGGTATGCTATGTGAGTGTGTGTATTAAGGACGGCCTCCGGGGTATGCTATGTGAGTGTGTGTATTTAGGAGGGTGCGGTATGTTCGTATAAGTCTTCTTGTGATAATCTGGATCTTTTACCAATTTTAAGTGCTACCTCACTAACGTTTACTGCCGAAGGCTCCCAGCAGAACAGCCCACCCGGTCACATTATACTGACAACGGGGGAACCAGTAATGCTGGGCACCTGGCAGGGAGTAATAACTAACATTGATAGAGACTCTGGTTTGTCTCGGCCTGGAGAAGGAAAAGGACCAAAAAGTGAGGTTGTGTCAAGGGAGGCATTAGGAAGAAAAAAATTGTTTAGAAAGAATGGAAAAGATAATATCTCAAGTTTAGTCGCCTTCTACGATCATGCAATGGCGGCAGTAGGTATAATTATTACGCTCTACCTGCAGACTTTAAAGAAAAAATCTTAAGCTAAGGAACTTACCTTAAGGGCCTAATATATGTAACTTCAGGAATTTTTTCGATATTCTGAAAAATTATGAAAAAAACAACAGTTGATAACCATGCAAAAATAAGTCTAAAACGAAGTAAACCTGAGTGGTAACTAACAAGAACATCTTGACAAAAAAAATCCAAAGAATTGAAAATAATTCAGGTGTGGCACCTTCAACAACAATCCGAAGTACATGTAGGAGACAGTTCAAGATGGACGCGTGTTTACAAATACCGAGTTTCAACTGCTGCTTTACCGGTAACCATGTAAGAATTCATCTTGAATATTGCTGATATCAGTTCTTAACTAAATCTATAAATATAATAAGTTATTAGGCTTGATTTTCGCTTCAAGTTCTTCCGAAAGTTACGTATATCGGGCCTTTAACTTCTAAAATGCTTTCTCATGGAGAATTTGAAGTTAAATAATTTCCTTACGTTAAGGACCGTTGCTGAAACCGGGTCTACGAGGTTAAGACAACAGGTACCTTGTCGTAATCCGGGCCATGTCTACGAGGTTAAGACAACAGGTCCCTTGTCGTAAACCGGGCCATGTCTACGAGGTTAAGACAACATGTCCCTTGTCGTAAACCGGGCCATGTCTACGAGGTTAAGACAACATGTCCCTTGTCGTAAACCGGGCCATGTCTACGTGGTTAAGACAACAGGTCCCTTGTCGTAAACCGGGCCATGTCTACGAGGTTAAGACAACAGGTCCCTTGTCGTAAACCGGGCCATGTCTACTTGGTTAAGACAACAGGTCCCTTGTCGTAAACCGGGCCATGTCTACGAGGTTAAGACAACAGGTCCCTTGTCGTAAACCGGGCCATGTCTACTTGGTTAAGACAACAGGTCCCTTGTCGTAAACCGGGCCATATCTACGTGGTTAAGACAACAGGTCCCTTGTCGTAACAGGGCCATGTGTACGTGGTTAAGACAACAGGTCCCTTGTCGTAAACCGGACCATGTCTACGAGGTTAAGACAACAGGTCCCTTGTCGGAAACAGGGCCATGTCTACGAGGTTAAGACAACAGGTACCTTGTCGTAAACCGGGCCATGTCTACGTGGTTAAGACAACATGTCCCTTGTCGTAAACCGGGCCATGTCTACGAAGTTAAGACAACGGGTCCCTTGTCGTAAACCGGGCCATGTGTACGTGGTTAAGACAACAGGTCCCTTGTCGTAAACCGGGCCATGTCTACGTGGTTAAGACAACAGGTCCCTTGTCGTAAACCGGGCCATGTCTACGAGGTTAAGACAACAGGTCCCTTGTCGTAAACCGGGCCATGTGTACGTGGTTAAGACAACAGGTCCCTTGTCGTAAACCGGGCCATGTCTACGAGGTTAAGACAACAGGTCCCTTGTCGTAAACAGGGCCATGTGTACGTGGTTAAGACAACAGGTCCCTTGTCGTAAACCGGGCCATGTCTACGAGGTTAAGACAACA
Organism: Mimachlamys varia; assembly: GCA_947623455.1. Classification (NCBI taxonomy): domain Eukaryota; kingdom Metazoa; phylum Mollusca; class Bivalvia; order Pectinida; family Pectinidae; genus Mimachlamys; species Mimachlamys varia. The sequence goes on from OX392533.1 coordinate 44,321,246, forward strand.
GGTAACTTGTCATAAACCGGGCCATGTCTACGAGGTTAAGACAACAGGTCCCTTGTCGTAAACCGGGCCATGTGTACGTGGTTAAGACAACAGGTCCCTTGTCGTAAACCGGGCCATGTGTACGTGGTTAAGACAACAGGTCCCTTGTCGTAAACCGGGCCATGTGTACGTGGTTAAGACAACAGGTCCCTTGTCGTAAACCGGGCCATGTCTACGAGGTTAAGACAACAGGTCCCTTGTCGTAAACCAGGCCATGTGTACGAGGTTAAGACAACAGGTCCCTTGTCGTAAACCGGGCCATGTGTACGTGGTTAAGGCAACAGGTCCCTTGTCGTAAAACAAATGTTGATGCAACGTCAAAATGTCATTGATTTCAACATATCGTATATATTAATGAATTATAAACAATATTAAAACATCAGAATTGGAGCGGCATTGTAAGATGCGACTAAATTTTGGACAATTTTTTTTCTTTCCTTACATTTTTTCTCGCCGCCTTACTTTTGGCCTTTAGTTGAGCGTTCACCCTTTTGAGGAAGGTTATGGGTTCTGTCCCCAGGCCGAGACATACCAGAGTCTCAAACAATGGTAGTTACTACTCCCTGCTTGACGTTCAGCTTTGTGGGAATGGAAAGTCTGGTTCACCCGTTATCAGAAATAGGACAGGCTTACACGAATATACAGATGTACGAGTATCACTCCTCCCAAATACACAAACACTAAACACATCCTTCACATCGCATACACCGAAAGGCCGTCTTTAATAAATTAATTTATTTGTTATTAAATACATGTAGAACGTTAAACAAAATAACACAAACCGAAAAAAAATCGTCCTACCCTGTGCAGATATGCCAAAGCCAAAAGTATGGAATCTTCAAGAAAAACAAAATTAAGATGCCAAACACCCTGCAATCTTTATTTAATGAATAATAACAACGACATTCAAACGGTCGCCATTCTTATACAAAAATATTCTACATGCTTTTGAATGACACCATTTTGAATGACGTTAAAACACGGTCTCGTGTACTTTTTCAATAAAATTTGATTGTTAAGTAAATCTTGTCTACACGCATTAATGAAATCTTGTTCGAGTCTGTTTAGATCATTAAATTGTATAATGTGCATTACGCATGGCACATCCAATTACCTCCCCGTAATACCGACCGTGGACCTGTGTGTTTGTACCCGTCAATCAGTCCATACTTAAATACTGCACTTGATGAGTAGGTGATCTGATCTCATCCATTGAACACAATGGTTCGGAACGTATTTTTGGTGTTATCATTGGTGGGTAACTAGTGTGACCCATTGGCACGTGCTGAACCGGAAGTTACGTACATTGTACGCCTGTATGTACAGTATGGTCGAATTTAAATAATGAACAATACATCGGCTAGTTATACTTGAGACATTAACATCCTTTTGTTTCTCTGTTTTTTAACCAACCATCATCAGATGAAGAGATATTTAAATCACCCTCCATCCGTGTTCCGTCGTCTGTTATTAACAATTCTTGCTATCGATATTTTTTGAGAATTGCTGGATATATTTCCTTTGGTCCCCTAGTTGTACAATGTCTCATTTTGGACAGATTTGGAAAAAAACAATATAGTCGACAAGCGACTTTCCTACAATTATCGATGATTAGTTAACGTTGTGAATGTGTCAATTTAGTTCAGGGGTAATAAACGATACTTTACATTTAAAAGTTACGAGACACAAATATAACTTTGAAGCTTGGGTATGAAATGTAGTTTATATCTACGTATGATCCACTGTTACGGAATTATAATGTTATTTTGAACTATGGTTATATGTATAGTACACGATACCAGTGACAGAATGCGACAGAGTACCACACATGCGATATCCAGGAGAATTGGGGTTTGAAATCCTCTTGTTCTCAAGTTCGAACCCCCGTGTACAAGCAGATGCATGGTTATGAGGTAATGTAGTTAGGGAGCTATTGAAATAGACTGTTGCGGAGGTGGTTCTGATACCGTATGCAAATTGGCCCTGTCCTGTGTCTGTGCCATATGTACGTGAAGGTGGTTCCACACGAAGGCAAATGTGTGGCGTTACGCGTACATGATTGTGTGTATGTATATTATGTGTCTCATGACTTATTCATAAGGAGTCTTGTTACATGCAGAGTTGTATTGGCGTATCAGCGTGCGATCACGTGATCATTATTAGCGAAATCAGCAGATTGGTATTCAAAACCTGTAAGAATAACGATAGTTTTCTTCATATCATCACCATTTTGAAATATTTACAAGTATAAGTAGGTAAAATATACAGTACATGTAAAACATATATTGGAGGTAAATATATGCGATTATTCCATGTAAAAAGCATACAGTTGAACTAAAAAATCGTTTCAAGTGAAGCACATTTACCGCAATATTTTTTTTATTACGTGTCAAAATTGTTAAGCAAAGGAAATACAAATTGATTTTCAGAACATACACATGTACATTTCTAGTAAAAGTAATGTATTTAAAAGCAAAAAGATCATGTACCTTACATGCCAACGACATAAATACCACAGAGCATGCATACACTTCAAGGAATATATATAATACAACAGATACTATTCTCGCAGTGATATTATTGAAGTACAACATATACACACTTTAATATCAGTAAAAATAACACGCTACAAATCATTACGAAAAAAATCCCAACAAATCCAATTTTTCTACTAATAATGTCAATCCCTATAATCTATAGACCCTAATAATTTAATTTCTGTCAACGAAAAGCCGAAAAAGTGTACAGCTCATTAAATCTCAATCTTGTAGGGATTTCGGTGTATCTTGGACATTTTAGCAACACGATGAACACATACACTTCATATTAAATTTAGATAGGTAATTATGCGTGAAGATGCTAACGGATTTGCCACTGTCGTCAAAGCGCCTCCCCCTACCCCCTACCAGAACAGACGGCACCCCTCTGCCCCGCAGCAATTAACACCAAGTCTGTAAATGTCCCCTGGGACCACATACGGCACGTGGGTTTTTGAAACCTGTGGATTCATAGGATTATGGCTCTTCCCATGGACGAAAGTAAGGAATTTCAATTTCATTTCAGTGGCTTCAGCTGTCAACTCCATCAAATCATTGTGAGAGAAATTAAGGAATATATTACATTTTCCATGTAATATGTCACATTGCCGCCAGCCTATGAAATAGAAATTTCACATGGAAAGAGTTCGGCTGTATATGTGCACATATGGAGAAATCACATTGTCTCATGCAATTATTGAGTTTTTTTATCAAATAAAAATATCATTTTAAAAGCAAACCGATTTGATATCAAACAGATGTTGATGCAGAATTCACATTTGGAAATAACATAACGAATCATTTTCACATGCTAATGGAAAACTTTGTAACAAATTTACAGAACACATTTTTGATTATGAAATTATAAGAAAAAGATGAAGATTTTCCTGACTTAGGATATAAATAAATATAAAATTTATTCATTTTACAACAATTATGAAACAAGTTATACAGCTTACATTAATCACACTTGTTGGCTCGGATGTTAGCGCGCGAGGGGTCTCATTGTGGGAGGAAACAGGAATACCCGGAGAAAACCCACGTGATCGGGCAGGTGACCCCATATCTTTTCACGTCCGGTCGGGGAATCGAATCCCGGCCTTGGTAAAAGGCAAGTGCGCTTTCCACTGCACCACCGACCACCCTATACACTCCGGACTAGAATAATACATGTATGCACCAAGTCCTATGCTATCATATTTGATATATGATTTCCTGTTTGATACGTTGTAAATCTGAGATTCAAAATTACAGGTGGAACACAGAAATTGACAAAATTAATATTATTATTCTTTATATATTGTATATATACAGTAAGCTTATAGCTCTGACTAAAGTAGATAACAAAAAGTAACAATATGTTGCATGTATTCATGTATAAGCGAAAATATGCAGTACATATCCATTTTGATGTCTAAAATGACAACTAATGACTGACTTTATACGTTAGCGATTACGAGATTTGAATGTACATCGACCATGTATACATATTAGGTGATGTAAAAGTGAAACAATAAAAGAAAATGCTGTCTACAATTTTCCCAATTTCATCCTACATACATGTACTATGTCATCGCGAATATATATGTGTGTTATTGTTTGGTGTTAAATCAAAAGCTTTCTTTCCATATATCTCTCAATAAAGCTAAAACTTTGACTTTCGCGACAATAACTTTTATGTTCACCTACCTAACACACTAAAGAACAACCAGTTATTGTTGCTTCAGTAAAATAAAAAAATAGAACAGAAAAAGAAAACACATGTGCAAGAAATGAATTTATTATTTAATGATAATTCGACATGGCGTATTTTGCCGTCGATGCAATTAATATAATTTTGTGTTTAGAAGTGGGATTTATGAGGAGCCCCCGTGGCATGCTCAAGAACTTCGGGCGGCCATTTATGTGCTTGAACGACCAACCTTTTAATTTGAGCAGCGCTGGCGAGGAGGAGGAGGATGGGATACATGAAAGTAATTATCTTTCAGGGATAAGAAAAGTTCATTACAGTCCGATACGGGACTGCCCGGTGGTGATGTTCGTTTCTTTACAAGTGTACTCACCTGTTTCCTGTTTCGCTTCAGACAACCCACCCATCAATCTCGCTACCTGGCAAACAACGATCCTCCTATGCATTGATGAAAGTTAAGATTTTCCAACAGTGGTCTGTCTTATTATTTTCCTTTGAAGAAATAATATGCAGACGGATTTCTGGGGTAACTGGTTATTTCGAACATGAATTTCATGAATGGTTTATTTACGGCTAGAAATGTCCACTTCTTCGATTCACTTACATGTGACCCCTGATTACATTGTATAAGTTTGACAATTGATCAAGCAAGCATCTATTTTAACTTTTACATAATGTTATACAATTATAGCCTTTCGATGTGGTCGATATATGGTTATCAACCGAGGACGAAGTCCGATGTTAACATTTTCTCTCGGGTTGATAAAACCAAGTATCGACCGAAATTAAAGGGGCATCCCGCGAAAGCCTGAATGCCAGTTCTTTGATGAACATGGTGTCTGCACCTGGTCCACTTATTATATTTTCTTGCTATTCCAGTATTCAAAGTCCGCTCAAAATGTCTATATTGACCACTTGCAAAATCGCATTCCTCGGGAAAGCCCCGATAAAAATAGCGGTGATGACGCAACAAGACAAGCTTGTTGCAAGTCGCTTGACATGTTTGATGGGGGAGGCCATACGAGAGGGGACGCGTAATGTATACGGCTGATGAAACGGAGACAAAGTTATTGAATCACATTCATATTAATAATCAGACATTAATTGCACACTTACAGATATTCAAATAAAGAAATATTTGTCGGCACATCGGCATCATTTATCGGCACCAGGAATTATGTATATAATATATATATACCTGAGCGAGACCGGTACACATGGGTACGGAATACAGCCATGGTACAAACCTTAATTTATGTAAAAAATAATATTCACGAACCAAACTTTTCATGTGATTTCATAAAATGTATGTAGCATGCATTGGAAAGTACGAAAATAAATGACATGAAATGTTTGCGATTTTTTTTACAAATCAATATTTTGAGGATTTTTTTTCAAACTATCTATATATATATACCATGTACATTAATATTCATTTAGAATCTATCCAACTTTCAGCGTCTTCACACGTTAACACGTATCACGGAATGCGAATATTAAGTCCATACACTCATATAACGCACCACACCCTAAGCATGACTACATGTATATCTGATTTGGAACTGTTGAAACATGCACTTATAACTAACCGTTATGAATATGGTTTAATAATTCCGCTTTCTTTTTACATTTTTTTTTGTCCTCTTGTAAAGGGACGTTGACCTTTTAAAAAAAGCGTGCAGGAATGCAATATACATATATCATATGTATATGTTGTATAACTTTGTTGTTTTTTTTCTCTCGTTATGTATATATTTTCGGATTAAATTCAATACCGGGGTCGCAACCCAACGATATTTGTACCTTCACTAATTTATAGATTAAGTATGAATATCACCTTTTTTGACGCGTGAAAAACATATTTTTTATACCTTTTGTCCAAATTGAAGCCGTACGTACCTCGGTTGCACGTCCCGTTTACAACGTAATCAAACGACTTTTTCTGTTACGGTATATATTGTATTTGAAAAGGTCTTTCTATCCAGCAATAACATTAAATCATACTGTTTCACTGGAACATGAAGTATTATAGAGGGAATATTACAAAACACACTCTTAAGTTTAAAATTACACACGCATTTTATGCTACAGAAGACTGAGACAGTTTCCCCTTGGGTAGCCCCAAAACCAAATCAAAGCTTTATTTGTGCATGTTACCGTTACGCAGAAGAAATATGTAACTTACACAGAATAGAGCAGGTAGTTTCTCCTTTGAATACTTCCCATCTCTCAATATGATTCCGTAACGCAGTTTTGCGTTATATTTTGACCGTTCGGCAACTTTTCGCTTAGTAGTTAGGCCTTATCGCGATGTAACGGTAATACCAGATAGAGTGTTTACAATGGAAACGACGCTCGCTGCGCATGCGTTGGTAGGTGGAAATCCCAAGCCGGGCGTCTGGCTAGACCGTTTGGAATTTCACTAGTTATTTTGAAATTATTTATTTTATGAATACATATCAGCAAAATCCGACCGTCTTAGTCCATAAGAATACCCACTCGATATGTGTATGTAATATTTTGAAAAAAAATATGAAAAAAACTAACTTTCGCCGGATGCCCCTTTAAAAGGCAGTAATAGTTTTATTAAAACTTGGAATTTTTGAAATGAATTGATATTTTTGAAACGGCATAGAATCTACAATGGCAATTACAATGATTCTGACGTCATAAAGGCAATATCGACTTGGTGTTTCCAAAATAGAAACATCAGGTCAAATATTGAATTCCACGTGACCAAGTTTTAGCCAATCATAATGCGTATAAAATATAAATTTATAATAATATGTTTGAAAAGAACATTATTTTTTATAATTAATGTAAAAATTTTTCGAATTTCCTTTAAAATGACTCTTCAGTGATGCTAGGGGCTAATAGGTGGGAATCTAAAATCTCTAAACTAATGTAGAAGCAGAAGGGCCAGGTGCGTGACACCCCTTTAATTTATGAATTTAGATGAAAAATTTAACTAGTTCTGAATGATTTCGAATCGTGTACTACGGAAATGTGTATATTATGTACCGTGCAACTACTCAAATGATATAAACTGTGGCTATGGAGGCTCCCGCAAACCTCGGGGACTAAAATATCTACCAGCAGAGTCTGCTACCCCCTATCATTAAAGATGACGTAACATACACATATGCTGCATCTTTTATTTAGCAATAGATAAAGAATGCCGAAAAATTGATTAAAATGCACCATACAGCCGTTTCGTTCTCCCGGGAATCTTCAGTGACGACAGGGGCCAAAAGGTGGGAATCCAAAAACTCTAAACTAATGTAGAACAACGACCCGGTACACCATGAAAAAATGGGCGTGTCACTTGATGTAAATGTTTGTACATGTATTAATACAATATGTATTTTTCTGAGCCGGTCCACCCCCATGGGCCATATTTTCGAGTAGTTTAACAGAACGCAGTCCTATCTTGACCAACCGCATAATACAAAACACTCGGGGGGATTGGGAAGAGGTCACGGTACCTGTAATTATCGTCCTTTTGAAGATTTAGTTATGACAGACGTAATGGCTTATGTGTTACACAAGAAAAGAGATACATATATAAGGATTGGAAGTATTTTTTTAATCTTATACTCGTGTGAAAAGCATTTCTGCTGGTAATGTTCATATAGTACGTGACAGCGCAAATGTAAATATGTAATAATAAACAGCAGTTAGTGTAGATTTCTACTATCGAGGAGAGGGCACTTGTAAAAACGGTAGCCGACGATGTTCATGTATTGAACTGGTCAAGATTAGGTGGTTTTTTGTTCAATTATTTCAATTTTTTCGAAAGCTGTATTGTTTAGTAATTCTCCGTGTTTTATCTTTATCAGGTCGAATTAAATACACATTTCGAAAAAGAAATTATATATCTGACTATGTTTATTATATATCTGACTATGTTTATTATATATCTGACTATGTTTATTATATATCTGACTATGTTTATTTGTATAATTATATATCTGACTATGTTTATTTGTATAATTATATATATCTGATTATGTTTATTTGTATAATTATATATCTGATTATGTTTATTTGTATAATTATATATCTGACTATGTTTATTTGTATAATTATATATCTGACTATGTTTATTTGTATAATTATATATCTGACTATGTTTATTTGTATAATTATATATCTGACTATGTTTATTTGTATAATTATATATCTGACTATGTTTATTTGTATAATTATATATCTGACTATGTTTATTTGTATAATTATATATCTGACTATGTTTATTTGTATAATTATATATCTGACTATGTTTATTTGTATAATTATATATCTTACTATGTTTATTTGTATAATTATATATCTTACTATGTTTTATTTGTATAATTATATATCTGACTATGTTTATTTGTATAATTATATATCTGACTATGTTTATTTGTATAATTATATATCTGATAATGTTTTATTTGTATAATTATATATCTTACTATGTTTTATTTGTATAATTATATATCTGACTATGTTTATTTGTATAATTATATATCTGACTATGTTTATTTGTATAATTATATATCTGACTATGTTTATTTGTATAATTATATATCTGATAATGTTTTATTTGTATAATTATATATCTTACTATGTTTATTTGTATAATTATATATCTTACTATGTTTATTTGTATAATTATATATCTTACTATGTTTTATTTGTATAATTATATATCTGATAATGTTTTATTTGTATAATTATATATCTTACTATGTTTATTTGTATAATTATATATCTGACTATGTTTATTTGTATAATTATATATCTGACTATGTTTATTTGTATAATTATATATCTTACTATGTTTATTTGTATAATTATATATCTGACTATGTTTATTATATATCTGACTATGTTTATTTGTATAATTATATATCTGACTATGTTTATTTGTATAATTATATATATGATTATGTTTATTATATATCTGACTATGTTTATTTGTATAATTATATATCTGACTATGTTTATTATATATCTGACTATGTTTATTTGTATAATTATATATCTGACTATGTTTATTTGTATAATTATATATCTGACTATGTTTATTTGTATAATTATATATCTGACTATGTTTATTATATATCTGACTATGTTTATTTGTATAATTATATATCTGACTATGTTTATTTGTATAATTATATATATGATTATGTTTATTTGTATAATTATATATCTGACTATGTTTTATTTGTATAATTATATATATGACTATGTTTATTATATATCTGACTATGTTTATTTGTATAATTATATATCTGACTATGTTTATTTGTATAATTATATATCTGACTATGTTTTATTTGTATAATTATATATCTGACTATGTTTATTTGTATAATTATATATCTGACTATGTTTTATTTGTATAATTATATATCTGATTATGTTTATTTGTATCATTATATATCTGACTATGTTTATTTGTATAATTATGTATCTGACTATGTTTATTTGTATAATTATATATCTGATTATGTTTATTTGTATAATCATATATCTGACTATGTTTTATTTGTATAATTATATATCTGACTATGTTTTATTTGTATAATTATATATCTGACTATGTTTATTTGTATAATTATATATCTGACTATGTTTTATTTGTATAATTATATATATGATTATGTTTATTTGTATAATTATATATCTGACTATGTTTATTGGTACAATTATATATCTGACTATGTTTATTTGTATAATTATATATCTGACTATGTTTATTTGTATAATTATATATCTGACTATGTTTATTTGTATAATTATATATCTGACTATGTTTATTTGTATAATTATATATATGATTATGTTTATTTGTATAATTATATATCTGACTATGTTTATTTGTATAATTATATATCTTACTATGTTTATTTGTATAATTATATATCTGACTATGTTTATTTGTATAATCATATATCTGACTATGTTTTATTTGTATAATTATATATCTGACTATGTTTATTTGTATAATCATATATCTGACTATGTTTATTTGTATAATTATATATCTGACTATGTTTATTTGTATAATTATATATCTGACTATGTTTATTGGTACAATTATATATATGATTATGTTTATTTGTATAATTATATATCTGATAATGTTTATTTGTATAATTATATATCTGACTATGTTTATTATATATCTGACTATGTTTATTTGTATAATTATATATCTGACTATGTTTATTTGTATAATTATATATCTGACTATGTTTATTTGTATAATCATATATCTGACTATGTTTATTTGTATAATCATATATCTGACTATGTTTTATTTGTATAATTATATATATCCGATTATGTTTTATTTGTATAATTATATATCTGGCTATGTTTATTTGTATAATTATATATCTGATAATGTTTTATTTGTATAATCATATATCTGACTATGTTTTATTTGTATAATTATATACCTGTCTATGTTTTATTTGTATAATTATATATATATCTGATTATGTTTTATTTGTATAATTATATATATCTGATTATGTTTTATTTGTCTAATTATATATCTGACTATGTTTATTTGTATAATTATATATCTGACTATGTTTATTTGTATAATCATATATCTGACTATGTTTTATTTGTATAATTATATATCTGTTTATGTTTTATTTGTATAATTATATATATATCTGATTATGTTTTATTTGTATAATTATATATATCTGATTATGTTTTATTTGTCTAATTATATATCTGACTATGTTTATTTGTATAATTATATATATGATTATGTTTATTTGTATAATTATATATCTGACTATGTTTATTTGTATAATTATATATCTGATAATGTTTTATTTGTATAATCATATATCTGACTATGTTTTATTTGTATAATTATATACCTGTCTATGTTTTATTTGTATAATTATATATATATCTGATTATGTTTTATTTGTATAATTATATATATCTGATTATGTTTTATTTGTCTAATTATATATCTGACTATGTTTATTTGTATAATCATATATCTGACTATGTTTATTTGTATAATTATATATCTGATTATGTTTTATTTGTATAATTTTATATCTGATTATGTTTTATTTGTATAATTTTATATCTGATTATGTTTATTTGTATAATCATATATCTGACTATGTTTTATTTGTATAATTATATATATCTGATTATGTTTTATTTGTATAGTTATATATATCTGACTATGTTTATTTGTATAATTATATATATCTGATTATGTTTTATTTGTATAGTTATATAATTAATTTTCCATTGATTGTATGCAGAATGCGGCTTTCTGATTGGTTGAGATTTTCTTTTCATACCTCTATGAAAAAAAAATCCGAAAATGGCGCGAAAAATGTGACGTCACAATGCGGCAATTGACGTTGCGTATTGATTTGTAAAAAAGAATCCGTTGTTAGATCAGTCAAATTGTACATAAGCATGTTTTAAATTTAAAAATAAGTTTCAAAAATCAATTATAAACATTGATGTCAATTATTTTGAATTTTATAAGGTTATGAAAAAAACTTTTGTAAGAATCCGCTACGCGGATTCATACAGTTTGCAAACAAAACTTTTTTTCATACCCCAATGAAACTAAAAAAGATTGTCATCAATGCTTAAATATCTTACTATGTTTATATTTTATTTGTATAATTATATACCTGACTATGTTTATTTGTATAATTATATATCTGACTATGTTTATTTGTATAATTATATATCTTACTTAGTTTATTTGTATAATTATATATCTTACTTAGTTTATTTGTATAATTATATATCTGACTATGTTTATTTGTATAATTATATATCTTACTATGTTTATTTGTATAATTATATATCTGACTATGTTTATTTGTATAATTATATATCTTACTATGTTTTATTTGTATTATTATATATCTTACTATGTTAATTTGTATAATTATATGTATGATTATGTTTTATTTGTATAATTATATATCTGACTATGTTTTATTTGTATAATTATATATATGATTATGTTTATTTGTATTATTATATATCTTACTATGTTTAATTGTATAATTATATATATGATTATGTTTTATTTGTATAATTATATATATGATTATGTTTATTTGTATAATTATATATCTTACTATGTTTTATTTGTATAATTATATATCTGACTATGTTTATTTGTATAATTATATATCTGACTATGTTTATTTGTATAGTTATATATCTGACTATGTTTTATTTGTATAATTATATATCTGATTATGTTTATTTGTATAGTTATATATCTGATTATGTTTATTTGTATAGTTATATATCTGACTATGTTTATTTGTATAATTATATATCTTACTATGTTTATTTGTATAATTATATATCTTACTATGTTTTATTTGTATAATTATATATCTGATTATGTTTTATTTGTATAATTATATATCTGACTATGTTTATTTGTATAATTATATATCTTACTATGTTTATTTGTATAATTATATATCTTACTATGTTTTATTTGTATAATTATATATCTGATTATGTTTTATTTGTATAATCATATATCTGACTATGTTTATTTGTATAATTATATATATCTGACTATGTTTATTTGTATAATTATATATCTGTCTATGTTTTATTTGTATAATTATATATCTGACTATGTTTTATTTGTATAATTATATATATATCTGATTATGTTTTATTTGTATAATTATATATCTTACTATGTTTATTTGTATAGTTATATATCTGACTATGTTTATTTGTATAATTATATATCTGACTATGTTTATTTGTATAATTATATATATGATTATGTTTATTTGTATAATTATATATCTGACTATGTTTATTTGTATAATTATATATATGATTATGTTTATTTGTATAATTATATATCTGACTATGTTTTATTTGTATAATTATATATATGATTATGTTTATTTGTATAATTATATATCTGACTATGTTTATTTGTATAATTATATACCTGTCTATGTTTATTAGGTCATCTGACCCGAAGGGTCAAGATGACCTATTGCCATCATGCTTCGTCCGTCGTCGTGCGCCGTCCGCCGTCCGCCGTCCGCCGTCCGTAAACTTTTCCTTTAACAATCTTCTTCTTAGTAACCAAAAGGCTCTAGGTGCTGATATTTGGCCAGTAGGCACCTGGGATTGAGTGCTACAAAGTTTCCTCATTTCAATGACCTTGACCTGTTTTCAAGGTCACAGGGGTCAAATATGTAAAAACCTTTAACAATCTTCTTCTCAGTAACCAAAAGGTCTAGGGTAATGATATTTGGCCAGTAGGCACCTGGGATAGAGTGCTACAAAGTTTCCTCATATCGATGACCTTGACTAACTTTCAAGGTCACAGGGGTCAAATATGTAAAAAAGCGTTTGACAATCTTTTCCTCACTAACCAATAGGCCATGGGTGATCATATTTGGCCAGTAGGTACCTGGGATAGAGTGTTCTAAAGTTTCCTCATATAAATGACCTTGACCTACTTTCAAGGTCACAGGGGTCAAATATGTTAAAAAATCTACACAACATTATCTAAAGAACTAAATGATCTAGAGCAATGATATTTTTGTATGATATGTAGACCAGCAATGCGAATCTTTTTCTTATATATTGTGTTTAGGTCAAAGGTCAACTTTGAGTGCTGGACGGGGTCAAAGGTTAACATGGGTTATAATAGGTAAAAAGCTTTAAGAATCTTCTTCTCAAGTTCCATAAGGCCCAGGGTTCTGATATTTGGCCAGTAGGAACCTGGGATAGATTGTTCTAAAGTTTCCTCATATAAATGACCTTGACCTACTTTCAAGGTCACATGGGTCAAATATGTTAAAAAATCTACACAACATTATCTAAAGAACTAAATGATCTAGAGCAATGATATTTTTGTATGATATGTAGACCAGCAATGCGAATCTTTTTCTAATATATTGTGTTTAGGTCAAAGGTCAACTTTGAGTGCTGGACGGGGTCAAAGGTTAACATGGGTTATAATAGGTAAAAAGCTTTAAGAATCTTCTTCTCAAGTTCCATAAGGCCCAGGGTTCTGATATTTGGCCAGTAGGTACCAGGGATGGAGCACTCTAAAGTTTTCTCATATAAATGACCTTGACCTACTTTCAAGGTCACATGGGTCAAATATGTTAAAATATCTACACAACATTATCTAATGAACCGAATGATCTAGACCGATGATACTTGCATATATTATATGTAGACTGGCAATGCAAATCTTTTTCTGATATATTGTGTTTAGGTCAAAGTTCAACTTTAAGCACTGGACAGGGTCAAAGGTTAACATGGGTTATAATGGGTAAAAGCTTTAAGAATCTTCTTATCTATTAAGTTCCATAAGCCCCAGGGTCCAATATTTGGCCAGTGCATACCTGGGAGGGAGTGCTATAAAGTTTTCTCATATAAATGACCTTGACCTACTTTCAAGGAGGTCAAATCTTTTAAAAATTAACTTTTACATAACAGATCTTTATAGTCAGATGACCGTTGAGGCCCCTGGGCCTCTTGTTTGTATAATTATATATCTGTCTATGTTTTATTTGTATAATTATATACCTGTCTATGTTTATTTGTATAATTATATATCTGACTATGTTTATTTGTATAGTTATATATCTGACTATGTTTATTTGTATAATTATATATCTGACTATGTTTATTTGTATAATTATATATATGATTATGTTTATTTGTATAATTATATATCTGACTATGTTTTATTTGTATAATTATATATATGATTATGTTTATTTGTATAATTATATATCTGACTATGTTTATTTGTATAATTATATATATGATTATGTTTATTTGTATAATTATATATCTGACTATGTTTATTTGTATAATTATATATCTTACTATGTTTATTTGTATAATTATATATCTGACTATGTTTATTTGTATAATTATATATATGATTATGTTTATTTGTATAATTATATATCTGACTATGTTTTATTTGTATAATTATATATATGATTATGTTTATTTGTATAATTATATATCTGACTATGTTTTATTTGTATAATTATATATATGATTATGTTTATTTGTATAATTATATATCTGACTATGTTTATTTGTATAATTATACAAATTATGTTTATTTGTATAATTATGTATCTGACTATGTTTATTTGTATAATTATATATCTTACTATGTTTATTTGTATAATTATATATCTGACTATGTTTATTTGTATAATTATATATATGATTATGTTTATTTGTATAATTATATGTATGATTATGTTTATTTGTATAATTATATATCTGACTATGTTTATTTGTATAATTATATATCTGACTATGTTTATTTGTATAATTATATATATGATTATGTTTATTTGTATAATTATATGTATGATTATGTTTATTTGTATAATTATATATCTGACTATGTTTTATTTGTATAATTATATATCTGACTATGTTTATTTGTATAATTATATGTATGATTATGTTTATTTGTATAATTATATATCTGACTATGTTTATTTGTATAATTATATATATGATTATGTTTATTTGTATAATTATATATCTGACTATGTTTATTTGTATAATTATGTATCTGACTATGTTTTATTTGTATAATTATATATCTGACTATGTTTATTTGTATAATTATATATATGATTATGTTTATTTGTATAATTATATATCTGACTATGTTTATTTGTATAATTATATATCTGATTATTTTTATTTGTATAATTATATATCTGACTATGTTTATTTGTATAATTATATACCTGTCTATGTTTTATTTGTATAATTATATATCTGACTATGTTTATTTGTATAATTATATATCTGACTTTGTTTATTTGTATAATTATTTATCTGACTATGTTTTATTTGTATAATTATATATCTGATTATGTTTTATTTGTATAATTATATATCTGACTATGTTTATTTGTATAATTATATATCTGTCTATGTTTTATTTGTATAATTATATATCTGACTATGTTTATTTGTATAATTATATATCTGACTATGTTTTATTTGTATAATTATATATCTGATTATGTTTTATTTGTATAATTATATATCTGACTATGTTTATTTGTATAATTATATATCTGTCTATGTTTTATTTGTATAATTATATATCTGACTATGTTTATTTGTATAATTATATATCTGACTATGTTTATTTGTATAATTATATATCTGACTATATTTATTTGTATAATTATATATCTGTCTATGTTTTATTTGTATAATTATATATCTGACTATGTTTTATTTGTATAATTATATATCTGACTATGTTTATTTGTATAATTATATATCTGTCTATGTTTTATTTGTATAATTATATATCTGATTATGTTTTATTTGTATAATTATATATCTGACTATGTTTATTTGTATAATTATATATCTGTCTATGTTTTATTTGTATAATTATATATCTTACTATGTTTATTTGTATAATTATATATCTGACTATGTTTATTTGTACAATTATATATCTGATGATGTTTATTTGTATAATTATATATCTGACTATGTTTATTTGTATAATTATATATCTGACTATGTTTATTGGTACAATTATATATCTGATGATGTTTATTTGTATAATTATATATCTGACTATGTTTATTTGTATAATTATATATCTGACTATGTTTATTTGTACAATTATATATCTGATGATGTTTATTTGTATAATTATATATCTGACTATGTTTATTTGTATAATTATATATCTGACTATGTTTATTGGTACAATTATATATCTGATGATGTTTATTTGTATAATTATATATCTGACTATGTTTATTTGTATAATTATATATCTGACTATGTTTATTTGTATAATTATATATCTGACTATGTTTATTTGTATAATTATATATCTGACTATGTTTATTTGTATAATTATATATCTGATTATGTTTATTTGTATAATTATATATCTGACTATGTTTATTTGTATAATTATATATATGATTATGTTTATTTGTATAATTATATATCTGACTATGTTTTATTTGTATAATTATATATCTGACTATGTTTATTTGTATTATTATATATCTGATTATGTTTATTTGTATAATTATATATCTGATTATGTTTATTTGTATAATTATATATATGATTATGTTTATTTGTATAATTATATATCTGATTATGTTTATTTGTATCATTATATATCTGACTATGTTTATTTGTATAATTATATATATGATTATGTTTATTTGTATAATTATATATCTGACTATGTTTTATTTGTATAATTATATATCTGACTATGTTTATTTGTATTATTATATATCTGATTATGTTTATTTGTATAATTATATATCTGATTATGTTTATTTGTATAATTATATATATGATTATGTTTATTTGTATAATTATATATCTGATTATGTTTATTTGTATCATTATATATCTGACTATGTTTATTTGTATAATTATATATCTGATTATGTTTATTTGTATAATCATATATCTGACTATGTTTTATTTGTATAATTATATATCTGACTATGTTTTATTTGTATAATTATATATCTGACTATGTTTTATTTGTATAATTATATATCTGATTATGTTTATTTGTATCATTATATATCTGACTATGTTTATTTGTATAATTATATATCTGACTATGTTTTATTTGTATAATTATATATCTGACTATGTTTTATTTGTATAATTATATATCTGTCTATGTTTTATTTGTATAATTATATATCTGATAATGTTTATTTGTATAATTATATATCTGACTATGTTTATTTGTATAATTATATATATGATTATGTTTATTTGTATAATTATATATCTGACTATGTTTATTTGTATAATTATATATCTGACTATGTTTATTTGTATAATTATATATCTGACTATGTTTTATTTGTATAATTATATATCTGACTATGTTTATTTGTATAATTATATATCTTACTATGTTTATTTGTATAATTATATATCTTACTATGTTTATTTGTATAATTATATATCTTACTATGTTTATTTGTATAATTATATATCTTACTATGTTTTATTTGTATAATTATATATCTGACTATGTTTTATTTGTATAATTATATATATATCTGATTATGTTTTATTTGTATAATTATATATCTGATTATGTTTTATTTGTATTATTATATATCTGACTATGTTTATTTGTATAATTATATATCTGTCTATGTTTTATTTGTATAATTATATATCTGACTATGTTTTATTTGTATAATTATATATCTGACTATGTTTATTTGTATAATTATATATCTGACTATGTTTATTTGTATAATTATATATATATCTGATTATGTTTTATTTGTATAATTATATATCTGATTATGTTTTATTTGTATTATTATATATCTGACTATGTTTATTTGTATAATTATATATCTGTCTATGTTTTATTTGTATAATTATATATCTGACTATGTTTTATTTGTATAATTATATATCTGTCTATGTTTTATTTGTATAATTATATATCTGACTATGTTTTATTTGTATAATTATATATCTGATTATGTTTATTTGTATAATTATATATCTGACTATGTTTATTTGTATAATTATATATATGATTATGTTTATTTGTATAATTATATATCTGACTATGTTTTATTTGTATAATTATATATCTGACTATGTTTATTTGTATAATTATATATCTGACTATGTTTTATTTGTATAATTATATATCTGACTATGTTTATTTGTATAATTATATATCTTACTATGTTTAATTGTATAATTATATATCTGACTATGTTTTATTTGTATAATTATATATCTGACTATGTTTATTTGTATAATTATATATCTGACTATGTTTTATTTGTATAATTATATATCTGACTATGTTTTATTTGTATAATTATATATCTGACTATGTTTATTTGTATAATGATATATCTTACTATGTTTAATTGTATAATTATATATCTGACTATGTTTTATTTGTATAATTATATATCTGACTATGTTTATTTGTATAATTATATATCTGACTATGTTTTATTTGTATAATTATATATCTGACTATGTTTTATTTGTATAATTATATATCTGACTATGTTTATTTGTATAATTATATATCTGACTATGTTTTATTTGTATAATTATATATCTGACTATGTTTATTTGTATAATCATATATCTGACTATGTTTATTGTATAATTATATATCTGACTATGTTTTATTTGTATAATTATATATCTGACTATGTTTATTTGTATAATCATATATCTGACTATGTTTATTGTATAATTATATACCTGTCTATGTTTATTTGTATAATTATATATCTGACTATGTTTTATTTGTATAATTATATATCTGACTATGTTTATTTGTATAATTATATATCTGACTATGTTTATTTGTATAATTATATATATATCTGATTATGTTTTATTTGTATAATTATATATCTGATTATGTTTTATTTGTATTATTATATATCTGACTATGTTTATTTGTATAATTATATATCTGTCTATGTTTTATTTGTATAATTATATATCTGACTATGTTTTATTTGTATAATTATATATCTGTCTATGTTTTATTTGTATAATTATATATCTGACTATGTTTTATTTGTATAATTATATATCTGATTATGTTTATTTGTATAATTATATACCTGTCTATGTTTATTTGTATAATTATATATCTGACTATGTTTATTGGTACAATTATATATATGATTATGTTTATTTGTATAATTATATATCTGATTATGTTTATTTGTATAATTATATATCTGACTATGTTTATTTGTATAATTATATATCTGACTATGTTTATTGTATAATTATATACCTGTCTATGTTTATTTGTATAATTATATATCTGACTATGTTTTATTTGTATAATTATATATCTGACTATGTTTATTTGTATAATTATATGTATGATTATGTTTTATTTGTATAATTATATATCTGACTATGTTTTATTTGTATAATTATATATATGATTATGTTTATTTGTATTATTATATATCTTACTATGTTTAATTGTATAATTATATATATGATTATGTTTTATTTGTATAGTTATATGTCTGATAATGGATAGGAGCATTGGTGTGCACGTGTTCGCGGGGGAAAATATGCCTATTTTGAGTACATGTTTGCTGAAAATGCTTAAACGGATTTTATATTGTTATACTGATATGCTGCTGGGACAAACACATTCTAAATATCTTATACACAGACTGTTTAATAAGTATATGAATGGTGTTCTTATTTATAATAAACTGATAGTTGTACGAGTCGATTAATCAATCAACAAGAAATTAAAATGAATCATTTGTTCAAGCAATGAATTATTACGTGAATGAAACTGTGAATATCACACAAAATGGGATAAAATATCAAAGATTTAAGAGCTTTCAGTATATATACTTATATTATTTCAATTATATGAAAAATTCGATTTGACTAAATTCGATTAGATTGCCTGTATCGATCACCTGAATAATTTTGGTATTAAGGTAATCATGATAAAATGATTCTATATAAAAGATGCTATGGGCAGGGACAGACCATAAGAATTATCCTTGTTGTATATCTGTATAAATTAAAGATATGTCAATGGGTGGGTATTTCAACTCACTATTTCTCAACTGAGAACCAATGTCCCTTGGGCTGGTCCAGACCCTTAGATCAATGATAATATCTTGATTGTGTTTATTTCTGTCTAGTTTTGGGGTAGGAAGTCTGTAAGGGGGTGGCAGACCCTTGGATCAAATCTAAAATCATATTTGTGATGTTCTATTTATGTTAAGGAATTGTATATGTAGTTATGGGGTGGGGATCTCAACCGTTTAAAAGTTATATCAATATTGCCAAATGGTCCCCTTTTGGCCCCGCCCCTCAGGCCCCTGGGGAGTCAGCCCCATCATTTGTATAAATTTGAATCCCAGCCACCTAGGGATGCTAGCACTAAAATATGAATGTTTCACATTGCTTAGATCCAGAGAAGAAGTAGTTAATATGAATATAGCTAAATTGACTTTTTGGCCCTGCCCCTCAGGCCCCTGGGTGGTCAGCCCCATCATTTGTATAAATTTGAATCCCAGCCACCTAGGGATGCTAGCACTAAAATATGAATGTTTCACATTGCCTAGATCCATCGAAGAAGTCGATTGTTGACGGACGGACGTACGGACGGACGACGGACGCCGGACGCCACGGTATGGCATAAGCTCACCTTGGTCCTTTAGACCTCATCGCGTTTAGAATTTTCCATAATCGGGACAACTTCCGGCAGATTTTCGTGCACTAGGTCATAATGGCATATTAATGAGATCTTATAGATAGCATATCACATAATAGGGCGGCTAAAAGAAAGGTTTTAGCAAAAAAAAGGAAGTTTTAAAGGTGTCTAAAATCATTGACACTTTCAGGCTAAATATGGCAACACAAAAATACCAATGCTTTTGAAAACACTTAGCATTTTCACACATATACATGTATATCAGAATATATGCTTATCCGAAAAACTTTTAACCTTTTCGTCTTCTGGTTTTGCTTGCTAGACATCTTTTTAACACAGCTGCGAAAGGCACCCGACATTTTGGAATGACGTCCGCTCGCTTCCGGTTATAATACGAAAGTTATTGGATTTAAAGTATTTTACGGTGAACTTTCCATTAAATTTGGTAAACACGTTTTTCATATTCAAACCATTTAGATACGTTTTGTGGTAAAACAGCAATATCAGGGATGTTCTAAGTATTGGTTTCCACTATTTATACTGATTGAGATAATATTTATGCTTGTACAGTTGTTGTTCCGGCGGAAATAGACTGACAAGAACACCAATAATCTCAGGACCTTATTCCCCAAAGAAATATATAACAATTTATTTGTTAGGACAACCTTATAACATCACAAACATGGACCAGATAACTCGTTACAGTAATAGTTTGACTTTTATAAGCTAAGGTGTTTTAAAGTTATTCTCAATGTTTTAAGGATTAAGGTTAACTTTCAGTAGCATGACATCCCCAATGACGAAAATTTATATTGAAAATATTCTGGACACCTTACTTAAGTTCCAATATAGCTATAACAAATACTCATGTCCCTGTGCTAATGAAATATATAACATTATCTTTTTTCAAATTCATGGATGGCAGGAAATTTTAAATTCCAATACTTTCATACCAAACGATTTTTTTTGGGATTTCGTCCGGTGAGTATGTGAATTGGGAAAATATCAAAAAGTAAACGGCCCTGTTAGAGTCATGCGGGGTAGTAAATTGCCGCTCAGCGTCCTGTGTAAATTCTGTTTGGAATGACACGTTTTAACAGGCCCCGCTATAGGTTATTCAATGTTTCGCTTAATTTAATATCAGTTCTATATCCCGCCCTGTAAACAGTTCTGACACCAAAGTTATAACCTGCAACAACATTTGTGCCAGTTTTACCAAAATGGCAATTCCTCTACATGATAATTTCCCATGGGAAAACGATACATTTTTCTTATTTAGTAATACATTGTGTTTTCTACATAGGGTTTGGAAGTATTTATTCACTTGAGAATTTTATACATAACCTCGCCGTGCTTACAAGTAACCCCTATAGTGAGGGAAAAGAGCACGCCGCGTCGCCGTGATTTACAAAGGGTTGCAAGTGGTGGCCGCTGCGCCGATCTCGAGCGAGACATGTGTGGTACCTTGTGGTGTCCTTGAGGGGCTAAAGATCAGTGTTATTGATACTGATCATGTCGCTAATTAAGGAATGTATCTTCAAATTTTAATGACATAACGCAACGTGTGTACATGTTCATTTCTTAATATCAATCCATTTCGACACCTTCAGAAGTATGTATATTACACTTGGTGAACAATTAGGGACACTTAACGTTCGTACGAATCGTTTTACTGGAAGAGTTTTGAAGGAATTTGCGAATGCATGGGAAATACATTTTCTATACTGTGTAAATGGAAATAGCTACAGATCTATGCTAAATTTTACACTTGTTTAAAAGTTTAAACATATTTTATTGTAAAATATACAATTGGATTGGACATCAAGTTGTTATAACTTAGAAACAGCCTTCTCCGCAATACATGGTAACAATTAGGTACATACATGTATATGTTTGGGGGAGGAGGGAAGAAGATCATGTGCAGGGGTAGGATTGAGTTGGAGTGTAAAAGGAGATGGAAGGCGGGATGAAGCCGGGGTGTAGGCGGGATGAAGCCGGGGTGTAGAAGGAATAACCTAGAGAAGACATCTCAATAAATTACAAAATGGCTAATAACAAGACAAACATATAAGATTGTAAACACATAAATTATATAGAAAGATAAAAAATACTATATATAAATCGATCAGAACCTCTTGCTGGATTTGATGTAATGATGTACGTGTCTAAAGATGTTTGTATTGACATACATATATAACATATATAATGATAGCCAATTATTACCACACAAAAGTATATCTAAAATGAAGTCTACATGTAATATATTCAAATTTTTTCGTTATTATACAGAGGACACTAAAAAAAAGTGAAAGGCATTTTCACATGGGTGGCCACAATAACAAACTAGATCATCATCAATATTTATTCTAAAAAGGTCATATTTAAGTAGGTTTTTGAAAGAATGTATAGTGAAGGCAACGATCGAACAGCGAGGTCCATTGAATTCCAACTGCGGGGAGTTGAATGTATAAACGATGAATTTGTTAGAGAAAAGCCGAAAGGAAAAGTTCTATAATTATCATTATTTCTAAGAGTGTAACGATTATTTTAAAAGCATGATTGACCAGATGTTTTACAAGATCATTGCGACCACCATTGATGATAGTGTTCTTAAAAAGTTGGATCTTTTCCCTTTTTTAGAAAGATGGTCGCCTGCCGGTAATTTTATATTTCTGATCAGTTCTAAAATCGAAAGAGCACAATTAATGACCAAGAGAAATTTGAGAAAGATCCATCATGTACATTATGTATTTCTAAAAAAAAAAATGATACATTGTAGTATATTTTCATAGTCAACCGACCATATTGTTTCCTAGGGCAGTCGGACAATGAAACACCGATCAACTATGCAAAAAGGAACATACATGCACATACATAGAGCTTGTCCAAAAAATGTCAATAGTATTTCGGTCAGAATCCAAGATAATTGCCTATCGCCATGTGGTTTTGTTTTTGGATCAATTGAAAAATTCACAATGCGAACCTGCATGTGCAGTTTGAAGATGATACATTCGGTATTTGACAAGGAATAGCAATAACAAACTATGCTTTAATAATCCAAGATGGTCTCATGTTATCAACATTATTTTACATATCAGTCACAAAATTGAACAATGCACAACAAGGGACCAAGGAGAATCTGCACGTGAAATTCCAGAAGGATCCATCCAGTACTTCTCAAGAAGGATCCATCCAGTACTTCTCAAGAAGGATCCATCCAGTACCTCCCATTTAAAGACCGCAGACATAGGACAAGGGGCGATTTGAATAGTCCACCATCTGATGATGGTTGGCTAAAACTACTGTTTGAAGAAACGACATTGATGTTCTGATTGAATTTAGTTTGTCAAAACAACTCTGGTAATTTCACCGTTTGTCACATTGTTGTACTCGATAGATTGATTTACTGATTTTGTTTGCAAACACTCCTCAGTGTATCGTGTAGTTCAGGGAACCTAAAGTATGAGATGTACTGTTTTCTATGTGCGACTTTAGATACAAATTCTTGTATATACATACCCAGTTTCTTGTATCTGGAGTTTAAATTAATGTTCCTGTCACCTTCGTCCAAGTATATCATATAGAGAATGAACGTAGATTATTTAAACAATAGTAGAAATAAAAGGAGACGTGCCTAAAACCTCTTATTGATAAGAATTGTCTCGGAGTTGAAGAGCATATCAAGTTAAGTGGGTATATTATGAACCGTGCCATTACTGATAAGCCTCATTATCCCCATCAAGGCTACGGCAAAAAAATCATCGAGCAGAGTCTACCAACTCATGCGAATATGTACAGAATCCAACATGCCAAATTTGAAATTAAAGAAAACTTACCCTTTATTTCAAATTTGGCAGTTGGTTGGATTAATTTCTAAATATAATATTGTTCCAAAGCTATAGCACATTAAATACTATTATAGATATCGTGAATAGTTTAACTTCATTTCCGGAAACACTTACACAGTCTGGAGGTCGTTTTAGTAACTCCACACGTCTTCCGTTCATTTTATTTTCCGGCAAGTGTTTTTTCATCGTTAACAGTTCTTTTGAAGTTTGGAAGTGTTACTAATCATAAACTTGAATGTGTAAACATAAGCTTTTTGTCGACTTCCTTTAATTTGATTTCGCTTTTTGCGCAAGGTGCAGGAGTAACCACAGATTTTCCGATAAGTTCCGGATGCAATGTAACCAATGCCAAAAAGATTGTATAATGTTAATCGATATCATAAGAAAGCAATATGATATTTAATTATAATTAAATTGGTGTTACATCCGTTTTCGATTGATTCCATTCCATGTAAGACCCATACTAAGGACACTAACAAACATAGTACCCCTTCTCGTCAAAGCTCTCTAAATATCCATTAAGCGTGATTTAGGTGTTTCCTGCCAATTAAATTCTATACATCGATTTCATATAATTTATTATCTGCTTACCTGTTAAAGAGAAAAAAATTGAATGAAAAGGGGATATTTTTTTTTATATATAAACGTATTGGCATTTGTCTGCTTATATTAATAAATCGAGCAGTTATGTTGTAATATCTATTTCAATTATGACGTCACAACAATGACTTGGTAATTACTTTTTTTTAAAATCGAAATTGTGTCTAAATAAAAAAGACTTTTACTAATTTTTTGACAAAGATTTGTTGCTTATTATCAGACAACGTCTTAAGTCTATTAACGATATATGAATATTGAATGACTCGGTAAACCAGAGAAGTCTTGAAGAAGTTATGTCAAATATTTTAACAGCTATATCTTTCCAAACAAGTGTAGATGACGACCGGCCTCTGTTAAGTATTTACATCCTCCAAACCAAGAAACACCAAAATGGTAAAAACACCCTCAGTAGCTTGTTAAAAAATAATTTGCCGGGAGGGGGATGAAAGGGAAACCCCCCTTGTAATAAAAGATCTAGCGGGTGATAAATGATGCCTGGAATCGAGGGTAATAAGTATGTACATATTGTCAGTCCGCAGTATTACAGTGTGTTGTTGGGCACATACAGAACGCCAATAGTTTTCGTGAGTTATTGGCTTTTTCACTTCACAAAAATTACACACATTTTGCTATAGAGAACTTCAGAATGTATCACATAGTGAGATATATATACAAGCAACTTGACATCATAGGAACGAAAGAGAGAGGGGGAA
This sequence comes from Mimachlamys varia, assembly GCA_947623455.1. Classification (NCBI taxonomy): domain Eukaryota; kingdom Metazoa; phylum Mollusca; class Bivalvia; order Pectinida; family Pectinidae; genus Mimachlamys; species Mimachlamys varia. The sequence goes on from OX392533.1 coordinate 44,347,954, forward strand.
AGAGAAGGAAAACCTGTCTGACAGCTGCGTAGTAAGTAATTACCGACAACTATTGACTTGTATCTGTAAAACACGTGTGTACTTTCCGAATACGTCCCAATCATAAGCCAATAACGTTTCTCGCATGGCCCTTCTTCAGCTTACCTTCATTCCTTCTCAACGATATAACCAAATGGCACAATCACAATGTAAATTAAGAAAAGCGATAATAAGGTCGTTGTATGAATGTACCATATGTTACATATTAACCCTGAACAGGTGCCTGGTGTAGGGAAATAATATTCTTTCTTTGCTTTGAGTTAATTCGTACACAATCAAACACGACGCAAGTGCAAGCCTGAGAGGTTTCCTCCTATCTCGAAACTCACACAGAACGACCGGCACTTGTCTAAGTGACTACACACAACAGAACGACCGGCTCTTGTTTAAGTGACTACACACCACAAAACGACCGGCACTTGTCTAAGTGACTACACACCACAAAACGACCGGCTTTTGTCTAAATGACTACACACCACAAAACGACCGGCACTTGTCAAAGTGACTACACACCACAAAGGACCGGCTCTTGTCAAAGTGACTACACACCATAAAACGACCGGCACTTGTCTAAGTGACTACACACCAAAAAACGACCGGCTCTTGTCTAAGTGACTACACACCACAAAACGACCGGCTCTTGTCTAAGTGACTACACACCACAAAGGACCGGCACCTGTCAAAGTGACTACACACCACAAAACGACCGGCTCTTGTCTAAGTGACTACACACCACAGAACGACCGGCTCTTGTCTAAGTGACTACACACCACAAAACGACCGGCACTTGTCTAAGTGACTACACACCACAAAACAACCGGATCTTGTCTAAGTGACAACAAACCACAAAACGACCGGCTCTTGTCAAAGTGACTACACACCACAAAACGACCGGCTCTTGTCTAAGTGACTACACACCACAAAACGACCGGATCTTGTCTAAGTGACTACACACCACAAAACAACCGGCTCTTGTCTAAGTGACTACACACCACAAAACGACCGGCTCTTGTCTAAGTGACTACACACCACAAAACGACGGGATCTTGTCTAAATGACTACACACCACAAAACGACCGGATCTTGTCTAAGTGACTACACACCACGAAGGACCGGCACTTGTCTAAGTGACTACACACCACAAAACGACCGGCACTTGTCTAAGTGACTACACACCACAGAACGACCGGCACTTGTCTAAGTGACTACACACCACAGAACAACCGGCACTTGTCTAAGTGGCTACACACCTCAAAGGACCGGCACTTGTCTAAGTGACTACACACCACAAAACGACCGGCACTTGTCTAAGTGACTACACACCACAGAACGACCAGCACTTGTCTAAGTGACTACACACCACAAAACGACCGGCACTTGTCTAAGTGACTACAAACAACAAAACGACCGGCTCTTGTCTAAGTGACTACACACCACAAAACGACCGGCACTTGTCTAAGTGACTACACACCACAAAACGACCGGCATTTGTCTAAGTGACTACACACCACAGAACGACCAGCACTTGTCTAAGTGACTACACACCACAAAACGACCGGCACTTGTCTAAGTGACTACACACCACAGAACGACCGGCACTTGTTTAAGTGACTTCACACCACAAAGCGACCGGCACTTGTCTAAGTGACTACACACCACAGAACGACCGGCACTTGTCTAAGTGACTACACACCACAAAACGACCGGCACTTGTCTAAGTGACTACACACCACAAAACGACCGGCTTTTGTCTAAATGACTACAACCCACAAAACGACCGGCACTTGTCAAAGTGACTACACACCACAAAGGACCGGCTCTTGTCAAAGTGACTACACACCATAAAACGACCGGCACTTGTCTAAGTGACTACACACCAAAAAACGACCGGCTCCTGTCTAAGTGACTACACACCACAAAACGACCGGCTCTTGTCTAAGTGACTACACACCACAAAGGACCGGCACCTGTCAAAGTGACTACACACCACAAAACGACCGGCTCTTGTCTAAGTGACTACACACCACAGAACGACCGGCTCTTGTCTAAGTGACTACACACCACAAAACGACCGGCACTTGTCTAAGTGACTACACACCACAAAACAACCGGCTCTTGTCTAAGTGACTACACACCACAAAACGACCGGCTCTTGTCTAAGTGACTACACACCACGAAGGACCGGCACTTGTCTAAGTGACTACACACCACAAAACGACCGGCTCTTGTCTAAGTGACTACACACCACAAAGGACCGGCACTTGTCTAAGTGACTACACACCACAAAACGACCGGCTCTTGTCTAAGTGACTACACACCACAGAACGACCGGCACTTGTCTAAGTGACTACACACCACAGAACAACCGGCACTTGTCTAAGTGGCTACACACCTCAAAGGATCGGCACTTGTCTAAGTGACTACACACCACAAAACGACCGGCTCTTGTCTAAGTGACTACACACCACAAAGGACCGGCACTTGTCTAAGTGACTACACACCACAAAACGACCGGCTCTTGTCTAAGTGACTACACACCACAGAACGACCGGCACTTGTCTAAGTGACTACACACCACAGAACAACCGGCACTTGTCTAAGTGACTACACACCATGAAGGACCGGCACTTGTTTAAGTGACTACACACCACAAAACGACCGGCTCTTGTCTAAGTGACTACACACCACAAAGGACCGGCACCTGTCAAAGTGACTACACACCACAAAACGACCGGCTCTTGTCTAAGTGACTACACACCACAGAACGACCGGCTCTTGTCTAAGTGACTACACACCACAAAACGACCGGCACTTGTCTAAGTGACTACACACCACAAAACAACCGGCTCTTGTCTAAGTGACTACACACCACAAAACGACCGGATCTTGTCTAAGTGACTACACACCACGAAGGACCGGCACTTGTCTAAGTGACTACACACCACAAAACGACCGGCTCTTGTCTAAGTGACTACACACCACAAAGGACCGGCACTTGTCTAAGTGACTACACACCACAAAACGACCGGCTCTTGTCTAAGCGACTACACACCACAGAACGACCGGCACTTGTCTAAGTGACTACACACCACAGAACGACCGGCACTTGTCTAAGTGGCTACACACCTCAAAGGACCGGCACTTGTCTAAGTGACTACACACCACAAAACGGCCGGCACTTGTCTAAGTGACTACACACCACAGAACGACCGGCACTTGTCTAAGTGACTACACACCACAGAACAACCGGCACTTGTCTAAGTGACTACACACCATGAAGGACCGGCACTTGTCTAAGTGACTACACACCACAAAACGACCGGCTCTTGTCTAAGTGACTACACACCACAAAGGACCGGCACTTGTCTAAGTGACTACACACCACAAAACGACCGGCACTTGTCTAAGTGACTACACACCACAGAACAACCGGCACTTGTCTAAGTGACTACACACCACGAAGGACCGGCACTTGTCTAAGTGACTACACACCACAAAACGACCGGCACTTGTCTAAGTGACTACAAACCACAAAACGACCGGCTTTTGTCTAAGTGACTACACACCACAAAACGACCGGCACTTGGCTAAGTGACTACACACCACAAAACGACCGGCTCTTGTCTAAGTGACTACACACCACAGAACGACCAGCACTTGTCTAAGTGACTACACACCACAAAACGACCGGCACTTGTCTAAATGACTACACACCACAGAACGACCTGCACTTGTCTAAGTGACTTCACACCACAAAGCGACCGGCACTTGTCTAAGTGACTACACACCACAGAACGACCGGCACTTGTCTAAGTGACTACACACCACAAAACGACCGGCACTTGTCTAAGTGACTACACACCACAAAACGACCGGCACTTGTCTAAGTGACTACACACCACAAAACGACCGGCTCTTGTATAAGTGACAACACACCACAGAATGACTGGCTCTTGTCTAAGTGACTACACACCACAAAGGACCAGCACTTGTCTAAGTGACTACACACCACAAAACGACCGGCTCTTGTCTAAGTGACTACACACCACAAACGACCGGCTCTTGTCTAAGTGACTACACACCAAAAAACGACCGGCACTTGTCTAAGTGACTACACACCACAAAGGACCGGCTCTTGTCTAAGTGACTACACACCACAAAAGACCGGCTCTTGTCTAAGTGACTACACACCACAGAACGACCGGCTCTTGTCTAAGTGACTACACACCACAAAACGACCGGCACTTGTCTATGTGACTACACACCACAAAACGACCGGATCTTGTCTAAGTGACTACACACCACAAAACGACCGGCACTTGTCTAAGTGACTACACACCACAAAACGACCGGCTCTTGTCTAAGTGACTACACACCACAGAACGACCTGCTCTTGTCTAAGTGACTTCACACCACAAAGGACCGGCACTTGTCTAAGTGACTACACACCACAAAACGACCGGCTCTTGTCTAAGTGACTACACACCACAAAACGACCGGCTCTTGTCTAAGTGACTACACACCACAAACGACCGGCTCTTGTCTACGTGACTACACACCACAAAACGACCGGCAGTTGTCTAAGTGACTACACACCACAAAGAACCGGCACTTGTCTAAGTGACTACACACCACAAAACAACCGGCTCTTGTCTAAGTGACTACACACCACAGAACGACCGGCTCTTGTCTAAGTGACTACACACCACAAAACGACCGGCTCTTGTCTAAGTGACTACACACCACAGAACAAATGGCTCTTGTCTAAGTGACTACACTCCACAAAACGACCGGCACTTGTCTAAGTGACTACACACCACAAAACGACCGGATCTTGTCTAAGTGACTACACACCACAAAACGACCGGATCTTGTCTAAGTGACTACACACCACAAAACGACCGGCACTTGTCTAAGTGACTACACACCACAAACGACCCGCACTTGTCTAAGTGACAACCCACCACAAAACGATCGGCACTTGTCTAAGTGACTACACACCACAAAACGACCGGCTCTCGTATAAGTGACTACACATCACAGAACGACCGGCACTTATCTAAGTGACTACACACCACAAAGGACCGGCACTTGTCTAAGTGACTACACACCACAAAACGACCGGCTCTTGTCTAAGTGACTACACACCACAAAACGACCGGCTCTTCTCTAAGTGACTACACACCACAAACGACCGGCTCTTGTCTAAGTGACTACACACCACAAAACGACCGGATCTTGTCTAAGTGACTACACACCACAAAACGACCGGCACTTGTCTAAGTGACTACACACCACAAAGGACCGGCTCTTGTCTATGTGACTACACACAACAGAACGACCGGCACTTGTCTAAGTGACTACACACCACAAAACGACCGGCACTTGTCTAAGTGACTACACACCACAAAACGACCGGCACTTGTCTAAGTGACTTCACACCACAAAACGACCGGCTCTTGTCTAAGTGATTACACACCACAGAACGACCGGCTCTTGTCTAAGTGACTACACACCACAAACGACCGGCACTTGTCTAAGTGACTACACACCACAAAGGACCGGCTCTTGTCTAAGTGACTACACACCACAAAGGACCGGCTCTTGTCTAAGTGACTACACACCACAAAACGACCGGATCTTGTCTAAGTGACTACACACCACAAAACGACCGGCACTTGTCTAAGTGACTACACACCACAAACGACCCGCACTTGTCTAAGTGACTACACACCACAAAGGACCGGCTCTTGTCTAAGTGACTACACACCACAAAGGACCGGCTCTTGTCTAAGTGACTACACACCACAAAACGACCGGCTCTTGTCTAAGTGACTACACACCACAAAACGACCGGCTCTTGTCTATGTGACTACACACCACAAAACGACTGGCTCTTGTCTAAGTCACTACACACCACAAAACGACCGGCACTTGTCTAAGTGACTACACACCACAAAACGACAGGCTCTTGTCTAAGTGACTACACACCACAGATCGACCGGCACTTGTTTAAGTGACTACACACCACAGAACGACCGCCACTTGTCTAAGTGACTACACACCACAGAACGACCGGCACTTGTCTAAGTGACTACACACCACCAAAAACGACCGGCACTTGTCTAAGTGACAACACACCACCAAAAAACGACCGGCACTTGTCTTAGTGACTACACGCCACAGAACGACCGGCACTTGTCAAAGTGACTTCACACCACAAAACGACCGGCACTTGTCTAAGTGACTACACACCACAGAACGACCGCCACTTGTCTAAGTGACTACACACCACAAAACGACCGGCACTTGTCTAAGTGACTACACACCACAAAACGATCGGCACTTGTCTAAGTGACTACACACCACAAAACGACCGGCTCTTGTCTAAGTGACTACACACCACAAAACGACCGGCTCTTGTTTAAGTGACTACACACCAAAAACGACCGGATCTTGTCTAAGTGACTACACACCACAAAACGACCGGCTCTTGTCTAAGTGACTACACACCACAAAATGACCGGCTCTTGCCTAAGTGACTACACACCACAGAACGACCGGCACTTGTCTAAGTGACTACACACCACTAAACGACCGGCACTTGTCTTGTCAGTGGTAGTATATGGCCCCTGTGGTGGTCAGTGGTAGTATATGGCCCCTGTAGTGGTCAGTGGTAGTATATGGCCCCTGTGGGGGTCAGTGGTAGTATATGGCCCCTGTGGTGGTCAGTGGTAGTATATGGCCCCTGTGGTGGTCATTGGTAGTATATGGCCCCTCTGGTGGTCAGTTGTAGTATATGGCCCCTGTGACGGTCAGTGGTAGTATATGGCCCCTGTGGTGGTCAGTGGTAGTATATGGCCCCTGTGGTGGTCAGTGGTAGTATATGGCCCCTGTGGTAATCAGTGGTAGTATATGGCCCTTGTGGTGGTCAGTGGTAGTATATGGCCCCTGTGGTAGTGTGTGGTAGTATATGGCCCCTGTGGTTTCGAGTAGTTGTATATGGCCCCTGTGTTGGTCAGTGGTAGTATATGGCCCCTGTGGTGGTCAGTGGTTGTATATGGCACCTGTGGTAGTCAGTGGTAGTATATGGCCCCTGTGTTGGTCATTGGTAGTATATGGCCCCTGCGTTGGTCAGTGGTAGTATATAGCCCCTGTGGTGGTCAGTGGTAGTATATGGCCCCTGTGGTGGTCAGTGGTTGTATATGGCCCCTGTGGTGGCCAGTGGTTGTATATGGCCCCTGTGGTAGTCAGTGGTAGTATATGGCCCCTGTGTTGGTCAGTGGTTGTATATGGCCCCTGTGGTAGTCAGTGGTAGTATATAACCCCTGTGGTGGTCAGTGGAAGTATATGGCCCCTGTGTTGGTCAGTGGTAGTATATGGCCCCTGTGTTGGTCAGTGGTAGTATATAACCCCTGTGGTGGTCAGTGGAAGTATATGGTCCCTGTGTTGGTCAGTGGTAGTATATGGCCCCTGTGTTGGTCAGTAGTAGTATATGGCCCCTGTGGTTGTCAGTGGTAGTATATAACCCCTGTGTTGGTCAGTGGTTGTATATGGCCCCTGTGGTAGTCAGTGGTAGTATATGGCCCCTGTGTTGGTCATTGGTAGTATATGGCCCCTGCGTTGGTCAGTGGTAGTATATAGTCCCTGTGGTGGTCAGTGGTAGTTTATGGCCCCTGTGGTGGTCAGTGGTTGTATATGGCCCCTGTGGTGGCCAGTGGTTGTATATGGCCCCTGTGGTAGTCAGTGGTTGTATATGGCCCCTGTGGTAGTCAGTGGTAGTATATAACCCCTGTGGTGGTCAGTGGAAGTATATGGACCCTGTGTTGGTCAGTGGTAGTATATGGCCCCTGTGTTGGTCAGTGGTAGTATATAACCCCTGTGGTGGTCAGTGGAAGTATATGGCCCCTGTGTTGGTCAGTGGTAGTATATAACCCCTGTGGTGGTCAGTGGAAGTATATGGCCCCTGTGTTGGTCAGTGGTAGTATATGGCCCATGTGTTGGTCAGTAGTAGTATATGGCCCCTGTGGTTGTCAGTGGTAGTATATAACCCCTGTGTTGGTCAGTGGTTGTATATGGCCCCTGTGGTAGTCAGTGGTAGTATATGGCCCCTCTGGTGGTCAGTAGTAGTATATGGCCCCTGTGGTTGTCAGTGGTTGTATATGGCCCCTGTGGTGGTCAGTGGTAGTATATGGCCCTTGTGGTGGTCAGTGGTAGTATATGGCCCCTGTGTTGGTCAGTAGTAGTATATGGTCCCTGTGGTTGTCAGTGGTAGTATATGGCCCCTGTGGTGGTCAGTGGTAGTATATGGCCCCTGTGGTGGTCAGTGGTAGTATATGGCCCCTGTGGTGGTCAGTGGTAGTATATGGCCCCTGTGGTGGTCATTGGTAGTATATGGCCCCTGTGGTGGTCAGTGGTTGTATATGGCCCCTGTGGTGGCCAGTGGTAGTATATTGCCCATGTGTTCGTCTGTGGAAGTATATGGCCCCTGTGGTTGCCAGTGGTTGTATATGGCCCCTGTGGTGGTCAGTGGTAGTATATGGCCCCTGTTGTGGTCAGTGGTAGTATATAGCCCCTGTGGTGGTCAGTGGTAGTATATGGCCCCTGTGGTGGTCAGTGGTAGTATATGGCCCCTGTGGTAATCAATGGTAGTATATGGCCCTTGTGGTGGTCAGTGGTAGTATATGGCCCCTGTGGTAGTCAGTGGTAGTATATGGCCCCTGTGTTGTTCAGTGGTAGTATATGGCCCCTGTGGTGGTCAGTGGTAGTATATGGCCCCTGTGGTAGTCAGTGGTAGTATATGGCCCCTGTGTTGTTCGGTGGTAGTATATAACCCCTGTGTTGGTCAGTGGTAGTATATGGCCCCTGTGTTGGTCAGTGGTAGTATATGGCCCCTGTGTTGGTCAGTGGTAGTATATGGCCCCTGCGTTGGTCAGTGGTAGTATATGGCCCCTGTGGTAGTCAGTGGTAGTATATGGCCCCTGTGGTAGTCAGTGGTAGTATATAACCCCTTTGGTGGTCAGTGGTAGTATATGGCCCGTGTGGTAGTCAGTGGTAGTATATAACCCCTGTGTTGGTCAGTGGTAGTATATAACCCCTGTGGTGGTCAGTGGAAGTATATGGCCCCTGTGTTGGTCAGTGGTTGTATATGGCCCCTGTGGTAGTCAGTGGTAGTATATAACCCCTGTGCTGGTCAGTGGTTGTATATGGCCCCTGTGGTAGTCAGTGGTAGTATATGGCCCCTATGTTGGTCAGTAGTAGTATATGGCCCCTGTGGTTGTCAGTGGTTGTATATGGCCCCTGTGGTGGTCAGTGGTAGTATATGGCCCCTGTGGTGGTCAGTGGTAGTATATGGCCCCTGTGTTGGTCAGTAGTAGTATATGGCCCCTGTGGTTGTCAGTGGTTGTATATGGCCCCTGTGGTGGTCAGTGGTAGTATATGGCCCCTGTGGTGGTCAGTGGTAGTATATGGCCCCTGTGGTGGTCAGTGGTAGTATATGGACCCTGTGGTGGTCAGTGGTAGTATATGGCCCCTGCGTTGGTCAGTGGTAGTATATAACCCCTGTGTTGGTCAGTGGTAGTATATGGCCCCTGTGTTGGTCAGTGGTAGTATATGGCCCCTGTGTTGTTCAGTGGTAGTATATGGCCCCTGTGTTGGTCAGTGGTTGTATATGGCCCCTGTGTTGGTCAGTGGTAGTATATGGCCCCCGTGTTGTTCAGGGGTAGTATATGGCCCCTGTGTTGGTCAGTGGTAGTATATGGCCCCTGTGTTGGTCAGTGGTAGTATATGGCCCCTGTGGTGGTCAGTGGTAGTATATGGCCCCTGTGGTGGTCAGTAGTAGTATATGGCCCCTTTGGTGGTCAGTGGTAGTATATGGCCCCTGTGGTGGTCAGTGGTAGTATATGGCCCCTGTGTTGGTCAGTGGTAGTATATGGCCCCGGTGGTTGTCAGTGGTTGTATATGGCCCCTGTGGTGGTCAATGGTAGTATATGGCCCCTGTGGTGTTCAGTGGTAGTATATGGCCCCTGTGGTGGTCAGTGGTAGTACAGTATATGGCCCCTATGTTGGTTATTGGTAGTATATGGCCCCTGTGGTGGTCATTGGTAGTATATGGCCCCACTGATGGTCATTGGTAGAATATGGCCCCTGTGGTGGTCAGTGGTAGTATATGGCCCATGTGGTGGTTAGTGGTAGTATATGGCCCCTGTGTTGGTCAGTGGTAGTATATTGTCCCTGTGACAGTCATTGGTAGTATATTGCCCCTGTGGTGGTCAGTGATAGTATATGGCCCCTGTGTTGGTCAGTGGTAGTATATGGCCCCTGTGGTGGTCAGTGATAGTATATGGTCCCTGTGGTGGTCAGTGGTAGTATATGGCCCCTGTGTTGGTCAGTGGTAGTATATGGCCCCTGTGGTGGTCAGTGGTAGTATATGGCCCCTGTGTTGGTCAGTGGTAGTATATGGCCCCTGTGGTGGTCAGTGGTAGTATATGGCCCCTGTGTTGGTCAGTGGTAGTATATGGCCCCTGTGTTGGTCAGTGGTAGTATATGGCCCCTGTGTTGGTCAGTGGTAGTATATGGCCCCTGTGTTGGTCAGTGGTAGTATATGGCCCCTGTGTTGGTCAGTGGTAGTATATGGCCCCTGTGTTGGTCATTGGTAGTATATGGCCCCTGTGGTGGTCAGTGGTAGTATATGGCCCCTGTGGTGGTCAGTAGTAGTATATGGCCCCTGTGTTGGTCAGTGGTAGTATATGGCCGCTGTGGTGGTCAGTGGTAGTATATCGCCCCGGTTGGTCAGTGTTAGTATATGGCCCCTGTGGTGGTCAGTGGTAGTATATGGCCCCTGTGGTGGTCAGTGGTAGTATATGATCCCTGTGTTGGTCAGTCGTAGTATATGGCCCCTGTGTTGGTTAGTGGTAGTATATGGCCCCTGTGTTGGTCAGTGGTAGTATATAGCCCCTGTGGTGGTCAGTGGTAGTTTATGGCCCCTGTGGTGGTCAGTGGTAGTATATGGCCCCTGTGTTTGCCAGTGGTAGTATATGGCCCCTGTGTTGGTCAGTGGTAGTATATGGTCCCTGTGGTGGTCAGTGGTAGTATATGGCCCCTGTGTTGGTCAGTGGTAGTATATGGCCCCTGTGTTGGTCAGTGGTAGTATATGGCCCCACTGATGGTCATTGGTAGAATATGGCCCCTGTGGTGGTCAGTGGTAGTATATGGCCCATGTGGTGGTTAGTGGTAGTATATGGCCCCTGTGTTGGTCAGTGGTAGTATATTGTCCCTGTGACAGTCATTGGTAGTATATTGCCCCTGTGGTGGTCAGTGATAGTATATGGCCCCTGTGTTGGTCAGTGGTAGTATATGGCCCCTGTGGTGGTCAGTGATAGTATATGGCCCCTGTGGTGGTCAGTGGTAGTATATGGCCCCTGTGTTGGTCAGTGGTAGTATATGGCCCCCCTGTGGTGGTCAGTGGTAGTATATGGCCCCTGTGTTGGTCAGTGGTAGTATATTGCCCCTGTGTTGGTCAGTGGTAGTATATGGCCCCTGTGTTGGTCAGTGGTAGTATATGGCCCCTGTGTTGGTCAGTGGTAGTATATGGCCCCTGTGTTGGTCAGTGGTAGTATATGGCCCCTGTGTTGGTCAGTGGTAGTATATGGCCCCTGTGGTGGTCAGTGGTAGTATATGGCCCCTGTGGTGGTCAGTAGTAGTATATGGCCCCTGTGTTGGTCAGTGGTAGTATATGGCCGCTGTGGTGGTCAGTGGTAGTATATCGACCCGGTTGGTCAGTGTTAGTATATGGCCCCTGTGGTGGTCAGTGGTAGTATATGGCCCCTGTGGTGGTCAGTGGTAGTATATGATCCCTGTGTTGGTCAGTCGTAGTATATGGCCCCTGTGTTGGTTAGTGGTAGTATATGGCCCCTGTGTTGGTCAGTGGTAGTATATAGCCCCTGTGGTGGTCAGTGGTAGTTTATGGCCCCTGTGGTGGTCAGTGGTAGTATATGGCCCCTGTGTTGGCCAGTGGTAGTATATGGCCCCTGTGTTGGTCAGTGGTAGTATATGGCCCCTGTGGTGGTCAGTCGTAGTATATGGCCCCTGTGTTGGTCAGTGGTAGTATATTGCCCCTGTGTTGGTCAGTGGTAGTATATGGCCCCTGTGTTGGTCAGTGGTTGTATATGGCCCCTATTTTTTTTCAGGTCAAAGTGTGAAATTGTGAAGTGCAATAGCTTAAAATAATCAAGTTTCTCTGTAAAAAGGTGAACGCCAAGGTGATGCCATTGGTCCGTCGCTGTTTTTTAGTACAAATGACAATAACAATAACTGACCAAACTCAAAGTCATTAGATTTGATTTCAAATTCATATCGATGCCCCCTCGAAGAAGAGGGATCATATTGAAATGCCCATGTCAGGTGTTGCTTGTTTCCTTGCTTAGTGGGTCCCTAACTTCAGCAGCAAGATGTCACGTGGAATGTAGCTAAATTCTGTTTAAATGTAGATATCGGACTTCTCCATAGTTAGAACTTGTAAGAACGAATTACCAGAAATTTGTTTTGCTTGGAAAAAATTCTATCATAAGGAGCGATCGCACAGAAGGAGGTATATCAACCTTCGTGACATCAAGGTTTCTTTAATAAGTAGATTACCATTAATCCAAACGTTCCACGTCATGATTTTGTTTTGATGTTCTTTAACCAACATATGAAATTATACAGTGTGTATGTGTAGAAACACATTTCCATCCGAATCAATTATATACGTCTAACTCAACAAGTGAATTTTCAGGTCATAAAATATCATTAAGTTCAGCTGCATTATTATCAAAACATTAATTCTGCTAGTTTTTCAATTTCTTGTGATAACTTGTATTATGGTTTATTGAGTGGGCCATATATAAGCTCTGGTATCATACCAAGGTACATTCATATATATTCAAATACGTCTCCTTCAAGATAAAAACTCTAACTATCAGGCTGATATACCAATACCATCAACGGGGCGCTTGGGATAATGCCAAGCTTTCCCTCTTTTTGTAAGTAATGTGCTTTAAGCGCACACGAATGGTACCACTGACTAGGTATACCACCACAAGAATGGTACAGTGCTACATACTAGCTATACCACCAAAAGGATAGTACCATTGACTAGGTATACCACTACAAGAATGGTACCATTGACTAAGTTTACCACCACAAGGATGGTACCATTGACTAGGTATACCACCACAAGAATGGTACCTTTGACTACGTATACCACCAAAAGAATGGTACCATTGACTAAGTATACCACCACAAGGATGGTACGATGCCATTGACTAGGTATACCACTACAAGGATGGTACCATTGACTAGGTATACCACCACAAGGATGGCACCATTAACTTGTTAAACCACCACAAGAATAGTACCATTGACTAGGTATACCACCACAAGAATAGAACCATTGACTAGGTATACCACCACAAGAATGGTACCATTGACAAGGTATACCACCAAAAGGATAGTACCATTGACTAGGTATACCACCACAAGGATGGTACCATTGACTAGGTATACCACCAGAAGAATAGAACCATTGACTAGGTATACCACCACAAGGATGGTACCATTGATTAGGTATACCACCCCAAGGATGATACAGTCCCCTTGACTAAGTATACCACCACAAGGATGGTACCATTGACTAAGTATACCACCACAAGTATGGCACCATTAACTTGTTAAACTACCACAAAAATAGAACCATTGACAAGGTATACCACCAAAAGGATAGTACCATTGACTAGGTATACCACCACAAGGATAGTATCATTGAATAGGTATACCAACACAAGGATAGTATCATTGAATAGGTATACCACCACAAGGATAGTACCATTGACTAAGTATACCACCACAAGGATAGTATCATTGACTAAGTATACCACCACAAGGATAGTATCATTGAATAGGTATATCACCACAAGGATAGTATCATTGAATAGGTATACCACCACAAGGATAGTATCATTGAATAGGTATACCACCACAAGGATAGTACCATTGACTAAGTATACCACCACAAGGATAGTACCATTAACTAAGTATACCACCACAAGGATAGTATCATTGAATAGGTATACCACCACACGGATTGTACCATTTACTAGGTATACTACCACAAGGATGGTCCCATTAACTAAGTATACCACCACAAGGATAGTACCATTAACTAAGTATACCACCACACGGATTGTACCATTTACTAGGTATACTACCACAAGGATGGTCCCATTAACTAGGTATACAACAACAAGGATGGTACCATTAACTAGTTAAACCACCACAAGAATAGTACCATTAACTAGGTATACCACCACAAGGATGGTACCATTGACAAGGTATACCACCCCAAGGATGGTACAGTCCCCTTGACTAAGTATACCAGCACAAGAATGGTACCATTGACTAGGTATACCACCACAAGAATAGAACCATTGACTAGGTATACCACCACAAGGATGGTACCATTGACTAAGTATACCACCACAAGAATGGTATCATTGAATAGGTATACCACCACAAGGATAGTACCATTGACTAAGTATACCACCACAAGGATAGTACCATTAACTAAGTATACCACCACAAGGATTGTACCATTTACTAGGTATACTACCACAAGGATGGTCCCATTAACTAGGTATACAACAACAAGGATGGTACCATTAACTAGTTAAACCACCACAAGAATAGTACCATTAACTAGGTATACCACCACAAGGATGGTACCATTGACAAGGTATACCACCCCAAGGATGGTACAGTCCCCTTGACTAAGTATACCACCACAAGAATGGTACCATTGACTAGGTATACCACCACAAGAATAGAACCATTGACTAGGTATACCACCACAAGGATGGTACCATTGACTAAGTATACCACCACAAGAATGGTACAGTATTATATACTAAGTATACCACCACAAGGATGGTACCATTGACTAAGTATACCACCACAAGAATGGTACAGTATTATATACTAAGTATACCACCACACGAATGGCACAGTTCCATTTACTAGATATACCACCACAAGGATGGTACCATTGACTAGGTATACCACCACAAGGATGGTACCATTGGATGTATTTACCACCACAAGAATGGTACAGTATTATATACTAGGTATACCATCACAAGAATGGTATCATTGGATGTATTTACCACCACAAGAATGGTACAGTATTATGTACTGGGTATACCATCACAAGAATGGTACCATTGAATGTATTGACCACAACATGAATGGTACAGTACCATTGAATGTGTTTATCACCAAAAGAATGGTACAGTATTATATACTAGGTATACTATCACAAGAATGGTATCATTGAATGTATTTACCACAACATGAATGGTACAGTATTATGTACTGGGTATACCATCACAAGAATGGTACCATTGAATGTGTTTACCACCACAAGAATGGTACAGTACCATCGACTAGGTATACCACCACAAGGATGGTACAGTACCATTGACTAGGTTTACCACCACAAGGATGGTACCATTGAATAGGTATACCACCACAAGGATGATACAGTACTATATACTAGGTATACCACCATAAGAATGGTACAGTACCATCGACTAGGTATACCACCCCAAGAATGGTACAGTACCATTGACTAGGTTTACCAACACAAGAATGGTATCATTGAATGTATTTACCACCACAAGAATGGTACAGTACCATCGACTAGGTATACCACCACAAGAATGGTACAGTACCATTGAATAGGTATACCACCCCAAGAATGGTACAGTACCATCGACTAGGTATACCACCACAAGGATGGTGCAGTTCCATTGAATAGGCATATCAACTCAAGGATGGTACAGTACCATTGACTAGGTATACCATCACAAGAATGGTACCATTGACTAGGTATACAACCACAAGAATGGTATCATAAACTAGGTATACCAACACAAGAATGTTACCATTGACTAGGTATACAACCACAAGATTGGTAGCATTGACTGGGTATACGACCACAAGAATGGTACCATTGAATAGGTATACCCCCACAAGAATGGTACAGTACTATATACTTAATGTACCACCACAAGCATGGTACAGTATTATAAACTAGGTTTACCACCACAAGCATGGTACAGTATTATATACTAGGTTTACCACCACAAGCATGGTACAGTATTATATACTAGGTTTACCACCACAAGCATGGTACAGTATTATATACTAGGTATACCAAAAGCAAGAACGGTACAATTGACTAGGTATTCCACCACAAAAATGGTACGGTACCATTGACTAGGTATACCACCATAAGAATGGTACCATTGACTAGGTATACCCCCACAAGAATGGTACAGTACCATTGAGTAGGTTTACCACCACAGAGATCGTACCACTTACTAGGTATACCACAACAACGAAGGTACCATTGACTTAGATATAACAGCGCAAGGATAGAACCATTGACTAGGTATTTCATCAAAAGGATGGTACCATTGACTAGGTATACCACCAAAAGGATAGTACAATTGACTAGGTATACCGCCACAAGAATAGTACCACTGACTAGGTACACGACCGCAAGAATGGTACCATTGACAAGGTATACCACCACAAGGATAGTACCATTGACTAGGTATACCACCACAAGGATGGTACCATTGACTAGATATACCACCACAAGGATGGTACAGTACCATTGACTAGGTATACCACCACAAGAATGGTACCATTGACTAGATATACCACCACAAGGATGGTACAGTACCATTGACTAGGTGTACCTCCACAAGAATGGTACAGTACCATTGACTAGGTATACCACCACAAGGATGGAACCATTGACTAGGTATACCACCACAAGGATGGAACCATTGACTAGGTATACCACCACAAGGATGATACAGTACCATGGACTAGGTATACCACCACAAGGATAGTACAGTACCATTGAATAGGTTTACCACCCCAAGAATAGTACAGTACTATATACTAAGTATATCACAACAAGAATGATACAGTACTATATACTAGGTATACCATCACAAGAATGGTACCATTGACTAGGTATACAACCACAAGAATGGTATTATGAACTAGGTATACCAACACAAGAATTTTACCATTGACTAGGTATACAACCACAAGGATGGTAGCATTAACTGGGTATACGACCACAAGAATGGTACCATTGAATAGGTTTACCACCACAAAAATGGTACAATACTTTATACTAAATGTACCACCACAAGCATGGTACAGTATTATATACTAGGTTTACCACCACAAGCATGGTACAGTATTTTATACTAGGTTTACCACCACAAGCATGGTACAGTATTATATACTAGGTTTACCACCACAAGCATGGTACAGTATTATATACTAGGTTTACCACCACAAGCATGGTACAGTATTATAAACTAGGTTTACCACCACAAGCATGGTACAGTATTATATACTAGGTTTACCACCACAAGCATGGTACAGTATTATATACTAGGTTTACCACCACAAGAATGGTACAGTATTATATACTAGGTATACCAAAAGCAAGAACGGTACAATTGACTAGGTATTCCACCACAAAAATGGTACGGTACCATTGACTAGGTATACCACCATAAGAATGGTACCATTGACTAGGTATACCCCCACAAGAATGGTACAGTACCATTGAGTAGGTTTACCTCCACAAGAATGGTACAGTAGTATATACTAGGTATACCACCACAAGAATGGTACAGTACTATATACTAAGTATATCACAACAAGAATGGTACCATTGACTAGGTATACCCCCACAAGAATGGTACAGTACCATTGAGTAGGTTTACCACCACAGAGATCGTACCACTTACTAGGTATACCACAACAACGAAGGTACCATTGACTAGGTTTAACACCGCAAGGATAGAACCATTGACTAGGTATGCCACCACATGGATGGTACCATTGACTAGGTATACCACCACAAGGATAGTACCATTGACTAGATATTTCATCAAAAGGATGGTACCATTGACTAGGTATACCACCACAAGGATAGTACAATTGACTAGGTATACCGCCACAAGAATAGTACCACTGACTAGGTATACGACCGCAAGAATGGTACCATTGACAAGGTATACCACCACAAGGATAGTACCATTGACTAGGTATACCACCACAAGGATGGTACCATTGACTAGATATACCACCACATGGATGGTACAGTACCATTGACTAGGTATACCACCACAAGGATGGTACAGTACCATTGACTAGGTTTACCTTCACAAGAATGGTACAGTACTATATACTAGGTATACCACCACAAGAATGATACAGTACTATATAATAGGTATACCACCACAAGAATGATACAGTACTATATACTAGGTATACCACCACAAGAATGATACCATTGACTAGGTATACCACCACAAGAATGGTACCATTGACTAGGTATACCACCACAAGAATGGTACAGTACTATATACTAGGTATACCACCACAAGAATGATACAGTACTATATACTAGATATACCACCACAAGAATGGTACAGTACCATTGACTAGGTTTACCACCACAAGAATGATACAGTACTATATACTAGGTATACCACCACAAGAATGATACAGTACTATATACTAGGTATACCACCACAAGAATGGTACCATTGACTAGGTATACCACCACAAGAATGGTACAGTACTATATACTAGGTATACCACCACAAGGATGGTACAGTACCATTGACTAGGTTTACCTTCACAAGAATGGTACAGTACTATATACTAGGTATACCACCACAAGAATAGTACCATTGACTAGGTATACAACCACAAGGATGGTACAGTACTATTTACTAGGTATACCACCACAAGGATGGTACAGTACCATTGACTAGGTTTACCTTCACAAGAATGGTACAGTACTATATACTAGGTATACCACCACAAGAATAGTACCATTGACTAGGTATACAACCACAAGGATGGTACAGTACTATTTACTAGGTATACCACCACAAGAATGGTACCATTGACTAGGTATACCACCACAAGGATGGTACAGTACTATTGACAAAGTATACCACCACAAGGAAGGTACCATGGACTAGGTATACCAACACAAGAATGGTACCATGGACTAAGTATACCAACACAAGAATGGTACCATGGACTAGGTATACCAACACAAGAATGGTACCATTGACTAAGTATACCAACACAAGAATGGTACCATGGACTAGGTATACCAACACAAGAATGGTACCATGGACTAGGTATACCAACACAAGAATGGTACCATGGACTAGGTATACCAACACAAGAATGGTACCATGGACTAGGTATACCAACACAAGAATGGTACCATGGACTTAGTATACCAACACAAGAATGGTACCATGGACTAGGTATACCAACACAAGAATGATATCATTGACTAGGTATACCAACACAAGAATGGTACCATTGACTAAGTATACCACCACAAGAATGATACAGTACCATTGACTAAGTATACCACCACAAAAATGGTACAGTACTATATACTAGGTATACCACCACAAGAATGATACAGTACTATGTACTAGGTATACCATCACAAGAATGGTACCATTGACTATGTTTACCACCACAAGAATGGTAGAGCATTATATACTAGGTTTACCACCAAAAGAATGGTACAGTATTATATACTAGGTATACCAAAAAACAAGAACGGTACCATTGACTAGGTATACCACCACAAAAATGGTACGGTACCATTGACTAGGTATACCACCACAAGAATAGTACCGTACTGTTGACTAGGTTTCCCGACACAAGAATGGTACCATTGAGTAGGTATACCATCACAAGGATGGTACAGTACCATTGACAAGATATGCCACCACAAGAATTGAACCATTGACTAGGTATACCACCACAAAGATCGTAAAACTGACTTAGTAAACCAAGAAAAGGATGTTACCACTGACTAGGTATACCACCACAAGGATAAAACCATTGACTAGGTATACCACCCCAAGGATAGTACCATTGACTAGGTATACCACCACAAGGATGGTACTATTGACTAGGTATACCACCACAAAGATGGTACCATTGACTAGGTATACCACCGCAAGGATAGTACCATTGACTAGGTA
Source organism: Mimachlamys varia (assembly GCA_947623455.1). Taxonomy (NCBI): domain Eukaryota; kingdom Metazoa; phylum Mollusca; class Bivalvia; order Pectinida; family Pectinidae; genus Mimachlamys; species Mimachlamys varia. The sequence goes on from OX392533.1 coordinate 44,368,152, forward strand.
TACCACCACAAGGATAGTACCATTCACTAGGTATACCACCACACGGATAGTACCATTCACTAGGTATACCACCACACGGATAGTACCATTCACTAGGTATACCACCACAAGGATAGTACCATTCACTAGGTATACCACCACACGGATAGTACCATTCACTAGGTATACCACCACAAGGATGGTACCATTGACTAGGTATACCACCACAAGGATAGTACCATTGACTAGGTATACCACCACAAGGATAGTACCATTCACTAGGTATACCACCACAAAGATGGTACCATTGACTAGGTATACCACCACAAGGATGGTACCATTGACTAAGTATACCACCTCAAGGATGGTACCATTGACTAGGTATACCACCACAAGGAAAGACAATTTTGAAGCGATCTGTACTTTTATACTATTGTATACTACTTTATATTTGAATGGGTTTGACCGCAAAAGAATGAAGATACACAAATTCCATAGAGACGGAAACATTGAATATACTAACTACGTCATACAAATAATAAATATGAATTAAATTAGAACAATTGTTTAATTAATTTATTATTCCTGGAATAATTAAATAATTAACAGTGTTTGTATTTTCGGCGTCTTTTGAACGACGTTGATGAAAAAAACCAACAATTAACCGCAGTCATTTGAGCGTTGGACACAAGGCTTTCTCCAACTCATACAATCGATACTTAAAATCGATACTTCTCTCAAACACTAACTACGTCATACAATCGATACTTCTCTCAAACATTAACTACGTCACACAATCGATACTTCTCTCAAACACTCACTACGTCACACAATCGATACTTCTCTCAAACATTAACTACGTCACACAATCGATACTTCTCTCAAACACTAACTACGTCACACAATCGATACTTCTCTCAAACACTAACTACGTCACACAATCGATACTTCTCTCAAACACTAACTACGTCATACAATCGATACTTCTCTCAAACACTAACTACGTCACACAATCGATACTTCTCTCAAACACTGACTACGTCACACAATCGATACTTCTCTCAAACACTAACTACGTCACACAATCGATACTTCTCTCAAACACTCACTACGTCACACAATCGATACTTCTCTCAAACATTAACTACGTCACACAATCGATACTTCTCTCAAACACTAACTACGTCACACAATCGATACTTCTCTCAAACACTAACTACGTCACACAATCGATACTTGTCTCAAACACTAACTACGTCACACAATCGATACTTGTCTCAAACACTAACTACGTCACACAATCGATACTTCTCTCAAACACTCACTACGTCATACAGTCGATACTTCTCTCAAACACTAACTACGTCACACAATCGATACTTCTCTCAAACATTAACTACGTCACACAATCGATACTTCTCTCAAACACTCACTACGTCACACAATCGATACTTCTCTCAAACATTAACTACGTCACACAATCGATACTTCTCTCAAACACTAACTACGTCACACAATCGATACTTCTCTCAAACACTAACTACGTCACACAATCGATACTTCTCTCAAACACTAACTACGTCATACAATCGATACTTCTCTCAAACACTAACTACGTCACACAATCGATACTTCTCTCAAACACTGACTACGTCACACAATCGATACTTCTCTCAAACACTAACTACGTCACACAATCGATACTTCTCTCAAACACTCACTACGTCACACAATCGATACTTCTCTCAAACATTAACTACGTCACACAATCGATACTTCTCTCAAACACTAACTACGTCACACAATCGATACTTCTCTCAAACACTAACTACGTCACACAATCGATACTTGTCTCAAACACTAACTACGTCACACAATCGATACTTGTCTCAAACACTAACTACGTCACACAATCGATACTTCTCTCAAACACTAACTACGTCACACAATCGATACTTCTCTCAAACATTAACTACGTCACACAATCGATACTTGTCTCAAACACTAACTACGTCACACAATCGATACTTCTCTCAAACACTAACAACGTCACACAATCGATACTTCTCTCAACCACTAACTACGTCATACAATCGATACTTCTCTCAAACACTAACTACGTCACACAATCGATACTTCTCTCAAACACTAACTACGTCACACAATCGATACTTCTCTCAAACACTCACTACGTCACACAATCGATACTTCTCTCAAACATTAACTACGTCACACAATCGATACTTCTCTCAAACACTAACTACGTCACACAATCGATACTTCTCTCAAACACTAACTACGTCACACAATCGATACTTGTCTCAAACACTAACTACGTCACACAATCGATACTTGTCTCAAACACTAACTACGTCACACAATCGATACTTCTCTCAAACACTAACTACGTCATACAGTCGATACTTCTCTCAAACACTAACTACGTCACACAATCGATACTTCTCTCAAACATTAACTACGTCACACAATCGATACTTCTCTCAAACACTAACTACGTCACACAATCGATACTTCTCTCAAACACTAACTACGTCACACAATCGATACTTCTCTCAAACACTAACTACGTCATACAATCGATACTTCTCTCAAACACTAACTACGTCACACAATCGATACTTCTCTCAAACACTGACTACGTCACACAATCGATACTTCTCTCAAACACTAACTACGTCACACAATCGATACTTCTCTCAAACACTCACTACGTCACACAATCGATACTTCTCTCAAACATTAACTACGTCACACAATCGATACTTGTCTCAAACACTAACTACGTCACACAATCGATACTTCTCTCAAACACTAACTACGTCACACAATCGATACTTGTCTCAAACACTAACTACGTCACACAATCGATACTTCTCTCAAACACTAACTACGTCACACAATCGATACTTCTCTCAAACACTAACTACGTCACACAATCGATACTTCTCTCAAACATTAACTACGTCACACAATCGATACTTCTCTCAAACACTAACTACGTCACACAATCGATACTTGTCTCAAACACTAACTACGTCACACAATCGATACTTCTCTCAACCACTAACTACGTCACACAATCGATACTTCTCTCAAACACTAACTACGTCACACAATCGATACTTCTCTCAAGCACTAACTACGTCACACAATCGATACTTCTCTCAAACACTAACTACGTCACACAATCGATACTTCTCTCAAACACTAACACAATCGATACTTCTCTCAAACACTCACTACGTCATACAGTCGATACTTCTCTCAAACACTAACTACGTCACACAATCGATACTTCTCTCAAACATTAACTACGTCACACAATCGATACTTCTCTCAAACATTAACTACGTCACACAATCGATACTTCTCTCAAACATTAACTACGTCACACAATCGATACTTCTCTCAAACATTAACTACGTCACACAATCGATACTTCTCTCAAACACTAACTACGTCACACAATCGATACTTCTCTCAAACATTAACTACGTCATACAATCGATACTTCTCTCAAACACTAACTACGTCACACAATCGATACTTCTCTCAAACACTAACTACGTCACACAATCGATACTTCTCTCAAACACTAACTACGTCACACAATCGATACTTCTCTCAAACACTAACTACGTCACACAATCGATACTTCTCTCAAACATTAACTACGTCACACAATCGATACTTCTCTCAAACACTAACTACGTCACACAATCGATACTTCTCTCAAACACTAACTACGTCACACAATCGATACTTCTCTCAAACACTAACTACGTCACACAATCGATACTTCTCTCAAACACTAACTACGTCACACAATCGATACTTCTCTCAAACATTAACTACGTCACACAATCGATACTTGTCTCAAACACTACCTACGTCAAGAGTTTTTAGTTTTTATTATATACATATTGACGTTTTTTGTTTGTTTCCGTCCTACAAATTTTGACGACATAAGTCAACTATTAAATGTGCACTTGTTCTTTATCGCTGAGAAAACCAAAGAAACACACCCTCGGTAGTCCTAAGTATCATAAACTGTTAGGTAAAATTGACGGTATTGTCATATTTGTCAATCTACAATGTGGTTGAACTTATTTCGAAAAAATTGAAAAAAAATAAGTATCAGATACAGTACTGTAATTTTAATTTTATTGTTGAGTTAAGATAAATCATCATAATTAATTTTCTCTTATATTTAAGGTTGACATCACAGAATTTAACATTTCATCTAGCGGTCGTTGGTTGATTGAATCACTATTATACATTTCATTGTCTAATAGAACCCTCCTGTCGTGTATTCCGCAAGATTATATTAAATGAATGACCCTGTAACAAAAGTTGTTGATAATAACTCAACAATTTACCCACACTACATTGGTCATTTTCTCTGCCCGTACATAAAGACTCCCGTTGACGGCTGTTCAGAATTATACACATCCAGGTGGGTCATCTGACAGATTTTTGGCATACTGTCCAATATTTCTTAAACAAACAAAACCGACATTTTACCAATGACAGTTGTTTTCATGTAACTTGTACACATGGGTACTTATATGTAACAGTTATAACAACTTTGGCGGGGAAAAGTTTAATATGGCGACTTTTATTTATATACACCTTAAAATGCACCGTTGCTTACCAATAATTTCCCCTGTTTATTAAATATCTCCCCTTGTCAATATTGCTGTTGAGTATAAACAGACGCACATAACCAACGGTGGAGACATGCTGGCATTTTCCTCGAGTAGGTCCTCAGAGAACGTACTCGGTGTATCTTTAATGACGATTGGCAATAATTTAATAAAATTGTTATGATTTTTTTATTCGGTGAATTCTTTTCCTGACGTTTTTGACAGCCATCTCCTAACGTAAGTGATTTGTGTGATGAATGTCTTTGAGACATACTTGAGAGTTATATAGATTTTTTTATCCTTGTCGTAATTTTGGTACACTCTCCTAAGAGTACATCTAATTCTGACAGGTTACATACAAGCATCTATTTATGCTGAAATGTGTACTTTCTCTGAGATGATTAACCGGGAGTCATATTTTATAAAAACGTCATTCCCTGTTTTACAAACGAACAAAAATGAACACAATTTGCAGTTCTTGCCTTCAAATATTTATCAAATATACTTTATTGATGTTAAATTGTAGAAATTCTATTATGAAATGAGTGCTGATGCTTTACTTTCTGTGATAACTATATTAAACATTAAATTCATAAAAGGTTAAAAAAAAATAGTTGAGTATAAACTCTTTTTTATTTCTTTTTCAATTCAATACATAACGAAGAGCAAATACACAAATTTTGAAATTGGATTTGGAAACAAGTTTTGCAACTTATATTAATCCATCTCCATTGAAATAATTACGTTTGAAAATTGAGGACTACATTTCTTTATGATATTGAGAAAGAGAACAAAATTTAACGGTACGTTGGGTATGGAAGGAAAATGAGTAATGAAAGGTTGACGATAAAGGAGAACGAGAAGGGAAAGAGAGGAAATAGAGTAGAGCAGAGACAGTTGCTCAGATTTACACTGTATTTATTAATGGTGAACAGTGAATTATGTAAGATTTCATCTGTATTCGGTTATTGTAAACAGCTGAGTACGTGAAGGATGTAACTGTCAACGACAGGTAGACTATATATAAACATAGAAATATGGAAAAAAAAAAGAGAAATAACTCATTCAAATCTTCGGGAGCTGATAATGAAATTTTGAGTACAAGAGAAAATTAGGGCATTTTCTTCATGTGAACAATCATCATCACCAAACAACAGTAATTTGCATGAAATTGGACGATTTATCTCAGTGAACATACGTACACGGAGTGGGGAATAAAGACGACAGTGGAGCAAATAATGCTCGTTGTTCTCGTTGTCTTCCATACATGAACATAAAGGGCTATCAGTAAGATTTCTACGACATAAATAAAATATATGGGAACTGCACTCCATTCTAAGTCTAGCTTGATGGATGATGGATTTGGCCTAGCCTGCTACCAATGAAATAGAAAGATGGGACTTTGTGAGATGGTTCGTACAAGTGTACAGGTATTTTTTTAATCTAGAAGTAGAGGGGTCCTCTTTTATAGAGTCTGGCAAGGAGTTCCAGAGATCAATTACTGAAGGTAGGAAAGACATCCTATACAGACTAGTACGACATAATATTGGACGAAAATTGTTGCTGACATGGGTATTGTGGGCTTGGATGCTATTGTTACGACGAGGGAGCATATCTTTTAGGTATTTTGGGACTAAACCATGGACCATTTTATGAAAGTGGATTATCTTGTGATGTTTACGTCTTTGTTCGAGAGGAAGCCAACCGGTTTCGAGATAAAGCTTAACTCTACTAGTGAGCCTAGTACCACCTGTAACTATGCGTGCTACTTCCAGTTGGAGGTCTTCTAGTAAGTCAGATTGGGATTTGGTAAGGCAGTCCCAAATTGTATCACCATACTCCAGTATGGGTCGAATAAGAGTAAAATACAAAGTTTGCAAAGATCTACGATCTAAGGTAAATTTGAATTTACGGAAAATGTCAATTTTTGGTGATATCTTTGATTTTAAATAATTAATGTGTTCGGTCCAACAACCAGTTTCAGACAGAAATAAACCGAGGTGTTTGTGCGACGTTACTTCAGTAATGACTACATTGTTCATAATAAGTGGGGGATGAAGAGGCGTAATAGTTTTCCTTCTTTTTAGTACGGTTTCTGTTTTAACAGGATTGAATTTAACCAACCATCTTTTGGACCATTCATATATTTTATCCAAGTCATTATTTAGAATTTCTGCACTAATTCTATAGGAGAATCAATTATAGTGTACAAGGAGGTGTCGTCTGCAAATAACTTAATTGTAGCAATTATATCTTTTACAATATCATAAAAATAAAAAAAAAAGAGGGCCCAATATGGAACCTTGAGGAACCCCAGCTTTGACACTTAAGCAGTTAACGCCGAATTCCAAAGCAAGATAATTTACGAAAAGACCTTTATGCCAAACACGGTCAAAAGCTTTGCTTATATCACAGAAGATCATTCTTATTTCTTTACCGTTGTCTAGAGCAGAATATACATCATGAATTATCGCAAGAAGCTGATTGACAGGTGAATCACCATGTCGGAATCCTGACTGGTTGGGGGATAAAAGGGAATGGTCAAGTAAGAAATTATACATAAACTTAAAGACGCACTTTTGCATTAATTTACCGACTATGGATAGTAATGATATAGGCCTGTAATTGGACAATATGGACTTATTATCTTTTTTATACACAGGGGTGACATTTGCATTTTTCCATTCAAATGGATATTTTTTTCGTTGAGTGTATCTATAAAAGTATTCTTTTTATAATTACTATATATAACGTCCTAATAATTTGTAAAATGAGTTTAATCTGAACGTTCGACCCCTGATAACGTTCCTGACAATATGTTCTCGTACTTTATAACATGACTGAACAATCGTGGTTTTCGTCGTTGCAATTTAACTACGAAAAATAAATACATCTGATTTGAATGGAACACATGTCTACTAATTATTAAAATGGGAACGGTCTGAAAGGCTTCAATGACAAAGACAAGTGACCCACGATCACCCGTCATATACACTGCCTATTATCCATCAATGATCATTTATTTATATCAGAAAAATGTAACGTCGCCATTTTACAAATTGAATGAACACACATGTACACTTTCAAATAAAACGGCATTACTAGACTTAACCATTGAGAATTGTCGATGGCAGCTATAGTTAAACAAAACAGTCGATTTGTGAAGATTATGTGGTTCTACATTTTGCCCGAGTTTCCCCTGTCACTAACACCAGACTTGTACATTTTGCCCGAGTTTCCCCTGTCCCTAACACCAGACTTGTACATTTTGCCCGAGTTTCCCCTGTCCCTAACACCAGACTTGTACATTTTGCCCGAGTTTCCCCTGTCCCTAACACCAGACTTATACATTTTGCCCGAGTTTCCCCTGTCCCTAACACCAGACTTATACATTTTGACAGATAGACGTCTGTCTGATGTGGTGTCGGGGTCAAAGGAAACTTATGCTTGTTCTACTTCAACGCTGCAATATTTCCTTCTTCAAATGAAAAAAACTTGTGGAAGTTGCTGTGAGTCAAAATTGTTTTGCAGCGAAAATCTCAAAATCACTATTTATAAAATAAAAAAGATGCTTTTATATGCACTTGGTTTTTGTTGCCAATTTATTGTCTGTTCGTTTTGAAAGCAACCGAAAGTCTATTAAATTCATACACCGTTATGATAAATGATGAAGAGTGTTACCGGAATTCCTTTTGTAAGAATTGTTCGGTTTGACAGACGGATTTCCCTGTGTGCCAATCACGGAACATTCCAAACAGCATCTCATTACAAGCACCGGTCAGTCGGTAATTAGTGCCTCGATGACCCCCGGTCACTCTGGTCCGTTGGTAGATTAGTGAGGTAGAGGCTGCTAATGCGGTATATAAACATTTGGGATCACTTTCACCCCATAGATGGGGCAACTGACAGCTTACGTACAAACATACACATCTCATAATTAGATATAATTAGACAAGATAGACATACGCCTTCTCCTATATTAGACCGCAACATGTGAAACCGACATCGCATTCGAAATCTGACAAACAAAATATTGTTGCAGGGGCGGAAAAATGTGTCGAGATTTCGAAATTATTACTGGTTTTTCGTATACTTTCCTTATCAAAGGGGTAAATTACACTTCACCAATGGCCGAACGTGTCCCTACCTTGTCTTTATTGGTACTAATAACACTTAATGCATGCACTGTCGGGGACAGGTCTGACGGCATAGCCGAAACGCGAGAGTAAATACCAACATGTAAACACTAAATGTAATCAACAAGGAATAAATACACACACTTACACTTGTGTGGGGGTTGTTTGACATCAAAGACATACAGAAGGCCTCACCGGCAAATTACCGCGTGGCACGTGCATTTGACAGACACAATAAAAAAATGTACAGACCTGTTTATGTAAGGAGCCGCCCATTATAGACTGTAACGCATTACATTCTGTAATGGGCGGCTCCTTGTATCTTTATATATATGTATATTATTTACTGACAGAAACTGTGCACTGGTCGAACACCATTCAGATAAATGGCAGGTTTGGTTGATCTAGAACAAACGTCCATATCTCCAGTATGACATATGTATTTTTGCTTCTAATGTTTTTCCAACATACAAAATCTATAAAAGCTACAGTTGAGTGTAGATTAAAGGTTACACCCAAGTGCACTTCGAGTGCACTCCGTTTGGACTTGGAGTGCACTCCGTTTGGACTCCAGGTAAACTTGGAGTGCACTCCATATGAACTTGGAGTGCACTCCTGGTCCACTCTGAGTCTACATGGAGTCCTATTTTAAAGACATGAAATTCAATTCTACTTGGGGTTCACATTCAAATTACATAAAACACTATATAAGACAATTGTAGTTCTGTTTACAATAGATAAAAGATAGATATTATAATCAACATTAAATTTTGTTGTTTAGTGTACAAGAAATAAATACCTGGACCTCTATTACATAACTTTATAATACACTTGTGTTGTGAACACATTGAACCAAGTAACCTACATGTATATAAAGAGGTATAAAAAAAACAGTATAATATCAAGTTTTTATGAAAGTTAATTGCTTAATATTTAAAATGATATTGATAATATTTGTATAGAAACAAAAATTGAATTAAACATTTTTTATTGTGCATCTGAATGTCAAAAAAGTTTTTTTTGTGTAACATGTTATGTGTCCATGTATATGCTATTATCTATCCATTTAAATATTGTAATTAAACAAGTATTGATGAAACTTATTTAATTTTCAATGAATGGAAAAGTATGTTATTTCATGTATATATGCTAGCTTTTTTTATTTTTTTTTACTCCGAAGGAAAATTTTATTGTAATGAAGAAAGGTTTACCTTCAACTTCTATTAAAATCAGTTTATCTTATATGATTAGGCTTAAAAGCACTATACACTAACTATACATTTTTAATATATTTACATGGTAGATTTTACCCACACTACAGTATGTGTATGGTTGTGTACTACCCAATATAAGTGTCAATTATCTGTAGTGGCCATGCATGGCTGACTCTGGTCTGTCACACCTGAGATTTGTTCCAGGTGAGTGACTTGTACTGCCAAGTACTGATACAGACACTGCAGGTATACCAGGTTTGCAGTCCGTGTAATAATGAAAAATCTTGAAATATGACCTTGACCACAGAATTACACTGTATAGATCTCAAGTTTTGTCGGTGCTTTGACATTCATGTTATTTTATAGCTACATGTATCATGCAGCATTCAGAATAAAATCAGCTTCACTTATATATATATATATATATATATAATGTAACTTTAATTAATTATCTCCAAGTACCATCACAGACTTATAGATATCAGAGCTCTAATCTAATTCCGTGGTACCATATATATACCTAAGGTATATATATGTACCTTAATTCTCTCATGATTTAGTAATTTTATGCTCCTGTGTTCCATCTTGCTGTAATAATTTCGTTTCTACTAATTAATTCCTCCATGAATAGAGATATTTAACCATAACTTTGGTTATATATGTAGTTGTATGATGACATAAGACGCAAATCAAGTTCTGGCTATTAGTCAACTTAAACTAAAATAACATGGCTGACATTGGAGAGCCCTGTCTCAGACCAATGTACAATGTATATTTTATTTGCTTGTATGACATTTGAGCACCAACAGTTTTTTGACTGAAGATAGTGTCACACATTACATCATATGTTACAAATACAAGTATGAGTAAAACTTTACAATGGTAATCAAGACCATAAAGTTATAGACTTTTAAATTGATAAAAAGCCTTGTCGTATTGGGATTAAACTAATATGTGTCAATATCTGTTATAATTATAGTGGCCAACTGACATTTCTAAATATTAGAAGAGTCATTCTTTACGTTATATATATATATATTTTTTTTATGATATTTTATTATGCAATCAAAGCTGATAAAATATGTTCCATATAAGTCATATAATACCTGCAGATATTCCAAAATATTGATATATTGCATTATGTAATGTATGTTGACCAGTTTTAGAACAATCAAAATTAAACCGTTTGTGGTATGTTAGAATATTACTTTTGTCCTGGCTATTATATTATATATTATATGTATGTGTTTGTATATAGGTTTCAAGTTCATAGAAGATACCAGGTCTGGTGTCTTCCCAAATTATATAATTTAGTCCATATAGGGTTTGGAGTCTATAATTATCGGAGTTCTGCTTAATTATAAAAAATTATAGTTTTGCTGACGACTGTATTACTGCAGATACCGGCAACACCATAGTCAGAGGTTTTGGAAAATATCCCACTTAGCCAATATTATATATATCCTTGTATTTAAGTAAATAGGACACAGGTACAGAATGAGAACAATGGGTACTAATAGATAAGGCTATAGTATAGCCTGTTTTTGAAAAGTAACTATAATTCTCAGATAACAACTCACCTGTGGAACGCTTCATCGTATTTAATTTATTCCCTTTACAATGTTTATAAAAACATTTTTCATTTTGTTAAGTAAAAAGTATTTTCTATTGAAGGCTAAGTTTAACTTAAAATAAATGAGCAGTTAATTATTAGACTTGTAAATATTGAAAGAGACTATACTCGGTTTTGTCCAGGTAAAAATACAAGTAATATGAACCCTGAGTCTAGACTGTCAGCAGCCTGAACCTGCAATTATAAATAAAGGTCATAAATGTATAAGGTGTTATGACCTGTTCCCGACTAACAATCAGGGGCCCCAGGGCTATTATCTCCAGATCTTCACACCTTGTATCAGACCTGATACAGGTAAATTTTGACCAGGAGGGGTTGAGGCCTGAGGGGGTCATTATCTAATTAGATGGCCAAGTGTAAGTCTGTCTAAATCTTCAAATCTGATCTGACTTGATACAGACAAAACATTGAATAGGGAGGGGACGGGCAACACTCAATTATCAAAAGCCATTCATTATTTATAAGTTGTTGTTGTTTGAAATCTTTCAAATGTGAAACAGTATATCTTCTTCACATTATACTTGAATGTCTAATGTTTTAATCAAAATATAACTTTCTTATAACATTTTATTTTATTATAATTGAATTTATCACTATACGACATTTAAAATCCACACACAGATCTAGACTTCACATTTTGCAAGACCACTATTAAAGGAGTACAAGACAAATATATGTTGTGCTTGTTCCAAAATCCTTCATTGAATTGTAAATCCTCGAGATTTATTCAGTTATTTTGTATCAGTTATTGTCATTCAAAGTTTTAAATACAGTAATGTAAATATATATTTTAAGGTTTTTATATCAAGTTCAACTAATTCATTACACAAAGATTAAACAGCAGACATAATCTTTATTGCTTGCATTGTTAAGCAACTAAATAACGAACCTTTAATATAAACATCTACAGCAACAAAAATATGTATTAATAAATATTGATTGATTGATTTATATGATACATGTATATGTTGTACTATCTACAATTTAAAATGTAATATGAATGTGGCCCCTATATGTATAGGTATTACTGCCTGATAGGACTTCAGGTAGACTCGGAGTGGACACGGAGTGCACTCCAAGTTCATATGGAGTCCAAACGGAGTGCACTCCAAGTTTACCTGGAGTCCAAACGGAGTGCACTCCAAGTCCAAACGGAGTGCACTCGGAGTGCACTTTGTGTAACCTTTAGTCTACACTCAACTGTACTTTTCAACTAACGAACCGCAACTTTTGCGTAATATTGTCATTAAAAAGTCTTTTGAACTGAGAAAGGTAGGCTTGCATGGTGCTTAAGTTTGTTTCTACCACACTACCCTGTGTTATTCCACTCTCAGACCATTGTATAAACGTGCTGACTGTTGGAAAAATATATGTTATATACCACTAGTGAAATGATGCGTTTTCGCGTAAATAGTCCGCAGTTCACTTCAAAAATCAACACTGACAATGCCGATTTAATATTGTGGTAGAAACAGGTCACACCACTCGTGGTTATTGGATATGGAATTTATTTCACTCTCGTCAATTATTTTTTAAAGCTCGTGTCTTTTGTAACTTTTAAAAAATAATCAACTCGAGTGAAATAAATTCCATATCCAACAACCACTCGTTGTGTAACCTCTATTTATTACATAATGCATTTGAAATTTTCCTTTACTATACGCATAAGCTATATTTTTAACCATTTACTGGTGAAATGAACTATTGCACGGCTAAAATGACTATTGCACGGTCACGTGCGAACTATTGCACGGTCACGTGCGAACTGTTGAACACCGCGTGACGTTTCCTACATGTACCATTTCAAGTGCACAGTCAGTCAAATGTCAATGCTGCAAGACAACAGGCATGGCGATTTCTACAGAAAAGTTAAGATTTGGAGTGCCAATGAATACGGATTGATATTTTGTTGTTATTACTTAGATAATCGAATATTTACTTCTTTTTTTTTACATACAATGTACCAGAGTTCACGGGATACATTATATAATTGATCTATTATTATTAAAAAACATGTAAATAAAATAAACAATTTCAGTGTTTCAAAGTAAGGTTTAGTGATTATGTAATAAAACAAGTATATCATGGGTGTCTGTGCTTCGACCTCGTGCAATAAGAACATCGGTCGATTACCAGTACCAAGGGTCAAATATTTTGGACTATTGCACAGACACCTATGATATATTATATAATGATAATTAAGTTCCCATTGATTGTATGCAGAATGAGGCTTTCTGATTGGTTGAGATTTTCTTTTCATACCTCTATATTTACATTCAGTATGCTTAACAGCATTGGCGAAAATTGTATTCATTTCTCATAACAACAGTAGCCTCATCACATGCAAACAGCGTGTAGTAATACCTTCAAAAATAGCTGTAGTCCCTGAACAGTATAAATGATTATGATTTTTTGAAGTAAAATGTTTAAAATTTAAAAAAAGATTAATTATAAACAATCCCATGAAAATACAGTGACAACAAATACTGTTATGGTTAGATAAAATATTAGCAAATGCAAGCGTCCTGCATGTGCGTACCGGAAGTTACCCTGTCGTCTACTATCCGCCGTCAGGCCATCGGAATGGTTCTTCTACCTGTGTTATTGTAAATCAACACGATCCATGTAATATGTAGATACATTCAACATTGTAACAGTCCTCTTAAAGTTCAAAACATAAAAATCACTCCAAAAATCTCACAGAATAAATGTTGTAGATGGAACTTCATTTTGTTTCGGTTGTTGTTATGACGTTGCTAAGACCGTGTCACGAATTGTATAACACTTTCCCGCGAAAACGACGTCACTCCCGGGTAAAAACATGACAAAACGCTATTTTTTTTTTATTTTGGTGTGCGTAAACAGATAAAATAAAAAACAATCATAATGTAAATATAAGGAATGAAATATATTTTTTCATATTTTTTTGCTAACGCGATTCATGGAATATGTCCAGAAGCCAATGTTGTTATGACCTCATGAATGTTGAAAAAATAAATTTCATTCCTTAAATGAAAAAAAAAAATCCGAAAATGGCGCGAAAAATGTGACGTCAAAATGCGGCAATTGACGTTGCGTATTGATTTGTAAAAAAGAATCCGTTGTTAGATCAGTCAAATTGTACATACACAGATTGTAAGCATGTCTTAAATTTAAAAATAAGTTTCAAAAATTAATTATAAACATTGATGTCAATTATTTTTTAATTTCATAGGGTTATGAAAACAATGCAACGTGCTGATTGTTGACGTCGTCATCGATTGTTGACGTCGTCACAATTTGGCGGGTAATTGGATATGGAATTCATTCAACTCTAGTTAATTATTTTTTTAAAGTTACAAAAGACACTCGCTAATGCTCGTGTCTTTTGTAACCTTTAAAAAATAATTGACTCGAGTGAAATAAATTCCATATCCAACAACCACTCGTTGTGTAACCTCTATATAGTCTATGATGGGCGGATCCTATATATATATAGGCCTATAAAAAACAAAACAAAGACTTTGCCACAAGGTCTTTCTGCCCTCTCAGGCTTCTTCAGGCGGACTGAAGAAGCCTGAGAAGGCAGAAAGGCCTAGGCCTTGCGGCAAAGCCTTTGTTTTTTGTTCTTTTTTATTTTCAACTTCGCAAGGAAAACTAATAACTTTTCTTTATAAAGGCCTATATATTTTTTTTATTTACTAGCAGAAACTCAAGCAACTGTGTCTGGATATAAAATGCAATAAATTGAATTTATTTATGGATTTATAAAGTTTAGCGTATTGATATTAAGATTATTCAGCTTATTATATAAGGATTGTACCTCATTTTGACTGCGTATACGGTAGTATGCCCGCAGTTGGCAACGAACATATTCTATGGTGCGCGTTAGAGCTCCATAGTGAATATGTTCTTTGTCAACTGCGGGCATACTACCGCATATGCAGTCAAAATGAGGTACAATCCTTATATTTATACCATTATTAGTTTTCAAGTGCTATACGAAGAAAAAAACATTCGAAGCGGGTTGCTAAGATGGTAACTACGATGGCCGCGGTTGCTAAGATAATATAGTCCCATTGGATTTCATCAATATATTGGTAGATTTAGAAAATACACTGTGAACAACACTTTTTTTAGCGCTAAAACTACGAGTAGTTTTTGCGTCTATTGCTGCCACTATTCTGTGACCTTTGACCCATGTCATTTTTTTCCCCTCCCGCTCCGGAAAAGCTTGAATTGCTTCCAATCGTATGATATCTGAACTATTTGAAAGCCTAAACCTAACAGGAAATGATGTTCCCATGGTATTGTTAATAATTATGATGACTTTAATTATCTATATGCGATTTGTTACAAAGAAATCAGTATTTCACTCCCATGACTCATTTAAATATTACGTTGCTGCTCATGGCCTGACCTCTCGTGTATACATTCGTGCTATATACACCTCTCTGTGCTTTACACTCGTATACGGATCGTGGAATGAACTGTCATGGTGTACTTTGCTGTTAAACTTTGATTATATAATCGCGCCATAGCCAAATAGCCTGATTTTGATTTCAATGATATATTACCTTATACATGTGCATAAACCAAAATACTTGATCAATTTGTCGGTCGGAAATATTAATTCGTAACTAAAGTGAAAATCCGCCCTCTGGATATGATAACGTTATTTACGAGTTATTTCCCCTGATTGTCACTAACGTTGTGATATATATATTATATATACTGAATGCACAAGCTTGATCGATTTTCTTACTTAACATTGTACTGAGTATACAATTTTTAATGAGACATTATCAGAACCTGTATAATTAATGTACAAATGAATTGAAGATAACACTTATACTTTTCTGTGACGGGCAAAAGCTCGTGCTTTTATAATTACGTCCTCTTTGCTTCACATATCACTATACACTGTAGGTTCACATTTTTGTTTTAACGAAACTTTATCAGAACCTGTAAAGTGTATATAGTAATTGACTCAATATAACTTATTTAGTAGAAATAACACTTATATTATATCTCTGGTGTGCAAAAACCTTTACGGTGTAAATTACCGTTATTATGTGTGGCCATATATAGGTCACGGCCAACATACATGTAATTTTCCCTGCTTTGTATATATATGAACTTTATAATTGATAATTAGGCCTAGAGCTGAGTGAATATGACATGTTTGCATACCATTACTTTTCTCCGTCTTGGTAAAGATATCTTAATAGGCCGTCGTTCTTTTGGAACAACAATTTGACTGTTTACTGTGATATTTTATGACAAATTGGATAGTTCGAACTATGCTTAGTTAAAAACTTCTTCAGTTTCTCAAATTGCACATGTAGGTTTCACGTTGTGCTTAGTTATGCCCGTTTGATGTCATACTGATCAGTAAAAACAAAATGGCGGAAATGCTGCCATCTTTGATTTAGGCATTGAAATTGACAACTGCAAGAGGGATCTTTCTAATATTTCATATGTAGGTTCCCTTGGTCCCTACTGTTGTGCCCTTTTGATGTTGTAACTCATCAGAAAAACAAAATGGCCGAAAAGCAGCCATCTTGGACTTTGACATTGAAATCACTATTTCTTAAAGAAGTAATGGATGGATATTTCTCAAATTCCATATGTAGTTTCACTTCCGTGCCTATTTGTACCCGTTGAGAGATTTTGAGACTGATCAGATAAACAAAATGTCTGACAGATTGTCATCCTGAATTTGAATAATTAGGCCTACAGATGTAAGTGTAGTGGATCTTTCTCAAACTTTATATGTATGTTCCTCTTGGTCCTTATAGTTGTTTTTTTTGCTTTTAGGGCCGATCAGAAAAAACAAAATGGCCGACGGACGGCCATCTTGAAATTTTAGCTCATAGTCTACCATCTTTCAATTAATAATGCCTTTTCTTAAGAAGAAAAAAGAGAAAATATCCCACTTTTTACTTTGTGTCTAACACACTAATACCGTTTATTTCGGTGCATATATTAAAATAAACACATTCGCTTCCCTGTAAATGGATCAATGTTCATTTGTAATAAAAACTGTTATTTTAGTTAAATTGTTAAAGCACTGCACTTAATTGTACATGTAGCTTGAAATACAACTCGTCAATCTAAACAACCTGCGTGTTATTGGGTTTACTCTAAATACTTACTTTATCCCTATTCTGAAACTTTCTGATATCGAAACATAGTAACCCATACAACAAAAACACTTCAATAGCTGTCGAAATATACATACTATTGTTTGAAGTTTTAGCGTTTCAGTACTTTCAGTACTTTGATTCTTCATAACATCGTATGTAAATTTGTTATTAAATAATATTTCTGTCTAGTCGAATTTATTTCTTTATTTATAACGGTCGTTATGTACACGCATTGACACAGTGATCTGGTTGTGACGCGGTCCGACGTCAGACGTCACAACTGCAGGCCGCCGCCATGTTTGCATTACCGTCAAATAATTTCGAATGCGCATCATTAGGAATCAAAAGTTTGCTAGATACTATTCATTGTTTAATCAAAAGAAATTGATTCCATATATTTTCCATGTTTCAAAATCTTGTAGGAACCAAACAATGTCCGACAGCGAATACTTATTTTTCTGAAGCGTGAACGACGCCATATTTGAACAAATATCAATCCGCCGAGCCTTTTTTCACTGCGTATACGGTAATATATTCGCAGTCAGAGTTTACTTAGCACAAGAGGGGAGAGGTGTAAATATATTGGAATAAACGCTGTCAATTTAATAATATTAGGTAACACAAAACGTACACTATGATTGCTTCTTTACAAGTATACCCATCATTTTCATACCAATTTTTTTTTTATTAATTTAGAGGTATTAATGATATCATTAGAATATTTCCTATTCCATTTTCTCAAATAAAGACCGAGCTCACCAATAAATAGCGGACCCTACTAAAACATGACAGACCATGAACACCTTTAGTAGCAGAAGTGTTTCACTTGCTCTGCTATTTTTGAAATTTTAGTCTAAATGATCACCTATTTTTATCCAAAAATGACAAGTATGAAGATAAAAGTGTGCTTAATTGATGAAACCTTACTCTGAAGAAATGATTTTTCTTAATTGTCAAGATATTACATATTTTTATTCAAATTTTTGAATTTGACAATTTTGGGCTATTCCAAATTCAAATAGTGTGGGGAGGAACAGCTCCCATCTGACACTGACTGCTGTCTCGGTTGTAAGGTTACTTGAGGTCACAGGCTCAGGTCACTGGTCAGCCTTGTTGATAAACAACTAATCATGCTCACTTACTTGTATACATTGTCTCCTTTTCTGATCATTTTCCTGATTTTTATTTCATAGTAATCCTTGACAATAAAATAATAATTAATCACTGCCCCATGAATGTCTAACATAATCCTCAGTAGATGTTTTGGGGACCACTTTCTAACTGCATTCAATACACAAGTCGGCTTTATATCTCTTTTATGCAAGGTGTAATGTTTTCTTGGATCAACACAACGTGACCTTTGTTTTCTCAAAAGAACCGTTGATCTGCAACATTATAACTAAAATATCACCCATATTCTTTTGTAGAATTTATTACATAATTGTCTATTCCTTTTGTTTGGAAAAGCATTCATTTCAGGCCACCACATGTCTGTTTGTTTCATCAATAACGTTAACACATAGATCTGTCACAGAGGCAATGTGGACACTCAGGATCACTTATTTATCCAGCAGAATTTGTTGTTATATTTTCATTGTTAGGGCTTGACACTGTCCTGGTGTCGGCATGATCAGAACTGGTTTTATCACCCGTATTTCTCTTGTATCTGTATTTTGTTATCACAGTTACATGTCCATTCCGTGTTTCCTTAATTAAAAACTCAAACATGTGCTGTAAATATCCTTTTTACTATTTCTTCTTCTTTTGTCAACAAAAGACAAACTAGATGTCTTCTTTCAGTGTCAGCCATATAACCAGTACTATACACTGGATTGGAAAATGTTAGTGGGAATTGTGTCAATAGGATTGGTTAAGAGATCTCCGAAGCTGTTTGGGTCGGGTTAGGCCAAGGTATATTATAATGTGCTTAGGTATACTGTGTTTATTTCTTGACTTCTTCCTGAGATATATTTTGTTTTCCCTGATGAATGTATGTATTAGTACATGTAGCATTTTAACAGAATAGAAGTTTCTATTATAGACTGGTGTCCTTTATACAGATATAAATTATATGGTAAATTGCACTGAGCGGGTCTGATTTATATATATTTTATAAATAAGTGTTCTTTGTATAGTGGTGTCCTTTAGAATAGGTTTGATGGCACACAGGCATATATCTCCATTTCTCAGTTTTTCTCATATGACTTCAACATAATAATTTTTATGGTCACATATTATCACTGGCGTTACAGCTTAGAGTTATTATGCTACATATATATGCGTTAAATACTAAATCAGTTGACCTTAGTGGTAATTTTATTTACAAAGTTCAGGGGCCAGTGTGTGTGTAGATAGCAGGCTGACCACAGAAGCTATGGCCAGAGGCTAGTCTTACACGTACATAGTACATCAGGAGTCTGGGTTTTATCAGCAGCAGCAATGCTTTGCCCCCTATCCTGTGCATATAATCTAACACTCCCAAATCTTGCTCCCATGGGAGTAAAAGTTCGGTCTTAAAAAAGTTCAGTTTCAGTTGCAATAGGATTTGGTCTATAAAACATATACGTATATTTACCACGGTTTCCTTCCTTGGCGTGTAATATACTAGTTTTGTGTAATATTCCAGAAAGTATAAAGCGAGTGTCTTTTGTAATTTTTTAGAATTAACTAACGAGAGTGAAATAAATACCATTTCCAACAACCAGGGCTTTATGTAAGTTTGTCAGCAATAACAATGTGTGTTAAAGGACTGTAACAATATTTGCTAAAATGTTCATTACTTACACATTGTATTTACATTTTGATAGAATTATTGTGCTACTTTTAGTTTAGTTGGTTTTAAACAGCAAATCAAGTGTACACAACAATGAAATTGATGACGTCACAATAGAGATTTCACGACGTCACAATAGCAACTGCTATTATAGTCTGAGGTACTGGGTGTTATAGTCTGAGGTACTGGGTGTTATAGTCTGAGGTACTGGGTGTAATAGTCTGAGGTACTGGGTGTTATAGTCTGAGGTACTGGGTGTTATAGTCTGAGGTACTGGGTGTTATACGCGTATGGCAGCAACTGCCTCTTAGCACTGTGTCAATTGAAACTGGCAGAGCAAATGCAAACAACTTTTTTTTTATATTTCTTTTATTTTCAGACATTTTACATGGTATACATAAATAGACATCAACAAACAATCACTTGCACACTCGCACCCACAGCATTCAAAAAATCATTGTGTATGCTATGATAGGTCATACATACATACATGCATACATACATACACACATACACACATATATACATACGTAGCGAGGCATAACAAATATGCTTGCATATGTAGCATCATGACATAACATAGTACAACATAGCATAAATCAACATAACATAAACAGGATTTTCCCTCATATTTTGTTATAAAAGGTCCTAGGGGCTCTCAAATTTGAAACCAGGAATTGTAAATTAAACAATGTGTCCTTCAACAACAAGCACTTTAGTTACCTTTATAAATAAATAAAAATAAAATGACGTATTTTAGAATTAACAGTACACTGTACATCCTAAGGATGCAGAGTGCAAGGACGTTTAGTTTGGGAGGCCTTGATGGATTTTCTGCGTATAGCACACATGAATCCAGTGTCAGGGAAGATCCTGCATACATAACAAACATGTATATACATACACATATATATACACACACCTATACACACACACACACATCCTCACACACACCCTCACAGACAGAAAGGCAGAAGACACACTAAGGAAGACAGATAGGAAGAAAGAGAAAGGAAGAGAGAGGGGGAGGTACCGTTTCTTAATTACATACATGTAATTATTGCATACATGCATGTACAAGAATATTGTAATACAATATGTATTAAAAAATAAAATACTGATAAATCACTGGGCTAGTCAGCGATGCAGACCACAAGATTCAGTGTTATGATATACAACAATAGAAGATAAGTAAAAGAAAAGTAAGTTACCTGTATTTATATAATAATACAGTGTATATAACAATAAGTTTAAGACCAGGGTAGGATGTGTAAAAAACTAATATAAGTACAACTCATAGATCCAATAAAGGCTTCCACTTCCTCCAGCCTAAATCAAATTGTCTTTTACCATGGTCACTAAGACTGTTATATATATATTTTTGGACTACAAAATTATCTTTAATTACATTAACGAGAGCATTGATATTCAAAGAATTGCTAAGACATCTGGTTTTATATATGTAATATAGTCTGAGGTACTGGGTGTTATAGTCTGAGGTACTGGGTGTTATAGTCTGAGGTACTGGGTGTTATAGTCTGAGGTACTGGGTGTTATAGTCTGAGGTACTGGGTGTTATACGCGTATGGCAGCAACTGCCTCTTAGCACTGTGTCAATTGAAACTGGCAGAGCAAATGCAAACAACTTTTATGAATAATATTTTTGCTGGCAAAGTTCATATAGTGGATTGCGAAATGTAAAATGTTTAAATGAGATTAAAACGGACTTGAACGTGACTGAAACCTCAGACGAATACATCCATAAGATATTCTGTTATACATAATCATGTCATTTTTGCCACTTTATTAAGGTTTTGTCCGTGTATGTTAATATACTGGAAGAGCTTTTTGAAAATCATAATCACCTTTATGATGAACGTAAAGCTATAACGCGTGTTACCTGAGGCGAGGTGCAAAGCATTGACGTAACGTAGGTACACATGGCGATGAAATGACGTCATGTTATTGTCTGGTGGTGTGGACAGCATCTTTACTACTGTGAATACAGTCCAGGTTAACACGGATTTAATGGGAAGCCGTCATGCGAAAGGTAAAACTATACGTATGTACAACTATACGTATGAATTAGAATTTTCAAATATTTGAATGTTGAAGTGTTTATTAATACGATAAAAAAACGATATATGTCTATATACATGTACATATAAAATATAAATGTTGTTTCTCTCTATTCAAATGTGTTTTGTTTGGTGATTTTACGTACAGGTTTGTTACTTTCAGGGCTTCAGGTGTTTTTTTTATTATTGTATATACTGTATATTGTGTAAACTCCTTACCAGCCCTGTAAACTTCAACACAGGTTCATATCAATTGATATGATTGGTCTTATCAAAGTGCCACGCATTCCCCACCGACCAATCAAATTATCGTGTTTGTAGGCACGCAGAAAGTGACCAACGTTAATACACAGTGCGATGTGTATACTGATACACTTTATAAGTACCTATCATTAAGCCGAAGTCGGGAAGTCCTTGTCGGCAAATGGTTAAACAGCTCTTTGATGTTTTATTTAAAAGCTTCGCCGTCTATATGACAATAAGTATTAATACACGTGTATGTCTACCACGTTCTGGCTTTCATTCCCCATTCATCGCCTTTACACGTCATTTAAACGATTTATACAAGTGTAGCAGTCAAACGCCTCATTTCGGCCTACCGGGGATGAAATTAAGCGGTACTTCCCTCTCCCTTATACAATTTCCACCCCCTACCCTCCCCCACACCCCAACCAACAGACGTTAGTAGATACACTTTCCGTAAGCTATCTGAAGACGCTATCTCAGCAATTAGTTTCACAGTTGAGAACAAAATGGAAGTCTTCAAACTAGGAATCGGATGACTCAGTTGCAATAAACTGAGACAAGGACACACCAAAAGCATATCATAATATAGGATTTAAAAGAAGATTTTATTTCATGAGAAGATTATTACCATTTTTCTTTTGTGAACCTCCGATCGGTTTGACAGAAAACAGGTAGATTGAATTTTACGAATGATTGTACACGAAATAAAACACAAAATCACTGTTTTCGTCAGAAATGTTAAAAAATGTGAACAGTCAAGCAATTCATCAAGCTTTTATTCTTGAAACCTGAAATCATGTTCCCTTTCTCCATATACAATAGATCATCAAAATGTTCATACAAATTGGTACATCTGTTTTCAGTTTGCGTTTATAGGCAATATGAATGTCAAATTGCAAATATTCAATGAAACGCAGTAATATCAAATATCACGAAATTTACCATTTAATTAATATTCATAATGCACGTGCTTGTCAATTTTACATTGGAAACTGGTACAACAACAGAACAACAATATACGGTGGGTATGGTTATTACAAAGGAACAACAATATACGGCGGGTACTGGTACAACAACGGAACAACAATATACGGCGGGCACTGGTACAACAAAGGAACAACAATATACGGCGGGTACTGGTACAACAACGGAACAACAATATACGGCGGGTACTGGTACAACAAGGGAACAACAATATACGGCGGGTACTGGTACAACAGCGGAACAACAATATACGGCGGGTACTGGTACAACAACGGAACAACAATATACGATGGGTACTATTACAACAGCGGAACAACAATACACGGCGGGTACTATTTCAACAAAGGAACAACAATATACGGTGGGTACTATTACAACAACGGAACAACAATATACGATGGGTACTGTTACAACAGCGAAACAACAATATACGGCGGTTACTATTTCAACAACGGAACAGCAATATACGGCGGGTACTGTTACAACAACGGAACAACAATATACGGCAGGTACTGTTACAACAACGGAACAACAATATACGGCGGGTACTATTTCAACAACGGAACAACAATATAAGGCGGGTACTGTTACAACAACGGAACAACAATATACGGCGGGTACTGCTACAACAACGGAACAACAATATACGGTGGGTACTGTTACAACAAAGGAACAACAAGATACGGCGGGTACTGCTACAACAACGGAACAACAATAAACGGAGGGTACTGTTACAACAACAGAACAACAATTTACGGCGGGTACTATTTCAACAAAGGAACAACAATATAAGGCGGGTACTGTTACAACAACAGAACAACAATAAACGGCGGGTACTGTTACAACAACAGAACAACAATTTACGGCGGGTACTATTTCAACAAAGGAACAACAATATAAGGCGGGAACTGTTACAACAACGGAACAACAATATACGGCGGGTACTGCTACAACAACGGAACAACAATATACGGTGGGTACTGTTACAACAACGGAACAACAATAAACGGCGGGTACTGCTACAACAACAGAACAACAATTTACGGCGGGTACTATTTCAACAACGGAACAACAATATAAGGCGGGTACTGTTACAACAACGGAACAACTATATAAGGCGGGTACTGCTACAACAACGGAACAACAATATACGGTGGGTACTGTTACAACAAAGGAACAACAATACACGGCGGGTACTATTTCAACAAAGGAACAACAATATACGGTGGGTACTATTACAACAACGGAACAACAATATACGGTGGGTACTGTTACAACAGCGAAACAACAATATACGGCGGTTACTATTTCAACAACGGAACAGCAATATACGGCGGGTACTGTTACAACAACGGAACAACAATATACGGCGGGTACTGTTACAACAAAGGAACAACAATATACGACGGATACTATTACAACAAGGGAACAACAATATACGGCGGGTACTGGTACAACAGCGGAACAACAATATACGGCGGGTACTGGTACAACAACGGAACAACAATATACGATGGGTACTATTACAACAGCGGAACAACAATACACGGCGGGTACTATTTCAACAAAGGAACAACAATATACGGTGGGTACTATTACAACAACGGAACAACAATATACGGTGGGTACTGTTACAACAGCGAAACAACAATATACGGCGGTTACTATTTCAACAACGGAACAGCAATATACGGCGGGTACTGTTACAACAACGGAACAACAATATACGGCAGGTACTGTTACAACAACGGAACAACAATATACGGCGGGTACTATTTCAACAACGGAACAACAATATAAGGCGGGTACTGTTACAACAACGGAACAACAATATACGGCGGGTACTGCTACAACAACGGAACAACAATATACGGCGGGTACTGTTACAACAAAGGAACAACAAGATACGGCGGGTACTGCTACAACAACGGAACAACAATAAACGGAGGGTACTGTTACAACAACAGAACAACAATTTACGGCGGGTACTATTTCAACAAAGGAACAACAATATAAGGCGGGAACTGTTACAACAACGGAACAACAATATACGGCGGGTACTGCTACAACAACGGAACAACAATATACGGTGGGTACTGTTACAACAACGGAACAACAATAAACGGCGGGTACTGCTACAACAACAGAACAACAATTTACGGCGGGTACTATTTCAACAACGGAACAACAATATAAGGCGGGTACTGTTACAACAACGGAACAACTATATAAGGCGGGTACTGCTACAACAACGGAACAACAATATACGGTGGGTACTGTTACAACAAAGGAACAACAATATACGGCGGGTACTGCTACAACAACGGAACAACAATAAACGGCGGGTACTGGTACAACAACAGAACAACAATATACGACGGGTACTGGTACAACAACAGAACAACAATTTACGGCGGGTACTATTTCAACAAAGAAACAACAATTTACGGTGGGTACTATTACAACAACGGAACAACAATATACGGCGGGTACTGCTACAACAACGGAACAACAATATACGGCGGGTACTGTTACAACAAAGGAACAACAATATACGGCGGATACGGTTACAACAACGGAACAACAATATACGGTGGGTACTGGTACAACAATGGAACAACAATATACGGCGGGTACTGGTACAACAGCGGAACAACAATATACGGCGGGTACTGTTACAACAACGGAACAACAATATACGGCGGGTACTGGTACAACAACGGAACAACAATATACGGCGGGTACTATTACAACAGCGTAACAACAATATACGGCGGGTACTGTTACAACAAAGGAACAACAATATAGGCAAATACTGCTACAACAACGAAACAACAATATACGGTGGGTACTGCTACAACAACGCAACAACAATATACGGCGGGTACTGCTACAACAATGGAACAACAATATACGGCGGGTACTGTTACAACAAAGGAACAACAATATACGACGGATACTATTACAACAACGGAACAACAATATAAGGTGGATACTGGTACAACAATGGATCAACAATATACGGCAGGTACTGGTACAACAGCGGATCAACAATATACGGCGGATACTGGTACAACAAAAGAACAACAATATACGGCGGATACTGTTACAACAACGGAACAACAATATACGGCGGGTACTATTACAACAGCGGAACAACAATATACGGCGGGTACTGTTACAACAACGGAACAACAATATACGGCGGGTACTGGTACAACAGCGGAACAACAATATACGGCGGGTACTATTTCAACAACGGAACAACAATATACGGTGGGTACTGGTACAACAATGGAACAACAATATATGGTGGATGCTGTTACAACAACAGAACAACAATATACGGCGGGTACTGGTACAACAGCGGAACAACAATATATGGTGGGTACTGTTACAACAACAGAACAACAATATACGGCGGGTACTGTTACAACAACGGAACAACAATATACGGCGGGTACTATTTCAACAACGGAACAACAATATAAGGCGGGTACTGTTACAACAACGGAACAACAATATACGGCGGGTACTGCTACAACAACGGAACAACAATATACGGTGGGTACTGTTACAACAAAGGAACAACAAGATACGGCGGGTACTGCTACAACAACGGAACAACAATAAACGGAGGGTACTGTTACAACAACAGAACAACAATTTACGGCGGGTACTATTTCAACAAAGGAACAACAATATAAGGCGGGTACTGTTACAACAACAGAACAACAATAAACGGCGGGTACTGGTACAACAACAGAACAACAATATACGGCGGGTACTATTACAACAGCGTTACAACAATATACGGTGGGTACTGGTACAACAACGGAACAACAATATACGGTGGGTACTATTACAACAACGGAACAACAATATACGACGGATTCTGGTACAACAACGGAACAACAATATACGGCGAATACTGCTACAACAACGGAACAACAATATACGGTGGGAACTATAACAACAACGGAACAACAATATACGGTGGGTACTGGTACAACAATGGACAACAATATACGGCGGGTACTGTTACAACAACGGAACAACAATATACGGCGGGTACTGTTACAACAAAGGAACAACAATATACGGCGGGAACTGGTACAACAACGGAACAACAATATACGGCGGGTACTGTTACAACAACGGAACAGAAATATACGACGGGTACTGGTACAACAATGGAACAACAATATACGGCGGGTACTGTTACAACAATGGAACAACAATATACGGCGGGTACTGGTACAACAACGGAACAACAATATACGGTGGGTACTATTACAAAAACGTAACAACAATATACGGCGGGTACTATTACAACAACGGAACAGCAATATACGATGGGTACTGGTACAACAGCGGAACAACAATATACAGCGGGTACTGGTACAACAAAGGAACATCAATATACGGCGGATACTGTTACAACAACGGAACAACAATATACGGCGGGTACTGTTACAACAACGGAACAACAATATACGGCGGGTACTGTTACAACAATGGAACAACAATATACGGCGGGTACTGTTACAACAACGGCACAACAATATACAGCGGGTACTGGTACAACAATGGAACAACAATATACGGCGGGTACTATTACAACAACGGAACAACAATATACGGCGGGTACTGATACAACAACGGAACAACAATATACGGCGGGTCCTGGTACAACAACGGAACAACAATATACGGTGGGTACTATTACAAAAACGTAACAACAATATACGGCGGGTACTATTACAACAACGGAACAACAATATACGGTGGGTACTGGTACAACAGCGGAACAACAATATACAGCGGGTACTGGTACAACAAAAGAACACAAATATACGGCAGTCACTGGTACAACAACGGAACAACAATATACGTTGGGTACTATTACAACAACGGAACAACAATATACAGTGAGTACTGGTACAACAACGGAACAACAATATACGGCAGGTACTGGTACAACAGCGGAACAACAATATACGGCGGATACTGTTACAACGACGGAACAACAATATACGGCGGATACTGTTACAACAACGGAACAACAATATACGGCGGATACTGGTTCAACAGCGGAACAACAATATACGGCGGGTACTGTTACAACAACGGAACAACAATATACGAAGGGTACTGTTACAACAACGGAACAACAATATACGGCGGGTACTGGTACAACAACGGAACAACAATATACGGTGGGTACTATTACAAAAACGGAGCAACAATATACGGCGGGTACTATTACAACAACGGAACAACAATATATGGTGGGTACTGGTACAACAGCGGAACATCAATATACGGCGGATACTGTTACAACAACAGAACAACAATATACGGTGGGTACTGTTACAACAACCGAACAACAATATACGGCGGGTACTGTTACAACAATGGAACAACAATATACGGCGGGTACTGTTACAACAATGGAACAACAATATACGGCGGGTACTGTTACAACAACGGAACAACAATATACAGCGGGTACTGTTACAACAAAGGAACAACAATATACGGCGGGTACTGGTACAACAGCGGAACAACAATATACGGCGGGTACTGTTACAACAACGGAACAACAATATACGGTGGGTACTGTTACAACAACAGAACAACAATATACGGCGGGTACTGGTACAACAGCGGAACAACAATATACGGCGGGTACTGGTACAACATTGGAACAACAATATACGGTGGGTACTGTTACAACAACAGAACAACAATATACGGATGGTACTGGTACAACAGCGGAACAACAATATATGGTGGGTACTGTTACAACAATGGAACAACAATATACGGCGGGTACTGGTACAACAATGGAACAACAATATATGGTGGGTACTGTTGCAACAACAGAACAACAATATACGGCGGATACTGTTACAACAACGGAACAACAATATACGGTGGATACTGGTACAACAATGGAACAACAATATACGGCAGGTACTGGTACAACAGCGGAACAAAAATATACGGCGGATACTGGTACAACAAAGGAACAACAATATACGGCGGGTACTTGTACAACAATGGAACAACAATATACGGCGGGTACTGTTACAACAAAGGAACAACAATATACGGCGGATACTGTTACAACAACGGAACAACAATATACGGTTGGTACTTGTACAACAATGGAACAACAATATACGGCGGGTACTGTTACAACAAAGGAACAACAATATACGGCGGATACTGTTACAACAACGGAAC
This sequence comes from Mimachlamys varia, assembly GCA_947623455.1. Classification (NCBI taxonomy): domain Eukaryota; kingdom Metazoa; phylum Mollusca; class Bivalvia; order Pectinida; family Pectinidae; genus Mimachlamys; species Mimachlamys varia. The sequence continues at coordinate 44,398,242 of OX392533.1, forward strand.
AACAATATACGGTGGATACTGTTACAACAAAGGAACAACAGTGTACGGCGATTACTTGTACAACAATGGAACAACAATATACGGTGGGTACTATTACAACAAGGAACAACAATATACGGCGGATACTGTTACAACAACGGAACAACAATTTACGGCGGGTACAATTACAACAGCGTTACAACAATATACGGTGGGTACTGGTACAACAACGGAACAACAATATACGGTGGGTACTATTACAACAACGGAACAACAATATACGACGGATTCTGGTACAACAACGGAACAACAATATACGGCGAATACTGCTACAACAACGGAACAACAATATACGGTGGGAACTATAACAACAACGGAACAACAATATACGGTGGGTACTGGTACAACAATGGACAACAATATACGGCGGGTACTGTTACAACAACGGAACAACAATATACGGCGGGTACTGTTACAACAAAGGAACAACAATATACGGCGGGAACTGGTACAACAACGGAACAACAATATACGGCGGGTACTGTTACAACAACGGAACAGAAATATACGACGGGTACTGGTACAACAATGGAACAACAATATACGGTGGGTACTATTACAACAAGGAACAACAATATACGGCGGATACTGTTACAACAACGGAACAACAATTTACGGCGGGTACAATTACAACAGCGTTACAACAATATACGGTGGGTACTGGTACAACAACGGAACAACAATATACGGTGGGTACTATTACAACAACGGAACAACAATATACGACGGATTCTGGTACAACAACGGAACAACAATATACGGCGAATACTGCTACAACAACGGAACAACAATATACGGTGGGAACTATAACAACAACGGAACAACAATATACGGTGGGTACTGGTACAACAATGGACAACAATATACGGCGGGTACTGTTACAACAACGGAACAACAATATACGGCGGGTACTGTTACAACAAAGGAACAACAATATACGGCGGGAACTGGTACAACAACGGAACAACAATATACGGCGGGTACTGTTACAACAACGGAACAGAAATATACGACGGGTACTGGTACAACAATGGAACAACAATATACGGCGGGTACTGTTACAACAATGGAACAACAATATACGGCGGGTACTGGTACAACAACGGAACAACAATATACGGTGGGTACTATTACAAAAACGTAACAACAATATACGGATGGTACTGGTACAACAGCGGAACAACAATATATGGTGGGTACTGTTACAACAATGGAACAACAATATACGGCGGGTACTGTTACAACAATGGAACAACAATATACGGCGGGTACTGTTACAACAACGGAACAACAATATACAGCGGGTACTGTTACAACAAAGGAACAACAATATACGGCGGGTACTGGTACAACAGCGGAACAACAATATACGGCGGGTACTGTTACAACAACGGAACAACAATATACGGTGGGTACTGTTACAACAACAGAACAACAATATACGGCGGGTACTGGTACAACAGCGGAACAACAATATACGGCGGGTACTGGTACAACATTGGAACAACAATATACGGTGGGTACTGTTACAACAACAGAACAACAATATACGGATGGTACTGGTACAACAGCGGAACAACAATATATGGTGGGTACTGTTACAACAATGGAACAACAATATACGGCGGGTACTGGTACAACAATGGAACAACAATATATGGTGGGTACTGTTGCAACAACAGAACAACAATATACGGCGGATACTGTTACAACAACGGAACAACAATATACGGTGGATACTGGTACAACAATGGAACAACAATATACGGCAGGTACTGGTACAACAGCGGAACAAAAATATACGGCGGATACTGGTACAACAAAGGAACAACAATATACGGCGGGTACTTGTACAACAATGGAACTACAATATACGGCGGGTACTGTTACAACAAAGGAACAACAATATACGGCGGATACTGTTACAACAACGGAACAACAATATACGGTTGGTACTTGTACAACAATGGAACAACAATATACGGCGGGTACTGTTACAACAAAGGAACAACAATATACGGCGGATACTGTTACAACAACGGAACAACAATATACGGTGGATACTGTTACAACAAAGGAACAACAGTGTACGGCGATTACTTGTACAACAATGGAACAACAATATACGGTGGGTACTATTACAACAAGGAACAACAATATACGGCGGATACTGTTACAACAACGGAACAACAATTTACGGCGGGTACAATTACAACAGCGTTACAACAATATACGGTGGGTACTGGTACAACAACGGAACAACAATATACGGTGGGTACTATTACAACAACGGAACAACAATATACGACGGATTCTGGTACAACAACGGAACAACAATATACGGCGAATACTGCTACAACAACGGAACAACAATATACGGTGGGAACTATAACAACAACGGAACAACAATATACGGTGGGTACTGGTACAACAATGGACAACAATATACGGCGGGTACTGTTACAACAACGGAACAACAATATACGGCGGGTACTGTTACAACAAAGGAACAACAATATACGGCGGGAACTGGTACAACAACGGAACAACAATATACGGCGGGTACTGTTACAACAACGGAACAGAAATATACGACGGGTACTGGTACAACAATGGAACAACAATATACGGCGGGTACTGTTACAACAATGGAACAACAATATACGGCGGGTACTGGTACAACAACGGAACAACAATACACGGTGGGTACTATTACAAAAACGTAACAACAATATACGGCGGATACTATTACAACAACGGAACAACAATATACGGTGGGTACTGGTACAACAGCGCAACAACAATATACAGCGGGTACTGGTACAACAAAGGAACATCAATATACGGCGGATACTGTTACAACAACGGAACAACAATATACGGCGGGTACTGTTACAACAATGGAACAACAATATACGGCGGGTACTGTTACAACAAAGGAACAACAATATACGGCGGATACTGTTACAACAACGGAACAACAATATACGGTTGGTACTTGTACAACAATGGAACAACAATATACGGCGGGTACTGTTACAACAAAGGAACAACAATATACGGCGAATACTGTTACAACAACGGAACAACAATATACGGTGGATACTGTTACAACAAAGGAACAACAGTGTACGGCGGGTACTTGTACAACAATGGAACAACAATATACGGTGGGTACTATTACAACAAGGAACAACAATATACGGCGGATACTGTTACAACAACGGAACAACAATTTACGGCGGGTACAATTACAACAGCGTTACAACAATATACGGTGGGTACTGGTACAACAACGGAACAACAATATACGATGGGTACTATTACAACAACGGAACAACAATATACGACGGATTCTGGTACAACAACGGAACAACAATATACGGCGAATACTGCTACAACAACGGAACAACAATATACGGTGGGAACTATAACAACAACGGAACAACAATATACGGTGGGTACTGGTACAACAATGGACAACAATATACGGCGGGTACTGTTACAACAACGGAACAACAATATACGGCGGGTACTGTTACAACAAAGGAACAACAATATACGGCGGGAACTGGTACAACAACGGAACAACAATATACGGCGGGTACTGTTACAACAACGGAACAGAAATATACGACGGGTACTGGTACAACAATGGAACAACAATATACGGCGGGTACTGTTACAACAATGGAACAACAATATACGGCGGGTACTGGTACAACAACGGAACAACAATATACGGTGGGTACTATTACAAAAACGTAACAACAATATACGGCGGATACTATTACAACAACGGAACAACAATATACGGTGGGTACTGGTACAACAGCGGAACAACAATATACAGCGGGTACTGGTACAACAAAGGAACATCAATATACGGCGGATACTGTTACAACAACGGAACAACAATATACGGCGGGTACTGTTACAACAATGGAACAACAATATACGGCGGGTACTGTTACAACAATGGAACAACAATATACGGCGGGTACTGTTACAACAACGGAACAACAATATACGGCGGGTACTGTTACAACAATGGAACAACAATATACGGCGGGTACTGTTACAACAATGGAACAACAATATACGGCGGGTACTGTTACAACAACGGAACAACAATATACGGCGGGTACTGGTACAACAACGGAACAACAATATACGGTGGGTACTATTACAAAAACGTAACAACAATATACGGCGGGTACTATTACAACAACGGAACAACAATATACGGTGGGTACTGGTACAACAGCGGAACAACAATATACAGCGGGTAGTGGTACAACAAAAGAACACAAATATACGGCGGATACTGGTACAACAACGGAACAACAATATACGGCGGGTACTGGTACAACAACGGAACAACAATATACGTTGGGTACTATTACAAAAACGGAGCAACAATATACGGCGGGTACTATTACAACAACGGAACAACAATATATGGTGGGTACTGGTACAACAGCGGAACATCAATATACGGCGGGTACTGTTACAACAACAGAACAACAATATACGGTGGGTACTGGTACAACAACCGAACAACAATATACAGCGGGTACTGGTACAACAATGGAACAACAATATACGGCGGATACTATTACAACAACGGAACAACAATATACGTTGGGTACTATTACAACAACGGAACAACAATATACAGTGAGTACTGGTACAACAACGGAACAACAATATACGGCAGGTACTGGTACAACAGCGGAACATCAATATACGGCGGATACTGTTACAACAACGGAACAACAATATACGGCGGATACTGTTACAACAACAGAACAACAATATACGGCGGATACTGGTTCAACAGCGGAAAAACAATATACGGCGGGTACTGTTACAACAACGGAACAACAATATACGGCGGATACTTTTACAACAACAGAACAACAATATACGGCGGATACTGGTTCAATAGCGGAACAACAATATACGGCGGGTACTGTTACAACAACGGAACAACAATATACGGCGGATACTGTTACAACAACTGAACAACAATATACGGCAGGTACTGGTACAACAGCGGAACAACAATATACGGTGGGTACTGGTTCAACAACCGAACAACAATATACGGCGGGTACTGTTACAACAACAGAACAACAATATCCGGCGGGTACTGTTACAAGAACGGAACAACAATATACGGCGGGTACTGGTACAACAACGGAACAACAATATACGTTGGGTACTATTACAAAAACGGAGCAACAATATACGGCGGGTACTATTACAACAACGGAACAACAATATATGGTGGGTACTGGTACAACAGCGAAACATCAATATACGGCGGGTACTGTTACAACAACAGAACAACAATATACGGTGCGTACTGGTTCAACAACCGAACAACAATATACGGCGGGTACTGTTACAACAACAGAACAACAATATCCGGCGGGTACTGCTACAACAACAGAACAACAATATACGGCGGATACTGCTACAACAACGGAACAACAATATACGGCGGGTACTGTTACAACAACAGAACAACAATATACGGCGGATACTGGTTCAACAGCGGAAAAACAATATACGGTGGGTACTGGTACAACAACGGATAAACAATATACTGTGGGTACTGGTACAACAGTGGAACAACAATATACGGCGGATACTGGTACAACAGCGGAACAACAATATACGGCGGGTACTATTTCAACAACGGAACAACAATATACGGTGGGTACTGGTTCAACAATGGAACAACAATATACGGCGGGTACTGTTGCAACAACAGAACAACAATATACGGCGGGTACTGGTACAATAGCGGAACAACAATATACGGTCGGTACTGGTACAACAATGGAACAACAATATACGGCGGGTACTATTACAACAACGAAACAACAATATACGGCGGGTACTGTTACAACAACGGAACAACAATATACGGTTGGTACTGTTACAACAACAGAACAACAATATACGGCGGGTACTGGTACAACAACGAAACAACAATATACGGCGGGTACTATTACAAAAACTGAGCAACAATATACGGCGGGTACTATTACAACAAAGGAACAACAATATACGGTGGGTACTGGTACAACAACGGAACAACACTATACGGTGGGTACTATTACAAAAACGGAGCAACAATATACGGCGGGTACTTTTACAACAAAGGAACAACAATATACGGTGGGTACTGGTACAACAACGGAACAACAATATACGGTGGGTACTATTACAAAAACGGAGCAACAATATACGGCAGGTACTATTACAACAACGGAACAACAATATATGGTGGGTACTGTTACAACAATGGAACATCAATATACGGCGGGTACTGTTACAACAACAGAACAACAATATACGGCAGGGTACTGGTACAACAACGGAACAACAATATACGGCGGGTACTGTTACAACAACAGAACAACAATATACGGCGGGTACTGTTACAACAACAGAACAACAATATACGGTGGGTACTGCTACAACAACGGAACAACAATATACGGCGGGTACTGTTACAACAACAGAACAACAATATACGGCGGGTACTGGTACAACAACAGAACAACAATATACGGCAGGTACTGGTACAACAACAGAACAACAATATACGACGGGTACTGTTACAACAACGGATAAACAATATACTGTGGGTACTGGTACAACAATGGAACAACAATATACGGCGGATACTGGTACAACAGCGGAACAACAATATACGGCGGGTACTATTTCAACAACGGAACAACAATATACGGTGGGTACTGGTTCAACAATGGAACAACAATATACGGCGGGTACTGTTGCAACAACAGAACAACAATATACGGCGGGTACTGGTACAACAGCGGAACAACAATATACGGTGGGTACTGGTACAACAATGGAACAACAATATACGGCGGGTACTATTACAACAACAGAACAACAATATACGGCGGGTACTGTTACAACAACGGAACAACAATATACGGTGGGTACTGTTACAACAACAGAACAACAATATACGGCGGGTACTGGTACAACAAAGGAACAACAATATACGGTGGGTACTGGTACAACAGCGGAACAACAATATACGGCGGGTTCTGTTACAACAACGGAACAACAATATACGGCGGGTACTGGTACAACAACAGAACAACAATATACTGCGGATACTGTTACAACAACAGGAGTAAACACTCACCTGAAAGCCAGAATTGTGGCGTTTTTCGGGGACATACGAGAAAAGATAAGGTCCCTAATTAAGTCACCTGTTGCGATCACGCATTGTACAATTGTTCTGTGTACAGTAGTTAATTGCTGCGTCTTATTCGCCATGTTTAACATATCGTAACGTTTAAATAACGTAAAATATCGTATACACTGCTTATGCCGGACCTTTTTTTTTTTAAATATTTACGACTACTTATTTTAAAATCACAATTAACTTTGAGATTCAACAATAACCTTTGACATATATTTATCTTTGTGTCTAGACGGTAGGTTTGGAAAATAGTAACACTTTGATTTTAGAAAGCTAATAAAATATTATTCGTCTAAATACTGGAATGAATAGTTAAAGAAAGATCTGCTCATTTCGTTCATCGATGTGACCGGATGAGGAGTTCTGCTGGGGACCTTCTGCAGGTTACTTCAGTATGGTAGCACTCTAAATCGGCAAAGTATCCGGACTATCGCAAGAAAGCTTATACACTCAAAACACGCATCCCCGGGAGGTCGACCTTACATGATCCTGGCTGTTGATATAATAGGACGTTAAAACTAGCAACCAAACCAAATCAAACTTGATCGGAAAGGCGCGTGGCGCTTTGGTGACCAAGTTGTGATATGATACAATGTTCTAATAAATACGGGTTTCACCTAACTCACACTCGACACATACACTAACAGCTCCGTTCAGAACAGAGAAGCACTGAATAATGATAATCATATTCCCTGCAACGTCACATATACGCACGTGCAAACATCATCTGAATATAAACAATACATACAGGGCGTGTCTTTATCAATTAATAAATGTGCGGTTTCATCTCAGAACAAAACACAAGCATATAATATAAGTTTTACTATTCACGTGACTTATATCAAATATTTCGTTATGCGTACGCATTGTAGTAAGTATCTAAGAGTTATCCGATCAGATTTTATGACCGCTTGTACAAGATGGCTACATTGTAGAACTGAAGTCCCAGAACTCAAAGGGATAAGTCTAGAGATTGGACAATCCCTTTGATAGCGTAATCTTGACCCCAGCTTTGGTGGGAATAGCTGGAATCCCTTTGATATATTCACTTTCCTATTATACACAAGAGCGCAACAGCGAGCCACTTAGTTTATTCATAAGCAATTTGTAAAAAGTGTGTATTTTTATGATATAGTCATAAGGTGCAACACCCAAGAAAGAGGAACATACTAGTAGAAGTAGTATTGAAAAAATAAAATGTTTCTATGTACAATAGTTATATGGTGCATCACCTTCCCCCACTCCGATCCCAACCTGAAAAAAAAAGTTGAATTTAAAATGTTCTATATTTCTATATGAGGCATTCTCTTCTCCAAATCTTCACCCCTCCCCGGAAAAAAGTAATAGTTAAAAAAAACATTCTGCATATTAAAGAAACAAAGATAAATCGGATAAATGTCGTGTGAGACGGACATTCTGTTTCGTGTGATACAGTACAGTATATTTCAATACAGTGTTATATGTAAAATAGATATCGTTTAATGTAAATAATGACATTGTATCTTGTGAATGCCATGTAAACCCATGCAAAGCCCATGTAAACACGGATTTGTCCGAGTCATTGACAGTTATAAGCGTGTAAATGCCGCGTCTGACAGACATTGCCCCCTGTACATTCCCCGCTATTAACAGTCCCCGCTGGTTTCAAACTCGTTCTAATGGAGTGTTGAAGGCAGCCTTCAACATCTGATAAATCGACCGTTAAATAGCTATGGCCGACTGTAACAGATTACAGACTGCCTGTACCAGCTGTCATTATCCAATCAAAAACCTGCTGCTATTCGACATCGAGACTTTGTCTAGATAAATCAAAGTCGAATTTTCTGATTGGCGGAGTACGGTGGCGTAATAGGGCCACTTCAAAATTCAATTTATCTTGTGCGTACAACTTAGTATCGTGTACGTACAACTTATTATCTTGTACGTACAACTTAGTATCTTGCACGTACAACTTAGTATCTTGTACGTACAACTTAGTATCTTGTACGTACAACATATTATCTTGTACGTACAACATATTATCTTGTACATACAAGTTAATATATTGTACGTACAACATAATATCTTGTACGTACAACTTAGTATCTTGTACGTACAACTTAGTATCTTGTACGTACAACTTATTATCTTGTACGTACAACTTAGTATCTTGTACGTACAACTTAGTATCTTGTACGTACAACATATTATCTTGTACATACAAGTTAATATATTGTACGTACAACATAATATCTTGTACGTACAACTTAGTATCTTGTACGTACAACTTAGTATCTTGTACGTACAACTTATTATCTTGTACGTACAACTTAGTATCTTGTACGTACAACTTAGTATCTTGTACGTACAACATATTATCTTGTACATACAAGTTAATATATTGTACGTACAACATAATATCTTGTACGTACAACTTAGTATCTTGTACGTACAACATATTATCTTGTACATACAAGTTAATATATTGTACGTACAACATAATATCTTGTACGTACAACTTAGTATCTTGTACGTACAACTTAGTATCTTGTACGTACAACTGAATATCTTTTAATGTAATCAAAAGAGAGTTAAGATCATAAAACATTCGTAGGCCTAATGAAGTAATTCTGACATTGTTGACAACACGATGTTGTTTCATCCACAAAGCAACCCTTTCCCGTCTATGGCACTAAAAGTCTATAAGCATTTGACGACTACATTTTCATACATTTGAAGTGCAAGAATACCACAAACTCCAAGGCCTTATTTAGGCTTTGATCCTGACATTTGCAAAAATTGAAACCACTGGTTGGTAAACTCATGAATGTCTCTATTATCCACGTATTATACTAAAGCTAGACTAAGAGTGAACTACCAGATTTCTATTTAAATTAAACCTTATTAATTGCTTTTTAACAAAATGTACAAGGTCACCAACCTTGGGGGGGGGGGGTAATGTTGACATAGGTGGAGGGTGGACAATTTATATAGTGAAATTGCCGGTTGTGCAGGTAAAAAGTTCAGTTTTTGAATGGATTCAGAATTTCAAAAAAATTGATATGTGCCCGGACCGCAGCAGGACACGCACGTTTAACACCAATAGTTGTTGTGTAACATTTAAAAGAAGTAACCTTGTGAGAAATTCATTTAAGGTAAATTTCTGTGAATTTCTAACATTAAAAAAAGATTGTTACAAATTTGGTTATTGTTACAATTGGCACGTAACATACATGTAGCCCTTTAAACATGTTCAGTAAACTTTAAATAAAACTTGTCCTCTTTGAATAGATAAATACAGGTACTGTCATGGAAAGTTTTACACGTGTATGTGTTTTGAGAGATTGAGATTTTAAATAAAGTGGGGAGTATTATTCTTTTATGTTTCTAATTGAATTGGTGGAGAATTTTGAAGACCTTTGCTTCATATTTCAAAAACAAATGATGCAACAGATGTATAAATAAATAAACAAACAATAACGTCTCTTAAATTATTAAATCTTCATTAATCACATACCTAGTTATGCTTAAAGCATGGATTGTGCAAAGTATATTATCACACCTCACTTTAATTTAAAATGATCTGATTGGATTAAACGTGATCACATGGCACTGTATACACGAGACATTTCATCGAAATTGGAGCATTGGGGAAATACCATCGAGGGAAATAACCTCAGAGAAATAACCCTTCGTGAGCCCCATAATCCCGTAGTCGAACACGACCGGTAGTGAATTGTCGTCTGCAACAACAACAAACATAGCAAGGTCCGGCAGGACAACAGACAAAGATGTTGCTGGTAATATTTATATGCTTATTTAACTATCAAGCAAATGCACAATTGTTTTTAGTTTTGTTCGGTATATTAAAATATTTACGGCCCTCTATGTCGGGACACATCCAGTGTTGTCTCCCTGGAAAGGGTTATTTTTCCTCGGGCTACGCCTTTGGAAAAATAACCCTTCCCAGGCCCCGGTTTCATCAACGTTCCTTAACTTAAGAAAATTCCTTAACTTAAAAATCTCCATAGGAAAGCATTACAGAAATTAAGGAAAGTTCCTTAGCTAAGGATTTTCCCCTTATAATTATGTCCCCCAAACGAAGTGGGGGGACATATTGTGTTTGCTCCGTTTCTTATTATTAAGTCACCCCTAACGAAGTTGGGTGACTTATTGTTATTGTTCCGTTTCTTTGTTATTCTTATTAAGTCACCCCTAACGAAGTGGGGTGACTTATTGTTAATGTTCCGTTTCTTTGTTATTAAGTCACCCCCAACGAAGTGGGGTGACTTATTGTTATTGTTCCGTTTCTTTGTTATTCTTATTAAGTCACCCCTAACGAAGTGGGGTGACTTATTGTTATTGTTCCGTTTCTTTGTTATTCTTATTATTAAGTCACCCCCAACGAAGTGGGGTGACTTATTGTTATTGTTCCGTTTCTTTGTTATTCTTATTAAGTCACCCCTAACGAAGTGGGGTGACTTATTGTTATTGTTCCGTTTCTTTGTTATTCTTATTATTCTTATTATTATTCCTACACTCATTTTTGTCCGCGGCGTTTCTCTAAAACGACTAATCACATTCCAATGAAACTTTGAAGGATTATCGGTGGGTACGTGTAGTTGTGCAACGTACTTTTTTTTGGTCGATTGCGCATCCAAGATGGCCGCCACAGCCTCTTTTTAAAAAAAACAACGAATATTTGTGACGCTATAACTTTTTTCCTATTGGGCAGATTACGATTAAACTTGTGTTACATGATGATTGTATGATGGCCGTTAAATTGGTGAAGTCAAAACTGATTTTTTTTTTCAAAATGGCCGCCAATGCCCGGTCTCTGATTGGTTGGATTTCAGATATCGTCCGATTTTGCTCAAAATTGGTACGAACGGGTAACAGGACACACCGAACACAACGGTAACTTCAAATTTGAAATCGACAAAATGGCCGCCATTTTATGGCCTCGGTTTGGTCGACATTTACATATCGTTAAATCACGCATTAACTTGTCACTTTACACTACCATAAAAATTTACATAAATGAAGATTTCATTGTGCCAAACACTTCTGTGAAGTCAAAGTCAATTTATTTCTTACAAAATGGCCGCCACCGCCTACTTTCTGATTGGTTGAAATTTAGATATTGTCCGATTTTGCGCAAATTTGGTATGAACCTGTAACACGACATACCGAATACAACCTTCACTTCGGTTTTGAAATCCAACAAAATGGCCGTCATTTCATGGCCTCTGATTGGTTGAAATTTAGATATTGACAGATTTCTTTCAAATTTGGTATGAACGCATAAAAGGACATACCGAACACAAGCGTAACTTCGGTTTTGAATTCACACAAAATGGCCGTCATTTTATGGCCTCTGATTGGTCAAAATTTAGATCTTGTCTGATATCCTTCAAATTCGGTTTCAATGTGTAACAGGACATGGCGAACAATATCATACCTTCGTTTTTGACATTTCAGGAAAATGGCCGCCATTTTGTGGCTTCTGATTGGTCGAAATTTAGATATTGTCCGATTTCACTCAAATTTGCTATGTATTCTCATTATGGCATTACGGAATGAACTATAATGTTTCATAAGGTTTTGTGGGGGATCGTCTTGCGGGGAGGGGTGACTTCCGCTATTGCTCGCAATTGCAATTCTAGTTCTTATTATTATTATTATTCTTATTATTCCTACACTCATTCTTGTCCGGGGCATATCTCGTAAACGACTAATCACGCTCCAATGAAACTTTGACGGATTATTGGTGGGGACGTGCAGATGTGCATAACGCTTTTTTTTGGTCGATTGCGCATCCAAAATGGCCGCCACAGCCTCTTTTCCAAAAAAAATTACGAATATTTGTGACGCTATAACTTTTTTTCGGTTTGGCTGATTGCGATTAAACTTGTGTTATATGATGATTGTATGATGGCCGTTAATTCAGCGAAGTCAAAACTGAATTATTTTTTCAAAATGGCCGCCAATGCCCGGTCTCTGATTGGTTGGATTTCAGATATCGTCCGATTTTGCTCAAAATTGGTATGAACGGGTAACAGGACACACTGAACACAACGGTAACTTCGAATTTGAAATCAGACAAAATGGCCGTCATTTTGTGGCCTCTGATTGGTCAAAATTTAGCTATTGTCCGATTTCGCTCAAATTTGCTATGTATTATCATTATGACATTACGGAATCAACTATCATGTTTCACAAGGGTTTGCGGGGGATCGGCTTGCGGGGAGGGGTGACTTCCGCTATTGCTCGCAATTGCAATTCTAGTTAAGTCACCCCTAACGAAGTGGGGTGACTTATTGTTATTGTTCCGTTTCTTTGTTATTCTTATTATTAATATTCTTATTATTATTATTATTCCTACACTCATTCTTGTCCGGGATATATCTCGTAAACGACTTATCGCGCTCCAATGAAACTTTGAAGGATTATTGGTGGGTACATGAAGTTGTGCAAGGTACTTTTTTTCGGTCGATTGCGCATCCAAGATGGCCACCACAGCCTCTTTTTAAAAAAAAACAACGAATATTTGTGACGCTATAACTTTTTTCCTGTTTGGCGGATGACGATTAAACTTGTGTCATATGATGATTGTATGATGGCCGTTAATTTAGCGAAGTCAAACCTGCATTATTTCTTCAAAATGGCCGCCAAGGCCCGGTCTCTGATTGGTTGGATTTCAGATATCGTCCGATTTCGCTCAAAATTGGTATGAACGGGTAACAGGACACACCGAACACAACGGTAACTTCGAATTTGAAATCAGACAAAATGGCCGTCATTTTGTGGCCTCTGATTGGTCAAAATTTAGCTATTGTCCGATTTCGCTCAAATTTTGTATGTATTATCATTATGACATTACGGATTCAACTATCATGTTTCACAAGGGTTTGCGGGGGATCGGCTTGCGGGGAGGGGTGACTTCCGCTATTGCTCGCAATTGCAATTCTAGTTCTTATTATTATTATTATTCTTATTATTATTATTCCTACACTCATTCTTGTCCGCGGCGTTTCTCTAAAACGACTAATCACACTTCAATGGAACTTTGAAGGATTATTGGTGGGTACGTGTAGATGTGAAAATTTCATTTTTTGGGTCGATTGCGCATCCAAGATGGCCGCCACAGCCTCTTTTTAAAAAAAAACTACGAATATTTGTGACGCTATAACTTTTTTCCTGTTCGGCTGATTGCGATTAAACTTGTGTTATATGATGATTGCATGATGGCCGTTAATTAAGCGAAGTCAAAACTGAATTATTTTTTCAAAATGGCCGCCAAGGCCCGGTCTCTGATTGGTTGGATTTTAGATATCGTCCGATTTCGCTCAAAATTGGTATTAACGGGTAACAGTACACACCGAACACAACGGTAACTTCGAATTTGAAATCGACAAAATGGCCGCCATTTTATGGCTTCTGATTGGTCGAAATTTAGATATTGTCCGATTCCGCTCAAATTTGCTATGTATGGTCATTATGGCATTACGGAATCAACTATCATGTTTCACAAGGGATTGTGGGGGATCGGCTTGCGGGGAGGGGTGACTTCCGCTATTGCTCGCAATTGCAATCTAGTTAAGTCACCCCTAACGAAGTGGGGTGACTTATTGTTATTGTTCCGTTTCTTTGTTATTCTTATTAAGTCACCCCTAACGAAGTGGGGTGACTTATTGTTATTGTTCCGTTTCTTTGTTATTAAGTCACCCCCAACGAAGTGGGGTGACTTATTGTTATTGTTCCGTTTCTTTGTTATTCTTCTTATTATTATTATTCTTATTATTATTCCTACACTCATTTTTGTCCGGGAAATATCTCGTAAACGACTTATCGCGCTCCAATGAAACTTTGAAGGATTATTGGTGGGTACGTGAAGTTGTGCAAGGTACTTTTTTTTGGTCGATTGCGCATCCAAGATGGCCACCACAGCCTCTTTTTAAAAAAAAACAACGAATATTTGTGACGCTATAACTTTTTTCCTGTTTGGCGGATGACAATTAAACTTGTGTCATATGATGATTGTATGATGGCCGTTAATTTAGCGAAGTCAAACCTGCATTATTTCTTCAAAATGGCCGCCAAGGCCCGGTCTCTGATTGGTTGGATTTCAGATATCGTCCGATTTCGCTCAAAATTGGTATGAACGGGTAACAGGACACACCGAACACAACGGTACCTTCGGTTTTGGAATTGGACAACATGGCCGCCATTTTGTGGCTTCTGATTGGTCAAAATTTAGATATGGTCCAATTCCGCTCAAATTCACTATGTATGGTCATTATGGCATTACGGAATCAACTATTATGTTTCACAAGGGATTGTGGGGGATCGGCTTGCGGGGAGGGGTGACTTCCGCTATTGCTCGCAATTGCAATTCTAGTTCTTATTATTATTATTCTTACACTCATTCTTGTCCGCGGCGTTTCTCTAAAACGACTAATCACACTCCAATGAAACTTCGAAGGATTATTGGGGGGTACGTGAAGGTGTGCAACTAATTATTTTTTGGTCGATTGCGCATCCAAGATGGCCGCCACAGCCTCGTTTA
Source organism: Mimachlamys varia (assembly GCA_947623455.1). NCBI lineage: Eukaryota > Metazoa > Mollusca > Bivalvia > Pectinida > Pectinidae > Mimachlamys > Mimachlamys varia. The sequence goes on from OX392533.1 coordinate 44,414,090, forward strand.
AAAAAAAAACAACGAATATTTGTGACGCTATAACTTTTTTCCTGTTTGCCTGATTACGATTAAACTTGCGTTATATGATGATTGTATGATGGCCGTTAATTAAGCGAAGTCAAACTTAAATTATTTTTTCAAAATGGCCGCCAATGCTCGGTCTCTCATTGGTTGAATTTCAGATATCGTCCGATTTTGCTCAAAATTGGTATGAACGGGTAACAGGACACACCGAACACAACGGTTACTTCGAATTTGAAATCAACAAAATGGCCGCCATTTTGTGGCCTCGGTTTGGTCGACATTTACATATCATTATATCAAGCATTAATTTGTCATTTTACACTACCATAAAAATTTACATAATTGAAGATTTCATTGTGCCAAACATTTCTGTGAAGTCAAAGACAATTAATTTCTTACAAAATGGCCGCCACCGCCTGCTTTCTGATTGGTTGAAATTTAGATATCGTTCGATTTTTTTCAAATTTGGTATGAACCTGTAACAGGACATACCGAACACATCCTTTACATTGGTTTTGAAATCCAACAAAATGGCCGTCATTTTATGGCCTCTGATTGGTTGAAATTTAGATTTTGACCAATTTCCTTCAAATTCGGTTTCAATGTGTAACAGGACATGGCGAACAATATCGTACCTTCGTTTTTTACATTCGAGAAAAATGGCCGCCATTTTGTGGCTTCTGATTGGTCAACATTTACATATTGTCCGATTTCGCTCAAATTTGGTATGCATGCTCATTATGGCATTACGGAATCAACTATAATGTTTCACAAGGATTTGTGGGGAATCGGCTTGCGGGGAGCGGTGACTTCCGCTATTGCTCGCAATTGCAATTCTAGTTATTATTATTCTTATTATTATTATTCCTACACTCATTCTTGTCCGCGGCATATCTCTAAAACGACTAATCACACTCCAATGCAACTTGGAAGGATTATTGGTGGGTACGTGTAGATTTGCAAATAATTTTTTTTGGGTCGATTGCGCATCCAAGATGGCCGCCACAGCCTCTTTTTTAAAAAAAATAACGAATATTTGTGATGCTATAACTTTTTTCCTGTTTGGCCGATTACGATGAAACCTGTGTTATATGATGTTTGTATGATGGCCGTTAATTTAGCGAAGTCAAAACTGAATTAATTTTTCAAAATGGCCGCCAATGTCTGGTCTCTGATTGGTTGGATTTCAGATATCGTCTGATTTTGTTCAAAATTTGTATGAACGGGTAACAGGACACACCGAACACAACGGTAACTTCGAATTTGAAATAAGACAAACTGGCCGTCATTTTGTGGCCTCTGATTGGTCAAAATTTAGCTATTGTCCGATTTCGCTCAAATTTGCTATGTATTATCATTATGATATTACGGAATCAACTATCATGTTTCACAAGGGTTTGCGGGAGATCGGCTTGCGGGGAGGGGTGACTTCCGCTATTGCTCGCAATTGCAATTCTAGTTATTCTTATTATTCTTATTATTATTCCTACACTCATTTTTGTCCGCGGCGTTTCTCTAAAACGACTAATCACATTCCAATGAAACTTTGAAGGATTATCGGTGGGTACGTGTAGTTGTGCAACGTACTTTTTTTTGGTCGATTGCGCATCCAAGATGGCCGCCACAGCCTCTTTTTAAAAAAAAAAACGAATATTTGTGACGCTATAACTTTTTTCCTATTGGGCAGATTACGATTAAACTTGTGTTACATGATGATTGAATGATGGCCGTTAAATTGGCGAAGTCAAAACTGATTTTTTTTTTCAAAATGGCCGCCAATGCCCGGTCTCTGATTGGTTGGATTTCAGATATCGTCCGATTTTGCTCAAAATTGGTACGAACGGGTAACAGGACACACCGAACACAACGGTAACATTGGTTTTGAAATCAGACAATATGGCCGCCATTTCATGGCCTCTGATTGGTTGAAATTTAGATATTGACCGATTGTGTTCAAATTCGGTATGAACATGTAACAGGACACACCGAACATAACCGTAACTTCGGTTTGGATTTCAGACGAAATGGCCGTCATTTTACGGCCTCTGATTGGTCAAAATTTAGATCTTGTCTGATTTCCTTCAAATTTGGTTTCAATGTGTAACAGGACATGGCGAACAATATCGTTCCTTCGTTTTTGACATTTGAGAAAAATGGCCGCCATTTTGTGGCTTCTGATTGGTCTAAATTTAAATATTGTCCGATTTTGCTCAAATTTGCTATGTATGCTCATTATGGCATTACAGAATTAACTATCATGTTTCACAAGGGTTTGCGGGGTATCAGCTTGCGGGGAGGGGTGACTTCCGCTATTGCTCGCAATTGCAATTCTAGTTATTATTCTTATTATTATTATTCCTACACTCATTCTTGTCCGCGACTTATCTATAAAACGACTAATCACACTCCGATGAAACTTTGAAGGATTATTGGTGGGGACGTGTAGATTTGCAAATAACTTTTTTTTGGTCGATTGCGCATCCAAGATGGCCGCCACCGCCTCTTTTTAAAAAAAAATAACGAATATTTGTGACCCTATAACTTTTTTCGTGTTTGGTCGATTACAATTAAACTTGTGTTATATGATGATTGTATGATGGCCGTTAATTTAGCGAAGTCAAAACTAAATTATTTTTTCAAAATGGCCGCCAAGGCCCGGTCTCTGATTGGTTGGATTTCAGATATCGTCCGATTTTGCTGAAAATTGGTATGAACAGGTAACAGGACACACCGAACACAACGGTAACTTCGGTTTTGAAATCGGACAAAATGGCCGCCATTTTGTGGCTTCTGATTGGTCAAAATTTAGATATTGTCCGATTCCGCTCAAATTCACTATGTATGGTCATTATGGCATTACGGAATCAACTATCATGTTTCACAAGGGTTTGTGGGGGATCGGTTGCGGGGAGGGGTGACTTCCGCTATTGCTCCACTATGTATGGTCATTATGGCATTACGGAATCAACTATCATGTTTCACAAGGGATTGTGGGGGATCGGTTGCGGGGAGGGGTGACTTCCGCTATTGCTCCACTATGTATGGTCATTATGGCATTACGGAATCAACTATCATGTTTCACAAGGGATTGTGGGGGATCGGCTTGCGGGGAGGGGTGACTTCCGCTATTGCTCGCAATTGCAATTCTAGTTATTAAGTCACCCCCAACGAAGTGGGGTGACTTATTGTTATTGTTCCGTTTCTTTGTTATTCTTATTATTCTTATTATTCTTATTACAAGCTTTACCGAACATAATCTTACAGTGTACTGGAATGATGAACGTATAATCTGAAGGCAGCTAAACTAAACACTAATGCAAGAAACGCTGTTCGGCATTACTTCAAACTGGGAGTGGAATGATGGGATAGCATGTTATCTTTGTGTCCGGTTATCTCATCAGTTGAGAAAACATAACATTTAATGGAATGTTACCAATTTTAACCCTTTAGATATGTTTCATACACTTTTCGAATATTCCGGAATTTACAAATTTTCATTTAAGTTCAATCAGCTATATTAGTATCGCCTTTAAATACACTTGCACAAAACAGTTTCGAAGTGTGTGTGTAGTAACATAAGTAGAAATCTGGGTGAATAAGTTTGAAAGACAAGTTCATGAGTTGGCATTAAAATGAGGCAACAGAATCGCAGAGCCACTGGACTCTTTTTGTTCCTCACATTGCCTGCATTCTGAACTATTCCACATATAAAATAAGCCAATATATGCAATATGTGTATGCCGATTTGATTTACCTTGACCAAACAACCTTGAAACTTGAACTTGTCCAAGACATGTTAATCCTCTACATGTGTGTGAAGTTGGTGAAAATCCATGAAGAAACAAAGCCGCTACAGTGATGACAATTATTGTCTAAAAAAAGCAACAGTGACCTTGACCCGACAACCCTGAAACTTAAACTTTCAACTTGTCAAAGAATTTTTAACTCTGTATTTATAAGATTGTGTGGTTTGATGGAAATCCATTAGTAAAGAAAAACCATTCAACTGCTGACAATTCTCGAACTCATCAATGATATTTTGATTTTGTACTAGTATCTGTAGTTTGATGAAATCCATGAAGATATGAAGCCACTAGAGTGCTGACAATGAATTTCTAAAAATAGCAACTGTGACCTTGACCTTACAACCCTTAAGATATTTTGATTTTGTGCTAGTACTGTAAAAGTGAAATCCTTCGTGGTTTGGAAATTTTCGCTTATATCGCTGCCAATAAATTTTCCCAGATGTACATTGTATCCACACGCGAAAATATTTGATACCATTCAATTTCTACAGTGGATAGTATATGTCACATTGCTAAACAGAAGACTGACAGCACAAACATTCCCACACTGCTAACAGTTTGGAGGCTGTCTAAGCGAACAAGAGCACCATGAGCAGAGGCATGATACGCCTGTCGTACCATATCGGAAGTATAATGGTATGTAAACACAAAAGAAGTTTCTAAATAATGCCCCAAATTGCATCAGATACAAGTTCCAAAGGGCCATAACTCTAGTAAATATTGTCAAATCAAACTGTCTTTCAGGAAACACAACTTCATGTCATGATGATAAAGCTTTGCGAATTTGAAAGATATCAATTGGAAACTGTAGGAGAAGATCTCCAGACAAATAACAGCTTACGACAGAAATGCATTATCTACATAATGCCTATATTAAACTATGAAATGATGTTACGCGAAAAAGTTGAAATAACTCAACAAAACCTGTAATAGATGTAAATGTTATAGCTTTTCGAAGTACCATAACAAAATTTTAGAGGAATTGAAAAAAACACAAAAAGTTCTGACGTTTTCTACATAATGGACGAAATTATGTCCCAAAGGGCCATAACTCTAGTGAAAATTGTCAAATCAAACTGTAAATCAAGAAAACACATCTTAATGTCATGGTGGTCAGGCCTAGCAACTTTTAAAGAAATCGGTTGAACTACAGTCTGTAGGAGAAGATCTCCGGACAAATAAAAGTTTACGATGAACAGACGGACAACGCCATACCATAATACATCCCATCATTTTTGACGGGTGTATATAAATTCCACACTCAAGTTTTATGGAAATTTATGAAAGAAAGAAAGATGTGCTGACAAACTTCAGTGGGCAGACAGATGGCTAGGAAAAGTACTTGTATTTCTACACAACCCCCCTGCAACCAGTAACATTAAGGATGAAATTTATTTTTTGATAGATTACTTCATTCCGAGATAATTTTGCTAGTTTGACATGTCAATTACTCTTTCCGGTTTATCATGACACAGTGGTGCTATATATTTGTACCAATGGGTTTAACTAGTCCTTGTGGTGGCTGATTGGTTAAAGATGTTCCGACATTCTACCACTAGCCCTCCAACCCTGAAAACTTGCGAGTTCAAAACCAATGCGAGGCAGTTGCCAGGTACTGACCGTAGGTCAGTGGTTTTTACTTGGGGTACTCAGGCTTTCCTCCGCCTCCAAAACCTCCTTAAATGACCTGGCTGTTAATAGGACAAAATAAACCAAGCCTCATAATTAGAAATGACTGAGACATAAATGCCCCCCCTTCCCCCATATGAAATTAGTTGTAAATGCTTGATTATTACACATAAGAAGTTTGATGACAATCGGATAAGTAGTTATTTAAATAAGCTGGTTACATTACCATTGGACGGGACGGACATGGATACACTATATGCCCCCCCCACTCCCATTTCATGACAGGGGCATAAAAATCATGTAAACATTGTATTTGTCAGAAATATGTCATCGTGATTTATGAGTCTTAAGCAGAACTTTGAAAGAAAATCCCCTTCAAAGGAAAAGCTGGGTGATTCAAGCAAAACAATTCTTATCAATGTTTTTTTTTCAAACGTTTTGCATATATATACACTTAGGTGTTCTCTGTAGCATATTATCATATTGTGACCCGTTTCTTTGTATACAAGGGAGGTAATTCAATCTAATTATCTCCCTGTTCACACAAAATGCAATATTCACAAAGAAAAAATCCAATTATCAGTCGTAAAGTATTTATTTTTCGGAATCCGCAAATAATACAAGAAGACTTCCTTTCATTTAAAATGATAAATTTTAGTTTAACCTTAACCTTGAAATATGGCACAGACCTACGTTATAAAATTTTTAAACATAATATGCAATTACAAATATATATAGTGTATTCATTTACTAAAAATTATGTACTATTTGCACTGAAACTCAATATATGAACTATAACAGCAGAAATGCTTTTCATTTGAGTATGAAAGCGAAATCTCTTCTAACATAACTCCTAGTCTATTGGTGACATCATTGCATTAACATTGTCCAATGAGAGTCTTTTTAGCTTGCTTTGCTTCGGACATCATGCAGAATATCCCTGGATCAAGTTTATCTGAATTGCATATTGTTTACCTTTATTAAGATGCATTTTTGTTTTTAAGAAAATGTAGACTTCAAAGTACTGGTGTTATTCCTAATCCAGTCCCTGTGTACCCCATGTGATTTAGTTACACTTCCAGGAGAAAGCAAGGTTTTTCATTCACCTGAGAAAAAAAATATTGTCAACATACAGTTTCCAAATTTTCACATATATACATATACAAAATTGACAATAGACAGCTATACAAGTACTTAGCAAATGTATATTGACCCAAGATATGTTTGTAGAACACTAAACTTTAATCTTCATATAGATCTAGATCTTGACCCTTACCTAAAGAGAAGTAATGACCTTGACATTTCTCTTGACAAAATATGAAGTGTTTATCTTGTAAAATTAAGACAAATTTTATCAGAAAGTTACAAATGAAATTTTGGCTCAGGTCATGATCAGTCAGTATAAAAATAAAAACAAATCGTACAACAAACTTAAGATATACATTATACAGAGACAACTTTTTTGAGATATTGCACTAAATTGAGGGTATTTGTGAAGCCAACACTTACCTTGTCCAGCCAACTATATCCTTCATTCTTTTGCATCCCAGCAGAAGATACTCTTGTTTCCAAAGACGTGGTCAAATCTTAAAACCTGTAGAAAGTCATAATGTTATATATATAGAGTTGGAAATAATTTATGAATTTCCATGTTCTCATTTTTTGTAAAAAAAAAAAGATATGAAAAAATACAGTGTACCCTCGACCATTGCCACCCGAATCTACTGCCACTCTAGCATACCGCCACCTAAACCTCTAGAACAGATTTCTGTCCTATATAATTCCCTCGTTAAGTTTGCTACCCTCACATACCGCCATCCGCCACACCCTTTAAAATACAACGTCCCGAATCCCTATATATTTCCCTCGACAATAATGCCATATTGTTCTGTTTTTGGAGATCGAGGAACTCTTTAGTGTTCCATTTGGAATGGCATGCGGCAAAATCAGATCAATAACTAGTTTCAGATATAAATTTGTGCCAATATAGATCTGTATGACGATATGTTACGATATATAGTACTTAGCTCGTTTTTAATAAAATGTTGGAAATGCAATCTATTATGCAATTTAATTCATGGTTATAATTTTCATAATTTGATACTATCGCCACCCTCGTTATACCGCCATAATTGCTGTGGACGAAAGGTGGCGGTATAACGAGGGTACACTGTATGTGGTATTGATCAAAAGTAGGCAAAATTATCAAATACCCTTACCCTACCACTTGACATTGACTAAACTGGCAGCTGTGTAATAGGAATTCCTGTTTAATATATGGCCAAGTTCTAAGAACTTATACATATATTACCTCTAATACAAACGGACAATTGTTTAAACAACAGACTAATAGTTTTGGTCCCAGTGACTGGGTTTAGACAGCTGGTTTAACTGTACATTTCTGTATATAGTTGAATTAAAATAAAAAGTTTTTCACACAGTCTCATGGTAATAAGAGTAAACTAGGAGTGAATGGACTCGTACAAGTCAGTTTTATAGATACGCAAAATGATCTATATACAATTTTGACTAACTCTACAAACCTGTCTAATCAACATTGCATTAATGTTTTGAAACTGTCTCGGACCTTCCAAGATGATACTGGCACACACTACAGCTTCTTGCTCTCAAGTCAAAGTCCACAATCTTTCCAGTGTTGACACCAATAAGACCTGAAATTTAAACAATATAAGTTATCTCCCTTTATTTTGTTAACTCCAGGACTCCAACAACTAAAACTACCCCTTATATTTATCAGTCACAGGGACATGTTACAATAAAAATGTATTTATAAAATGTTAAGGAGTATTCATAAACACAGTCTCCCGCCATTTTATACTTGTAAACATTTTATGGATATCTGCAATAAAATTCAACTTTAAGAAAATAAATGTATTGAAGCCAATAATAATAATGTGCGGTAAAAGGGTGGGCTATGAGAAATTTCTGACTCGTGTATTTATAATTATAATAAATTTATCGTGAATTTGATGTCACATGACCCTTCAAAGGAACGGTAATTATAAGTCTGCGTTACAGAGATTGGGCCTGCTAGACACAACTTGTTAAATAACTAGGCCTATATAGAGTCTAACCTAAAGGACATATCATTTAAAAAAAAATGCAAAGTCATCACGTAGAGTGATCATGGTTAAAATAAAATCATCCCAAACTCATTCAATGCTATTGGTTCAATAAGAAAAACTAAAAATAATGCTGGACCTAGAAATATTTTGACCACAATTACGCAAATTGATTATGTAACAGTTAGGCCTATTCAATTTCCAGTCAACTCAAAAAAATATGCAGGTCATTTGCAAAGGCAGCGAAATATTGGGTCAAATGAATTAAATGCATTGTTTTTTTCTGTTGTTTGAATATTTAAGGAATAACCACAATATTTATTAGGGTTATACGGTATATACCGAAAAAAATGTGTGCACTTTGCATAAATCTGCGAAGCGGTTTATTCAAAAAAGTGCACACAGTTTTTTTCGGTATATACCGTATAACCCTAAAAAAATATTGTGGTTATTCCTTATAATTTCATTTCCGCAAGTCTTATACAATGATTTCGTATTAATTATAACAAAAATGGAATGGATTTGCAAAATACACAACCATGTGCATAAATTTCACCGCAAAACAACCTTACCAATCAGAGGTTTGATTACAAAATGCCGCGCCAAACATGGCGGTATATGACGTCACTACTTTTTGCGTTGTCTGATTTTTGAGGTTATAATACAATATAACCTGAAAAAGTTTAACATTGCGGGAATAGGCAAAATTAAATTATATAGGGTTAAATAGTTCCTCTTATATATGGACCATAACAACAACATGTATGCAGTTTGTTCATTTGTGTATTTAAACTGGGAACAATGGGAAGATTTAATTTCAATTTGTCACAGGAAAAATGTTACATCCTCATATCATTATCATAAAGGAAGAATATAATAGAAAATAAGGGATGAGTAACTGATGTTGAAATGAAAATTCGTGTCAGAATACGCTCTATTCCAAACCTGATTACACTTTAATGTACTATCATAAAATTTTTCATACAAACTGCCTAGTAAGGCTAATATACCGTACATATCACAGGGACCTGAGAATTTGTTACAGCCAGTTTTGGACCTTAAAGCTGACAATGCAAGTTAAAAAGCTTTTTTGTTGAGATTAAAAAAAAAATACGGCAAAGTAATATTTTAGAAAGCTTCTGAGATGCCCCCTAGGAGGTTACTAAGGAGAGGCAGACATTTTAGTTTTTGCCTTGCTTGGAAACGAGAGTCGGCCTCCCTGGGTATAAAAGGCACCCAGCCTGTCAAACCGGTTTTCACTGGACGTGCAAAGTGCAACACACCTGTGGACACAACAGGTGACACTGGAGTTACAAAACTGGAATGACCAACACACACTTACCTTGAAGTTGAAGTTATGTGAAGATGGTCACTCTCTCAGACACCATCATAAATCGTGTGCCAAAGCAAAATAAAAAAAAATAAAACTGAAAACACCCTAGCTGTCCCTTCACCTACAGTGTTTTTCCTGCCTATATAACTGGGTACGCCAAACGACCCCATTCCCAAAGTGTTTTAGTGTTATTTTTCCCAAAATCAACTTTAAAATTCCCAATTATTATGACTTTTCAAAATCCGGAAAAAAAGGACACGCACATGATGTTATAATGAATAAAAAATCATTAAAAGAAATATCAGTGAGTGAGTCTGTGACTCAGACTCGACTCACCATGTAACTCCCAGTTCTTTGCTTTCATTGTTTACCATACCATAAAGTTAAATGATACACTGTGCACTGTAAAATTAATTAGCATGGAACATTTAATGAGTGTGGTTGGGTTTAATTTTTTTCCCAATTTATTACCTGTTCACGCTAATTTTTTTCCCAATTTGGCAAATTGAATTTTTCCCAAAATACCCAGGAAAAACACTGACCTATGTATACATAATCGACATGTTGATTTTACATTCGGAAGCAGAGCAAAACATTCCGAACAGAATATATGTACTCGCTCCTAATACTACCTATAATATTACGCCTTGCCACTAAAGCGCTTGTAATGAAAATGTAGTGTAACACGCGAGCATAGTCTAGATTATGTAAAACACATGCACAAACACATGCGAGTGCGGGGAACTTATTTTGATGGAAATAAATGGATGTTATAGCAATGTTTATCACACAGGAACTGATTACTCTTAGTGACATGGTGTTCCAATTGAATACTAAGGTAGGTTTATCAGTTGTCATTCATGTACTTGTTTTTTATTCGCTCGAATTTTGGCGTAATCTAATGGTTTTTTTTATTTATTTTGCTCATATTGTATAATATCGTTATAATTACACCTTCAATATCCATGTCAATGATACTGATCGAAAATATCGTAAAAAAATAATATGAAAGTATGTGATTGCTAGCTATATAGGTCTAAAGAAGTGTCGCCGTGCGGTTTAATCACAACAATGAGAACCAGTTTGACGGCCTGGGTGCCTTTTATACCCAAGGAAGCCGACTATTGTTTCCAAGCAAGGCAAAAACTAAAATGTCTGCAGCCATTCCTTAGTAACCTGTAAGGGGGCATCTCAGAAGATTTTTTTAAAATAATAACAAGAAAGCTTTTTAACTTGCATTGTCAGCTTTAACTAAGGTGTTTAAAGTAATTTTACACTTTTGGGAGAGTTAGATCTATTTTTGATAAAAATGCTCCCTCAGGCTTTAAAATGGTTGTAAAGGCTAAGGGTTGAAAGACTTCGATGTCGAAAAAGCGACCCTTCCTACATTTCTTTCATCAAAAATCATATTTTTAGTTGAGGTATGAAAAAACGCTTGATACCATTGGAAAGATGGATATTTTTTTTTATTTTAGAAACCTACTATAAATGCACACAAATGTAACCCCACCCAGAAGTGTAAAATTAGACTGAACATCTAGTTTAAGTCCAAAAGTAGTTTAAATTTGCAGTAACAAATTTTCAGGTCCCTGTGGTACATGTAGGCCTATAACTGCGCTCTCCATCACGGATAATCCGTTTACATATTATTTAAGTATTGTTACATTTGTATATTATCATTAGTTTGTTAGGCCTACCTACCTACATGTAGTCCGAAGGGTTCTGACTCTCTGACCCGCTAAACATTTTGACGACAGGCCTGTCGTCAAAATATTTAGCGGGTCAGAGAGTCAGAACCCTTCGGACTACCTACATGTAGATACGCTGTTGAATCGGTGTCAAAACTTTAGTTTAAAGTTCTTTTGCCTGCGGGATCCAAGCTACTGACACACACTGCACGGACATGTTATGTACGTAATGGTAACTTGCATTGGTATACATTGTGTAGGCCTATATATACCGTAAATTATCTCGCCAACAAAACTTTTGCAGTTTGTTTTCCCGAAAAGTGCTGTCAACTCAATGCAACCACACATCGCTTCGTTCGTCAAACCATGGTCTTGGTCTTCTTTGATGGGTTTCTTTTTGTTGATCCGATGCATCTGTTCCGAGTTGGCTAGTCTTCCTTTGAGCCTGATGCGACTCTGGTTTCGTCTGGCTGCCATGTTTACCGCGGCTACCTGATATGACATTTGCTTCCGGTTCTATTTTTATACGAGCAATCACGTGACATTTCCGAAATACGTCACCATTACTTGTTCCCGCGTTCAGTGCCGATTCGCAAAAAAATAATAAGAAATGTTTTTTTCAATATTGAAAACGATAATAAAAATATAACTAAAGCATCAGTATGTTAAAGAATAAATCCTGATGAGAATAAAATATGTTGTAGTTTAATAGTCCAAACAATTAAAGTTTTAAAAAATGTAGAAAATGTTTGATTTCGTACCATGTTGAGATTCCTATAATTAGTCGAATGGCGGCAGCGAAATTGAGCAGAAATGGGCCAAATTTAGCGGAAAATGCCGTTTTAAGGTACTTTTTGGTTATTTAACACAACCGAGACCTTGATTTTTGTTCTTAGAATCACATTTGCCTTCAGAAAATGTATTTCATTTGGAATTTGGTCCAAACACGAGCTAATTATTATTATTATGTAAGATTATGTTTTAATTATTATTCCTACACTCATTCTTGTCCGCGGCATATCTCTAAAACGACTAATCACACTCCAATGAAACTTGAAAGGATTATTGGTGGGTACGTGTAGATGTGCAAATTACATTTTTTGGGTCGATTGCGCATTCAAGATGGCCGCCACAGCCTCTTTTTAAAAAAAAACAATGAATATTTGTGACGCTATAACTTTTTTCCTGTTCGGCTGATTGCGATTAAACTTGTGTTATATGATGATTGTATGATGGCCGTTAATTTAGCGAAGTCCAAACTGAATTATTTTTTCAAAATGGCCGCCAAGGCCCGGTCTCTGATTGGTTGGATTTCAGATATCGTCCGATTTCGCTCAAAATTGGTATTAACGGGTAACAGTATACACCGAACACAAAGGTTACTTCGAATTTGAAATCGACAAAATGGCCGCCATTTTATGGCTTCTGATTGGTCGAAATTTAGATATTGTCCGATTCCGCTCAAATTTGCTATGTATGGTCATTATGGCATTACGGAATCAACTATCATGTTTCACAAGGGATTGTGGGGGATCGGCTTGCGGGGAGGGGTGACTTCCGCTATTGCTCGCAATTGCAATTCTAGTTAAGTCACCCCCAACGAAGTGGGGTGACTTATTGTTATTGTTCCGTTTCTTTGTTATTCTTTTTATTCTTATTATTATTATTCCTACACTCATTCTTGTCCGCGGCATATCTCTAAAACGACTAATCACACTCCAATGAAACTTGAAAGGATTATTGGTGGGTACGTGTAGATGTGCAAATTACATTTTTTGGGTCGATTGCGCATTCAAGATGGCCGCCACAGCCTCTTTTTAAAAAAAAACTACGAATATTTGTGACGCTATAACTTTTTTCCTGTTCGGCTGATTGCGATTAAACTTGTGTTATATGATGATTGTATGATGGCCGTTAATTTAGCGAAGTCAAAACTGAATTATTTTTTCAAAATGGCCGCCAAGGCCCGGTCTCTGATTGGTTGGATTTCAGATATCGTCCGATTTCGCTCAAAATTGGTATTAACGGGTAACAGTACACACCGAACACAACGGTAACTTCGAATTTGAAATCGACAAAATGGCCGCCATTTTATGGCTTCTGATTGGTCGAAATTTAGATATTGTCCGATTCCGCTCAAATTTGCTATGTATGGTCATTATGGCATTACGGAATCAACTATCATGTTTCACAAGGGATTGCGGGGGATCGGCTTACGGGGAGGGGTGACTTCCGCTATTGCTCGCAATTGCAATTCTAGTTCTTATTATTAAGTCACCCCTAACGAAGTGGGGTGACTTATTGTTATTGTTCCGTTTCTTTGTTATTCTTATTATTATTCTTATTATTCCTACACTCATTTTTGTCCGGGACTATTCTCTAAAACGACTAATCGCACTCCAATGAAACTTCGAAGGATTATTGGTGGGTACGTGAAGTTGTGCAACTAACTTTTTTTTGGTCGATTGCGCATCCAAGATGGCTGCCACAGCCTCGTTTACAAAAAAAACGACGAATATTTGTGATGCTATAACTTTTTTTCTCTTTGCTTGATTACGATTAAACTTGTGTTATATGATGATTGTATGATGGCCGTTAATTAAGTGAAGTCAAAACCTATTTTTTTTTCCAAAATGGCCACCAATGCCCGGTCTCTGATTGGTTGGATTTCAGATATCGTCCGATTTTGCTCAAAATTGGTATGAACGGGTAACAGGACACACCGAACACAACGGTAACTTCGAATTTGAAATCGACAAAATGGCCGCCATTCTATGGCCTCGGTTTGGTCGACATTTACATATAGTTAAATCACGCATTAATTTGTCACTTTACACTACCATAAAAATTTACATAAATGAAGATTTCATTGTGCCAAACATTTCTGTCAAGTCAAAGTCAAATTATTGCTTACAAAATGGCCGCCACCGCCTGCTTTCTGATTGGTTGAAATTTAGATATCGTCTGATTTCGCTCAAATTTAGTGTGAACCTGTAACACGACATACCGAACACATCCGTAATATTGGTTTTGAAATCAGACAAAATGGCCGCCATTTCATGGCCTCTGATTGGTTGAAATTTAGATATTGACCGATTTTGTTCAAATTCGGTATGAACGTGTAACAGGACACACCGAACACAACCGTAATATCGGTTTTGACATCAGACAAAATGGCCGCCATTTTATGCCTTCTGATTGGTCAAAATTCATATATTGTCCGATTTCGCTCAAAATTTGTATGAACGGGTAACAGTACACACCGAACACAACGGTACCTTCAGTTTTGGAATCGGACAACATGGCCGCCATTTTGTGGCTTCTGATTGGTCAAAATTCAGATATTGTCCGATTCCGCTCAAATTCGCTATGTATGGTCATTATGGCATTACGGAATCAACTATCATGTTTCACAAGGGATTGTGGGGGATCGGCTTGCGGGGAGGGGTGACTTCCGCTATTGCTCGCAATTGCAATTCTAGTTATTATTATTATTCTTATTATTCCTACACTCATTCTTGTCCGGGACGGTTCTCTAAAACGACTAATCACACTCCAATGAAACTTCGAAGGATTATTGGGGGGTACGTGTAGCTGTGCAACGAACTTATTTTTGGTCGATTGCGTATCCAAGATGGCCGCCACAGCCTCTTTTAAAAAAAAACTACGAATATTTGTGACGCTATAACTTTTTTCCTGTTTGGCCGATTACGATTAAAGTTGTGTTATATGATGATTGTATGATGGCCGTTAATTTAGCGAAGTCAAAACTGAATTATTTTGTCAAAATGGCCGCCAATGCCCGGTCTCTGATTGGTTGGATTTCAGATATCGTCCGATTTTGCTCAAAATTGGTATGAACGGGTAACAGGACACACCGAACACAACGGTAACTTCGATTTTTAAATCGACAAAATGGCCGCCATTTTATGGCCTCGGTTTGGTCGACATTTACATATCGTTAAATCACGCATTAATTTGTCACTTTACACTGCCATAAAAATTTACATAAATGAAGATTTCATTGTGCCAAACATTTCTGTGAAGTCAAAGTCAATTTATTTCTTACAAAATGGCCGCCACCGCCTACTTTCTGATTGGTAGAAATTTAGATATCGTATGATTTCGCTGAAATTTTGTGTGAACGTCTAACAGGACACACCGAACACAACCGTAATATCGGTTTTGACATCAGACAAAATGGCCGCCATTTTATGGCTTCTGATTGGTTGAAATTTAGATATCGTCTGATTTTGCTGAAATTCAGTAGGAACGGGTAACAGCACACACCGAACACAACTGTAATATCGGTTTTGACATCAGACAAAATGGCCGCCATTTTATGGCTTCTGATTGGTTGAAATTTAGATATTGTCTGATTTTGCTGAAATTCAGTAGGAACGGGTAACAGAACACACCGAACACAACTGTAATATCGGTTTTGACATCAGACAAAATGGCCGCCATTTTATGGCTTCTGATTGGTTGAAATTTAGATATTGTCTGATTTTGCTGAAATTCAGTAGGAACGGGTAACAGAACACACCGAACACAACTGTAATATCGGTTTTGACATCAGACAAAATGGCCGCCATTTTATGCCTTCTGATTGGTCAACATTCATATATTGTCCGATTCCTCTCAAATTCGCTATGTATGGTCATTATTGCATTACGGAATCAACTATCGTGTTTCACAAGGGATTGTGGGGGATCGGCTTGCGGGGAGGGGTGACTTCCGCTATTGCTCGCAATTGCAATTCTAGTTATTCTTATTATTATTCCTACACTCATTTTTGTCCGCGGCGTTTCTCTAAAATGACTAATCACGTTCCAATGAAACTTTGAAGGATTATTGATGGGTACGTGTAGTTGTGCAACGTACTTTTTTTTTGGTCGATTGCGCATCCAAGATGGCCGCCACAGCCTCTTTTAAAAAAAACCCAACGAATATTTGTGACGCTATCACTTTTTTCCTGTTTGGCCGATTACGATTAAACTTGTGTTACATGATGATTGTATGATGGCCGTTAAATTAGCGAAGTCAAAACTGAATTATTTTTTCAAAATTTAAGTCACCCCTAACGAAGTGGGGTGACTTATTGTTATTGTTCCGTTTCTTTGTTATTAAGTCACCCCTAACGAAGTGGGGTGACTTATTGTTATTGTTCCGTTTCTTTGTTATTCTTATTATTCTTATTATTATTCCTACACTCATTTTTGTCCGCGGCGTTTCTCTAAAATGACTAATCACGTTCCAATGAAACTTTGAAGGATTATTGGTGGGTACGTGTAGTTGTGCAACGTACTTTTTTTTTGGTCGATTGCGCATCCAAGATGGCCGCCACAGCCTCTTTTAAAAAAAAACCAACGAATATTTGTGACGCTATAACTTTTTTCCTGTTTGGCCGATTGCGATTAAACTTGTGTTACATGATGATTGTATGATGGCCGTTAAATTAGCGAAGTCAAAACTGAATTATTTTTTCAAAATGGCCGCCAATGCCCGGTCTCCGATTGGTTGGATTGCAGATATCGTACGATTTTGCTCAAAATTGGTATGAACGGGTAACAGGACACACCGAACACAACGGTAACTTCGAATTTGAAATTTACAAAATGGCCGCCATTTTATTGCCTCGGTTCGGTCAACATTTACATATCGTTAAATCACGCATTAACTTGTCACTTTACACTACCATAAAAATTTACATAAATGAAGATATCATTGTGCCAAACATTTCTGTGAAGTCAAAGTCAAATTATTTCTTACAAAATGGCCACCACCGCCTGCTTTCTGATTGGTTGAAATTTAGATATTGTCCGATTTCGCTCACATTTGGTATGAACCTGTAACACGACATACCGAACGCAACCGTCACTTCGGTTTTGAAATTCAACAAAATGGCCGTCATTTTATTGCCTCTGATTGATTTAAATTTAGATATTGACGGATTTCGTTAAAATTCGGTATGAACGTGTAACAGGACATACCAAACACATCCGTAACATTGGTTTAGAAATCACACAAAATGGCCGCCATTTTATGGCCTCTGATTGGTTGAAATTTAGATATTGACCGATTGTGTTCAAATTCGGTATGAACATGTAACAGGACACACCGAACACCACCGTAATTTCGGTTTGGATTTCAGACAAAATGGCCGTCATTTTACGGCCTCTGATTGGTCAAAATTTAGATCTTGTCTGATTTTCTTCAAATTTGGTTTCAATGTGTATTAGGACATGGCAAACAATATCGTACCTTCGTTTTTTACATTTGAGAAAAATTGCCGCCATTTTGTGGCTTCTGATTGGTCAACATTTAGATATTGTCCGATTTCGCTCAAATTTGCTATGTATGCTCATTATGGCATTACGGAATCAACTATAATGTTTCACAAGGATTTGTGGGGGATCGGCTTGCGGGGAGGGGTGACTTCCGCTATTGCTCGCAATTGCAATTCTAGTTATTATTCTTCTTATTATTATTATTACAAGATTTACCGAACATAATCTTACAGTGTACGTGAATGAAGAATGTATTTTCGTACAAGTATCAGCTGTACGTTTTTGTTATCCGAAAGCACTGTCAACTCAACCACACTCCGCCCACCATGCTCTTCGTCTTCTTTGATAGTGTGGTATTTCTTTTTGTTTGTCAGATGCATCTGTTCCGATCTTTCAATAGTCTCTTTCAGCTTCTTTCTTGTCTAGTCTTAGCTTGTGACTCTGTTTTCGTCAGCCAATATTTGCTTATCGCGGCTACCTGGCATTTGCGCTTCCCGTTCTATTTTTAGTCGAGAAATCACGTGATTTTTTTCGAATCATGTGACCACTATCCTGCTCCCGGTTCCGTGCCGATTCGCAAGAAAACACAAGAAATGTTTTTTTTAAACATAGAAAACAATAATAAAAATATAATTATGGTACTGATGTGCTTAGTAATAAATCTTGATATTACATAAATATGTTATTGTTTGATAATCTAAACTGTTGAGGTTAAAAAAATTATACAAAATTTTTCATGTCGTACCATGTTGAAATTCCTATAATTAGTCGAATGGCGGCGGCGAAATTGAGCAGACGAGCACCAAATTTAGCAAACAATGCCGTTTTAAGGTACTTTCCGGTTAATTGACACAAACGAGGCCTTGATTTTCCTTCTTAAAATAACATTTGCCTTCAGAAAATGTATTTCATTTAGAAATTGGTCTAAACACGAGCTAATTATTATTATTATGTCAGATTATGTTTTAATTATTCCTACACTCATTCTTGTCCGCGGCATATCTCTAAAACGACTAATCACACTCCAATGAAACTTTGAAGGATTATTGGTGGGTTTGTGCAGATGTGCAATTAACTTTTTTTTGGTCGATTGCGCATCCAAGATGGCCGCCACAGCCTCTTTTAAAAATAAATAAATTAATATTTGTGACGCTATAACTTTTTTCCTGTTTGTCCGATTACGATAAAACTTCTGTTATATGACAATTGTATGATGGCCGTTAATTTAGCGAAGTCAAAACTAAATTCATTGTTCAAAATGGCCGCCAATGTCTGGTCGCTGATTGGTTGGATTTCAGATATCGTCCGATTTTGCTCAAAATTGGTATGAACGGGAAACAGGACACATTGAACACAACGGTAACTTCGGTTTTGAAATCCGACAAAATGGCCGCCATTTTGTGGCTTCTGATTGGTCAAAACTTAGATATTGTCCGATTTCGCTCAAATTTGCTATGTATGCTCATTATGGCATTACGGAATCAACTATTATGTTTCACAAGGGTTTGTGGGGGATCGGCTTGCGGGGAGGGGTGACTTCCGCTTTTGCTCGCAATTGCAATTCTAGTAATTATTATTATTCTTCTTCTTCCGCTTTCCTCTATCTTTCCGTTGTGAACTCGTCCAACGTTTTCCTCCTAAACTACTTGACAGATTTTTACGAAACTTCACATGAGCATTGGTGGGGGGCAGAAGGTGTGCAACGCGCATGTCTCGTAACAAAATTCCAAAATGGCCACCATTTCCTGGCCTCTGATTGGTCGAAATTTAGGCATTGTTCGATTTCGGTGAAAATTGGTACATAGGGGTTTTGATGGAAGCCGAACACAATCGTACAAATCACGAAACCGTGCGTTGCCATGGTGACGAAATGGAGGCTTCTGATTGGTTGGAATTTAGATATTGTTCGATTTCAGCGAAAATTACTAAATATGGGTATTGAGGGAAGCCTAACACAAAAGTACGACTTTCGAAACCGTGCGTTGCCATGGTAACGAAATGGAGGCTTCTGATTGGTTGGAATTTAGATATTGTTCGATTTCGGTGAAAATTGGAACATAGGGTATTGGGGAAAGCCGAACACAATAGTACCACTAAAGAAACCGTGCGTTGCCATGGTAACGAAATGGAGGCTTCTGATTGGTTGGAATTTAGATATTGTTCGATTTCAGCGAAAATTGGTAAATATGGGTATTGAGGGAAGCCCAACACAAAGGTACCACTTTCGAAACCGTCCGTTGCCATGGTTACGAAATGGAGGCTTCTCATTGATAAATATTAAGATATTGTTTGATTTCAGTGAAAATTGGTATATAGGGGTATTGAGGGAAGCCGAACACAATGGTTTAGCTTTCGAAACTGTCTGTTGCCATGATAACGAAATGGAGGTTTCTGATTGGTCGAAATTTAAATATTGTTTGATTTCGGCGAAAAGTGGTACATAGGGGTATTAAGGGAAGCCAAACACAATGGTACCATTTCAGAAAACATCTGTTGTCATGGTAAAAAATGGAGGCTTCTGCACATAAACATATACACATATACAGTACTATTACACTCTTCCATTAGCGTCATTTACGACTGTTGGGGTAGTTTGGGGGACATTATAGTAACGGCCGCCGTTACAATTAGTACTTGTTATGTAATGGTTTCCTATGGATATGTTTAAGTTGAGGAATTTCCTAATAACACGCTAGAGGTCAACATGGAGCAGAGGCGTAATATTTAAATGAGCCGTGGGAGTGACAAATTGATTTTTTTTGTTACGAATCGCATATAGATTATCAAAGTCATCATAATTTTTAACAAGACCATGGGAACATCATTTCCTGTTAAGTTTAGGCTTTCAAATAGTTCAGATATCATACGATTGGTAGCAATTCAAGCCTTTCCGGAGCGGGAGGGGAAAAATGACATGGGTCAAAGGTCACAGAATAGTGGCAGCAACAGACGCAAAAACTACTCGTAGTTTTAGCGCTAAATATTGGTACCTTCAATTTTTTTGAACTGGTCAGGGAAGTGGAAAAGAAGAAATAATGAACATATCCAATTATTTGATAACTAATTGTATATGAGATAATGAACCTAATTTCTGAAAGATTACCAAAACAGTGGAACTATATCATTTATGAACTTGATCATACAACAAAATGTATTAAATCATTTAACCTAATAACGGAAAAATTCCCTTGAACATGAATAAGGTACATTTGCATGGCTTTGATAGATCAAACCTCACATTTCATAAAGTATATAGCTACAAGCACCAGTCTAAGAAAACGAGATGCTCTTGAAACACCATGTCTGAGTCAATTGCATATACCAAAAGCAATATAAGATAAGCTGACAAATAAAGGTACAGTTAATGAGAAAAATGAGAGTATATTTCATTCATATCTTTACAAAAACACTGCGCATAGAGTTTTTCCATTCATACACACATTCATACAGAAATCTCATGTACACCAAAATTTAACCAAAAGTCACCAACATATCCAAAAATGGCTATCTTCATAAGACATGTTTAGGGGCAGGAGCAAAATGGAGGTATTCATATTGTTCAAATAAACTAATATATATGTCCCCAATGCCATAATTAGACCATGCATTGGAAATATTATTTAATATTGTTAATGCTTTAACTCAATAAGTCAATCAGTCTGACATTATATTAAATATAAAAAACACTTAGAACCAAAAGAAAGTACTCCTGGGAAAGATGACAACAAGCAACATTGAAATGTAAATAGACGCCAATCCATGTTCATACAGTTCATATAATTGCTATCAATTGCATAAAGAATTTGATAAAAAAAAAAGTTGCTTCAAAACAATGTGCAAGCAAACGTAAAATGACCAATTGAATATAAGCTCCTTTTTTACAGTTAATATATACAAAAGTGAAAATGACTGAAATCAATAAGTTAAATCCCTAATGCCTTTCATCGTTCACAACAATTCCACTTCCCAAACTATGTTAAAAGCTTATCATAATGGTGTTTAATAATAATGATGCCTGGTAAACTGTCAAAATAATATATCAGTGTATTATCAAGACTGGACATCAAAGAAAATAATCGCTGATAATATACCAAGAGGAAACAGTAATCATTCAATAATAGTCAAGATTAACCATTTTAAAACTATAAACATAGAACAATGAAACATCCATAAATATACAATGTTCATCAGTATGCACACAATGTGAACAGATATGTACTCTAGCCAACTTTTTTGGAATGTTTTCCAAAAAAGTTGGATGTCGTATGTAAAAAACCAAATGCGACATCTTTCACTAACGTAAGGACATATCGGCGGTCGGTCATTTCGTTTTTTTCTGATCGGCCCCAAAAAACAGAATAGCACATCTATAAGGACCAAGAGGAACTTTCATATGAAAGAAAAAGATCCATTTTTACATGTACCTACCTCTCAAAAAAAGCTATTACAAACTTTAAATGTCAGAATTCAGGATGGCGGTTTGTCAGACATTATGTGCTTTCTGATTAGTCTCAAAATCTCTCAAACAACTAGGCATTACTTCTTTAAGAAATAGTGATAACAATCTTTCAATGTTATAATCCAAGATGACTGTTTTTCAGCCATTTTGTTTTCTGATCAGTTCCAAAATCAAAAGGGCACAACTAGGGACCAAAAGGGGAACCTACATATGGAATATGAGAAAGATCCCTCTAGTGGTTGTCAATTAGTTAACAATCTTTCAATGCCTAAATCAAAGATGGCCACCTTTCCGTCATTTTGTTTTTACTGATCAGTATGAACTCAAACGGGCATAATAAGCACAACGGGAAACCTACATATTCAATTTGAGAAACTGACTGAAGAAATTTATAACACAATAAAAAAACTGCAGGTTAACATTATAGTTGGGAGGAAGGTGAATGCAGCATTGACATCTAAGCTGCTGGTAGTTAACAAAATGGATATTAGATGAAAAATAAAAGAATTCGCAAACATCTCTCTCATTTAATTTCAAGTTACAAATTGAAGTTCGAACTATTTAATTTGACAAAAAAAAAATCACAGTAAACAGTCAAATTGTTATTTCAAAAGAACGACTTCCTATTACGATATATTTTCTAAGTTAGGGAAAAATAATGGTATGTAACATATATATGTCATATTCACTTAAACTGTACATCTCTAGGCCTAATTATCAATTATAAAGTTCATACACAAAGTAGAGAAAAGTGGCCGTGACCCAGAAAAGGCCACACAGAATTACTGGAATTTACGCCATAAAGGTTTTGTACACCAGAGTGTTATTTCTATTAAATAACTTACATTGTGTCAATTGCAATTCACGCTATAAAGTTCTGATAAAGTTTCATTGAAACAAAAATGTGTACCTACAGTGTATAGTGAGAATATATATATATAGGTCTATAGCAATATGTGAAGCACAGAGAACGTATAAAACCACGAACTTTTGCTCGCCATAAAAAAATATAAGTGTTATTTTCAATTAATCAAGTGTTTTGCCAGTTGATATGTACTTTATGCAGGCTCTGATAATGTCTAGTTAAAAATTGTATACTCAGTACAATATGAAGTAATTTTGTTCATTTAGTAGATGTATATCACAACGTTAGTGATGATCAGTGGAAGTGACTCGAAAATAACAATATCATATCCGGAGGGCGGATTTAAACTGTAAATATACGGATTAATACTTCCGACCGACAAATTGGTCAAGTATTTTGGTTTACGCACACATATAAGGTAATATATGTTTGAAATCAAAATCGGGATCGTTGGCCATGGCGCGATTATATAATCAAAGTTTAACGACAGACACTACACACTCGGCGACATTCCGCGAACAGTATACATTTGTACGAGTGTATACACGAACGTATGTATACAGCGAGAAGTCTACCAGGAGCAGAGCCGTAATATTTAAATGAGCCGTGGGAGTGAAAAATTGATTTCTTTGTTACAAATTGCATATAGATTATTAAAGTCATCAACATTATCAACAATACCATACGAACATTATTTTCTGTTACATGTATGTTTAGGCTTTAAAATAGTTCAGGTATCATGCGATTGGTAGCATTCAAGCTTTTCCAGAGCGGGAGGGGACAAATGACATGGGTCAAAGGTCACAGAACAGTGGCAGCAATAGACGCAAAAACTAAGTTTCAGCGCTAAAATATGTTTAAAATCGCTAATGTTGAATACTAAAAAAATAGATTAAGCACAAAATATAATTAAAACAGGATACAAAAACTATTGTCGGGTAAAACTTGTTCCTTGTTAATTTTGTTCAAGCTGAATACATAGAGGTAAGATCGCTTTAATTATCCGATTATTGGATTATGTATCGCTTTAAAGATTAACCTACTAAAGCGTAAACGTCAGGTTCATTTAAAGAGCTTTACTCCTGCCTGGATTAGTTGACATATTATTTACTATGCGTTACGTGCTAACAGTAATTCCATAGCGGAAAGTTACCCTTTAAAGAAATAATATATACTGCATGCAATAAAATACGGTCGTAAAAATAACTGGAGTTTATACAGCTAGCCGTTTGACTTAATTTCCAGTATATTGTGAACTATCATGGGATCGTATAAAAAACAATGTTTTAGTTTGGATGTAACCGAGACGAATTATCTCGCTGGGTTTGTATTTCTGTCCTTCATCTGTTACTTTCTTCAGTCCCTAGGGATGGTGACTCCTTACTGGGTCAAGTACGACCAAGGGTCAAGTCTGGCCACTGTTGGATACTTTTATGGTATTTGGTCAGAGTGCAGCACCACAACTTCCGGTCCCACCGCGTGTGTAACATGGGACTCCGAACGTTTGACAGGTAAGTTATAAAATGCACCAATTTAAAAGGGGCAGACTTCTACTTTTCGTAATCGATTTTTCATTTTCTATACAATTTATACAAAATCGGTTCCCAGCCCTTCCCCCAAAGATGCTCAAGACCCAATTTGGTAAAAATTCTCTGAGACGTTTATACCAAGTAGTGATGTTTAGAGGAAACGTTGATAGAGGACGGACGGACGGACGGACGGACGCTGCGGTTTGGCATTAGCTCACATATCTTTTAGACCAAGTGAACTAAACAAAATGTAGCAGTTGTTATTGCACATATCACCAAAAGATAGAACTATACACTCTGACTACGGGGAGGCACAGTTGCTTAGTGTACTATAAAATACTTACTTTACATTTAGTGTAATGTAAAATACTTACATGTACTTTACATTTAGTGTACTGTAAAATACTTACTTTACATTTAGTGTACTGTAAAATACTTACTTTACATTTAGTGTAATGTAAAATACTTACTTTACATTTAGTGTACTGTAAAATAGTTACTTTACATTTAGTGTATTGTAAAATAGTTACTTTACATTTAGTGTATTGTAAAATACTTACTTTACATTTAGTGTATTGTAAAATACTTACTTTACATTTAGTGTACTGTAAAATACTTACTTTACATTTAGTGTACTGTAAAATACTTACTTTACATTTAGTGTACTGTAAAATACTTACTTAACATTTAGTGTACTGTAAAATACTTACTTTACATTTAGTGTAATGTAAAATACTTACATGTACTTTACATTTAGTGTACTGTAAAATACTTACTTTACATTTAGTGTATTGTAAAATACTTACTTTACATTTAGTGTAATGTAAAATACTTACACTACATTTAGTGTACTGTTAAATACTTACTTTACATTTAGTGTATTGTAAAATACTTACTTTACATTTACTGTATTGTAAAATAGTTACTTTACATTTAGTGCATTGTAAAATACTTACTTTACATTTAGTGGACTGTAAAATACTTACTTTACATTTAGTGTATTGCAAATTCATTCACTTTAGGGCAATCACATTTAGTCTACTGTAATAATTCTTAATTAAGGACCCTCATATTTAGTATAAAATACTTACTTTAGGTCCTTCGCATTTAGTGTACGATAAAAATACTTACTTCAGGATTCTCACATTTAGTGTAATGTAAAAATGCTTACTTTTGGGCACTCACATTTAGTGTACTGTAAAGTACTTACTTAAGGGCACTCCCATTTAGTGTTCTGTAAAAATACTTACTTTGGGGCACTCACATTTAGTGTACTGTAAAATACTTACTTAAGGGCACTCCCATTTAGTGTACTGTAAAAATACTTACTTAAGGGCACTCCCATTTAGTGTTCTGTAAAAATACTTACTTTGGGGCACTCACATTTAGTGTACTATAAAGTACTTACTTAAGGGCACTCCCATTTAGTGTACTGCAAAAATACTTACTTAAGGACACTCACATTTAGTGTACTGTAAAAATACTTACTTAAGGGCACTCCCATTTAGTGTACTGTAAAATACTTACTTAAGGGCACTCACATTTAGTGTACTGTAAAAATACTTACTTAAGGACACTCACATTTAGTGTACTGTAAAAATACTTACATTAGCGCACTCACATTTAGTGTACTGTAAAAATACTTACATTAGCGCACTCACATTTAGTGAACTGTAAAAATACTTATTTTATGTCACCGACATTTAGTGTACTGTAAAAAATACTTACTTAAGGGCACTCCCATTTAGTGTACTGTAAAAATACTTACTTAAGGACACTCACATTTAGTGTACTGTAAAAATACTTACTTAAGGGCACTCACATTTAGTGTACTGTAAAAATACTTACTTAAGGGCACTCCCATTTAGTGTACTGTAAAAATACTTACTTTGGGGCACTCACATTTAGTGTTCTGTAAAAATAATTACTTAAGGACACTCCCATTTAGTGTTCTGTAAAAATACTTACTTAAGGGCACTCACATTTAGTGTACTGTAAAAATACTTATTTTATGCCACCGACATTTAGTGTACTGTAAAAAATACTTACTTAAGGGCACTCCGATTTAGTGTACTGTAAAAATACTTACTTAAGGACACTCACATTTAGTGTACTGTAAAAGTACTTACTTAAGGGCACTCACATTTAGTGTACTGTAAAAATACTTACTTAAGGACACTCACATTTTGTGTACTGTAAAAATACTTATTTTATGTCACCGACATTTAGTGTACTGCAAAAAATACTTACTTAAGGGCACTCCCATTTAGTGTACTGTAAAAATACTTACTTAAGGACACTCACATTTAGTGTACTGTAAAAAATACTTACTTAAGGCACTCACATTTAGTGTACTGTAAAAATACTTACTTAAGGGCACTCCCATTTAGTGTACTGTAAAAATACTTACTTTGGGGCACTCACATTTAGTGTTCTGTAAAAATACTTACTTAAGGACACTCACATTTAGTGTTCTGTAAAAATACTTACTTAAGGGCACTCACATTAAGTGTTCTGTAAAAATACTTACTTAAAGGCACTCACATTTAGTGTACTGTAAAACTATTTACTTAAGGGCACTCCCAATTAGTGTACTGTAGAAATACTTACTAAAGGACACTCACATTTAGTGTACTGTAAAAATACTTACTTAAGGGCACTCCCATTTAGTGTTCTGTAAAAATACTTACTTTGGGGCACTCACATTTAGTGTACTATAAAGTACTTACTTAAGGGCACTCCCATTTAGTGTACTGCAAAAATACTTACTTAAGGACACTCACATTTAGTGTACTGTAAAAATACTTACTTAAGGGCACTCACATTTAGTGTACTGTAAAAATACTTACTTAAGGGCACTCACATTTAGTGTACTGTAAAAATACTTACTTAAGGACACTCACATTTAGTGTACTGTAAAAATACTTACATTAGCGCACTCACATTTAATGAACTGTAAAGTACTTACTTAAGGGCACTCACATTTAGTGTACTGTAAAAATACTTATTTTATGTCACCGACATTTAGTGTACTGTAAAAAATACTTACTTAAGGGCACTCCCATTTAGTGTACTGTAAAAATACTTACTCAAGGACACTCACATTTAGTGTACTGTAAAAATACTTACTTAAGGGCACTCACATTTAGTGTACTGTAAAAATACTTACTTAAGGGCACTCCCATTTAGTGTACTGTAAAAATACTTACTTTGGGGCACTCACATTTAGTGTTCTGTAAAAATACTTACTTAAGGACACTCACATTTAGTGTTCTGTAAAAATACTTACTTAAGGGCACTCACATTTAGTGTACTGTAAAAATACTTATTTTATGCCACCGACATTTAGTGTACTGTAAAAAATACTTACTTTAGGGCACTCCGATTTAGTGTACTGTAAAAATACTTACTTAAGGACACTCACATTTAGTGTACTGTAAAAGTACTTACTTAAGGGCACTCACATTTAGTGTACTGTAAAAATACTTACTTAAGGACACTCACATTTAGTGTACTGTAAAAATACTTATTTTATGTCACCGACATTTAGTGTACTGTAAAAAATACTTACTTAAGGGCACTCCCATTTAGTGTACTGTAAAAATACTTACTTAAGGACACTCACATTTAGTGTACTGTAAAAAATACTTACTTAAGGGCACTCACATTTAGTGTACTGTAAAAATACTTACTTAAGGGCACTCCCATTTAGTGTACTGTAAAAATACTTACTTTGGGGCACTCACATTTAGTGTTCTGTAAAAATACTTACTTAAGGACACTCACATTTAGTGTTCTGTAAAAATACTTACTTAAGGGCACTCACATTATTGTACTGTAAGAATACTTACTTAAGGGCACTCCCATTTAGTGTACTGTAAAAATACTTACTTAAGGGCACTCCCATTTAGTGTACTGTAAAACTACTTACTTAAGGACACTCACATTTAGTGTACTGTAAAAATACTTACTTAAGGACACTCACATTTAGTGTACTGTACAAATACTTACTTAAGGACACTCACATTTAGTGTACTGTAAAAATACTTACTTAAGGACACTCACATTTTGTGTTCTGTAAAAATACTTACTTAAGGGCACTCACATTTAGTGTACTGTAAAACTACTTACTTAAGGGCACTCCCAATTAGTGTACTGTAGAAATACTTACTAAAGGACACTCACATTTAGTGTACTGTAAAAATACTTACTTAAGGGCACTCCCATTTAGTGTACTGTACAAATACTTACTTAAGGACACTCACATTTAGTGTACTGTACAAATACTTACTTAAGGGCACTCACATTTGGTGTACTGTACAAATACTTACTTCAGGATGTTCACATTTAGTGTACTGTACAAATACTTACTTAAGGGCACTCACATTAAGTTTCCTGTAAAACACCTAATTTGGGACACTCATTTTTTCTAATATAAGATTACCCCTAAAATGGATTCGCCTTTCAACAAGGGGCCGTGGTTTGAATTTCCTGATCAGACGTAAAGGGCCATTTGCACGACCACGTCAGTTTTCCTCGGGTACTCCAGTTACCTCTCATATTTAACACTCGGAACGTATCTGACCGAGTTGAAATACATAAACTTTATATTTAGTTATTGAAGTCAGTGAAGACGAATTTTAAATGTCATGTTTATATTTTCTTTAATCCTGTAGCTACTGTTAGAGCAGCACAAGCGTTCCAACTGCTGGCGTTCCTATTTCAGACGGGAGCCGAGGTAGGCATGATCATTTTCGCCTTCCACGACAGCAAGAAGTTCCACAAAGTAATAGCAATGGTCATCGGATCTCTATTCCTTGTGTCCAGTAAGTGGTCCTAATGTATATTTAATGACCTCCCACCTGTACACTGATCACAGGTCAAGCACTGCGGGATTAGGTACGGAACACGTGACGAGGGCGAGCTATGTAAATGGTACATGTATGAACAAATGTAAGATGTTCTGAAAGAATTGGTCCGCATTCAAAGTTGCCAATTAGCAAAATCTGATTAACTATATTGCCAATAAATATCACGGATTAATTACAATGTACATGTTGATATCCATAAAAGAACATATTTGAAAATTTCATTCCCATGCCTGGCTGACTCTTTTGAGCGTATCTCGTGCTTCGTCATTTGCTATCGAGAAAACAAATATTCCAAAAGTACAGAAATCACAGGAAACATGCATATACATGTGTATTACATGTAACTCTTGGCATAATAAAAGAGAGACTGGATATATTCGGCTAAGTTGCACGTGTACTCAGCATCTCCTGATCTCATTAAAGACCTACCATGTTTGTCCTGAGTAAATGGACATCAAACGTCAGACTGGTTTTTACACCAAAACCATTGCGGGGGGGGGGGGGGGGCATTTTTATTGAAAACTGATTTAACCCCCATAGAAGTGTAAAATTACCCTAAACACCTTAGTTTAGATCCTAACCTATTTGTAAAAAATGATCAGGTCCCTGTGATCCTTATTTCATTTCACACCTTAAAGCAACCAAACCTTAACTGTGAAAAAGAATAGTTTTTGTTTGTAATTCTCTCATGAAAAACCTTAGAAATCTATACTCTGATTTCTCAGAGAGGTTCCGAACAACAGTAGACTTATGGAATATCCAGAAAGGTCTCGATGTTTGTTTTTGCGGCAAAATACAAACTTCGTTTCTAACTAGAAACTTGTGCTTTAAATAATATCCGACTCTGGTAGCATCTGATGTCACTACCAAACACCTAACAATGGATTCATGGTAAACTAAACTTAGGTTGTTTGTAAACTAATAATTTATGAAATATTTTAATAGTTTTGATGTACAGAAATATAATCATAGTAATCTTCACAAGTAATTCTTATACCGATTTTTCGAGGGTTTTACAACGTTACGACCCCGCGCTCGCAATCGATAAATAAAAGTGTGGATCATTATAGCTTTTTAAAAAGTGAAATATATAGGGGATAGATGGAAGATGTTCGTTTTTCTCTAGTATGAACGGAAAGTACGTTTTTTGACCGTTTTGTAACGTGGTCGAGGTATTTTCGGCCACTGAGTTGCATACTTTCTCTCTTTTTCAGTGTCTGATAGTCAATTGTTTTTGTGAAATTTAACCACTTTACGTAACAAGCTGAAATAGTAATTATTTTCATTATGGTTTTAGATTATAAATAACATACAAAAAAGGAAATTTTGTTTTCATTTTTTTTAATTATTCATAAATTTCGCTATATTTGTTATATACATACAGCATAGATGGTTATTCTCCTGGCCACCAGTGCCTGTGAGGGACATAGTTCTCAGTCGGACCCAGATACTTAATTAGGGTGGTTTGAATAATTTAAAGAGGCAATTTAGTGAATCCGCGTTTTAGGACTTAAGTCTCATTATGTTCAATGTCAAAATCCAAGATGGCCGCCATTCAGTCATTTTGTTTTTTCGATCAGTCCCGAAATCAAAAAAGCACAAGTAGGCACCACGGGGAACTTACATATGAAATTTGAGTAAGATCCATCAAATACTTCTCAAGAGATAGTGATAGCAAGCTTTCAATGGCAAAATCCAAGATGGCCATCTTTCAGCCATTGTGTTCCTCAGATCAGTCCCAAAATCAAAAGGGCACAACTAGGCACCAAGGGTAACCTACATATCACCGTAAAAAATGAATTTGCATTGCCCCCAACCCTATGTCAACATGAATTCCCCCCCTAAGCCAACATCGTTTTCATAATTTATTTCTCGCTGTAATCCTAAAACAACAGTGTGCACGCGTGTTTTATTGTCATGTCCACATCACAAATATATTAAAGCAATAATGTCACTAGTTATGTAAAGAACATATTTTAAAAAGAAAAATGCCCTTTTTGTGCACACATTTACCAAACACCAAGCATTTTGAAAGACTGTGTTGAAGTGTTTGAAAAAAACGGTAATAGTTAGATTCAAAACAACTATTGGTATTAAAAGTGCATGTCTTTCTGCAGTCCGTGCACATATCAAATGTTTTAAAAGCTTTCTGAATCCATTAAAAAACCTACCTTTTTACCTCCAAAACCGGCAATTTCACTATATAAATTTGCCCCCCATGTCAACATTATTGCCCCCCCCCCCCCCCCTAAGTTTGGCTTTAACAAGTATTTCATTTCAAAATCCAAGATGGCCGCCTTTCAGTCATTTTATTTTCCGGTCAGTCCAAAAATCAAAAGGGCACAACTTAACACTGTGCTGTTTCTAAACGGGTTCGTCACTATATGTAGTAAGCTCCAGGTTAGTGACTTGTTTACAGATGTAAATATATACAGATATGCCTACTATTTGGTAGGGTAAAACATATATTATATATAACACACACTATTTAACATTAACAACTATAATTTGATACATGTATATACAGCGGTCTGCCAGACCGTCGACCTCTGGTCTTATGGGATATTACAACCCTAACCCTAGTGGCTGATTATCTATATATTTACACCATACAATATATTACTGGCAACGAACTGTGTTCTTCGACTACCCTATAGTCGCCCACTATACTCTGGTGTTGCTGAGTTGGTCGCTGACTACCACTGACCTGGTCGCTGACCACTCTGTAGTCTCCAGCTACCTTGTAGTTAACGACCTGGTGGCTGACTACCCTGTAGTGGCTAACGTAGTTGCTGACCTTGTCGCCGACTACCTCGCAGCCCTGACTTGCTGACTAGCCTGTCGAACCTGTCGGCCGACTACCGTGTAGTCTCTAACCTGGCTGTTTCCCGACTACCTTGTAGTCGCTGACCACTGTAGCTATGTACCGACTACCTTGTAGTCGCTAACCTGGCTGTTTCCCGACTACCTTGTAGTCGCTCACCACTGTAGCTATGTACCGACTACCTTGTAGTCGCTGACCACTGTAGCTATGTACCGACTACCTTGTAGTCGCTGACCACTGTAGCTATGTACCGACTCCTTGTAGTCGCTGACCACTGTAGCTATGTACTGACTACCTTGTAGTCGCTGAGTCCTCTATATACTTCACTTCCCCCATCTAAATGAAAACACAACCACTATATGCATGTGAGCCGAGCGGACGATAGAACCGGCATTTAATATCATCGTAATTATATAAATATACATGTAACAGATTACAAAGAAAACTGTCTCTCTCTCGCTACAGTCTCTACTCACCCTATGCATTACTATGTATTACTGTGACCAACTATGGGAACCAAGCGAGCCACCCAACCTCAAAACCGTTATACGGTGTGAAAGGAGGTGCACCAGCACTGAATGCTTCAGGTCCCTCGACATATTGGTGGGATTTCTACCTAAATATAGTATAATGCATTCATATAATTTGTTATTCTATGTAACATAATTTTCTAATCCTAATATTACTTAATCATATATATAAACATAAACATGAACGTTGTCAAGCTATCGTGCTGAAGTCCGCGGCTAGAATGAATACCAAATCTATCCTACCCGTGCCTCTTGGTACCCTAGTACCCCACGTGACTCGTCACTTACGCTCCTGATTGGTCAATTAATCAATCAACACTTTGCACGCCCTACGTACACGTTTACATGAACGAAACTATAGGACAGCAAATTCCCGCTATTCTTCGAAACGCGGGAATTTTTAAACTACTGTTCCCCGACTACCTTGTAGTCGCTGACCACTGTAGCTATTGTGGTAATGACCACAGGAGTTACTTCCCTTGTGTTGGAACTCTCCGGTAGAGAGTCGCGTAAATAGAGATACTGGAGCCTGAACAAGACGGAGCTAACCAACCTGTGCCTTCGGGACTTGTATCTGCACAATACCCAGACAGTGTGTCTGGAAGGGCGGAGCTGTGTGGCCATCTTTGTGTATATGTTTTGGGTATTTTATATGTAATAAATTACTACATTGGCGACGAGGATAATTCGGAGCGGGTTTCGCGCCATTTGTCACGTGTTTCAAAAATCGCTGCTAATTGTTTGCAACCTCTGTTTTTGCATGTGAATGATCGTTTAGATACTGAATTTATCACTTTTAGATGTGTAATTAGTACACGCTGACGTTATATATTTGTAGAGTTCCCAATATTTAATTACAAATCTGACCGTAAACACGTGTACATAACACAGGGACTCGTGGACCAGAATTTATTTATGTACATGTAGTACACGGGCTGCACACACTTACATTGTATATTAATTGAGATTTCAACTTGCAATTTTTACTGTAGCGATTTCCTTATTATTTGATTGTATAAGCTGAAGCTGTATACAAACAGTATACCTAATCCAATTTTGTAGAGGTGGGGAAAACACCCCCCCCCCTCTCCTTTCAATTTTCTTGTAAATTTTAGTTCTTAAATTATTTTAGCACATTAAGCAACGTGGTTGGTGATTTATTCGCCTTTTTCCTTGCTTGATTGTGGTAACATTATAAACCTGCGTTACTCATTTATCTTTCAAGTTCTATACAGTACACATTTTTTCTTAATTCTATCTGAACATTTGTCTTTCTTGTCCGATATATGTACACCTTGTAATAAGCAATGTGGTTGGTGATATTACTCGCCTTTTCCCTTGCTTAATGTTTTTTCATGCGAAAGTTGTAGAACTTGTTTTATAATTTTTATTCAGAATTATACTGTGTAATTACACTTGGCTGACTTTAATTATTATTTTTTTTGTAACCCTTCATTTTTCATGTCAAGTGTTCTATCTGTTATGCTGACTCGCGAGCAAACTTTGTAACCGGGAAGAAGTTTCCCCCATATCCAAATATCCAAAGGAAAATAGTAAAAAGTGGTATTTGAAGTGCGGTTGGTGATTTTACTCGCCTTTTCCCTTCAAATGTTCTCTTTGGCAGCCAGACCTGTTCATGTTTTATAGAGAGGTTGGTGATTCAAGCGCCTATACCACTATCACACAACAACAAAGATCAGCTAGCTATAGATTGTCATCACAAAATGTCGGATGTAGAGAATGCATTCAGTGAATTTACAGCCTGGCAGGACAAACAAAAGGCTGATAAGGAACGATGGGTTGACAGTTTTCAGAAGTTTCTGGAATTGGAGAAAGAAGGAATCTAAAGCTATGGTCGAAGCACAACGGGCAGAAAACAGGACTTTCAAAGAATATCTGGAGAAAGAACGTACATATTTTAAATCTGTTGTTGACCATGCCCTCTCCAGGATGGAGGAAGCTGTGAAGAGGATTGAGGTCAGAGGTGGGGCGTCAGAGGACAGTGTGTACTTTCCTAGGATATCAAGTGCATTTAGTTCCACACATAATTCCTCAGTTCCGTTTCCAGGACCTATGCCAATCTCTCGACCATTTCTAACTTCATGGTTTTCACATTGTGATACAAGACTCCCACCTCCACCTATTTTTCCAGAGAATGTTACACCTGACATAAGCATTCCTGGACGACCTATGGCAATCAACGAGGATTCCCAAACAGCAGGCATAGCTGGTCAGACACCATCGTTACACCGAGGGAGAGAACGTAGACGAATGTCTCAAAGTTGTAGTTCTGGGAGCTATAACCGTCATGACATGAGCTCTTCTACAAATTCGGAGTCCAACAGTGGAACCAGCGATTCCAGTGAGCATTCACGGTCACGACGTAGAAGGAAAAAAGTCCCCCATCAGTAAAACCTCAAACCTATAATGGGGAAGGAGAGTGGGATTCGTTCATTTTCCAGCAGGACCTGATGTCTAAACGGTATAAATGGAGCCGCCGAGAACAAAGAGAAAGACTTCTGGATTCTTTACGGGGTAAAGCTCTCGACTATGCAAGGGAACTTCGTCATGAAAAGTACGATAAACTGTGCAAGAAGTTGGGAAAACGCTTCAGTAAGAAGAAGGCACCAGTGTCGGCACGGAGACAACTGCAGTTTATCAAGCAAAAAGAGAATGAGAGCCTTGCTAAATTGTCTCAGAGGGTTCAGTTTTTAGCTATGGATGGGCTACCAGGAGCATTGGAGGAGACACTAGACCAGATTGCTGTTGAGGCTTTCTTGCGGGCATGTAGGGACAAAGAAGCAGCCAGTAATGCTATGAGAAAGAATCCTAAATCCATTTATAAGGCTTTGCAGTACGCCAAGGAGGCTGTCAATAACAACAAGTTCTTATATGGATCTAAGCCTGCATTTGCTGGTCGCCAGATAACCTTTGCAGATGATGAGGATTGCAACAGAAATGCGGAGCAAAGGGATGTACGGAGAGTAGCATCCTTACGTAGAGAAACAGAGATGGGTGAACTTGTTACTCTTGTGAGAAGCTTGGTGAGCAAATTTGATAGTACAGAGACAAGAATGCCACGGGATAGATCATTATCTCCTATATGTTCTCCACGTTCACAGTCAAACAGCCCAAACAGGTTGTCTAAGCGGAAATGCTATCAATGTGAAGAGTATGGACACCTCCAACGTGACTGTCCGAAAAGGACAACGGGAGATCCGTCCATGTAAAATGTTAAACCCCACCGATACACCAGTTTTAAATGAAGTTCTGCATAAAACTGTGGCTGAGACTCTGGTCTCTATGGGCTTCTCAAGAGGAATGAGATGATGGTAAGAACATATACAGTAAAGGTTCTGAGTCAAATTGTGTTACCTCCTATTCCTGACAAAAGCTCGAGTGAACTTGATTTCTCAAGGTGATCCACAGGTGACCTGGGATTTGAAACCACACAAACACTTGAAGTGGAATACCAGCGCGACAGAAAATGTGTAGGACTCTGCTTGGATTTAAGAGTGAGGAACTCCTGACGGAGATGTTGAAAGCAGATGTCATATTATATAACCTTTTACATCGGAATGGGCATCTGCAAAGACAACAACATAGGCATTTGTTGAAAACGGGAAGGAAGGCGAACTCGTCGCACACTCTTGGGATGAAGTAGGGATGGATACAGACGATAAGGATGGCACTGCGGAAGAGGAAGATGAAATGGACAAAGTGGTCAATTCTAAACAGAGTGTATCCAACCCATACATTATTCGAGGAAAGCAAGAAATTGACTACGCGTGGTGGCTGAATTGTTCATTTACCTTCGCATTTGAAAGATTATGTCCTGTATTAAACCTGTTAAACAATCGGCTACTTTAGATAGTTTATATCATACTTGAAGTCTGTGACTTTAATATTTTGTGTATGAAAATAGTCAATATATATGTACGTGTCCTTTTATATGACAGGGAGGAATGTGGTAATGACCACAGGAGTTACTTCCCTTGTGTTGGAACTCTCCGGTAGAGAGTCGCGTAAAGAGAGATACTGGAGCCTGAACAAGACGGAGCTAACCAACCTGTGCCTTCGGGACTTGTATCTGCCGCTTGACTGTGTGTCAAATACCCAGACTGTGTGTCTGGAAGGGCGGAGCTGTGTGGCCGTTTTTGTGTATATGTTTTGGGTGTTCTATATGTTATAAATTACTACACTATGTACCGACTACCCTGTAGTCGCTGACCACTGTAGCTACGTACCGACTACCTTGTAGTCGCTGACCACTGTAGCTATGTACCGACTACCTTATAGTCGCTTACCACTGTAGCTATGTACCGACTACCTGGTAGTCGCTGACCACTGTAGCTATGTACCGACTACCTTGTAGTCGCTGACCACTGTAGCTATGTACCGACTTCCGTGTAGTCGCTGACCACTGTTCCCCGACTACTGTGTAGTCGCTGACCACTGTTTAGCTATGTTTTGACTACCTTGTGGTCCTGTAGTATTAGATCAAGGAGAAGACCGCTGTCACATCTATCTTTCTAAGTAACTATCTTTTATTCACTGCGCTCCGTTCACTTCAAGTGTTGAGATCCGACTGATTTTCGTCCGTTGGTTAGTTAGTTAGTTAGTTACGAGTTTAACGCCGATGCAGACAACGATTTACATCGGAGTTTCGTCCGGCGTATTTTCGTCCGTCAGAGCCGGCTTTTATATACTCTGCTTTTGACCATCAGGGTCATTCAAGCGGTTTACACACAATGGTACATTATATAATCAAGCGTGCACTCGACTGAGAGTGACATACTGGTAACCCGAACATATGTTGTAAACAAACAATAAACAGCGATGCCTGATCGGTATGTGTTATCCTTTTTCATTACAACAACAAGGGAAACCTACGCAATTTGAGAAAGATCCATTCAGGACTTCTCAAGAAATGGCGATAATAAGAATTGTTTAAGGACAGACAGACGGACCACGGACGCAGGGCGATTTGATTGTGATGGTGGGCTAAAAAGAAAACAAACTTCGCCTAATTACCCTTATAAACTCGAAAACAAACGATGGCAACCGTACTGCGATATAAGGGAAGTAACTCGAGTTTAAAGTCAGGAGTTAAAGGCCCAATATACATAACTTCCCGAAATTTTTCGGAGTTTTCGGTTAATATCCCAACTTAAAAGCCGCCAAATCACTAATCCAGTTGATTACATGTCACCAATATCATTCATCATACTTTCGTTAATAAACTCTGCTTAATTCCACTGTTAATGATACGTTTTCAATATGCTTAGGTCTAACCGAAATTCGGGTTCGACAACCTTATTCGACTCGCTTTAACTGTGACCAATTCACGACGTCGTTATGTTTACTGCTGCGCGATGCAAACGGCTCTAAAGAAAACACTCTTGTAATCAGTTTTATACTGGAAAGATATTTCAATCAACTCGCTATGAAAATAAAAGTTTGAAAGGTATGATTAACGCACATATATGAATAAACAAATAAAATTCATGTCTCTGGACTCCATTTTTTTGTTGCCTAGTGATGAATGAAGCTAGCTATCAGCTGTTCCGCGTACATTTTTATGTACATACATAACGATAAGTGTGCAACAATGTAACAAAACTGAAACACCGTGTGACATCGGCAGCTTAAAGGTACACGAGAATGGCGGGGAATTAAAAATAGTTAACGAATAAGTCTAAAACGTAGTAAACCTGAGTGGTAACTAAAAGAAACTCTTGACAGAAAAATCGGAAGAATAGAAACATAATTCATATGTGGCCCACTTCAATTTCAAAATATTTTATTATTGATACTTTAAACAAATTAACAAGAAAAAACAAAAGAATTAGTAAACATCCGTATCAATAAATAGGTTAGACAACAGGCAAAGCCTATATCAGTCTTTTCCAAACAAGTAACCGGTATCCTTATATATATATATATATATTTATATAAAGAAAAGTTATCAATTGTCCTTGCGAAGTTAAATATAAAAAAGAACAAAAAACTAAGACTTTGCCGCAAGGCCTTTCTGCCCTCTCAGGCTTCTTCAGGCGGACATATGTATACATGAACAGAATATTGTAATTAGTTAAGTAGGAAAGAAGCAGTATGGGTTTTTTTACAATTCAAGACCACATTCTCACTCACTCTCACAAAGTTTATTAATTAAGTACATTATATTGTTTAGAACTGCCATATCATAAATTATTTATATATTGAGGATCTTTTAGTGTTTCTTATATATGAGCTAGTATGTTAAGTAAAGTTATATTAATTTCATCAGACATACCAACTACTCCATTCAATAAAACATCTAAATTAACATAACCTAAAAGATCATATATAGAAACAATATAATGTCTTTCATTTCTATAGTAAGGACAGTGAAAGAAAAAATGAATTGTATTTTCCATAAAATAACTACATGCACAGGAACCATCATCAATCAAATGATCAATATAAATAACTAATTTAAATCACTGGCATTGTTCCTCAATTGGCATAAAATGATATTTAGATTTCTAGGATTACAATTATCAAACATTTTAGAAATAGTTATAGGAAATAATTTTTTAAGTTTCGATTTAAAGCTAGAGATTGAAACAGAATTTCGTATAGAGTCATCAAGAGAGTTCCAGTTATTCATAGTAGAAGGAAAAAAACTATTTTTATAATTATTAGTTCTAGCAATAGGTACATTAAACATTCTTTCATTTCTAATTGGATAAGATGTATTTGTATTAAGGAATGGTTGTATGATGTTATAGAGATATGTAGCAGAATAGTTATTAATAATTTTAAACATAAGCGTAAGTTTATGATTATGTCTTCTTGTTTGTAATGTTTCAAGTTGTGTTTCAGAATATAATATGTGGTGTGAAGTTCCTTTCCTTAATCCAGTTATTATCTTCATAGCTTCAATTTGGATAGATTCTAGTAAGTCAGATTCATTTTTAGTGCAATTATCCCATACTATGTCTCCATATTCTAAAATTGGCCTAATGTAAGATATGTATATTGTTTTTAATGTGCTTTTATAAACTTTATATTTCAGAATTCTCAGTATATTCAATCTAGAAGAAGCTTGATCATAAATGTTATTAATATGATTGGACCAGGTACCTTTTTTTATTAAATGTTAGTCCTAAATGTTTGTGGCAGTCATGCTGTGTTATGATATGGTTATTAAAGTAGAGAGGGGGGATGAGTATTAGAAAGCTTACGAGTAAGTGTTAGTGCAACTGTTTTATTAGGATTAAAAAGAATTTGCCATTGATGAAAGGTCTTCATTTAGTATATCAGCAGGTATATTTAAGTCTTCATCACCATCTATAATAACGTAAAGTGAAGTATCATCTGCAAACAGTTTAATATGAGAAGTTACATCAGATGTTATATCATTAATAAATAAAAGAAATAGAAAAGGTCCAAGAACAGATCCTTGAGGAACTCCAGCAATTATAGATTTAGTAGATGATTGATAGCCATTCACTATTACACTTTGTTTTCTGTCAGATAAGTAAGCTTTTAACCACTCCAATAATTTTCCTTTAATACCAAATTTTTCAGTTTATACAAGAGACCTAAATGCCAAACCCGGTCAAAAGCCTTATTTATATCACAGAAAACAAAGCGTAAGTCTTTACCTTTGTCTAAATTAGAACTAATTGTATTAAAATTATCAACAAGTTGATTAACAGTTGAGTCACGAGGTTGAAATCCTGATTGGTTTTCACTTAGCAGATTATGTTCAAAAATATAATTATAGATATACTTTAAAATATTAATAATAATCTCCTTTGCCTTTATATAAAGCATTTACATTCGCAGTTTTTAGAATAGTAGGAATTTGTGATAGAGTTCTGTTAAACAATAACTTGAGAGGATAAAATAATGAGGTTGACAGATTTTTAAAAATCTGCGGTAAGATACGATCAGGGCCAGCTGGCTTGTTAATATAAAGAATGTTGAATTGATCAATGATATCTTGTTCAGTTATGGTTATTTCAGAGAGCTCGAAGGGACATAAGGTAGGTAGTTCAGGTAAGTCAGAGTCAGTTATATTTGATGCTATAGAAGTAAAAAAGTTATTAAAGGCTTCAGCTTTATCAAGAGGACGAGTAAGTTTTTTACCATTAGTTTTTAGTGGATATGAGCTTGTATTAGTATTATTGATTTTAGCAATAGATTAGGCAACACTCCACCACTTCCTTGGAGGTACAGTTTTATCAACAAGTAATTTTTGTAATTTGTTCAAATGATTATCTTTAGCTTGCCGAATTAGTTCAATAACTTCATTGCGAATGGTTCTAAATTTTATCCAATCTTGTTCTCTATTATGGATTTTTGCTTTTTTATGTTGTCTGTTTTTTGTCTTGATTTCAATCTTATTTCAGCTGTCATCCAATGTTTATCATCTGGGTGGATTGTTATTATTTTACGAGGAATATGTGAGTCAGTGGTAGAATTGACTTTGTTAATTAATAGACAGTAGAGATCATTAATATTGGTATTATTCAGAAATTCATTTTCCCAGTTAACAGAAGAAAGTTCATTATTGATAGCATCCCAATCAGCTTCATTAAAATCATACATAATTTTCTTACGAGACTTACTTCTTAATGTTTCCAAAGAGAGATGAGCAACAACTGGACAATGATCACTACATAAAGGAGTTAGAACTTGTGTGGAAGTAAATAAATTAATATTGTTTGTAAAAATATATCTATTAAAGTAGCCGATGTATTTGTAATGCGGGTAGGTTCTTGAACAGTGTTATGTAATGGATGCTTTGTTAAGAGTCTTGATAAATGAGAGTTAGGTCCTAGTGTTTGTAGATCTGTATTGATGTCGCCTGTAATAATAATGTTAATAATAGTATTTTTCAAGTTGTCCAATAAATTATCAAGTTTTGTCCCAGTATTCAGTAGTGGAGTTAGGAGGTCTATAAAGACAGCATAGAAGAATTTTTTTATCATTAGTGTTCAATTCAATTATAACCACTTCAATATTTTCAGTTTCTAAATCATCCCTACGAGTAGCTATTAAATTATTTTTTGTATATATACTTACTCCTCCGCCATAATGTGTCTGTCTGTCTTGTCTGAATATGTTTGGGTGAGAGTTAACTTGTATGTCCTTATTTGTGATGCGAGTGTTAAGGTGTGTTTCAGTAAAACATAGTATATCATATTCAGATAGTTCAAATGTAATGATATCAATTTTATTTCTAATTGATCTAACATTCAAATTAACGAGTGATAAGTCCCCATAGTAATATCTGTTGTTCGTATTGGATGATGATGGTCCTGGATTGGGATGAATGTTGCCAGATATACGGAGTAGTTTTCTGATTAGATCAATGATAAAGACATTACAGGTAGTTCTGATGCAAGTTATACAATATGACATTCTTTCATACACATACACACAAATAAGCAATCCAGACACATGATACATTCAGCAACTCTCACAACAAAAACCCTCTCTTACACACATTCACACACTAAGATAGACAAAGATTTAACAAAGTAATGCAATTAACAAAGGTAGTTTGGCAAAAAGAGGAAAAATATAGTTAACAAAAACAAAACCAAAAGTAGAGCAGCACAGCTAGTTCAGCAATAGAGAAAAACAACAAAAAAATAACAAACAAAAAAACTGCATGTATACCCGTGAAAAAAATGATCAGGGATCTAATAACTATTAATTTAACAATGTTGCAGTTACAATATAATATTCAATTCATTAGAATTAAATAAGTTTCAATTTATGTCACTTCATGAGTAAATTAACAAGTTCAAAAGGAATATTTACATACATGTAAGAAAACTTAACATGTCACTTATCTTTTTGTGTAGAGTCCAGCAATTCTAGTCTATTTAAGTATTAACAGATAGAAAGTAGACTTACAAACAGTTGTATATGATTACCAGGGTAAATCAGTGAATAACAGTGGTAACGTACTTATTCGGTATCATTACCATTAATATTGTTTACATCATCCACAAAGCGGCCATGACATCATGAGGGGAGATAACTCAAATTGTAAATGATAGTATGGTTAGTATAATTATCATATGTAAATAGGTAAATACCGAAATTTGTTATGTACTATTTGTATGTTCAAAATGCATATGATAGATAGTAAACATAGAGATATATTTCAATATTAACAGTATCAGCTGTTTGAATTAATAGTATCTAAGTCCGCGGTACTAGCTATCTTGTATTGGAATTGTAAGCTAACCAGTTAGACAAAAATATGAATATAATCTCAAACAGAAAGAAAGTTGAGAATACATATGCTTAATAGGCCTAGCATATAATTAAATATAACATGACATAAACGTGACTTAAACACGCT
The DNA here is from genome assembly GCA_947623455.1 of Mimachlamys varia. Taxonomy (NCBI): domain Eukaryota; kingdom Metazoa; phylum Mollusca; class Bivalvia; order Pectinida; family Pectinidae; genus Mimachlamys; species Mimachlamys varia. Next base: position 44,457,384 of record OX392533.1, read on the forward strand.
TCACTTTATCAATTGAGTAAGTATAGTTTGTTTATACTGGAAGTCATAATGAAATATCATACAAACATAAATCAACAGTATAAACAGTTCGAGGCTATGGATCAAAAGCACGCGCTCGAAGCACATGGTAATTAATAAGTGAATCAAAGCAAACAAGCGGCGAATCCAACATAGAAGCAGTTCGTAGAATGTACAGTTAAATATTGGAAACATCAGCAGAGTTAGACTTAATGGATGCACTGATAGGATGACCATCGTCTCCTCTAACCACTGAGACTTGGAGACTGTTGACTTTCGGTGTACTGGTCACAGGACTAATGTTTACACCAGGGGTTGGAGATTTGACAGTCGGCTGGGCCGCGCGAACAGAGGAAAGAGATGAAGGTGACTCAACTCGAAAGGAAGATTTAAGTTGAACAAACGTAGTTATTCTGTGGATTTTATTATTAAGATCTGTGATGACCATAGTACCATCATTGGTCTTAGCCTTGAGGGCTAGACCCTGTTTGACCAGTGCTCTGGCATCACGAAACAGCAGTGCTCGTTGGCTGGTCAGAGCTTCGTTGATGAATATACGTGAGCCAGTATGTTGTTTGTGACGCTCAGAGCTCAACGAGAATCTGGCCCCTGTATACCATGTCTCTGGTCCTGTACGAATTTAAGCGAACTATGATGTCATTAGGACGCGATGAGGGATTCTCCCCAACTCTTGGGTGATCGTACCTGGCTACTCTGTGTGATCTGGATATGTCATTCAGTGATATCTTGAGGCCAAGTTTGGTGTAAATAGATCAATCAACAGTTGATCAGTATCCTCACGATGACTACTTTCACTATTAGGAATGCCAGAGACTTTGAGACAGTTCCTACGACTGTTTTGTTCCATATCATCGAACCTTCTAGTTGACCTGTACCACAAGGGGCTGGACTGCTTCCGCAACAATGGTAGGAATATCAAGCGATGCCTGAATTGTCTGTACAAACATTTCATTAGAAAGGAGCTTGGACACAAGTTTAGCCATTACATTACTGTCATTAATGGAGGCTTCAGAGTCATAAATATCACCAACGTGTTCATCATCTGTTCTCTGTCTTTTACTTTTCTGGGTAAGGGTAGCACTAGTGTTGTTGTTTTTACCGTTGTTGCCACGGGATTTATTGTTACTCGGAGGATGCATATTGCACTAGGACAAACACAGGTAAGTCAAGAAGTTAAGAAATATGCAAGTCGGTTGTATATAAGATGGCGGCACACAATGGAGTTCGATGTATTTATATATATATGGTCAACTACACCGAGTTGGACCTTAAAATGGCATGATTATGTTGTTAAGTTCATACTGCAGCTCTGCTACTCATATCTGTATCATTTCACTATGTTTGCCATTGATGAAACATCAATTTTACCTGCTAAATCATAACAAAACAACTGCTTTCGTACCGGAACCGGACACAACTCCGACAACAACTGCTTTCCTACCGGAACCGGACACAACTCCGACAACAACTGCTTTCCTACCGGAACCGGACACAACTCCGACAACAACAAGCCCAAGTTAGAACACAGTTCAAAATGGACACGTGTTTACAAATACCGAGTTTCAACTACCGCGTACTAAATCTATAAATATAATAAGTTATTAGGCTTGATTTTCGCCGAAAGTTACGTATATTGGGCCTTTAATTTGAAGATGTCTAGCTATATACATATAACTATTCGTATGAAATACAACACTTGCAGTCAAACATGACTGGCAATACTCCGCATAGTTTCTCCTAATTGCTGTATTATTCGTTATCATTCAAAGCATTTCCTCTTTTTTTTATCGACAGGTGTTCTGACGTTACTAGGAGCCATCGTGTTCTCCTCGGACAACTCGGTCGGTGGATCATTCAGCTGGGCGTTTGGACTGTCTTTACTTGGAGGAATCACTTCAGTTCCATTCGGACTCTTCTTTGTGTATATATTTTTTATTACAAAGCAAAAAGAGAGTACTTATAAAAAGACACCCAAAGTAAGAGTGACTTTTGTGAAGAACACAGATCTAAAATTTTAAGAATGAAAATATGTATCAAAATAAAAAAATGCTCGTAAATTACTTGCTTCTATATTTATTGATGAACATGCCTAGGTTATTCTTTGAATAATAAGTTATTAAACAAAAACTATCTTACTGACCAAGATCAATACACCATACGGAAAACGGTTGTTACGTCATAACAACTGCTATTTTTAAGGATTAAACGACTGGTTCTTTATATCCTAAGGTAGACACGAATGTAATCAATGTTATCATACAACCATGAACGTCGCGACAGGATGTTTGGTACAAGTATTATCATTAACATGGCTATAGCATTGTAATTGGAATGACTGTGTCGCCAGTGATATTCATAGAACACCTCAATGTCACCAAATTGTATGAAGCTGCAATATGACACTGATCAATTGCAAACAGAAGCCCCGTTTACATGACGAAATTTGCACATGTGCAAATATACTCATGTATGCATATCCCGTTGTGTAAACGCATTTGCATATATGTGTAAAAATACTACAGGTGCAAATGTGCACCTTATCCCGACAAGATGCAAAAGTGCATTTGCATATATGCAAAACTATTTGGGGTAAGTAAATTTGAGCCGATTCCGTCATATAAACTGTCATCAATATTTGCGAAGGTGTGTACTTCTCACCATCGGTTGCATAATCGCTAAATATATAGTATAAAATGGTATTTCGGTAAACAAATTCATCATTAGTAGTCAATACAAAATCTTCAACCAAAAGATGTGATTTCATCTGAAACAAACGATATCTGTTCATCCTGACCAATCACTAGGCCGCATGCTTGTCCTTTAAAGGTTGCAAAGGGGCCGAAACCGACTTCAATTGTCAAAATAAATAAGAGAATACCGAAGCGTCAACAAAATCATAATCCAAACTCAAAATCGATTAAACCAGGGGCAAAATATGAACAAAGGAAAGATTCACATGGAGACCCTTGCAAAAGTACAAGAGACTAAGACCAGGTGTTCAAGAAGAGTAATCGTCTTCTGCTTCATCGACGACACCCGCCATGTAAATCTTTGTCACATCCAAGTAGACATCAAGTTCTCAAAATGAGAACCGAGTATCATTGTCAATCATAACAAGCACACTAATGAGCATACTCAAAAACGTCCATCTTCATATCACTTAAACATACAGAATATTTCTCAATAAGACAAAGATGGCGACCATAAAACTTGCCAATAGTTCTAATCAACCTGCATCTCTTGAATCCTTGTGTTGTTAGTTTGTTTGTCAGCAGTCGACATCGATCACGAAAATCCCGATATTTCGAGCAAGCCCTGGAATACCGAATCAACTGCGACATGTAAACACCATAGGTTGGAGAAGCAGGGATGTTACTATCAAGAAATGGAAAGTTCACGATCGGAAAATTAAAATCATCACGTTTATCGTATAGCTTAGTAGTAAGCTGTCCATGTTGGTCGTAGTTTAAGTAGAGATCGAGGTAAGCAGCTGATGTAGAAGAGTCTGATGTGTCCTTTTATTTCATGTTCAGAAGGGTATATACGATCGACGTGGTCAGCAAACTTCTTGTTGTTTATAGACAACACATCGTCGATATATCTGAAAGTGAAATCAAAAGATTTGGCAAGGTTTTTGTTACCCGTCCTGATTAGCTCCTCCACAAATTCAGCCTCGTATGAAAACAAAAACAAGTCAGCTAAGAGTGGGGCACAGTTTGTTCCCATGGGAATGCCAACAGTCAAGTTTACTGTTATGTTACCACGATACTTTTGATGTACATCAAAGGGTCGAACAAGTCTTCTTGCCTCATTAACAATGCGAAAGCGTAGGTGATCATTACTCCTGATGCCGATTGCCCTGTATTCCACATTGGATGCCAGCCAATAGAGGGTAACGGGGCTTGCTTTTGGACGTCTATGGTATCTCGAACGGTGCAGTTCGCTTGCGATAGTTTATACTGCAATTTTCCACATAGTTTCTTCTATGTTTCTTTTCGCATTCTTAAGTTTTCCAACCAAGACTCGTCATTTTTTTCTACAACTATCCTACTATACCAGTCACTTGACCTCGGCTTCATCCATATGTTTCTCTTCCGGGACATTCCAAGGATAAGTCCAGTGCTCAGATGACATGGAAAGGCTCTGATTGCGAATCCTGGCTATCCGCACCATGGCTAAATGGCTTTATGGCCACATCTAGATTTACTATGAATGCTTATGTTATATGTGGACGCTTAGCAAATATACTTCTGCGTACGTGAGTAAATACTACATATATGCAAATATGCTCATATGTCTATTAGTTGGTCATGTAAATGGGGTTATAGCCCTATGAATGCAATTTTTCCTGATTAGTCGTACAGAACCTGAAGTGGAGGTGTAAATATGGGCTGGGTTTTCAGTTGAGATGTAACATGTTATTCTATAATGTTCACACAAACAGTTTAAAGAAAAACATGTTGTTCTTTTTTGCTTTATTAAAACAAATTACGCATCGTATATATGTTGATTAGAACTGATAGTTCATAGAAAACACAGTCTATATAAATGCATTTTGTCGATACAGTAGCCCCAGGCCTGTGTGTATAATTTGTAGATACAGTAGCCCCAGGCTTGTGTATATATTTTGATATGTCTTTCAAACGTGAACTTCAATCAATCACTCAACTGTTTATTTCCAAGCAGGACACATACACATCCATACTTCAAAATTACAAGTCATTTGTGGCTTCGCTTGATTTATATTCTTGTCACATATTTGTATGTTACACAAACCAGGCCACGTTTCTGAACACAGCCTGTAAATTAGGTACATTGTAGCCATGTTATTGTTCAAATCAGATACAGTATATGATTGCACAAAAGACACGAAAGTAACACCTTTACAATTTAGACGAAAATAAAATCGAGACAAAAAATACTGAATTTAGGCCTAGAAAGTGGAGCCTTTGTTTTTGATTCAATAATTTTTGTTATTTTTCATATATTGAATGCAATTCCAAAGACTTAAATAAGACTTTTCCAAATGCATACAGAAACAAATTTCTTTATAGAAATTGTTATGTGTTGTATCGTTTTGTTGTTCCCTATACAATGTATATACATATACACTATATTTGATCACGTGTTTAACATGCAGCCTTCTCACTTTTTCAGTCCAATATGACAAAGCCTCTACGGACAGTCTTCCTTGTAGTCTTTTTTGGTTTACGTGCCCCGGATCGTGCCCCTGCCCTTGCTCGTGACCTTGACCTTAACCTCCAGCCTCGTCTAGACTTTGGTTTGGCGGGAACAATAGAAAAACTGCCTTTGTTGGAACGCCTCGGCTTTTTCTGGCTGCTACCGCTGGGACTGCTATTATTTCGCTAGGTGATGGAAGAGAGAATGTCTGTTAAAACAACCATTATTTTTAAAAATTCGTTTGATACGATAAGAAATGCTATTTGGAAAGAGAAAACCAGTATTGAGTAAAAGTAGAGCGCGACTGTCATCAATGTTTCTATTGACAATATTTGAAAGATTTTATATGATATATATTTTCATTCAAGCTCACACACATCCTGGTCATCAACAATTCATCATCATCTTGATATCATTATCATCACCATGATATCAATATCATCATGGCATCCTTATTATCAACATCATACTGTACCAATTTTGCCTTTAATCTTTAACATAAAACCTTTAAAATTCACGATGAATGGATTCATATTTCCCGGGCAGAGAGGGAGAGAGAGGTGGGGTGATTGTATTTAGCTGATTGCTAATTACCGGTTATGCTACGGAATTACATGAAATTTGGGGATATCTACTAAACTATCACGAGTCTACTTCGAGTTGCCTTGAATTGTAAAAGTTTTAGTGTAAACATTTTCCTTTTCACACTAACTGAGAGCTTCCTAATTAAATATTTTAACGAATTGTTCTATTCCATGCCTATGACTAAGACCTTGGGCTAGAATCTGTGTCGCAAAAATATTAATCAAAAGTTCATAAGTTCATGTTTTCTCCATAAAATACGACTTAGGTCTAGACGGTATGGGGCACGGCCCGATTTATGGACAATGTATGTTCACAATAAACCACTTCTCCTTAATTGCATTCTTGAAGGACATTTCAATCCGGAAGCTATATACACGATTTTTGCATATATACATGTATCATCGTTAAATAAATGTACAGCAGAAACTGCGGGGTTCCCTACCATACGGCGTGATCGGGTGGCAAAGTGGTTAACACTAGTACTGTCGCCTTCATCAAATGTGACAGAGGACGTGAAAAGGTATGAGGCCCGACCACACCGGGTTTCTACGGGAACTCCGGTTATACTTCATGGATGCTTCCAATCCGACCAAGAAGGACGATGAACATTAGCCATGAACATTGCTTCTGTATTTTATCTTAAACAAGAGGCCCAGAGGGCCTGTGTCGTTCACCTTGAGACATTGGTATCTAGGTAATCATAGTAAAATATTTTTTTTAAAAAGATCCCATGGACAGGGACAGACCAAAAGACCAATAGTTGAAGCATATCAGTATCAATTAAAAGTTTGGTTAATTGGTTGATATCTCATCTGTTTTCGAGTTCAACTAATCGAGTAACTATGGATGTGCCAGACCCCAACATCAATGCTAATATCACGATTGTGTTCGTCTCTTTATGCTCAGCAAATGTTTATATAGTTTTTATGTGTGGATCTAAACCGTTTAAAAGTTATGACTCAATAGTTTAGCCTGTAAGGGCGTTGTAGCCCCTGGAATCAAATCTAAAATCATATTTGTGATCGTTTCTTTAAGCTTAACAATTGTATATTATAGTTTTGTGGTGGGAATCTCAGCCGTTTAAAATTTATGACTCAATAGTTAAGCCTGCAATGGCGTTGCAGACCTTGGAATCAAATCTAAAATCTATATAGTTCTGGGGTGGGGATCTCAGCCCAAACTATTTATACAATTTTGAATTCCCGCCCTATAGTGATGCTAACAGGAAAGTATGAGCGATATACATTGTTTGGTTTTAGAGAATAAGGTGTTTATATCAATAAAGCCAAATTGACCCCTTTTGACCCCGCCCTTCAGACCCTGGGGGGTCAGCCCTACTATTTGTACAATTTTGAATCCCCACCCCATAGGGATGCTCCTGACCAAATGGTCAAATTCAGTTGAGTGGTTTTGAAGAAGAAGTCGATTGTTGACGGACGGACGACAGATGACGGACGCTACGGTATGGCATAAGCTCACCTTGGTCCTTCGGACCAGGTAAGCTAAAAAGCACTATTCCCAGGGGAGAGTTAAAGGGTCAAATGATTGACATGGATTGCAAAATTACCAAAGATAACAAAATTGACATTAAATTTAGATGTAGTCATACAAAACGCAACTGGAATCGATTATTATTTAAACGATACTAACCTGTGTAGAGGTTTTACCATGTTTACTGCCGAGGATGAGAATATCCCGAAGAGACGTTTTGAAGACACCCTCATTTTGACTTTCAGGAAGTGCCGCTGGGCTGTTTCGGACAGATTTTCTTCCTGGAACACGCTTCTTTCCGTGGACCGGTTTACTGTTCCGCAGCGGATCTTTCCTTTTTCCTGGCTGTTTCTTGACATGTCTCTTGTGACGTGTACCCCTACCGTCCAAAGAGTCCATTAGTTGGTACATCCAGTCAGCTTCCGGTCGGAACTGTCCTACATTTCGTCCAACGAGTCCCTTTGGGCCAAAGCTGTTGGACATGTCCGTCGAAAACACAATATCTTTTTGCTCATTTTTAGAAAGATGATTGACTTGAAATCTAGACTCCTTCGCTGGATAGCCATCAACTGGCCACGAGCAGAGGACGACAACACAAAGTGCTAAAGTTACGACCATCTTACGCGAGAACTGAGAAAATATCTATCGAAGAGTAAACAAGAGGATACGAGTGTGCTACAGATGTATCAGCTCATTATTCTGATGTTTTTGGCATTTAAACATCACCCAGTAGAAGACGGAACAAAAGAATGATTAATTATGGAGTGTAGTTATGATTGATAACGTCAGGTTAATGGAATGTGATTTCTGGTAAATGTGTCACTGTCAAATAGCACATACACCGACAGGATAAATGACATTTCAAGTCAGTAAGGTCAGCAGTTTGTCTTGCCACCAGCTGTATGTACGCCTAAGTTCAAAAGCATCAGTCAATTGATTTACAGATCAAATGAACATGCGCATGGCAGTATATCCGGTCGAAATCTTTCTTCAACTAGTGTGATATGCGTGACTAATAGAATTATGATGTTTAATAAGCGGGATGATCTAGTATATAGATCGTACAAATGTTAACATTTTAGATTTCTCCGATATTGGAACAATTGGCTTATATAAAATAACACACCGAAGGAATCAGCTAAAACCTTATTTCTTGTCAATGATACCGATAAGTTACATAACTACTACCTGTATCTGTCATACATAACTACTACCTGTATCTGTCAAACATAACTACAACCTGTATCTGTAATACATAACTACTACCTGTATCTGTCATACATAACTACTACCTGTATCTGTAATACATAACTACTACCTGTATCTGTCATACATAACTACTACCTGTATCTGTAATACATAACTACTACCTGTATCTGTCATACATAACTACTACCTGTATCTGTCATACATAACTACTACCTGTATCTGTCATACATAGCTACTACCTGTATCTGTCATACACAACTACTACCTGTATCTGTCATACATAACTACTACCCCCATCTGTCATACATAACTACTACCTGTATCTGTCATACATAACTACTACCTGTATCTGTCATACATAACTACTACCTGTATCTGTCATAAATAACTACTACCTGTATCTGTCATACATAACTACTAACTGTATCTGTCATACATAACTACTACCTGTATCTGTCATACATAACTACTACCTGTGTCTGTCATACATAACTACTACCTGTATCTGTCATACATAACTACTACCTGTATCTGTCATACATAACTACTACCTGTATCTGTCATACATAACTACTAACTGTATATGTCATACATAACTACTAACTGTATCTGTCATACATAACTACTACCTGTATCTGTCATACATAACTACTACCTGTATCTGTCATACATAACTACTACCTGTATCTGTCATACATAACTACTACCTGTATCTGTCATACATAACTACTACCTGGATCTGTCATACATAACTACTACCTGTATCTGTCATACATAACTACTAAATACCTGTATCTGTCATACATAACTACTACCCCCATCTGTCATACATAACTACTACCTGTATCTGTCATACATAACTACTACCTGTATCTGTCATACATAACTACTACCCCCATCTGTCATACATAACTACTACCTGTATCTGTCATACATAACTACTACCTGCATATGTCATACATAACTACTACCTGTATCTGTCATACATAACTACTAACTGTATCTGTCATACATACCTACTACCTGTATCTCTCATACATAACTACTACCTGTATCTGTCATACATAACTACTACCTGTGTCTGTCATACATAACTACTACCTTATCTGTCATACATAACTACTACCTGTATCTGTCATACATAACTACAACCTGTATTGGTCATACATAACTACTACCTGTATCTGTCATACATAACTACTACCTGTATCTGTCATACATAGCTACTACCTGTATCTGTCATACATAGCTACTACCTGTATCTCTCATACATAACTACTACCTGTATCTGTCATACATAACTACTACCTGTATCTGTCATACATAGCTACTACCTGTATCTGTCATACATAACTACTACCTGTATCTCTCATACATAGCTACTACCTGTATCTCTCATACATAACTACTACTTGTATCTATCATACATAACTACTACCTGTATTTGTCATACATAACTATTACCTGTATCTGTCATACATAACTACTACCTGTATCTGTCATACATAACTACTACCTGTATCTGTCATACATAACTACTACCTGTATCTGTCATACATAACTACTACCTGTATCTGTCATACATAACTATTACCTGTATCTGTCATACATAACTACTACCTGTATCTGTCATACATAACTACTACCTGTATCTGTCATACATAACTACTACCTGTATCTGTCATACATAGCTACTACCTGTATCTGTCATACATAACTACTACATGTATCTGTAATACATAACTACTACCTGTATCTGTCATACATAACTACTACCTGTATCTGTCATACATAGCTACTACCTGTATCTGTCATACATAACTACTATCTGTATCTGTCATACATAACTAATACCTGTATCTGTCATACATAACTACTACCTGTATCTGTAATACATAACTAATACCTGTATCTGTCATACATAACTAATACCTGTATCTGTCATACATAGCTACTACCTGTATCTGTAATACATAACTACTACCCCCATCTGTCATACATAACTACTACTTGTATCTGTCATACATAGCTACTACCTGTATCTGTCATACATAGCTACTACCTGTATCTGTCATACATAACTACTACCTGTATCTGTCATACATAACTACTACCTGTATCTGTAATACATAACTAATACCTGTATCTGTCATACATAACTACTACCTGTATCTGTCATGCAAAACTACTACCTGTATCTGTCATACATAACTACTACCTGTATCTGTAATACATAACTACTACCTGTATCTGTCATACATAACTACTACCCCCATCTGTCATACATAACTACTACCTGTATCTCTCATACATAGCTACTACCTGTATCTGTCATACATAACTACTACCTGTATCTGTCATACATAACTACTACCTGTATCTGTAATACATAACTAATACCTGTATCTGTCATACATAACTACTACCTGTATCTGTCATACATAACTACTACCTGTATCTGTCATACATAACAACTACCTGTATCTGTCATACATAGCTACTACCTGTATCTGTCATACATGACTACTACCTGTATCTGTCATACATAACTACTACCTGTATTTGTCATACATAGCTACTACCTGTATCAGTAATACATAACTACTACCTGTATCTGTTATACATAACTACTACCTGTATCTGTAATACATAGCTACTACCTGTATCTGTAATACATAACTACTACATGTATCTGTCACACATAACTACAACCTGTATCTGTAATACATAGCTACTACCTGTATCTGTCATACATGACTACTACCTGTATCTGTCATACATAACTACTACCTGTATCTGTCATACATAACTACTACCTGTATCTGTCATACATAACAACTACCTGTATCTCTAATACATAACTACTACCTGTATCTGTCATACATAACTACTACCTGTATATGTCATACATAACTACTACCTGTATCTGTCATACATAACTACTACCTGTATATGTCATACATAACTACTACCTGTATCTGTCATACATAACTACTACCTGTATCTGTCATACATAACTACTACCCCCATCTGTCATACATAACTACTACCTGTATCTGTAATACATAGCTGCTACCTGTATCTGTCATACATAACTACTACCTGTATCTGTCATACATAACTACAACCTGTATCTGTCATACATAACTACTACCCCCATCTGTCATACATAACTACTACCTGTATCTGTCATACATAACTACTACCTGTATCTGTCATACATAACTACTACCTGTATCTGTCATACATAACTACAACCTGTATCTGTCATACATAACTACTACCTGTATCTGTCATACATAACTACTACCTGTATCTGTAATACATAGCTACTACCTGTATCTGTCATACATAACTACTACCTGTATCTGTAATACATAGCTACTACCTGTATCTGTCATACATAACTACTACCTGTATCTGTCATACATAACTACTACCTGTATCTGTCATACATAGCTACTACCTGTATCTGTCATACATAACTACTACCTGTATCTGTAATACATAGCTACTACCTGTATCTGTCATACATAACTACTACCTGTATCTGTCATACATAACTACTACCTGTATCTGTCATACATAACAACTACCTGTATCTCTAATACATAACTACTACCTGTATCTGTCATACATAACTACTACCTGTATATGTCATACATAACTACTACCTGTATCTGTCATACATAACTACTACCTGTATATGTCATACATAACTACTACCTGTATCTGTCATACATAACTACTACCTGTATCTGTCATACATAACTACTACCCCCATCTGTCATACATAACTACTACCTGTATCTGTAATACATAGCTGCTACCTGTATCTGTCATACATAACTACTACCTGTATCTGTCATACATAACTACAACCTGTATCTGTCATACATAACTACTACCCCCATCTGTCATACATAACTACTACCTGTATCTGTCATACATAACTACTACCTGTATCTGTCATACATAACTACTACCTGTATCTGTCATACATAACTACAACCTGTATCTGTCATACATAACTACTACCTGTATCTGTCATACATAACTACTACCTGTATCTGTAATACATAGCTACTACCTGTATCTGTCATACATAACTACTACCTGTATCTGTAATACATAGCTACTACCTGTATCTGTCATACATAACTACTACCTGTATCTGTCATACATAACTACTACCTGTATCTGTCATACATAGCTACTACCTGTATCTGTCATACATAACTACTACCTGTATCTGTAATACATAGCTACTACCTGTATCTGTCATACATAACTACTACCTGTATCTGTCATACATAACTACTACCTGTATCTGTCATACATAGCTACTACCTGTATCTGTCATACATAACTACTACCTGCATATGTCATACATAACTACTATCTGTATCTGTCATACATAACTACTACCTGTATCTGTCATACATAACTACAACCTGTATCTGTAATACATAACTACTACCTGTATCTCTCATACATAACTACAACCTGTATCCGTAATACATAACTACTACCTGTATCTGTCATACATAACTACTACCTGTATCTGTCATACATAGCTACTACCTGTATCTGTCATACATAACTACTACCTGTATCTGTCATACATAGCTACTACCTGTATCTGTCATACATAACTACTACCTGTATCTGTCATACATAGCTACTACCTGTATCTGTCATACATAACTACTACCTGTATCTGTCATACATAACTACTACCTGTATCTGTCATACATAACTACTACCTGTATCTGTCATACATAACTACTACCTGTATCTGTAATACATAACTAATACCTGTATCTGTCATACATAACAACTACCTGTATCTGTCATACATAACTACTACCTGTATCTGTCATACATAACTACTACCTGTGTCTGTCATACATAACTACTACCTGTATCTGTCATACATAACTACTACCTGTGTCTGTCATACATAACTACTACCTGTATCTGTCATACATAACTACTACCTGTGTCTGTCATACATAACTACTACCTGTATCTGTCATACATAACTACTACCTGTATCTGTCATACATAGCTACTACCTGTATCTGTCATACATAGCTACTACCTGTATCTGTCATACATAACTATTACCTGTATCTGTCATACATAACTACTACCTGTATCTGTAATACATAACTACAACCTGTATCTGTCATACATAACTACTACCTGTATCTGTAATACATAACTACAACCTGTATCTGTCATACATAACTACTACCTGTATCTGTAATACATAACTACAACCTGTATCTGTCATACATAACTACTACCTGCATCTGTCATACATAACTACTACCTGTATCTGTCATACATAGCTACTACCTGTATCTGTAATACATAACTACTACCTGTATCTGTCATACATAGCTACTACCTGTATCTGTCATACATAGCTACTACCTGTATCTGTTATACATAGCTACTACCTGCATATGTCATACATAACTACTACCTGTATCTGTCATACATAACTACTACCTGTATCTGTCATACATAGCTACTACCTGTATCTGTAATACATAACTACTACCTGTATCTGTCATACATAACCACTACCTGTATCTGTCATACATAGCTACTACCTGTATCTGTAATACATAACTACTACCTGTATCTGTCATACATAGCTACTACCTGTATCTGTCATACATAGCTACTACCTGTATCTGTCATACATAGCTACTACCTGTATCTGTCATACATAACTACTACCTGTATCTGTCATACATAACTACTACATGTATCTGTCATACATAGCTACTACCTGTATCTGTCATACATAGCTACTACCTGTATCTGTCATACATAACTACTACCTGTATCTGTCATACATAGCTACTACCTGTATCTGTAATACATAACTACTACCTGTATCTGTAATACATAACTACTACCTGTATCTGTCATACATAGCTACTACCTGTATCTGTCATACATAGCTACTACCTGCATATGTCATACTAACTACTACCTGTATCTGTAATACATAACTACTACCTGTATCTGTCATACATAACTACTACCTGTGTCTGTCATACATGACTACTACCTGTATCTGTCATACATGACTACTATCTGTATCTGTAATACATAACTACTACCCCCATCTGTCATACATAACTACTACCTGCATATATCATACATAACTACTACCTGTATCTGTCATACATAACTACTACCTGTATCTGTCATATATAACTACTACCTGTATCTGTCATATATAACTACTACCTGTATCTGTCATACATAACTACTACCTGTATCTGTCATACATAGCTACTACCTGTATCTGTCATACATAACTACTACCTGTATCTGTAATACATAACTACTACCTGTATGTGTCATACATAACTACTACCTGTATCTGTCATACATAGCTACTACCTGTATCTCTGATACATAACTACTACCTGTATCTGTAATACATAACTACTACCTGTATCTGTCATACATAACTACTACCTGTATCTGTCATACATAACTACTACCTGTATCTGTCATACATAACTACTACCTGTGTCTGTCATACATAACTACAACCTGTATCTGTAATACATAACTACTACCTGTATCTGTCATACATAACTACAACCTGTATCTGTCATACATAACTACTACCTGTATCTGTCATACATAACTACTACCTGTATCTGTCATACATAACTACAACCTGTATCTGTAATACATAACTACTACCTGTATCTGTCATACATAACTACTACCTGTATCTGTCATACATAACTACTACCTGCATATGTCATACTAACTACTACCTGTATCTGTAATACATAACTACTACCTGTATCTGTCATACATAACTACTACCTGTATCTGTCATACATAACTACTACCTGCATATATCATACATAACTACTACCTGTATCTGTCATACATAACTACTACCTGCATATATCATACATAACTACTACCTGTATCAGTCATACATAGCTACTACCTGTATCTGTCATATATAACTACTACCTGTATCTGTCATACATGACTACTACCTGTATCTGTCATACATGACTACTACCTGTATCTGTAATACATAGCTACTACCTGTAGGTTCATGGCAAAGTTTTAACCAAAGCTTTATATTTTACTAAATACTGCAAAATACATGACCAAAATAGACCACGAAGTACATTTTGTGATTGAGAATCGATAATACCGACCATATTTTGGTACGTTTGGTGATTTTTTTTTTATTTTGTGTTATATGCGTGCACGTTTGCAGAATACTGCGAAAGACAATAAAAAAAATGAAAAATCATTTGTTGTTTCTTTAATATACACAGAATGATAGCCGAGCCTTCGATTTTTTAATAAATTTCTCTTTCAATTAAAAACCGCCGATCGACAAAATTATGTGGCACGCCACATAACCAAAACTAAAATCTCACCGTCTACGGTATGACGAGTTATGACATTATGTCAGATCTCTTAAATCAAACATCTTCCCGTTGCATGTAGCGAAATGCACTCCCCTAACATCCATTTTGAACTATTTACTTTTTAGATATTCATACACCTGATTTAGAGGCATGGTGAAAAATCGACAAAATTAGCAATTAAATTTGATTCAAGCATTCAGTATAGGTAAGTGTTACTTGGTATGTCGTCACAAAGCAAAAAAAAAAGGTGTTCTTTGGCACTTCCGTCAGGTAATTTTATTGAAAGAATTGTCAACAAAGTTTAATTTGTGATGTATAAATTCTGATGGAGTTCGTATATAGCGAGCCTCTCTATTAAGACCACCTTAGGGACCACACCAAAGTGGTCTTAATAGCAGGGTGGTCTTCATACCGAAGGTGACCATGCAGACAGATTTCTCTTAAATCCACATTTTGACATGTTTTCAGGGCCAATTAACTAATACATAGGCTTTATATCGTTAAACACACAGTAATTATAACTAATTAATTAGCCAATTGGACACCACAATATAGCTTACTGATCTGACACTTGGCAGCCAGGTATACACAGTGAAATACACAGCTAGTGTCTTTGTGTTTGGTCGGTGGTCTGAGCAGTGAGGTGAAACGTAATGCAAAAGTGGTATTTGGGACTTTTCAAAACTGGGCTTAATAGTGAGGTGGTCTTAATAGTAAGGTGGTCTTAATAGCGAGGTGGTCTTAATAGTGAGGTGGTCTTAATAGCGAGGTGTTCATAATAGTGAGGTGGTCTCAATAGTGAGGTGTTCTTAATAGCGAGGTGGTCTTATTAGTGAGGCGGTCTTAATAGCGAGGTGTTCATAATAGTGAGGTGATCTCAATAGTGAGGTGGTCTTAATAGTGAGGTGGTCATAATAGTGAGGTGGTCTTAATAGCGAGGTGGTCATAATAGTGAGGTGGTCACAACAGTGAGGTGGTCTTTATAGTGAGGTGGTCATAATAGTGAGGTGGTCTTAATAGCGAGGTGGTCATAATAGTGAGGTGGTCTTAATAAGCGAGGTGGTCATAATAGTGAGGTGGTCATAATAGTGAGGTGGTCATAATAGTGAGGTGGTCTCAATAGTAAGGTGGGCTTAATAGTGAGGTGGTCATAATAGCGAGGTGGTCTTAATAGTGAGGTGGTCTCAATAGTGAAGCTTAAAATACAAAGATAAATAGAAGAATTGTTATTATTTTAATTTTATACATTTAATTGACACAAGACATTTACATGACAATGACCCATTGTAATATAAAAGAATGCCCCTCTATTGCCTCCACGAGATCCAGGTAACTACTTTGACCTGAACTGAAAACAACATGCAAGGGACGACATTTTAGAGGGGTACCTGTGTATTTCTCCCTGATACTCTGAGTTACAGACTAATATCGAAATTTCAACACTGGGCTATCATTCTATGACCATTGCAGTAACTTTGTATTATTTTTTTGAAATGTTTCAAATAACTAAAATAAACATATTTACGCACTCCCATTTGAATATCATTTACTGAATAGATATTTCGTAAGTAATTATTTTTTAATTTTGGGACTAAACTGCATTTTTTATCAATATTAAACATAATGAGATGAAGCTTATGCCATTTATTGGAAAAGGAAATTTTCTTTTAAAGGGAATATTTCAATATTAACATTTTCAACCAGGTAACAACCAATATGGCTGGACCTAGTCCTTAAGTTACATAGCTATAATCTACTACTTGTATCTGTCATACAGTTAAGTTTAATAGCTACTACCTGATAACATGTTGTTTGTATCTAATTTCCACATATGATAAAGTAGGTCTGAGAAACGTCCCTCGCTCGCTGCCTCTCAATCAATGAGCCTTACCTGTGGCAGGTGTCAACTAGGAGCTCCTGACAGGTCGACTCATCTGTTGATAAGGTACCACGCCCTTCGTTTCTCTCAAACAGTGATACATGTATGACAAATATTTAGACCAGGTTTTATAATACCAACTTAGACGTTGTGTAATGGGGCAAGGAAAGGTGATAATGATAATGCCGTCGCTGAAGCTCGAACCCGTAACCGTTGGCTCTCCAGTCCGGTGTTCTACCGCTGAGCTAAAGGGAAATTCCTACAGCTCATGCTTTTCATCCCCGAAAGGGAGCATGAAGTTGGTTCCTTGTTCCTAGTTCCGTTTAACAAAAACGGAACTAGGAACCAGACCCTAGTTCCGTTCAACAAACACGGATCTTGGTACTAGATAGTTCCGTTTAACATTAACGTATACATTTTGTTTTCTAAGTCAATCTGGCAAATAAACCTAAGCCAAACACAGGAATCAAACCAAGAGCCTTGCAGACAAACAGTAAGAGACTAAAACAGCATTCTTAAATGAATTTAAATTAAAGAGAGACATATAATTATGCAGCTTACATTTAAACTCAAAATCGCCTCATAGTGTTTTAACTTTAAATCTTATTTCCGAACAGTTACCGCTACAATTACCAATCACGGACACAGACAATTAATTATATAAGCTGATGACAATGCAAGACTAAGACTATCTGGTTATCGATATTTTTACAGAGATCATAAGACAACAAGGAGTGTGGTTGAAAGAGGCATTGGTCAACTAAAACGCCGCTTCCATGTCCTTCATGGAGAAGTGAGACTGTCACCACAAAAGGCATGCCAAGTGGTAATAGCTTGTGCTGTACTTCATAACATCTGCAAGGACAGGCAGATCCCAATTCCCAATGGTGATGACGATGACGACGATGACAATGATGAAGATGATAATGATGAAGATGATGGTGCGGACGGACAAGCTGAAGCCCATGTCAGAAACATTGTGCAAGGCAACCATAATGGCTCTGTATACAGGCACCAGTTTGCTACGACTCATTTTTAAACTGTCTATCAATTGAAAACCAACACAAAATATGTTCAACAAATTATGGTATTTGATCAACACTTGAACAGCTATCGCAAAACAAGTAGTACAATAACATCAAGCGTTACATGGACATGGCAATAGTAGACTGCATGTAAGTGTATGGCAATAAATAAACATATATATGGCAGACTAAAATGAGTATTCCTGAATATTAAAATCTAAATTTCCATAGTTTAGCCCGGGCCCATTTTTGTACATTTAATTGTCTATCGGTTAGTTTGGGCTCCTCGTGGTGTTCATACCTTATCGCGCACCATAGAATATGTTCGTTGCCAACTGCTGGCATACTACCGTATACGCAGTCAAAATGAGGTACAATCCTTATTTATTAGGCGTGGTATGTCGCATACTGTAAGTTTATAAATATCAGCATGCTATTGATTAATCTAGTCACACCTGACTAAATAGTTACTCTTACCCGATTGGTTAGCCTAATACTTGCTACACAATGATGCCTTTTCCTTTGGACTAGTGGCTGATCATACATGAATACATTAGTTGTATGGTAGTTTATAATGCTAGTTTTGTTTATAATATCAGTATATATTATTGTCAGTTTAATATCTAGGAAGAATTTATGTGCAGATATATCTTTTGCTAATCTGCATTGAATGTGAAGTAGTATTGTTTCCTTCATTTGTAAATCTATCGTGATATATTTGTTAAGCTAACAATACTTGGCACTGCTGAACACATGGTTCTATAAAATACACCTGTTATTGGATATATTTCAGAGTAAGTAACTACTATTTGTAATTGTTACATGTATTACACAACTTAAAGTGCCATTTTTTTCTTGTCAGTTACAAATTTATAAATTATTAAAAGTGGTAGTTCTAAGTAATTTGATTCTTAGATTAGTATATAGTACTTCATTAGATTCCACTTAATATCACTCCTGTTAATTAAAACTTTGCGTATACATGTAAGTTTATGAACCATGATACTTAAGTATTGTTATAATATACACCTCAAACCTGGGTCACAGAGTAAATTTATGTATCTTGAGTTTAATGAGGCAATATGTTACTTGTTTGCATTTTTTATGTCCCTAATATATTTATGTAACCTGGACGACAAAATGTAGTAAACAGATTAGTACGTATAAACAATAGCAATTTTCAGTTCTAAAGAAGAAACACCATATACATGTATACAAAGTTTACATTGTTCCTTTTAAGGTCTACACAATATTCATAGGTTTCTGTACTTTGAGAGAAATAAATCTAAATGTGGAGTTAAAACCAAATTTTATCATTGAACAATTAACAAACAAAGTCTGATCTTTGGCACATTGACTTTCACTCAATTATTAATGGTCAGTTTACACCTTGTGTAATTTATTCAAAAGCGTAAGTAATATCTATAAAAATATCCTTACTGAAATGAGACCAGATTTGATTTTCTTTTGACTCGGTGACCATGACTTTTGACCTTGATCTTAACCTACATTTATGTAAACTGAACATCTAGACCAAGTTTCATGTAACTAACAATATTATCAGTCGAAAAGCAATATGTTTACAACAGACAGTGGAAAATGTGATTACTATGGATTTCACCTATTTCCAATTAACGGAGCCGATTCTAAAATTAATAAAAACCATTCATCAATAAAATATCTAAAATACTACTTGTTGATTCTATTCTTCTAATTTGCGCTTCATTGATTTGACTTTTAAGTCAAAGTATTCAATTTCAAGCTTCAGTTTTTTTATAGTCAGTTCCTCGATAAGTTGCTGATTACTGGTACATGTACTCCTGGTCTGTGTTCTACTCTTGCATGTCTGTTTGGCTGGCGACTCTCTTGTCGGTGGTGACACATCCTGAGACAAATCAGGCAAAACACATACCAATGGCACTGATGACCCGGAGGCTGAAGATGAATTTCCCTCCTCAAGTACGCCTAGTTGAAGAGAACTGAAAATAAAACCCTTCAATTACATGTTTGTTTAGAAAGTTGAAATAAATTTAACTTAAATGTACATTTGTGAAAAGGGTATGTTTGTGCAGTTTTAAAATATAAGATGTTAACTTCATTAATTTTACAACAATTATGAAACAAGTTAGGCCTGTACTAAAAAATTCTTCGTTTGGCATTTGCCTACCCACCTTTTTAGGGTTGAGTAGGTAGGTAGGCATTTTTTTTTGGATATACTAATACATACCCATGTCGGTATATATAAATATTGCCTAAATCAATAGGGCATTTTAAAATTAACTGCAATATTGTTTCAATATTTGAGCTTGTTTGACATGGCATTAATGTTATTACTGCTTTTCAATAACCGGCATGGATAAAAAAACGGAGAAAACATGAATAAAAAAAATGAGTAACACACATTTGTATGAGTCAGCCGGCTAATGCCAAACGAACATTTTTTTTTTATTTTGGCTATTCAACTTATATTAATCACTCTTGTTGGCCCAGATGTTAGTACCAAGAGGTCTTTCTGTGGGAGAAAACGGGAATACCCAGAGAAAACCCACGTGGTCGGACAGGTGACCCCTATACCTTTTCCCGTCCGGTTGGGGAATGGAACTCCAGCCGCCTTGGTGAAAGGCAGGTGCACTATCCACTGAACCACCCGAAACTGCAATGTTTGTGCAGTTTTGATATATACAAGACAATATGATATATCAATGCCATCAATCCTCTACAATATTTAAAAATATCTATTTTGATGCAATCAATTTATTTTGGTCTTCACAGGATATGCAGTTCAAAATCGGTTCAAAATAACTGAATAAAGCCAAATAATTCCATCAAAATGTAAATATATACATGTAATAAGTAATGACTGTTTTAGCAAATATTATTACACCTTTTATTGCTGACAAACTTACATAAACTGGTTAATAACCTACCAGGCTTTATTAAGTTTGTCAATAGCAATGTGTGTTAAAGAACTGTAACATTTGCTGAAACATTCATGGCTTAAATATGATGACCTTTCAGTATGATAAAGAGAAAAGGAGTATAGGTTAATTATCAAACAGACAATTATTGAGATATAATTATGTACAATAACAAATATTATCTTTAAGTTTGGTTTGGTTTATGAATGTTTTACGTCCTATTAACAGCCAGGGTCATCAGGTTTTTGAGGTGGAGGAAAGCCGGATGGCTGTTAATAGGGTTGACTTGTACATGCAGTGGACTCCACTTAATATCAATCTTGTTTATATCACATTCCTCTTTATATCATGTTTTTCCCGAGCACAATTGTTCTCTCTATATAATATATGTAATTTTATGTGGTTAATATCATGGGTATTTTGAAGTGAATTCCTCTTAATATCATGTTTTTTTAACCAATCACATGAAATATCCAGAAAATGATGTAATTATCATTGATTTCAGATACATCTTGTACAAAATGTTGCATAGAAAATAAAAAATAACACCAAAAAATATTTTTATTGAAATAATGTTATCTATAATTATATTAAAACATCTTCATACATGTATGTACATTGAATAGCTTCCTTTTAATTATGGAGATTGGAAATCCACTAAATTTAGTGGAAAAACATGTTTCTCTTAATGTCATATTACTGTTAATTAACTTAATATCATGTTTTTGACCGACAAATTCAACATGATATTAAGAGGAGTGCACTGTTGTAACATTGATATTTGTATACTGCATATATATGAAAAAAAATTGTTTACCAAGCACTGTCTTCAGAGAGAAATTGTAAGAGCGAGGAATCTACCCCTCCATGCACGCCTTCGATTAGCTCACTGTTTTCCCCTAATACCATCTTTATGGTTTCTGCCAGAGCACTCAGGGGTTTGGTTGGGGGTCCTCCACCTAATAATATCAAGCATGCAAAAATATGTAATAAATCACTGTTTATAAGAATATCGCATTTATTAATGATTACCTGCTTTTTTAAGTTTAATTTACTTAATCAATACAGTGTACTGTTTGTTTTTCCCCTGAAATACAAGCAATTAAGATTAGGCCTACCCAAAACATGTTCAACTGTTGTGCGGAATTGTTTATTAATTTCACACATGTACAGTGTATCATCATACTGTATGATGTACTGTATTGCTAAAATGAATATTGTGTCAAAATAGAAAGTTTTGCATGAAAATATTGTGATTTTTAAGAAATATCACTACATGTGTTTAATTAATTCATTCAACTTGCATTAATGTACAAATTTGCAAACAAATGTTTTTTCTCTTCGCCTGCCGCCATATTGTTTATTGTCGTCTGGTTACAAATTCTATTTTTAGTCTGGGGTTTCCCCCTAATTTCACTTGGTTACACACTTAAGTGTCACGCGGAATTCTTAACTAAGAATTACTCTTAGCATCTTTTTGAAATGAACTTAAGTATTTTTTCTTAGCTAAGAATACATTTCTTACTTAAGTATATTTTTAAGTGTAAAACTTAAGATTTTTTATGAATCCCGCCCCAGACCCCAGTTCCGTTAAACATGACCGTATATAGTATTTCACTGTCTTTTTCACGAAATCAAGAAGTACGATGGTCATATTAATACTCGTACCTAAAACAAAACACAATTTAACGTTCCCCCTTGGGGAGGGCGTGAAGTTGACTTTGGTTTATGTAGGAGAGTGAAACTTTTTGGTATATTGGATATAATTCATATTTGATTTGAATTCTGTCCTTGATATGTCAGTTCGGTATTGAAAAAAGTTTGGCATGTATTGCATGGCCCGTACATGTCCGGATTTCCATCTTTACTGGCATTCACCATCGCCCATTGGGTAGCGTGGCCAATCCGCCTCTCATGTCAGCCTATTCGGCATTTTCTGGGGTAACTGCAACCCCGCGATACTTGGGGTTTGATCTCTCCCTGAAAATTTTTGCTTCGTGGACAGTAACTATTGTTCTCCGAATCTACGAAAGGAAATTATTCAGCAGTTCTTAACTCAGTATATGGCTACCTGTTTGTGTGGAAGAATGTTTATTTCTTTGACTACAAATATGGTTGAATGAACTGTGTTGCATATAAGAGGAAATTCCCCGATACATTTTTGAGCTATGTAGGGAAAAATCAGCTACATTGTACCTTAATCTAAAACAGAACTATGGTCTGGTTCCCAGGTCTGTTTAAGGAACAACTGGAGTTTGCATGACAGTTCTGTCAAAAAAAAAATCCTTGAAAAAGTCCTGGGTTGTCTTATCTATTTGTCTTAAGATATTATGGGTTCGATTTCTGTACTGCATTGCGGTAAATAGCTATGCTCATTGGGCTTTGGCTTTGCAATTTGGATTGGAATAACCAAAGAATGTGTTCATCATAAATGGAACTAGAGTCGGGTTCCAAGTTCCCTTTAAGATTAACGTAACTGCAGTTTGGATGTCAGTTCCGTTTCAAAGAAAGTCATTTAAAGAGGCTATAATTCGTTTTGGGCGGTAGACAGGGAAAAGTAACCGTATACGTTTAGCTTAAACTGAACTGGTATCTGTTTCCTAGTTCTGTTTCACGAAAAAGGTAACTGGAGTTTGCATGTCAGTTCCGTCTGATAAAAGCTGTAATAGAGTCTGAAAGGCTATTGATTCGAATCCTGTAAATATGATCATCGCACTTATATGTTTTGCTATATTTACAGGGGAAATAAGCCGTATACAGGGGAATGAAGACTGCAACAGTCGTATTGTTTGTTTAAAAGACTCTGGTCTCGATTTCAATATTAGATTTAGATATAAAGATGATCATCGTACTTATATGTTTTGCTAGATTGATAGGAAAAACAAACCGTATACCTTATGTTAAACGGATCGCGGTTCTGGTTACTAGGTCCGTTTAACGCTGCTGGAGTTAGGATGTGAGTTCCGTGTAACAGAAATTCATTGATGAATGCTGTATTAGTGTTATTGTTTGCCTGAAAGGGTCTGGGTTCGATTACTGTATATTGATTCAGGTATAACTACATGTATGATCATTGTACTTTAAACAAACTGTATACGTTTATGTTAAACAGAACTCGGGTCTGGTTCCCAGTTCTTGGTTGAGAGATATATATGATCATTGCACGTATATGTTTTGCTAGATTATTTTGGAAAACAAACTGTATACGTTAATGTAAGACGGAACTATCTTGTACCAAGATCCGTGTTTGTTAAACGGAACTAGGGTCTGGTTCCCAGTTCCGTTTATGTTAAACGGAATTGGTGTCTAGTTCCCAGTTCCGTTTATGGTAAACGGAACTAGGGTCAAGTTCCCAGTTCCGTTTATGTTTAACGGAACTAGGGTCTGGTTCCTAATTCCGTTTTTGTTAAATGGACCTAGGGTCTGGTACCTAGTTCCGTTTTTGTTAAACGGAACTAAGAACTAGGAACTAGGAACCAACTTCATGCTCCCTGCTTGAAAAGCAACCTAATGAATGCACATCGTTTACTTAAGGATTAACCTTTGATTTTGTTTAGTTTATTTTAATTTAACGTAAACGCTTCGCGTTTACGCAATTTACCTCGTGCTCCATTGGATTTATGATCTAATAAACTAAACAAAATCAAAGGTTAATCCTTATATTAACAGTATTTTCCTGTAAATGGTTCATAACTTTTCTGTTCAATTTAGCCCCATCTGCAGACATATATTTCATTTCAAAACTTACCAATGTGAAAACAGTTCAATAAATGTAACAGCATGAAGTTTGCATTAGCCGTAGCAAGCCCCGCCCATGTCAATTGTCAATGACGTCATAAATTGTGATTCGAACGGGATAATTTGCATATCTCCGCCCACATGTACTGTTGTTGACGTCATAGAAACTGTGCACGTTCTCAAGTATAGTTATTGGAAAATAACTCTAGTTTGCAGTACAATGGTTATCGAGTGAATATCAGTGTAGACTGTAAATATATTTGTATCACTTTCGTGGCTGGAACTCTGTTAAGCCAGAACTCAACATGACGTGACGTCATAATACGTTGTTGACGTCGTTTTCAAAGCTCTATTAAAATCAATGTCAAGATATTGAATGGAACAATATATTGTTGTTTATGGGATCTGTCCGAAAAAGGACCATGCACGACTAGGCACCAAGGGAAACCTACATAGGAAATTTGAAAATGATCCATCCAGTAGTTCTTGAAAAATAGCAATAACAAGAATTGTTTAGCGATGAACGACGGACGCAGGACGATTTGAATACCCCACCATCTGATGGTGGGCTAAAAATTAAGGATATCTCTGGACAAATAAAAGTTTATGAAGGACGTATGTACGGACAACGCCATGCCATGTTCGAATGGATTGCTGTGTCGTCTGCGGCCTGCATTGGTGCTTGTGTGACCATGTTGTAGTGTACCGAGGAAACATTGATTAAATCGGGTTTGAAATGGATCCGATTTAATAATTATTTTTGCTTTAGAATGGTTGATTTATTAATTTTGTTAAGAATTAAAACTGGAAGAGTGTATAGAGGATATCTAACAGTGACATCAGTACATTTCACGATTTTGGCTTATATTTTGATATTGTTTCACGAGTGCGCAGCACAAGTGAAAATATCAAAATATTAGCCACAAGAGTGAAATATATTTCGTTTTACTGAAGATACTGTTAGATATTCTGTTTATTACTTTTTCTTGCAAAACAACACATCAAGTTGACAATACTTGATGTAGATATTTTTGACTCTAGCAAGTCTAGACACTTCGGCGGGACAAAATATAGTCCTCTCTGTAAATATTTCAATAAAATGTGAAAACTCATCACTAACTGCTTTTGATCACTGATTTTAATGATGAAAGTATTTGTCTTCAATGAATATTTCATATTACTGTAGTAATGTGAAATATTTTGAAAAATTCCCGTCATCAACGCAGATCATTACCCAATGACTCCCGATGTTGATTACCGCCGAATCTACATTCTGTAAGATGGTGAGAAACGAGGGAAATTCTATATCCTGCTAGTTATCAGTGCCATCCAGGCTTGTGTGAGTTACGCTTTATCCATATCACTGTCAGAGATGACGCTAGTTCTCTTATATCATGTACAATTGTACTTTTGGCTATATTTTGCGACTTGGAGACACTGTGGATACTCCGACTCCGTGTTACGTTTGACACAAGTTTCCTCCGATCAAACATATAGAACTAAAGCTGACTTCCATAGTATAACAGCTTCTTAAAATTAAAGGTAGTTGTAGAATTAAACACTGTGTTTTCACAGAGAAAAAATCCCGAATGAGATAACAGTTCTGATAATTCTTCAGCCAACGGTGTCTATAAGTTTTCTCAAAAAGTATAATACCGACACAACTTCACATAGGTATTGGTTTGTCACTTTAGATGTGCAGTCATGTCTCGTGACAAAATTCAAAATGGCCGCTATTTCCTGGCCTTTGATTGGTTGAAACTTTGTTCGCCTATAACTTTCCTTCTGAAGTAGCAATTTAATGATACTTATTGATCAGCCCTTATAACAGTCATCATTAAAAATAAAATGGCGGCCAACAAGAAGTCTTTTGATTGGTTGAAAATTAAATGGTAGGGGTATGTAGGGTAATATGACTTAACAAATACAACTGCAACTTCAGTTTCATCATTCAACAAAATGATCGCCATTTCCTGGCCTCTGTTTGGTCTAAATTAAGATATTGTCTGATATGGATGGAATTTAGTACGTAGACCTGTGTAACAGGAGCCTTGGAACACAACCACTCACACGAATTCATGGTTCAACAAAATCCCTGGCATTTCCTGGCCTCTGATTGGTCACAATTCAGATTGTCTGATTTCCTTCAAATTTAGTTTGTACCTACTCAATATTTTTGTATGCATTGTATGCTTATTAGTGCAGAAATGTATTTTGACAAATAACAACCATGTCCTTGCAATTGATTGATGAATATTAAATTGGTGTATTATAACACCATAAACTATTTCTCAATTTCTTTGTTTCTATTTTGTCTTTTAATAAGTTATTCACATGAAGAGGATGCATTACTGCTGGTGTGATCAAAATCCGACAACACGTTCACTCTGAGAGGATCCATTCAAAGATTTACCTGGAGAATAAAATCTGACCAGGATCATAAAGTACAATATGATACCAGAAGCATTCAACTACAGAGACTGTGTGCTCAGGAGATACAAGATGACTTCATACATAACTGTGAAATCAAGATAAAAGATGGACTGCAAGGAAATTATGCATTGCAGTGATTGCTAAACCTTGTCCTCCAGGAAATGCTTTTTGTCTTTCATCTTTTAATCTCGTCCTACAATAATGTATGTAAACTTTCGTTTCACAATTTCATACTTTTAAGCATTTGTTGGAGGACTTCTCTCAGCCCATGTCCCTTTGAAATGACACTATGCTTCTTTTCAGGACTGAATGGAATCACTGTGATAGGACACCATCCATGTTATTCCTGTTTACCATTACCTACCAGAATGGGCCGTAGGAAGAGTGAAACAACACGAGGGTCAAGGGAGAAAAATAAGCAACGGAAAAGGGATAATCGACAACAGGTACAATTTAGATCAAGTGAAATATAAATAAAAGTTGAATGTACTAGGTATAATCCACATGTCAACTTTTCACATCCATATGTCAAATTTTTACATTCCAATAACAGCATAGATACATTTTCCACACTTTTAAAATATATTGGGGTTCTTTGTTAGTTAAGATGAACTGCTTTATTATCCCCTCGCGACGAAAGTCGGGGAGGGGATATAGCGTTCCGTTCGTACGTACGTATGTTCACTTTTTGTCAGCGCTCTTGCGACTTCATTTTTTAACGGATTCTGACCAAACTTCATATATGGGTTCAGCATGGAAATACCTCGAACAAGTTCGTGTTTCAGGGTGCCAAGGTCAAGGTCAAGGTCACCGTTACTATTTATAGAAAATCTTTGTCAGTGCTCTTGCGACTTCATGTTTGAACGGATTCTGACCAAACTTCCTATCTGGGTCCAGCATGGTAATACCTCGAACGAGTTTGTGTATCCGGGTGCCAAGGTCAAGGTCAAGGTCAAGGTCATCATTATTATTTATAGAAAATCTTTGTCAGCACTCTTGCAACTTCATTTCTGAACGGATCCTGACCAAACTTCATATATGGGTCCAGCATGGAAATACCTCGAACAAGTTCGTGTTTCAAGGTGCCAAGGTCAAGGTCAAGGTCACCGTTACTATTTATAGAAAATCTTTGTCAGCGCTCTTGCGACTTCATTTTTGAATGGATCCTGACCAAACTTCATATATGGGTCCAGCATGGGAATACCTCGAACGAATTCGTGTTTCAGGGTGCCAAGGTCAAGGATAAGGTCAGCATTACTATTTATAAAAAGTCTTTGTCAGCACCCTTGCGGTCACTAAGTATATGGAGAATTATGTCCTTTTTGAGATTGCTTGACTGGGGAATACCTGTTTGAATCAATCTTATGGATTGGTCAAACATGCGACAGTCATTTGTCTGTAAGGAGCATGCCCCCATAGGTCTTGGCGAACAGACTGACACTTCAGCCGAAACCGGAAGTACTGAAGAGGCTCAACAGTCCAATTGCACTACGTATACCTTTCATGAGACCCTTTTCTCTTCCTAGAGCTGGCAAGAAAGGTGTGAACTACCTCACTTCCAAAAACAATTGATAATTCCCAGATGGTTAAAGTCAAACTTAAAAGGAAGCTTTCTTATAAATGACACCACCAGTATGAATGGTTTAACCCAAATAATATGACAGAAGCTAAGAAGTCTCTAGTGGCCAATAACAGCTGATGTTCTGTTATCACTGTCAACATTCATTGATGTGATGATGACGATGTCTCAGACATTATTCAGACAGTAATATTGAAATTTGAAAGTGACAATGGGGAAAATACTAAACCACGCAACATACATGACAAGAAAACACCACATCAAGTAGCAGAAAATGACTAACAATAAAGTGTTTTGTGTTGCACCGGGGAAAACCAAACAGCTCAAAGTATAATCCAAGAGAAAAGTGCTGATGTTATGGCTTTCCCGGTCGCTCATCCAGATGGAAACTCTGCTGACAGAGAGATTGCGCTGTCCCCGTCAAAGTACTTCAAAGCCCCATTGTTCTATGCTGATAACCGTTTCTCCAACAAAATCTGTTCATATTTTATGCGCAATTCATGATAGAAATAACAACATCAAATCAACTATTTCTATTTTATTGAGAAAAGGAAAACAAATAACTAAGGACGGCAAAAAAGTCGCAGCTTCTACACTAACCAATGCAGACAACCTGCAACAGCTTCTGAAGTCCGATGCATGTTTCCGTTTCCTGCAACCCATTCGTGGAACACCGCCATACTGGCAGAGAACGATGAAGGACCTCTACGCTATTATTAGACAGCTGGGGATTCCAACATGGTTTATTGCTTTCTCGACTGCAGAAACGAGATTAAAGAGGTGTTAAACGTTCTGAACACAGATGATACACATGGTGTCATGAGACAGAAATGGATAGAAAGTGTAAACTTGTGATATATAACCCTGTCATGTGTGCTAGGCTGTTTAACAACAGGATAAAGTGTCTTTTCACAAACTTGATTATGTCCCCATCAAGACCTATTTGACATGTAGTGGATTTCTTTTACAGAACAGAGTTCCAACAACGTGGATCCCCGCACATTCACTGTCTGTTCTGGGTGAAAGACGCGCTAAAACTACATGGATAGTAGCTCAGATGAAGACATCTGCAATTTCATAGACCAGTACATATCCTGTGAAGTGCCTGATCCTAAAAAAGACCTGCATGAAATTGTGACGAGTATTCAAATGCACAGCAAATCTCACACTAAGTCCTGCAAGAACAAATCTAGCTACTTGCTGGTTTAGATTTCAAGGCCTCCAATTAAGAAGGCATTTATTGAAAGACCAGAAACAGAAAACGATGAGATTGAGTATATCCCAGAAAAGGACAGAAAACGACCAACTGCAGAGAAATTCCAGGAAATATGCAACAAGTTGTATGGACAGTCTTCAACTCTGTGGACAACATTGAAGACTATACCATCAAGGACATACTTCAGTCTGCTAATGTCAGTTTATTCACACTTTACTGACAGTTTAAAGGCCATTGCAACCAGGACATCGGTATATCATAAAAGAAAGCTGACCAACAGTTGGATCCACAACTACAATCCAATACTCCTCATCTCAAAGACTGCTCCAGGCAGTTTCTCTTGACCTACAGGAAGCAATGCAATTAAGATGAGTCTGTCAATAAGCAACTTAAAATCAAAAGTTGAAGACAGTGAGAACATCTGGATGCCGTCTGTGCTAGATAAGTACTTGGCTCGGCCTGACACGGACAACTTCACAAATGTTTGTTTAGCTGAGTTCTGCTATCACTACAACATTTATCCATGCAAGTTCACGACCTCCTAAACAGTATAACATTCCTGGAGCCTTAGTGGTGCACAAATTGCAAAATTGAATGGGATTTATTAAAAGAAGACGAAATTAGAAGGACGCAGTTATCCGCTATCCACGCTTCAATAGATTAAGAGTTCTACCTGACTTTACTTCAACTGTTCTTGCCACACCGTTATCCTATTGTCAAACCATGAAAGTTCAAGATTTTGAAGAGTATGTCATACATGGAAGAAAGGGAGATGTTCTCCTCCTTGACATCATCAACGGAAAACGAGGTCAGTTTGAGCTTGATGCAGATGATCTGGAAAAGCCTTGGACGATATTCAGGAAGGACGTTTTGGAGAGGATGCGTGGTCACTTGTAACGCCAAAAGCAGAAACAGACAGATTAGAAGATCAGAAAGGAAATATTCCCCAGACTGAGGATAATGAAGAAAATTCACTCGATGTTGATATGTTAGGACAGTCTGAACAAGGTTTCAGCTGAAGCTGTTCAGTATCAACAACCAAAGATATAAAAATGATATGCGGAACTGTCTGAGGAATATGAAGGATACACAACAGAGGGTATTCTAATCAAATGTATATACAATGAGTCCACAAGAATATTGTCAAAAACGCTTGATAATCCGAATGCATCTCCTGTTCTCTTGACAGCTCCTGCAGGCACTGCTGCTTACAATATTAGAGGCGTGATTTTTGCATTCTGGATAAGCATAAGCAAGAACATAAGACTGCCATAACCCTTTAGGAGAGAGCACACGTAACTCACTTAGAGCCGAATTTGACTCCTTCGGTTAGTGATTATTGACGAAGTTTCCATGGTGGATCATAAATTACTAATTACTAACGTATGTTCATTGAAGGCTATCTCCACTGAAGCAATCAAAGAAGCACTTTGGAAAATGTTGCTATATTGGCCGTAGGGGACATTTACCAAGCTCTACACTTACATCGTAGATCTCTGGAATCATTTGTTAACCATTGCAACATTGACAGAGATCATGCGACAGAAAGATGATTCCCAGTTTGCTGCCACATTAAACCGACTGCGCACTCATCTTCGTGAAGAGCCTTTCCGCCCAGACGATATGGAATTCAGTGTCATGTGACAGTGTGCCAAACGATTTGCGGAGAGTGTTACATATTTTTCGCAACTAACAAGCCAGTTGAAGACCACAATGATTAAATGATTGCTGCTGTATGTAACCCCTGTGTGTCCTGTACTACAAAAGACTTTATCAGAAGTACAGGTTTCTGTCAGTTGGTGCAAAGGGATCAGCCCTATAGTTCCAAATCGCAGGAGGACTTATAACCCGTCATCAAACTTGGCATTGGGGATCTACCCCTCACCAAGCAAAAAATAATGATGTCAAATCTGTCTACGTTAAATTTGCCAATACAGAGACTGGTAAGAAACTCATGTCAACGACCCTATTAGCGATCCCCGGATCCAACGGAGTCGTGCGCATATCACGTATTAAGTAGAAGATTCTATTTACCGAAAGAATGCCTTGAGAAAATAATTTCCGTTGAAATTAAGCTGGGCTACTACTACTCATAAAGTACAAAGCATGGCGGCAAAGGATATTGTTGTTTGTCTGAAAAAAGTCTTTCAACTTAGTATGGCTTATGTAGCTCTAAGTAGAGCCGCCTCTCTGTCAGGGCTTCACATTCTTAACCTTGATACAGATACAATGTATGCATCTGAGGAAATGAACAAGGCTTTGGAGAATATGCCAAAATGTTTCCCTGTTCAAAGTCAGGAAATGACAGAGGACAAAACTGTGAACATTGTACTCCACAACAGGGAAGGACTCATACCTCATAAAGAAGACATTGTGAATAGCAAGATTATCTCTCATGCCAATGTCTTTTGCTCCACCGAAACATGGTTGAATAAGAACCTATCAATTCCATCATCCTTTTTGTCAGGGTATCATCTTACATCGTGGAGCTGCATACTCAACCACTCAGACTGTCTTCAAACAGCTATCGTCCTTGGCACGGGGTGGAGTTGCAATGTTTGTTGGACAAAATCTTAAGCACACCCGCAGTAATCTTTCAATTTGAAACTTGGAATATGTTGCCGTCACTCTTCGGGATCCAGTTGTCACTGTTATTACCATAGACCTGCCTCCATCTATCCAGTTAAGGAGTTCTCATCAACAATTTCAAACTTTATGTTTATGATTGAGAAGACAATAACTGACCCTGAGATTTCAATGACAGTGTACTCTCACATGGGAATACCTCGAACGAATTCGTGTTTCAGGGTGCCAAGGTCAAGGATAAGGTCAGCATTACTATTTATAAAAAGTCTTTGTCAGCACCCTTGCGGTCACTAAGTATATGGAGAATTATGTCCTTTTTGAGATTGCTTGACTGGGGAATACCTGTTTGAATCAATCTTATGGATTGGTCAAACATGCGACAGTCATTTGTCTGTAAGGAGCATGCCCCCATAGGTCTTGGCGAACAGACTGACACTTCAGCCGAAACCGGAAGTACTGAAGAGGCTCAACAGTCCAATTGCACTACGTATACCTTTCATGAGACCCTTTTCTCTTCCTAGAGCTGGCAAGAAAGGTGTGAACTACCTCACTTCCAAAAACAATTGATAATTCCCAGATGGTTAAAGTCAAACTTAAAAGGAAGTTTTCTTATAAATGACACCACCAGTATGAATGGTTTAACCCAAATAATATGACAGAAGCTAAGAAGTCTCTAGTGGCCAATAACAGCTGATGTTCTGTTATCACTGTCAACATTCATTGATGTGATGATGACGATGTCTCAGACATTATTCAGACAGTAATATTGAAA
This sequence comes from Mimachlamys varia, assembly GCA_947623455.1. NCBI lineage: Eukaryota > Metazoa > Mollusca > Bivalvia > Pectinida > Pectinidae > Mimachlamys > Mimachlamys varia. The sequence continues at coordinate 44,491,474 of OX392533.1, forward strand.
TTTGAAAGTGACAATGGGGAAAATACTAAACCACGCAACATACATGACAAGAAAACACCACATCAAGTAGCAGAAAATGACTAACAACAAAGTGTTTTGTGTTGCACCGGGGAAAACCAAACAGCTCAAAGTATAATCCAAGAGAAAAGTGCTGATGTTATGGCTTTCCCGGTCGCTCATCCAGATGGAAACTCTGCTGACAGAGAGATTGCGCTGTCCCCGTCAAAGTACTTCAAAGCCCCATTGTTCTATGCTGATAACCGTTTCTCCAACAAAATCTGTTCATATTTTATGCGCAATTCATGATAGAAATAACAACATCAAATCAACTATTTCTATTTTATTGAGAAAAGGAAAACAAATAACTAAGGACGGCAAAAAAGTCGCAGCTTCTACACTAACCAATGCAGACAACCTGCAACAGCTTCTGAAGTCCGATGCATGTTTCCGTTTCCTGCAACCCATTCGTGGAACACCGCCATACTGGCAGAGAACGATGAAGGACCTCTACGCTATTATTAGACAGCTGGGGATTCCAACATGGTTTATTGCTTTCTCGACTGCAGAAACGAGATTAAAGAGGTGTTAAACGTTCTGAACACAGATGATACACATGGTGTCATGAGACAGAAATGGATAGAAAGTGTAAACTTGTGATATATAACCCTGTCATGTGTGCTAGGCTGTTTAACAACAGGATAAAGTGTCTTTTCACAAACTTGATTATGTCCCCATCAAGACCTATTTGACATGTAGTGGATTTCTTTTACAGAACAGAGTTCCAACAACGTGGATCCCCGCACATTCACTGTCTGTTCTGGGTGAAAGACGCGCTAAAACTACATGGATAGTAGCTCAGATGAAGACATCTGCAATTTCATAGACCAGTACATATCCTGTGAAGTGCCTGATCCTAAAAAAGACCTGCATGAAATTGTGACGAGTATTCAAATGCACAGCAAATCTCACACTAAGTCCTGCAAGAACAAATCTAGCTACTTGCTGGTTTAGATTTCAAGGCCTCCAATTAAGAAGGCATTTATTGAAAGACCAGAAACAGAAAACGATGAGATTGAGTATATCCCAGAAAAGGACAGAAAACGACCAATGCAGAAAAATTCCAGGAAATATGCAACAAGTTGTATGGACAGTCTTCAACTCTGTGGACAACATTGAAGACTATACCATCAAGGACATACTTCAGTCTGCTAATGTCAGTTTATTCACACTTTACTGACAGTTTAAAGGCCATTGCAACCAGGACATCGGTATATCATAAAAGATTTTTGCATTCTTGATAAGCATAAGCAAGAACATAAGACTGCCATAACCCTTTAGGAGAGAGCACACGTAACTCACTTAGAGCCGAATTTGACTCCTTCGGTTAGTGATTATTGACGAAGTTTCCATGGTGGATCATAAATTACTAATTACTAACGTATGTTCATTGAAGGCTATCTCCACTGAAGCAATCAAAGAAGCACTTTGGAAAATGTTGCTATATTGGCCGTAGGGGACTTTTACCAAGCTCTACACTTACATCGTAGATCTCTGGAATCATTTGTTAACCATTGCAACATTGACAGAGATCATGCGACTGAAAGATGATTCCCAGTTTGCTGCCACATTAAACCGACTGCGCACTCATCTTCGTGAAGAGCCTTTCCGCCCAGACGATATGGAATTCAGTGTCATGTGACAGTGTGCCAAACGATTTGCGGAGAGTGTTACATATTTTTCGCAACTAACAAGCCAGTTGAAGACCACAATGATTAAATGATTGCTGCTGTATGTAACCCCTGTGTGTCCTGTACTACAAAAGACTTTATCAGAAGTACAGGTTTCTGTCAGTTGGTGCAAAGGGATCAGCCCTATAGTTCCAAATCGCAGGAGGACTTATAACCCGTCATCAAACTTGGCATTGGGGATCTACCCCTCACCAAGCAAAAAATAATGATGTCAAATCTGTCTACGTTAAATTTGCCAATACAGAGACTGGTAAGAAACTCATGTCAACGACCCTATTAGCGATCCCCGGATCTAACGGAGTCGTGCGCATATCACGTATTAAGTAGAAGATTCTATTTACCGAAAGAATGCCTTGAGAAAATAATTTCCGTTGAAATTAAGCTGGGCTACTACTACTCATAAAGTACAAAGCATGGCGGCAAAGGATATTGTTGTTTGTCTGAAAAAAGTCTTTCAACTTAGTATGGCTTATGTAGCTCTAAGTAGAGCCGCCTCTCTGTCAGGGCTTCACATTCTTAACCTTGATACAGATACCATTTATGCATCTGAGGAAATGAACAAGGCTTTGGAGAATATGCCAAAATGTTTCCCTGTTCAAAGTCAGGAAATGACAGAGGACAAAACTGTGAACATTGTACTCCACAACAGGGAAGGACTCATACCTCATAAAGAAGACATTGTGAATAGCAAGATTATCTCTCATGCCAATGTCTTTTGCTCCACCGAAACATGGTTGAATAAGAACCTATCAATTCCATCATCCTTTTTGTCAGGGTATCATCTTACATCGTGGAGCTGCATACTCAACCACTCAGACTGTCTTCAAACAGCTATCGTCCTTGGCACGGGGTGGAGTTGCAATGTTTGTTGGACAAAATCTTAAGCACACCCGCAGTAATCTTTCAATTTGAAACTTGGAATATGTTGCCGTCACTCTTCGGGATCCAGTTGTCACTGTTATTACCATAGACCTGCCTCCATCTATCCAGTTAAGGAGTTCTCATCAACAATTTCAAACTTTATGTTTATGATTGAGAAGACAATAACTGACCCTGAGATTTCAATGACAGTGTACTCTCACAGACAACCATTTGAGACATGTCCGTCCTGAGATTATTACTAAAATAGAACACGTGTCCTTCATTTGAAAAACAAACACAGCAGAATAAGGATTGCCTTGTTTTCCAACAATCATATGATGGGCTATGATTTTAGAACTAATTTCGAAACTTTTAACTGAACTGTATGTTGCAAAGCAACGATTCTACAGACAAAGTCATATTCGTATTTTGCAAAGAGGCGCAAAACAAATCAGAGAATACCAAAGCGTCAACAAAACCATAATCCGAACTCAAAATCGATTAAACTAGGGGTAACATAGGAACAAAGGAAATATTAACATAGAGACTCTCGTAATAGCACAAGTGAATAAGACCAGGTGTTCTGGAAGAGTAAGCGTGTTCTGCTTCATCGACGACACCCGCCATGTAAATCTTGTTCACAGCCAAGTAAGAATCAATCCTCGAAATGAGAACCGAGTCATCATTGTCATCACATCAAGTAAACACACTTAGAGGAAAACTCAAAACGTCCATCTTCATATCACACTACCTTTCAAGTGTAAGAGAACAATAAGAATATAAGGAAGCCTAGTTTTCTAAACATCAACGAGTGGATTCACAAGTTCAAATGGTTAGACATTTCCTTATATCGTAACTTGGATAACGTTTTATCAAACAGAAGCAAGACATTCTACAAGTGTCTAATTTCATTTGTTTTCCTTAGGAACAAACACCAGTTGCAAGTTTGAAGAAAGAAACATTTGTGCAAAATGGTCAGTATAATAGTTGAGAGGACAGAAACAAGAATAGTTACACGCGCGTACAATTCATTGTGATGCATTACTTATCCCTGACGTGGAATGGTTACAAACTTTACCTTTCACATTAACGATAGGAGAATATATGATGTCTGAGAAAACCTCCGGCAATTTTCCGGCTAGAAGATCTTCTGTCTCCTCACGAGTCGGATAGAAGAGTCGGGGAAGCCGAGGTCGCGGAGAGATTGACAGATGACCTCTTAGTATCGCGACAGACAATTGTTCGTTTTTTTCTAATTATACAAGCTTTATGCAACCCCTCATTTAAACTGTAATATCATTGGTACGGAGACCAATATTTTTTTATTGGACGGGGTAATTGTAACAGGCTGGTATGCTCTCGTTGTCCATTCTAGGTATTTTCGTAAGTCTGATGTTATTGTTATATAAAATAGACATTCTCAGTTAAAATACGTGTTAGATTACATATATATAACATTTCTATATTGATGTATAACTTTATATTATGTCCATACCTTTTTAAAGTAGTTTAAATGTAGAAAAATACTCGGTAAATTAGTATCTTGACAGTTCATTCATTGGGCCGCCATATTGGATAGCTCGTGCTCTGACGTCACGGTGCACAGTAATATTCTGAACCTATGCCGGAATTAGGCACTCGACCCCCAGGCAGACAAGGCAAGCAGCAGCATTTCCTGTCAGCATCAAAGTAAGGATTTATAGATTAGTTTTATAATAGATATATAATAGGACATATTCTTATATATTATAGAGCAAGTAATTCATTGATTTTCTATTAAAAGATATATTTTAAGCTATCAATATAAGAACGTCTACTCTAGGAAGTTTGCCTTTGACATTGAAATAGATACGTATAGATATAATTCGCTACCAGCCTGTTTATTGTGACATGTTATAATTATGTTATTCTGAATCTAAGTCCTGAACCTAAACTTGCTGACTTGGGTGATTATTTTTCTATTAGTTCGTCTCTATGCTTCCGAAACATCTCCATTCCGACAGGGACACACGCAATATTTCTAAGTACATACCAAGTTAATCTGTAGTATGCCAAAAAGTTACAAAGGGCAACGTCGGCATCAGAACGCATCATTTTCTTTTTATATGTGGTCTAGCATAAATCTCACCTAGCATTGCAGCATCTGAAGGCCATTTATATATCAAAAACACCAAAACACAGGGTCTGTTATATATCAAAAACACCAAAACACAGGGTCTGTTATATATCAAAAACACCAAAACACAGGGTCTGTTATATATCAAAAACACCAAAACAAAGGGTCTGTTATATATCAAAAACACCAAAACACAGGGTCTGTTATATATCAAAAACACCAAAACACAGGGTCTGTTATATATCAAAAACACCAAAACACAGGGTCTGTTATATATCAAAAACACCAAAACACAGGGTCTGTTATATATCAAAAACACCAAAACACAGGGTCTGTTATATATCAAAAACACCAAAACACAGGGTCTATTATATATCAAAAACACCAAAACACAGGGTCTGTTATATATCAAAAACACCAAAACACAGGGTCTGTTATATATCAAAAACACCAAAACACAGGGTCTGTTATATATCAAAAACACCAAAACACAGGGTCTATTATATATCAAAAACACCAAAACACAGGGTCTGTTATATATCTGCTAAAGTTAACCATTAATGTCAACGGTATTGAGATGCATCATATTGGGTACAGCACCCAAGTTCTCATATACCTAATACGCACATCCCTTTTTTCTATTTTTGTGTCGAGTATCCTTAGCCATGTCGAAAATGGGCAATGCCATTTAATTATTTTGATATTTCACAGGCTTAAAACTATAAGTAAATAAATGAACGAAACGATTAAGCATGATTATTTACAATTACATTTTTTACTTTCCGATGCCAAGAAAAAAGAATATATATATATATATTATACCGAAGAAAATCTGGAAAAGGCAGTGGAGGCAGTTCATTCGCGAACATCATTCAGGGAGGCCTCCATTAAGTTTAGACCATGCACAGTGTCGTGTGAATGATGGTAAACTGCTCTGATTGTGGAAGTTTAGAGACAGATAGTAAAACAGGCGTTGGACGCATCAAAACGTGGATTCGGAGTTACCAAATCGAGGGCAATGTTTATGGGAAAGACCATCAATGTAGTGAAGGCTTTGACAGTGCGGACGTCATTTAAAAATAGTATCCCTGTGACATTGTGGTGGCGTGACCTGAAGCTTACTATCAGGAAACATAAAAAAGTCTAGCTGTAAAAGTTTCGTGATAAACAGGATGGTGGCCGGAAGGTACGAGGGGTGTTCCATAAATAATGTCATCTGTGTTTTATTTCGCGGAAATCGTGCAATTTATCCACAAAACCAACTCGTGTCGATTGAGTGATCCCTGACTCGTGACACAGGTAAATATCTCGTCCACACGTTCACTGGCCTCGGTACATTGTACATCGTTTCATAGCCTATTCGTTAGACTAGACACAAAATCACAGGAAAACGAGATGAAAATGTTCTTGAAATTAGGGCCTATATAAAAGATAGGTCATTACTCGGCATAAAGGCTGTAGATATTCACCGCGAGGTGTGTGACATTTAAGGGGAGGGCCAAATGTCTCACAGGACTGTTTGTAGGTGGGTAGGTAAATTTAGTGCTTTGCAGCAGGAACTGAAAGATGCTGCTCACACAGGTCGTCCTGCAACAACTACGACCAAAGGTAACATAGAAAAAATCCGAAATATCCTCCAAACTGATGCTCGATTCACCGTAAGACAATTGGCTGGAATGACAAACTTGTCGTTAGCAAGAGTTCATGCAATTTTGAAGAAACACCTAACAGTTAAAAAGATAAATGCAAGATGGATACCCCATTTGTTAACGGATGAGCAAAAGAAGACGCGTGTAACAATGGCGAAAAAACTTCTCAAAATGTACCCAAAATATAGTTAAAAGGCTTTTGATAATATAGTCACTGGTGATGAGACCTGGGTGTATTATTTTGAACCAAAGCGGAAGTTTGCCAACCGAATATTGGCCACTAAAAATACCAGACGCCCAAGTATTGCCAAACGAATACGAACGGTAAAGAAGGTTTTGTATGCTATTTTTTTCACTAATAATGGTCCAGCTATTCAAATCCCGGTATCAAAACGCAGAACGGTCACAGGCAAGTTCTATAAAAAACGTTGTTCTTAGAAAGTTGAAGAACTACTACAAAAGTCTCCGCCCCAAAACAGGACTTAAGTATGTCCGACTTTTGCTTGATAATGCACCCGCTCACAAGGCACGTATTGTGACTGACTTTTTGGAGTCAGAGAAGGTTACCGTCCTTCCGCACCCTACGTATTCGACAGACTTGGCCCCCTGCAACTATTTTCTCTTTCCAAAACTTAAAGGCCCAATATACGTAACGTTCGGCAAAACTTGAAGCGAAAATCAAGCCTAATAACTTATTATATTTATAGATTTAGTTAAGATTAGCTGATATCAGCAATATTCAAGATGAATTCTTACGCGGTTACCGGTACAGCAGTAGTTGAATCTCGGTATTTGTAAACACGCGTCCATTTTGAACCGTCTTCTACCTTCGGTTTGTTGTTGAAGTGGGCCCCACCTGAATTATTTTCAGTTCTTTGGATTTTTCTGTCAAGAGTTTCTTGGTAGTTACCGCTCAGGTTTACTTCGTTTAAGGCTTATTTTTGCATGGTTATTAACTGGATTTTTTGTCAGAATTTTTCAGAATCACGAAAAATGTCCTGAAGTTACGTATATTGGGCCTTTGAATATCATTTATCTGGAAGGAGATACAATTCGAGAAATGCCCTTGGATCTGCTGTTTATCAGTGTCTGATGGGTGTATCCATTGAAGAGTATGAAAAATGCTTCCAAAAATGGATTGACCGGCTAAAAAGGTGTTCTGGCTGGCGGAGAGTATTTTGAAGGGCAGAGCAAATTGAAATGAACAAAAGCACTTCCGCTATATGAGCACCGATGCAAGTGACATTATTTTTGGAACACCCCTCGTATTTCAAGGACCTTTCTAAACCATCAGTCAGACTTAGATTGACTCAGAATCCGGAGAGCGTTGAATGCTGATGAGAAGGGTTGGTTGGTTGGTTGGTTGGTTGTTTTTACGTACTTTTAACAGCCATGGTCATTTAAGGACGGCCTCCAGGTATATGCAACGCGTGGGTGTGTGTGTTGAGAGCGTGTGTATTTGGGAGTCTGCAGTTTGTTCATGTAAACCGTCTTGCGATAGTCCGGATCGTTTGCCGAATTTAAGTACTACAACGCTGAAGTATATACCGTGACAACAGGCGAACCAGTCGTTCCATTCCCACAATGCTGAGCGTCAAGCATGGAGTAGTAACTACCATTGTTAGAGACATGTTATAGATTGGTATGTACTAAAGGCAAAACGTAAGGTTGTATCAAGGGAGACATTAGGAAGGAGAAAGTTGTTTAGAAAAAATGGAAAAGATAAGATCCCAAGTTTAATCGCCTTCTACGATCATGTAATGGGCAGCAGGTCATTTCTTACGCCCTACCCCTCAACACTTTTGTGTGAAAGCGGCTGGACCAATGTTTGTCATCAAGGGTAGACTTTCAGAGCCCTCGATTTACAGCATTGACCCGGCAGCAGAAAGCCTGGATGACAGGCATGTGGGGCCAAATCCGTTTAACGATCTAAAACGCTAACCTCCATGCCAACAGGAGTGATCAATATAAGTTGTTTCGTAATTGTTGTAAAATAAATAACGTTTATATTTTTATGACGTTTTCTGGAAGCACTCTGGCGCTGAACGACCACAATTACTAATCCTGGATTTACACAGATTAAACTAGAGGCAAATAGGAACAAAGGAAAGAATTACATGGAGACCCTGTGTGTACATGGAGTACATCACAACCATTGAATGTTGCTGAACGTTTCTGCCAAACACAAGTTCTACTGCTGGCCCCGAGATCATGAAACAGATTTAAGTCTTACACAAAATTTGAACTCAAGTCTGAAGTTTTGACTTAGCGAAAAGACAATAGTCTGAAGTGGCCATGGATCATGAAACGTGCTTAGCAAAATTTTAGCTGAGACTAATTGTCAAGGGTAAGCAATCATCGATCCGTTTTGAAACAATTTAGTCGAATGTTCGTTGGTCCAAACACAGGGGCTAGGCACGGACCTATGTCACTATGAAATGATTGTCAGATATTTTTTTACCTTTCTCGACTATAGCTCCTCCCACTACTATCTATCTGTGACAAGGGAAAGAACTAGCCTGAACGAGAAAATCGACCTATTTTCACTCTAAGCTTGCTTTCGTCACTGAATGAAGTCCATTTTTTTTACATGCATGCCTTATGTTAAAGGTGAAACTTTTATCTATCAGCCGATACCAAATATATCCCGCTACATGCATGTAAAAGCTTACTAGGCTGTCTAGAATCCGAGGTTTTGCATGAAAAACCGTAGGTGGGCATTGGATTGGAAAAGGCTGGCATACCAGAGATATCTTGACCCTTCTCTCTCAGCAAGGAATTTAGTTGTCAAAACAATGGCATCAAACAATAATTAGTGATCTTAATTTATAGCAGAACTTAGGAGTCCTTACAAAGCACACTCGTCTTGAATTGGTGTTTGTTACACTTCATTAGTAGGAACCTGTCAGAATATTTAACAGGGGAGGTCAGTACTGCCTGATCCCCTTATAATTATTATATGTAAAAGTTTTATAAAGGTCAATAATACTGCCTGAGATAATAGTTCAGATACATGCTGTAACCTACTACAGGGTTTCTGAGACTTGACATATTATGTGTGTAACTTGTGTTTTCCTTCCCTGCTGCACATTTTGCTGCACAGGAGCAATTTGTGTCACCTTAGGACAATGAGACATTCCTATCCATTTCAAGGATATAGCCTACCTGTGCACAGTGAGAAAGACTTTGAACCTTTTGTGTGTAGAATGGTCTTGGTCTCCTTTGAACATTGAGGGGGACAGTGTCTCATGGATATGTTAAAGCCACCAGCACAAATTGAATGTACAGGCATTGTCACACAAATTGATTTTCTTCAATATATTTTGCATATTAACTTCTCTATGGAATTGATAAATGTGTATAAAGAGTTATGCAAATATTTTGCTTTACAACAAATATGGTTTGGGTGATTTTGAGGACCATAGTTTAAATTTTAACTACAAAAAATAATGATATTGTTATTTTAATCTATTATGATTATGTGCAAATAAATTATGGTCTGAAGTTCAACCAAACCAATTTGTATGTTATCTTTATTTAGTATATTGTAATAATTATGTTCTGTTTAAACGCTGCATTTTTACCAAAAATTGGATTAATGAAAATATTAGTAAAATTGATATGTTATTAAAACTTTGAGTGATGGGCAATTTTATCTGCATAAAATTACAGGGGGCCTTATAACACTGTTGGCCAGACCCCTCACTAGCTGGGGTCCAGATTGCTTTTACAACTCTAGCTGGTACAAGTGGTCAGCCTGCATCTGGAACATCTGGTTGTCAGGTTGCATAAAGCTAGCATCACCCTTATCACTAGCAGATGACCTAATGTGGTTGTTTACTAGGCCCTGCAGATTGACCAATGGGATGAAAACATTCCTGCTAGGGAAGACCTATCGGGAACGAGTAATCAGGAACCCAATCCATTCACTACTCAGGGTCAAGGCATAATGTACAATATTAAGTAAGTTATTTATCTTAATTTCTCATTCTGTATAACTTAACAGTATTATTTACATTATTTTATAACTTAGCATAAATGATATTTTACAAAACTCTAAAAATAGATATAATTATGTTACACACTAATTACAACAAAATCATGATAAACCGGAAGAACAAGCATCAGGGGAAGTAACTCTGAACATTCCCTGTTACATATGAATAGCCCCCCGACCTACATTGTTCAAATGACGGAAGTAATAAAATAACTATGACAATATATTCCATTGGTTTTTTTTCCTTTTATTTGAATAATAATGTATGAATTATAGTACAATTATCATCAATAAACAATCACTTCATATGAAATCACAACATGTATACATGGAATTGTTAAAGGTATGCATGTCACTAAAAGTCAGTAAAATTGTCCGGATTACACTCGGAACACCTCAGAACTCCTTGTAGATTTTGATGGTCTGGCTGCATGTGACAAGGATGACTGTATCTATGTCGGGGAGGGCAAAGTTGATAGTCGGTAGATATTCCTTTAATACATTCGACTCGCTCAAACGGAGCAATTCCTTTCCGTGTTGGGGTTAACTCTTGGGATTCTGGGGCGAAGAAACGGTGAATGTTGACGCATCTGTATCCATTTGAAACGGTAACAAAAACGTTTCCACCGAGTTGACGTTTTACTTCAATATTTTCTGCATTCAAAGTTCTGTCTATTATTTCGATAGCATCGCAAAAGCTTAACCATCTTAGAATAGTCAAACTCACACCGACCTTGCTTGGTTTACCCAATTTCCACTCGCGTATATCTATCTACTCATAAACTGTCGTTCCAAGATGTTACTCGAACGTGGCGACTATTTCCAAGATCAATTTCCTGTAAAATTTCAGAAGCTTGCGGTTTATTCTTGATTTCTGTCTTTTCCATCGTGATCTGATTTATAGCTGCTCAGGCGCTCGGTATGATAATGTATCACGACGATAATGTAAATAATGCTCTGTTTTTATATACATTACTCGCCGTCTCTCGCATTGGATGTTTTTTAAATCCTTGTCGTCGATTTGTATTGATGATTGTGAAATTTCTCTATTAAAAAATTACATTTAGCAAATTTTACATACAACTTCCCTGTTTCCTTTCGATGCAATTCTTATAAATTACACGAGCATAACACAATTCTAACAAGGCATTCTACTGATTAAAAGCCATTGAGAAACACTTATAATGACTTCTTTATACTGTAAAATGCCGATACCTGTTCACACTTCTATACCTATGTTATATACCTGTGTGGACAAAACTCGATAATTGTTTCAACACACTAACAACACAATAACAACACACTAACATCACACTAACATCACAATAACAACACAATAACAACACACTAACATCACACTAACATCACACTAACAACACACTAACAACACACTAACATCACACTAACAACACAATAACAACACAATAACAACAAACTAACATCACACTAACATCACACTAACAACACACTAACATCACACTAACATCACACTAACAACACACTAACAACACACTAACATCACACTAACAACACACTAACAACACACTAACCACAAACTAACCACACACTAACATCACACTAACAACACACTAACCACACACTAACCACACACTAACCACACACTAACATCACACTAACAACACACTAACAACACACTAACAACAAACTAACAACACACTAACATCACACTAACAACACACTAACAACACACTAACAACACACTAACCACACACTAACCACACACTAACAACACACTAACATCACACTAACAACACACTAAACATAGACTAACAACACACTAACAACACACTAACAACACACTAACAACACACTAACAACACACTAACAACACACTAACATCACACTAACCACACACTAACCACACACTAACAACACACTAACATCACACTAACAACACACTAACATCACACTAACAACACACTAACCATAGACTAACAACACACTAACAACACACTAACAACACACTAACAACACACTAACATCACACTAACAACACACTAACCATAGACTAACAACACACTAACAACACACTAACAACACACTAACAACACACTAACAACACACTAACATCACACTAACAACACACTAACAACACACTAACCACACTAACATCACACTTACAACACACTAACAACACACTAACCACACACTAACCACACACTAACAACACACTAACATCACACTAACAACACACTAACAACACACTAACAACACTAACATCACACTAACATCACACTAACAACACACTAACATCACACTAACAACACACTAACAACACACTAACATCACACTAACAAAACACTAACAACACACTAACATCACACTAACATCACACTAACAACACACTAACATCACACTAACAACACACTAACAACACACTAACATCACACTAACATCACACTAACCATACACTTACATCACACTAACAACACGCTAACATCACACTAACATCACACTAACAACACACTAACAACACACTAACCACACACTAACAACACACTAACATCACACTAACATCACATTAACATCACACTAACATCACACTAACATCACACTAACAACACACTAACAACACACTAACATCACACTAACAACACACTAACAACACACTAACAACACACTAACAACACGCTAACAACACGCTAACAACACACTAACAACACATTACCCACACACTAACAACACACTAACATCAGACTAACAACACACTAACATCACACTAACATCACACTAACATCACACTAACATCACACTAACAACACACTAACATCACACTAACATCACACTAACAACACACTAACCACACACTAACCACACACTAACATCACACTAACATCACACTAACAACACACTAACATCACACTAACAACACACTAACTACACACTAACCACACACTAACATCACACTAACATCACACTAACAACACACTAACATCACACTAACAACACACTAACCATAGACTAACAACACACTAACAACACACTAACAACACACTAACAACACACTAACATCACACTAACAACACACTAACAACACACTAACAACACACTAACCATACACTAACCATACACTAACAACACACTAACAACACACTAACAACACACTAACTACACACTAACATCACACTAACAACACACTAACAACACACTAACAACACACTAACTACACACTAACAACACACTAACAACACGCTAACAACACACTAACATCACACTAGCATCACACTAACAACACACTAACATCACACTAACAACACACTAACTACACACTAACCACACACTAACATCACACTAACAACACACTAACCATACACTAACAACACACTAACAACACACTAACAACACACTAACTACACACTAACCACACACTAACATCACACTAACATCACACTAACAACACACTAACATCACACTAACAACACACTAACCATAGACTAACAACACACTAACAACACACTAACAACACACTAACAACACACTAACATCACACTAACAACACACTAACAACACACTAACAACACACTAACCATACACTAACCATACACTAACAACACACTAACAACACACTAACAACACACTAACTACACACTAACATCACACTAACAACACACTAACAACACACTAACAACACACTAACTACACACTAACAACACACTAACAACACGCTAACAACACACTAACATCACACTAGCATCACACTAACAACACACTAACATCACACTAACAACACACTAACTACACACTAACCACACACTAACATCACACTAACAACACACTAACCATACACTAACAACACACTAACAACACACTAACAACACACTAACTACACACTAACCACACACTAACATCACACTAACATCACACTAACAACACACTAACATCACACTAACAACACACAAACATCACACTAACATCACACTAACATCACACTAACATCACACTAACATCACACTAACAACACACTAACCACACACTAACATCACAGTAACATCACACTAACAACAGACTAACATCACACTAACAACACACTAACAACACACTAACCATTCACTAACAACACACTAACAACACACTAACATCACACTAACATCACACTAAAAACACTCTAACAACATACTAACCACACACTAACAACACACTAACCACACACTAAGCACACACTAACAACACACTAACAACACACTAACATGACTCTAACATCACACTAACATCACACTAACAACACACTAACATCACACTAACAACACACTAACATCACATTAACATCACATTAACATCACACTAACAACACACTAACAACACACTAACCACACACTAACATCACACTAACATCACACTAACAACACACTTACAACACACTAACTACACATTAACCACACATTAACCACACACTAACATCACACTAACATCACACTAACAACACACTAACATCACACTAACAACACACTAACCATAGACTAACAACACACTAACAACACACTAACATCACACTAACAACACACTAACCATACACTAATAACACACTAACAACACACTAACATCACACTAACATCACACTAACAACACACTAACAACACACTAACAACACTAACATCACACTAACAACACACTAACAACACACTAGCAACACACTAACTACACACTAACAACACACTAACAACACGCTAACAACACGCTAACAACACACTAACAACACACAAACCACACACTAACATCACACTAACATCACGCTAACAATACACTAACAACACACTAACAACACACTAACCACACACTAACAACACACTAACCACACACTAACCACACACTAACAACACACTTACAACACACTAACAACACACTAGCATCACACTAACATCACTCTAACAACACACTAACAACACAC
The DNA here is from genome assembly GCA_947623455.1 of Mimachlamys varia. Lineage (NCBI taxonomy): Eukaryota > Metazoa > Mollusca > Bivalvia > Pectinida > Pectinidae > Mimachlamys > Mimachlamys varia. Next base: position 44,506,751 of record OX392533.1, read on the forward strand.
TAACAACACACTAACAACACACTAACAACATGCTAACAACACGCTAACAACACACTAACAACACACTAACATCACATTTACAACACACTAACAACACACTAACATCACACTAACCATACACTAACAACACACTTACAACACACTAACCACACACTAACCACACACTAACATCACACTAACATCACACTAACATCACACTAACAACACACTAACAACACACTAACATCACACTAACATCACACTAACAAAACACTAACCACACACTAACAACACACTAACAACACACTAACCATACACTAACAACCCACTAACATCACACGTCATCAAAACGCAGAGCTTATATTAAATGTACATGTTCATACCAGCCTATACATGTGTGAAGTGCCATTTCAACTTCCCTACTACCCCCGGGGTAGCTCACTGTTTACTGCTCTCGTCTTTTACTTTTTGTCTCAGCATAAATTGTAGTAGTCTAGTCAATATAGGTTTTAACCGGGACAAAATTGCAACATAATATATTTTTAGTTTTCTTAGAAGGCGGATACCAATACTTTAACAGAAAAAAAAGTCTACCAAAGATCACGTAACACACACATATGCTGCACCTCTTAAATTTAGTAATAGATACAGTATGCGGAAAAAAATAATTAAACTTCATCATACAGCTGTTTCGTCCTCCTAGGACTCTTCAGTGATGCTATGGGCCAAAAGGTAGGAATCACAAATTTCTAAACTAATGTAGAAGAAGAAGGTCAGGTGCGTAAAACCCCTTTAATTTATGAATTTAGAAGTAAAATTAAACTAGTTCTGTATAATTTCAAATCGTGTACTACGAAAATGTGTATATTAAGTACCGTTCCACTACTCAAAGGAGATTAACTGTGGCTATGGAGGCTCCAAAATCTACCTTTAATTCTTTTGACGTAAAATTGGGGGTCAAGAAATTCAGCGTACTTGCATACTGGATCAACTTTGAAGTGAAATAACTAATTATTAAGCAATTCTTATTGTACAATGAATAGCTACATTTCAAAAACCAGTTTATGTTTATTACAGAGTAGCCAAAATCCTTTGACTGATTGGCCATGCTGAAAAAATATTGATTCATAGTAACACTAAAAATCCATTTTTTTCACATTTTGAGTGCACAAAATATTATTTAATAATCTCAGTAGCAAAAACAGGTAGAATTTAATCTTTACAATAAGGGCATTTCATTTAATTGTTGAATTTTAATGTTGATTGATTGACATACAAAAAAGTTATTAAGCATCAATATCGTCAAAATGTGCTGATTTTGGACTTGTTCGAAGTCCGTATTGAATGCTTTGCATAGCACTTTCATATGCGTTTTAATATTAAGGAAGGCAAATGCTTAAGTCTTTTTTATTTTGTGTATTGCTTATCTTAAATACCAAATTGGATAAAATAAATTTGCTATTATGCTTAAAATCAAATCTTGAAACCCCTACCTTATTCATTTTAATCTGAACGGTCAAAAATGGCAAAGTCCACTATTCTGAACAACGAAACTCCTTATTTCTCTGCCAAGTTTAATCAGATTCCATGAAGACTTTGTCAGAAATATTACCATAAAATGGTTGTTTTAATGCAATAAATCCAAACATCCAGAAACCCTAATAATTTAATTGAAAATAATGTATTTTCAGTTATTAAAGGTTAGAACAAAAGAAAATATTTTTTCACTCAACCCAAAATATTTTATTTAATTACAATTCCCATTAGCCATCAAGACAATCGTATTGTCTTAAGCCAAGCCAAGTTATTTAGCAATCGGATACAACACAAAAAAGTTATGCAAATTTTTGTTATTAAGAATGATGAACTTAGTTGTTTTTTGCCGTTCTGCCCAAATAACATGTATTAGTGTTTTGAAGATTTGATTATCAATTTATAAGCAAACTGACCTTGCCAAATTAGTATTAAAAAAATAACCATTGTACATGCATGAAAGCATGTGAAAAGATGTTAACAATTTGCTTTTTACATTATTAAAATACAAGTTGCATAAATTGAGAAATCATTCAATATTGACGTTGACACAGTTCAAAATTGGCCCTCGCAGTCATCTTTCAAGAATAAAAAAAAACTGCATGAAAGCAAAATGTCTCATATATGGAGGATCTTACACGAGTGTCGATGTAATATGGAATTTATTAAACGAGTTAGATAAGTTTATATGTCACGAGCCTTTATTCTAATTTGCCCTGCTTTTTCGGTTACAGTAATTAGAAACACCTATATTAAGCATTATTAGTACCGACGCCCAAGTGTGAATCAATTAATTGAATTGTTGTCATGTAAACACATTAAGGTATTACGTAGATTGGGTAATTATTTACGATACGCTACCTCTAAAAGAAAAACTCTCGTGCAGTGTTAATGCCTATTACATATAAATGTATTCCTTTGTGTGTGAGCATTGCTTATATGGAATTGTCTTCTGCCATCTTGTGAATTGCAATGTTTTATTTTGTACTATGTATTAATGTTACCTGTTACCTTTATGCAGAATTGCATTTGGAAATAAATAGCTTTTCAATTTGGTATTTCGACATTAAGCTTAAGCAGTGCATCATAGCATGGTCTTAGTATACAGTTATTTGTATTTAAAATATTTATCAAATATTTCATAATAGCTATTTTGCGCTGTACATGTAAAGAATATCTCCCTGTTTCGATGTATACCATAGAACTATTTACTGTTTTCTTGACGTTCAACGTGTAGTTGAAATCTACTGTCTTCCGTGGTTACCGCCTCGCAACTCACAGCTAAACGTATGAGTTCAAATTTTGCAGCTGACAGTACAAATCGGTTATACACTGTACATATGTCTTCTAAATATTTCATAATCTCGTTGTAATATGAATAGTGAGCCATTTATCATGAATTGTACTATTTTTCCAAGCGCTCCGATCTGTTCCACGTTCATGCTTCGAATCATGTTTTTTTCTATATCGTACTCTGGTGTTGCCAAGTTCCCCGAGAAAAACATATTCGTCTATAGACAAATGATTGCTCAATTCTTTGTTCCTTAAGGTCTTTAAGAAGTGTTCGTAAATGATAAACTTTTATTAGAGCACACGTGCCCGGACAAGTCTTGTCTAGGTGTGTAGTGAAGGAATGGTGTGTAAATAGAGCTACATTGAATTAATACATGCAAAGACAATTAAGTCGGCTTAATCTACGAGACAGACTTGTCCGAACACGTCCTGAGGACAAAGTTATCAAAGCATTGTCATCATGTAATCAATCTTTAAATTAATTCAAAGGGGAAATATCTTTATTTTTCTGTAATATTTTTTTTTTTTGTAAATATATTTTTTATTCAAACTTTTTTCTTCAGTTTTGAATTTTTTCATGTTACCTTTTTTAAGTTAAATTTTTTTTTTATTCTAGTTTTTTTTTTCAGTTTTAAAACGTTGAAATATTGTTTTTCAATTTTTAAATGTTTAACTTTTTAAATTTTTAAATCTCATTCCGCCATTTTGAGGTTCAGAAATGAGGTGCACCTCATTGCGGCCATTTTGCACCTCATTGCGGCCATCTTTGATTGACACGCTCGTTTCACTCGAATGAGATGCAGCACTTCATGCACCGCATAAAAATTCTTCTGAAATTCTACATCTATTTACTATGTGATTGTGATGATCTTTAATTTGTGAAAGTTCTATATTTATACTACATTGCCTTTTTACTTGAAAAAAGCCCCACTTTTTCTTGTGTTTTGGAATACGATGACTCAAATAAGTTGCCTTGCCTAACACCGAATTGTTCCTTACAGTACCAATCGTTGTGAAGGTATGTAGCTCAAACCGACTCAAAAGTGTTCATAGAAGACAGGTGTGTATAAAATTAATGGTTAAAGTGAATGACCTTTATCTATTTTCAAGGTCACAGGGGTCAAATTCTCAAAATCGTAAGCAACCTTTTCTCACTAATCAGCCCAGGCTGCTTGCATTATGTATGTAGCATGCTACCAAGAATGGTCTTTTCATGGACTTATTTTCATGGCCACAGAGCTCAAATGTCCTAAATCTCTAAGCAATTTCTCAATAAGAGAAAGGCCCAGAGTACTGATATTTAACTTTGAAGGTCACAGGGGTCAAATGTCTGAAATTCTTCAAGCAGCTTAAAAATAACGAAAATGCCCAGGGTACTGATTGGATGAAGGACTGACAAGTTTGTTCAAATGAAGGACTTTGATCCACTTTAAAGGTAATTTATTGGGCCTCTTCCTAAGAAAATAAGTTTGATAACAATGTTTTAGACTTTATCTTTTGAAGATTTAAACATCAACTAGTTTGACATGACAGAAGGCTATGTTTGTCTCTATTTAGAATTCTATGAAAGTATTATAGGGAATTTCAACAAAGCATACAAAATGTCCCTCGATAGCGACTAGGAATGGGGGGAAAATGACTAGCAGGTTTTATTAAAACTTCACTCGAGTGATAAGTATTGTTTGAAGTTGTACATTGGTATTTTAATTTAAAATGTCAACACTTATAGTTATGACCCTTAGTGCTAAAACCTTATCCACACACTGAATTACAAATGTAACTCTTCCTTATTTGACTAATGAATTTCATAGATAGGTAGCATTTATGATCGCTATATGTACTTGGATACCAGTATTTGATTATTTTCAGATTACACCAAACAGACATAAGATGAAAAGGAACTCGATTTTGTATAAACAGATGTTTGAAATTCTTCATCTTCTACACTTTTGGGGTTTTCTTATTCATATGTGGTCAAGAACATCTTTTGTTGGATAGATATAATTTTGTTTTAATATAGTGAAGGAAAGGAATGGTCTGGTATGTAGTAATTTTGTTAGGAGCTTTCAAGGGCAAAGGGAACAAATTAATGGAATGCTTTAATGCAGAGGGGGAGGTTGGATTGGCGTTTATATTCACCCCAATTCTTTTTGGCAGAAAGTGCATAGACGGAACCAATATTTGGAAATATGTCCTGTAAATGGAATGATAGTCACATGACAGGTCAATAACATACTGTTGGGCTGGCGTGGCGTCCGTTTATTGTCGTCGGTCACCCTTTCCTGTTAAAATTGCTACTTGTCATTAAGAACTGCAAAATTGGTCAGACAAATCCTTGTTGGAAGATTTGGTAACTATGACCCCCATCCCGGGTCCAGAGGGTGGGCCCAATAGGGGAAACAGAGGGAATGCCTTTTCAATCCCTAATAGTCATAAAGTACTGAATAGATTTGAACTAAATGTTAGAAACATCTTTTGGGAACAACAAACGGATTTTGCATAAATGGTGGCTCTGACCCCCTTGGACTGGAGGAACGGGGCCCAATAGGGGAACTTGGGGAATGTCTTTTAATACCCTACTAGTCATTAACTACTGCATACATTGCTTTTGACCAAAATTGGTCAGAGACATCCTTGGGGGAGGGGAACAGACTTTGCATAAATGGTGACTGACCCCCCTAGCTTTGGAGGAGGTTGGCCCAATAGAGGAAATAGAAGGAAAGTATATTAAATCGCTACTAGTCATAAAGTTCTGCATTGCTTTTGACCAAAATTGGTCAAAAAAATCCTTTGGAGAAGGGGGAACAGATTTTGCATAAATTGTAACTCTGCCCCCCCCCCCCTTGGAGCTGGGGGGCAGAGAGTATATATACTCTGCTGAGCTTTAAAAGACAATCACAATCATGATTTTAGATTTACCTAGCCTAAACTATGTATACAATTGCTGGGCATTAAGAGAGTTCCAATCATGATATTTAGATTAGTCGAGGGTATGCCACGCCATTGCAGACTTGCAACCCAAAACAATACAGATGCTTGGCATAAAGAGAGTAAACACAATCATGATATTAGCATTAATATCATGGTCTGGCCAGAGCCTTATAGCGAGGACATCAGGTTTCTCAGTTAAACTTGAAAACAGTTGAGATACCCACCCATTTACCAAACTTTAATTGATACAGATATGCTTTCAAGGATTGGCCTTTGGGTCTGTCCCAGTCCATGAGATATTTTTGAAAAATATTTTACCATGATTACCTAGATACCAATGTATCCCATAGGTGTTAACCTCTCAAACATCCAATGAGGGAGATCTCCCTCATTCCACATTTCTATTGAAGGAGAGAAAGTGTGTGAAATACATCTAAAACTGCATTACGCAATTTGTTTCCCCCCTTTTTATGTATCAAAACAACTTCAAAAAATATTCATTTGATCCAGACACATCGGTCATGGTCATTACACACACCCTACATTAACTAGGATATCATTTGACCACATAATTAATTTGGACATAAATGAGGGAGATTTCGAGGGAGATTGGTAAATTATGGTCAAAATGAGGGAGGGTATTCAGGTAAGTGATATAGGCCTTCTTGCCTCTTGTTCCAAGAAAGCATTGAGGTTTCCTCTGTTTTATCATACATGTATTTGTGTTCAGTTATCAAAGTGGTCTAGTATAACCCATTTTAATATTAAACAAGGCATTGCACACAATATTAATACATTGTACCTTTGCACTTCAATATTAAAACTAGAAAGTGAAAAAAAATGTTGAGTGTTTAGATTAAAGTCCTGTTTTCGTGAGCCATAATGATGGAGCTAAAGTTTTATTTATAGTAACAGTGACCTGGGTTTTTTTACTAAGAAATAATTGAAATGTGAACTTGTACAAGATATAATGGTTGTAAACACTAGTGCAAGTTTCATGTCATTCAGCTGAGGACTGCAGCTTGAAGAGCGGTGACATCCAAATTTCTGTCAATTTCTATAAATAGTTAGGCTGACCTAGTTTTTGACCGCAGCAAGTTTGGTTAAGTTTGGTTTATTTTGTTTTACATCTATAAACAGTCAGGGTCATTTAAGGACATGCCAGGTTTTGGAGGTGGAGGAACACAGGATATGTTTATGAATACTTGTAAAATAGATGTGTAGCCTGTAGAGCGGTGACGTCATTGGAGATATATACAAAAGGTATCCCTATATATCTTCAACATATGGCCACATTAGTATATGTATATTGATAATTTGTAGAAAGTCAGAAAAACAGCAAAACAACAAACATAGAGTTTTTCCTTAAAATACTCTTTATTTTTTTCTGTTTAAAGTTAGATGTAGTCTCCATCATAATATAATTGTATATAAATATCTTTTATAATTCCCTCCTATTGCAGTTGTTACTCCTCAGAGTTATCTGCCCTTACATGGTGGTCAATACTCTGGAGTAATCTCCCCTTAACAAAATACATAAAACATTGGGTCCATTCTGGACACATTGTGTGATATGCATTGCACAAATTTCAGTTTTATGGCAATCTTCATTGATATTGCAACATGATCATGGCAAGAACCTTACAGGATATTCAGAACCATCAATAAGTTAACCCCGAAAACATGAGATATAACTGCCAACTTTACCACAGGGACTTAAAAATTGAGATAATCGAGACATCTCAAAGAGGCCAACAGGCCTTACAGTCACCTGAGTTTTGATGTACTAGCAGTACCAATAACCGCATATCTGGGTCTTGGACATTTGACCCTTTCGAGCCATTTTCCACAGCCCCGGGGGTGGGCAAGAGTCAATACTTTTTCAATATCAAACCATCAACTCCTGGTTATTATTCAAACCAAATTTCAAGTATCTCCAGCTGGAAAAGAACAAAATATATCCAAAAATGTAATTTTCCTATATAAACTATAGTAAACTTCACCCCCTCCCAGGGGGGAACACGAAATCATTGGGGCCTTAAATTCACAATTTTTTTAAAGCATTAAATTCACAATTTTGATAAAGCATTAAATTCACAATTTTGGTTAAAGTACTTATTGACCTTTCCATTGGTGAATAGTATTTGATTCCAGCCTATAGCTGAAATTTTAGATTTTAACCCTTTTAACCTTTTTTGAGCCCCTCCCCTTACACACTACAGCAAAGTACAGATACATTATACACCCTTATACTCTACAGCAAAGTACAGATACATTATACACCTTTATACTCTACAGCAAAGTACAGATATTATACCCCTTTACACACTACATCAAAGTACAGATAAATTATACCCCTTTACACACTACAGCAAAGTACAGATAAACAAGATAATTCAACGAATTACAGTCCCCCACCGGGTTGTTATCTCGAGATCCAATAGCAATGAGTGTGAATCTCGAGATGCAATAAGGTCATGTATTTTCTTCAATGTATTGAAAGGTGAAGATGTAGTTTACAGAGACCCGCTTCTATACAGGAACCATCCCATTCTCACTAAATACATGTACACTGTAGGTATACTCTATAAATGATCTCTATATAAAGGACACAAGTCTATGAAGGACACCTTTAGTTTTTCTATTGGGTATCCTTTATAGACAGGTTTTACTGCAATAGACATGAAATTGTTATAATAATAACAAGATGTTGTTTGTTATGCTTACATTGAATTCAACAGTACTGTATATTGATTAAATGGTGATCTGAGAAGAACACAGGTTTGTTTGTCACTGGGAATAATTTGGATGAGAAGACCAAGTCAAGAATTCCTCCAAGGCAATGGGTAGGCGTGGTCAGTTGTTGGTGAAGTTTACAAGATTTTTGAAGGCTGTCCATCTTTGCGAAGTCCATGTTGAAATCTCCAACAACAAGAATGTTTGTACACTTATGTAACTTTGCTTGTGTTGTGCATAGCTTGAATAACTGTCGAAATAAATGTCACAGTGACCCAGTTTTGGTACACGACACACCATCTTCCCACGGGGAACCATACTACCAAGTATTAAGTTCTAGTGCTTTATAGTGTAGAAGATAGAGCCCGGACAAGGTATTTGTGTAACGTAGGTCAGAGGTCAAAATATAGGTCACTGTGACCCGGTTTTGTTACGCGACACACCGCCTTCCCATAGGGAACTATACTACCAAGTACAAAGTTCTAATCCTTAATAGTGTAGGAGATAGAACCTGGACAAACTTTTACTTTAATGTAGGTCAGAGGTCAAAATATAGCAAAATAAAGGTCACAGTGACCCAGTTTTGGTACGCGACACACCGCCTTCCCACAGAGAACTATACTACCAAGTATAAAGTTCTAATCCTTAATAGTGTAGGAGATAGAACCTGGACAAATTTTTCTTTCTTTAATTTAGGTCAGGGGTCAAAATATAGGTCACAGTGACCCGGTTTTGGTACGCGACACACCACCTTCCCACGGGGAACCATACTACCAAGTATTAAGTTCTAGTGCTTTATAGTGTAGGAGATAGAGCCCGGACAAGCTTTTTCTTTAATGTAGGTCAGAGGTCAAAATATAGGTCACAGTGACCCGGTTTTTGTACGCGACACACCGCCTTCCCACAAGGAACAATACTACTAAGTATTAAGTTCTAGTGCTTTATAGTGTAGGAGATAGAGCCCGGACAAGCTTTTTCTTTAATGTAGGTCAGAGGTCAAAATATAGGTCACAGTGACCCGGTTTTTGTATGCGACACACCGCCTTCCCACAGGGAACCCACACACTTAGTATGAAGTTCCAGTGTCTTATAGTATGGGAGATAGAGCCCGGACAAATAGTGTGCGGAAGGACGGAAGGACGGACGGACGGACGGACACAACGCAAACCTATAGTCCCCCCCGGATTCCGGTGGGGGACTAATTATACTACCTGACACTCTGCAGCAAAGTACAGATAAATTATACTACCTGACACTCTGCAGCAAAGTACAGATAAATTATACCCCTTTACTCACTACAGCAACGTACAGATAAATTATACTACCTTACACTCTGCAGCAAAGTACAGATAAATTATATTACCTTACACTCAACAGCAAAGTAAAGATAAATTATACCACTTTACACTCTACAGTAAATTACATTCATGTCATCATGGAGAATATCCTGGTAATATATAAGGCAGTTAAACTGAAATTAAATTGATCACAATTTGAAAAAATAATGAAAATAATAATCACATTCATCACACAACAAAATGCACACTTGAGCAAGATAACATAAGGGCAATATATAAACCCTGTCCACTCATTTGACAAAAGTCTCAAAATAAAGATTTTCTGAATGAACTTTATGTTGCATAATTTTGTACAGTAAACAGACTGAAAGAATGTACTGGTTATAGATGAGGTATAGCAAATTTGTATACCTTTATTCTTCCCAAACACATACAAACATACACACAATCACACACACCTACATACAAACACAAACATACACACAATCACACACACCTACATACAAACACACCCATACACACAATCACACACACATACATACAAACACACACATACACACAATCACACACACCTACATACAAACACAAACATACACACAATCACACACACATACATACAAACACAAACATACAACACACACACACACCTACATACAAACCCAAACATACAACACACACTAACACACACCTACATACTAACACACACCTACATACAACACATTCTAACACACACCTACATACAAACACAAACATACAACACACACTAACACCTACATACAAACACAAACATACACACAATCACACACACATACATACAAACACAAGCATACAACACACACACACCTACATACAAACACAAACATACACACAATCACACACACATACATACAAACACAAGCATACAACACACACTAACACCTACATACAAACACACACATACACACAATAACACACACATACATACAAACACAAGCATACAACACACACACACACCTACATACAAACACACCCATACACACAATCACACACACATACATACAAACACAAGCATACAACACACACTAACACCTACATACAAACACACACATACACACAATCACACACACATACATACAAACACAAACATACAACACACACACACACCTACATACAAACACAAACATACAACACACACTAACACACACCTATATACTAACACACACCTACATACAACACATTCTAACACACACCTACATACAAACACACACCTTCATACAACAACACATACTAACACACACCTACATACTAACATACAACACCACATACTAACACACACCTACATACAACAACACGCACACTAACACACACCTACATACTAACACACAACTATATACAACACATACTAACACACCTACATACAAACACACACCTACATACAAACACACACCTTCATACAACAACACATAATAACACACCTACATACAAACACACACCTACATACACACACACACACACCTTCATACAAACACACATACTAACACACCTACATACAAACACACACTTACATACAAACACACACTTACATACAACACCACATACTAACACACACACACACCTACTCACTTACATACAACACCACATACTAACATACACCTACATACAACAACATACATTCACAACTTCACCCCAAGTGCATAAACCTCAGATCAAGGGTAATAATTGAACAGAGTTATTTCTAATTGCGAAAGTGCAATTTTTTCAAGTTCAACTGAGAAACTGGGTCCCTTAAAGGGCTGTGACCAGACCCTGACATCAATCCTAATATCATGATAGCATCGATTTGTCTATATCATTGGTAATTGGTCAAATCCTGCTGTGGTTCAGGACTAGTATTGATTTAAAGGAAAAGTTGACACACGGACGAAGCGCAATGGCATAAGTTCACTGGCCGTTTGGGCTAGGTGAGCTAAAAAATAGAGCAGTTTTCTCAAAAACACACTCACGCATACATTCTGAGATCTGAACATGTGTATCATTTATTAGTTATAAATCAGCTATTTGCATAATTACATTACTATAGTAAACAGGATTTCATAGTTTTCATCATATCAATAATTTATGATATATTCACTCAAAATCACAAATATGCTTTAGTTTATTATCATCATTCCCACACATATCCATAATTTGCATAATTGATTCAATTTCTACAATGAAATACAGTTGTGGTAACGCACAATGCACCAAAAAATATGTGGGTGCGTGCATCGTGCACACATCTTGCACACATCGTTCGCCCATGGCGGCACAACTGGACGATCTTTGTGCGAGATTCTCATCGCACACACGCACGATTTGGTAAATTGGTCGATAAATATTACGTAATGAAAAAATATGGAACCCTCTTGTCGAAAAACTATATAGATTCCCATCATATTTATTGGGATTATGTTAATTTTACAATATACAGTAAACAGTATTACAGTGACCATGATATGTACAGTCAAGTGCAGTTTTAGGTTATAGAACAGATAAATAACATGCCAGAGTTTTACCTGTCCCGTGTCCGGCGATCCGGTAAAACAGCCATTAAGTTATTTGAACACCCCCTCCCCTACCAACCACTTTACCTGTGTTTTCACAACTAGGCGGGTGTTGTAAGTAGCCCGGGACAGAGACATCTACATAATTATATGGTCTATGTACAGGTACAAATTGGTAAAAGCTGGCAATATTTACCTGAATGAGCACTTGTCAATATGTGTTAAAAGTTTACATGTGTCTACCTGGTATTTGGTTTGTTTCAAAAACTACAAAAAGACTATTCCTAATTATAAGAAATATATAGAGAGAAATATCAGCAAATGTATGTAGTTGGAATATGAAAATATGCTGAAAACAACTAGCATGAAACCCTATATATTGTTAAGCCATTTCTAAATTTACATCCACCACGGTTGTCATCGCACAATGTAAGTTTATCTTGCGCCCACATGTACGTTAGAAATAATTGTCCAGGATCACATCATTCTCCCATCGTGCACACTTCGTGCATTCACTGTTCACACATCGTGTGCAGTGCATCGTGCACACACCGCACATCTTGTAACGTTGTATGATCCCACAACTGTATTACCCACAACTGTATTACCCACAACTGTATTACCCACAACTGTATTACCCACAACTGTATTACCCACAACTGTATTACCCACAACTGTATTACCCACAACTGTATTACCCTCATTAAATTCTCAACTTGCTTAATTAATATAATTAGCAAGCACATTCAGGGTTTTTTTTTTTTTACAATTCAGGAATGAAAGAGAGAAGAAAATTATTCAAACATGAGCCATAATTTTCAATTCAGCATGACACAAGCACCTGATATTTTTCACGAGTGAACGTTAACTCTTCATACTCAAAATGATGCGGATACATTTAACTTTATAAAACAAAAGTAAAAAATGGAGCCAGTTTATGTTTTTCAGAACATTTTCACGGTAAAAATTTATCAATTCTTTAAATAATTCTGAAGGGTTTTTTTCCATTTATTTATCTTACCGGTAATAAATAAATGCCTCATGCTAGTCTGAATGGCAATGTACAGGAACTCATCTTTAATAATCCCGCAATATATTATATTCACTTCTTTCAACCAGCAATACCAGCCTATGTATCCTAAATAAAGACTTGGTTCAATAGCAGTGATTGGGTATTCGTTGTTAAGACCATCAAGAAAGACATTAAATATTACTGCAACATAAAACGGCCAGAAAATAATGTTTAATCTTCTGTCCACTGCTGTACTTTAAGTCCAATGGTTGTCAAAAGAACACAATGTCAACTCATTATCATAGTCACTGAACACCAGTCATTGTGTGTTTATTTGCAATGTTGAATACTTATCTTCACTGATAAAAACATAGCAAATATTTTGCTGAGTAAAATACACAATCAGACCAGGGCTCCAACTGAAGACCCTATGAAATCTAAGGGACACCGTACCATCGGACACCGTACCATCAGACACCGTACCATCGGACACCGTACCATCGTACCCAGTCCAGTTCCACAACAGAAATGAACATGGTTTTCCATCAGCAAAGTAAAGTTGTAGGAGCAAAGTTAATAAAATAATCACAGTAACTTGTCTAAAAATACTTCTACAATCAATAGAAAATAATAGAATAATGATTAACAATAATTAAAAATTATATGGATAAGTCTAAATCATCTTTATCATATTAAAAACTAAGACTCTGAATAATAACAAAATAAAAATATAAACAACAAATTAAATCTGGCAGTTATAAATTAGTTACAAAATATTCTGTCACACATCATATCTCACCTCAGTGATGGGAATGTTTACAACAGATAATGGGGCTTCGTAAACAAGACTTTCATCCCCTTTCAGGTAAGTATATACACAGTTTTCATCCTGACATCATTATATTGCTAGATGGTTTTCAAACCCACGTAAATATGCAAGAAACTGTGGGCTGAAAACATTGTTTCCTTATCAAACCAATGATGTCACAATGGTATGGACGTAAATACCTTTCATATGGGGGACAACTCTAGATTACAAAAATTCAACAGTAATTCAATTCAAATTGGATAAGACATTAAGTAAGATGTGAAAAAGAAGTTAAAAAAATTCTGTTTATTAAAAAAAATCCATGGAGATGAAAGTACAAGATTTATTCAAATGTTATCATTAAATTTTCTGCTTATAAAAAAACAAATGAAGAATGAACATACGGAGATGTACCAAATGATTGAATAGGAGTAGGAACACTAAAATATTAACTTGTATATAAATCATTACAAAAATAAAATATCACATCTTAAAAGTAGTAACGAATGCCAAGAATTTCACACAATTTTCCATACCTCTTAAATTTCTACCATACAACATACAATCTTTCTTTTCTTTCTCAAAACACTCACTTTGATTGAAAGAAAGTCAATAAGATTTGAAAACAATAAATATAACATTGTTGCCAGAATATAATTCAAATAAGAAAAAATTCTCTATTAACATTTCAAAAATGTTTCCTAAGTTTGTACACCAAAAATGATCAGTAATTTCATGTTTTGTTAAATCACTATATTATAATTAAATATTTCCTTGGTTTTCTTTCGTAAAAAAATCTTTTAATTGCCTGATTGAATAAAACCAAAGACTTTTTCAGTCATATTAGCAAAATTTTAAGATATGAATTTATTTCAGAATTGGATTCCATAATATAGAAATACAAAAAAAAACAAACATTTAAAACAAAAATATTCACTTAAATTTTTTTTTGGTGAAAAATTGACCATAATGTTTTAAACACAACTTTAACAAATGCATGAGATTTCTCTTTGAATGGTAAAAGTTTGAAACTTATTTTCTGTGGTTACCTCCCTTGGTATGAAAAAATGAATGACTATATTCTCTCTAACATCATGACCAAATCTAGAACTGGATTAAGGCACTGGTCCAAATGGAATATTAACGAATTGACTACTATGTAATGAGGATTTGCTGCAATGACGGGAAAATACTACCATAATAACTGGTACTGGGGGCATATAAAGTTCTAGTTCTAATTCCCTCCCATCTAGATCCACTCCACTATGCTGGTCTAGTCAGTCACCTGAATTCCACACACTGTATAATAGACCAACCTGTACATTATGTTCCCCCTGTATACTGAATGCCCTGAGTACTCTGACACTATCAGTGTGGTATATAACAAGCTATGTACATGAAATATGATTGTCCTGATATGACAAATGAGTTTGAACATCTAGACAATAACAATAGCTGCTCGTGTCCATCATCAAATCTTCAAATAAAACTCTTTAGTGACCTAGTTCTTACTTGTGGCTTTTTGAAACTCTCCACTTTAATGACCTAGTTATAACATTTGAGTAAGTACTCCAATTTCATGTAAAAATTAACACGTGGAAGTTAAAGAAAGCACAATGTTAATGCAGAGCCTAGTAAAGTAGAGGAATGTGTTGTAGACGGCAGTATTTTTACAACATGGTTTTCACTCGCTCCTCCAGATTCTGGAGCTCTGTGGTAATGGCAGGTGGAAGATCCTCATGTACCTGCTCATCAAAGTATTTTCCAACATCCACCACTTCTTGTAACCAGCTTTCCTTCGGAAGACGGAACAATTCTTCCATGTCCACCTTTTCAGTCAAACCTTCCATGTTAATAGAGCCCTCTTTAGGTATAAACCCTACGGCAGACATCTTAGCACAGTCTTCTCCGTCGATACGACGGAAAATCCAGTCCAACACACGTGCGTTTTCTCCAAATCCTGGCCAGATGAACTTGCCTTCCTTGTTCTTCCTGAACCAGTTGACATGGTAAATCTTTGGCAGATGAAGGCCAGGCTTGTCCTGGAAATTCAGCCAGTGCTGGAGGTAGTGGCCGAAGTTGTACCCAAAGAACGGACGCATCGCAAACGGATCATGCATGATGACTTTGCCTGTAGAAGTTAAGTCAAATAAGTCAAATGAGCTTCAACAATGATTCCAACTTTTGTATTGGAAGAGTTTAAACTGTTTATTCAGGCCAGAATGAGCTTACCCATAAGACATCAGAGTAATTATTAAAAAAATTATCTCCCTTGGTTTGATAAGCCTCAGTAAAAATTTAGAAGACATTGGATGAAGAAAATAGACTCTTCATATTTACTTCTAAAACAAGAGGCCCAGAGGGCCTGTAACACTCACCTGGATAAATTGATATCAAGGTAATCATGGTAAAATATTTCTAAAAAAGATGCTATGGGCAGGGACAGACCCAAAGAATTATCCTTGAAGTATTTCTGTATAAATTAAAGATAGGTTAACGGGTGGGTATCTCAACTCACTGTTTTCAAGCTCACCTGAAAACCAAGGTCCCTAGGGCTGGGCTAGACCCTTAAATCAATGATAATATCATGATTGTGTTTGTTTCTGTTTATATAGTTTTGGGGTGGGATGTCTGTAGGGGGTGGCAGACCCTTGGGTCAAATCTAAAATCATATTTGTGATGTTCTCTTTATGCCAAGCAATTGTATATGTAGTTTTGGGGTAGGAATCTCAACCATTTAAAAGTAATATCAATCTTGCCAAATGGTCCCCTTTTGGCCCTGTCCCTCAGGCCCCTGGGGGATCAGCCCCATCATTTGTATAAATTTGAATCCCTGCCACCTAGGGATGCTATCATTAAATTATGAATGTTTTACATTGCTTAGATCCAGAGACGAAGTGGTGGCATAAGCTCACCTTGGTCCTTTGGACCAGGTCAGCTAACAATACTGTAATCTTTCCAATTGACTAAATCTGTAACCATTGATATCTGTAACCATTGATATCTGTAACCACTGATATCTGTAACCATTGATATCTGTAACCATTGATATCTGAAACCATTGATATCTGAAACCATTGATATCTGTAACCATTGATATCTGTAACCATTGATATCTGTAACCAATGATATCTGTAACCATTGATATCTGTAACCATTGATATCTGTAACCATTGATATCTGTAACCACTGATATCTGTAACCACTGATATCTGTAACCATTGATATCTGTAACCATTGATATCTGTAACCATTGATATCTGAAACCATTGATATCTGTAACCATTGATATCTGTAACCATTGATATCTGTAACCATTGATATCTGTAACCATTGATATCTGTAACCATTGATATCTGTAACCACTGACATCTGTAACCATTGATATCTGTAACCATTGATATCTGTAACCGTTGATATCTGTAGGAAGTTCCCACCTAATATGATAAGGAATATGACCCTAATCATCTTCCTACATGTATATACAGGCTGTCCTATTACACTGCTTACATTTGTCAAGTGATGCCTATATTTTGTAATTTCCCAAGATATTTGTATTATTTTGATCCTGTGAAAATTGATGTAATTTTTAGTGACTTTAACCCGAAAATATAGAAGGAACATTTCCAGCCCAAAAATCTATTGTTATTGACCAATAGAAAGTGGTGTCATATTGCTTACATGCATGGTACAATGGGAAAGGCGATAGGGAAAAGTTGATGGTGGCACCTGACGATATCAACAGCATCAGTAGAGGATATCGATGTCATCTTTAGATGATATCAACAGATATTGACATAATCATAGGATGACATTGATGTCATCAGTAGATGATATCGAAGGCACATCCTTGACGATATTGACGTAATCACTTGCCGATACTTACTCTGGTGTTCGGCAGCAGCCGTAGCCTCTGACCTCATTGAAGCGCCAATGTACACGCCATGTTGCCAGTTCAAGGCTTCGTACACTAGTGGCACACCTGTAACAGATATCATAATTATCATATTCTATGTTCCAGGAAAAGATTATTTCAGTAGAGCAAACTCTCTTTTGAACAATGATTATCATTTTTACAGGAATATGCACCTGAAAAATGATCAAAATATATCGTAAATTGCCCTTCTTATTGTGACAAGTCTTGTTTACAATCTTCAAGATTTGCATAATGTATACATGTAGTTGATTAATTTCCAAGGGTGTAATATTTGACAGTTTTTCTAATTAGAGCTGGTCCGTGGGATTACCCATCAGAGCTAGAATACAAGTCAGCATATTGATAAGAGAAAGATTGATAAGTTCACTCACCTTCTGGGCGTCTCCCTCCAAAAATGATGGCATCGATACAAACTCCCTCAGGGCTCTCCCAGGCCGGGTCCATGATTGGACACTGGGCAGCAGGTGTACAGAACCTACAAATAAAAAGGTCAGCTATGGTCAGCTATGGTAAGCTCTATTTACATTTGCTCTGCATTCTCCCATTGACACAATGCTAAGAGGCAGTTGCTGCCATACGCCTATAACATCCAGTGCCTCGGGCTATAACAGCATTTGCTATTGTGACGTCATCAATCTCTATTTTGACGTCATCACTTTCATTGTTGTCTGCACTTGATTTGCTGTTCAAAATTGGTTCGAAGTAACTAAATAAAGCACAAATTTCTATCAAAATGTAAATATAAGTAATGAACATTTTAGCACACATTGTTACAGTCCTATTACACACATCGGTATTGCTGACAAACTTTTATAAAGTCCTAGCAGGCTTTATTTAGTTTGTCATCAATAGCAATGCGTGTTACAGGACTGTAACAACATTTGCTAAAACATTCATTGCTTAAACAAGATAATTCAACGAATTACAGTCCCCCACCGGGTTGTTATCTCGAGATCCAATAGCAATGAGTGTGAATCTCGAGATGCAATAAGGTCATGTATTTTCTTCAATGTATTGAAAGGTGAAGATGTAGTTTACAGAGACCCGCTTCTATACAGGAACCATCCCATTCTCACTAAATACATGTACACTGTAGGTATACTCTATAAATGATCTCTATATAAAGGACACAAGTCTATGAAGGACACCTTTAGTTTTTCTATTGGGTATCCTTTATAGACAGGTTTTACTGCAATAGACATGAAATTGTAATAATAATAACAAGATTTTGTTTGTTATGCTTACATTGAATTCAACAGGGAACTATACTACCAAGTATAAAGTTCTAATCCTTAATAGTGTAGGAGATAGAAACTGGACAAATTTTTCTTTCTTTAATGTAGGTCAGAGGTCAAAATATAGGCCACAGTGACCCAGTTTTGGTACGCGACACACCGCCTTCCCACGGGGAACCATACTACCAAGTATTAAGTTCTAGTGCTTTATAGTGTAGGAGATAGAGCCCGGACAAACTTTTACTTTAATGTAGGTCAGAGGTCAAAATATAGCAAAATAAAGGTCACAGTGACCCGGTTTTGGTACGCGACACACCGCCTTCCCACAAGGAACCATACTACCAAGTATTAAGTTCTAGTCCTTTATAGTGTAGGAGATAGAGCCCGGACAAACTTTTACTTTAATGTAGGTCAGAGGTCAAAATATAGCAAAATAAAGGTCACAGTGACCCATTTTTGGTACGCGACACACCGCCTTCCCACAGGGAACTATACTACCAAGTATAAAGTTCTAATCCTTAATAGTGTAGGAGATAGAACCTGGACAAATTTTTCTTTCTTTAATGTAGGTCAGAGGTCAAAATATAGGTCACAGTGACCCGGTTTTTGTACGCGACACACTGCCTTCCCACAGAGAACAATACTACTAAG
Organism: Mimachlamys varia; assembly: GCA_947623455.1. Taxonomy (NCBI): domain Eukaryota; kingdom Metazoa; phylum Mollusca; class Bivalvia; order Pectinida; family Pectinidae; genus Mimachlamys; species Mimachlamys varia. The sequence continues at coordinate 44,526,686 of OX392533.1, forward strand.
TATTAAGTTCTAGTGCTTTATAGTGTAGGAGATAGAGCCCGGACAAGCTTTTTCTTTAATGTAGGTCAGAGGTCAAAATATAGGTCACAGTGACCCGGTTTTTGTATGCGACACACCGCCTTCCCACAGGGAACCCACACACTTAGTATGAAGTTCCAGTGTCTTATAGTATGGGAGATAGAGCCCGGACAAATAGTGTGCGGAAGGACGGACGGACAGACGGACGGACGGACACAACGCAAACCTATAGTCCCCCCCGGATTCCGGTGGGGGACTAATAATCAGCTATAGTCAGCTTTAATCAGCTACTGTCAGCTATAATCAGCCATAATCAGCCATAATCAGCTATATATAATCAGCTATAATCAGCTATAGTCAGCTTTAATCAGCTACTGTCAGCTATAATCAGCCATAATCAGCCATAATCAGCTATATATAATCAGCTATAATCAGCTATGGTCAGCTATAATTAGCTAGTCAGCTATAATCAGCAATAGTCAGCTATAATCAGCAATAGTCAGCTATAATCAGCTATGGTCAGCTATAATCAGCTACTGTCAGCTACTGTCAGCTACTGTCAGCTATAATCAGCTACTTTCAGCTAAAATCAGATATGGTCAGCTATAATCAGAAAATAACTCTGCCACTGCGACTTATTATGTGGTAGAAACAGGTCGCACAACTCATGGTTATTGGATATGGAATTTACTTCACTCGAGTTAATTATTTATTAAAAGTTACAAAAGACACTCGAAAAAATAATTTACTTGAGTGAAATAAATTCCATATCCAACAACCTCTAGTTGTGTAACCTCTTTATACATACATGTATCTCTTTGAAATATTTAAAAGTCAACATAAATGTTCCTTTCAAATAGCTTTTGAGATAAGAACTTGAAAGACATTAAAACCATTAATCGGTGAATCTTCTTATCTCTCCATTAACTTTAAATGTCGATTGAGCTCTTTTACAAACCTGGACCTTCAGGAATACTGGAGATTCCAAAAAATTAATGTAAAGTAAGGAATACACAGCCAACTTCTTTGTGACAATTCCTTTACAAACCTAACAAAGGTTCATAGCTTTATCATTGTCCTAAAACTTCAGGTAAATTTTACTAGCAAAATGTACACTGTATGTATTAGGCCAAAAAATCACACACAAGGAGGTCCTGATGACGTTACCTAGAGTTAGGATGCGCAGCGTTTCCTCCTTCCTTAGGAGTCCAGTCCTTAACGTTAAGCCAGGAAGTGATGGATGTGTCCGTCTCGCTCTCCATGCCTTCCCAGAATACACTGCCATCTGAAGTTTCTGCCACATTTGTAAACACTGTATTACTCTGAACCGTCTCCATGGCATTTGGGTTTGTTTTCATTGAAGTTCCTGTAACCAAAACATTCACAATTTTAATATATTTCATAATTTTGTTTCTGTTTCTCAGCTATCTTAAGTTTTTACTTTTTTTTGTGAGGTCTATTATACAGGTGGTCTCCTACCCCGTCCACCCCTGACAACACAATTGAACTCTTCAAAGGCTGGAATAGTTCATTACGAAGATTCAGGGAAGAATAAATCATTACGGATTCAAATCAAAATGAAATTTATATTCACAAACATAATTATGGTAGTCTCTTAACACAAGTGGTCCCTTAACACAGGTGGTCTCTAAACACATGTAGTTTCTTAAATATGAACGAAAATGGCAGAACAATTTCAAAATGTCTGTTTTGTTTTAATTTAATTTACAATGCATACTTCTATAATATATATATATACAAGAATAACTAACAATGAGAGAGACAGAGATATAAGAATAGCTAACAATGAGAGAGACAGAGATATAAGAATAGCTAACAATGAGAGAGAAAGAGATATAAGAATAACTAACAATGAGAGAGACAGAGATATAAGAATAGCTAACAATGAGAGAGACAGAGATATAAGAATAGCTAACAATGAGAGAGAAAGAGATATAAGAAAAGCTAACAATGAGAGAGACAGAGATATAAGAATAGCTAACAATGAGAGAGACAGAGATATAAGAATAGCTAACAATGAGAGAGACAGAGATATAAGAATAGCTAACAATGAGAGAGACAGAGATATAAGAATAGCTAACAATGAAGGACAGAGATACAAGAATAGCTAACAATGAGAGAGACAGAGATATAAGAAAACTAACAATGAGAGAGACAGAGATATAAGAATAGCTAACAATGAGAGAGACAGAGATATAGGAATTGCTAACAATGAGAGAGACAGAGATATAAGAATAGCTAACAATGAGAGAGACAGAGATATAAGAATAGCGAACAATGAAGTTTAGAGATATAAGAATAGCGAACAATGAAGTTTAGAGATACAAGAATAGCTAACAATGAGAGAGACAGAGATATAAGAATAGCTAACAATGAGAGAGAAAGAGATATAAGAATAGCTAACAATGAGAGACAGAGATATAAGAATAGCTAACAATGAGAGAGACAGAGATATAAGAATAGCTAACAATGAAGGACAGAGATACAAGAATAGCTAACAATGAGAGAGACAGAGATATAAGAATAGCTAACAATGAGAGAGACAGAGATATAAAAATAGCTAACAATGAGAGAGACAAAGATATAAGAATAGCTAACAATGAGAGAGACAGAGATATAAGAATAGCTAACAATGAGAGAGACAGAGATATAAGAATAGCTAACAATGAGAGAGACAGAGATATAAAAATAGCTAACAATGAGAGAGACAAAGATATAAGAATAGCTAACAATGAAGGACAGAGATACAAGAATAGCTAACAATGAGAGAGACAGAGATATAAGAAAACTAACAATGGAGGACAGAGATATAAGAATAGCTAACAATGAGAGAGACAGAGATATAAGAATAGCTAACAATGAGAGAGACAAAGATATAAAAATAGCTAACAATGAGAGAGACAGAGATATAAGAATAGCTAACAATGAGAGAGAAAGAGATATAAGAATAGCTAACAATGAGAGAGACAGAGATATAAGAATAGCTAACAATGAGAGAGACAAAGATATAAGAATAGCTAACAATGAAGGACAGAGATACAAGAATAGCTAACAATGAGAGAGACAAAGATATAAGAATAGCTAACAATGAAGGACAGAGATACAAGAATAGCTAACAATGAGAGAGACAGAGATATAAGAAAACTAACAATGGAGGACAGAGATATAAGAATAGCTAACAATGAGAGAGACAGAGATATAAGAATAGCTAACAATGAGAGAGACAGAGATAAAAAAATATAGCTAACAATGAGAGAGACAAAGATATAAGAATAACTAACAATGAAGGACAGAGATACAAGAATAGCTAACAATGAGAGAGACAGAGATATAAGAATAGCTAACAATGAGAGAGACAAAGATATAAAAATAGCTAACAATGAGAGAGACAAAGATATAAGAATAGCTAACAATGAAGGACAGAGATACAAGAATAGCTAACAATGAGAGAGACAGAGATATAAGAAAACTAACAATGGAGGACAGAGATATAAGAATAGCTAACAATGAGAGAGACAGAGATATAAGAATAGCTAACAATGAGAGAGACAGAGATAAAAAAATATAGCTAACAATGAGAGAGACAAAGATATAAGAATAACTAACAATGAAGGACAGAGATACAAGAATAGCTAACAATGAGAGAGACAGAGATATAAGAAAACTAACAATGGAGGACAGAGATATAAGAATAGCTAACAATGAGAGAGACAGAGATATAAGAAAACTAACAATGGAGGACAGAGATATAAGAATAGCTAACAATGAGAGAGACAGAGATATAAGAATAGCTAACAATGAGAGAGATAGAGATATAAGAATAGCTAACAATGAGAGAGATAGAGATATAAGAATAGCTAACAATGAGAGAGATAGAGATATAAGAATAGCTAACAATGAGAGAGACAGAGATATAAGAATAGCTAACAATGAGAGAGATAGAGATATAAGAATAGCTAACAATGAGAGAGATAGAGATATAAGAATAGCTAACAATGAGAGAGATAGAGATATAAGAATAGCTAACAATGAGAGAGACAGAGATATAAGAATAGCTAACAATGAGAGAGACAGAGATATAAGAATAGCTAACAATGAGAGAGATAGAGATATAAGAATAGCTAACAATGAGAGAGATAGAGATATAAGAATAGCTAACAATGAGAGAGACGGAGATATAAGAATAGCTAACAATTAGAGAGACAGAGATATAAGAATAGCTAACAATGAGAGAGACAGAGATATAAGAAAACTAACAATGGAGGACAGAGATATAAGAATAGCTAACAATGAGAGAGACAGAGATATAAGAATAGCTAACAATGAGAGAGATAGAGATATAAGAATAGCTAACAATGAGAGAGACAGAGATATAAAAATATAGCTAACAATGAGAGAGACAAAGATATAAGAATAGCTAACAATGAAAGACAGAGATACAAGAATAGCTAACAATGAGAGAGACAGATAGCTAACAATGAGAGAGACAGAGATATAAGAAAACTAACAATGGAGGACAGAGATATAAGAATAGCTAACAATGAGAGAGACAGAGATATAAGAATAGCTAACAATTAGAGAGACAGAGATATAAGAATAGCTAACAATGAAGGACAGAGATACAAGAATAGCTAACAATGAGAGAGACAGAGATATAAGAATAGCTAACAATGAGAGAGACAGAGATATAAGAATAGCTAACAATGAGAGAGACAGAGATATAAGAATAGCTAACAATGAGAGAGACAGAGATATAAGAATAGCTAACAATGAGAGAGACAGAGATATAAGAATTAATAGCTAACAATGAAGGTTAGAGATATAGGAATAGCTAACAATGAGAAAAAATTAATAGCTAACAATGAAGGTTAGAGATATAGGAGTAGCTAACAATGAGAGAGACAGAGATATAAGAATAGCTAACAATGAGAGAGACAGAGATATAAGAATAGCTAACAATGAAGGTTAGAGATATAGGACTTGCTAACAATGAGAGAGACAGAGATATAAGAATAGCTAACAATGAGAGAGACAGAGATATAAGAATAGCTAACAATGAAGGTTAAAGATATAGGAATAGCTAACAATGAGAGAGACAGAGATATAAGAATAGCTAACAATGAGAGAGACAGAGATATAAGAATAGGTAACAATGAGAGAGACAGAGATATAAGAATAGCTAACAATGAGAGAGACAGAGATATAGTAATAGCTAACAACGAGAGAGACAGGGATATAAGAATAGCTAACAATGAGAGAGACAGAGATATAAGAATAGCTAACAATGAAGGACAGAGATATAAGAAAAGCTAACAATGAGAGCGACGGGGATATAAGAATAGCTAACAATGAGGGAGACAGAGATAAAAGAGTAGCTAACAATGAGAGAGACAGAGATATAAGAATAGCTAACAATGAGAGAGACAGAGATATAAGAATAGCTAACAATGAAGGACAGAGATACAAGAATAGCTAACAATGAAGGACAGATATATAGGAATAGCTAACAATGAGAGAGACAGAGATATAAGAATAGCTAACAATGAGAGAGACAGAGATATAAGAATAGCTAACAATGAGAGAGATAGAGATATAAGAATAGCTAACAATGAGAGAGAAAGAGATATAAGAATAGCTAACAATGAGAGAGACAGAGATATAAGAATAGCTAACAATGAGAGAGAAAGAGATATAAGAATAGCTAACAATGAGAGAGACAGAGATATAAGAATAGCTAACAATGACAGAGACAGAGATATAAGAATAGCTAACAATGAGAGAGACAGAGATATAAGAATAGCTAACAATGAAGTTTAGAGATATAGGAATAGCTAACAATGAAGGACAGAGATACAAGAATAGCTAACAATGAGAGAGACAGAGATATAAGAATAGCTAACAATGAGAGAGAAAGAGATATAAGAATAGCTAACAATGAGAGAGACAGAGATATAAGAATAGCTAACAATGAGAGAGACAGAGATATAAGAATAGCTAACAATGAAGTTTAGAGATATAGGAATAGCTAACAATGAAGGACAGAGATATAAAAATAGCTAACAATGAGAGAGACAGAGATATAAAAATAGCTAACAATGAGAGAGACAGAGATATAAGAATAGCTAACAATGAGAGAGACAGAGATATAAGAATAGTTAACAATGAGAGAGACAAAGATATAAGAATAGCTAACAATGAGAGAGACAGAGATATAAGAATAGCTAACAATGAGAGAGACAGAGATATAAAAATAGCTAACAATGAGAGAGACAAAGATATAAGAATAGCTAACAATGAAGGACAGAGATACAAGAATAGCTAACAATGAGAGAGACAGAGATATAAGAAAACTAACAATGGAGGACAGAGATATAAGAATAGCTAACAATGAGAGAGACAGAGATATAAGAATAGCTAACAATGAGGGAGACAGAGATAAAAGAGTAGCTAACAATGAGAGAGACAGAGATATAAGAATAGCTAACAATGAGAGAGACAGAGATATAAGAATAGCTAACAATGAAGGACAGAGATACAAGAATAGCTAACAATGAAGGACAGATATATAGGAATAGCTAACAATGAGAGAGACAGAGATATAAGAATAGCTAACAATGAGAGAGACAGAGATATAAGAATAGCTAACAATGAGAGAGATAGAGATCTAAGAATAGCTAACAATGAGAGAGAAAGAGATATAAGAATAGCTAACAATGAGAGAGACAGAGATATAAGAATAGCTAACAATGAGAGAGAAAGAGATATAAGAATAGCTAACAATGAGAGAGACAGAGATATAAGAATAGCTAACAATGAGAGAGACAGAGATATAAGAATAGCTAACAATGAGAGAGACAGAGATATAAGAATAGCTAACAATGAGAGAGATAGAGATATAAGAATAGCTAACAATGAGAGAGACAGAGATATAAGAATAGCTAACAATGAGAGAGATAGAGATATAAGAATAGCTAACAATGAGAGAGACAGAGATATAAGAATAGCGAACAATGAAGTTTAGAGATATAGGAATAGCTAACAATGAAGGACAGAGATACAAGAATAGCTAACAATGAGAGAGACAGAGATATAAGAATAGCTAACAATGAGAGAGAAAGAGATATAAGAATAGCTAACAATGAGAGAGACAGAGATATAAGAATAGCTAACAATGAGAGAGACAGAGATATAAGAATAGCTAACAATGAAGTTTAGAGATATAGGAATAGCTAACAATGAAGGACAGAGATATAAAAATAGCTAACAATGAGAGAGACAGAGATATAAAAATAGCTAACAATGAGAGAGACAGAGATATAGGAATAGCTAACAATGAGAGAGACAGAGATATAAGAATAGTTAACAATGAGAGAGACAAAGATATAAGAATAGCTAACAATGAGAGAGACAGAGATATAAGAATAGCTAACAATGAGAGAGACAGAGATATAAAAATAGCTAACAATGAGAGAGACAAAGATATAAGAATAGCTAACAATGAAGGACAGAGATACAAGAATAGCTAACAATGAGAGAGACAGAGATATAAGAAAACTAACAATGGAGGACAGAGATATAAGAATAGCTAACAATGAGAGAGACAGAGATATAAGAATAGCTAACAATGAGAGAGATAGAGATATAAGAATAGCTAACAATGACAGAGACAGAGATATAAGAATAGCTAACAATGAGAGAGATAGAGATATAAGAATAGCTAACAATGAAGGACAGAGATATAAGAATAGCTAACAATGAGAGAGACAGAGATATAAGAATAGCTAACAATGAGAGAGACAGAGATATAAGAATAGCTAACAATGAGAGAGACAGAGATATAAGAATAGCTAACAATGAGAGAGATAGAGATATAAGAATAGCTAACAATGAGAGAGACAGAGATATAAGAATAGCTAACAATGAGAGAGACAGAGATATAAGAATAGCTAACAATGAGAGAGATAGAGATATAAGAATAGCTAACAATGAGAGAGACAGAGATATAAGAATAGCGAACAATGAAGTTTAGAGATATAGGAATAGCTAACAATGAAGGACAGAGATACAAGAATAGCTAACAATGAGAGAGACAGAGATATAAGAATAGCTAACAATGAGAGAGAAAGAGATATAAGAATAGCTAACAATGAGAGAGACAGAGATATAAGAATAGCTAACAATGAGAGAGACAGAGATATAAGAATAGCTAACAATGAAGTTTAGAGATATAGGAATAGCTAACAATGAAGGACAGAGATATAAAAATAGCTAACAATGAGAGAGACAGAGATATAAAAATAGCTAACAATGAGAGAGACAGAGATATAAGAATAGCTAACAATGAGAGAGACAGAGATATAAGAATAGTTAACAATGAGAGAGACAAAGATATAAGAATAGCTAACAATGAGAGAGACAGAGATATAAGAATAGCTAACAATGAGAGAGACAGAGATATAAGAATAGCTAACAATGAGAGAGACAGAGATATAAGAATAGCTTACAATGAGAGAGACAGAGATATAAGAATAGCTAACAATGAGAGAGACAGAGATATAAGAATAGCTAACAATGAGAGAGACAGAGATATAAGAACAGCTAACAAGTCTACTGTCTTTACACTATTATATCTACATTTGCTCTGCAACCCACTATATGAACATTACCAGCAAAAATGCCTTTTATAAAACTATGAAAGCAATGGTTCTCGAGACGTAGCACGTGATTTCATTATGACGTCATAGATCAAGCCTGTTCAACGAGAGTCTTGTCGCGCCGCTTCGAATAACATGGAGAATCCCCTTGCGTCAAACGCTCAAATGACTAATTATTATCATTGGCGCCAATTTTATTCAAACTGGGCTGTTCCGCCCATGTCGTTTAAATGACGACAAATATACAAACGCAGGTAATAAACTATTAATTGGAAAGAATATCAACAAAGTTAAGCAATTGTTCTATAGTAAAAATGTAGATATATGGATTGAAAGTAATTTTTTTAACTTTCATAGTGCTATGAAAGGTCAGCCATTACATCCATATTCAGCATGAAGCCCTAGCGGGCTTCATTCAATATGGATGTAACGGCTGACCTTTCATAGCACTATGAAAGTTAAAATAATGACTTTCAATCCTTATATAAAACAGTTATCACAGATTATATACTTCTAGTCTTTAACTTATTTACCCCCGAAGTTTTATTTTGAACTATGCTAACCCTTGAATTGGAAAAGTTCAAGTATGTTCTCAGGAGTGAATGCGTTTACATAACAATGTTTCCATAACAATGTTTCGTCAAAGCTGTAACCCATACCTGGAGCTACTCCAAAGAATCCAGCCTCTGGGTTAATAGCTCGTAGTCTGCCCTCTTTGTCAAACCTCATCCAGGCGATATCGTCACCGACACAAGTAATCTTGTATCCTGGGAGGGAAGGATTCATCATAGCTAGGTTGGTTTTACCGCAGGCACTTGGGAACGCTGCAGCAATGTATTTCTTCTCTCCTTTAGGGTTCTCGATCCCCAGGATCTAAGTACATTCAAATAAAAACTTTTTATCTTTCATTTTAAAATGAATTTTGCTTATTCAGTTTGTATTGAAAAATCATTTTGAAACACTAATTGTCAAGGGTAATATTCATTCACAGATTCAAAGGTGCATGAAGACAAAGAAAATACATTAAAAAAAAAGAGAAAATAAAGTGTTGTTCTGTTTGTGTGGGCACTTCTTTTTAATGCATAAATTGACTAACCTGTGAATAGGTCTATGGGCATTTCAAATTGCATAGACCCAACAAAATTTACGCAGACTGAATTTTTCCATCAGTGTCAATTAACTGCTTAATACAGAGTGATCTCCCCTCCTTCAACCGATGTTTGAACAAAAATTGATTTGCAAAGACAAATTCAGCCAAACAAATCGGGAAATCAACAACACACAAGAGAAATTCAATTGATATGATTTATTCGAACAGTTTTAATACTTTTTCGACATTTATGAGCAATTAATTTGCTAAGACATCAGGACTACTGTACAAGCATTTTGCATAGACTGACAGGTTTTCCTGTGGCCTCTGTCTCGGTCTATCGCTACTTTCGCACACTGAATTCAAAGAAGTTCTAATTCTAAATCATGATGTATATTTTGTTTTAAATCTTGCACTATAAACAAGAGATGGCGCCCACCATCGATGATTTTTTTCATTCATTCTTAGACAGATGGATCTTTTCCCTTCTTATTTTAACTTTCATTTATGTACATTGTATTTAATCTTACAGGGATTTACCGGACGCAAATTCCTGCGTATATTACTCCCAAAAGTTGTAAGGTGACTCCCATATAGAATATTCCTGCGTCCCCTGGGACGCACAAATGACTCGGAGTACAAACTTTCATTAGACTGCTGTCTCACTACCAGATTTTCAGCTTTAAGGCAAGTAATATTTTAAGGCATACTAGACAAGGACTAGTGACGTTTTTCATGTTAAAACTAACAGTGATATTTCTGTTAAATGCTATCATTAGGGTAACTAAATAATATCTATAATCAGTATTTTCCCAGGAACTTTCATTGCAATATACAGTACCCGGTATATCAAAACATTATGAAGATGGAGTAATTCACGATGCAGGTTGGCATTCTGTTGTTTTTCACAATGTACAAGGAGGCTCTATTCGCAGCAGAAACAATATTGAAAGTCAATACTAACCACCAAAACGGCACCTTCCTTGCAAATCATTTTCTTTATTTGCCATATGCATATAGGGTACAGAAATTTCACTTATAACCTCTTCAAGAGTGGGCAATAAATAACGCTATCTGCCATATTTGTTTTGGTGTTTTCTAATACTGAAACTCATCCGATCTGATTTTCAGGAGCAGTCAATTTTTTTTTGCAATGTGTTTTTTTAAGGTTCAATAATTGTTTCATATTCTGGTGGCCTGGATATTAAATGAACTTATAATTTTTATCAGTGTCCTCTGTTTATTTGTTTTAAAAAGTAAGGTCATCAGTACTTGTGAAGATTATTCTTGGTCATTCTAATCTTCAACTTGTAATAACAGTAGTCGAACTGATGTGATTGCTGGTTGTTAACTGTTTGAAATCAAATACAGCAATTGTTATTAAGGCAACTGAATTTAATCTTTTATTTCATATTAAACAGGAACCAGGCTTACAAAAAGAACAATGATTATACTCACTAGTCGTATAATCTATGGTTGAAAATACTAATTCCATCAATAATCCAGTAAATAATTAAACAGTGACATTAAATTATTATATATGCATTCAGTTGAATGTTAAATATTTGGACTCCCATTTTTTCTTCAAGGACCCTTAAAATTCTTGGCTGGCAGTCCAATGGACTCTCAGTTTTGAAATGTGAGGTAAATCCCTGATCTTAGTTCTATTTTTTTTTCTTTCATTTATGTATTTTATCCTAGTACTATGAACTTTCATATGAAAATTAATAACTGTTGAAATAAGGTGTCTAATCAGGAGTTTTGTTTTTCTGTAAGTTCCAAAATCCAAAAATTCAAGAGAGATCCATCTTGTATTTATTAACAAGAGGCCCAGAGGGCCTGAATCGCTCATCTGGATAAATTGGTATCCAAGTAATAATGGTAAAATATTTTCCAAAAAGATGCTATGGGCAGGGGCAGACCCAAAGAATTATCCTTGAAGTATATCTGTATAAATTAAAGATTGGTTAATGGTTTTCAAGCTCAACTGATATAAGAACCAAGGTCCCTAGGGCTGGGCTAGACAAATACATCAATGTTAATATCATGATTGTGTTGGTCTCTGTATAGTTTTGGGGTGGGGTATCTGCAAGGGTATAACAGACCCTAGGGTCAAATCTAAAACAAGAGGCCCAATGGGCCTGCATCGCTCACCTGGTATCAATCTCTGACTTATATTATAGTGTAACCCTAAAGTCCCCTAAAATCTTTTAATGTAAGACATTTAGAAGAACATCTTAAGATTTAAATATATTTTACCCCTGTGATCTTATAAGACAACATCATTTTCATTTTCAAATTTTGTTTGGCTTCATCCCAGGACGCTACCAACCAAATATCATGTCTCTAGGCAAATCAAGATCAAGGTCATTTCTTTTTGCAAACTTTGTCAGGCTTCATCCAAGAAACCTTTCAGCCAAATGTCATGCTTCTAGGGCTTTTGGTACTTCAGAAGAAGTTGTTTGAATGTTTTAACAGATTTTACCCCTGTGACCTTGAATATAGGTCAAGGTCATTTCTTTTCGCAAACTTTGTCGGGCTTCATCCAAGGAACCTTTCAGCCAAATATCATGCTTCTAGGGCTTTTGGTATTTCAGAAGAAGTCGTTTAAAGGTTTTAACACATTTGACTCCTGTGACATTGAATATAGGTCAAGGTCATTTCTTTTCGCAAACTTTGTCTGGCTTCATCCAAGGAACCTTTCAGCCAAATATCATGCTTCTAGGGCTTTTGGTATTTCAGAAGAAGTCGTTTAAAGGTTTTAAAAGATTTGACCCCTGTGACCTTGAATATAGGTCAAGGTCATTTCTTTTCGCAAACTTTGTCCGGCTTCATCCAAGGAACCTTTCAGCCAAATATCATGCTTCTAGGGCTTTTGGTATTTCAGAAGAAGTCGTTTAAAGGTTTTAACACATTTGACCCCTGTGACCTTGAATATAAGTCAAGGTCATTTCTTTTCGCAAACTTTGTCGGGCTTGATCCAAGGAACCTTTCAGCCAAATATCATGCTTCTAGGGCTTTTGGTATTTCAGAAGAAGTCGTTTAAAGGTTTTAACAGATTTGACTCCTGTGACCTTGAATATAGGTCAAGGTCATTTCTTTTCGCAAACTTTGTCCGCCTTCATCCAAGGAACCTTTCAGCCAAATATCATGCTTCTAGGGCTTTTGGTATTTCAGAAGAAGTCGTTTAAAGGTTTTAACAGATTTGACCCCTGTGACCTTGTATATAGGTCAAGGTCATTTCTTTTCGCAAACTTTGTCCGCCTTCATCCAAGGAACCTTTCAGCCAAATGTCATGCTTCTAGGGTTTTTGGTATATCAGAAGAAGTCGTTTAAAGGTTTTAACACATTTGACCCCTGTGACCTTGAATATAAGTCAAGGTCATTTCTTTTCGCAAACTTTGTCGGGCTTCATCCAAGGAACCTTTCAGCCAAATATCATGCTTCTAGGGCTTTTGGTATTTCAGAAGAAGTCGTTTAAAGGTTTTAACAGATTTGACTCCTGTGACCTTGAATACAGGTCAAGGTCATTTCTTTTCGCAAAATTTGTCCGGCTTCATCCAAGGAACCTTTCAGCTAAATATCATGCTTCTAGGGCTTTTGGTATTTCAGAAGAAGTCGTTTAAAGGTTTTAACAGATTTGACCCCTGTGACCTTGTATATAGGTCAAGGTCATTTCTTTTCGCAAACTTTGTCGGGCTTCATCCAAGGAACCTTTCAGCCAAATATCATGCTTCTAGGGCTTTTGGTATTTCAGAAGAAGTCGTTTAAAGGTTTTAACAGATTTGACTCCTGTGACCTTGAATATAGGTCAAGGTCATTTCTTTTCGCAAACTTTGTCCGGCTTTATCCAAGGAACCTTTCAGCCAAATATCATGCTTCTAGGGCTTTTGGTATTTCAGAAGAAGTCGTTTAAAGGTTTTAACAGATTTGACTCCTGTGACCTTGAATATAGGTCAAGGTCATTTCTTTTCGCAAACTTTGTCCGCCTTCATCTAAGGAACCTTTCAGCCAAATATCATGCTTCTAGGGCTTTTGGTATTTCAGAAGAAGTCGTTTAAAGGTTTTAACAGATTTGACTCCTGTGACCTTGTATATAGGTCAAGGTCATTTCTTTTCGCAAACTTTGTCCGGCTTCATCCAAGGAACCTTTCAGCCAAATATCATGCTTCTAGGGCTTTTGGTATTTCAGAAGAAGTCCTTTAAAGGTTTTAACAGATTTGATCCCTGTGACCTTGAATAAAGGTCAAGGTCATTTCTTTTCGCAAACTTTGTCGGGCTTGATCCAAGGAACCTTTCAGCCAAATATCATGCTTCTAGGGCTTTTGGTATTTCAGAAGAAGTCGTTTAAAGGTTAAAATAGATTTAACCTCACGGTGACCTTGAATATTGGTCAAGGTCATTTCTTTTCGCAAACTTTATTTGGCTTCATCTAAGGAAGCTACTGGTCAAATATGAAGTCTCTATGCCTGACGGTATTTTAGAAGAAGTTGTTTGAAGGTTTCGACATTTTTGACCCCTGTGACCTTGAAATTAGGTCAAAGTGATTTTTTTTCGCAAACTTTGTTCAGCTCCTTCCAAGAAATCTACCAGCCAAATTTCATGTCACTGGGCCTTTCAGTATTTTAGAAGAAGTCGTTTAAAGGAAAAAGTTGACGGACGCAGGACGGACGGACGGACGGACGGACGACGGACGACGGACGGACGGACGGACGGACGGACGACGGACGCTGCACCATCACATAAGCTCACTTGGCCCTTCGGGCCAGGTGAGCTAATAATGTTTTTAGATCATTATCTAATTGCAGAGTCAAGTCTGCAAGGGTGTGGAAGACCCTGGTGTCAAATCTAAAATCATATTAATTTTGTGATGATCTCTTTATGCTCAGCAATCATATATATAGTTTTGGGGTGGGAATCTCAACCATTTAAAAGTTGTGACTCAAGAGTCAAATTTGCAAGGGCGTGACAGACCCTGGAGTCAAATCTAAAATCATATTTGTGATCGTCTCTTTATGCTCAGCAATTGTAAATATAGTTTTGGGGTGGGGATCTCAACCGTTTAAAAGTTATGACTCAAGAGTCAAGTCTGCAAGGGCGTGGCAGACCCTGGGACCAATTCTAAAATCGTATTTGTGATCGTCCCTGTATGCTCAGCAATTGATATATATATAGTTTTGAGGTGGGGATCACAACCTTAAGCTAAACAAGACATCAAGGGGAACCTACAAATGAAATTTGAGAATGTTCCATTCTGCACTTCTCAAGAAATAGCGATAACAAACTTTTACTTACAAATCCAAAATGGCTGCCTGGCGGCCATTTTGTTTTTTAGATTAGTCCAAAAATGAACTATGCAAAATAAGGCAGTAAGGGGAACCTACATATGAAATTTGGGAAAGATCCATCCAGTACTTCTCAAGAAATAGCAATAACAAGAATTGTTTAAGGACGGACGACAGACCACAGACACAGGGTGATTTGATAAGCCCACCATCTAATGATGGTGGGCTTAAAAAAAAATTTTGTTCAGAGAATAACTTCTCTCCTATGTTACCCACCAACATGTGTTCAGCTAGCCATCCCTCTCTTTTGGCGAGTATGGAGCCGAGACGCAGAGCGAAACACTTTTTGCCAAGGAGCGAGTTCCCCCCGTATCCACTACCAAAAGAGCAGATCTCGTTCCTGGCAGGGAGGTGGGCAATAATGGTTTTCTTAGGATCACATGGCCAATTGTTTTTTAAGGGCTCTGGAAGCAGAAAGGAGACAATTTTTGTAAGCTGTAAGGACAAAAAAAAAATTTGTTTCTCAAGTTTATAGCTTCAAAAAAGATTCAATGTATTGACTATTCAATGTTTGATGCATGTTGTGTTCAATATGATGGCATCTAATGTGCAAAGTGTTCAATATGTCAATGTTCAAGGCATTATGTCATTCAATATACATCTTATTATAATAATATTAAGTGTTTACCAGTGGTAATGTTTAAAAGTGTTCAATATTGTCTATGCTTAAAATGTTGGATAGGTTTATAAGCACTATATTCAATTTGTGATAGTGTGTTTTAGAATATTTTATACAAGTATGCTACAAAAATAGATTTTCACATTTTTTTATTGTCATGAAAAAATGAAACAAAAAGTAATATGGATGGCAATGATTGTTTGAAGAAATACAACTTGTTTTGGACTAGGAAGTTGAAAATTAGGAGATAGATTTGCAGATGACTTTTTTGTACCAATATCTGAATTCTTACCCGCAAGAGGAAGCGGCCTGCCCACGGAGTGCAGACACTTAACAAAGTCGGAGTCGCCCAGACTTTCTAGCACCTTGGCACCCATACGTGTCATGATCCTCATGCTAGCGACAACGTAGGCCGAGTCTGTCAGCTGTACTCCGATCTTGGACAGTGGGGAGCCGATAGGTCCCATACTGAATGGTATCACATACATCGTCCTTCCTGTTCAACATACATGTATTCTGGTGAACATTTAATTTCTTACCATACAACATTTTATTCAAAACTTTTAACCACACTTTAATATTTGTAATTAAACTTAATTTCACAATATTTCTGTAGCACATTTTGACATCCTATTCATAGAAATCATCCTCGCTAGTGCCAACAGTAGAGCACTTGATGACAAAAACTGAAGTAACTCCCATAATAACAATCTTGACTTTGCAATTTCTAAACCACCAGGACACACTTACCATGCAGTAATAGAAGTACAGTACCAATAGTCAAACCTTGTTATCACAAAGTCAGCAGGACAGTGAGATATTCAAGTTATATAAGTCAGAATGTTTGGAATGAATCACTTATAAAAACTATATTCATTTCACAACAATTTTGCAACAAGTTTTTAACTTTATTAATAATTCTTGTGGAACTGCAAAACCTGCCTAGTCAGACAGGTGACCCCATACCCATATTAGGATAGACATTGCTGAAGAAATACTTCACTTCAAGCAGATTCTTTGAGTTATAGAGCCTCAGATAACAAGATTCGACTGTACCGGACAATAATCCACAGGTATATGATGCACCTTTCACCCCATTATTTTTTATTTGATACCACTTTTAATTATAAACAAAGATAAAACATTTCCCATACCATTCATACAGCCAGGAAACCTTAAGGACATTTCTGTTTCTAGGTCGTCCGGACTGATCCAGTTTCCCAGTGTGCCGGAGACACCTTCTTTACGGAATGGAATAGTGTCTCGCTCATTTGGCGTGGACATGAAGGTCAGTTTCTCCACTCTGGCCACATCAGCAGGGTCCGTTCTGGCTAACCAACTGTAAGGGGAAGTAACTCTCTTCATGATATATACAAAATGACTGGTCGATGAATGTGTAGATTGGCAGTGCTTCGATTAAAGGATTTGTGCAATGAAAAATGAAACTTTTATATTAGGTAAAAGTTGTGTTTTAAAACCATATTCAAACATCAAATCTTGCTAGCATGGTCTGATTAATTTTTGGTGACAATATTATTGGGTAATTTGAGCTGCATGACCTCTCAATTATGTTTATTTCGTGACCCA
Source organism: Mimachlamys varia (assembly GCA_947623455.1). Taxonomy (NCBI): domain Eukaryota; kingdom Metazoa; phylum Mollusca; class Bivalvia; order Pectinida; family Pectinidae; genus Mimachlamys; species Mimachlamys varia. The sequence goes on from OX392533.1 coordinate 44,544,020, forward strand.
GAACAAGGTCATTTGCTTGTGACATCATCGTAGTTCGTGATAATCAAACCATCGCCATATTACACTGTTTGCTTACATAAACATTGAATATGTATAACATGGATAACTTCTTCGAATTCTCGAATGATCCCATGCAGAGATCGACACAGGAACACGAAAGTCCTGTTTTTCTGTGACAAATCTACGATGGGAATGTTCCAGCTGCCACAACTAAAATAATCACGTCTTAAAATTGTTTGCATTTCTGAGCGGACCTAAAATAAATGAAAATATAAGTACTTTTGTATTAACATTTATCTACCGTGAACTTGACCTTGTAATTCAATTCCGTAAAAAGACATGATACATATTATTATACATGTTGTGAATACCTTGTCATAGAGAATTTACAATAGCATTTTTAGATAGTTAGATTGTATTTCCCATTTTTTCGAGTCGAAGTAACATATGCGTGTTGACAATGTTTTCTATGCTGATGTCGCTTTCCCTGGTATGTCTACTTGTCCGTCTCTGAAAGCTAACAATAATTCTGTAGCTCTATCTATAAACACGTTTATTTTTTATGTGGATACAATATCAAGGCCAACTCTAATACCAACTACATCACTATATGTATCTGGCATACTGAATGCTGCCAAAATTACAGATTTTTAGGTCGGTACTCAGCGGACCTTATATAAGAATGTAAGCAGGTAAAGTTAGATTGAGGAGTCCTTGTACTAAGATGACGTCACGCGATCACGTGACGAATAAACTCATTATATCTAGTTTCGCTTGAGAGGTCCAAGGGGTATGACCCGAATTTCAATGTAGGAAAACCAGGTCCCGCGTGATCGTCAGGGCATGTTATTATGGTTTTAAAATACTCCTTTTACCAAATATAAAATTTTCATTTTTCGTGGCACAAATCCTTTAAGTAAGCGTCCACTCGTCCAGACGAGTGGAAATGCCTCGATGCCAGGTGGCGTCGTCCTTACCACTTGTCCCCAGTGCCGAGTAGAAATCGATGACAGTCAACATATGCTATGTATTTCAAACACTGTGGAAAACAATTCATTAAAAATGATAGTTATCAAATGTTCCTAACAAAATGTATCCCAACTTTTGTCGGGCCCGTTTTTGTCAGCTGTGTTAATAGTCCCTTCATTTCTGGTCTAGATCCTTTGTGAGCTTACAACAGACCCATTATATGTAAACTAAAGCGTCAACATGACGCTGATTGAATGGGGAATATCCAATGTTGCGTAATCGGTGTGTTTAGTGTTAGTGAGACGAAATGGCGTGTGACAAAAATAAAGGAAATCAAACTAGTACTAGTATTGCCATTTGTTTTTCAAAATAAAAGAAGAAAAATTAAAAGCCACTACCAAACAAGAATTCTGATTAAGGAATTTAACAATGACAATCACTATTAAGGGGTTCAGATCCTCTCATAGACATGACAGTGCAAGTATGGAAATTGTAACACCAATAAAACAAAGTTGAAACAGCTGGACGTTTTGATTATATAATTTAGATTTGAGTAAATGATAATGATGAAGCAGAATTCAATAACAATGAATTGATGAAAATCAACATGACAATCAGTTAACAAATTTAATTTCAAAATGATGATGCTCCAGTCATAACTTAATTAGTATGGACACTGGATAGCTTGAAATTTAAAACAAACATTTAGTAATTTTAGAATGGAAAGTATTATTTTTGATAGTTTTATTTACATATAATATCAATAAAAGAATTACACAAATTCCAAAAACAGAGAATTACAATATATAAATGTGAATTACTTATTATAAATACAAGCATCTGTTCTGTTTTGGTTATTGTGCCAGGTGAAATTTGGAGGTGCCGAGTAAGTTTTTGGTAGCCACCCGGCACAGTGCCTAGTAGGAGAACAAAAACAATCTGTGCTCTGATTGGACTAGTACGTACTAGACCCTCCAATCTGTGCTCTGATTGGACTAGTACGTACTAGACCCTCCAATCTGTGCTCTGATTGGACTAGTACGTACTAGACCCTCCAATCTGTGCTCTGATTGGACTAGTACGTACTAGACCCTCCAATCTGTGCTCTGATTGGACTAGTACGTACTAGACCCTCCAATCTGTGCTCTGATTGGACTAGTACGTACTAGACCCTCCAATCTGTGCTCTGATTGGACTAGTACGTACTAGACCCTCCAATCTGTGCTCTGATTGGACTAGTACGTACTAGACCCTCCAATCTGTTACAGGATACAACAGAGAATTCAATTTTCAGGGCTTCTGACAATTATATTTATGTTAAAGTATTTGACTTGTTTTTACAATTATGCCATATTTGGTACTAAAATTAGACAGGCAATACTTTTTTGTGGTCTCAAGAAACAGGTAATTTTTTTTCAACTAGAAGTCTACTTTTATCCTCTGCTTTCTGATGCAGAATACACAAAATCTAAACATTTAAAATGATGTGATCATGGCGCTTTATCCAAGTTCCTGTTTCAGTATATGTACTTTCCTATACTAACTTATATAATAACTAGGGTTAAGTTCAAGCATTATTAATCTAAAATCCTACAACTAGACACAGAACAAGACTCAGATGACAGACATAAGCCTTCCTGTGTAAGCAAAGCTTTGTTTCTGGGCAGACCCTACATGTAGTGCCCTAACCCCAGAAGCCCAAATTAAAGTATTTTTTATATATCATGAAAAAGTTATCTGAGGATAAACATTTAGATATAAAAAACAAGAGGCCCATGGGCCTTAACAGTCATCTGACAATCTATATAATTTTTTGTTGGTAATTTTTTAAAGATATTACCATATTTGAATGTTACCGCCAATGGGCCGGTTCTAAATCGGGATGAGGGGGCTCACAGACTCTCGCACATCTATGACCAAGTCATAAAAAAAGCATAGATGAATCTAGTAGTTTCGATAAAATAACTTAACTATTGTACGTATACCCACGCCTAACAGTATAGACGAAATGACCAATTTGTCATTTACCAACTCAGACAAATTTTACAACTGTTGTATGCATATAGGCTTTGTTGGTCATTAGTCTGATAAAGGTGACAGGGTACATATCGTACTAGTCATCGAAACGTCAAATAAAACATATTTTGGTTGTGCAAATTAATCTTTACATAAATCATATACTTTCCAACCTGAAGAAAATGTTTACAAATAAACTTGGAAGCCCTTCTTTCAGGCATGCTACAGCCCAAATATTAGTACCCTGGTCCTTTAGGTTATTGAGAAGAAGTTTCTTAAAGATTTTAACATATTTGACACCCAGGTCACCTTGAAAGTAGGTCAGAGTCATTCATTTTTTCAACTTGGTAGCCCGTCATCCCAACATAATACAGGGTTAATATCAGTTCCCTGGACTTTTCGGTTATTGAGAAGAAGTATCTTTTATATTTTAATAAATTTGACCCATGTGATCTTGAAAGTAGGTCAAGATCATTCATTTAAATAAAAAAAAGTAGCCCTTCATCCCAGCATGCTACAGGCCAAATACCAGTACCCTGGGCCTTTCAGTTATTGAGAAGAGTCTCTTTGAAGATTTTTAGCACATTTGATGCCAGGTGTGACCTTGAAGATGGGTCAAGGTTATATTCATCTGAACAAACTAAATAACCCTTCGTCCTAGCATGCTACAGGCCAAATATCAGTACCCTGGACCTTTCGGTTATTGAGAAGAATAAGTTGCTTAAAGGCCCAATATACGTAACTTCAGTAATTTTTTCGTGATTCTGAATTTTTTTTTAAAAAATTCCAGTTGATAACAATGCAAAAATATGCCTAAAACGAAGTAAACCCGAGAGGTAACTAACAAGAAAGTCTTGACAGAAAAATCCAAAGAATTGAAAATAATTCAGGTGGGGCCCACTTCAACAACAAACCGAAGTGAGAAGACGGTTCAAATGGATGCAGGTTTACAAATACCGAGTTTCAACTGCTGCTGTACTGGTAACCGCGTAAGAATTCATATTGAGATATCAGTTAATCTTAACTAAATCTATAAATATAAAAGCTTATTAAGCTTGATTTTCGCTTCAAGATTTGCTGAAAGTTATGTATATTGAGCCTTTAAACATTTTAACATATTTGACCCCTGTGACCTTGAAAATAGGTCAATGAGTCATTCATTTGAATACAATTGGCAGCATTTCATCCCAGCATGATACACTGGCCAAATATCATAACCCTGTGCCTTTTGGTTATTGAAAAGAAGTTGCTTAAACATTTTTAACACATTTGACTCCTGTGACTTTGAAAGTAGGTTAAGGTCATTCATTTAACAAACTTGGTAGCGCTTCATCATAGCATGCTGCACGCATAATATCATCACCCTAGGCCTTTGAGTTACAGAGGAGATGTTGTTTAAAAGAATTTAGAAACATTTGACCCTTGTGACCTTGAAAGTAGGTCAAGGTCATTGACATGTGGAAACTTTGTAGCAATTCAACACAGGTACTTACTGGCGAAATATCAGCATCCTGGGCCTTTTGGTTATTGAGAAGCAGATTGTTAAAGGAAAAGTTTATGGACAGCGCTTGGCTGACGCCACACACAAACGACGACGGACGAAGCACAATGGCAATAGCTAGGCCATCCTGACCCTTTTGGTCAGATGACCTAAAACTCATAGTGTACTAAAATTCAACAAACCAGAACAATTAACAGACCAATAATGTCCATCTTAGAAGCCGATTAATTACTCATTAATTTTTTTTAAAGTTGTTGATAATTTCAGTTGAAAAGAACCTATCTTGTACCTACATACAGATGAGTATGGAACTTACCAGTTGTCCATCTTTGGTAGGGGTTTGATCATACCATCTTTCTGGAGGAGGTAGAGCAGGAGATTGTTTTCACCCTCCGATCCGTCACAGATGTGGATGGAGGACGGTTGACATAGTCGCATGTTATGGTCAACATACGCCTGGACTTTCTTAGGCAACTTGTTCCATTTTCCGTAGAGGATATTTGGCACGGAGTGATAGCCACTTCTGGTTTTAGGGATGGATACAGATTCCTTTATAAGGCGGGAAGCAAACTTCACACTACAACAAACAAAATGTGACATATATACATGTATGTAGATATCATCCCAAAAGGTGGGGGGGGGGGGGATTGTTAGCTTTGTTAGGTCACTTGCTCATGACAAGTGACCTATTCCAATCACTATTCGAACCTCTGAATTAGAAGAGTTCAAATGTCTCTGTAATGGTGCATGAGATTGAGGTAATTACTATATTGACATTATGATTTTATGCTATATGTGCAATTTTGAAATGCTAATTGGAATAAAAGCAAAATCTTTTCCTGTTTAAAGTACGTCTAAGTCTACCTAAATTATAAGTTTAACTTCAATGCACAATTACAAAAGCTCAGTTGGCATTTTTACTGTAAATCACGGAGACTCAGGTATATCTTATTTGTAGAATAAAACGGTAAGTGCCAACAATTTTCATCATTCAATAAGTTCTTGAGTTTGACACATGTATTGCGGCAAATTTAAAATAACGGTAGACAAATCTTATTATTGAACAGAGTCAGGTTGTGTGTGCAGCGAGCAATGTACAATTTATTTCCATTGGTCCTTTTTGTACATATTGCCAAAAACGATGCATCCCACAATGTTAAATTGAAGTATTTCCAGAATTTCTATCAGTCCTTTCATAATTTTATGAGTACTTGACTCGGGACACGCACGTACATTGATCACTGTACATGTGTGTGAGCAATATAAAGTACCGGTATGCATTTTTTAAACTGAACTAATAAATGCAGATATGGGTGGGCTTATTATAGGTACAATCTGCACATAAACATGGATGGAACATGAAAGCTAAACATGTACAATGTAAAGTTAACTTTCGACAACTATCCCTCATTGCCACCTAGGCAGGCCTATACTGACACAGAATTCGCAACCCATTTTTAAAACAGAACCATGGCTTATTTACAAGGACAATCAACTTTCTGTTTATACTGAGGTTTTTCTTTGCAGGTATTCTATACCTTTAAAAATTAATCTTATGTACGGCCCATTGAGCAGGTTACATGAGCTCGAGCCTTAATTCAAGTTATAAAATATATTACCATGATCTGCATGTCTATACATTTGGTGTTTTACCATGTACATGGTGTATACGTACCATCAAAAGGAAATAATTTGCAAAACAGGTTATACTTCGGCAAAATTGAATAGCATAATTGCCTGAGCAAAAAACATTTTAAAAGTATCTGCTAGCTAGAATGTTGCTGAATAAATTGAACAATTACCATACTGCGTCAGTCACATGTTTCAAAATAACTTATTGGGGACTATAATTATCATACTGTGCTACTGTACTGTTTGAACTGTGACCATGCATGCCCTGGTTTAAATTCTACAGTACATCTAACTGGCTGCATGCATTATTTGGTATGATCATATTACATCGCATAAATGACACGTACATTAATATTAATCTCAATCATTTCAGAGGTTGATAGCTGCTGAGAACCCATTATATTCATTTACTTCATACATAATAATATATGAAGGTAGAAAATTATTGTTTTTATTTCTAAAAAAGCATGTTCGAACTATCTGCCAATTCGAACTAACCAAAGGTTTAACTATCTTTAATTTTCTAAAGTTTTGCCATCATAATCATTAACAAGAGATCCCTGGGGGGGATCTTGGCACCCACCGTTGATGATCTTTCATTCATTTTAGAATTTAGATGGATCTTTTCCCTTCTTATTTTAACTTTCATTCATGTATTTAATCTTAGTTCTATTTTTTGTTTTGTTTCAATTTTATGTATTTTATCTTAGTGCAATGAACTTTGAAATTGTGAAAATTAATACAAGTTGAAAGGAATTTTGTTTTTCTGATAAGTTCCGAAATCAAAAATTTTAAAATGTGAAAAAAGTAAAATATGGTCAAGTAAAATGGATTTTTAGTGATGATATTGGTGAATCAATCAACAGGACATATCGGTAAAACGATTTTGGCTTATCTGTAATATACATAAACTGGTTAGCTCAGTAAGCAAAAGTACGCTGAATTTCTTGACCCCCAATTTGTGCGAAAAAAAAAAACAATTTCCCAAAGGAAGATTTTGGTAGAATTTTTTCTACTGTATACGAAGTCAAAATGAGGTACAATCCTTATATACGCCTTAATTTTTCTTTTAATCTCTGATGCATGTTCAATTGTGTGAGTTCTGAGTGAGTGTTTTTCAGTTTTAACCTGACCTCTGCTACACATGTATATGTACAGTATTAGCCTGAAACATTATTCACTCCAGCATGACATTCTGGTTCACCCGATAATATTTTATAATATAATGATGAAGTTCTGGCATGGGTGTCAGCTTTAAACCAATCCTTTGAAAAAAAATTGTAAAATTACATTGTAGTACAAAGTCATCATATTTACCAATTCATCCCTGTAATTCATAGATAACTATTCCAACGATTGAAGAACTTATATGCCAGCGAGGGTGAAAGGTTCATGTGTTTTGATGACATTTAATTCTACAGTGTCAACTGTGAGAAAGTGCTGATCTCAAATACAGTTCAGGCATTCAAAGGATATGTTATACAGCAAAGCAAAAACTAAAAATACACTAAAATAAATACATGTACATGTACAACTGTATGTACAGTATAAGTATTTATACAAATATATGTAAATCTGACCCCAGTATCACCTTTTAAGTACAATTTTAAATATGTTTCAAGTTGTCAGCACCAAATGAATTGACATAAAAAATATACTAGGACCGGTACCTTATTCCATTTTGAGAGATATGATCTTTTTATTAAGTGTACAGTGGTAAAGTATGAAACTGATGCATGTACATATATAATTTACCAACTATTAATAGATTATCAAAGTTAACTTAGCTCATATGTATATGTTCCAATCCTGCACACAAATGGACATTCATTAACAAATTCAGAAACTCAGATAACCATGCAGAAAAGATGTTTATTTATTTAATCATATTGGCTGTAGAAATAAAAAAGATAAAAGAAATGTTTAAGATATTCATAACTTCATACCTGTACACAATGAAAAGTATAGGTATGAATATTAAAGAACCTTTAAAACTTGAAGAAACATATTTTTCAAATAAAACATGATATACGTCATCACAGATATCTGCTTTATCATGTCAAAGTTCATCATCTAAAATTATAACATGATACGTTTTTATTGGATATTGACCCTAGCCTGTTCTAATGTGCGAAAGAATCATGATCAATCGTATCAAGACAGTCCTCCCATCGAGCTATATAAGCCACACCCCGTTTCTACCCAAAACAAAATGGTGTTATGATGGGGATCGTCTATCGATGAAGATCGAAGCAGGCTGAGTGTGTGTTGCACAGATACACTTTGAAGCATGCAATTTATAAAGCCAAAAAACTGTTGTTTTCATGAAAAAAAGTGTAATTCATAAATAAATTAATTCTCAGATTCCCAAATCTTAAGTCTGTTCAGAGACGTTTATAAAGCCGTTAATTATTATATTATTTTTGCTTTGGTCTGTTTTACGTATACACTGTAGATATTCTAATTTTTCAATTCAAGAAAGTATGTACAGCTTTGGGATTGTACAACGTTACACGATGTGAAAACAATGCAATCCTGGGCGATTTTTTCTATCGCACATGTGGGCACATGATAAACTAACATTGTGCGATGTTACAATCGCGGTTGGTGTAAATTGAGAAATGGCTAAATAAACAATATATAGGGTTCTGTGCTGGTGCAGGGCTTTATCACCTCTCTTTTTAGGTCTGGTAAATGGACCTGTGCATTTTTCCCAAATATCCTCTTAAAAATTCCCAATTCAGACACTTGAAAAAGATTTGGTGGTTTTACATGCTTCAGGAGCTTCTTGTGATATTAATATTAATTTTAACAAGAAAGATGGGCTGTAGATGTCATGAGAACTGACAGTGCTTTAAAAAGTTATTTAGAAAAGAAATAATGTGCTTACGTAGTTGTTATAATAGTGTTTGTCATTTTTCCCCAATTTTATCGATCTCAGGGTCCGCTTCCCACAACCCCCTGATAAAGCCATGTGGTGGTACCGGTTTTAGGCATGTTTCTATGGCCTAGCTACATATATTATAAGCTTATCTTTATATCTAATCTTTTTTTAGAATTAGAAATGGACTTTTTGTAGTTTTTTTAAAAAAACCAAATAGACACTAAACTTTCAACACAAATCAACACATTCTCAATCAGGCAAACATTGCCAGTTTTTACCAAGTTATCATACATGTACCTGTACATATATAGATAAAATATTTATACGTTTCTGGCCCGGGCACTTACAACACTCGCCTAGGTGTAAAAACACAGGTGATGGGAAGGGTTGGGGTACAAATAACAACATTGCTAAGTTTTGTTTTCATAACGGTCACACGTTAGCAAATATCAGCAGTGGCGCCGGCATCGCCATAGGGCAAGTAAAACCCCCGGAATGTCATTTACCTGTTCTGATACCTGGGTGCTTAACCCGTTCTTGACTGTCTCGATCATGATCAGTCTGTAATTGTCAGTTTACTGTAAATTTAAAATTAACACAATCCAAATAAATAATTAATATTATGCAAATTTATATAGTGTTCCGACAAGAAGGTTCAGTATTTTTTTCATTTCGTCATATTTATCGACCAGTTGTATCCAATCCTGCATATTTGTATATGCGATGAGAATCGCACACATTAACAAACGATCTTTTAAAGATCGCCCAGTTGTGTGCACCATGGGCAAACGATCAATGCGTGCACGATGTTATGCATGATGTACGAACACATTTTTGGGTGCGTTGTGGGTTAATTACCACAACTGTACAAGTGATTTTAAATGGATTACATTGAGTGAACATTGAATTTGCTGAGTCATGTCTGTGTAAGGTTCTAGTATACTGTAGTAGAAACAGCTGATCAGCTCATGACCTATAATATATATATATACTAAATGTCTTATCAGAAATTTTCTTCAAAGTTAAAAGCATTGTTAGTTTTATCCAGACAATATAAACATTTATGCAGTTTTTTCCCTCAAAATCTGCATGGTTCAGATGCAGGTTGAAATATTTAAATAGCATTCTTAAAACGAAAAATACACACAAATTTATTTCTACCTTAATCCGAAAAAAAAATGTATTGAACTTTAAACACTGATTTCCAAAAAAAAAAAATTTAATAGACCTTCTAAATCGGGAGTGAAAGAGAGATCAAACAAAACAATCTGGGTTTGATAAATATATTGTGAGGGTGTTCAAAAGTTGAATCTGATCAGATAAGAGTTAACTTGTTAGTTTCATAGAAATAGGATATCGTTCTTATAATCTTCACTTAATTTGAAAATCCCAGGAATGTACAATACTCAAAGTATAATGAGAACTAGAAACTTTGGAGAAAAGCGTCACAGAATATCTAAAATACAAAAGTAACAATAGTATACATGTACTTGAAGAAAGTGACTCAAATGTGAATATTTTTCAGCTTTAAATAAATTTGAATGAGGTCAGCATTAAGCTGGCTATACATTCAGAATACAGTGCTGTGTAGCTTATCTGGATTTAGTGGGGCTACATGTTGGCTAGCATGTCCCCAGTTATCATGGTCCTCTTATAGTTATAGGATACCAATGTCATTCCAAGGTCAACTTGTTGTGACTTATAGATATAAGTATAGACTTAATTTACTAGACATTCAACTTTGTCCTATAAGAAATATAAAATTTATCAAATAATACCAAAGGACTATATATGTATGGTTTTTCCTGTTTTCCTGTCAAATTTTGAATTTCATTATTGCACTCACAAATCATTTTATTTCAAATATAGACTATATCCCTCATGCAAACTGTAATAATATTTATTTGTTGTTTGTGCTATGGTTGCCATGGGAACAATCCTGAATTCGCATAAATGATGCAAATGTAAATATTTTGTCAATTTTGGTCAATATTTTAACATTACGTATATAGTTTTTCACAGAGCGACCATAGAGTGCATTCTTGAACAAACTTTATATTTCTCCTCAAAGATGTGGTATAAGTGCCCATATATTCTTGTTCAAGAATGCGCTCAAAAGCTTTTAATAGAAAAACTATCCAAATATGGCCCAAAATTGACTTAATGGTCAAATTTCCCTTATTTATGCATACCGATATTTGAGATGGTTGTCATGACAACCAGAGTTGAAACAACAAATAATCATTGTTTAAGTTTTATCAGCGATGTATTCCATATTTGAAATACATTGATTTGAGAGTTTGATAATCTGTTTCAAAATTTGATGATTTAAGGGCCAAAAAAGGCCCAAACCATACATAGTCTTTCACAAGTTTTAGGTAAACTCAAGCATAAACCATATATTCATCATTACGCCTTTAAATGACAAATCTGTAACATTTTGAGGGTTAAATAACAAATTTCCAGAAGTCAAGTTTAGCATATATACTGTAATTACCCCAATATGACATGAAGATATTCAATTAATGCATTAACCCCAGGCTACCAACCTAATTCAAGTAACACAGAAATTAACTCACATCAGGTAGCTTCAACAGAAACACAAAAATCAATATGGCACGCAACACAGACTTTTTCAGATCAATAATTAATTTGGACAGAGTTTTAATGTTTCACAACAAAGGGATATCCCGTATATATGCCTTTCATTCATTATAAATTAGAATTATAGTGAAGCTTGTAACCTCATTTTCCAAGATACCAACATCGTCCAGTAGTATATGTCCATAGCCTACCGACCAGAATATGGTGTATTTTAGTATAGGGTATCTGACAGCTTATAGCAGTGCTGTAAATCGCATCAATTTTATGCCAGTCTAGATCTGTACCTGTATAAATTGGATATATAGTTCTACAGGTACAGAAATGTTTTTGTCAAAATTGGCAAGTTTTTTTTATTTCCGAGTTGTACTATACAACTTATATACACACAGGTAGGGTACATTTATTATTCTATATATAGCTATAGTGATCGACTTATCTAAGAAAAGCCATATTGCTTATCACTGTGTCCTTGGACACCCAACAGGGATCTCCTAACTCTATTTGGATAAAGAAAATGTAGTGGGCTGTTTGTTATCTGGATTTTATCCTTACAGTATTTAGGTCAATATCTATCTGAAACCAAACACATGTTCGATTCACTCATGACAGTCATGTTGAATTTTTAACATAAAATGAAAAAAAAAAATGACAAGAAATAAATAAATATTCTTTTTATCAAACTTCTTTTCAAAAGCCATCTGGTAACTCATGATTTTTATCTCTAGAATTTTTATCTCCATTTATGTTAATCTAGAGTTTTTAGGCATATCCTTTCTTCATTTTTTTTTTCTTATGATTTAGAATCCAGAATAATATCAATAACTGCAGATCTAGAGTGATTATTCAAATGGCAAAATTATCAATGGACATGAAATTTCAAACGGTCAAAAGGACTTAGAATAGAAATGTTAATCAGTTTGAGCTGTTCAAAGAATGAATAATAAAAACTTTACGGAAAATCCGGAACTCGTCTAGGTCTACCGGTACGTACCCTACTTACTAAAATTATAGTTCATTGTCTACACTTTTCCCAGCTGATCCAGATAATCGCTGAAGTGTATGAAAATCACCGATTTGCTTGCAACAAACTGATTAAAAATAAAAAACAATCATGAATTACCTCAATAAGCTGCGGAAACCAACCATGGTGAGGAGTAAGGGGGAGACAGAGTAGACGATCCTCACGTGTCACTCCCACTGTCAAGTAAAGCCAAGCCCCACCTCATCGACTAAGTAGGTCACTTCCGGTACACATTGGAAGCAGGTGCGCATGGAAAATAATCCATACACATTTTCTTCCGACTTACGTTATGAAGTAAACTGTAAACTTACAGAATGTATACATGTAGGTCTACTTGCCGATCTAAAGTAAGCAGTTTAGATTGATCTTGTTTCTTCGCTTTATAACAATATATTTTGTTTCAAACAAAGACTTACATGTAGATCTACTTAAATGTATCAGCGCAAACTATTGCGAACGTAACATGACTATTTAATAAAATTTTGACAGTTTTACGTCCTCGCGTTTCTTTAAGACATTTCGGTAGACGATTTATGTGAAATTTTGATAACTGCAGTTACTGTATATGAATAATTTCCCAGAAATTAATGGACCGTATTATATATCTGAATGAGATGAATTATACTTCCTTTTGAAGATTATTTTTATCATAAACTGCATCTTAAAAGATATTCCCGGTAAAGCTACTGTATATCTATATAACTAGCTTGCTATTGAAAGGATGACCATTCAAATCCTATTGTCTGCCAATGCAACTAGACGGTTTTTAGGAAAATACAATCATGTGGTTACAATTAAACACGTCACGTTTCAAATATAATTTTGTACGAGTGAACAAAAAAGCGGAGCTGTTCAGAATAACTTTACACGTTTGAGCGTATTACGAAAAATGTGTAAAATTAGTCCGTGCCGGACCAGTAAGTTATATATTAATGGTGCTCGAGTTCATTTCTTCTATTCCAAGACTAGTCCGAAGGGTTCTGACTCTCTAGCTGATCCACTAAATATTGGGACGGCTGGCATCCCCGCATTCGGATTATCACATGGTACAAAGGATCACAAAACCTGATTAACCAACTAAATCCAGTTGGACCAACTATACATATTATATAAATAGGAAGAAAAACAGGGCACCGCAGACCCTCTAATACCCTCTCCATTTAACATTAAAAATACAAAGTGAAAAACTTAATGCTGATTGATTAGATAAAAAGAGGCTACACAACGAGTGGTTGTTGGATATTGAATTTATTTTACTCTCGTTAATTATTTTTTAAAAGTTACAAAAGACACGAGCTTAGTGTCTTTTGTAACTTTTAAAAAATAATTAACGAGAGTGAAATAAATTCGATATCCAATAACCACGAGTCGTGTGACCTGTTTCTACCACAACGATTTTTAGTCGGCAGTTGCAGTGTTGTTTTTTGGAGTGAATCGCAGACTTGCGGGAAATCACATCATCTCGAATACATTCCCACCAAGTTGTGACGGCGTCAACAATCGATGACGTCGTCAACAATCCACATTTCCGGTCATAGTTTAACTTCTCAGCCAATCAAAAGTCCGGAAGGTCACATTCCACTAGTGGTATATAACATATATTTATTCAACAGTCAGCACGTTTATACAATGGTCTGAGAGTGGAATAACAAAGGGTATTGTGGTAGAAGACATGTTTTTATAACAGGTATGCATCCAGGGTAAGTGTTATTTTAATGATGCCGCGGAAATTCTATTTATAGTAACATTGACCTAGTTTTTACCATGGAAAATTTGAAATGTGAACTCATACAAGCGATGATATTTGTGAACACTTGTGTGAAGTTTCGTGCCAATCATTTGAGAAATGCAGCCTGTAGAGCGGTGAAGTCTAAACTTCTATTTATTGTAAAGGTGACCTAGTTTCAAATTTCCGTCAATTTCTATTGATTGTAAGGATGACCTAGTGTTTGAAAATGGCCGCGCGTCGCGAGATCCCACGAGAATTACTTTCTGACCATTCTATTTTGATCATGTGATGTTAGGCGGCGGCCATTTTCAAACAGCTGTCATGAAACTGGTTATTTTTTAGAAATGGATGACGACAGTTGGTTTACGACCTCCTGTGACTTGATTAAATGTGTAGGCTAGTAGAAAAATATCTGTTCTTTCAATTGTTACTTAATTTACATGTGATCGAAAATGTTTCATATTATAATACACTGCTTAAACAGTGACCTGTTCACGGGTCGGTAAAATTTCCACTTTTTAACAAAGGAGGAATTCTGACTCTCGCACCCGCCTGTCGTCCAAATATTTAGCGGGTCAGATCTAGAGAGTCAGAACCCTTCGGACTAGCAGCCTGTAGAGCGTTGACTTCAAAATTTCTATTTATAGTAAAGGTGACCTACACTTTTGTAGTTTCAAATTTCTGTCAAATTATATTTATAGCAACATTGACCTATTTTTTTAACACAACAGGTTGAAATGCGAACTGGCACAAGGGACGATGTTAGTGAGCACTTGTGTGAAGTTTTGTGCCAATTGGTTGAATAATGCAGCCTGTAGAGCGGTGACGGACTCGTCGCGTGGGTATAATTAGAAATGTACAATTGTTCGTTATTCAGCATTTAGTTCAAACAATGTATTTATTTTGTGTTTGTTACAACAATCGTCAGAGGAGGGACAATGAAATCAACGTAATAATGAATTTTAGTCGGTCCGCGGCATCCATAGCCTATATGAATAAAAACTATAGCGAATCTAGACCGGGTCGATCGTCTGCTATCAGATAGCTCAGTTGGTTGAGCGTCCGTCTAGAGTTCGGAAGGTCCCGGGTTCGAACCCCGGTCTAGCTGTGCATTTTCCTCTCCTGTTACATATATATAGTGGCAAGGTAATACAATAGATAGTATTCCATCGTAAACCCCAAGTTTACAGCCTCCATTCTACATGTGCTGGAACTTGTACGTGCTGTACTCGATGTGCTAGACTAAACTAGCCAATATATCGGAACGCTCAGGTGAACGTAGGGCGACACCAGAGACGTATCTCTGGTAACATACAGAATTGTTGACAGACAAAATTAAAGACAAACAGCGAGCGATAGACAGTAGAATTGATTTCAAACTTCGCTTGCTTCATTTGTAAACAATGCATCTCGTATAACACTATTACGCAAAGTAAATTAAAAAAGGAATTTCACTTTGATGGGAGCCAGACTAAAACAAGTTTTACAGATTTGCTTGGGTCTGCAGTGATAGTGAACGTTTTAATCAGCTAATTATAATATGTGACGTCATGTATGGATGTTATACATGTAATTACATTCGAAAATGCGCAATATTTCTAACACACCAGTATCAAGTCGTATAGGCCTAATGCATTTTAGATCTAGAATTATTTTTTTCAATGACGGTAAAAGAAATTAGCTATCGACACTTGCATGTAGATGCATACAGTGTACTGTAATACTGGGGTTTTCTGTTGTTGTACATGTATGTAGATCCATATTATTGACAAAACACAGGACGAGACAGTAGGCGTATGATTGTTATCATTATTTGTTCATATCCTGTCCAAAAACTAAATCACAACACTGTCTGCAGTTTTTTTAGAAAACATCAATATAAGGAGTGTAGCGCTAGCGTCATTATGAAGACAGACATGTACAGCGCCCTCAAACTCAATCCTCGCATCGATTAATACAGTGTATGATGCAACACCTATAGTGATGCAATGTCTTAAATATTTCTGTGCTTTTAAACATTAAATCGTAAATGTCTTGAACAAAATAACACGCGTATTAGACTGATTTTTTCACAAGCAACTTCAACTCATATCTAACCTGGCAGTATAGAAGACCTGTAAGTCGACGATATCTGTACCACGATCAAAAATTAAGTAGGTAAAAATTTACCTTTTCACCGTATAATTGTTGAATGCTCTTCTCGAAACCTCGTAAATATCACTGAAACTCCATCTAGATTTGTGTATTATTGGTATATTACAGTGATTCAACCCTGTTCAGTATTATTGGTTATTAGAGCGAGGTCATTTTGCCCTGTTCTTTGGGTCATGTACAGTTGTAGGTTGGTCATTCACCTCACAGATTAGTTCCGGCCAGCAACACGACCGTGTGTGTGAAAATAGCGCGATTTCATTGGTTGAGAGGGCCAACGCCTCCAACGTGGCGAGTAAACAAACATCAGCTGTTAACATCAACACGCTTTCTATGCTACATATACTTCTTGACTGAATGAAAATAAATATATAAAACAAAACATGCATGATCAATTCTGGAACGTTCGAGATAAACTGTTTTTAAAATGACACACAGCAAATACAGGACAAAAACATTAAATTAGTATATTGCATTCCATAATTTTGTCGATTCTATTCATGTACATGTATCTATAATTCTTTCTTAATTAAACTAGTCCAATCCTGATGCGCAGCGTTGTGTAGTGGTCAAGTTTGACAGTTCAGCATCAACGATGTAAATGTAAAATTAATAATTATAAAAAAAAACTCAGAAAATATTAATCATACCAGAGACGTATAAAGCTTAAATACGTGTACAGAGTACGTCTCTGATCATACCTTTGGTCGCCCTTGGTGCTACTGATGCTCGAAGATTTCTCCAATCCTGTCTTCACCATGATTACAAGATGATAACTAAACACAGATATACATAAACTCGACAGTTAATCATCAATACTTGCAGCGTCGGATGATCTGTTGAACTGATGCAATTCAAAGTGCGCAAGCTTCCTATATATATAGCAGATCTTAGGAATGACGTCACGCCTTAGTTAATGAGTATTTACCGTGGTGCGGTGTATACATATCCCTCGTGTTGGTCAAGGTCACCAGGAAAAGAGCCCGCGCATGCTTGTTTCCCCAAAAAATATAGTTAACACTAACAATAAATACCACAACTCGGAATTCATGCACGTGATGTTTTCCCCCTAATATGCGGTAATTATTATCGGACACTAAATTTTGAATGGGGTTAAAATACACGCTGTTTACCCATTCTTGTGCAATTTATGGAACATGCTCGTTGCTTAAGTGCTGGAGAATATCAGATTAAGTAATTGTGATAACAAATTAACTCTATATGGAATTACAAGTACAAAGCACTTATTTGATAAAACAAAAATATCGACAGAGTTTTACACTGTTTAGTAGCTGCGCCAACACACCCATCTCAAAAGTTAGTAAATCGCTCAATAATACGTCATTAATCAACTTATAAAAATATCGACCTTGGTACACAAGCTGGGTTGTGGGGCGATCTCTGGACCAAGCCGTACCAGAGAACAATGCTTTGTTTTAAGTATGCGGAAGTCACGTACATGTCATCCACTTTCCTTTTTTATCATCACTACACTTCATGCACGTGCCTGGTACTAATAGTTTCCGGTTCATCCTCCATGACTTCTGCTCTGGTCAGATGAACCCATAATGATCGAATGATTATTACGTCATCCGCCCCAAATAATGCGTTATAGAGCTCGAGGCCACGTGTCATTGAAGCCTGCCGTAGGTAGAATAATTAAGCCCATTAGGATCTTGTGTCAGCAATAACAATGTGTGTTATAGAACTGTAACAATGTGTGTTATAGAACTGTAACAATGTGTGTTATAGAACTGTAACAATGTGTGTTATAGAACTGTAACAATGTGTGTTATAGAACTGTAACAACGTGTGTTATAGAACTGTAACAATATTTGCTAAAACGTTCATTACTTATATTCACATATTCATAGAATTATTGTGTTTTGTTTAGTTATTTTGTACTGATTTTGAACTTCAAATCCAGTGTAGCTAGACAGCCAGTGTACATGTATATACGTAGTTTTCCTGTGTTCTGTGTATCGATATAAACGCATGTGTATACGTGGCTTGTTCTCATTCTCCCACTTTAATTATATTTAAACACTTGAGAACAATTTAAGACCACAAAAAGCATACCTAGAATATTGAGCACTTGATATTGGGTTATTAAAAATTCAATGAATCACACAAATAGTTATAAGTAATTAGTACATGTAGTTCTAACTAAATCCCACTGTCTTTAAATTAGTTAAACTTCTATCATCAGCCAATACGAAAGAATTATGTAATTAAGGAAAATTTGTGTATTATGCAAATACATAAAGATCTAATTATTTAGTAGATAATTAATTTAATTGCTGTAATAATGGAATTACCTTGACATAAAATTGCTGTTTAATACACGTATCTATAAACTATATCAGTTTACGATCAATAAAAAGAATTACGAATTAATATGTAGGTTCTGCTTAGTCTTTATAGCTGTGCTATTTTGTGTTTGGCACCGATCAGAAAAAATGCTCATATAGGTTACCATCTTTCAATTAATGCCTTCTTGTAAAAGTAAAATAGTGTCTCATAGGTCAACTTGGCCGGATATTGATTCAATCAATTTTGTCTTAACCTGTGAACTTGTAAATTCCATTGTGAATTGATATGTGACACTATAATAAAATAAATTATCATTATTATTCATAATAACCATATCAAAGATAAACATATATAAAAAAAATATATGATGATTTAGTATTTATTATTTAATCATACAAATGTAACTTCTTCATTAGTTCTTAAAAATAATGACATTATTTGATTTGTTTCACAGTATTTAATCATTTAAAACAGTGCAATATATACTCTTTTCTTCAATAGCTGTCTTCTGCGATTTTAGCTGATGAAAATGGTATATGGTATGTAGAAAATGGTTAAATAAATAGTGATGAAATGAGATGGATTCAAAGTTTGTGTAAAATACAGGTAAAAACATATACATGTAATGTGGAGAACACAGGTGAAATCCAGGCTATGTGGAAGAAGACAGGAAAAAACAGGTAGGATATATATGAAGCAGACTATAATGACTGTCACAATATATATGTGATATATATATATGCCCCTAAAGGAAAGGAGAATGCACTGTATACGTGATCAACACTCCACGCTTGACTTACAGCCGTGTGGACTTTAAACCTTCGATCTATCCACCCGCTGTTATTGTCGTATGTACATTTGTACGCTCCAGTTGCTGCGTATTATTTGTACGTAAACATATACATCATCAGTAGGCTTGCAAAGTTACGGCAGTCGTGGAAAGGGGTGTGTGAAATTTGAGCATTCCGATTGGTTGATAGGGACATCGCCTCCAATATCAGGATCAGCTGTCGTCAAACGTAGATGTATATTTATAGATTTGTATGTATGGCATGTCATGTGATTCGCATTGTGAACGCTTCAATAAGGCTGGATTTGAATAGTTAGTATTTGTCGAACAAAGTGCATGAGAGAGGGAGTAGACAAGGGCGACGATATATAGGACGTAAAAGCGAAACATGAAGTGACGAGGGGAAATGTACATGTATGTCTTA
The DNA here is from genome assembly GCA_947623455.1 of Mimachlamys varia. Taxonomy (NCBI): domain Eukaryota; kingdom Metazoa; phylum Mollusca; class Bivalvia; order Pectinida; family Pectinidae; genus Mimachlamys; species Mimachlamys varia. Next base: position 44,564,054 of record OX392533.1, read on the forward strand.
TAGGCTATACAAAATGTACATATGGGTGATGTATATACGTAGAGGCCATTTAAGAAAGCATTTAGGGTATAATGTCATTTGTCGAGCACGATTTGTTTTGTAGTTTCATAACAATTAAGACGACACGTGATAAGGCAATATCCTGCTCTGTTCAATTATCTATACGTTGTATATATACAGAATGCAGCGAACATATAGAAAGTACTGGATATATCGATGCGCCCAGTGATTTCTTTAGGATTCTATCCGGAAACAAAGCCACGTACATGTATATTTATATGTGCTTTGAGCTTGCTCTGTGTAAACACAGTTGCGTGAGTTTCTGCCAGTAATATATACAAAAAATATACAGGCCTATAAATGTAGCGAATCTAGTAGGGGATACCCGAACCTGGGTTGTAAATCGTGATGTCTTCGGGGTCGAATCTACGTCCGTGGTGAAAGGAGGGAGGAATGTAGCGGATCTAGACCGGGTCGATCGTCGGCAACTAGATGGCTCCGAATTGGTTGAGCGTCGGCCGTCTAGAGTTCGAAAAGTCCCGGGTTCGAACCCCGGTCTGGCCGTGCATTTTCCCTCTCCTGTTACATATATTAGGAGCCCATTAAAGAAGATAATGACATTCTTTATGGGCGGCTCCTTATATATTATATATATATATATTATTTACTGACAAGCAACTGTGGTGTGAATGACGAAATCGTCGACCGTCTTTATTGTTGCAATCGTTTATCACGGTCTGCTTGCATTGTACACCGCGGCACAAGAATGTTGGTGTGTGAAAATAACGCAACTTGATTGGTCCATGAGAACGAAGCCTCCGAATTCGAACGAACCATGTAAACAAACGCTTATAAATAAACACGAGTCGACCGAGTTTGTCCAAATAAAAACCTCGACATTGCGTCACCCTTCTCACATTAACCGACTCAGGCACGTGTGCATATCGATTTCCGAAACTTCTCGACGGAGGAAGAAAGATTGACAAAAGAGACATAATTATACTGCTTCCGAAATTCTTCATGATCTGACACCGGCCAGGCACAAATGATAAACATTATACCTCTCCACTAATTATAACTGCCATGCGTACTGTTGGTGTACATATATTATTCATAAAATAAACACTGATAGTTGGCAGACTCAACACCATCTGACTGTTTATAAGATATATAAGATATACATTGTATGAGATAATTCCACACATCTGTGGTGCCGACATAGAGATTGAATTTCGAGAAACCACTAAATATTTCAAACACTATAACTGTGTATCTTAATACCAGTGTTTGATATATGGCTATAGGTATATAGGTACATATATGTTTATTACAAGTGTTTGACACGTCATACACAACTTTTGATTAATTGTGTACCGACAACGTACCTGTTTAACCACTGCAAACCGGATTTTGTGTAGAATAGGACACTACCTGCTTACCGAATAATTGACTGATCACATGTCCAGGCGCAATGCGACAATGACGTAAAGGGGTGTGTGCACTATGAACGTTTTGATTGGTTGGCAGGGACAGCGCCTCCAAGTAAACATCAGCTGTTGTCCAAAGCACACCGTCCATGCTTCTATTTATAATGGCAAGCAATCGAACGCTGGGGTCAAGATAGGGGATGGGAGTTCGCCAGGGTAGGGACTGCGACTGAAATCGCAAGAGATGATTATATAAGATACCTTTACAACACGTCAGTAGATTAGGAGGGGGCCTGGAGTATACGTATCATCGCGGTCGATCGGTAGGGCAAGGAACGGTCTTTGACTTTAAACATATTTTATTGTCTAAAACAGGCCAAAGGATTAGGCACAAGTTATAACAACTTATGAAGCCATCTCCTATCAACAAACAATATTTACACAAGTGATGACATAGACATTTACAAATTCAAAGTTGAAATAAGTCAATTTTACACAATAAGTGATATATAATAGAGATAGACATAAATTGCATGTTTAAAATCTTTTGCTGGATTTGATGAAGGGACGGTATCAGAGCAACTGAGTTTGTTTTGTTTTACGTAATATTAACAACCAGTATCATTTAAGGACGAGCCAGCTTTTGGAAGTGGAGGAAAGCCGGAATTCCCGGAGAAAAACAACGACGGCCTACGGCGGGTACTTGGCAACTGACCCACGTGGGTTTCGAAACAATTAATATAATCACTCCTGTTTACCCGGATGTTTACGCGCGAGAGGTCTAGGTGTGATAGGAAACCGGAGAACCCGGAGAAAACCCTCGTTGTCGGGCATGCGCATGTGATCCCTATCCCTTTCATGTCCGGTTGTTGATCGGACCCCGGCCGCCTTGGTGAGAGGGAAGTGCGCTATCTGCTGCACCACCGACAACCCTTGGTAGTACCGTAACATACAGTCAACACTAGTCTTGGAATTCGAGTCCTCCGACATCTGAACCGACTTATATCATGGACAAACTTAATACATTTGCTTGACCCCAGAAAAAAGTGTTAGTGATATTTAACAATCGCGATGATATGCGAACATTCTGTAAAACAATATCCATTGAAAAAATCCATTAACAAAGCAATACTGTGTATACGACCTAACCTAATTTACAAGGTTGGTGTGTAAACAAAATGTGTCCTATAGCACGTACGCTGGATTCTACAGATGAAAATATACACACTCGTACATAATACATCAATGGATTACGGGTCTGTCATCTATACGATCAAGAGTTATTTATAACAACATTAAGTGTATATGATACATTGTGTTAATAACACGGAAACATAAATGACGAAGGAAGATAATTTCAAACTCGTGCCCTGTCCTCGTATTGTAAAGCGCACTGGGGTGACTTAATTATGTCAGCGATATATCAGCGTATACTTAAACTTATAATTGATAACTAAAATTATGTCAGTATGACATCAAAGCCGCTCACGGCATAGGGATAATTTCAATGTAAGTAAGAAAGCTTTCTTACATACCAGCTTTATTTATCAGCTTCCTCACAAAATCTGAATTCTTTTGAAGGGCGGCCGTGTCATCTTTCTAAATTGACTTAATTTCGTAAATGCATACTTAAAGCATACTACATTGCTCATCTATCAGAAACAGTTAGATCTAGAGTACAGTTGACCGGTAATCTTCATTTCGACCAAATCACGGTGGGTAAATTGCGTCGCCATTTGCAACATGTATCATCTATGTATGTGGTATGCTACTTAGATCTTCCAATGTTTTATAGCTGTCATGATTTAATTTATCAATGAACTGAGATTTAAAAACAGAAATATCATTTTACAATGTACTTGCCGAAGTGAACCAAATTAATGGGAATTCCCATAATAGATCTACATCATGAAAACGCTTTCAGGTCGCGAGGTCAACTACTCGGATTAAACATTCTACTAATTATATAATATAACCACACGCAGATCACCGCGGACTCCTGATAGCCGGACTGTGTACAAGACATACATATGTAGATCTAGAGGCCTATAGCTACTGGACGTTTAACACCAGTTATATGCATTTGTTAAGTGGGGAAAGTACAATAGAACACTTCATATAAGAAGACCATAGCTTTTTACTTTCTGTTCACGATACTTCACAAAATGCCCCCTCAGTAGTCATAAAAGCTACTGAGGGGGCATTTTTATCGAAAATTGATCTTTACCCCCCAAATGTGTAAAATTACACTAAACACCCTATTTTTAGGTCCAAAACTAGCTGTAACAAATTCTCAGGTCCCTGTGGGCCTAGACTGATCCGCTACACCCGTAACATCTGTACACCGAACTCCTGACTGTAGGTTTAAAACCAGTAATAAACATTTGTTTGTATAATGGGGAAAGTACAACAGAACACTTCATATTGTTACGAAACGTGACGGCATATAGAACCTGACGTAGGAATACAAATCAAGCGTGACGGCAGAACCTGACGTAGACATACAAATCAAACAGATCCGTCATGACATAACGTTTAATCGGGTACCACGTGCACCAGGCCAGAAGGTCCGAACCAGCTGACCTGGTTTGTAATTTCCTTATATTGTTATGCAAGGTCGCTCCCCAACATAACAACATAAAAGACCTTGTTGCATAACTTCTTACTTTCTGTTTACGATACTTCATTACAGAGTATGATTGCTTGTGACGTAACCGATACAGAGCATGGGTGTGCACAGGTACATCGGAAATTGGTACACTGGACTTCCGAACACGCCCCAGACAAAAACAATACGCCACTCGGCCCTGCCGAGAGCGGCTTAAAAACGTGGATAAGATAATGCTTATGAAATATGAACGAACATTCTTGAAATTGAATTTCCAAATATCTGTACAGTTGTATGCCATGTCATTTGGTTAAAATATTCACACAGTGTGTTTAATTCTGATCAAGCTAACTAGGCTCTCAAAATACGACAAAAGTAACGTTACATTCGGCTAGTATAACAAGGCATGGATAGCTTCATATGGAGAAAAAGTTTGTAGTAGATAATGAAACGACGAATTGGATGGGCTTACTTTTTGTTTCTTGTCCAATACACACAATCATTGTTTACACAACGTGAAATAAATATGTTTCTTTGTATATCTTGTTGTAAGGAGATTGCTTTATTATCATTTATTTCAACTTTATTAATTGATTAAAAGGGGGGAGCGAAGACATTTTAGGGAGAGACATTCTGACCTGATTGTGCCCAGCAGCTGAGATACGTTTAGAGAGTACAAACGGATGCATCGTAAATAAATAAATCGTATTTCCGAAAGCCCTTGGGATGTATGGCATTATCAAAAGGAATATATGTAACGTGACTGCTGTGTATGGGTTCCACTGCACCTGTCGACTTTGAACCCATTTACTGACAGCTCAGGGTATCAGGGGTTGTGGAGGAACACACTTACTGACAGCTCAGGGTATCAGGGGTTGTGGAGGAACCCACTTACTGACAGCCCAGGGTGTCAGGGGTTGTGGAGGAACACACTTACTGACAGCTCAGGGTATCAGGGGTTGTGGAGGAACACACTTACTGACAGCTCAGGGTATCAGGGGTTGTAGAGGAACACACTTACTGACAGCTCAGGGTATCAGGGGTTGTGGAGGAACACACTTACTGACAGCTCAGGGTATCAGGGGTTGTGGAGGAACACACTTACTGACAGCTCAGGGTATCAGGGGTTGTGGAGGAACACACTTACTGACAGCTCAGGGTATCAGGGGTTGTGGAGGAACACACTTACTGACAGCTCAGGGTATCAGGGGTTGTGGAGGAACACACTTACTGACAGCTCAGGGTATCAGGGGTTGTAGAGGAACACACTTACTGACAGCTCAGGGTATCAGGGGTTGTGGAGGAACACACTTACTGACAGCTCAGGGTGTCAGGGGTTGTGGAGGAACCCACTTACTGACAGCCCAGGGTGTCAGGGGTTGTGGAGGAACACACTTACTGATAGCCCAGGGTATCGGGGGTTGTGGAGGAACACACTTACTGACAGCCCAGGGTATCAGGGGTTGTGGAGGAACACACTTACTGACAGCTCAGGGTATCAGGGGTTGTGGAAGAACACACTTACTGACAGCTCAGGGTATCAGGGGTTGTGGAGGAACCCACGGATTATACAAGAAGGATCGATTAATCAAGACTGTGTATATAGAGGATCTGTCATGAGTTTCTCTTCATATTGAATTTATGATATGAGTTTTGAATTTTTCATTTTTGCGAGTATCATAAATTCAATATGAAGAGAAACGAATGACCGATTCTTTTTATCATATGACGTTATATCGTCTTTCCTCTTCATAAACAGTTTTTGTCTTTGCCGTTGTTCTCGCCAACTGATTTCAATATGTCGAACCAAATAACCCATACCTTCGAAGTAGGTCAAGTATACCGGTGAACGAAGAAGAAGTCCAACACAATTGACTCTTGCAATTGATTCGTTTTAAAAAATAGAGATACCTTATTACAAATTTCAGACAGTTTCAACTAATATTATGACTGTAAATTGTTCCTAGTGATTAGAAACAATGAATAAAAACTTAAAGTTTGACTGAGTCGGGCGAGTGTCCTCTGGTATTCCATTCATGAATCTGGCCGGATGTGACGATATCGTGACGTCATTTCGCGCGACAATGACTGGTTCGTTGCCGCTTAGCTATCACTGTCGTTCGCAACCGATGTGTGGCGTTTTCCTACATATGGAGAATTATCCTTATCATCGCGGGAGTCAACAGTGATGTTGATTGTGCACCGAAAATGTTTGAAGTGAACATTTTGTTCAAACATCTTTAAAAGACGCCCTTTGAGGTAGATTTGTTAGCAGTGTTTTGGATTGTGAAAGGCATTTTTGTTGACGTCAGTTTATCCTGTTTATACCGTTGTTGGGAAAGGATCCTCGGATCGATATATTTTTGGGTAGATTAGTACTGTTTACATGTCTGTAATTATTTACGCTTTATAATGACCCTTGTATTTGTTGTCAACCTTAACTTCATCGACAATTCCGAACTTCATCATTCTACTAGCAGTCGCCAGTTGTACGCTTCGTAGTAAAAAGAAGTAGACCGTTCCCGTGCGTATTAATACAGTTCACAAAGAACCAGCCAATCAGCGAAGCGGAAAGTGTTATTACACGTGTGTAATATAGATAATTTATGTAATGACTAAATTACACTGCATATAACGGTAGTCATATGATAAATCTGTATACCTGTATACTGTGTATATCTGTATACCTGTATACTGTGTATATTTGTATACCTGTATACTGTGTATATCTGTATACGTGTATACTTTGTATATCTGTATACCTGTATACTGTGTATATCTGTATACCTGTATACTGTGTATATCTGTATACCTGTATATGTATGATTGAAAATATCTATCGACCTGGCAACAGTTCTACTCGGGTAGTTCCGAAAGTTAAATATTTCCAGGAAATGCTCGAGTGGACACTTGATACTGTAAGCAGCATGGTTCAAAACGCCGGACAATAATATGACCCTTTATGTCGCTATCTTTCAAATTCCATTTCCGATTCAGTAAACACATTGTGCTAAACAAGACAGACTTGTGTCAAACGAACCTTTCCAGGACAAACAGTGTGCAATCGTTTGTCCTGGAAAGGTTTGTTTAATTGTACTTTGAGAGAAGCTACATGTATGAGAGGGAAAGGGGGGGGGGGCACTGTGACGACAATGTTGGGGAGGGGGCACTGTGACGACAATGTTGGGGAGGGGGCACTGTGACGACAATGTGAGGGGGGCACTGGGACGACAATGTTGGGGAGGGGGCACTGTGACGACAATGTTGTGGAGGGGGGCACTGTGACGACAATATTGGGGAGGGGGCACTGTGACGACAATGTGAGGGGGGGCACTGTGACGACAATGTTGGGGAGGGGGCACTGTGACAACAATGTTGGGGAGGGGGCACTGTGACGACAATGTTGGGGAGGGGACACTGTGACGACAATGTGAGGGGGGCACTGGGACGACAATGTTGGGGAGGGGGCACTGTGACGACAATGTGAGGGGGGCACTGGGACGACAATGTTGGGGAGGGGGCACTGTGACGACAATGTTGGGGAGGGGTCACTGTGACGACAATGTGAGGGTGGGCACTAGGACGACAATGTTGGGGAGGGGGCACTGTGACGACAATGTTGGGGAGGGGGCACTGTGACGACAATGTTGGGGAGGGGGCACTGTGACGACAATGTTGGGGAGGGGGCACTGTGACGACAATGTGAGGGGGGCACTGGGACGACAATGTTGGGGAGGGGGCACTGTGACGACAATGTGAGGGGGCACTGGGACGACAATGTTGGGGAGGGGGCACTGTGACGACAATGTGAGGGGGGCACTGTGACGACAATGTTGGGGAGGGGGCACTGTGACGAAAATGTTGGGGAAGGGGCACTGTGACGACAATGTTGGGGAGGGGGCACTGTGACGACAATGTTGGGGAGGGGAGCACTGTGACGACAATGTTGGGGAGGGAGCACTGTGACGACAATGTTGGGGAGGGGGCACTGTGACGACAATGTTGGGGAGGGAGCACTGTGACGACAATGTTGGGGAGGGGGGACTGTGACGACAATGTTGGGGAGGGGGGACTGTGACGACAATGTTGGGGAGGGAGCACTGTGACGACAATGTTGGGGAGGGAGCACTGTGACGACAATGTTGGGGAGGGGGCACTGTGACGACAATGTTTGGGAGGGGGGACTGTGACGACAATGTTTGGGAGGGGGGACTGTGACGACAATGTTGGGGAGGGAGCACTGTGACGACAATGTTGGGGAGGGGAGCACTGTGACGACAATGTTGGGGAGGGGAGCACTGTGACGACAATGTGAGGGGGCACTGGGACGACAATGTTGGGGAGGGGGCACTGTGACGACGATGTGAGGGGGACACTGGGACGACAATGTTGGGGAGGGGGCACTGTGACGACAATGTGAGGGGGGGCACTGTGACGACAATGTTGGGGAGGGGAGGGGGGCACTGTGAAGACAATATTAGGGGGGGCACTGGGACGACAATGATGGGAAGGGGGGCACTGTGACGACAATGTTGGGGAGGGGAGCACTGTGACGACAATGTTGGGGAGGGGAGCACTGTGACGACAATGTTGGGGAGGGGGCACTGTGACGACAATGTTGGGGAGGGGAGGGGGGCACTGTGAAGACAATATTAGGGGGGGGCACTGGGACGACAATGTTGGGAAGGGGGGCACTGTGACGACAATGTTGGGGAGGGGAGCACTGTGACGACAATGTTGGGGAGGGAGCACTGTGACGACAATGTTGGGGAGGGGGCACTGTGACGACAATGTTGGGGAGGGAGCACTGTGACGACAATGTTGGGGAGGGGGGACTGTGACGACAATGTTGGGGAGGGGGGACTGTGACGACAATGTTGGGGAGGGAGCACTGTGACGACAATGTTGGGGAGGGAGCACTGTGACGACAATGTTGGGGAGGGGGCACTGTGACGACAATGTTTGGGAGGGGGGACTGTGACGACAATGTTTGGGAGGGGGGACTGTGACGACAATGTTGGGGAGGGAGCACTGTGACGACAATGTTGGGGAGGGGAGCACTGTGACGACAATGTTGGGGAGGGGGGACTGTGACGACAATGTTGGGGAGGGGGACTGTGACGACAATGTTGGGGAGGGAGCACTGTGACGACAATGTTGGGGAGGGGAGGGAGCACTGTGACGACAATGTTGGGGAGGGGAGCACTGTGACGACAATGTTGGGGAGGGGGGACTGTGACGACAATGTTGGGAAGGGGGCCACTGTGACGACAATGTTGGGGAGGGGAGCACTGTGACGACAATGTTGGGAAGGGGGCCACTGTGACGACAATGTGAGGGGGGGGACTGTGACGACAATGTTGGGGAGGGGGGACTGTGACGACAATGTTGGGGAGGGGGGACTGTGACGACAATGTTGGGGAGGGGGGACTGTGACGACAATGTTGGGGAGGGGGGACTGTGACGACAATGTTGGGGAGGGGGGACTGTGACGACAATGTTGGGGAGGGGAGCACTGTGACGACAATGTTGGGGAGGGGGGACTGTGACGACAATGTTGGGGAAGGGAGGGGGGCACTGTGAAGACAATATTAGGGGGGGCACTGGGACGACAATGATGGGGAGGGGGCTACTGCGATGACAATGTTGGGGAGGGGAGCACTGTGATGACAATGTTGGGGAGGGGGGACTGTGACGACAATGTTGGGGAGGGGGGACTGTGACGACAATGTTGGGGAGGGAGCACTGTGACGACAATGTTGGGGAGGGGGCACTGTGACGACAATGTTGGGGAGGGGAGCACTGTGACGACAATGTTGGGGAGGGAGCACTGTGACGACAATGTTGGGGAGGGGGCACTGTGACGACAATGTTTGGGAGGGGGGACTGTGACGACAATGTTTGGGAGGGGGGACTGTGACGACAATGTTGGGGAGGGAGCACTGTGACGACAATGTTGGGGAGGGGAGCACTGTGACGACAATGTTGGGGAGGGGGGACTGTGACGACAATGTTGGGGAGGGGGACTGTGACGACAATGTTGGGGAGGGAGCACTGTGACGACAATGTTGGGGAGGGGAGAGAGCACTGTGACGACAATGTTGGGGAGGGGAGCACTGTGACGACAATGTTGGGGAGGGGGGACTGTGACGACAATGTTGGGAAGGGGGCCACTGTGACGACAATGTTGGGGAGGGGAGCACTGTGACGACAATGTTGGGAAGGGGGCCACTGTGACGACAATGTGAGGGGGGGGACTGTGACGACAATGTTGGGGAGGGGGGACTGTGACGACAATGTTGGGGAGGGGGGACTGTGACGACAATGTTGGGGAGGGGGGACTGTGACGACAATGTTGGGGAGGGGGGACTGTGACGACAATGTTGGGGAGGGGGGACTGTGACGACAATGTTGGGGAGGGGAGCACTGTGACGACAATGTTGGGGAGGGGGGACTGTGACGACAATGTTGGGGAAGGGAGGGGGGCACTGTGAAGACAATATTAGGGGGGCACTGGGACGACAATGATGGGGAGGGGGCTACTGCGATGACAATGTTGGGGAGGGGAGCACTGTGACGACAATGTTTTGGAGGGGGGACTGTGACGACAATGTTGGGGAAGGGAGCACTGTGATGACAATGTTGGGGAGGGGGGACTGTGACGACAATGTTGGGGAGGGGAGGGGGGCACTGTGAAGACAATATTAGGGGGGGCACTGGGACGACAATGATGGGAAGGGGGGCACTGTGACGACAATGTTGGGGGAGGGGGCACTGTGACGACAATGTTGGGGAGGGGAGCACTGTGACGACAATGTTGGGGAGGGGGGACTGTGACGACAATGTTGGGAAGGGGGCCACTGTGATGACAATGTTGGGGAAGGGGGACTGTGACGACAATGTTGGGGAGGGGGCCACTGTGATGACAATGTTGCGGAGGGGGCACTGTGACGACAATGTTTGGGAGGGGGGACTGGGACGACAATGTTGGGGAGGGGGCACTGTGACGACAATGTGAGGGGGGCACTGGGACGACAATGTTGGGGAGGGGAGGGGGGCACTGTGAAGACAATATTAGGGGGGCACTGGGACGACAATGATGGGAAGGGGGGCACTGTGACGACAATGTTGGGGAGGGGGCACTGTGACGACAATGTTGGGGAGGGAGCACTGTGACGACAATGTTTGGGGAGGGGGCACTGTGACGACAATGTTGGGGAGGGGGCACTGTGACGACAATGTTGGGGAGGGGGGACTGTGACGACAATGTTGGGAAGGGGGCCACTGTGATGACAATGTTGGGGAAGGGGGACTGTGACGACAATGTTGGGGAGGGGGCCACTGCGATGACAATGTTGGGGAAGGGGGACTGTGACGACAATGTTGGGGAGGGGGCCACTGCGATGACAATGTTGGGGAAGGGGGACTGTGACGACAATGTTGGGGATTAACCAGCTTATAAAATATCTATAGATACGAACTGGTTCACCGCTCATCGCTGTATTGTTTGAAATCAGGGGCTATATAAACGCCAGCTGTAAGATGGAATTGCGCCTCAAAAATATAATGATGCGATATGTGCTGTTTCGTTCACTTCCATAGTTTATATATGGTTTACTAAATTTCATTCTGGTCACTAATCAGTTAAAGATGCCCTTTACTCAGGACTACATAGGTCAGTGGTTATCCAATTAAACGTCAATGAAATCAAGTAGGTCATTGAGAAAGCGTTAAACGGCCAGACAGCTAGCACGATTGACAAACTTGGGTTTAGCATCTGTTAACTTCATTCTAAAGAAAATGCTCAAGGTGAGGAACATTACACATGCTCGTTGGATCCCACATTTACTCACCAGCGAGCAGAAACGTACAAATGGCTAAGAAACTGCTGAAGTACTTAAAATATCAGAAAAGGGCATTTGATAGTCTAAACTAGTGTAAATACCATAGGATTGAGATGCAGGGATGTTACTATCAAGAAAGAGAAAGTTCACGATCGGAAAATCGAAATCGTCACGTTTATCATAAAGCTTGATAGTAAATACAGTTATCAATATAGGTGCAATCCTGAGTCCTGTACACAGGCAATTATGATAGGACTAATAGCAATTCTGAAAATACTTTAATTCAACATTGTAGGACCCATATATTTAAGCAACATGAACTAAAGGGCCCATACAAATAAGTCATAAATTGATCACTGGAAATAGTGGATCAATCATGCAAGTTGCTGTTCCGAAAGATAGGGTTGTGTCTGGAAGGTTCTATAAGAATGAAGATCTTAAAAATAATTGCGAACAAAAATGAGAAAAAAAACGTCCTAAAACATCTCTAGCTTCTCCAATTGTTACATAAAAAATGCCCAAGAGCCAACAAATCAGCAACTGTAGTCTTGTTTCTTAAGTCGGAAAAGGCCAATGTATTACCACACCCTACACACAGTCTAGACCTTACCTCTTGTGATTTTTTTCCTCCTTCTGAATTGACAAACATAGCCCATATATCTGGTAGGAGATATTGGTCCAGAAGTGGGCTGGAATCTGCAGATTTTCAGTTTCTGATAAGTGTACCCAAAGATGTGTGAACATTGTTTCAAAACATGGATTCAAATATTAAAACGATGTGTTAATTTAAGGGCGAATATTTAGAAGGTAGTTAGAAAAAATACATTCAAATTTTACTAAGCGTTTCTGACAAAACAGGTCAATTGCCAAAGGTTTCGAACACACCTCGTATGTCATCGTTTGATCGATATCAGCCAAGTTGTGAGGGAAAACATGTAAGAGGTTGGGTAAGGGGTAGTTAATTGTCAGACGTATATTATATATTACACGCCCTACCCCACTCTGGATCCGCCTATGCTAAGCGGGTCAATTGCGAGTTTTCGAACATCCCTCGTATCATAATCATATGATCATATCATTTTCATCATCATCTGAATCATATGATCATCATCATCATCATAAGATCATCTCATTATCATCATTATCACCATAATAGTAATAATAATCATCATTATCATTATCAACGAAGATTTTGTAAATCACCATGTACCAACATATATGATGAGATACTGATACAAGAACAATACATATACAGTGTAATATACGACATCAAAACACATTTGAGAATTATACCGAACAAAGTTACAAAACACTACAGAAGGAGGGGGCAATCCTAACTCCCATTTTATTGTAAATAACATCAAGTAAATTAACATTCAAGTATTCACTGAAAGGGAGAACAATGAACAAGAACAATGGAAACTGGTTGAAGAAGCTTGCTGATTTCCCTGTCATCTTTAGTGATGTACGAAACAATATAAGTAATGCATGCATAAGGATCAAGACAAAATTGTACATCAATATTTGCTTCCTATGCTTTAATAAAAGCGAATTGTAGGAGTTGATATATATTTCCGATGGTTTACGATGAAGTATCACAGTTTTTGCCTCGTTTGATGATTTTAAAGCAGTTGTATATTCACTTAAACTCACACCTGAACTTTTTAGTAAGGCTTCAACTGTCTCATACTCTTCTTCCCCATTATGTTCCTCAGAAACACGTTGCTTTATGTGATCCAGTATACATTTAGAGTGTTCCAAATTGTCCGAGTCACATGGCTTTGATATAAGAGTAACAGTCGACAGTTTGTCTGTGTTTCCTGCATGAAGCAGAATGTGAAAGGCGTTGTAACTAACGAGTACAGATGCTGATCAGGCCCCGGAATCATGAAACAAACTTAAGTCTAGGACAATATTTGAACTTAAGTCTGAAGTTTTGACTTAGCTAAGGCAACAATCTTAAGTGGATCATGAAACGTGCTAAGCAAAATCTTAGCTGAGACTGTACTTAAGCCAGAAATCATAATTGTCCATGGAAACCGCGCGCTGATTCGCGTATGTACGGCAATTGTTTGGAACTCTTCTCCAAGCTAAGTCTGTTTTTAGACTTAAGTAAAAATCCTAAACTTAAGTCCAGAATTAGACTTAAGTCCGTGTCATGATCCCGGGGCCTGATTCCTTCTATGCTAATGCACATGTTATGTATTTGTCTGTAAAATTGACAATAGTTTCATCATCTGCATTCAGAAGGTGGGACATCCTTGGTCCAAAAAAACACAGTGAGCATGTGGAGAACCTCTTTGTTGGAATTCGATACGATATGAATAGTATAATATTTTACCTAGCGGTTTGGCATTTCCAAGAACAATATCACAGAAAAATGCAGAAAGACGATGATCGAAATGACGAGCTGCTGCTTCTGGGTTTGACCTAAGAGGATATCACACTTTTTTCCAAAACCAAGTTCGTAATTTCAGCTGAAGCGTCTTGTTGTTTCAATATTGCTTGAAGTGTATCTGGCCACGTTAAATCTGCAGCAGATAAGGCCACAAACAAGTAAATATTCCAAATTGTTTCACAGCCGCCAGAAGGGTAAATTTTATCTGTATGGCTGTGTTCCATGTATTGTTTTTTAGATAGCAATACGGTTTGTCATTGAAGATAAGGTTTTGCAAACGACTTGGATCCTTTATCATTGAAACAGTGAAACTTTCCTTGTATTCTGATTTAGAATGCATCTTCCGAAATGTGATTGATAATGATTCTATGATTTGTTTATATTCTTTTTTGTACAGAGCGAAGAAAATATATTAAATGTTTGGTCAAAAGCGTCCATCTTTATATAGTATTCTTGCATTGAAATATTTCTTTGGAGTTAATCGAACTTATCTTTCTGCTTGAAAGCCAAATTCACCAGTTGGGAATAATTGAGAGAAAATCCCTTTTATCTGTCATGATATTGATAGGAATTTTGCCTTCTCCCGAAGACAAATTCAATATTTGTTCTGCATCCAAAAGAGGGTCAGATTTGTGTATATATGTGTCATATTGTAGTCCTCGAAGTTTTGAGTATATATCATCATTGGAATCTGGTTGATCAGGAGACTTGATTTTTGAGAGCTTTGATTCTTCACTTGTGGCCTTCCCAACATCTGGTTCTGGTTTTTCATTATGTATATAACTTATGTCAGTAAGACGCCTCGCCTCCATGCTTCCTCATCTTCCTTTTTGCATTTCTCTTCCCAGTCGAATGTTTCAACAACATTTGAACATTGTTTATTTTTTCCCCCAACCATTTAAAAGCTTAAATTACCAAATCTGGCCAAACATTTTTATAGCATCCATGAGATTTGTATTTTTCCGTTTCACTGGTACAACACCAGCATTAATCAGTGTCCTAGGCAAAGACTGACACACCTCTTCAGCGTCCACATGAGCACTGACCACAGATTCAAATCTTTCCATGTTGCGCTCCTTTCGGCAATGACATAAGTCTCATAAATGGATAACACTGAGAGAGCAAACGTGCTTCAATAGCATTCAATTTTGCCAGCTTCTCTGGACAAGGAGGGGTGTAGAGTTTGTTTGAAATAGCTTGCAAAAGAAGTTCACTTTTACACATATATCGCCGACAAGTTAAGCACATATATTCTTCACCAACTCCTGACTTTTCATATGTTCTACATTTCTCCAAGAGGTCTGCATTAGGGATTTTGGAGTATTGTAATTTTGTGACAGTTTATTTATATAATAGTCTATTACATATAGAACAAACATATTTAGGGCTTTCTTCTACACTATGTTTGAAATGTTTAATCACAGATTCATTGATGAGATGTATATAATTTTTTATGACATTATCTTTCCTCTTTTTAGATTGTGTTTTTCTTAAAATTTTCTTTTCTCTATATTGTGGATCATGTCGTTTTCCATGTACTTACTTTAGACTATTTTCTTCTTTTTGCTGCATCTTGTGAAATGCCTTCATTTTGTGGAATTTTGCGAACTTAACATGTTCGTCATTGTTTTGATTTACACTAGGCGAGTACCCTTGTGCACCGATATTTCTTCTTTTCTGTTTATGTTGTCTTTGTAATTCTTTCAGAATGTTCATATTTATTAGTCTTCTTGTGGGTTGTGGAGTTCTGTTGCGTTGTAGAGTTATGGCTTTATTGGCCGATAGAACAACGTCAAAGTGGTTCATGTTCGAGTGGTTGTATATGTATATGGAGCTTGCTTCCTGTTGAGAAATCAGTCACACAAATCCAGAAGCGTGTCTCAACCACTTCCATCGATCACCATTGTTTGTGTACAATTACATTGCTGTATTCAAAACATTTGCAGAAGCAAATATCTCCACATGTGTCGCCCAAGTTCCAACTCACACATTCTTGAAAGGTTTTAATAAGTTTGTGTATCACAATAGTTATTTGGAATAATGCTTCGTATGTTTGTCATATGTTCCATTTTATTTGCAACCAGAGTGCGAACGTGCATATGTTTTGTTCATTTCCGGTTAATAAATGGGCTATGCATCGGGGAAAACGGTTTCCGTCTCCCTTCACTTTGCTGCTAGTTGTATATTTATCTAAGTTTCAATATTCTTGACTGTGCTACCCATGGGTTACAAACACATATACCCTAATTTTGATATTGATTTTAAGTTAATATTGTAATTTTAGTAATGTCATGTGGTAAGGGAGATAACCCAATGACAAAGTAATTCTATAATACAGGCGTCACACTGTCTCGAAATTGACACAGGATGGAAACACGAAATAGGACATTTTCAAATTTGGCTCTGATCGTGAAAAAATTGGGCCATTCGTGAGACATCTTGAGCCATCGTAGGATCGCCGGTGGATTTTCTCAGGCTTCAGCAGCAACTTCGTGAGTGGTGTCAAAATCTTTGATGTGCCAAAACATTGCCCGAACACCTCGCGAAGGTCCATTTTCGTGTTGAGTTCGTTTGTCCATCTTGTCCTTCGGGCATGATTCTCCTCACGAATGCACTACGAAGGAAACAAGAAGTTGTCCGATGGCCTTAGGAAGGCAACACGACTACGTGAAGCCCTCGCAATGCCGTCGTGTAGCCATCATATTATAGTACGATGCTATTGAGATGGACCACGGTGTCGACTGAGACAACCGAATATTAGTTTCCCCAGTAGAGGGTGTTCCAAAAACATGTCCCGACTTTATAAAAACAACAAAATATTTATCATGAAAATATCAAAATATGATATACATAAGATTAAAGAGTCTTATCATACAGTTTTAATGGAGTGTTGTTTTCAACAAAACTTTTCATTTTCAAGCAGTATTTGCCACATTAATATAAAATTCGAAATATTATGTAATGTCATTTTGACCAATCATTCAACATGTACCGTTATTATATGATGTGTTCAATATGTTCTCCTTTTTGTCAATCACATCTCTCTGAAGTTTCTTGCAACAATTTACACATGTCAGTTGGATATTTTTTCTATTTCTCTCATCAATGAATATCGGTACACGTCAAACATAAGAATAATCTTTCTAAGTGACTTATTTTCTAGTATCGGTATTTTCCATTTGCAAAAAAAGTTATAGCACAGCAATGTACACAGCCTTTTTGTCGTCCATCTTGACATGTATAGGTGTCGATATTCAAATTATCATCGGAGATACATTAATAAGATGATGATTTGTTCAAACATTCCTAACACAGGACAATATTTATGACTTATAGCATACCGCCCGTTGATGTGAGTGTCATGGCAGTGAAATGTTCGTTATCATAAGTAACTAAGTAACAGACATTTCATCTTTTTGTTCGGATGTTTAAGAAGTTATTTCTTGAAAATTAAGCATTTTGCATATGATATGCTATATTTAGCATTGTCGATTTACATCTATGAGCCATTATCAGAATTTCTCCAAATGCAGAAATGAAAAATTGATAAAACAACATTAATGAATACCTTTTTTTTTTTAAATCAGATCAACAGAGGACATGTTTAAGAACAGTAAATCAGCATCTGTGACTCTGAAATAGTATGCATATGGTTACAATAGCAACCGGAATTTCCAAAATCTGCATACAAATTCAATTATGTTACCATTTTTAAAAAGTATTATTTTTTACTTATACCTTAAAAAAACCCCAAAAAACTTAAAATGTTTTTAGCATATTTGAGATAGTTTTATAGGTTTTTTTTATTATTGATTATACTGGTTTTTTTTAAAAACCAAAATCATCTTTATTCTTGATTTTTGTTGAAAGTACAATAATTAAGTACATGAAAAATACAATGTCCTTTAAAGTCCCAGGCTAAGGGCCATGTAATGGATTAGGCGGAGCAACCAAAATAATGGCTGATCTGGCAATGAAGGGTGGGAGGGCAGTAATCCAGGAGGCAAATGATTTTTACGCATGGACAAAATTTGAAATTTGTTCAGTGTCAAATGTCAACTTCTCAAAGGAAAAATGCGAACAAACGAGCAACGACTCGAGGAATTCAACTGCGAAACCAATAAAGTGCACTATGAAGGTCGGTGCTGTTGTTGGACAGGGCTCTGAGGTCGTTTGTGTTAGAGATGTAAGCTGTTATTGTGATGTATGCCTCAAGTGTGATCAACAGCGACTGCGACGTTGAGAAAATGAGATCAACCGGTTGGGAATCCGACGGAAATTGCTCTTGTTGATGCGACCATCGAGTTTCTGAATCATCTAAAGATAGTGACAACAATGGCGACAATGGAGAGAACCAGACCAATTTTTGTAATAAATTACTGTTTGGAAATATTTCGCGCCATTGCGCAATTATGTAATTTTAATAAGCTGTAATGCAGCTAATGCTTAAAATTTAAAAAAAATAGAATTTAATTTAACTTTCGTATTGACGACTTTTTTTTAGAGATGGCACAGTTATTTCCACGGTTTTTTTTTAAGAATGAATTTTATTCAGGGTAAACATATAGCGTGTTCCATTTAGCGGAACGTTCCGGTTGTGCCAACTTGGAACTGGTCTGCTAAATGGAACAGAACCTGCCGAATTCCGTTCCTGCAGGTGAAAATCTAATAATTGAAAATGAAAAAGCAACAACTTTTCCGGAAATAACCAAAACGGTTCCGTCGTAAAATCCGCAAAACAATGGGAGTAATCCCTTTTATTTACACATTTTACACACTATGATACCACTTGGAGATGGTAGTGATATATTTTACTGGTGAAATGTTGTTTAACTGGTTAAAGTTAGGTTTATTTACAGTTTATTGAACATTTGAAACGAAAACCTTTCACTGGCAGCCATATTGGATCCAACTTGGTACCCTCAAATGAGACGTTCCAGACGAACCGGTTCGTTCCTGCGGAACGTCGTGTACCATTTAGCGGAACGTCTGGTTTGTTCCGGAACAACCGGAACGTTCCGCTAAATGGAACACGCTAATAATCAATCATGGTGTAATGAACAACTTTGTCCTCTCGCTGGAGGACTTTCTCTCATCATTCAATCTTTTTCGCAATTATTCGACTTTAACTGTTAAATTTAGATTTTTGTCTCTCGTGTGTTTAATTTTCACATTATTCAATGTGATTTTATAAACATATTTATATTTCATCTTAATCGTTCGTTACTCTCATTCATCTTCATTCATTCCTTCACATTCCAATTTTTACATACCAGTTGGAATGAAAAAAAAATCTTAGATTATCACTTATAACGTATTGACGACTTATATGGCGAACAGATTGTTGTTTATGACAATAAGGATGAACAGTTTGGATATCAGATTTCGTTCAGGGAGAGGAAATGGGATATGTTTCAATGGCCAAAACAGAAAAATCTCCTTTGGTGCGGCAATGTTGATATTTTCTTCAAAACTGAAATTTCTAAGCCCTCGGGCAAATCTGGAAGGCTGTTCGTCCTTGCGAGTGAAGATTTGGAGAACATTGACAATTTCGCACAATATCACCTTAACATTTATAGAAAATTTGTGTTACTGAAACGTTTTTGATACGCTGAATCGGCGATTAAATATACGTATGTTTGATTAACATGCCTTCTAAGCAGATTTCCTTGACCTCCTTAAACTACTTACATTTCCGTACTTTAAACACATTTTTATATGTAATTCTAGTGAGGTAACAGACATTTCCTCTCTAGTAACGTAAATTTCCATGGCATTAAAGGTAGTTTTTAAACGGAACTGATGTGTATATACTTCTATTTTCCGACTTTTGTTTGTTCTTTGATAGTGTTACTTTTATAGATTGAGTTTTGATTAGATTTCATGAGTCATTAGTGGTCTTTCAGCTTAAATATGAAAACGAAATGAGTAAGAGATTATATTATATACACGGAATGTAATTTTATCAGATGTAATCAAGTTGGAACTCCACAAAAGCTATCACTCAACCGCTGAAAACAGCGGATTTCTTCCTGCCTGTTCGATAGCTGTACATGGACTGTATTACTTACACTTCCGATACAACATGAAATGTACGTTACTTTTTCAATGCAGTTTTGAAACTTTTACTCTTGGTATACACTTTAAAATGAAATGTCTTTTTCTGTTCTAAATGAAATAATAGTATTTAATGTGATCAAAGTGCGCTTAATTTTATCTTCGATCTTAAGCAAGTAAAATCAATGTGACTTCCATATCGTTCTGATGAAAATTTCTCAAAAAAACCCCAGCGATTTCATGATAAAGAAGCTTTAGGTTTGTATTTCAGTAATATAAAGCTAACAAATATTAGCGAACATTGGCATTAGCTTGCAATTATATTTTTCAATATTTGTCATTTCAATTGCTCCTCGATCCTTATTAAGAAAGGGTGTTTATGCATTTATTTGTGTGGGGAAAGAACACTTCATATAAGAGAATCGAGTTGCATAGCTTCTTACTTTCTGTTTACAATTCTTCACTACAGAGCATGGTTAATGTGACGTAACAGCTACAGAGCATGCGTGCGCACAGATACACCGGAAATTGGTACACCGGACTTCCGTTACACCCACGACAAAACAATAAGCCGCTCAGCTCTGCGAGGGGTAGATAAGCTACTTAACGGTTTACGACAGTCTGATATTTTTGTAATTACGTGAAGGTAAGAATCAAGAAGATGCACATGAAACATGCACAGTATGAAGTAACATTGTCGAGTTTGTTTGTTATATATGTTTATGGTCGAACTTGTCAGATTAAAGTGGTGGATGAAAGCCGGAGTTCCAGGAGGATATCGACCTACGGCAAGGGTCTGGCGACCATCCCACGGAGGGCTCGAACCTGCGACCCAAAGGCTGAGGGCTAGTGGTAGCAGAATGTCAGACACCTTAATCACTTGACCACCGTGACATAAAGGTTGAGGACTAGTGACAGCAGAATATCAGACACCTTAACCACTGCCACCGTTACCCATTGACGGAGGGCTAGTGGTAGCAGAATGTCAGACCCCTTAATCACTTGACCACCGTGACCCAAAGGTTGAGGGCTAGTGACAGCAGAATATCAGACACCTTAACCACTTGGCCACCGCGACCCCAACACTGCTGAGCACAATCCAATATATATAAACATATATAGACCCACCTTTCCTCGGGAGGCTCGGAGCTTTCCCCGTCTGCCGCCATCAGCGGTGGTCCCGAGGCTTGTCCCTGGAAACGGGATGTTCAATGTCTATGACGTAACAATGGGGAAAGAATTATAGCGCATGTATGACTAGCGTCATAGCTAATGACTATTTATGACGTCATAGCGTAGCTGATGCATAACCAGAAAAGGTATTGGCCTATTTCTTTGATAGATATTTACGTTTTACTGTTTAACCTGATTTTAAGAAATTTAACGTCCTATTAACAACTAGGCTTAGACGTCATTCGGTGTAAGTTGCCTACTTACGATAGCGTGGATAGAGGTACCAAACCACCAAACGGTTTCACAGATTCCATGTTCTCTGTAAAGTTTTACAATAATCCATGAAAGAATTTATCAGGAAAAATGTATCAATTTGTTTACAGATAATACATAGCTAGCACGCTTATAGTTTGCTCCGTTTGGCTTTTAATGGCATGTGGCATGGGTCCAAGGTTTATAAGAAAATTGGTAAAACGGTCGCCCAAATGTTGGCTAAACGTGAAGTTTTTGTCTGCTCGATGTTGGATCAACGTCGGCCCATTGCTAGTTCTGTAATGTTAAACGTTTTGCCAACGTTGGTCTCATGCTGTCATCCAACGGTTGCCAAACATTCATATACACATATATGTATATCCTTTATACATAATTTAATTTAGGTACAATTACGACATGTTTACCGTATGATCCACACCTCTTAGTGTATATGATACATTGTGTTCAATATTTTGTTGATAAAAGAAGGAGAAAAAAAACAAATGATGAAGGAAGACAATTTTTGACTCGTTCCCTAATCGAGTTTCGAACTCACGATTTACGGCACAGATTCGTCTGGCCAGAAATACCCGCGACTGCGTCAACGGCATCCCTCATAATAGATGTCTCGATGTCACAGTGATAGACAGTCCGATACTGTGAAATAAATGATGTGAATAACAAGGCCCGTAATTATGAAACCGTTCTCATGCTGAATCATGGATGTTGTGCCTACCTAGGTCTCGTGCGTATTTCTTGTTCCATTTATATGAATTAAATCAATGTTTGAGCACGAAAAATAAAATTCATGCTTGAGCATGAGAACAGTGTCATGAATACGGGTCCTGATCGCAATGTATATATACATCGATACGAATTTTACAAGTTTTACACATTTAGAACACGGTACAGCTGCATGAGGAAATTCATAATTTGTTTGATGTTGTCTAGTAAACTTTTACATGCGAGGCATCACAGTGTATGTAGGGAACTGTACGCTAAATATTAGTGCGGTTTGTCGCAGCGAACGATTTTGTTACCCAAGTTAAGATGAGCACTGTTTTGTGTTATTTTCTCTTTAGGACTTCAGGCAAGTTAATAAATATAACTATTGAACCATTCTTTATCATGTTCTACATCACATGGTTGGATTTGACACCCAAATACTCAGTCTTCGTTGAATAAACTACCGATAAACATTGATGCTCGACAGAAGTTATCAGGTTACCCTGCTTATTTTCACCCAGTACGTAATCATTAAATCGTTTTAATACCAACTGCAAAGACCATGTCTCGGAGAAAATATAGATATACAATATGATGTCTTGGTTCAATCGAATATGTTTCATTTTGAAAGAAAACGCCAGCTGACTCTGTACCGTTACTTCATTTTGCCCGGTTGTTGTCTGCACGGTCAGTGCGATGTTTACTGTACCGTCAGTTCATTTTGCCCGGTTGTTGTTTGTACGGTCAGTGCCATTACTGTACCGTCAGTTCATTTTGCCCGGTTGTTGTTTGTACGGTCAGTGCCATTACTGTACCGTTAGTTCATTTTGCCCGGTTGTTGTCTGTACGGTCAGTGCGATGTTTACTGTACCGTCAGTTCATTTTGCCCGGTTGTTGTTTGTACGGTCAGTGCGATGTTTACTGTACCGTTAGTTCAGTTTGCCCGGTTGTTGTTTGTACGGTCAGTGCGATGTTTACTGTACCGTCAGTTCAGTTTGCCCGGTTGTTGTTTGTACGGTCAGTGCGATGTTTACTGTACCGTCAGTTCATTTTGTCCGGTTGTTGATTGTACGGTCAGTGCGATGTTTACTGTACCGTTATTTCATTTTGCCCGGTTGTTGTCTGTACGGTCAGTGCGATGTTTACTGTACCGTTAGTTCATTTTGCCCGGTTGTTGTTTGTACGGTCAGTGCGATGTTTACTGCACCGTCAGTTCATTTTGCCCGGTTGTTGTTTGTACGGTAAGTGCGATGTTTATTGTACCGTCAGTTCATTTTGCCCGGCTGTTGTCTGTACGGTCAGTGCGATGTTTACCGTACCGTTAGTTCAGTTTGCCCGGTTGTTGTCTGTACGGTCCGTGCGATGTTTACTGTACCGTTAGTTCATTTTGCCCGGTTGTTGTTTGTACGGTCAGTGCGATGTTTACTTACCGTCAGTTCATTTTGCCCGGTTGTTGTCTGTACGGTCAGTGCGATGTTTATCGTACCGTTAGTTCAGTTTGCCCGGTTGTTGTTTGTACGGTCAGTGCGTTGTTTACTGTACCGTCAGTTCATTTTGCCCGGTTGTTGTTTGTACGGTCAGTGCGATGTTTACTGTACCGTTAGTTCATTTTGCCCGGTTGTTGTTTGTACGGTCAGTGCGATGTTAACCGTACCGTTAGTTTATTTTGCCCGGTTGTTGTCTGTACGGTCAGTGCGATGTTTACTGTACCGTCAGTTCATTTTGCCCGGTTGTTGTCTGTACGGTCAGTGCGATGTTTACCGTACCGTCAGTTCATTTTGCCCGGTTGTTGTCTGTACGGTCAGTGCGATGTTTACTGTACCGTTAGTACATTTTGCCCGGTTGTTGTTTGTACGGTCAGTGCGATGTTTACTGTACCGTTAGTTCATTTTGTCCGGTTGTTGTTTGTACGGTCAGTGCGATGTTTACTGTACCGTTAGTTCATTTTGCCCGGTTGTTGTTTTGTACGGTCAATGCGATGTTTACTGTAATGTTAGTTCATTTTGCCCGGTTGTTGTCTGTACGATCAGTGCGATGTTTACTGTACCGTCAGTTCATTTTGCCCATTGTTGTTTTGTACGGTCAGTGCGATGTTTACCGTACCGTCAGTTCATTTTGCCCGGTTGTTGTTTGTACGGTCAGTGCGATGTTTACCGTACCGTTAGTTCATTTTGCCCGGTTGTTGTCTGTACGGTCAGTGCAATGTTTATTGTACCGTAAGTTCATTTTGTCCGGTTGTTGTCTATATGGTTAGTGCGATGTTTACTGTACCGTTAGTTCTGTTTGCCCGGTTGTTGTTTGTACGGTCAGTGCGATGTTTACTGTACCGTCAGTTCATTTTGCCCGGTTGTTGTTTGTACGGTTAGTGCGATGTTTACCGTACCGTTAGTTCAGTTTGCCCGGTTGTTGTCTGTACGGTCAGTGCGATGTTTACTGTACCGTCAGTTCATTTTGTCCGGTTGTTGTTTGTACGGTCAGTGCGATATTTATTGTACCGTTAGTTCATTTTGCCCGGTTGTTGTCTGTATGGTCAGTGCGATGTTTACCTTACCGTCAGTTCATTTTGCCCTGTTGTTGTTTGTACGGTCAGTGCGATGTTTACTGTACCGTTAGTTTATTTTGCCCGGTTGTTGTCTGTACGGTCAGTGCGATGTTTACCGTACCGTCAGTTCATTTTGCCCGGTTGTTGATTGTACGGTCAGTGCGATGTTTTCTGTAATGTTAGTTCATTTTGCCCGGTTGTTGTCTGTACGGTCAATGCGATGTTTACTGTACCGTCAGTTCATTTTGCCCGGTTGTTGTTTGTACGGTCAGTGCGATGTTTACTGTACCGTTAGTTTATTTTGCCCGGTTGTTGTCTGTACGGTCAGTGCGATGTTTACCGTACCGTCAGTTCATTTTGCCCGGTTGTTGATTGTACGGTCAGTGCGATGTTTTCTGTAATGTTAGTTCATTTTGCCCGGTTGTTGTCTGTACGGTCAGTGCGATGTTTACCGTACCGTCAGTTCATTTTGCCCGGTTGTTGATTGTACGGTCAGTGCGATGTTTTCTGTAATGTCAGTTCATTTTGCCCGGTTGTTGTCTGTACGGTCAGTGCGATGTTTACTGTACCGTTAGTTCATTTTGCCCGGTTGTTGTTTGTACGGTCATGGCGATGTTTATTGTACCGTTAGTTCATTTATTCCGGTTGTTGTCTGTACGGTTAGTGCGATGTTTATTGTACCGTTAGTTCAGTTTGCCCGGTTGTTGTTTGTACGGTCAGTGCGATGTTTACTGTACTGTCAGTTCATTTTGCCCGGTTGTTGTTTGTACGGTCAATGCGATGTTTACTGTTCCGTTAGTTCATTTTGCCCGGTTGTTGTTTGTACGGTCAGTGCGATGTTTACTGTACCGTCAGTTCAATTTGCCCGTTTGTTGTTTGTACGGTCAGTGCGATGTTTACTGTACCGTTAGTTCATTTTGCCCGGTTGTTGTCTGTACGGTCAGTGCGATGTTTACTGTACCGTTAGTTCAGTTTGCCCGGTTGTTGTTTGTACGGTCAGTGCGATGTTTACTGTACCGTCAGTTCAGTTTGCCCGGTTGTTGTTTGTACGGTCAGTACGATGTTTACTGTACCGTCAGTTCGTTTTGTCCGGTTGTTGATTGTACGGTCAGTGCGATGTTTACTGTGCTGTTATTTCATTTTGCCCGGTTGTTGTCTGTACGGTCAGTGCGATGTTTACTGTAATGTTAGTTCATTTTGCCCTGTTGTTGTCTGTACGGTCAGTGCGATGTTTACTGTACCGTTAGTTCATTTTGCCCGGTTGTTGTCTGTACGGTCAGTGCGAT
Organism: Mimachlamys varia; assembly: GCA_947623455.1. Lineage (NCBI taxonomy): Eukaryota > Metazoa > Mollusca > Bivalvia > Pectinida > Pectinidae > Mimachlamys > Mimachlamys varia. The sequence continues at coordinate 44,590,367 of OX392533.1, forward strand.
GTTTACTGTACCGTTAGTTCATTTTGCCCGGTTGTTGTTTGTACGGTCATGGCGATGTTTATTGTACCGTTAGTTCATTTTGCCCGGTTGTTGTCTGTACGGTCAGTGCGATATTTACTGTACCGTCAGTTCAGTTTGCCCGGTTGTTGTTTGTACGGTCAGTGCGATGTTTACTGTACCGTTAGTTCATTTTGTCCGGTTGTTGTTTGTACGGTCAGTGCGATGTTTACCGTACCGTCAGTTCATTTTGCCCGGTTGTTGTTTGTACGGTCAGTGCGATGTTTACCGTACCGTCAGTTCATTTTGTCCGGTTGTTGTTTGTACGGTTAGTGCGATGTTTACTGTACCGTTAGTTCATTTTGCCCGGTTGTTGTTTGTACGGTCAGTGCGATGTTTACCGTACCGTTAGTTCATTTTGTCCGGTTGTTGTTTGTACGGTCAGTGCGATGTTTACCGTACCGTCAGTTCATTTTGCCCGGTTGTTGTTTGTACGGTCAGTGCGATGTTTACTGTACCGTCAGTTCATTTTGTCCGGTTGTTGTTTGTACGGTTAGTGCGATATTTACTGTACCGTCAGTTCATTTTGCCCGGTTGTTGTTTGTACGGTCAGTGCGATGTTTATCGTACCGTTAGTTCATTTTGTCCGGTTGTTGTTTGTACGGTCAGTGCGATGTTTACCGTACCGTCAGTTCATTTTGCCCGGTTGTTGTTTGTACGGTCAGTGCGATGTTTACCGTACCGTCAGTTCATTTTGTCCGGTTGTTGTTTGTACGGTCAGTGCGATGTTTACTGTACCGTTAGTTCATTTTGCCAGTTGTTGTTTGTACGGTCAGTGCGATGTTTACTGTGCCGTTAGTTCAGTTTGCCCGGTTGTTGTTTGTACGGTCAGTGCGATGTTTACTGTACCGTTTGTTCATTTTGCCCGGTTGTTGTGTGTACGGTCAGTGCGATGTTTACCGTACCGTCAGTTCATTTTGTCCGGTTGTTGTTTGTACGGTCAGTGCGATGTTTACTGTACCGTTAGTTCATTTTGTCCGGTTGTTGTTTGTACGGTCAGTGCGATGTTTACTGTACCGTTAGTTCATTTTGCCCGGTTGTTGTCTGTACGGTTAGTGCAATGTTTACTGTACCGTTAGTTCATTTTGCCTGGTTGTTGTCTGTACGGTTAGTGCGATGTTTACTGTACCGTTAGTTTATTTTGCCTGGTTGTTGTCTGTACGGTTAGTGCGATGTTTACTGTACCGTTAGTTCATTTTGCCTGGTTGTTGTCTGTACGGTTAGTGCGATGTTTACTGTACCGTTAGTTCATTTTGCCTGGTTGTTGTCTGTACGGTTAGTGCGATGTTTACTGTACCGTCAGTTCATTTTGCCTGGTTGTTGTTTGTACGGTCAGTGCGATGTTTACTGTACCGTTAGTTCAGTTTGCCCGGTTGTTGTTTGTACGGTCAGTGCGATGTTTACTGTACCGTCAGTTCATTTTGCCTGGTTGTTGTCTGTACGGTTAGTGCGATGTTTACTGTACCGTTAGTTCATTTTGCCTGGTTGTTGTCTGTACGGTTAGTGCGATGTTTACTGTACCGTCAGTTCATTTTGCCTGGTTGTTGTTTGTACGGTCAGTGCGATGTTTACTGTACCGTTAGTTCAGTTTGCCCGGTTGTTGTTTGTACGGTCAGTGCGATGTTTACTGTACCGTCAGTTCATTTTGTCCGGTTGTTGTCTGTACGGTCAGTGCGATGTTTACTGTAATGTTAGTTCATTTTGCGCGGTTGTTGTTTGTACGGTCAGTGCGATGTTTACTGTACCGTCAGTTCATTTTGCCCGGTTGTTGTTTGTACGGTCAGTGCGATGTTTATTGTACCGTCAGTTCATTTTGCCCGGTTGTTGTCTGTACGGTCAGTGCGATGTTTACCGTACCGTTAGTTCAGTTTGCCCGGTTGTTGTCTGTACGGTCCGTGCGATGTTTACTGTACCGTTAGTTCATTTTGCCCGGTTGTTGTTTGTACGGTCAGTGCGATGTTTACTTACCGTCAGTTCATTTTGCCCGGTTGTTGTCTGTACGGTCAGTGCGATGTTTACTGTACCGTTAGTTCAGTTTGCCCGGTTGTTGTTTGTACGGTCAGTGCGTTGTTTACTGTACCGTCAGTTCATTTTGCCCGTTTGTTGTTTGTACTGTCAGTGCGATGTTTACTGTACCGTTAGTTCATTTTGCCCGGTTGTTGTCTGTACGGTCAGTGCGATGTTAACCGTACCATTAGTTTATTTTGCCCGGTTGTTGTCTGTACGGTCAGTGCGATGTTTACTGTACCGTCAGTTCATTTTGCCCGGTTGTTGTCTGTACGGTCAGTGCGATGTTTAGCGTACCGTCAGTTCATTTTGCCCGGTTGTTGTCTGTACGGTCAGTGCGATGTTTACTGTACCGTTAGTACATTTTGCCCGGTTGTTGTTTGTACGGTCAGTGCGATGTTTACTGTACCGTTAGTTCATTTTGTCCGGTTGTTGTTTGTACGGTCAGTGCGATGTTTACTGTACCGTTTGTTCATTTTGCCCGGTTGTTGTTTTGTACGGTCAGTGCGATGTTTACTGTAATGTTAGTTCATTTTGCCCGGTTGTTGTCTGTACGATCAGTGCGATGTTTACTGTACCGTCAGTTCATTTTGCCCGTTGTTGTTTTGTACGGTCAGTGCGATGTTTACCGTACCGTCAGTTCATTTTGCCCGGTTGTTGTTTGTACGGTCAGTGCGATGTTTACCGTACCGTTAGCTCATTTTGCCCGGTTGTTGTCTGTACGGTCAGTGCAATGTTTATTGTACCGTAAGTTCATTTTGTCCGGTTGTTGTCTATATGGTTAGTGCCATGTTTACTGTACCGTTAGTTCTGTTTGCCCGGTTGTTGTTTGTACGGTCAGTGCGATGTTTACTGTACCGTCAGTTCATTTTGCCCGGTTGTTGTTTGTACGGTTAGTGCGATGTTTACTGTACCGTTAGTTCAGTTTGCCCGGTTGTTGTCTGTACGGTCAGTGCGATGTTTACTGTACCGTCAGTTCATTTTGTCCGGTTGTTGTTTGTACGGTCAGTGCGATATTTATTGTACCGTTAGTTCATTTTGCCCGGTTGTTGTCTGTATGGTCAGTGCGATGTTTACCGTACCGTCAGTTCATTTTGCCCTGTTGTTGTTTGTACGGTCAGTGCGATGTTTACTGTACCGTTAGTTTATTTTGCCCGGTTGTTGTCTGTACGGTCAGTGCGATGTTTACCGTACCGTCAGTTCATTTTGCCCGGTTGTTGATTGTACGGTCAGTGCGATGTTTTCTGTAATGTTAGTTCATTTTGCCCGGTTGTTGTCTGTACGGTCAATGCGATGTTTACTGTACCGTCAGTTCATTTTGCCCGGTTGTTGTTTGTACGGTCAGTGCGATGTTTACTGTACCGTTAGTTTATTTTGCCCGGTTGTTGTCTGTACGGTCAGTGCGATGTTTACTGTACCGTCAGTTCATTTTGCCCGGTTGTTGATTGTACGGTCAGTGCGATGTTTTCTGTAATGTTAGTTCATTTTGCCCGGTTGTTGTCTGTACGGTCAATGCGATGTTTACTGTACCGTCAGTTCATTTTGCCCGGTTGTTGTTTGTACGGTCAGTGCGATGTTTACTGTACCGTTAGTTCATTTTGCCCGGTTGTTGTTTGTACGGTCAGTGCGATGTTTACTGTACCGTCAGTTCAGTTTGCCCGGTTGTTGTTTGTACGGTCAGTGCGATGTTTACTGTACCGTCAGTTCGTTTTGTCCGGTTGTTGATTGTACGGTCAGTGCGATGTTTACTGTGCTGTTATTTCATTTTGCCCGGTTGTTGTCTGTACGGTCAGTGCGATGTTTACTGTAATGTTAGTTCATTTTGCCCTGTTGTTGTCTGTACGGTCAGTGCGATGTTTACTGTACCGTTAGTTCATTTTGCCCGGTTGTTGTCTGTACGGTCAGTGCGATGTTTACTGTACCGTTAGTTCATTTTGCCCGGTTGTTGTTTGTACGGTCATGGCGATGTTTATTGTACCGTTAGTTCATTTTGCCCGGTTGTTGTCTGTACGGTCAGTGCGATATTTACTGTACCGTCAGTTCAGTTTGCCCGGTTGTTGTTTGTACGGTCAGTGCGATGTTTACTGTACCGTTAGTTCATTTTGTCCGGTTGTTGTTTGTACGGTCAGTGCGATGTTTACCGTACCGTCAGTTCATTTTGCCCGGTTGTTGTTTGTACGGTCAGTGCGATGTTTACTGTACCGTCAGTTCATTTTGTCCGGTTGTTGTTTGTACGGTTAGTGCGATATTTACTGTACCGTCAGTTCATTTTGCCCGGTTGTTGTTTGTACGGTCAGTGCGATGTTTATCGTACCGTTAGTTCATTTTGTCCGGTTGTTGTTTGTACGGTCAGTGCGATGTTTACCGTACCGTCAGTTCATTTTGCCCGGTTGTTGTTTGTACGGTCATGGCGATGTTTATTGTACCGTTAGTTCATTTTGCCCGGTTGTTGTCTGTACGGTCAGTGCGATATTTACTGTACCGTCAGTTCAGTTTGCCCGGTTGTTGTTTGTACGGTCAGTGCGATGTTTACTGTACCGTTAGTTCATTTTGTCCGGTTGTTGTTTGTACGGTCAGTGCGATGTTTACCGTACCGTCAGTTCATTTTGCCCGGTTGTTGTTTGTACGGTCAGTGCGATGTTTACCGTACCGTCAGTTCATTTTGTCCGGTTGTTGTTTGTACGGTTAGTGCGATGTTTACTGTACCGTTAGTTCATTTTGCCCGGTTGTTGTTTGTACGGTCAGTGCGATGTTTACCGTACCGTTAGTTCATTTTGTCCGGTTGTTGTTTGTACGGTCAGTGCGATGTTTACCGTACCGTCAGTTCATTTTGCCCGGTTGTTGTTTGTACGGTCAGTGCGATGTTTACTGTACCGTCAGTTCATTTTGTCCGGTTGTTGTTTGTACGGTTAGTGCGATATTTACTGTACCGTCAGTTCATTTTGCCCGGTTGTTGTTTGTACGGTCAGTGCGATGTTTATCGTACCGTTAGTTCATTTTGCCTGGTTGTTGTTTGTACGGTCAGTGCGATGTTTACCGTACCGTCAGTTCATTTTGCCCGGTTGTTGTTTGTACGGTCAGTGCGATGTTTACCGTACCGTCAGTTCATTTTGTCCGGTTGTTGTTTGTACGGTCAGTGCGATGTTTACTGTACCGTTAGTTCATTTTGCCAGTTGTTGTTTGTACGGTCAGTGCGATGTTTACTGTGCCGTTAGTTCAGTTTGCCCGGTTGTTGTTTGTACGGTCAGTGCGATGTTTACTGTACCGTTTGTTCATTTTGCCCGGTTGTTGTGTGTACGGTCAGTGCGATGTTTACCGTACCGTCAGTTCATTTTGTCCGGTTGTTGTTTGTACGGTCAGTGCGATGTTTACTGTACCGTTAGTTCATTTTGTCCGGTTGTTGTTTGTACGGTCAGTGCGATGTTTACTGTACCGTTAGTTCATTTTGCCCGGTTGTTGTCTGTACGGTTAGTGCAATGTTTACTGTACCGTTAGTTCATTTTGCCTGGTTGTTGTCTGTACGGTTAGTGCGATGTTTACTGTACCGTTAGTTTATTTTGCCTGGTTGTTGTCTGTACGGTTAGTGCGATGTTTACTGTACCGTTAGTTCATTTTGCCTGGTTGTTGTCTGTACGGTTAGTGCGATGTTTACTGTACCGTTAGTTCATTTTGCCTGGTTGTTGTCTGTACGGTTAGTGCGATGTTTACTGTACCGTCAGTTCATTTTGCCTGGTTGTTGTTTGTACGGTCAGTGCGATGTTTACTGTACCGTTAGTTCAGTTTGCCCGGTTGTTGTTTGTACGGTCAGTGCGATGTTTACTGTACCGTCAGTTCATTTTGCCTGGTTGTTGTCTGTACGGTTAGTGCGATGTTTACTGTACCGTTAGTTCATTTTGCCTGGTTGTTGTCTGTACGGTTAGTGCGATGTTTACTGTACCGTCAGTTCATTTTGCCTGGTTGTTGTTTGTACGGTCAGTGCGATGTTTACTGTACCGTTAGTTCAGTTTGCCCGGTTGTTGTTTGTACGGTCATGGCGATGTTTATTGTACCGTTAGTTCATTTTGCCCGGTTGTTGTCTGTACGGTCAGTGCGATATTTACTGTACCGTCAGTTCAGTTTGCCCGGTTGTTGTTTGTACGGTCAGTGCGATGTTTACTGTACCGTTAGTTCATTTTGTCCGGTTGTTGTTTGTACGGTCAGTGCGATGTTTACCGTACCGTCAGTTCATTTTGCCCGGTTGTTGTTTGTACGGTCAGTGCGATGTTTACTGTACCGTCAGTTCATTTTGTCCGGTTGTTGTTTGTACGGTTAGTGCGATATTTACTGTACCGTCAGTTCATTTTGCCCGGTTGTTGTTTGTACGGTCAGTGCGATGTTTATCGTACCGTTAGTTCATTTTGTCCGGTTGTTGTTTGTACGGTCAGTGCGATGTTTACCGTACCGTCAGTTCATTTTGCCCGGTTGTTGTTTGTACGGTCATGGCGATGTTTATTGTACCGTTAGTTCATTTTGCCCGGTTGTTGTCTGTACGGTCAGTGCGATATTTACTGTACCGTCAGTTCAGTTTGCCCGGTTGTTGTTTGTACGGTCAGTGCGATGTTTACTGTACCGTTAGTTCATTTTGTCCGGTTGTTGTTTGTACGGTCAGTGCGATGTTTACCGTACCGTCAGTTCATTTTGCCCGGTTGTTGTTTGTACGGTCAGTGCGATGTTTACCGTACCGTCAGTTCATTTTGTCCGGTTGTTGTTTGTACGGTTAGTGCGATGTTTACTGTACCGTTAGTTCATTTTGCCCGGTTGTTGTTTGTACGGTCAGTGCGATGTTTACCGTACCGTTAGTTCATTTTGTCCGGTTGTTGTTTGTACGGTCAGTGCGATGTTTACCGTACCGTCAGTTCATTTTGCCCGGTTGTTGTTTGTACGGTCAGTGCGATGTTTACTGTACCGTCAGTTCATTTTGTCCGGTTGTTGTTTGTACGGTTAGTGCGATATTTACTGTACCGTCAGTTCATTTTGCCCGGTTGTTGTTTGTACGGTCAGTGCGATGTTTATCGTACCGTTAGTTCATTTTGCCTGGTTGTTGTTTGTACGGTCAGTGCGATGTTTACCGTACCGTCAGTTCATTTTGCCCGGTTGTTGTTTGTACGGTCAGTGCGATGTTTACCGTACCGTCAGTTCATTTTGTCCGGTTGTTGTTTGTACGGTCAGTGCGATGTTTACTGTACCGTTAGTTCATTTTGCCAGTTGTTGTTTGTACGGTCAGTGCGATGTTTACTGTGCCGTTAGTTCAGTTTGCCCGGTTGTTGTTTGTACGGTCAGTGCGATGTTTACTGTACCGTTTGTTCATTTTGCCCGGTTGTTGTGTGTACGGTCAGTGCGATGTTTACCGTACCGTCAGTTCATTTTGTCCGGTTGTTGTTTGTACGGTCAGTGCGATGTTTACTGTACCGTTAGTTCATTTTGTCCGGTTGTTGTTTGTACGGTCAGTGCGATGTTTACTGTACCGTTAGTTCATTTTGCCCGGTTGTTGTCTGTACGGTTAGTGCAATGTTTACTGTACCGTTAGTTCATTTTGCCTGGTTGTTGTCTGTACGGTTAGTGCGATGTTTACTGTACCGTTAGTTTATTTTGCCTGGTTGTTGTCTGTACGGTTAGTGCGATGTTTACTGTACCGTTAGTTCATTTTGCCTGGTTGTTGTCTGTACGGTTAGTGCGATGTTTACTGTACCGTTAGTTCATTTTGCCTGGTTGTTGTCTGTACGGTTAGTGCGATGTTTACTGTACCGTCAGTTCATTTTGCCTGGTTGTTGTTTGTACGGTCAGTGCGATGTTTACTGTACCGTTAGTTCAGTTTGCCCGGTTGTTGTTTGTACGGTCAGTGCGATGTTTACTGTACCGTCAGTTCATTTTGCCTGGTTGTTGTCTGTACGGTTAGTGCGATGTTTACTGTACCGTTAGTTCATTTTGCCTGGTTGTTGTCTGTACGGTTAGTGCGATGTTTACTGTACCGTCAGTTCATTTTGCCTGGTTGTTGTTTGTATGGTCAGTGCGATGTTTACTGTACCGTTAGTTCAGTTTGCCCGGTTGTTGTTTGTACGGTCAGTGCGATGTTTACTGTACCGTCAGTTCATTTTGTCCGGTTGTTGTCTGTACGGTCAGTGCGATGTTTACTGTAATGTTAGTTCATTTTGCGCGGTTGTTGTTTGTACGGTCAGTGCGATGTTTACTGTACCGTCAGTTCATTTTGCCCGGTTGTTGTTTGTACGGTCAGTGCGATGTTTATTGTACCGTCAGTTCATTTTGCCCGGTTGTTGTCTGTACGGTCAGTGCGATGTTTACCGTACCGTTAGTTCAGTTTGCCCGGTTGTTGTCTGTACGGTCCGTGCGATGTTTACTGTACCGTTAGTTCATTTTGCCCGGTTGTTGTTTGTACGGTCAGTGCGATGTTTACTTACCGTCAGTTCATTTTGCCCGGTTGTTGTCTGTACGGTCAGTGCGATGTTTATCGTACCGTTAGTTCAGTTTGCCCGGTTGTTGTTTGTACGGTCAGTGCGTTGTTTACTGTACCGTCAGTTCATTTTGCCCGTTTGTTGTTTGTACTGTCAGTGCGATGTTTACTGTACCGTTAGTTCATTTTGCCCGGTTGTTGTCTGTACGGTCAGTGCGATGTTAACCGTACCATTAGTTTATTTTGCCCGGTTGTTGTCTGTACGGTCAGTGCGATGTTTACCGTACCGTCAGTTCATTTTGCCCGGTTGTTGTCTGTACGGTCAGTGCGATGTTTAGCGTACCGTCAGTTCATTTTGCCCGGTTGTTGTCTGTACGGTCAGTGCGATGTTTACTGTACCGTTAGTACATTTTGCCCGGTTGTTGTTTGTACGGTCAGTGCGATGTTTACTGTACCGTTAGTTCATTTTGTCCGGTTGTTGTTTGTACGGTCAGTGCGATGTTTACTGTACCGTTTGTTCATTTTGCCCGGTTGTTGTTTTGTACGGTCAGTGCGATGTTTACTGTAATGTTAGTTCATTTTGCCCGGTTGTTGTCTGTACGATCAGTGCGATGTTTACTGTACCGTCAGTTCATTTTGCCCGTTGTTGTTTTGTACGGTCAGTGCGATGTTTACCGTACCGTCAGTTCATTTTGCCCGGTTGTTGTTTGTACGGTCAGTGCGATGTTTACCGTACCGTTAGCTCATTTTGCCCGGTTGTTGTCTGTACGGTCAGTGCAATGTTTATTGTACCGTAAGTTCATTTTGTCCGGTTGTTGTCTATATGGTTAGTGCCATGTTTACTGTACCGTTAGTTCTGTTTGCCCGGTTGTTGTTTGTACGGTCAGTGCGATGTTTACTGTACCGTCAGTTCATTTTGCCCGGTTGTTGTTTGTACGGTTAGTGCGATGTTTACTGTACCGTTAGTTCAGTTTGCCCGGTTGTTGTCTGTACGGTCAGTGCGATGTTTACTGTACCGTCAGTTCATTTTGTCCGGTTGTTTTTTGTACGGTCAGTGCGATATTTATTGTACCGTTAGTTCATTTTGCCCGGTTGTTGTCTGTATGGTCAGTGCGATGTTTACCGTACCGTCAGTTCATTTTGCCCTGTTGTTGTTTGTACGGTCAGTGCGATGTTTACTGTACCGTTAGTTTATTTTGCCCGGTTGTTGTCTGTACGGTCAGTGCGATGTTTACCGTACCGTCAGTTCATTTTGCCCGGTTGTTGATTGTACGGTCAGTGCGATGTTTTCTGTAATGTTAGTTCATTTTGCCCGGTTGTTGTCTGTACGGTCAATGCGATGTTTACTGTACCGTCAGTTCATTTTGCCCGGTTGTTGTTTGTACGGTCAGTGCGATGTTTACTGTACCGTTAGTTTATTTTGCCCGGTTGTTGTCTGTACGGTCAGTGCGATGTTTACCGTACCGTCAGTTCATTTTGCCCGGTTGTTGATTGTACGGTCAGTGCGATGTTTTCTGTAATGTTAGTTCATTTTGCCCGGTTGTTGTCTGTACGGTCAATGCGATGTTTACTGTACCGTCAGTTCATTTTGCCCGGTTGTTGTTTGTACGGTCAGTGCGATGTTTACTGTACCGTTAGTTCATTTTGCCCGGTTGTTGTTTGTACGGTCAGTGCGATGTTTACTGTACCGTCAGTTCAGTTTGCCCGGTTGTTGTTTGTACGGTCAGTGCGATGTTTACTGTACCGTCAGTTCGTTTTGTCCGGTTGTTGATTGTACGGTCAGTGCGATGTTTACTGTGCTGTTATTTCATTTTGCCCGGTTGTTGTCTGTACGGTCAGTGCGATGTTTACTGTAATGTTAGTTCATTTTGCCCTGTTGTTGTCTGTACGGTCAGTGCGATGTTTACTGTACCGTTAGTTCATTTTGCCCGGTTGTTGTCTGTACGGTCAGTGCGATGTTTACTGTACCGTTAGTTCATTTTGCCCGGTTGTTGTTTGTACGGTCATGGCGATGTTTATTGTACCGTTAGTTCATTTTGCCCGGTTGTTGTCTGTACGGTCAGTGCGATATTTACTGTACCGTCAGTTCAGTTTGCCCGGTTGTTGTTTGTACGGTCAGTGCGATGTTTACTGTACCGTTAGTTCATTTTGTCCGGTTGTTGTTTGTACGGTCAGTGCGATGTTTACCGTACCGTCAGTTCATTTTGCCCGGTTGTTGTTTGTACGGTCAGTGCGATGTTTACTGTACCGTCAGTTCATTTTGTCCGGTTGTTGTTTGTACGGTTAGTGCGATATTTACTGTACCGTCAGTTCATTTTGCCCGGTTGTTGTTTGTACGGTCAGTGCGATGTTTATCGTACCGTTAGTTCATTTTGTCCGGTTGTTGTTTGTACGGTCAGTGCGATGTTTACCGTACCGTCAGTTCATTTTGCCCGGTTGTTGTTTGTACGGTCAGTGCGATGTTTACCGTACCGTCAGTTCATTTTGTCCGGTTGTTGTTTGTACGGTCAGTGCGATGTTTACTGTACCGTTAGTTCATTTTGCCAGTTGTTGTTTGTACGGTCAGTGCGATGTTTACTGTACCGTTAGTTCAGTTTGCCCGGTTGTTGTTTGTACGGTCAGTGCGATGTTTACTGTACCGTTTGTTCATTTTGCCCGGTTGTTGTGTGTACGGTCATTGCGATGTTTACCGTACCGTCAGTTCATTTTGTCCGGTTGTTGTTTGTACGGTCAGTGCGATGTTTACTGTACCGTTAGTTCATTTTGTCCGGTTGTTGTTTGTACGGTCAGTGCGATGTTTACTGTACCGTCAGTTCAGTTTGCCCGGTTGTTGTTTGTACGGTCAGTGCGATGTTTACTGTAATGTTAGTTCATTTTGCCCGGTTGTTGTCTGTACGGTCAATGCGATGTTTACTGTACCGTCAGTTCATTTTGCCCGGTTGTTGTTTGTACGGTCAGTGCGATGTTTACTGTACCGTTAGTTTATTTTGCCCGGTTGTTGTCTGTACGGTCAGTGCGATGTTTACCGTACCGTCAGTTCATTTTGCCCGGTTGTTGATTGTACGGTCAGTGCGATGTTTTCTGTAATGTTAGTTCATTTTGCCCGGTTGTTGTCTGTACGGTCAATGCGATGTTTACTGTACCGTCAGTTTATTTTGCCCGGTTGTTGTCTGTACGGTCAGTGCGATGTATTCTGTACCGTTAGTTCATTTTGCCCGGTTGTTGTTTGTACGGTCATGGCGATGTTTATTGTACCGTTAGTTCATTTTGTCCGGTTGTTGTCTGTACGGTTAGTGCGATGTTTATTGTACCGTTAGTTCAGTTTGCCCGGTTGTTGTTTGTACGGTCAGTGCGATGTTTACTGTACTGTCAGTTCATTTTGCCCGGTTGTTGTTTGTACGGTCAGTGCGATGTTTACTGTTCCGTTAGTTCATTTTGCCCGGTTGTTGTTTGTACGGTCAGTGCGATGTTTACTGTACCGTTAGTTCATTTTGCCCGGTTGTTGTCTGTACGGTCATTGCGATGTTTACTGTACCGTTAGTTCAGTTTGCCCGGTTGTTGTTTGTACGGTCAGTGCGATGTTTACTGTACCGTCAGTTCAGTTTGCCCGGTTGTTGTTTGTACGGTCAGTGCGATGTTTACTGTACCGTCAGTTCGTTTTGTCCGGTTGTTGATTGTACGGTCAGTGCGATGTTTACTGTGCTGTTATTTCATTTTGCCCGGTTGTTGTCTGTACGGTCAGTGCGATGTTTACTGTAATGTTAGTTCATTTTGCCCTGTTGTTGTCTGTACGGTCAGTGCGATGTTTACTGTACCGTTAGTTCATTTTGCCCGGTTGTTGTCTGTACGGTCAGTGCGATGTTTACTGTACCGTTAATTCATTTTGCCCGGTTGTTGTTTGTACGGTCATGGCGATGTTTATTGTACCGTTAGTTCATTTTGCCCGGTTGTTGTCTGTACGGTCAGTGCGATATTTACTGTACCGTCAGTTCAGTTTGCCCGGTTGTTGATTGTACGGTCAGTGCGATGTTTACTGTACCGTTAGTTCATTTTGTCCGGTTGTTGTTTGTACGGTCAGTGCGATGTTTACCGTACCGTCAGTTCATTTTGCCCGGTTGTTGTTTGTACGGTCAGTGCGATGTTTACTGTACCGTCAGTTCATTTTGTCCGGTTGTTGTTTGTACGGTTAGTGCGATATTTACTGTACCGTCAGTTCATTTTGCCTGGTTGTTGTTTGTACGGTCAGTGCGATGTTTATCGTACCGTTAGTTCATTTTGTCCGGTTGTTGTTTGTACGGTCAGTGCGATGTTTACCGTACCGTCAGTTCATTTTGCCCGGTTGTTGTTTGTACGGTCAGTGCGATGTTTACCGTACCGTCAGTTCATTTTGTCCGGTTGTTGTTTGTACGGTCAGTGCGATGTTTACTGTACCGTTAGTTCATTTTGCCAGTTGTTGTTTGTACGGTCAGTGCGATGTTTACTGTACCGTTAGTTCAGTTTGCCCGGTTGTTGTTTGTACGGTCAGTGCGATGTTTACTGTACCGTTTGTTCATTTTGCCCGGTTGTTGTGTGTACGGTCATTGCGATGTTTACCGTACCGTCAGTTCATTTTGTCCGGTTGTTGTTTGTACGGTCAGTGCGATGTTTACTGTACCGTTAGTTCATTTTGTCCGGTTGTTGTTTGTACGGTCAGTGCGATGTTTACTGTACCGTTAGTTCATTTTGCCCGGTTGTTGTCTGTACGATTAGTGCAATGTTTACTGTACCGTTAGTTCATTTTGCCTGGTTGTTGTCTGTACGGTTAGTGCGATGTTTACTGTACCGTTAGTTCATTTTGCCTGGTTGTTGTCTGTACGGTTAGTGCGATGTTTACTGTACCGTTAGTTCATTTTGCCCGGTTGTTGTCTGTACGGTTAGTGCAATGTTTACTGTACCGTTAGTTCATTTTGCCTGGTTGTTGTCTGTACGGTTAGTGCGATGTTTACTGTACCGTTAGTTCATTTTGCCCGGTTGTTGTCTGTACGGTCAGTGCGATGTTTACTGTACCGTTAGTTCATTTTGCCCGGTTGTTGTTTGTACGGTCATGGCGATGTTTATTGTACCGTTAGTTCATTTTGCCCGGTTGTTGTCTGTACGGTCAGTGCGATATTTACTGTACCGTCAGTTCAGTTTGCCCGGTTGTTGTTTGTACGGTCAGTGCGATGTTTATTGTACCGTTAGTTCATTTTGTCCGGTTGTTGTTTGTACGGTCAGTGCGATGTTTACCGTACCGTCAGTTCATTTTGCCCGGTTGTTGTTTGTACGGTCAGTGCGATGTTTACTGTACCGTCAGTTCATTTTGTCCGGTTGTTGTTTGTACGGTTAGTGCGATGTTTACCGTACCGTCAGTTCATTTTGCCCGGTTGTTGTTTGTACGGTCAGTGCGATGTTTACCGTACCGTCAGTTCATTTTGTTCGGTTGTTGTTTGTACGGTCAGTGCGATGTTTACTGTACCGTTAGTTCATTTTGCCAGTTGTTGTTTGTACGGTCAGTGCGATGTTTACTGTACCGTTAGTTCAGTTTGCCCGGTTGTTGTTTGTACGGTCAGTGCGATGTTTACTGTACCGTTTGTTCATTTTGCCCGGTTGTTGTGTGTACGGTCATTGCGATGTTTACCGTACCGTCAGTTCATTTTGTCCGGTTGTTGTTTGTACGGTCAGTGCGATGTTTACTGTACCGTTAGTTCATTTTGTCCGGTTGTTGTTTGTACGGTCAGTGCGATGTTTACTGTACCGTTAGTTCATTTTGCCCGGTTGTTGTCTGTACGATTAGTGCAATGTTTACTGTAACGTTAGTTCATTTTGCCTGGTTGTTGTCTGTACGGTTAGTGCGATGTTTACTGTACCGTTAGTTCATTTTGCCCGGTTGTTGTCTGTACGGTTAGTGCAATGTTTACTGTACCGTTAGTTCATTTTGCCTGGTTGTTGTCTGTACGGTTAGTGCGATGTTTACTGTACCGTTAGTTCATTTTGCCTGGTTGTTGTCTGTACGGTTAGTGCGATGTTTACTGTACCGTCAGTTCATTTTGCCCGGTTGTTGTGTGTACGGTCAGTGCGATGTTTACTGTACCGTTAGTTCATTTTGCCCGGTTGTTGTTTGTATGGTCAGTGCGATGTTTACTGTACCGTTAGGTCATTTTGCCCTGTTGTTGTTTGTACGGTCAGTGCGATGTTTACTGTACCGTTAGTTTATTTTGCCCGGTTGTTGTCTGTACGGTCAGTGCGATGTTTACCGTACCGTCAGTTCATTTTGCCCGGTTGTTGTTTGTACGGTCAGTGCGATGTTTACTGTACCGTTAGTTTATTTTGCCCGGTTGTTGTCTGTACGGTCAGTGCGATGTTTACCGTACCGTCAGTTCATTTTGCCCGGTTGTTGATTGTACGGTCAGTGCGATGTTTTCTGTAATGTTAGTTCATTTTGCCCGGTTGTTGTCTGTACGGTCAATGCGATGTTTACTGTACCGTCAGTTCATTTTGCCCGGTTGTTGTCTGTACGGTCAGTGCGATGTTTACTGTACCGTTAGTTCATTTTGCCCGGTTATTGTTTGTACGGTCATGGCGATGTTTATTGTACCGTTAGTTCATTTTGTCCGGTTGTTGTCTGTACGGTTAGTGCGATGTTTATTGTACCGTTAGTTCAGTTTGCCCGGTTGTTGTTTGTACGGTCAGTGCGATGTTTACTGTACTGTCAGTTCATTTTGCCCGGTTGTTGTTTGTACGGTCAGTGCGATGTTTACTGTTCCGTTAGTTCATTTTGCCCGGTTGTTGTTTGTACGGTCAGTGCGATGTTTACTGTACCGTCAGTTCAATTTGCCCGGTTGTTGTTTGTACGGTCAGTGCGATGTTTACTGTACCGTTAGTTCATTTTGCCCGGTTGTTGTCTGTACGGTCAGTGCGATGTTTACTGTACCGTTAGTTCAGTTTGCCCGGTTGTTGTTTGTACGGTCAGTGCGATGTTTACTGTACCGTCAGTTCAGTTTGCCCGGTTGTTGTTTGTACGGTCAGTGCGATGTTTACTGTACCGTCAGTTCGTTTTGTCCGGTTGTTGATTGTACGGTCAGTGCGATGTTTACTGTGCTGTTATTTCATTTTGCCCGGTTGTTGTCTGTACGGTCAGTGCGATGTTTACTGTAATGTTAGTTCATTTTGCCCTGTTGTTGTCTGTACGGTCAGTGCGATGTTTACTGTACCGTTAGTTCATTTTGCCCGGTTGTTGTGTGTACGGTCATTGCGATGTTTACTGTACCGTTAGTTCATTTTGCCCGGTTGTTGTGTGTACGGTCATTGCGATGTTTACCGTACCGTCAGTTCATTTTGTCCGGTTGTTGTTTGTACGGTCAGTGCGATGTTTACTGTACCGTTAGTTCATTTTGTCCGGTTGTTGTTTGTACGGTCAGTGCGATGTTTACTGTACCGTTAGTTCATTTTGCCCGGTTGTTGTCTGTACGATTAGTGCAATGTTTACTGTACCGTTAGTTCATTTTGCCTGGTTGTTGTCTGTACGGTTAGTGCGATGTTTACTGTACCGTTAGTTCATTTTGCCTGGTTGTTGTCTGTACGGTTAGTGCGATGTTTACTGTACCGTTAGTTCATTTTGCCCGGTTGTTGTCTGTACGGTTAGTGCAATGTTTACTGTACCGTTAGTTCATTTTGCCTGGTTGTTGTCTGTACGGTTAGTGCGATGTTTACTGTACCGTTAGTTCATTTTGCCTGGTTGTTGTCTGTACGGTTAGTGCGATGTTTACTGTACCGTCAGTTCATTTTGCCCGGTTGTTGTGTGTACGGTCAGTGCGATGTTTACTGTACCGTTAGTTCATTTTGCCCGGTTGTTGTTTGTATGGTCATTGCGATGTTTACTGTACCGTTAGGTCATTTTGCCCTGTTGTTGTTTGTACGGTCAGTGCGATGTTTACTGTACCGTTAGTTTATTTTGCCCGGTTGTTGTCTGTACGGTCAGTGCGATGTTTACCGTACCGTCAGTTCATTTTGCCCGGTTGTTGTTTGTACGGTCAGTGCGATGTTTACTGTACCGTTAGTTTATTTTGCCCGGTTGTTGTCTGTACGGTCAGTGCGATGTTTACCGTACCGTCAGTTCATTTTGCCCGGTTGTTGATTGTACGGTCAGTGCGATGTTTTCTGTAATGTTAGTTCATTTTGCCCGGTTGTTGTCTGTACGGTCAATGCGATGTTTACTGTACCGTCAGTTCATTTTGCCCGGTTGTTGTCTGTACGGTCAGTGCGATGTTTACTGTACCGTTAGTTCATTTTGCCCGGTTGTTGTTTGTACGGTCATGGCGATGTTTATTGTACCGTTAGTTCATTTTGTCCGGTTGTTGTCTGTACGGTTAGTGCGATGTTTATTGTACCGTTAGTTCAGTTTGCCCGGTTGTTGTTTGTACGGTCAGTGCGATGTTTACTGTACTGTCAGTTCATTTTGCCCGGTTGTTGTTTGTACGGTCAGTGCGATGTTTACTGTTCCGTTAGTTCATTTTGCCCGGTTGTTGTTTGTACGGTCAGTGCGATGTTTACTGTACCGTCAGTTCAATTTGCCCGGTTGTTGTTTGTACGGTCAGTGCGATGTTTACTGTACCGTTAGTTCATTTTGCCCGGTTGTTGTCTGTACGGTCAGTGCGATGTTTACTGTACCGTTAGTTCAGTTTGCCCGGTTGTTGTTTGTACGGTCAGTGCGATGTTTACTGTACCGTCAGTTCAGTTTGCCCGGTTGTTGTTTGTACGGTCAGTGCGATGTTTACTGTACCGTCAGTTCGTTTTGTCCGGTTGTTGATTGTACGGTCAGTGCGATGTTTACTGTGCTGTTATTTCATTTTGCCCGGTTGTTGTCTGTACGGTCAGTGCGATGTTTACTGTAATGTTAGTTCATTTTGCCCTGTTGTTGTCTGTACGGTCAGTGCGATGTTTACTGTACCGTTAGTTCATTTTGCCCGGTTGTTGTCTGTACGGTCAGTGCGATGTTTACTGTACCGTTAGTTCATTTTGCCCGGTTGTTGTTTGTACGGTCATGGCGATGTTTATTGTACCGTTAGTTCATTTTGCCCGGTTGTTGTCTGTACGGTCAGTGCGATATTTACTGTACCGTCAGTTCAGTTTGCCTGGTTGTTGTTTGTACGGTCAGTGCGATGTTTACTGTACCGTTAGTTCATTTTGTCCGGTTGTTGTTTGTACGGTCAGTGCGATGTTTACCGTACCGTCAGTTCATTTTGCCCGATTGTTGTTTGTACGGTCAGTGCGATGTTTACCGTACCGTCAGTTCATTTTGTCCGGTTGTTGTTTGTACGGTTAGTGCGATGTTTACTGTACCGTTAGTTCATTTTGCCCGGTTGTTGTTTGTACGGTCAGTGCGATGTTTACCGTACCGTTAGTTCATTTTGTCCGGTT
This sequence comes from Mimachlamys varia, assembly GCA_947623455.1. Lineage (NCBI taxonomy): Eukaryota > Metazoa > Mollusca > Bivalvia > Pectinida > Pectinidae > Mimachlamys > Mimachlamys varia. The sequence continues at coordinate 44,608,314 of OX392533.1, forward strand.
GTTGTTTGTACGGTCAGTGCGATGTTTACCGTACCGTCAGTTCATTTTGCCCGGTTGTTGTTTGTACGGTCAGTGCGATGTTTACTGTACCGTCAGTTCATTTTGTCCGGTTGTTGTTTGTACGGTTAGTGCGATATTTACTGTACCGTCAGTTCATTTTGCCCGGTTGTTGTTTGTACGGTCAGTGCGATGTTTATCGTACCGTTAGTTCATTTTGTCCGGTTGTTGTTTGTACGGTCAGTGCGATGTTTACCGTACCGTCAGTTCATTTTGCCCGGTTGTTGTTTGTACGGTCAGTGCGATGTTTACCGTACCTTCAGTTCATTTTGTCCGGTTGTTGTTTGTACGGTCAGTGCGATGTTTACTGTACCGTTAGTTCATTTTGCCAGTTGTTGTTTGTACGGTCAGTGCGATGTTTACTGTACCGTTAGTTCAGTTTGCCCGGTTGTTGTTTGTACGGTCAGTGCGATGTTTACTGTACCGTTTGTTCATTTTGCCCGGTTGTTGTTTGTACGGTCAGTGCGATGTTTACCGTACCGTCAGTTCATTTTGTCCGGTTGTTGTTTGTACGGTCAGTGCGATGTTTACTGTACCGTTAGTTCATTTTGTCCGGTTGTTGTTTGTACGGTCAGTGCGATGTTTACTGTACCGTTAGTTCATTTTGCCCGGTTGTTGTCTGTACGGTTAGTGCAATGTTTACTGTACCGTTAGTTCATTTTGCCTGGTTGTTGTCTGTACGGTTAGTGCGATGTTTACTGTACCGTTAGTTCATTTTGCCCGGTTGTTGTCTGTACGGTTAGTGCGATGTTTACTGTACCGTTAGTTCATTTTGCCTGGTTGTTGTCTGTACGGTCAGTGCGATGTTTACTGTACCGTTAGTTCATTTTGCCTGGTTGTTGTCTGTACGGTTAGTGCGATGTTTACTGTACCGTCAGTTCATTTTGCCCGGTTGTTGTGTGTACGGTCAGTGCGATGTTTACTGTACCGTTAGTTCATTTTGCCCGGTTGTTGTTTGTATGGTCATTGCGATGTTTACTGTACCGTTAGGTCATTTTGCCCGGTTGTTTTTTGTACGGTCAGTGCGATGTTTACTGTACCGTTAGTTCATTTTGTCCGGTTGTTGTCTGTACGGTTAGTGCGATGTTTACTGTACCGTCAGTTCATTTTGCCCGGTTGTTATCTGTACGGTCAGTGCGATGTTTACTGTACCGTTAGGTCATTTTGCCCGGTTGTTTTTTGTACGGTCAGTGCGATGTTTACTGTACCGTTAGTTCATTTTGCCCGGTTGTTATCTGTACGGTCAGTGCGATGTTTACCGTACCGTTAGTTGAGTTTGCCCGGTTGTTGTTTGTACGGTCAGTGCGATGTTTACCGTACCGTTAGTTCATTTTGCCCGGTTGTTGTTTGTACGGTCAGTGCGATGGTTACTGTACCGTCAGTTGATTTTGTCCGGTTGTTGTCTCTACGGTTAGTGCGATGTTTACTTTACCGTTCGGTCATATTGCCCGTTTGTTGTCTGTACGGTCAGTGCGATGTTTACTGTACCGTCAGTTCATTTTGCCCGGTTGTTGTTTGTACGGTCAGTGCGATGTTTACTGTACCGTTTTTTCGGTTCATTGTGCTCATTCATTAAGATGTGTAGCACAAAGGCTGAACATCGAATTGATGACGTTTTAACTGAAAAAAAAATGAGTTTTGACGAAGAGAGATTATCATATATACATTATTTAATTTCATTTATGTAATTCTGTAATTTATGTAATTCGAACTAAATTTAATCACGATCACAACGCGGGATTTCCACCCGGAAAACGATCATGAAGTGTTCCTTTGTTGAACTTTTGACCCGGAAGTAAAAATCTGTATTTGTCATTTTTTTCTGATTACCTGTAGAAAGACAAAGTTAGCACCGGCTACAATCAACATTTTTTATATCTGTACATCAATATACGAACTCTGTGCGATGACTATTTTTTTCGAGTTTTGACCGTTTTTACTATAATGAAAGTTTTTTATGTTCCTTTTAAAAATGAAATTTGAAACGACAGTGAGGCATTGACCTTAAAACTATTTCCTGATATCTTCTTGTTTGAAGGGTTAGCCCCGACCTACCAACAGAAATAATCGTAAATGCAATACTACTAACGCTTTTGAAGTGAGGTCGATCAAAATAAGTTTTTAAAATGTCTATTTTTACTCCTTGACCTTTGACCTTAATATGATCATGATTTTGTTCGTGTGTCACGTGCTCGCAGATCTTTGTCATGTCCAGACTCGAGTATCACACCCGGAAATGTATCTCAGGCTGCTGTCGGTATGAAGTTGAAAGTTTTAGAGTTTTACACTTATTTTATTTACAAATGAAGTTCTAGTTAAGAAGGATAATAAGTATACATGACGAAATAGGAAGTCGACATTTGAAGATAATTGTGTCGAATATTCAATGTTAAGTTGTTTTTTTCCGGCCGATTTCATCAATATCATCAACTTTGCCGATTTCATTCTGTGGACATATTCTCTTTGGAGTTGGATAAAATATCGTAGGATACTGGCATGGTGTAGAGGCACTATCATCTGTGTGCTTTGGCTAAGATAAGTGATTGGCGTCTTGTGGTAGTTTTTTTAATTTTGCTCATTTGTCCTTTGCTATTTTCTTAAATTTAAGTTCAATCTTCAACTTATGATACAGTTTTTTTGCTAATGGTAGTTGAACTAACGGTACAGCAGCAATGGCAATGACGGTAAGGTAACTTCAAGATACAGTGACAATTGAAAGGCTTATTCCAATCAATTCTAGCAATGTAACATGGCAGTCCGCGAGTTGCAAACTTAATCATTCTTTAACGTTTCCACAAGCACACTGTAAACATTGAATTATGTCGCTGAAAGATTTGTTTACAAAATTATGTTTATGTGGTCACATAAATAACTGCAAAAGTACAAAAAAAAAAGAAGAAGTAAACCCGTGGTCCTTTCAGCTCAATTTAGTTCGGAAGCCGATTAGGACCAATAGAAATAATAAAATTTCTTCTTACAAGAAAAATAAAGAAATTTCTTTCTCCTAATATCGAGTTTCTTTCTCGTTACAACGAGATTATTTCTCGTAATAACGAATTTCTTTCTCGATATAACGAGATTCTTTCTCGATATAACGAGATTATTTCACATAATTACTAGTTTCTTTCTCGTTATAACGATATTATTTCTCATAAAAACGAGTTCCTTTTTCGTTATAACGAGATTGTTTCTCGTTTAGAATGAGTTTGTTTCTCTTTATTTACGAGTTTCTTTCTCGTTATAACGAGTTTCTTTCTCATTATTACGATATTTTTCTCGATTTAGGAGTTTCTTTCTCGTTATAACGAGTTTTTTCCCTCGTAATTACAAGTTCTTTCTCATAATTACGAGTTTCTTTCTCGTTATTACGAGCTTCTTTCTTGTAATTAGGAGTTTCTTTCTCGTTATAAATATATTATTTCTCGTAATTACGAGCTTCTTTCCGGTAATTACGAGATATTAATATCGTAATAACGAGTTTCTTTCTCGTAATGAAAAGTTTCTTTATCATAATTACGAGTTTCTTTCTCGTAGTAACGAGCTTCTTTCTTGTAATTGGGAGTTCCTTTCTCGTAATTAAGAGTTTCTTTCGTGTTATAACGAGTTTCTTTCACGTTACAACGACATCAGTCCTCGTTATAACGAGTTTCTTTCTCGTAATAACGAGTTTCTTTCTCATTATAACGAGATTTTTTACGTAATAACGAGTTATTTTCTCGCTAAAAAGAGATTATTTCGCGCAATAGCCAGTTTCTTTCTCGTAATTACGAGTTCTTTCTCATTATTACGAGATTTTTTTTCTCGTAATTAAGAGTTTCTTTCTCGAGATTTTCTTAACGAGATGATTTCTCGGAAATACCGAGATAATTTCTCATCATGCAGAGTTTCGTTCTCGTCATTATGAGTTTCTTGCTCGTAATAACCAATGTCTTTCTCGTTTTAACGAAATTATTTCTCGTAATTACGTGTTTCTTTCTCGTAATTCCGAGATAATATATCGTAATAATGCGTTTCCTTTTCGTAATTACGAGTTTCTTTCTCGTAGTAACGAGATTTGTCCTCGTAATTAAGAGTTTCTTTTATGTTATATCTCGGAATACAATTTGTTTCTCGTAATTACGAGTTTCTTTCTCGATATAAGGAGTTTCTTTCTCGTAATCAGTTTCTTTCGTGTTCTAACGAGTTTCTTTCTCATTATTACGATATTTTTCTCGATTTAGGAGTTTCTTTCTCGTTATAACGAGTTTTTTCCCTCGTAATTACAAGTTCTTTCTCATAATTACGATTTTCTTTCTCGTTATTACGAGCTTCTTTCTTGTAATTAGGAGTTTCTTTCTCGTTATAAATATATTATTTCTCGTAATTACGAGCTTCTTTCCGGTAATTACGAGATATTAATATCGTAATAACGAGTTTCTTTCTCGTAATGAAAAGTTTCTTTATCATAATTACGAGTTTCTTTCTCGTAGTAACGAGCTTCTTTCTTGTAATTGGGAGTTCCTTTCTCGTAATTAAGAGTTTCTTTCGTGTTATAACGAGTTTCTTTCACGTTACAACGACATCTGTCCTCGTTATAACGAGTTTCTTTCTCGTAATAACGAGTTTCTTTCTCATTATAACGAGATTTTTTACGTAATAACGAGTTATTTTCTCGCTAAAAAGAGATTATTTCGCGCAATAGCCAGTTTCTTTCTCGTAATTACGAGTTCTTTCTCATTATTACGAGATTTTTTTTCTCGTAATTAAGAGTTTCTTTCTCGAGATTTTCTTAACGAGATGATTTCTCGGAAATACCGAGATAATTTCTCATCATGCAGAGTTTCGTTCTCGTCATTATGAGTTTCTTGCTCGTAATAACCAATGTCTTTCTCGTTTTAACGAAATTATTTCTCGTAATTACGTGTTTCTTTCTCGTAATTCCGAGATAATATATCGTAATAATGCGTTTCCTTTTCGTAATTACGAGTTTCTTTCTCGTAGTAACGAGATTTGTCCTCGTAATTAAGAGTTTCTTTTATGTTATATCTCGGAATACAATTTGTTTCTCGTAATTACGAGTTTCTTTCTCGATATAAGGAGTTTCTTTCTCGTAATCAGTTTCTTTCGTGTTCTAACGAGTTTCTTTCTCATTATTACGATATTTTTCTCGATTTAGGAGTTTCTTTCTCGTTATAACGAGTTTTTTCCCTCGTAATTACAAGTTCTTTCTCATAATTACGAGTTTCTTTCTCGTTATTACGAGCTTCTTTCTTGTAATTAGGAGTTTCTTTCTCGTTATAAATATATTATTTCTCGTAATTACGAGCTTCTTTCCGGTAATTACGAGATATTAATATCGTAATAACGAGTTTCTTTCTCGTAATGAAAAGTTTCTTTATCATAATTACGAGTTTCTTTCTCGTAGTAACGAGCTTCTTTCTTGTAATTGGGAGTTCCTTTCTCGTAATTAAGAGTTTCTTTCGTGTTATAACGTGTTTCTTTCACGTTACAACGACATCAGTCCTCGTTATAACGAGTTTCTTTCTCGTAATAACGAGTTTCTTTCTCATTATAACGAGATTTTTTACGTAATAACGAGTTATTTTCTCGCTAAAAAGAGATTATTTCGCGCAATAGCCAGTTTCTTTCTCGTAATTACGAGTTCTTTCTCATTATTACGAGATTTTTTTTCTCGTAATTAAGAGTTTCTTTCTCGAGATTTTCTTAACGAGATGATTTCTCGGAAATACCGAGATAATTTCTCATCATGCAGAGTTTCGTTCTCGTCATTATGAGTTTCTTGCTCGTAATAACCAATGTCTTTCTCGTTTTAACGAAATTATTTCTCGTAATTACGTGTTTCTTTCTCGTAATTCCGAGATAATATATCGTAATAATGCGTTTCCTTTTCGTAATTACGAGTTTCTTTCTCGTAGTAACGAGATTTGTCCTCGTAATTAAGAGTTTCTTTTATGTTATATCTCGGAATACAATTTGTTTCTCGTAATTACGAGTTTCTTTCTCGATATAAGGAGTTTCTTTCTCGTAATCAGTTTCTTTCGTGTTCTAACGAGTTTCTTTCTCATTATTACGATATTTTTCTCGATTTAGGAGTTTCTTTCTCGTTATAACGAGTTTTTTCCCTCGTAATTACAAGTTCTTTCTCATAATTACGAGTTTCTTTCTCGTTATTACGAGCTTCTTTCTTGTAATTAGGAGTTTCTTTCTCGTTATAAATATATTATTTCTCGTAATTACGAGCTTCTTTCCGGTAATTACGAGATATTAATATCGTAATAACGAGTTTCTTTCTCGTAATGAAAAGTTTCTTTATCATAATTACGAGTTTCTTTCTCGTAGTAACGAGCTTCTTTCTTGTAATTGGGAGTTCCTTTCTCGTAATTAAGAGTTTCTTTCGTGTTATAACGTGTTTCTTTCACGTTACAACGACATCAGTCCTCGTTATAACGAGTTTCTTTCTCGTAATAACGAGTTTCTTTCTCATTATAACGAGATTTTTTACGTAATAACGAGTTATTTTCTCGCTAAAAAGAGATTATTTCGCGCAATAGCCAGTTTCTTTCTCGTAATTACGAGTTCTTTCTCATTATTACGAGATTTTTTTTCTCGTAATTAAGAGTTTCTTTCTCGAGATTTTCTTAACGAGATGATTTCTCGGAAATACCGAGATAATTTCTCATCATGCAGAGTTTCGTTCTCGTCATTATGAGTTTCTTGCTCGTAATAACCAATGTCTTTCTCGTTTTAACGAAATTATTTCTCGTAATTACGTGTTTCTTTCTCGTAATTCCGAGATAATATATCGTAATAATGCGTTTCCTTTTCGTAATTACGAGTTTCTTTCTCGTAGTAACGAGATTTGTCCTCGTAATTAAGAGTTTCTTTTATGTTATATCTCGGAATACAATTTGTTTCTCGTAATTACGAGTTTCTTTCTCGATATAAGGAGTTTCTTTCTCGTAATCAGTTTCTTTCGTGTTCTAACGAGTTTCTTTCTCATTATTACGATATTTTTCTCGATTTAGGAGTTTCTTTCTCGTTATAACGAGTTTTTTCCCTCGTAATTACAAGTTCTTTCTCATAATTACGAGTTTCTTTCTCGTTATTACGAGCTTCTTTCTTGTAATTAGGAGTTTCTTTCTCGTTATAAATATATTATTTCTCGTAATTACGAGCTTCTTTCCGGTAATTACGAGATATTAATATCGTAATAACGAGTTTCTTTCTCGTAATGAAAAGTTTCTTTATCATAATTACGAGTTTCTTTCTCGTAGTAACGAGCTTCTTTCTTGTAATTGGGAGTTCCTTTCTCGTAATTAAGAGTTTCTTTCGTGTTATAACGAGTTTCTTTCACGTTACAACGACATCAGTCCTCGTTATAACGAGTTTCTTTCTCGTAATAACGAGTTTCTTTCTCATTATAACGAGATTTTTTACGTAATAACGAGTTATTTTCTCGCTAAAAAGAGATTATTTCGCGCAATAGCCAGTTTCTTTCTCGTAATTACGAGTTCTTTCTCATTATTACGAGATTTTTTTTCTCGTAATTAAGAGTTTCTTTCTCGAGATTTTCTTAACGAGATGATTTCTCGGAAATACCGAGATAATTTCTCATCATGCAGAGTTTCGTTCTCGTCATTATGAGTTTCTTGCTCGTAATAACCAATGTCTTTCTCGTTTTAACGAAATTATTTCTCGTAATTACGTGTTTCTTTCTCGTAATTCCGAGATAATATATCGTAATAATGCGTTTCCTTTTCGTAATTACGAGTTTCTTTCTCGTAGTAACGAGATTTGTCCTCGTAATTAAGAGTTTCTTTTATGTTATATCTCGGAATACAATTTGTTTCTCGTAATTACGAGTTTCTTTCTCGATATAAGGAGTTTCTTTCTCGTAATCAGTTTCTTTCGTGTTCTAACGAGTTTCTTTCTCATTATTACGATATTTTTCTCGATTTAGGAGTTTCTTTCTCGTTATAACGAGTTTTTTCCCTCGTAATTACAAGTTCTTTCTCATAATTACGAGTTTCTTTCTCGTTATTACGAGCTTCTTTCTTGTAATTAGGAGTTTCTTTCTCGTTATAAATATATTATTTCTCGTAATTACGAGCTTCTTTCCGGTAATTACGAGATATTAATATCGTAATAACGAGTTTCTTTCTCGTAATGAAAAGTTTCTTTATCATAATTACGAGTTTCTTTCTCGTAGTAACGAGCTTCTTTCTTGTAATTGGGAGTTCCTTTCTCGTAATTAAGAGTTTCTTTCGTGTTATAACGTGTTTCTTTCACGTTACAACGACATCAGTCCTCGTTATAACGAGTTTCTTTCTCGTAATAACGAGTTTCTTTCTCATTATAACGAGATTTTTTACGTAATAACGAGTTATTTTCTCGCTAAAAAGAGATTATTTCGCGCAATAGCCAGTTTCTTTCTCGTAATTACGAGTTCTTTCTCATTATTACGAGATTTTTTTTCTCGTAATTAAGAGTTTCTTTCTCGAGATTTTCTTAACGAGATGATTTCTCGGAAATACCGAGATAATTTCTCATCATGCAGAGTTTCGTTCTCGTCATTATGAGTTTCTTGCTCGTAATAACCAATGTCTTTCTCGTTTTAACGAAATTATTTCTCGTAATTACGTGTTTCTTTCTCGTAATTCCGAGATAATATATCGTAATAATGCGTTTCCTTTTCGTAATTACGAGTTTCTTTCTCGTAGTAACGAGATTTGTCCTCGTAATTAAGAGTTTCTTTTATGTTATATCTCGGAATACAATTTGTTTCTCGTAATTACGAGTTTCTTTCTCGATATAAGGAGTTTCTTTCTCGTAATCAGTTTCTTTCGTGTTCTAACGAGTTTCTTTCTCGTAATAACGAGTTTCTTTCTCGTAATAACGAGTTTCTTTCTCGTAATAACGAGCTTCTTTCTCGTAATAACGAGTATCTTCCTCGTAAATACGAGTTTCTTTCTCGAAATAAGGAGATTATTTATCGTAATTTCGAGTTTCTTGCGTGTTATAACGAGTTTTTTCCTCGTTATAACGAGATTACTTTTGTTATAACGAGTTTCTTTCTCGTTATAACGAGATTATTTCTCAAATGTCCCAAACTGTCCAAACAATACTAAAAAAATCACTTAAACCAAGGAACAGGAAATTAGTGCACTACCTGCTTAAATCGACCAAAATGACATTTGCCTGGCCGCCATACTGTCAACTGAATCTGGACTCAATATTTTTGCGATTAAAATTTGGTCGAGTTGATCAAATGTTCCACCACGTTACAACTCTGTCCTTACCGAAAGAAAATATTAACCAAGGTGTATGTAAACAAAAACACGTGTGCGTGGTCAAAAATATTGTTTTCCCCTTCTTGCACATTTTCCACCTTGTCTCCTCTCCTACGCACATCTCTTTAATGATAAAATTATATATATACACACTTTAAAGATTAATTTCGGAATGAACAAATTACTTATAAACGAAAATGTTTTGGTCACCTCGATTACCTATATTAAATGAGAAATAAAACAATCTTGATTTGCCATGTAAGTTTTGTTAATGTACAAACGCATATATGACGTCAGCTAATTTATGTATTATTTTAAGATATTTTCTCAATTAAAAACAACAAACCCAAACATTTGGATATAAATGGCCGCAGCCTCATTTAATATGAAAAGTATACAACCTCAGAATATAGCGAGCAGGCTTATAAAATTTTATTAATAATCAATTAAATTTATTTACTTTAATAAATTTAGTATGACAAGTACATGCAAAGACAAGAACCAATGCTAAATGTCTACCCGCAGGTACCGGACATAAAGCCCCTTGCCCTCTGACCTAGCAGAGTTTGCATGTACTTGTACCAGACCGAAACCACCTCTCGCAAGAGGAACCAACATCTCCAACATGGAGAAAACCATAATCCTGCCCTTAGCTCCCAGGATATTCCGTGGCAAGCATTACAGGAATCAGGATTATTATATTTAGACTGAGCACTGCCCTGCCAGAAACTCCTAGGGTACCTCCTTAGCAAGTTTTAGTCCTCCAGGGTAAACCCTAGCAAGACTATTGACAGAGCAGAGCACAGTCTAGTATAATTAAAACCACCAAAATTAAATACATATTACACCAAAACTTATAATTATATGCCTGCCCGCCATATCCTGCCCTGAAATAGAGACTGCAGAATGAAAGAATAGCACTTGAAAAATTATATAGTGTAGTCCACAACCGATGACACAACGTCTCCACAAGGCTATCCGTTCATCAAAGTCCAACGTCATGAATCACATTGAACTATTTAAGTGTAGATAAACTAGATATTGCTTCAGCTAGTGTCCATACCCATGTGCCGCCGTTCCTTCAGCATCCAATACCTGAAAAAAGGAAAACTCGACAGCAGGAAAGTGTGAAAAAATGTATGGTACTTAAAGAATATTTATCTATCCAAGATTGAACATTGTATACGATTGTTAAACACAATGTCAAATTAAAATCTGCTTTGCATAAATTAATGTATGCATTATATACGAGTACCATAAAAATATGCCGTAAAAATATTAGTATACTTGATTGATATTATAATTAAGATCGTGTACATTGAGTAATTTATATATATGCATAGATATATATAGAAAGATATAAAATAATTTGTTTTGTGGCGGTGTACAGGGGTGGTAGGTGGGAAAATGTTTTCAGAAGTTAAACCAATATGTCTAGTCAACTCGAACACCACGAGGTCTACTGAGAACGCTGGCTGTACACGCACTGTGACGTCATCGAATGACATCACTGAATGACGATCAACATGACGTCACAGAAAAGTGGGGAGAATATATACCCGCCTCAGCTCCCTTACACCTAACAGATTGACCGAAAAACTAAAATAAATGAGTTTAATTATTTAGAATTTATTAAACTGTATTATTTAAGATATTTTCTCTATTAAAAACAACAAACCTAAACATTTGGATATAAATGGCCGCAGCCTCATTTAATATGAAAAGTATACAACCTCAGAATATAGCGAGCAGGCTTATAAAATTTTATTAATAATCAATTAAATTTATTTACTTTAATAAATTTAGTATGACAAGTACATGCAAAGACAAGAACCAATGCTAAATGTCTACCCGCAGGTACCGGACATATTTAAAGCCCCTTGCCCTCTGACCTAGCAGAGTTTGCATGTACTTGTACCAGACCGAAACCACCTCTCGCAAGAGGAACCAACATCTCCAACATGGAGAAAACCATAATCCTGCCCTTAGCTCCCAGGATATTCCATGGCAAGCATTACAGGAATCAGGATTATTATATTTAGACTGAGCACTGCCCTGCCAGAAACTCCTAGGGTACCTCCTTAGCAAGTTTTAGTCCTCCAGGGTAAACCCTAGCAAGACTATTGACAGAGCAGAGCACAGTCTAGTATAATTAAAACCACCAAAATTAAATACATATTACACCAAAACTTATAATTACATGCCTGCCCGCCATATCCTGCCACTCGGATCTGTCTTTACAGATTCGCAATCACACAGAAAACAAACCTGAGGTTGTATACAATCTTGTTACTTCACTTGTAAATGCATTTTTCAGTAGACGATATGAAACATTCTATTGCTCCTTGTAATGAATTGAGGAAAATGGCATTGCCAACGGTATCAAGATGAACATTATCCTTTCTGAATAGACCCTTGCATGTATGTGTTATTTCAGGATGCTGAATAACCCTACCCCCAACATCTAATGCCGCAAGTCGGCCAAACCTGTTCACTCTTTTTCTTTTTCTTTCCATAGCTTCTACGTTGTCACAACCCCGATACTTATTCTGGTCAAAATATCCGACCATATAATGGCACAACCTGGCAACATTGCATGCAACATATTTATGTCGTGCCTAATACGGGCACACAGATCTCCAGTTGGGACAGACACGAAATCATTAACTCCTGCATGTAGAATAAGGAAATCTGGTGGGGGTCTTATCGAAAGCAAGCGATTTAGGTCGTCCATCAAATCAAACCAGGACATGCCCCTGTGTCCTACCCACCGAATCAAAACGCCTTTGTGCTAAGTTAAGCTTCAGATTAGTGTCCAAGAGGTATGTAGACATCCGTTGAGCCCAGTAAATTATACCATACACCTGAAATAACTTTGGTTGATTACTAAATGACTAAAAAATTATGACGAGTTGCAAACAAAACTGTGAATATGGGCGAAGGGAGACAACTCTTATGAAAAATATACATGTTAATCAAAATCGGATGTAGGTCTTATATGCAGGAGAACGCCATCGGCCTAACTGCCTGATTAAATCGTTAGGCACGCCTCTCATTGCCAGAGTCGTGGCCCCGCCAATTCTAAAAGAATGTGATTTAAAATTTCCGTGAGGAAGACCTAAACAAACAATGCATTTCTTTAGTACTGCGCTAAACTGATATCTATTTAACGGTGTACCATTTTTATGTAAAAATAGGAGACCTGGACAGCTTGAATGTATGTTTTCAATAGGACAAAGGGCATTGCCGGGAATCTTAGAAATCACGACTGTAGATGATTTGGACAACTGATCCGTTTTTGATTGTCTTAAAATAATGATCATCTCCGTAACATCCTTACTTATTTGAATATCTGATCTGAACAGTGGTCGGTGTGCCATTTTTTCTGAAGTATAAACTAATTCTCCGACCCGAAACAAGCCGAAAAATGCTAAGGAAAACACCGCTCTAAATAAGAGTAATTTATAATTACTGAAACAAACATGTGTTAGTTTATGATGGATCAAGAACAATTTATCATACGTTATCGGAGCTCTGGTGTCTATAGAAACCTTTAATCTTCTAAGACCCTCCACAGCTTTCCGTACAATAAAGCATGATGTTGGATCCTGCCAATTATTAATCTTATGTACATAACTAATTGCCGACAAGTATGAACTTACGGTAGAAGGGGCAGAGCTCTTCTGAGAGTGATAACAGATATACAGCAAAACATGCTCAATAGGAACAGGCCATACATGATCAAGTTTGATCATTTGTCTTGTGCAATAAAAAAATCTTCAATTCACACGAGTAAAGCGACTTCGTATTTTCGGACATACTGGCAGCTAAAAGTCGTCCAAGCTGAGACTGAAGATTGACCATAGCCATGACGGAATCTGCTCTGGCTCCGGATGCGCCTTTGGAGCCAAATCTCTGAATTTGCTCAGCTGTAAACGTGATAGGCTATCAGTTAAAATATTAGCACTACCTGGGATGTGCTGTGCCTTAAATAAAATATTCAACGTTAAACAACGAAGTACAAATATTCTTAGCAGTGTCAGGACATAAACAGATTTAGTTGTCATGGAATTAATAATCGCCACAACAGATTGATTGTCGCATCGGAATAAGACTTTTTTGTTCTTAAGTCTACCCCCCCCCCTTCCCAAATAAACACTGCAACAAGAATTGGGAAAAATTCCAAAACCGTTATATCATCAGTGTATCCTGCTTGGAACCAGGATTCGGGCCAAGTGCCGAACGACCATCGCTCTTCAAAATATGCCCCAAAAATAGCACAAGAGATAGAACAGCCCATAGGTAAGCATTTGTCGAAAAAATACATATCATCAAGTTTAAAGTCTAATAGGTCGAAATCACCTGGCCAAACTGGGATTATCCTAAATGCAGATTTTATATCCGCCTTAGCCAATAGAGCCCCTCTTCAAAGTCTTTGTACCATTCGAACTGCTTCATTAAATTTTGTGTAAGTTACTGAACACATCTTAGGATCAATAAAATCATTAACAGACGCATTCTTGGGGTATGACAAGTGGTGAATAAGCCTAAATTGCCCAGTATTTTTCTTAGGTATTAGAACCCAGGGGTGAAATTCTTAAATTAGACATTTGTGGTACCGGAAATGGACCCGCTATTCTTCCTAACTCAATCTCTTTCTTAACTTTCTCCCTAGCGGCGTCAATGTTTTTATGGATAGATTTTAAATTATTTGCCTTTGTTGTTTCTCGGGGGCCAGTATAATGTAGAGGAAAACCGTGTTTAAAACCATTTACGAGTTCTGACGCTAAAGCTCTATTTGGATGATCTTTTAGTAAAGTCTCTAATGGCTCAATTTTCGTGCTCCCTTTAAGCAGCAACGCTAAATTAACATATTGATTCCCCCATATCTTTTCTCGTAGCTGCATTGGCACGTGTGTTGCTATGTCGTCATCTACACACTAATTAAGTCTGGCAGAGAACTATCATTGCCCGTATTAAGTCCGGGAATTAAACCTGTACATGTACCCGATATTGTACTGAAAGGCCCACTGGGAAGAGAGTTTGTACTGGCTGGGGCGATTCCCCCGCTGTTACTATTTAAAGCCGCCCCCAGACCTCAGACAACATAACATTACTTTGCAAAGGCCTACCGTTTTCTGGAATCTGCGAAGAGCCTTCTACTGGAATTGCCTGACCCCCCCGGGACCACGCCGGCTGGATGTCCAATAGCTTCCTCGATGTCCTGATCTTGACCACGAGGCCCTGGAACAACCGCAGTCTCAGATACATCTATCACCGGCTCCGGGTCTATTTCCACCAAACGGGATGGTTTCCGACGCTTCCTTCGGCCCACAGCTCTGGATGGGGTCCCGGCTGGTCTCTTGTTGCCCTATATCTTCTTATATTTACACTCTGTTTGGAATTGATAGTATATTGCCTTTACATTTCTACGAATGCCTACTGAACTTTATTTTCCGATAAAATCAGTGGATCACGCGCCTAATGGCGCAGCGCGCAGTAATACACTCCGTGACGATTTGAACACGAGGCCGCGTCACTACTTTACAGACGCGATCAATATCCTGCCGCGTAGTATGTGTTAATTTATTTAAGAAATAAAGAAGAAGCATTTTAATGGTTTTTAAATACAATAACAGTAACAAAGACAGTATGGTTTGTTTATATATGAACTTATGTGAAAAAATAACAATAAAAAGATGTAATCTTTTGGAACTTTTTTGTTTACTTGTTGACTGAAACACCTTCGTCACCTCATAAGGCGGCTGTTTCAACAGTCTACCGAAACCAAAAGATACTGTTTGATTTCATCGCAGTAAGTATCATAATATCTGATTAAAGAAATAATTACACGTTGGATTATAAGGTCTGGACAGTAAATATAAGGATTAAAGTTTCTTTCTGGTGGTTTTATCAAAGGATAAAGTTCAGTAGGATATCGATAGTTGTTTCATGGAACGCTTCGCGTTCCATTCCAACTATGGTAGAGTGTTCGTCGAGAGTTTGTAAGGTCCCGGGCTCGAACCCCGGTCTTGACGCTACATTTTCTCTTTCTCCTGTTACACTCGAATACCCCTCATTCGTCGAACAGTTCGTTGGGTCCCGACCGAGTTTGTTCATATTCAACGAACCTTCGACTACCATGTATTCCACGAGTTCGAGTAAGTAGGATTTTACTGTAGATGATAGTATGTCATTCTTGCAATCTTTTTCATTCTTGTCAATAATTGCAGATATTTTCTTCCAATCACGATTTGCCTGTTTTAAACTTTGCATATAGAAGTACAAGAGAATAGGAATAGGTGTACATTATCCGATTTAAATTTTAATTTATTTCATGATTCAAATTATACAATTTCACTGCTTCTATAATTAAACTAATAACGAGATCTGCCTTTGAATTCAATCATTACGTGTGTTTTGCAAGTTTTATTTAAACGTGTTATGATAGAAAGATCCTATAGCATTATGTACATATGAAATACGTAATATTACTTTATTGAAGTTACATAAATAGAACAAAAATGTTGTGTCTCGATAACGACATGACAGATGTTACATTTCTCCTCTGCAATTTCTTCCAGTCACGATTTGCCTGTTTTAAACTTTGCATAACAACGTACCAGAGTATATGAACAGGTGTACACCATCTGATTCAAATTTCAATTAATTGTATGATTTCAAATTATACAATTTTGTTGTTAGTATAATTAAACTGATAACTAGGTATACAACTGAATTCTCAATCATTACATCTGTTTTGCAATTTTTTTTAAGCCGCTCTCGGCAGAGCCGGGCGGCTTATTGTTTTTGTTTTAGGTGCGGACAATTTCCGGTGTGGCAATTTTCCGGTGTACTTGAGCGCACACATGCTCTGTATCTGTTACGTCACAATATAATCATGCTCTGTAGTGAAAGTGAAGTATCGTAAACAGAAAGTAAGAAGCCATGCAACTCGGTCTTCTTATAATGAAGTGTTCTGTTGTACTTTCACCACACAAACAAATGCATATTACTGGTTTGATTAAAGTTCGTTGTACAGTTGTTACGGCAGTAGCGTTTAGGCCTAATGCTCGTACCTAGTGATGACCGCTATTTTGGAAAGCGCGCATGCTCTTTATCTGTTACGTCACAATTAACCATGCTCTGTAGTGAAGTATCGTGAACAGAAAGTAAGAAACTATAGCCTTCTTATATGAAGTGTTCTATTGTTCTTTCCCCACATAAACAAGTGCATATAACTTATTTTAAACGTCCAGTATGTCTTGTACACAGTCTGGTTGTCAGGAGTCCGCTGTGGTGATCCTGTATGTCTTGTACACAGTCTGGTTGTCAGGAGTCCGCTGTGGTGATCCTGTATGTCTTGTACACAGTCTGGTTGTCAGGAGTCCGCTGTGGTGATCCTGTATGTCTTGTACACAGGTTGTCAGGAGTCCGCTGTGGTGATCCAGTATGTCTTGTACACAGGTTGTCAGGAGTCCGCTGTGGTGATCCAGTATGTCTTGTACACAGGTTGTCAGGAGTCCGCTGTGGTGATCCAGTATGTCTTGTACACAGGTTGTCAGGAGTCCGCTGTGGTGATCCAGTATGTCTTGTACACAGGTTGTCAGGAGTCCGCTGTGGTGATCCTGTATGTCTTGTACACAGTCTGGTTGTCAGGAGTCCGCTGTGGTGATCCTGTATGTCTGGTACACAGTCTGGTTGTCAGGAGTCCGCTGTGGTCATCCAGTATGTCTTGTACACAGGTTGTCAGGAGTCCGCTGTGGTGATCCAGTATGTCTTGTACACAGTCTGGTTGTCAGGAGTCCGCTGTGGTGATCCAGTATGTCTTGTACACAGTCTGGTTGTCAGGAGTCCGCTGTGGTGATCCTGTATGTCTTGTACACAGTCTGGTTGTCAGGAGTCCGCTGTGGTGATCCAGTATGTCTGGTACACAGTCCGGTTGTCAGGAGTCCGCTGTGGTGATCCTGTATGTCTTGTACACAGTCTGGTTGTCAGGAGTCCGCTGTGGTGATCCTGTATGTCTTGTACACAGTCTGGTTGTCAGGAGTCCGCTGTGGTGATCCAGTATGTCTTGTACACAGTCTGGTTGTCAGGAGTCCGCTGTGGTGATCCTGTATGTCTTGTACACAGTCTGGTTGTCAGGAGTCCGCTGTGGTGATCCTGTATGTCTTGTACACAGTCTGGTTGTCAGGAGTCCGCTGTGGTGATCCTGTATGTCTTGTACACAGTCTGGTTGTCAGTAGTACGCTGTGGTGATACTGTATGACTTGTACACAGTCCGGCTGTCAGTAGTACGCTGTGGTGATCCTGTATGTCTTGTACACAGTCTGGCTGTCAGTAGTATGCTGTGGTGATCCAGTATGTCTTGTACACAGTCTGGTTGTCAGGAGTCCGCTGTGGTGATCCAGTATGTCTGGTACACAGTCCGGTTGTCAGGAGTCCGCTGTGGTGATCCTGTATGTCTTGTACACAGTCTGGTTGTCAGGAGTCCGCTGTGGTGATCCTGTATGTCTTGTACACAGTCTGGTTGTCAGGAGTCCGCTGTGGACAGTCTGGTTGTCAGGAGTCCGCTGTGGACAGTCTGGTTGTCAGGAGTCCGCTGTGGACAGTCTGGTTGTCAGGAGTCCGCTGTGGACAGTCTGGTTGTCAGGAGTCCGCTGTGGACAGTCTGGTTGTCAGGAGTCCGCTGTGGTGATCCTGTATGTCTTGTACACAGTCTGGTTGTCAGGAGTCCGCTGTGGTGATCCTGTATGTCTTGTACACAGTCTGGTTGTCAGGAGTCCGCTGTGGTGATCCTGTATGTCTTGTACACAGTCTGGTTGTCAGGAGTCCGCTGTGGACAGTCTGGTTGTCAGGAGTCCGCTGTGGACAGTCTGGTTGTCAGGAGTCCGCTGTGGACAGTCTGGTTGTCAGGAGTCCGCTGTGGACAGTCTGGTTGTCAGGAGTCCGCTGTGGACAGTCTGGTTGTCAGGAGTCCGCTGTGGTGATCCAGTATGTCTTGTACACAGTCTGGTTGTCAGGAGTCCGCTGTGGTGATCGTTGTGGTAAGTATACTGTTTGATTCGAGTAGTTGATTTCGCGACCTGTAAGTGTTTTCATGATGCAGGTTTATTATGGGAATTCCCATTTATTTTGGTTCACTTCGGCAAATAAAATGATATTTCTGTTTTCAAATCTCAGTTTGTTGATAAATGATATCATGACAACTATAAAACATCGGAAGATGCATGTAACATATCACAAACATAGATCATACATGTTGCAAAATGGTGACGCAATTTACCTGTCGTGCTGAGGTCGAATAATAAATAAGAGAATACCGAAGCGTTAACAAAATCATAATTCAAACTCAAAATCGATTAAACCAGGGGCAAAATATGAACAAAGGAAAGATTTATATGGAGACCCTTGTTAAAGTACAAGAGAATAGGACCCGGTGTTCCGGAAGAGTAAGCGTCTTCTGCTTCATCGACGACACCGCCATATAAATCTTTGTCACATCCATGTGAACATCAAGTTCTCAAAATAAGAACAGAGTGTCATTGTCAATCACAACAAGTAAACACACTAATGAGGATACTCAAAAACGTCCATCTTCATATCACTTAAAGATACAGAATATTTTTCAATGAGACAAAGATGGCGACCATAAAACTTGCCCATAGTTCTGATCAACCTGCATCTCTCGAATCCTTGTGTTGTTGGTTTGTTTGTCAGCAGTCGACATCGATCACGAAAATCCCGATATTTAGAGCAGGCCCTAGAATATCGAATCAACTGCGACATGTAAACATCATAGGTTGGAGAAGCAGGGATGTTACTATCAAGAAATGGAAAGTTTACGATCGGAAAATTGAAATCATCACGTTTATCATATAGCTTAGTAGTAAGCTGTCCATGTTGGTCGTAGTTTAAGTATAGATCGAGGTAAGCAGCTGATGTAGAAGAATCTGGTGTGTCTTTCCTCCGAACTCAACAAAAATATTGTCGACCAGGAATTCAATCATTCTTACTATATCTTCTTCAGTATATTTCTTCTTAGCTTTTGTCGTGTTTTTCACAAAGTATACTCCAAGATAGCTCACTACCATATATTTGTATCGACGTCCGCCTTTCTTGGAAAAGAAAGCTCTCATAACAAGAGATCGAAGACGTTCCTTCAATTTTGTATGAAGTATGGTAGTGTACAGGGTGGAAAACTCAAATTTTTGACCGAAAAGACATTTTTTAGGAGGGGGTGTTCAAGATTGATCAAAAGAACTTTCGAGTTTTTCAAAATCCACATCCCATTAATTCCACTTCTGGAGTATACAGTGTCACAATAAGTCTGAAGCCCTGATTTTATGGTACTAAGAATAGTAGTAAGACGTTTTGATAATGGCTTGGTCGAGCAATTAGCAGAGCCAGTGATAAAACGTTGCTTATAAGGATTCTTGTGTAGTTTCGGTATCCAATAAAGACAAGGTAGGTCAGCGTCTTTCTCATAAACCGGTACTTGGAAAGATTGTAATACAGAAGCATGGTTCGACAGTATTTCATCTGTCGAAAACCGGTCAATGGGTAAGTAGGGTTACCTAGATTATCAAGCAGGCCTAGTTCTTTTTGCAAGTAATGAATGTAATAGCGTTTGCAAACAATGATCAAGTTGTTAGATGCTTTGTCTGCAGACACAACCACATACTTATCATGTAGATCGTTGAGTGTTGCTCGAACATCGGGGTCAAGAAATATCGACTTGTGTTTTGTTTCCATTTTGTGACGCAGATTGCTTATTTTTTTCTGAATAGAGGACCTGATAGACTTCACCCACTCTGAAAGTGAATCCAATTCACCATGTTCACGTTTAGTCCATTGTCTTGCGTAATCTTCCACCGAGTCCATAAGAATTCACATGTCAATTGTTGGATGGAGTCTCTCGATACTTATGACCTTTCATGAAAAGCTCCCGTAGCTTTATGTTGGGGATAATATTAAGATTATCAGTTACTATGTGTCCAGCCGGACCATAGCAATATTGAGATGAAGAACATGAACATGCTGAAGGAGTGGTCACGATTACCGGTCAACCGTGCTTTACATCTAACTGTTACTAATAGTTGAGCAAAACAATGATTTGCTTTCTTTTAACAAACTTGTGGTAACAATGTATTATATTTGATGTATGCATTTACGAAATTAAGTCAATTTAGAAAGATGACACGGCCGCCCTTCAACAAGAATTCACATTTTGTGACGAAGCTGATAAATAAAGCTGGTATCTAAGAAAGCTTTCTTACTTACGTTGACAATTATCCTCATGCGGTGAGCGGCTTTGTTGTCATACTGACATAATTCTAGATTAGAACCTGTTGTGATAGAAAGATACTGTTAATAGCATTATATATATATATATGAAATACTTAATTTCCATATTTCTATATTGAAGTAATATAGATAGAACAGGTGCTGTGTCTCGATAACGACATGACAAATGTTACATTTTCTAACTCCAATTCCCAGTTTGATTAGCATAAATTTCATGGAAACTTATGAAATGTTCAATTGGATATATATCTACTTTTTTGCAAGCAACAGATTCGTCTTCCTCTGCTGTTGACATTAGTATGTTGGCATCAGATCAACTTCAGCTTTATCACACTAAGAAGGCATCAGAATTACACCAAAACAACCTGTCTCCAGCACACTTACATTATACACATTTGGTTTAGGTTTCTAGTTGTTTTACTTATTATAAAATGCAAGTTGTTCTCGTTTAGTGATTCTCGGTTCATCAACTCTGGACCTGTCTCGAACTCTGACCTGTCTCGAACTTTGACCTGGCTACAGATCAATGAGTGGCAGCACGCTGGAAAAGTTCAACATATTGATTCTGCAACACAACAACACTGACGTCATTAATACGTATCACTTCCAAAATGAACAGAGAGGAGATGAGCTGGCCAGCTATATAAACGTCTTTGTCAGACTGTTTTAGCAAACTGAAACACCCAACTTATATGGCAGATTTCAAGTGTACGTCTTGACATCCACGTGCAACATCCAATTGGACTCGATGCTAGATCATATAAGGTAAGGGAAACAATTTTGAAACAGTAGTCGATCAGTAACGTGAAGTGACCAAACTGGAAGGGATTTCCATCTGGTGCCGACTATCACAACTACCTATACGCACGTTATGGTCGTTACGGTGTATGCATTGTGAGTTTGGCAAGTATTTGGGAGACTAATGTATATTCATGTAAGCTTCCTTGCGATATTCCGGAAATAGTGCCGATTTAAAATGCTACCACATTGAAGTATACTGTGAGAGGCTCGGGTATTACAAACTATTAGGCCACATTATACTGGCACGTCAAATGAATTAAAAAGACCTTGAAAAATGTTAAAACGTGGCTATTACTAATCTCTTTGAACAAACCAAAAGTTTGTTCGCAGGTTAGAATTAGTCACTTATTGTATCAAAAAGTAATTGGAGATATATCTAACAAGAGGCCCACGGTCATCTTACTAAAAAAGAAAATATAAGGTATAAGTCAATTCAAGTGTAAACTTGTACAAAAAAAATAACCGAGAAAGGACTTGGGTTTAGGTTCTACTTCTGGAGCTGGACCAGAGTTGTATGCATTTGTATGTATTAGGGAAAACCCTTTTTTATATGGCGGTGTAGGTTATAGGCTTAAAAAATCGGGTTCTCGCTCGAAATCTACTATATATTTTCCCCAGCATGCCCCAAAATTTTCCCGTTGGGTGAGAAAACATACTAGTCATATCTCGGACTTTTTCTTGAGAGATTTTGGCAATTAATTTTTTAAATAGTGGTATTTTGGGCTGGGGAACACGTTTTTGCATAGTAGCTTTTCAATTAAATAGAATTGATAAATTTATTGAAATGTTATTTGGTATGTTGATTCATTATGATAAAATGCAGGTCAAGTTTTGATTTGGGGACGATCCACTAATACATTCAAAGGTTAGGCTGATTTTTGGACGAATTTCCATAACACTTTCAGTATGATATTTACTGCATTCAGGTTTGAGTTTGGTCTCAACAACTGTTGTTCACAATTGTCATTTGTCAATGTGTGTGTTTTTTTTTTACACTTTTTAACTCGGATAAGAACTGACAATTCTAGTGGAAGTGGTCAACCTTAGGGCCTCGACTGATGCTGCGGTTGCGTGTGATGAGGCGCTTTGTATTAGTAGCAAAAAGTACACCCGAGACAAACTGATGTGTACAAGACCTGAGTGCGATCAGATCCAAAAGCGAGACACGACAAAATGCGATGCTCGCAATAATACAAAGCTTCTCATCAAAATCAACCGCAGCATCAATCGTAGCATCATGACAGTCAGTTCTCATCTGAGTTAAAAAGTGTAAAAATAATTTTAAATCACATTGACAAATATAACAATCTTGAATATATATGCAAAACTCTTTACATTTAACAACTATTACATTCTAACAACAGTTGTTGCGACTATTATACTGAAAGTTTTATGGGAGTTCGTCCAAGAGAAAGAAATCTTACGAAAATCTTACACATATTTGCCTGGAGTTCGGCAAAGTTCCACGTTGGGTCGTGCCTTATATAATAAGACTTCGCAATTTAAACCCGACTAACGTTTGAATGTATAAGTGGATAGTTACCAAATTAAAACTGGGTCTGCATTTTATCATGATTAATCAACATTTCAATATTTTTATTCATTATATTTAATTGATGAGGATAATGTGCGGAAATATAGTTCGATTCCTTCGATTGAATCACCGGATAGAGACTCCGTATCGGTTTTTAATGGTTTTAAACGTATTCCCCAGCCCAAAATATCACTATCTGAAACATAAATTGCCAAAATCTCTCAAGAAATGGCCGAGATAGGACTAATAAGTTTTCTCGCCCGACGGGAAACTTTTGGGGCATATCTATAGGAATAATCTAGGGAAAATCTATAGGAATTTCGAGCGACATTCATTAGTTGCTGGACACGTAGTTTGGTAAATATAAATTTTACATCATTAATCACTGGTGAAAGCCAATGAGAACTGCGTAATGGCGGTTTTCCCTGTGGCTTGTATATCATTCACCAAATGTGGGTTTTACACATGTAATTTGTTTTGTCATTTACGCATTATTTCCCATTTGCAATTTGATCTGACAACTTTGCCTTGAAAATCTGAAAGGAAGTTTTGAATCAATAAATGGTAGAAATCAAGGGCATTGATGTGGCAATTCGATTTTAATCACCCGGAGTTATTATATATCCAGGAGTCGTGCATAATGTAATGTGATATTTTGAAGTAACAGCTGTACGATGCATCATATCTCCCACACAACAGTTAAACAGTTTAAAGCATGCTTCCTTTGACTAAGCTGTTAATAGTACGTTGAAAAAAAATTGTTTTTTTTTAATTAGACTAGCAATTCTAAGTCCTCTAGCAGTATTAGTTTCTGTTTACCTAAGTCAAAGTGAAAATCTTAGTCAGCTACTTTAGATACGCCCACGACGAGTCATAGTATCTGACAATGAAGTGTATACCAATCAAAATTCAACCTTAAAAACGCCAATTTGGTACAATGATAATATAAAAATAGATCACAAAAACATTTTCTATAAAGATTGGTTTGATAAGGGTGTAGTGATTATAAGTGATATTTTTAAAGATAAAGAAAATAAAACTATTCATATCAGGAACTCAGGCAGATATATGGAATTAAACAATTTTTCTCAAATACCAAGGTGTCATGTCAGCTATACGTAATTACATTTTCCAACAAAATTTTTAACATTTTTTTTTTTGCCGAATTTTTTTTATTCACAATTCTTGAAATCACAACATATCACAAGACAATAACAAAACATTTTGCACAAAACATCAAGAGTTGTTCACATAAAGTGATATACAACAACAATAACATTAAGACGTGTTTACATAAAGTGATATACAACAACAATAACATCAAGACGTGTTTACATAAAGTGATATACAACAATAATAACATTAGCACTTAACATGATTTTTTTTTAAATAACACTTATACACACATACATGCCTACATACACATACAAGCAAACATGTGTGCATGTATCCATGCACCAACACGTAAGTGGATACATACATCTGCATGTACACAGCCACATACATACACATGCATGAACAAATGCACACTTACTACATGAGTTGCATGTATCCATATATACACACCAACATACAAAAACACTATCAGGTGCACCCAATAGGGCACATGGTATCACAACACAAAAAAAAACAACAACAAAAACCCCACACGCACACTTGACACACACATGTATGTACCCGTATAAAAACACGCATGCACACACAAAACCATGCACCAATAGCAAGCATGTGCATGCACACAACCATGCATGCACACATGTATGCATAACATACATGGTCACTACACACAGTTATGAGCATACACATAACCATGTGCATACATGCTCTAACATGCAGGTGAACAATAGGCATGCACACACATACACATGCACGATCCAAGTACCCACACACATGAATAGCTCAAGCATACATGTATGCACACATGCAAGCATGCACAACATGCATGATCACTACATGCATGCTCACTAAATGCATTGCACACAGTTATGTGCATACATCATGTGCATACATGCACTTCCATGCAGGTGTAGAGAGGCATGCACACACACACATGCATGATCAAAGCACACACATGCATGGCCCAGGCGCACACATATGTGCGATTGCATGCATGCCAGTACTAAACTAAACCCCAAATTACAAACAGTACATTTGGTTTTAAGAAAAGTCTCTAACTCAATAAACAAAAAGGATTCAATGTTGCATACAAATATGAAAAAAAAGGTTTTAAAATAATCTTTCCATTCCACCCATCTTTGATCAAATTTTTCTTTGTAAACTTTTTTAACTGCTTAAGCTTTCTCAATATAATATCTGGATGCAAGAAATTCATTCAAACCATTTAAGGTTAAATTTAGTTTGTTTTTCTGGAAACGGTATATATATAGCATTTTGTATACAAAATTATATGATTTATGGGAATATCAGCATTTTCAGTAGCTCCAAAAAGGATAGTTTCTGATGTAAAATCAACTATTTTCTTATTCTGCTGTATCTTCTCTGTTTTATATCTTGCCAAAATTTTAGAGATTGCGGACATTCCCAGAATAAATGTTCTGTAGTTTCTATTTTTACTCCACATATATTGCAGATAATTTCATTTGACTTTTCAATATTATTTAAATAGTATTTAATTGGGAGAATACAATTTTGCAATCGGTATTGAAACCATTGTAGTGTTGTGTCTTTTGTCACTTTAAAAACCATACCATGGAACTTTTTCAATCTATATATTTTTTCCGATACCCATTTTCTTTAGCTGTATTTATTACTTTAAATTTACTATTTTATATGTCATACATGTCTTTACAACTTTTTCTGTTTATTTACCATAATATAAATATGATTTCACAAATGATTTCTGTAGTTAAGTTATAGTTTAATTGCTTGCAATATTGCCTTATAAACTGGCATATACTGTGATAAAATAAAAAGTTCTTAGAGTTTATACAGTATTTTTTCTTCAAATCTGTAACGGTTAAAAACATGTTGTTTCCCAAGACTGAAAAACATCCTTCCAGAAGATATTGCAAGTCTTAAGTTTTACGAAATCAATGCCCATATCTGTATTCCACTGGAAAATTATCTGCTTCAAAAATACTAACCCAACTTCTACAATTATTTTGCAGTAGTCTTCGTATCCAAATGGACTTAAAACTTGAAATGAAATTATTGATGTTTATCATTTTAAGGCCTCCGCTTTCGTATTTTTGAAATATAGTATTTCGCTTAACTTTGTCAATAGGAGATTTCCAAATGAACTTTAAAAAAGTTGTGTTCAGTTACTGAATAATAGTGTTTGTGGGTGTAGGAATCGCAATAAACAGGTGATTAAGTTTCGGTATTATAATTGATTTTAATACTACAATACGACCAATGGGTGTTAAAATCCTATGCGACCATTGGATTATACTATTATTTACATTTTTTAGAGCTTTCCCATAATTTAGGGTTACAATCTCTTCTAAATTGACTGAAAAAATAATACCTAGCAATTCAAATTTTGTTTCCCTCCATTTTATTTTCCATCTATCGACATCTGCGCTGATTTTTTTTGCTGCCAATTCAAATCACATTTGTTTTATCATTATTTACTTTTAGACCAGATATTTTACCAAAGAATTCAAGAGTATCTTGAGTAAAAGAGTAAGCTTCGTTGAATGAGTTTCTGGACCCTTCTAAAATTATTTAAGTGTCATCTGGAAACTGTGACAGTTCATGATCTTAATGTTTTATTTGAATAACCCTAATGGTTTTTTTATCATTTTTTACCAGAATTGCTAATATTTCAGCTTCAAGTAGGAACAGGTATGGAGAGACCAGATCACCTTGTCTACATCCTCTTTGGATATCAAAGAATTAAGATAGTATATGATTTTGTGTTATAGCAGATACAGTGTTTTTATATAAAGTTTTGACCCATTTTTAATGCTTTCACCAGAATTAGAACAAATTCAATTACTTTGTGTAAAATATTCCATGAAACTGAATCAAAAGCTTTTTTTCAAAATCAATGAATATAAGAAGTCCAGGTACATTGTTTAATTTAGTATAATTCATAATGTCATAAATTAGCCTAGTATTTCACCAATATATCTACCACTTAAGCACTTCAAAAATCTGTTTGTGTATGAAATAGTCTAAACCTGTTTTGAGTCTGTTGGCTATACAGGCTGATGCTATTTATATCCAACATTTAGCAAAGTAAATGGTCTCCAGTTTTTCATAAAATTTCTAAGCTTATCACCCTTTGGAATACATGTTATAATCCCCTGTTTTTGTGTAATAGAACATTCAACCTTAATATATCCATACTTTAAAGATCTGACAATGAACACCTTTAAATACCCCCAAAAAACCCAAATTCACTTGTATAGCCATCAGAACCAGGTGATTTTAAGATTTTCATGTTTTTTAAGCAAAAAGTATTTCTGTTTCCGTTAATTCTCCTTCTAGTTTTGTACGCTGTTCATCAGTTAATCTAACAAAATCTAAACCAATTAACAAATCATTTAAACTTACATCTTCTATGCAATCTGACTGGTCATGATCAGCATATAATTTCCTGTAAAGGTTTTTAAAGGATGTTAGAATATCATCTTGGCTTGTTATAACTTCGCTGTTATCCTTTTCAATTTTAATAATAGTTTTGTTGACATAGTTATAAGTTTCAAAAATAATTGGAAGGTTCCCCCCCCCCCCTCATCAAGCCAAGTTACTTTTGAACGAAACATGTGCCCTTTTATCTTTTCTTTTCTTATATTTTCTAACTCTATCTTCTTTTGTTCATATGCCCCTAAGTTTGATGCCCATGCATTATTATCTTCAAGTTGATCTAAATCATATATCAAATCTTGTTTCTTTTTATCCCTTTCCCTGTGTCTAAATGATGAGTGCGTTATGGTTATTCCTCTTATCTCCATTAATAATGTTTCTAGAAATAATTGGTCGTCATTACATAGTACAAGTTCTAAATCTGTTACATCTGAAATGTCATTATTATAAACAGGAGAACAGTATTGTTGTTATACTTTGTCTATTGTTTCTTTAGCTTTTTGTATATATTCTTAGTCATATACGAGACTATTATTACCATATATTTACTTTTATCAATATAGTTAGACATGTTTTCTGATACTAGGAAGAAATCTAATCTAGCTTGTTTTACAAGGTCCTTTTTTCTCCATGTATATCGTCTATAGTCGAGATGAAAAAATCTAAAAGGGTCTATTAGGTTTGTATCTTCTATAAGTTTTAAAAGTCGTGTACGAGCATTTGGGTTATTAATGTAAACATAATTGTTAGTATCTTTTTCGGGGTCCAACACTAAATTGAAGTCACCACAAATAATACAATATGATTAATAATTTCGTTTAATAATATCCGTTTCAAGAAAATCGTCTGTTTGATTTGTGAAATGGTCCAATGTTTTTTGAGATTTGTTCTCTTCTTTTCTTTTCGTTTGTCCTTTTTGTTTGATACTTTACCGAATACATCCGGACCTTCCTCGTGACTGAGGTCTGTATGAGAGTCTCTGGCTCTGTTTGGGGTTCCCTGATGAGGCATGGTTAGAATACGTGACACTTTTTCGCAGAATATAGACTCACTTGTAGGTATCGTTTACAACAGTGGTCGTTAACACAATCTCACTGGTCACGTGAGCACATCGCCTTACGTTGTAAATACAGGTGTATATCACGTACACGCTTTAGGTACATAGGTAAAGTGAGTGTTCAGTCAAGCGGAAATTGGACAGGTGCCATGATTACATAGTCACTTTTAAAAATGTCCAAAATTTACCTCTAAAACGGCATTACATTGTTAACTCTTCGATGCATACAATAACAATTTTCCTGATCGTCATCCACTGTAAAATCATCAAATATATATTCAAACGAATTTCGAAAAATTAGTTGGAGCATACCTGAAGAGGTGCTTCACCTCTCCAGCCTCGTTCTCATGTTTCAACATTATGATATTTAATATCCTTTTATACCTAGTAACCTAGAGATATTCTACAGAAATAAAAAAAGGAATAAGGGACTTCTATAATATTCTTATTAAAAATATAACAATTGCTACTGGGAAAAGAAAATGGGATGAATCTTATGACTTTGATGAAGAAAGATGGATAAATATATATAGAATACTCTTTAAAATAACTAAAAATACAAAAATTCAATGGTTTCCGTTCAGGATCAATCAACATATCTTCACCACTAATTATTACTGTTTTAAGGCTGGATTAGCAGATACCCCATACTGCTATAGGTGTAAAACAGAGTAAGAAACGACTGAACATACGCTTTTTGGAATGTAATAAAGTCGAAGAATTTTTACAAAACTTTGAATTTTTATTAGATGGTTTTAATATTCCTTTTGCATACAATAAAGAAAGCTTTATTTTTGGTATTCACAATCAAAATAGAACAATATCCACAATAGATAACCAAATAATCCTTATTTTTAAATACTATATGTATGCAACAAAATGTTTCATATACCGCTATCAATAAATGAAGTTAAGAAATTTATTAAAGAAACAGATTCAGTTCAAAAACATATAAATGGTGAAGGAGAAAAGTAAATTCTTGATTTAAAAAATATCTGGGAAAAATGGCAAAAACTTTTGATAAATTGATATCTCCTAGACTCTGAGAGTGTCTTCTTCGTAAACACATTTGTAACTATCATTGCCCTAGTAATAACATTTTTTTATATAGTTTAGCTTTGATGTTGGCAATATACTTTCTATGAACAATAACTAACATCCTCCCCCACTCAAAGGAAAAAAACCCTCTAAAATTGTGTGCTTTGTATAATTTAAAATGACAATTTACTTTTCGCTACATAGAGTCTCTGTTTTTGTGCTTTGTGTTCCTTACAATCTCTCACCTATCCCTAAACAAATCATGTCTTCTTTCTCTTTTTCTTCTTCTGACAGTTCCTATCTGTTCTTTACTATTGTTCTCTTTCAAAAAAAAAAAATCAAAATTTGGTATCATAAAATCACTGATATGTATGTATAAATTAACATAAAGGTAATGTGTGGATATATGTATAGATCCCACGAAAATATATATACAATAATTGTATGTCTGTATGTAACTGATGACATATATGTTGCCATATTATTTAAAAATTGAAAATACAAAAAAAAGATTTACATGGCTGGTGTCGTCAATGAAAACCATAATACGAATTCACAAGACACTTACTCTTCCGGAACACCTGGTCTTATTCCCTTGTATTTGTACAGGGCTCTCCATGTAAATCATTCATTTTTTCGTATTTTGCCCCTAGTTTAATGTTTTGTAAGTTCGGATTATGGTTTAGGAATTAATTTAGATATATACACTGTACCAGCGAGTTAACCTAAAATATGTATTAGATATATTATGTTTATTCTTTAAACAAATATCTTTTTTGTATTCAAGAGACATGGAAGGTACCCATAAGCAGACATTATTGAAAGGGATGACTACATTTCCTAAGTTCATCCCCACTTGGTACAATTATGACGAGACTGGATCGGAACTAAATCACAAGTGTTCCACAGAAAACCCGGACTATTATTTAACAAGGGGTGAGATGTCTGTTCTCTGACACAGGATACAGGTAAAGGCTAATAATTGCCGGCTTTTTATTTCAGTTTAGTGTGATTTTATTGATTTTACGTCCGTCCTTGATTGTGTATTTCGGAGGCTGCGATTTGGTCCTGTAAGCCTCATGTCGATAGTTCGGATCCTTTGCCGATTTAAATTGCTAGCATATTTAAGTATACTGCCGAAGGCTCCCAGCAGAACACAACACCGGGTCACATTATACTGGCATTGGGTAAACCAGTCAGGGACTAGTAACTACCATTGTTTGATACTTTGACATATGTAGGCCTGGAGACAGAACACATAGCCTCCGTCACAGGGGCCACCACTCAACTAAAGAGCAAAGGTTAGGAAGTGTCAAGGGAGACATTTGGGAAAAGTTTAGAAAGATTGGAAAAGATGAGATCCCAAATTCAATCGCCTCTTACGGTCATTCAATGAGGGCAGCATATACAATTCTTAGTCCTACCTGCAGGGTATATATTACAGTGTGTAACAAAGTCGGATATCAGGGTCTTGGCTAGGCAGTAATGAAATCAACACCGTATTCCTGGTCGAATTGTACGCATGTACTAAGGGAGACACGTATGCTTTCCTTTTCTCCTCCTCCCGAAGGATTCCGAGCATGCTCAACAGAGTGCGGTTAAAGCGCTCGCACTGTCCATTGCCCTGGGGATGATACGGAGTAACCCGAGACCGTGAAATCTCTGTCATTTGGCACGACTGCTTGCTGAGTTTACTCCTAAATGTCAATCCCTGATCTGAGTGCAGGCGCTTGGGCAGTGGTTTTAGTCGACTGGTTACGAGTCAGCAACGGCGTAGGGCTTAAAATGGTCGGTGTTGTAAATTCAGTATATGTTGGTAATTCCCCTTCGATGGTCCAGGGTTAGGCAATCCATACATACAAGTTCTAATGGTTGAGTGGTCTGAATTGATACAAGGGGTGCTCTCTCACTGGTAGATTTCTTCCGTAGCATGCACCGATTACACTTCGAAATCAATCTGTCTACATATCTAGACAAAGATGGCCAGTAAAAGCGATCTCTGTTATAGAGGCTCCACAATACAACTGGCATCAATGACGATGGTACCACTAGTTGCCGTTTATTCCCGCCTTCCTCAGAAGCTTCGCGATAAAGTGATCCACGCTGAACTACCAAGGAATCAAAATGTCGGTACAGGGAAGGATTCCAGGCATACTCCGGTAACTCCTCCCTTCTAAATATGTAGGCCTCACACCATTCTGGACATTGTTGATGCATGGTCCTAGAAGTTCATCCCTCCTTTGTGCTCTTCTAATATTGTTGAAGCTGAATTTTTAAGTTCTAAATCATCCAAGTATGTACTATCCATTTCCTCAGGATTGGTATCTGCTAGGCATATACTCTCATGGTGGGGCTGTGCATACAACGTGAAGCAGACTGTAGAGACAGTCTTTCGGAATGGTATCCACCTTGGAATCACGCTTCATCGTCTCTTTGGTAGGTAGACGAGACAGGTTATCCGCATCCATATCTGACTTTCCTGGTCGACAGCGTATGCCAAAGATTTAGGCGGAAAAAGCAGCGAGCCAGCGATGATCTATGGCATCCAACTTTGCACTAGTCGATACATATGTGAGCGGGTTGTTGTCGGTCACTACTGTAAATCAATGGACATAAAGGTAGTCCTTAAATTTCTCCTTAACAGCCCACTTCATGGCCAGGAATTCCAACGTTTGCGCTGGATAATTCCTCTCCGATCTCAAAAATCCTCGACTGGCATATGCAATGACTTGCGAGTTGTTTCCTTGGTTCTAATAAAGAACAGCTCCGAGTCCCTAATGACTTGCATCGCAATGAACTTCGAAAAGTTTGGAGTAGTCAGGGTATGATAAAACAGATGGGGACGCTAGCATCTCTTCCAGGCATTGAATGCATGTTCCTGGTCTTCTCCCCAAGTTCAACAAGCAGTACCTGTACCCTTCTTAGTTGACTTCTTCGGTGAAGGCATGAGCTCCGTTAAAGGCCGGGCTACCTTCGCAAAATCCTTAAAAAAATTCCTGTAAAAGCCAGCAAATCTAATAACCTGAGGACTGGGTGGTCTTTCCCAGTTACTTATCTTCAATATCCCTACGGAAGTCACTATAAAGCCAAGGTACTTAACACGGCGTTGAAAGAAAAAACACTTCTTCGGAGACAGCCTCATCCCACTCTCCCTTAGTCTCGGAAGAACTCCAAGTGCTCATCAAAGGTCGCCGATAATATGATGACATCATCTAAGTAGATGAAGCAGTCTACCATATGTAGTTCTCCTAGGCACTGTTCCATCAGCCTTTGATAGGTGACAGGAGCGTTAGCCAGACCAAAAAGACATCCGGTTAAAAGACAACAGTCTGTGTCGTTAAGTAAGAAATGTTGGGGGACACCAGTCCATTTTCCCATGCTGGTAAGTAAAAAAAGTAGGGACAATGTCCATATTTTCGAGACAACTGATGTGAGGATGGGCTGCATCAAAGCACAAACACCAGGATAATTGATTTCTTTGTCCAGCTTACATTGAATATCCATCCTTCCATTCGGCGGTATAAGGATATTGGTAAGCTCCGCAGTCCGTGCTATGGCAAGGCGATAACTGTTCTTTACAAGCCTCTTTTCTCACAGAAAAATGCACCGGAGGGAAGTATACCAGTGTGTAGATAGCGTAGCAAGCTGCAAATATCTCTCACCAAACTACTCCCGACATTTCTCCATAAAGTGGGTCAACACATTGGTCCCAAGTAACACCGGTACCATTTTGTTGAAATCGTAGTCAGGTACTAAAAGTAAAAGACTTTCGGATCCATCATCTCTGACTATCCTGTCAATCTAGATGTCGACTTCAATGTATCCAAGATAAGGCAACAGAGCACCAACAGTGACCTGGATATCCAAAGATCCTTCCTTGATTGGTTGTAAAGGGAAATGGGATACGTGCTGCTGAGAAAATCCCTGACTGACACTGGACACAGCTGCCCCGGTATCCAACCAAGCTGTAACAGGTAATCCTGATATAAACAGATGCACGGGGTTACAGTCTCCAGTTAACCTTGGTGGTTGTCAGGATGCGCTCCCCTCGTTATTCCTGGTGTGATGGGGTTTGACGTTCTCAAAGTAGACGTCTTCCGACCTGCGGGTACCCCCTGCTCATATGCCGATTGAAGTTTAAATGTTTCCTGGAGTGATCGATAATTACACGACAGCCTATCTGCAAATGCCCGTATTGACCACATCTGTAGCACTGGGGACCTTGAGGGCTATCTCCATGTGGTTGGAATTGAGGTTGTGGGTTCCACTCCAAAAGGCATAAGATAGGCAGATTGAGGCTAAGAAGGTTGCGAAGAAACTCCAGGCTGGTAAAACTCCGCATCTTTCCTATCAGCAGGACCATTAGAATCCACGAAGTAATCAGCTCCATGGTGGTAATTCCTCTGTTCCTGGCTCACATAGGAATGCCTTCCTCCCTGTCTCGACTTCTTATCTTTCGACTGAGAAACTCCAGGGCCCTTCTGGTTACTACTACTACTACCTGAGTGGTGGTCCTTCTCCAGCGTATCAAACCTTGATGTCAACTGCAACATCATATCACTAAGCTCTGTTATGTCCGAGCTTGTAGAAGGTGATGAGGCAGACTTATCTGAGGACATCATCTTCACCTGAGCTGGTTTCGAAGACTTCGGTTCAAGACCCCGGGAATACTCAAGTCGTCTTATGGCTTGGCGCAGTTGATCAAAGTCCTTGATGCTGTCAAATTTGTATCCGGAAGGATCCCTGAAAGTTGGTCTAGGTCCCTCATAAATCACGGTCCTCAACATGGAATTCTTCTTATCACCAATGATAGATGTCCTTTCTAAAGCTTTGTTCAAGATGTCTTCTAGGCGGAACCCCAAATAGAAACTGTCTCGTTATCGTGTTGCTTGGCAGAGTACAATTCCGCAAACAGAGATTCTGCTGTGTCCATCCGGTCATAAACAAGGTCCAGCTTCTCTAAGATTTCGACAAGGGATGCTTCACATTTCATCCTCATTAAAACACCCTTTGGCTCACCCTTCAATGACATCCGCACTGCCTCGTTGTTGCATGCTGAAAATGCTGCAAGAAAATGTGGAGCTCACTCCAAGTAAACCACAATCTACATACATTTGCTATGCATGGGTAATCAGCAAATTAATACAACACATAGCCCAAATAAATTTCACATGAAACAAAAATATAAAACACAGAGTCCTAACACAAACACATAAAGCAAAATATATATATCAAAGGCCAAATCAATCACCAAGGAAAGCAATAATTCCAATAAATGTAGTTGATCGCACAATAATCAACACAAATCAACACAGATAAACAAATAGGTTAGTATCCACTCTCACATGAAACATAAAATAATCAATCATCCAATATCATATGTCAATAAATGCCAAAGTGTCAAGAGGAAATTTCGAAAAAAAAAAAAAATCAAGAGAAAGAAAAAAATAGAAATAGTATATCTACGAACAATGCGAACAAACTCCAAGGACTTCCGCCTATACAAAAATAATTTAAAAAAAATCAAAGACTAGATCTAGGGGACAGTTGATAAAGAAAAAAGAAATATATTTAAATTGTTTAGATCTAGACTAGATTCTAAGAATGGACAAAAATATATTGGCACAAAAAAATATGTATAGTAATAATTAACACCAAACATGCCAATCGAGACAATGTCAACAATCAAAACATTATTATCAATCTTTAATATAAAATGAATTCTAGAATGAAAGCAAATTTTTGATTACAAAAATGTTAAATGGCAAATGTAAACAAACTGAGAACTACCGGAAACGGAAACATACAGAGCTGGATATGACAACAAAGGTCAAGGTCAAATCAACCTATGAAAATATTTGTAAGAAAAAAAAGATATACTACAGGAAAAATAATAAATTTCATCAAAAATACACAATTAATTCAATTAGGAATAAATGACATTACAAAATAAGAATATGACTATAAACAGACAAGAAAAAGATAATAATTGTCACACAATCCTAATTTGTTAATGACAAATCGAAAGTCTTTGGAGATGTTCCTCTTAGGCGGCGAAATCACATACAATGAGTCTAGACTAGAGTAGCAGAAAGTCAGGTGTGCACACTATATCCAGGCGAGAGCGCGAACAGCGAATAATACAGATGACACGGGGTCACAGTTAAACAAATAAGGCTTCAGTGTTCAGCTTACCGATACTGGCAATGTCAGATAAACATCCTCGTCGTTGAAACACTGGAACGAACATATGCTAATAACGACAGAACAGCTCCTGTCAGAAACAACACGTTTCCACAACCTCCGGTCATTATACACATATGTTGGGTGCGTTCGATGGGTGAACAATCATCAGCGAAGACATCATGAGGTGCCAAGTTCCCTACGTGGGCGCAAATGTAACAAAGTCGGATATCTTGGTCTTGGCAAGGCAGTTATGAAATCAACACCGCATTTCATCTTTCGCATATTTAGTCTTTTCCGTCTCATAGTTCAAATCCCTACAACAACAATAAACAAAACGCTGTAGCCTCATCCAATGCGCCTATTCATTGTCACACACATATATATATATATACATCAAACAGGCGTGCGCGTAATTTAAAATATCTGAACATAGACTTTTATAGTTAAAATACAATTCATTCATTCAATTTACACATCTGAACTCCAATTCATAAAAAAAACATTTAAATAGATATAGAGACGTATGTAAACTATGTCTCTGAAGTAGAATTTATCTGTTACATTTACTTAACCTAATAGTACAAAAAATAAAAGCCTTACTATATATATAATTCTTAATCAATCTGTATTACTGCATGTAATTACTTGGCATATGGTTCCCATGACGTATATTAATATTTCTGATTTTTCAGTTGGAGAAAATGTATAGTAGCAAAAGCAAAGAACGTCTTGCCAGGCCAAAACATATATCTCTTATCTGGCGGTAAAATACATTAAAGAAAAGAAAGAAAAATGTATTGCGCATGTCAAGGACTGTCCGTCAGTGGTCAAACCAGTTTATTCTTATATACGTCACGCGCATTCACTCTCCGGACATTCCCGAACTATACGTATAGGACATTACACGAGTACAGTACAAATCACGACATGGGATACTCCCGACGTAACACAACAAGTAACGAGCACACAGGTCTACGAGCACACCACCCACAATGTGGGATATTCCTAACGTCCTGACACGAGTACATGGTAACGGTCAATAAAATCATACATTTATGGTAACGCACAACGCACCAAAAAATGCGTGGGTGTATCGTGCATACATCGTGCACACATCGTTCGAACAGGTAAATAACATGTCAGAGTCTTCCCTGTCCCGTGTCCGGCGATCCGATACGACAGTCATAACCGAGCGACCGTTATGAAAACAAACTGGACTTTTATAATTAGAAAACCCCATTCCTTCTGCACCACTGTACCTGTGTTTTCACACCTAGGCGATTGTTGCAAGTGCCCAGGGCAAGAGACATCTACATATATAGGTTATGTATAGGTATAACTTGGTGAAAACTGGCAATATTTACTGTACCTGAATGAGAACTTGTCAACATGTGTCTATTTGGTTAGCTTCAAAAACTACAAAAAGACTATTCCTAATTCCTATATAGATAGAAATATTAGCTAATGTATGTAGTTAAAATATAGAAATATGCTTAAAACGTTTTAACTAGCGCAAAGCCGTATATTAGTTTTAAACCATTTCTCATTTTACATCAACCACGATTGTCATCGCACAATGTTAGTTTATCGTGCGCCCACATGTGCGTTAGAAATAATCGCCCAGGATCGCATCGTTCGCACATCGTGCATACACCGTTCGCCCATCGTGCGCACACCGCACATCGTATAATGTTGTGTGATCCCATAACCGTATAAAAGTATTTAACACGTATTTTTTATAGTAAATAACAATTTTAAAGGGTGCCACAGTGTGATAACACCATAAAGTCGGCATCACATACGCACTATCGCACGAACATACCACAGCCTCCAAAATACACACACTCACCGTACACATTTTGATTTCTTACATTCAACTGATCTCAATAAATATCAGTTAATACCACCTAGACCATAATCCGAATACCTAATCGATTACATTAGGAATTCAATCACATGATTTGACAACGTTGGTCTTGCATGGCATGTTATAATTACAAATTCAGTCTCGTATGAAAACAAAAGAAACATGTCGTAGTGGGGCAAATCTGGTTTCCCATAGAAATATGAGGTATGATAAAATAATAAATATATGATTATTGGAAAAAACCCATTGATTATCAGAACAATAAGTCGTCCTGAATTGTCGAAAATGAAATGTATACAGGTATCACAATTAATGAACTTGTTTAGTTGGATTACTTTTATAATTCAATTTGTGGCAAACTAAACCATTTCCGTACTAATTGATACTGGGTGCATACTTTTTACAAGTATACTAATTATTGAAAGTCTGTTGACGAGTCTTGTTAATATTTTTGTGATCCCAGCCATGTTACCTTAGACAAGTGCATGGCCCCATAGAGTGACGACACCCTGTATTTACCTGGTATAGGTGAGGTCAGTCGTACTAGCTAGGAGTGACATTGTCGGCACGATTTATTTTTCGTCCGTGCATTACACATACCTATGGGCTTGCTTGAGTAACACTATGTACCGGTAAAAGTCTCAAATGGATGTGTTTTATGAAATCCATTCATAAACTAGTTACATACTCAGCAAGTCAACATGTTAAGTCAACATCTCCGATAAATATATTCCTCGGCAAAGTTATTCTTGTCTGACAAAAGGTTTATTCAGTTTTGGATATCAACTTTTTTTTTACTATTTTTATTGTTTTACAAAATAAAGAGTATAAGGGCCTGTTTCCAGTAATGTTAATTCTCCATAGGAGCCTGCCCTTGTATAACTTCTTATCTAGCTCAGCTGCAGTTTTTTTCTTTTCCGAAGAATAATTTTACACCTTTCCGACACCCAGATTTCATAATTTCAGTGAAAATGTATTTTTATAAAGTTGCCATTTTGAGCATTAAAGACGCAAGGTCGTAAATAAAAGAAGGTTATCTCGAAATTGTAATTTGCAACATAGTATAATTTTTTTTTTTATAAATATTTGCAAAACATCGTGTTAATTCATAAAACATTAAAAAAAAATTTTCTCGGATGAAAATGCACTTGCAGAGACACAATTATTAAGAAAAATGCCATAAAATTGCAATTTTCTCCCATTTTCTAGTTTTGGATGCAAATTTCCATCAGAAAATCGGATAGAGCTTTACTTGTTTCATATGTGTACCAAAATCAGCTAATTCCATGTGGTGGAACGTTCTCATATCGCCGCCTGAATGTGGTTGTAAATTGAAAGAAAAGGGGAAATGAGTAACAACCTTGTCTGAAACCCTATTATATAGCGTATTATATACAAAATTTTATATTGAATATCAGAGCGGATATTTTCATGACAGTTTTATGATATCTAACGACTAAATAAACAGTATCGATATAAAGATTTACAATGAGGACACCCTGATACATGAATACTGTTCTATGTCAAGTTGTCCTCTTCTGAATTTTCTGATCGTGTGGCCTTGTACATTTTTCGGTATCTTCTTGTCTTTGTCTATACGTTTACGGAATCATTGACTCGACGCTAGCTATTCTTGTCTCACTTTCCTTGTTTTATTGTCACATCTCCAAAGCGTTGTGGCTCTGTCAGGGTTGGGACCCTGACTTGTCTCACTTTCTTTGTGCCTGCCGAACACGCCACATCGAATAGATAGATTATCCATATAAAATACTTTATTTTGTTCTAAGTAAGGTATTGAATGTGATTTATTATATTGTCTTGTTATTTTGTGTAATTAGTTGTTCGTTATTTATCACATATTTTCGCATAATTGTACCAAACTACTAAGTATTAGCTGTTTACAGCAATCATCGGTGGCTTGCTATTTTGTTACTTTATCGTTGCTTCATAAACCAATCGTTATTGTTTCAAGATGGAGGGTAAATGTGTTGGAGAAGGCTGTCAACTATACTTCAAGAAACGTAGTGGCAATAAGAACAAAAGTGCACGCAATGTAAATAGTCCACAATATAAATGGCTCCTAGATACGCTGGTGCAACAAGGATTGATGTCAGCAAAGGAACAAGAACTCATTTGCCATAAAGTATCTTCCGAACAAAAATCAGCCTGAACCTGAACCCACGCAGAACCAGGAAATAGAGGAAGAAGACGACTCCCCGTCCCATATCCTGCTGTTGCTGACCCTTCATGATCTTTTAAATGGATCATCTTCACACAAAAAATGCTGTCTCTGTCTTGTTACCTTTGCAATAAATGGAACAAAATCATCAGTCTTACCAAAACGTGCAAGACATCACCTGATCTACTCACACAATCTGCGGTGTCCCACCTCATCCCGCGTCTGCTCCATTCACCTTATTGGTAACGACTTAGATCCGTCTACAGAGGTTGTCCTTGATGGTAGAGGTTCCTTGAAATCTCAGTTACCATCAAAATCATTAATGACCTCCTAGAAGTGTCGCACGTCCTTTCACAGAACCAGTCTGCGTTTGCAATAGGCTTTTCTTCTCTTGATGACTCGGCATGCATGGCTTGGACAGGTTGGTCCAAAGATCAGTTCCTCGAAATCCACTCTCACTGTTCCCCATATCTTTCATCTGGTATATATACCAAGACTACACACGATGCTCTACTACTGGTCTGGGTAAAACTGAAAACCGCCATTTCCTGGAGTCAGTGTTCTTCTCTTTTTGCAATTTCCAAGTCAAGTGTGTCCAAAACTTTCCACTCCATAGTACAGACATTAGACACATCGATAGTCCCACAATTTCTAGGTCCGGATCACTTGACAAGAGAACAGTTGCTCGGGCACAATACTGTATTTTCAGAAGCATTTTTGGAGATAAAGCCACTGCCATATTAGATGGCACCTATATTTATATCCAGAAAAGCCCCAACCACAAGCTCCAGAGAATGTCCTACTGTAGCCAGAAGAAGAGAAACTATCTCAAATTCATGAGCATCGCCTTACCAGATGGCTACATTCTGGACACAGTAGGACCATTCACTGGCAGCGAAAATGATGCTGCAATTACAAAAAAAGTCATGGACAAGCTAGTTGCTTGGCTACAACCAGATGACAATGTTGTCGTTGACCGAGGTTTTAGAGATGTCCTACCAGTTCTCAAAGACTCTGGCCTCAATGCTAGCATGCCGTCATACCTGAAACCCGGTCAAAGTCAACATTCTGACGTCCAAGCAAATCTTGACAGAACTATCACCAAATCGAGGTGGATTGTGGAATCCTATCATGGTCGTATGAAACACTGGACGTTCTTCCGAACGCAATTGGTGTCTAACAGCTTTATCAATGTCATCGAGGCTTTGCTTCGAACCATCACAGCCTGTCTGAATGGTATTAGAGGACCGATCTACCAGAGATCTCCAGAGAGAGATGCCAAAGATAGGCTAATGGCTGAACGTATGAAGGACCGTTTGACAATACCGAATGGTTTAGCTCAGAGAGTCAAGACAGATCCGGATCTATCTAGACGGGCAAGGTCCGAGTTGGTCAAGATGGATGCATCTTCCGTACTGTTTCCCCGTCTCGATCTCGATTACTTGAGAACCATTACGTGTGGAACGTATCAGATATCTCTGGCTCCTGGTTACATCGCCGAACATTTAAGTGATTATGGAGACTATGAGGTGTGGCTTTACCAGCACTCCCCAAGACCTTCTCCGATGTCAAATACATTCTCGATACAAAAGCCAAACGAAATATAACGTTTGGATACGGTTCACCGTTTCACCCGATGATGAGGCCCTAATAAAAGACTACTACTGCCAGTGCCCAGTTGGAGAGAGAACGATGGGAATGTGTGCGCACATCTCCAGTATCTTGTACTACCTTGGGTATTACGGGGCGCTGGAAAACCCTCGACCATTACAACCACAGATAAAGAAATTCCGACAAAACTTGAAATAGTTTTCCATGCGGCAACATAGTGCATATGTCGAAAGTATGTTTGGGGCTCGATATGAAAGATCCCCGTTACCATGTGACTAACCAAACTTATAAATATAGGTATTATACAATCGCCCGTAGCTATGAACACTCCCGTAAATGCAAAAACCAACCAAAATCATAAGGAACACGTTTTGTTTGTTGTTCTGCCTATTTGTCAGCCAATGTCTTCAACAACGGGGACTTGTGAAGTAGCCATCTTGGATTTTTTTCATGAAAAAGTGTTTCTCTCACTTTTTTTCATATCTGTGTTCATATTCTCAACATACCGAGCAAAGGCTCTCGTGTTTTTGTTTATTATCTAAAGAAAGTCGAAAATCGGCAATTAAACCATAGGCTAATTCAACCCAAGATTTGAAAATGTTCCACCACTTACATTTTGATGATTTTTCCTCTCATCAATAGCATATTACGTACTGTTTGATAGGATAAAAATTGGTTTGCATCCAACGCCCATAAAAGAGTGTATTCTCTAAAAAACACAGTTTTTGTGTCTAAAATGTTATCATCGAAAATGGCATTTTTGAGATTGTTTCTTCCATAAAACAGCCAAATGGCGCGATGGAAACACGATTTTTTGTCACAATCATGCCATGAATGTATTCTTTACGGTGACTATCATTTGATTAGATTTTCATTAATATGTTACATAACATGCACATTTTATCAACACTTAGACAGCTTCTGAAAGGTACAACTTTGAGGAGCCATAAAAAACAAACCAAGTGACCTAAATATTTATACTTTATAGATTTGTTAACACAACGGCAAGGGCAATGCACCACCAACAGGAAATTTGAATCAGAGAAGGGGCCATTTTGGAAACAGGCCCTTTA
The DNA here is from genome assembly GCA_947623455.1 of Mimachlamys varia. NCBI lineage: Eukaryota > Metazoa > Mollusca > Bivalvia > Pectinida > Pectinidae > Mimachlamys > Mimachlamys varia. The sequence goes on from OX392533.1 coordinate 44,650,868, forward strand.
GAATGCTACATGTTTCACATATTAATGAATTAATACAATAACTTGTTTTAAGCTTAGGTACAAGCAATTATAGTGTTGTAACCCACTTGAAATATAGATGGTATTCTATGAATGTTCAAATTGTTTAAAACTTCTTAGTACAGTCGTTCATTTTATTTTTGTTTAGCTGTTCTCGAACTGAAATGATCTTTATTTTGCTGATCATGAATAATGACATTGTCTCGTTTTACTATAAAGTCGTTTAACTTCATCGCTGAATAGATTAAACGTAACTATTGCATTTAATCCAGTCATTCACTTAATGCTACGATTAAATTGATCATTGAACATTTTAGTTTCACTAATTAGAGTCCAGCATTGAAGATGCGGGTGTTTTATGGACACTGTATTAACAAGATTGTCCATTTGCCAGTCGTTCCCTCTGTCCCCCCCCCCCCCCCCCCCACCCCTATCTTAGCGCAACTACGTTATTAACTGCTTGGGAAAAGGAGGAGTTTCCCTGAGGTCATTCGACGGAAGACTTTTCTGAAATTAATGGAGATAGACTGACATATGGTGATGACCAAATCTGATCAATAATGACAGGTTATTCCTGTGCTGCGCTGTGCTTAAAAATATACTCTATCAAATGTAATGGAGTTACGCTATATCAATTCACTTATCGGATCGGTATAGATATTCATCTTAGCCCCTTATGAGTAAAATATGCCTCAATAATTATTGACCTTAATTTTCCCTCAGGTCTCGACCGCTGAACTATCATAACGTGATAATATGTATGTGCAAAATAAACAGATATAAATGATTGTATGATTAGGAAAAGTATATAATTATGAATGTTTTATACGATTCACACACAATGATAGACATATACTGAATCAGTTTCAAACCTTACAATATGTAAAATTATTGGAAAAAATCAATGAGTAAAGGAACAGTATGTCCTGAATTGTCGAATATGAAATTTATTCAGGTATCACAATTATTGAACTTGTTTAGTTGGATTACTGTTATAATTCTCTGTGTTACTGAAACTCATTTGAATAATTCCATTTCTGACTGCGTCATTTCTGTCGACAATTTTGCTAATATGTTTATAAAGGATAGGGCTAATAACAGTGGGGATGGGGTACCTATTTACTCGAAAAATAGCATAGACATTAAGCGTAGACTTGATTTAGAGACCGAGGATCTTGAATTAATATGGCTTGAAGTTACCACAAATAAAAAACCTATTCTTCTTGGTTATATATACAAACCCTCAAATTCTCTAGTAAGCTTCTGGGACAGACTTGACAATAATCTTGACACTATTGCTGATCTACAAACAGATGTTGTCTTTGTAGGAGATATAAATATTAATATGTTAAATCTTAATCCAAATTCTCATTTTCATCGTCTTTTATCAAATATGGTTTTCATAAAACTATTTCAGAACCTACCAGGGTTACTCCTTTATCTTTAACATCACTCGATATCATATTAACTAGTAACGTCAGTTTTGTAACTAACAGCACAGTCCATCCTCCTACCTGTGGTGACCATTGTCCTTTCAGTGCTGACCCCAACTTCAAGACATTAAACAAACGTGCGTACAAAAAGACATTACTTAACCTTAATAAGTCTAACTTTGACGGAGCCAATGGTTACCTTCACTCTATTGACTGGGATCTAGAATTACAAGGGGATATTGAAAATTAAGTTTCTTTTCTGAAAAAGTCTTGACTGCTTTAGACCAATTTGTTCCTCATAAAACTGTTACTATTAGGCCTAACGACAATAGTTGGATGACTAATGATATTAGACTAAAAATAAGACAAATAAATTGTCAGCAATCGAAATAATGTAATACTCCAGCCCATGGACGAAATTTAGAACAATTCGAAACGAAACTTTATTTCATTCGTGAGGCAAAAGAAAAATATCTTTCTAAATTACAATCTTCTCTAGTAGACAAATCCATACCCCCGGGGAAATGGTGGCGTGTAGCTAAATCTATCATTAATCTTTAAAATTAAAAGCGAATCTGACTCTCCTTTGGTAATTAATGGCATACTTAAAACACATCCTGTTGGTAAAGCTGAATCTTTTAACAACTATTTAACATCGATATCTGAAACTGAGGAGACTGCTGATGATTTACCCACTGACTGTCACAGCCCAGAACACCTTTGGCATTACAGAACAGGACATTATTGACCAGTTTCACCATCTCAATACTAATAAACCGGGTGGCCCTGATTCCATCACTCCTAAATTTATCAAAGGTATATCTCGATCTCTTATAAAACCACTTTTTCTTATCTTCAATAAATCGATCTCCTCTGATATTCTCCCTTCTGCATGGAAAAATGCCCATGTCACACCTGTTTACAAGTGCAAAGGTTCACGGATTGACCAAATTCCTTAAAGGCCAATATCTGTGAGTCCTATCTTTAGTAAAGTACTTGAAAAAATGTTTTTAAATATAAGTTAAATTATTTTTCAAAACATAACATTATTTCAAAGAATCAATCTGGTTTTCTACCAAAAGATTCAACTGCCAATCAGTTATTAATTATATATGATGCTATTGCAAAACATTTGGATAAAGGTAAAGAAGCTAGAATGATATTCTGTGACATCAGTAAAGCTTTTGATATGGATTTTGTGGTACTTTTTTACAGTGGTTTTCTTCGTATTTTACTGATAGGAGACAGAGTGGACTTAGATGGCTATACATCTAACTGGAAAACGTTAAAGGCAGGGTACCACAGGGGTCAGTTTTAGGGTCATATCTATTTTTACTGTTCATAATTGATAATCGATAATTGAATCCCCTGAGACTATATACATTTCATTTATTCGTCCGATCTTAGAATATGCGGATAATGTATGGGCCAACTGTTCTGGGGGAGAGTGCAACGTCTTAGAGTCTATCCAACTTGAATCAGTGTGTATTATTACCGGTTTAAGACGCGGAACGAGTCATTCATTTTCCATATAAGGAGACTGGACTTGATACACTTCAGGAAAGAAGATATTTACATCAAAATATTGCATTTGAATTTTTTTTAACAACAATTGCCTATCTCACGTCTCTGATTTAATTATGCCCTATTTCAATAACATTGAACACCATAACTTTCGACATAATAGATTATTTGATGTTCCCTTATCAAGAACACACCTTTACAAGTCTAGTGTTTTCCCAAAACTTATGTCATAATGGAACAACCCAGCCTGTCTGTTTCCCACTATCACGTCTCGTAGAGCCCTGAAATAAGAATGTTTACCTTCATCAATTATGTAGTATTTTTTTTAATATCAGGGCTGCATACGGTATGTCGTTCCCCTTCTGAGGATAGGTATCGCTTTTTTTCTGCATTGTCCTCTCTATACTAACCAAAGACAAATATTTCTTAATTCTCTGTTAGCGGCGAGTGATACTATTTCCTAAATACTGAAACTTTTATTTACGGTTCTCAAACACAAGATTTAGATTTGGATACATATATTATGGAAATGGTTCAGAGATTCATTAGAGATACTGGACGGTTTTATTAGGTCCTTTAATAGTACTATCGAATAATATTTTCTATAAGAGTAACTATTAAAACAATTGATATAATGTGTTATACGCTATTATTTGAGTGTGCCTATATAAGTTAGTTTACAATATGCATTGTTGAAGTATAATCGGAACTACAAAAATATCTTATTTACAATATCCTAAAAAATATGTTATAGTCTTTGATGATGTGTATACACTGTTATATATGTAAGGAGGGGTCTAATATAGGCTATGCCTGTTGTACAATTTCGATTGTACATCAGATCAGTACAATAAAATATTTTGAAATGAAAAACATACCCTAAACAATTCATTTGGTGTTGATGTATTTTGATACTTTTTACAGATTTAAACTTTCTCTATTTTTATTCATTTTTTACTGTCTTAAAGTGCTCTGGTTGTCGTTTGTCGTTAAGAACACAACCACGAGAGGCCGATCTCCGAGGTGGATATATTGACCGTTTTGAAAATATGTTATATGTATGAGGTAAACTTACGATGCTTTTATAAATAAATCGCTATTGCATTAATGTTTTGAAGGACATCATTCCAAACGTTACACAAGACCTGGCCTTAGTTGATCTCGGAAGCGGCAACTGCTTATAGACGAACTTCCTACCAGACAGAGAAAGCTTACGTTTTATCCAGTAGATATTTCTGAAGGTAATAGACACCAAAAGAAATAACTTGGTAAACATATTTTATAATGTAAAAATACGAACATTTTACACATATAAACTCAATGAAAATTTGGCATATACATGATTATTATAATTGCTTCAGCATTGTGTAATGTTTATATCATTTATTCAGATTTTCTAATGAAGATAGCTGAGGAATTGTCAGAAGAATATGGCGATTTACTTGTGGTGAATCATATTGCTGCAGATTACGTAGAAGGACTAAAACAACTAAAGTAAGTGGTGTCAATAAATATGCAAGGCAAAACAAAAATAGAATCATCAAGGGCACTGCAAGCGGGAGCGGGATACGGCTGTCTTACCCTATCAGAAGTATCATGGTATGGAAACACAAGAAAAAGTCATTTTCTACATAGTGCCGAAATTGCATATACCAAGCTCAAAAGGGACATAACTCTAGTAAATATTGTCGAATCAAACTGTCATTCAGGAAAACACAATTTCATGTTACGATAATTAAGCCAGCCAACTTTAAAAGAAATCGATTGAACACTGCAGAATATCTCTGGACAGACAACAGTTTACAACAGAAATGCATTTTCTACATATAAACGCCTCTATTTTACAATAGCAACTATGTAATGCTGTTACGCGAAAAGTTGAAACTAGAACTGTCGTCTTGGGGCCAACTCATATCCCCGCCCCCTTAAAGTCAATTGTACAACAAATTAGGGGCACGTCTTCATACTGTACTGTCTATTCCCACAAAATTTAAAAAAAGATCCGTTGAAAACTGAGCAAATGCATAGCCGGTCAAAATTTTCATTTACATAAAAGGGGAATAACTCTCTGAAAATGGTGAGAATGCAAAGGGTCAAAAATGCTAATTTACTTCAGGGGGCACATTTACATATTGTACTGTCTATTCCCATTTTTTTTTTTTAAAAAGATCCGTTGAAAACTGAGCGAATGCATAGCCGTATTAAATTGTGGTCAATTTTACATAAAAAGCGAAATAACTTTCTGAAAAAAGAGTCGAAAATCCAATTTACTTCAGGGGGCACATCTCCATACTGTACTGTCTATTCCCACAAAATTTGAAAAAAGATCCGTTGAAAATTGAGCAATTGCATACACTTTGTAGCTGCACAAAATTTTGTTCATTTACATAAAAGGGGAATACCTCTCTGGAAATGGAAAACAATACAAAGGGTAAACAATGCAAATTTATTTCAGGGGGCATATTTACATATTGTACTGTCTCAAATAAAAATTAAAAAGATCTGTTGAAAACTAAGCGAATACATAGCCAAACAAAATTTTGTCTACAGACGGACGGACGGACGGACAACCTGATTTCAGTTTACCACCCCCTCCCCTGACTTCGTTGCGGGGGAGGGGGGTATAAAAACTTCATAGGTATTCGAAGTATCATACCAAATTTTAAAGAAATTGAAGAAAACACAAAAAAGTTCTGACATTTTCTACATAATGCCCGAAATTGCATCAAAGCCATCATTCCAAAGCGTCAACAAAACCATGATCCGAACTCGAATCAAACTAGAGGCAAATAGGAACAAAAGAAACAGTAACACGGAGACTCTCGTAAAAGTACAAAAGAATAAGACCAGGTGTTTCGAAAGAGAAAGCGTCTTTTACTTCATCGACGACACCCGCCATGTAAATCTTTGTCACATCCAAGTAAAGATCACGATGATTATGCTAACCAAGTTTAAAAGATTTACGTAAAGATTATTTTACACAACCAAAAATGTTTTATGTGACGTTTCGATGACTAGTACGATATGTACCCTGTCACCTTCATCAGACTGATGACAAACAAAGTGTATCATACTTTACACCAGTTGTATACATACGCTTTGTTGGTCATTAGTCTGATGAAGGTGACAGGGTACATATCGTAGTTTATCCTGTTAAAATTTCTCGGCCTTGGCGCTTGATTTCTAGAAATCTGTTATAATCTTCTATAATCTGCTACCTAAGCATTAAACATCTTTCTGTTAATTTAAACATAATCTTACATAATAATAATAATTAGCTCGTGTTTGAACCAAATTCTAAATGAAATACATTTTCTGAAGGCAAACGTTATTCTTAGAAGCACAAATCATGGTCTCAGTTGTGTCAATTAACCGGAAAGTAGCTTAAAACGACATTTTTTGCTAAATTTGGTGCTCGTCTGCTCAATTTCGCCGCCGCCATTCGACTAATTAAAGGAATCTCAGCATGGTACGACATGAAACATTTCTATAATTTTATTAACATTTTTTTTTTAACAGTTTAGATTATCAAACAATAACATATTTATTTAATATCAAGATTTATTACTTAGCACATCAGTACTATAGTTATATTTTGTGATCGTTTTCTATGTTAAAAAAAACATTTCTTATGTTTTCTTGCGAATCGGCACGAAACCGGGACCAGGATAGTGGTCACATGATTCGATAAAAAAATCACGTGATTCCTCGTATAGAAATAGAGCCGTAAAAGCAAATATCAGGTAGCCGCGGTAAACAAATATTGGCTGACAAGTCACAAAACTAGACAATAAAGAAACTGAAAGAAACTATTGAAAAATCGGAACAGATGCAAGTGATCAAAAAAGGAAATACAATACGACACCATCAAAGAAGACGAAGAGCATGGGTTGACGGACGAAGTGTGGTTGAGTTGACAGTGCTTTTGGAAAACAAAAACGTACAGCTGATACGTAAACGTTCTTCATTCACATACACTGTAAGATTATGTTCGGTAAAGCTTGTAACAATAATAATAATTATATCAATTTGAAAATGAGCCTCAAAATCGAAATATTACGATATTTGTTTTACTAAACATGCAAATGTAAAAGAAACAAAAACAACTAACTCAATCGTTTCTTAAAGATCGTTGAAATTAAATCGTCTTTCAAATCTCTTGCAGACAGGTCGACGGTGCAAAGATTATTCTTTGGATCGGAAGTATGATCAACTTACCGTATGGTGTCCAGGTGAACACTCTCAAATTGTTTTCTTCTATAATGATAGGTACGTCTTCATATTCATATCTTTGTCAACAAGAATGACTCAAGATATAAATTGACCAGAAGATATCGATTGGAAACAGAGCTTGAAATCAAGGATGCCCAATACTTTTCAACTTCAGCCGTTTGTATTGTATGGATTATAACTAAATTTGGTCAGAAACAACCTTAGGGGAAGTGAAAACATATTTTGCATAAATGGTGACTCTGACCCCCAAGGGCAAAAGGGACGGGGCCCAATAGGGGAAATAAAGGTAATTCCTTTAAATCGCTGCTAGTCATATACTATTAGATAGAAATGGATTTTGACCAAATCTAGTCAGAAACATGCTAGGGTTAAGTGGAACAGATTTTGTATAAATGGTGACTCTAAAGGGCCATAGGGGTGGGGTCGAGTAGGGGGAATAGAGGTAATTCCTTTAAGTCGATACTAGTCAAAGTTGTGAATGGATATTAACCAAATTTGGTCAGACACATCCTTATGGGAAATGGAACAGACTTTGCATAAATGGTTAAATGGTGACTCTGACCCCCAAGGGGCAAGAGAGACGGGTCCCAATAGTTGAAATACAGGTAATTCTTTAAATCACTACTTGTCATCAAGATAAAGGAATTTGACCAAATTTGTTCAGAAACATCCTAGGGTGAAGGGGAAAATAACTTGTGACTATAACCCCTCGGGACAGTGAGGGGAGGGGGGGGGGGGGAGGGCGAGTCATAGCTTTTAAACAGTTGAGATATCCAAATCTATATACATGTATACACAAACCTGATATTGGCATTGATGTCATGGTCTGGCCACAGCCCTATGGATTTAATTCAATTTCTCAATTAAATTTGAAAACTGTTGTGATACCCACATATTAAGCTAATTTCATTTATAAACATATGCTTCAAGGATCGGTCTTGGTGTCTGTCCCTGTCCACGAGATCTTTTTGGAATTTTTTTTACCATGATTAACCTAGATACCAATGTATTCAGGTGAGCGATACCGGCCTTCTGGGCCTCTTTTTGTGGGAGCACCTTTTCACGTGCGATCGGGGTTAATGAGAGTGACATAAACACGATATCACATAACCACGAATCGTGTGTCTATCAAAATCTCACTCAGAAACACATCGAGTGTATGGGGGTATCGATCGCCTTGATGAAAGGTATATGAGCTATCCACTGCACCACCCAACCACTATTGATTAAACGTGAATAGTTCTGACAAGATATTCCTTAAAACGGTGCACATTTTATGTTCTTTTAAGAATTTGCTTTATTTGGAAGAAATGTTATATCCTAAAAGGTGATCCTGTTTAAATAAATTTAATAATGTTATTGTACTAGTAAAATGAATGTTTGTAAACATTCACTAGTTAATGTATTACCGGTTTATTCTTCAGACAATTGCCGAATGTTGTTTAGTGCCGACATCACACAAGACAGAGAAGCCATTCTAAAGGCATATGATGATGATGCAGGTTAAGTAAACTGATCCCGAATCTATGATTATTTACATTCCGTAACCTCTATACTTAAATATATGTTGCATAAACAATCCGGCGGCTATCTATGTATCTTAATCTTTTTTTTTTTACTTTACATTGCTGTTTGGTCCTTATATAGCTAACCTGTCCATGACGATGGGTCGTTAAGCAATACAAAATAAAGTCATACGGATGATTTTAAATGCAAGGTTAAAAAGAAACACATCGTAAATTTCGAAACCTCACTTCTTATTCCGAATAACCAAGACGATAGCTTGAAATTCACATAATACTTAGTAACCTACTTGACCTACTCGTAAGATTTGGTTTTAAATAATAAATTAAGATAGAACGAGTGCATAGATCCATTTGAGATCTCTTGATAAACTCTTTCATTTCGCTTCGGTTGAGAATCTCTCCATTGCAATCAATCGCATACCAACAATACACAACCTTGTTTGTAGTTAGATGGGGGTGTTACATGTATTATGAGCCGGCAAGTAGAACGTTTTTGTTAATATTTCGAGCTTGTTTTTTTCGAAATTATGCTTGTATGTCGAAAGTTTGCAAATAGTATAACGCTTATTTATATAAAACTACATTTCCCTGACTTTAATTCTCTATGAATCATTTTGCCAGGACTGATGCGAAACTTTGTTCAAAATGGCATAACAAGATTAAACACAGAGACAGGAAGTAAAATCCAGTTGAACAAGTTTACTTGGGAAGTAGAGTTTGTATCCAACAATGATTGTTACTCCAGAAGCTGCGTTAGAAAATGCATGCAGACTAAGGATGATATCTGGTGTCAAATGCGTAAGTAGTTTTTTGAAGCTTTTTGGGAGGCGAAGGTTGTTATTTTGTTCTTTTATATATACATAATGTAAAATAATTCAAAACGAACAGAAATATTTTATTCAGTTAGGTTTTTCTTTGCATCCTATTAGAGATACTAACAATAAACGGTATACGGATACGCAAAAGTATATGCAATTGAAAGGAAGCAACCGTTTATCGTTTTTTTTTTATCGTTTTCCCTGATCCAAAGAGCACCAAAATTGTGAATTATATGGTCTAAACCCTCTGGGCCTGAATTTCATACCCCCTCCCCCCTTTTGTGTATATCATATTTATCTTTGGCTGGAATACAACCAGTAGATAACAGTTTTATATTTAGGAGAAAGTTTACTCAGGCCCATCCCCCAGGACAGTGGGGAGGGGCTCCAAATAGTCAATTGGCTAAAATTTCTAACAATCTTTTTCTTAAGGCCCAGATATGCTGGAAGCAAGTACTCTTCATTAATAGAAAGATCTTGATGTGCTTTATCAATTATGTGAATATCATGCCTCTTGGACTAAATTATTTGCTAATCATAAAACAGTCAGCATTATACATATTGTAATTTTACTTGTCACTATTTAAAGATAGTTCATCGTCCATAAGGCCTCAAGACAATCCCTTACAAAATGTGTTACATTTACTCTCTGTTAAAGCCAGGAGATTAAGTCTAAGCTGTTCATTTTTTCGCGTTTCAAACTATCGATAATTGGAAGTAAACATTCCAGTACTTTTTGGGCTGGACCAAAGGTTGAATGCATTTATATGTATAGGGGCAAACCCATTTTTATATGGTAGTGTAGGCTCTAGGCTTCAAACAATATTTGAGTTCTCGCTCCAAATCTTTGTAGATTTTTCCCAGCATGTCCAAAAAGTTTCCGGGCAATTTCTTTGGAATTTTTTGCAAACTTTGTTGTTAAGGCGAGTCCATACTTTTCAAAATAGCACCACTGCGCAGAAAATTGCGCATGTTCTCCAAAATTACAGAATGGTTTACGGTAGCCTAACAACATCCAGCTTGGATTTGAAAATCTCAGTTATAAATCATAACAACGATAAAGAACGCCGAAAAATGTAAGAAATATCCAGCATAACTATTTTCTATATTTGAATGATCGTATTGAATGTTTTACCCAACACTCGTAAATAAGAACGCAAATCGTTTACACCGGAAGTTTATCATCACAGCTGCTGATGGGGGAGTCTTTAAGTGGAAGAATATTTACATTTCTGCTGTTAATCTTTTATCAACATGCTGAACAGAAGAAACGATGCACAGACTTCTCCATCGCCTGAACGAAATAGCAGAATAATGTATGACTGTTAGTGACAGCCATTACCTACAAACACGGCGACTTTCTCGTGGTCATGACTTGAAGATGAAATTTCATTGGAAGCGTTTTAGTAGTTTTTCCGTCTCTACTTTTGACAGACATTTTGTTCAACAATTAGTAATGGTTGTATAAACACCGCTTTCATTGATACGAACGCTTGTATGAAAACTGCATCTGAAAATAAATACCTGGACTCACCGCCGATCTTCCCCGGGCCCAACTCGAATTCGTTCAGTCAGGATTATCGATGAGGTAAATACATCTCATAGTTTAAAACGGTGCATAGGCGCTTGCCCTTTTTTTCTCTTATTTTTTTTTTTTTTTTTTTGGGGGGGGGGGGGGGTATGTTTTGATTGGGGAGAAGATAAACATTTATTACATTTTTGCCTGTGAAACATAGAAAATTATCAAACTGATAAAACTTATATTTTCACTGCAGTGATGAACAGTGAAAATATAAGATTTTGCAGTGAAAATATAAGTTTTTTTTCAGTGTAACGTGAAAAAGAGACCCGGCGTGAAAAGACTACCCAGGGTCATTATTCTACGTGGAAAAAGTTACCCGGGCCCGTTATTTCACAGTAGAAATCTTACATGGCCATCTGAATAAAAATGACCCCTCTCGATATTTCTGTTATTCGTCCCGTGAAAAAGTGACCCACCGCAGATTTCAACGGTAGGTAGTTTTCAACCCGGGTCATTTTTTCATGTTACACCGGAACTTTTGTATGAGTTGTTCCCCTTGATCGAATCGAACTTGGCAAAGGAGGCTCAGCATTGTTGTCGTCTGCTGGAACTTGTCTAAATATTGGGGAAAGATGATCTTTAATGAATTGGAAGAAGAGAATGGTTCAACTTTTCCGATCAACTTCTGTGTACCCGATCGCACGATCGGTTGTGATTTCACCGGATTAGACCATGTCCAGGCCTAGCTACTTTCTAGTAGGCAAGTAAAGAAGTAAAGAGTGCTACGCACTCGTGAAGATATAAAAAAATCTGCCATACTCGTGAAATATATTCGATATTAAACGGCAAACATTGAATATCCTCTATATATTTCAACCCAAAACACCAAAGAAATATTTCCATTGAAATAAATGTAAAAATATGTACCCGGTAATCAAATGACATTGTTTCTTATTATATTTGTAGTGTATTGTGTCAAACATATATAATTTAACATGCAATACTGTATCATTTTTTTTATTTTATTATTTTTTTGTTTTTTGTTAATCTGATCAAATTTTACTAAATCTAATTGACATCTACACGGTAGGTAAATTAAAGGTATGATTTTTTTTTATGAGTTATGAAATTCAACAGGCCAAATCTGTAAATCAAACTAGAAGTGACCATCCTGTCCATACCAGCATCAAGAGGACATAAGTCTTCATATAACCAGGTGACCAATAATTTGATCAATGTCATAGGAAATGTGACAGACATGTGTAACAATAAGTCCTTTTGTTGCACAATTTGATCATATACTCACTGATTTTTTCTTGTGGGATTGAATTCCAAATTTGCCAAGGATGGCAAGATTAATTATATCTTAATACAAAGTCCAAACTCAGAACAAGAGGCCCAATGGGCCTGCATCGCTCACCTGGTATCAGTCTCTGTCTTATATTATAGTGTAACCCTAAAGTCCCCTAAAATCTGTTATTGTAAGACATTTAGAATAACCAGTCAAGATTTAAACATATTTTACCCCTGTGCCATTGTAAAACATCATTTTCATTTTCATTTTCAAGTTTTGTTTGGCTTCAACCCAGGACGCTACCAGCCAAATATCATGTCTCATGTATCATGGGAAATTTCTTTTCGCTAACTTTGTCGGGCTTCATCCAAGAAACCATTCAGCCAAATAACATGCTTCTAGGGCTTTTGGTACTTCAGAAGAAGTCGTCTGAATGATTAAACGGATTTGACCCTTGTGACCTTGATCATAAGTCAAGGTCATTTCTTTTCGCAAACTTTGTTGGGCTTCATCCAAGAAACCTTTCAGCCATATATCATGCTTCTAGGGCTTTTGGTACTTCAGAAGAAATCGTTTGAATGTTTTAACATATTTTACCCTTGTGACCTTGAATATATGTCAAGGTCATTTCTTTTCGCAAACTTTTTTAGGCTTCATCCCAGGAACATTTTAGCCAAATATCATACTTCTAGGGATTTGGACCCCATTTTGTCTTTTCACATATGGAATCTACGTCAATAATGCCTACTTAGAAAAACATGACATGGGTTTTCCAAAAGTATGTGCCCACCTTAAATAGAGTTATTCCGGTCAGGGGAACACGTTTAAAACCATAAAAAATCGATATTGAATCTCTATCCAGTGATTTAAATGTCAATTGAAGGAATCAAACCAAATTTCCGCACATTTACTTACCAATGAAATTAAATGAATAAAGATATTGAAATGATTTGGCATGTTAATTCACCATGATGAAATGTAGGTTTGGTGATGATCCACTGATACATTCAGAAGTTAGTCTGCTTCCAGTTAAAAATTCAATATTTAGGGTATATCCCGACGTGGAACTTTGTCAACGGCAGTCAATTTTGTGTAAGATTTCTGTTGGGAAAATTCCCATGAAACTGGTTGGGTTTAGTCGCATCAACTTTTGTTAGAATGCAAGGAGTTTTGAATTTATACTACCATCACCAGCTTTTGTTATTTGTCAGTGTGTTTAACATATATTTTTCCCATTAGAACTTACGGTCAATCTTAGGGCTGCGATTGACTTTGATGAGAAACTTTGTATTAACTTATTGCACCGCATTTGGTCGTGTCCCACATTCAGATTTAATTTCGTGCACACACCAGCTCGGTGTATGTTTTTCTATAAATACAAAGCTCCATATCGAACTCAATTTGTAAAAGGAGAAAACAAAATTTGGTTAGAGATTAACATTTTGACCCTTCCGAAACGGGTGTCTACACATGAAAAGCTAGCTTTATAGGAAGTGAAAAGAAAAATCAGAGAATACCAAAGCGTCAACAAAACCATAATCCGAACTCAAAATCGATTAAACTAGGGGCAAAATAGGAACAAAGGAAAGATTTACATGGAAGCTCTCGTAAAAGCAAAAGAAAATAAGACCAGGTGTTCTTCTGCTTCATCGACGAGTAAACATCGGTCCTCAAAATGAGAACAGAGTCCTCATTGTCATCACACCAAGTTAAAACACCAATCTCAAAAACGTCCATCAAAGATACAGAATATTTCTCGATGAGATTAAGATGGCGACCATAAAACTTGCCCATAGTCTTCATCATTCTGCTTCTCTCGAATCCCTGTGCCGTAAGTTTGTTCGTCAGCAGTTGACATATATCAAGAAAATCTCGATATTCAGAGCATGCCCTAGAATAACGAATCCTCTGCGACATGTAAACACCATAGGATGGAGAAGCAAGGATGTTACTCTCAAGAAAGGGAAAGTTCACGATCGGAAAGTCGAAATCGTCACGTTTATCATACAGCTTAGTAGAAAGTTGCCCGTGTTGGTCATAGCTCAAGTAAAGATCGAGGTAAGACGCTGATGTAGGAGAGTATGTTGTGTCTTTAATCTCTAGTTCAGTAGGGTATATACGATCGACTAGGTCAGCAAACTTCTTGTTGTTTATAGACAACACATCGTCAATATACCTGAAAGTGAAATTGAAAGATTTGGCAAGGTCTTTGTTACCCGTCCTGATAAGCCCCTCGACAAATTCAGCCTCGTATGAAAACAAAAACAAGTCAGCCAAAAGTGGTGCACAGTTAGTGCCCATTGGAATGCCAACAATCTGTTGGAAAATATTTCCTCCGAACTCAACAAAGATATTGTCAACCAGGAATTCAATCATTCGCACTATATCTTCCTCAGTATATTTCAACACACCTTTTGTTGTGTTTTTCACAAAGATAGCTCACAACCATGTATTTGTATCGTCGTTCACCTTTCTTGGAAAAGAAAGCTCTCGTAATGAGAGACCGAAAACGTTCTAGTGTACAGGGTGGAAAAATCAAATGTTTTGATGGCCGAAACATTTTTTGAGAAAGGGGTGCGGTGCTCAAGAAGTTTTTTTAGTTTTTCAAAATCCACATCCCAATAATGCCACTTCTGGAGCATACAGTGTCCTTATACGACTGAAACCCTGATTTAACGATACTATGAATGGTAGTAAGAAGTTTTGATAATGGCTTGGTTGAGCAATGAGACGAGCCAGTGTAGTTTAGGTATCCAATATAGCCGAGGTAAGTCAGCATCTTTATCATTAACGGGGATTTTAAATGATTGTAATACTGATGTATGGTTGGAAAGTATTTCATCTTTCGAAAAACCGGTCATTGTGTAAGTAGGGTTACCTTGGTTATCAAGCAAAGTTCTTTTTGCAAACAATGAATGTATTAGTGTTTGCAAACTAGGATCAAGTTATTAGATGCCATGTCTGCAGACACAACCACATACTTATCATGTAGGTTGTTGAGTGTTGTTCGAACATCGGTGTCAAGAAGATCGACTTGTGTTTAGTTTTCCTTTTGTATCGCAAACTGCTTATTCTTTTCTGATAGAGGACCTGATATATTTAACTCTCTCTGAAAGTGAATCCAATTCAGCATGTTCACTTTTAGCCAATTGTCTGGCGTAATCTTTCACCATTAGAGTCCATTAGAATCTTGAAATTCACATTCCATTTGATGGATGGAGTCTCGCGATACTTAGGACCTTTCATGAAAAGCTCCCGTAGCTTTATGTTGGGGATAATCTTCAGATTGCAAGTTACTATGTGTCAAGCTGGGCCATAGCAATATGGGAATGAAGAACATGAACATGCTGAAGGAGGGGTCATTCTAAGGTCATCTATATTCAACTGCTGCAGTGTTTGTTTGTAATTGAAAAGCTTCGGTGCAATAGGTACAGAATAACTGTAGAAAATGATAGGTGATCTAATTATATATCAGAAGTACGGTGGTGTGTTAGCTTGAACAGAATTTTGATGCAAGATATTGCTGATGTTAATGGCATCAATACTCTTGTATTGACACTGATTTGATTAAAATGTTGAGTCGCTGGTGGCTCGTGGCCGTCCGTTCGCACGGCCCTAAATAGTCGAATTTCTGCCACTTCATCAATTATCTTATGGAGCCTTGATGCTAGTTTCCAAAGGTCATCCGGAACAGTTTTTGTTTGAGTGGTTTGCAGTGTTCTTAACAAAGTTTGAGGCAGTGAATATAGTATGGTACGGACACGATGAACAACGAATGGTCCATTTAAAGTGACCATGAGGTCTTCAAATGTTACACTGCATTCTGTTGGACTGTTGTAATGCCGATGCCCATGGCTACGAAAACGTCTCCTTTGAGGAGTAAACAAAGACATTTAATTAGTTTGACTGCATCCAGGACTGGACAAATTTCCCACCGAATCTATACGAGCATTGCACCCATATAGCATAGCAGTGCTAAGAAGTGTTCCTCACGCTATCTACGGTACGGAGTGCTGAGTGAAATTTCGACAACAGCATATGAGGGCAAATAGCGAAAATCGAAACAAACGACCTATGCTGGGACACAGATAATTCTGTAACCAAGTATGTAATCTTAAGTTTTAGATAGAACGTAAAAAAAAATCCTATTGGCGGGGAAAAAATTTTGGGTCAGAAATAGTGTTTTTTTTTCTCATTTTTCAGTATTTTTGATGTGGTAAACATGGTTTTCACACAAGTGACATATATACAAAATATAAGTTTTTACACTTCTCATTCCTTTCTATGGGTTGGGAATACAACGCAATGCTGTTTACATTTATAAACTTTATGTGTAAATTGCACACCCTGTGTTAAAGTTTATCGGCCTTGGGACTTGTTTTCCAGAAATCTGTATCTTCTGTAATCTGCTACCTTGACAAGTTTCCACGTTGGGTCATGCCCTAAATATTTAAGATTCTCAACTTCAAGCAGCCTAATTTTTGAATGTATCAGTGGATCGTCACCAAATCAAATCTTTATCCATTCAATTT
Organism: Mimachlamys varia; assembly: GCA_947623455.1. Taxonomy (NCBI): domain Eukaryota; kingdom Metazoa; phylum Mollusca; class Bivalvia; order Pectinida; family Pectinidae; genus Mimachlamys; species Mimachlamys varia. Next base: position 44,667,768 of record OX392533.1, read on the forward strand.
CATTGATACGTAAATGTGCGGAAAATATGGTTTATTCCTTTGCTTGACATTTGAATCACTGGATAGAGACTCCATATCGATTTTTATGGTTTAAATCGTGTTTCCCAGCCCGAATGATCTCTTTTTAGAAATATATCTTTCAAGATACGGCTGAAATTTGACTAGTTTGGTTTCACGCCCTACGGGAAAATTTTGGGACATGCTGGGAAAAGCCTATAGTAATCTCGAGCGAGAACCAAATTTATTGTGAAGCCTAGAGCCAACATTAACATATAAAAATGGGGTTTTTCCTATATATTTACATGGCTACTACATGCATACATGCCTCCAAGTGTATGCTATGTCGGTGTATGTGCTGAGTGCGTGTGTATATTGGAGGCAATAGCATGTTCGTATAAACATCATTGCTCTATTGCAGAACTCATCCCGAGCTTATAGTGCTACCACAACATTAAGTGCCAAAAGGACCCCAACAAAGCACGACACCCGGTCACTTAATACTGATAACGTTTATGTTTTTAATACAGAAAAGTCTTACCAAGAACGGATCACTTACCAACGAATACGATTTAAAATACGTCCACTAGCTTAGTATATTCATTTGCAAAAATATATTCAGGTCGTCAGATTTCTTAAGAAGTCTTTTCAATCAGGGTATCAGGGATAATATTTTCTTTGTGTTATTTTAAGTCTTCTGACCCGAAGGCCATCGATAATCATCGTGCTTCGTCCGTCGTCGTTTACCGTCCGTACACTTTTCACATTTCAAACTTCTCAAATTTCACCAGTGGGATTAAGCTGAAACCTGCCTGAAATAATCCTAAGATGGTCCAGACCAAGTGTTGTTATGTTTCGGGTAGTTCCGAAATCCAAGATGGCTGCTACAGCCGCCATTTTGAAAACATATATCAATCTTCTTCTCAAGTTCCATCAGTAGGATTGAGCTAAAACTTACCTGAAATTATCCTGAGATAGTCCCAACCGTGTTGGTCCGAAATCCAATACGGCCGCCAACTTGAAAAACACATTTCAAGCTTCTTATCAAGTTCCACTGATGCGATTGGGTAGTTGGTTGGTTGATTGTTTTTGCGTCCTATTAACAGCCAGGGTCATTTAAAGACGGCCTCCCGGTGTATGCAATGTGAAAGTGTGTCGAGTGCGTTTGTATTTAAGAGGCTGCGGTATGCTCGTGTAAGCCTTCTTATGATAGTCCGGAACTTTTGCCAATATAAAGTGTTACAGCACTGAAGTAAACTGCCGAAGGCCCAAAGCAGAACACCCCACCCGGTCACATTATACTGACAACGGGCGAATCAGTCGTTTTACTCCCATAACGCTGAGCGTTAAGCAGGGAGTAGTAACTATCATTGTTAGAGACTGGTATGTCTTGGCCTGGGGACAGAGCCCATAGCCTTCCTCACAGGGGCGAACGTTTAACTTAAGGCCAAAAGTAAGGTTGTGTATTGATACATTAGGAAGGAGAAAGTTGTTTAGAAAGAATGGAACAGAGAAGGTCCCTTATATTAGTCGCCTTCAACGATCATGCAATGGATGCTACAGGTACAATACTAACGCTCTTCCTGCGGGGCAGGCAGTTAATTAGAATATTGGCTGGGGTTTTAAAGAAAAGTCCATTACAGTGTTGTTATTTTCATGGTTCGAAAAAACTTTGACATGTCAACCTATGCGGCCATTTTGTAACATGATTGTGCAATCACTGTTTTCCATAGTAGTATGATGCACTTTCTATTGATAGTCAGATTACCATTGAGGCCCTTGGTCTCTTGTCTAAACATTTGATCAAAACAGAAAGAACAATTTACTTGAAAGATCTTTTTTTTATATTGCAACCTTTTTGATTTAGCTGAACTTGGCATCGACTTTACAATGGAGAAGGGAGAACGACTTTATTTTCACGAAGGGACTGGATACAGTTGCAAGTATACCATGGAACAACTACGGAGTATCATCAAGAAGGCCGGTCTTGGTCTGGCAAACACTTGCACAGATGAACAGGAACATGTGGTCTTTTAGGAATGTACAACTGTATAAAACAATTCCTCGTATTTGCACATCAAAAACCTTCATATTCATTCTATTTGCATTATGTTGGATATTTTAAACGTTCAGTTTATAAATAGGGGGAAAGGACTGAGAGACTAAACCTTGTTGGACAAGAATCAAAACTCTCAAGGTCATATAAAACGTTACCAACACAGGTTCAAAATGTAATAGTTATTTTAATAGTCTTTTGGGATGCTGAAATCAATACGTCGAAGTGACAAAAACCTTTTCCTGATCACTATCAGGATCACTGAGTCTCAAGCATGTTATCAAAATCTTAGACAAGAAAATGATAACCTCGTGGCGATTAATACGGTGGACATCTCTATATCTCGTGTCTTGGCTTCCCAGATGTCAATGAACCTTGGTTTTAGTCTTTTCGTGGGCTGCTCCGCTAATTATATTCTACATCTGCATATACCGCATGCGAGGTTTCCCCATGGGGAGTCAGTAATTTTTGTTTTAATTTTTACTATATTAGTGTATTATATGTACCATTGCTTTCACATGACAGTGGTCTCAGATACCAGTGTTTTACAAAATATTGAACACATATACCATTTATTCGAGATATTAATTCTTGAAAATACCTTTTGATATATGTAAATTTTGTTGATTAATGTTTCTGTTATTGCCAGCTTCTAATAACACTGCATGAGTTCATGAACATTTTTATAGCTTGCTATATTAGCATACATGAATGTTCTTAAAGCCCAATATACGTCTGAAAAATTATGAAAAAATTCCAGTTGATAACCATGTAAAAATAGGTCTAAAACGAAGTAGACATGAGCGGTAACTAACAAGATAATCTTGACAGAAAAATAAAAAAATGAAAATAATTCAGGTGGGGCCCACTTTAACAACAAGCCGAAGATATAAGACAGTTCAAAATAACGAGTTACAACTGCTGCCCTACCGGTAACCGCGTAAGAATTCATCTTGAATATTGCTGAGATCAGTTAAACTCAATTTATAAATATAATCAGTTGTTAGGCTTGATTTTCGCTTCAAATTTTGCCTAAAGTTACGTATATTGGGCCTTTAACACTTTGATGACTGAAACGTGTTGCATGATATTCAAACGCTTATGAAATCCCTAAACGAAGTTGTGGGACTTATTGGCTTTATTCCTGGGTGGCTAGATGAGGAATCAACTTTTTTTAGCGTTCGCGCAAATAACATGGCTGCCATTTTCTGGCTTCTGAATGGTCGACATTTTTGGTGTGTTATGACTCTACGAACAAAATTGTAACCTTGTTTTCGCCATTCAACAAAATGGTCGTCATTTCCTGGCTTCTGATTGTTCGGAATTTAGAAATTGTCCGATTTCGCTCAAATATGGTATGTAGGTGTGTAATGATTCAACGAACCACACCGTAACTTGGGTTTTGCGATTCAGCTTCGACTAATACGAGATGTGTTCCAAAAATAATGTCACTTGCATCGGTGCTCACATAGCGGAAGTGCTTTTGTTCATTTTAATTTGCTCTGCCCTTCAAAATACTCTCCGCCAGCCAGGACACACCTTTTTAGCCGGTCAATCCATTTTTGGAAGCATTTTTCATACTCTTCAATGGGTACACCCATCAGACACTGATAAACAGCAGATCCAAGGGCATTTCTCGAAGTGTATCTCCTTCCAGATAAATAATATTACGTTTTTGAAAGAGAAAATTGTCGCAGGGGGCCAAGTCTGGCGAATACGGAGGGTGCGGAAGGACGATTACCTTCTCTGACTCCAAAAAGTCAGTCACAATACGTGCATTGTGAGCGGGTGCATTATCATGCAAAAGTCGGACATACTTAAGTCCTGTGTTGGGCGGCGACTTTTGTAGTAGTTCTTCAACTTTCTCAGAACAACGTTTTTATAGAGCTTGCCTGTGACCGTTCTGCCTTTTGGCACCGGGATTTGAATAGCTGGACCCCTATTAGTGAAAAAATAGCATACAAAACCTTCTTTACCGTTCTTATTCGTTTGGCAATACTTGGGCGTCTGGTATTTTTAGTGGCCCATATTCGGTTGGCAACCTTCCGCTTTGTTTCAAAATAATACACCCAGGTCTCATCACCAGTGACTATATTATCAAAAGCCTTTTTACTATATTTTGGGTACATTTTGAGAAGTTTTTTGCCATTGTTAAACGCGTCTTCTTTTGCTCATCCGTTAACAAATGGGTATCCATCTTGCATTTATCAACTTTTAGGTGTTTCTTGAAAATTTCATGAACTCTTGCTAACGACAAGTTTGTCATTCGAGCCAATTGTCTTAAGGTGAATCGAGCATCAGTTTGGAGTATATTTCGCATTTTTCCTATGTTACCTTTGGTCGTAGTTGTTGCAGGACGACCTGATTGAGCAGCATCTTTCAGTTGCTGTTGACCAGCACTAAATTACCCACCCACCTACAAACAGTCTTGTGAGACATTTGGCCCTCCCCATAAATGTCACACACCTCGCGGTGAATATCTACAGCCTTTATGCCGAGTAATGACCTACCTTTTATATAGGCCCTAATTTCAAGAACATTTTCAGCTGTTTTTCCTGTCATTTTGTGTCTAGTCTAACGAATAAGCTATGAAACGATGTACACTGTACCGAGGTCAGTGAACGTGTGGACGAGATATTTACCTGTGTCACGAGCCAGTGATCACTCAATCGACACGAGTTTGTTTTGTGCATAAATTGCACGATTTCCGCGAAATAAAGCACAGATGACATTATTTATGGAACACCCCTCGTATGGAGAATGCCCCTGCGTCAAACGCTCAAATGACGAATTATTATCATTGGCGCCATTTTTTTTTCAAACTGGGCTGCCGCCAATGTCGTTTAAATGACGACACAAATACATATGCAGGTAATAAAAAACTAATTGGAAAAATATAAATAAAGTTGAGCAATTGTTCTATAATAGAAAATGCAAATATATGGATTGAAAGTCATTTTTTAAACTTAGGGCTTCATTCAATATGGATGTAACGGCTGGCCTTTCATAACACTATGAAAGTTCAAAAAATGACTGTCAATTCTTATATAACATCCTATACATACCATGTATTCCATACACATCATAACAACATTCCATACACAACATAGTTCTACGTAGCATTTTCACCATAAAGGAGCACGGCATAAACAACATCCGTATAGCATACATTATAGTTCCATAGCATACACAGTTACACATCTTAGTCAGCATGTACTTCAGTTCTCACAGTAGATGAAAATACATAAAAGGCAAACCAGAATGACCTGTAGCATTGACCTTCCCTTCTAATATGGAAAGTGGGTAGTTCCATTTGTGCAAAGGTGTGTTAACATTTCATTAAAGTGTCGGGCATTGAGTACTTAACGTACTCAATGTAAAACGGCTCGTTAAATGCAATGTGACTTCATTTACCTATTGAATCATAAAACATCAAATATACAAGTGGTTTAATAAGTACAGGACCATTAGCCATGCAACAGCTAACACTGGCAGTTCTAAAAAAACAATCGTAATAAATTAACGTTTCATCACTAAGTATATACTGTAAGCCCGGTCCCTGTGTCCAACACTGGAAATGTCAATTAATACGGGACATATCCAATCGTTGGAAATGTAAGCAAACTCAAATATTTATATATACATGTATCTGATAATATCCACAAAGAAAAAAAAACAGAAGAAAGAGAAGAACTAAAAAAACTCAAAACAGCAAAAAAACTATATAAAAACAACTAAAAAGTCTAATATACACAAAAAGTAAAATAGGAAATAAAAATTAAACAACAGATCATTAAAGAATGAAGAAAATTGAATACAAATGAGAATGTAGGACAATTGAACCTCACCCACATCGGAACTCGTTACACCATCACCTATAGAGTTCTGTTACCTACCTACACATGTACTTAGTCCATACGACTGATTTGCAATGCCAACTTACGCGCACATCATTTTGAAAGTGTAACAAAATACATATACAAACGCACTTATTGCCCCTAAATGACTATAGACTCGACAGTTATCAATATGCTAATCAATGTTCAACACGGCAGGTCATTCTGGTCGGACTATTTATGCTACTGTATATATAATATACTTATACTTTTGCAAACGATAATAGTTTAAACATATTTTATTGTTTTTAAATTTCAACAGGATAGGGCACAAGTTATACAACTTGTATGAAGCTCGTTCCTATTCATAACATATATATTTCTAAGTATCCAAAATGTCAGTTATAGAGTTCTATACAATCACATGCTAGTCACACATAGATGTATCACACTTACAGAAATAGAGGATGGACGAGAAGAAAGAGAGAGAGAGAGAGAGAGAGAGAGAGAGAGAGATGGTGGGGAGGGGGGTACTTGTTATTAGTGACTAGTAGTAAAGCATGACTGTGTCACAGTAAACTTTGGATGTATTTCTGACCATGTGGTGGTTCTTTCTCCGTGAAAACGGAATCAATGATGCTCCCGTCTCTGTTCCTATCTTTCAGCTATTCAAGTTAATTATCCTTTGTTGTCATAATCAGTCTATCAATGTTTAGAGAGTTGTAAAAGCATCACATTGTGTATATATATTGTTTAATAATCAGAAGTATTTCATTATCAACTTTACAGTTACTGTGATTCTGTGATAGCAATCCAAGAATATTTGATTAATTATTGAAATGAAATCGAATAAATAAAGCATATAATAGATTTTTTAAACTACCAAGTAGATTTTGGACTTCTCGACATTCCCATGAAATGTGTATTATAGTTTCACTTTCAGAATTGCATAGAGTTCAAAAAGGAGAAATGGCAAAATGTGATTTAAAAAGAAAAGAGTTTGTTGTTAAAACGTGTCGGTTAACTCTGTACTGAAACCATTAAAGTTTTGTATTTTTTGAAACACTAAAAGGAATTTTGTATGTTTGAGTCAATGCTAAATCGTTTAAATAAAAAGAATTCATATCACTTCTTTTTCCCTGTTGATATAGTGTTTTTTTCCTTTAAGATATAATAAAAATCTTTAAACACCTTCCTTGTTTTCAGAAATGGTCCTATATTCAATGGTGAAAATGTGTATGGAAGTTTTGGTTTTGGAATTTCAGTTAATGATACAAACTGTTTAACTGCTGACAAATGCTATGGTAATGAGGAAAATTAGTAGTAACCTGGTATGTGTTAAAAATTTCCCGAGAACTGTAAAACTGTCCTAGATTATGATCATTCACTAAATCGTTTATAGTAATAATATTTTCTTATATCATTTTTTATAAGATACTGATTTCTGACCAACAGTTACTTTTCTTTTGAACCATATTGGTGTTTTTAAAATACATTTGTTTTTGAGAGTTTTGTTTTCATTGATTAAATTCAGTTTGTTCCAAGCTTTAAAAAAAAATCAGAGAATACCAAAGCGTCAACAAAACCATAATCCGAACTCAAAATCGATTAAACTAGGGGCAAAATAGGAACAAATGAAATATTTACATGGAGACTCTCGTAAAAGCACAAGAGAATAAGACCAGGTGTTCCGGAAGAGTAAACGTCTTCTGCTTCATCGACGACAACCGCCATGTAAATCTTGGTCACATCCAAGTAAGCATCAATCCTCAAAATGAGAACCTAGTCATCATTGTCATTGTACAACAAGTAAACACACTAACAAGCAAACTCAAAAACGTCCATCTTCATATCACACAAAGATACAGATTATTTCTCGATGATATCACGATGGCGAAAAACATAAGATGAAAATGTATTTTTACACCGTCTTTGAACATATTTGGACATAGTCATTACCACATTTTGAAAGCATTTCTACATAAGCATTTCTGTTAAAGATGTTTTGCCATTTGGATGTTGTGTCTGCCCCATTGTAAGTTAAGCTCAGGAAGAAAGGTATCATCACTATTTTTTACTACCGATCCAGATTACCTTTGTTTGAAATACATTGATATTTAAACCTGACATTTTAGCATAAGAATTTAATTCAATAACAGATTCTTTAAGAGAGATCTCAGAGCCGTTCAGTGCCAAAGATGTATCGTCTGCATATTGTGAGCGTAAGTTTGGAATTTATTAATGTCAATACCTATTTCATTACCATTTTGTAATTCGTTACCAGAATTTTGGCACAGAGAATATACGGTACCATCGGGTCGCCCTGCCAGTCCCTTTTCGATATTAAAAAAGACGATAAGTTTCCGCCCTGATTGATTGTTGCACTAACATTTTTATGAAATACCTTGACCCAATTTATGATACTGGTTCCGAAACCGAAAAAAACTAAACCTTTTTTAATAAATCCCCAAGAAACCGAATCCAATGCCTTTTCGAAATCTATCATTAATAGCATGCCCGGAATATTATTTTCTTCAGAGTATTACATCAAGTCATATAATAGTCTTGTGTTTCCTCCTATATATCGCCCTGCTAGAAACCTAGTTCGATTTTTGTCTATAGTTGTATCTGAAAAAACTATCTGTTCTACCTGTTATTGAACCAGAAGCTATTCTATACACAACAGTGAGTAAAGAAATTGGTCTCCAGTTTTCGATAAAATGCCCTGGTCTTTCCCCCTTTGTAATGCATGTTATAATTCCCCGTCGTTGAGATATAGATAATTCGCCCTTTTGAAACCCCGATTAACAAAATTACCCAAATATTTCCAAAACATTTAAAACATTCAGCTGTAAACCCATCTATACCAGGACTTTTATTATTTTGCATAATATAAAATGTTTTTCCTGCTTCAGCTAGTTTTATTGGACCCTCAAGTCTTTCTGCATATTGTCTTTCTAATTTGCTAATGTCTAGTCTTTAAATACTTCATCTAAATCTACATCCTCTATTTCAGTGTTATAACTATGTAATTTTTCATAAAACTGTGAACTTCATTCAAAATGTCTTAGTATTTTGGTTCCCCCCCTTCTACATTCCATTTCGCTCTTAACCTAATTAAGCTACAGATATCTCTTCTTCTATGTTCTCTGATTGATTCTTATTCTTTCTTCTTAGATTCTGATAGCTTTCTGTAAATAGTCATCTCTTAAATTCTTTTTTCATGGAGGCAAAATAAAAATTTGTTTTCCCTCTAATATGGGTAAGTAAAATCTTAAGAAAAATAGGATCTTCGATAGTGATTTGGAACTCAGCATCTGGTTTGTTCAATTTATATTTATCAGCAACATTATAAACAGGAAGCAAATTACTATACTTTTAAACTCTTCTATACATTCTTTCACTAGATGTCATACCTTGAAGTAAACTATTATTGATTTCCCAAACAGCCTTCCCCGCCTTCAATTCAGTGAGTTTTAGAGATAATGATTTTATAGTACTAGAAAGTAAGTTTTCTGAAACAAGAAAGAAATCTAGGCGGGCCTGTTTTATTGGATTTCTTTTCCTCCATGTATATCTTTTAAGGTTTTCATGATTTTCTGTATAATTGTCTATTAATGAAAGCTATCAATGGTTTCTAAGACCTTTTCCTTGCCTTAGGATTATTTATGTTCTTGTAACTATTATCATAATCTATTTCAGGATTTAAAGCGAGATTGAAATCACCACAAATAATAACATATTTATTACCAAAAGCTTCTATGAATTCAGATACTATATTGTAAAGTTTAGGATTATTAGCATGTGTACCATATAGGTTAATGAGTGTCCGGGAAATATTCGATTTCAATTTCAATAGCTATATAATTACCATTAGGCTTTCCTCTTTTTCTCTGTATTAGTAGTTTGTATTCAAAATTATTTTTAAAAAGAATTGCAACACCCCTTGCATTAGAATTAAACGAATTGAAATAGCACTGGTAACCCCACTCATTTATTATTATATTCTCATTATCTTCTGTGAAATACGTATCATGTAAACATATAATGTTACTTTTCATAGCCCTAAAATATGAGAACCTGTCAGCACGCTTAGACTTATACCCATATTTTTCATACTGACAGTGATAGGTAGCCAGCAATACATCTACTTTAACCATCCCAAAGAAATATAGATAAAGCAAAAAGAGATGACAGACAGAAAGAAAAAGATCAGATATAAAATACATAATTGTGGTCATTTTTCTAAAGAACACTCACTGTTAACCTACACACATGCTTCTGAATACGTAATAAACCGTTCGGATATCATCATATTTTACTCGACTCCACCATGTAAGTCGAAAACACTGGAAGTAGTACACTAATATAACCCATTGGACCAAAGACGGATATGATAGAATCCGGAAAAAACCCATCTCGGACTCAAAATTCTAGAAGTAATTTATACAATAACAAATAAGACTCTTTTAATATGACAAAGAATGGTACAGCTCAAGCGTATTACATATTTAAGATATCTTTGATATATAAAGTGAAAAATATTGCTTTATCTCACCTGTGTTACAAAGAATGTTAAATACCATAATCACTTACACACATATGAAAGTGACACTACACACAAACACAATAATAGTGAATGTCCATCACTGTCAAATAGCATCGGTAAAACCAGAAAATAACGTTCCTGGCGGCACCTCGTGCCAACTTCCGTTACCGATTGTTCATATAAAACATACAATTGACTACAACTTGGGTAGTTGGGTGGTGCAGTGGAGAGCGCACTTGCCTTTCACCAAGGCGGCCGGGGTTCGATTCCCCGACCGGACGTGAAAAGGTATGGGGTCACCACGTGGGTTTTCTCCGGGTACTCAGGTTTCCTCCCACAATAAGACCCCTCGCGCGTTAACATCCGGAGCAACAAGAGTGATTAATATAAGTTGTATAACTTGTTTCATAATTGTTGTAAAATAAATAAAGTTTATATTATATACAATTGACTAAAAGTTGGAATCATTCAAAATATAATTCTCAGTAAGTGGAGTGTCAAACAGGAGTTTTCCCTTTTTCCGTTTCCTACGACAGCAATAGGTTTTCCATCAATGCTGTATCTGTTTTTTACACAGGAAAGTTTGTAGGCTTCCTTGAGTATGTGTTGGTTTGCCTTCGTCAGATCTTCAAATATGGTGTATTCAGTACATTTCAACTTCCTCCGAGCTGAGATTACTTCATCTGTTGAACATCCAGTTGATCGTTTACAAAATCCATTATTTTCGGAACACTTTCTGACTCAGATGAATGCTCTAATTCATGTATTCTTATAGAGTTCTTGCGACCAAGTTGTTCCATGTCGTTGTAGTTTGCTTCCGAACCATCTTTAGAGTTCTGGAGTTCGGCAATTTTCCCCTTCAACTCCTCTATCAGTTCCTTATGTTCTGCTCGTATGTCCTCCTTCAGTCTCCTATTCCTGTCTTCCATGTCTTGCTTGGTTACAACATTAACAAGCATACGCGTGATCTCATCCAATCTCTCATCAGTAGTTATTGAATTGCTATAACTTTTCTGGCGATTAGTTGGCATACTTAATCAAATAGTGAAACAGTGGTGAAATAGTTCCAATACTTAGCGAATACTGAGTATGCGAGTACTGGCTCGGTCTCATTTTACACATGGCCAAAATCCATATTTCCAAATAAAATGTTCCAAAAATATAAGTGTTGATGAGTCACTTGTGAGATAAATTGCCAAAAACAGTTACATAGAGATTCCGATAATCACTTTTTGTTGGCGCTCCAAAACAACCCAGGTCTATGTGACCTTGACCTCTATGTACGAGGGGTGGCCCAACAATAATGTCACTTGCATCGGTGCTCATATAGCGGAAGTGCTTTTGTTCATTTTAATTTGCTCTGCCCTTCAAAATACTCTCCGCCAGCCAGAACACACCTTTTTAGCCGGCCTATCCATTTTTGGAAGCATTTTTCATACTCTTCAATGGGTACACCCATCAGACACTGATAAACAGCAGATCAGATCCAAGGGCATTTCTCGAATTGTATCTCCTTCCAGATAAATGATATTTAAGTTTTGGAAAGAGAAAATTGTCGCAGGGGGCCAAGTCGGGCGAATACGGAGGGTGCAGAAGGACGATTACCTTTTCTGACTCCAAAACGTCAGTCACAATACGTGCCTTGTGAGCGGTTGCATTATCATGCAAAAGTCGGACATACTTAAGTCCTGTTTTGGGGCGGCGACTTTTGTAGTAGTTCTTCAACTTTCTCAGAACAACGTTTTTATAGAACTTGCCTGTGACCGTGCTGCCGTTTGGCACCGGGATTTGAATAGCTGGACCCTTATTAGTGAAAAAAATAGCAAACAAAACCTTCTTTACCGTTCGTATTCGTTTGGCAATACTTGGGCGTCTGGCATTTTTAGTGGCCCATATTCGGTTGGCAACCTTCCGCTTTGGTTCAAAATAATACACCCAGGTCTCATTACCAGAGACTATATTATCAAAAGCCTTTTTACTATATTTTGGGTACATTTTGAGAAGTTTTTTGCCATTGTTACACGCGTCTTCTTTTGCTCATCCGTTAACAAATGGGGTATCCATCTTGCATTTATCTTTCTAACTTTTAGGTGGTTCTTGAAAATTGCATGAACTCTTGCTAACGACAAGTTTGTCATTCGAGCCAATTGTCTTACGGTGAATCGAGCAACAGTTTAGAGGATATTTCGGATTTTTTCTATGTTACCTTTGGTCGTAGTTGTTGCAGGACGACCTTGGTGAGCAGCATCTTTCAGTTACTGCTGTCCAGCACTAAATTTACCTACCCACCTACAAACAGTCTTGTGAGACATTTGGCACTCCCCATAAATGTCACACACCTCGCGGTGAATATCTACAGCCTTTATGCCGAGTAATGACCTACCTTTTATATAGGCCCTAATTTCAAGGACATTTTCAGCTGTTTTTCCTGTCATTTTGTGTCTAGTCTAACGAATAGGCTATGAAACGATGTACACTATACCGAGGCCAGTGAACGTGTGGACGAGATATTTACCTGTGTCACGAGCCAGTGATCACTCAATCGACACGAGTTTGTTTTGTGCATAAATTGCACGATTTCCGCGAAATAAAGCACAGATGACATTATTTATGGAACACCCCTCGTATTACAAGTATGTATTGTCATATGCATACAAATGACACATGTGTGCAAGTACATTTATACCTCGTTCATTTGATTCTAAACATACCTTTTGAAGAAGTCATTTTCTGTACATGTAATTCGACCACATGACAGCTCGCCAAATCGTGTAAACGTCAGCGTAATATAGTGGCGGATGTGTGCCATTTCGTGATTCCGCAGCGGTATAACGGAAACCGTCGTTAATATTCGAAATAATTCGATTTGCTGTTTATCGTTATTTTGCCCTGCCACGCGAAATAACGATTATCTTTATTCCGTTGACCCGCCTGGTGAAAAAAACAATAATTATCGTTATTTGGCAGCGAAAGGACGCGGGCCGAAGGCGATGATGTACATTACATCGTTATTTCGAGGCAAAATTACGATTATCTTTGTTCTGTCAACCCACGAAGTGAAACAACGATGATTATCGTTTTGTCGTCTCTCGGAGCGACAAAACCATCGACTTTTTGTTCAAGTGGAGCGACAGAAAAAGTTGGTGTTTTGTCGAGATAACAATGATTACTGTATTCCTCGTCCCGCCCCGCGGCACGACATTACTAAGACTATCGTAATATCGAAATAACGAGTAGCTGGACAAGAGATATCGCCAAAAACAGCGAGGCGAAATACTTTGGGTCGCTAAACAGCGACTTTATTTTTTCGTTATTTCTCATTATTTTTTTTCTTCTCAATGCAGGGCTACCAAGTTGATTCAAACGAACCACATTAACCCACTTCCTCAAAAACAGGGGTCAAATGCGTTAATATTCTTAAAGCAAATTTAAAAACCTTTTAACTCTATTCAAGGTCAAACGTCAATATTTTTAACGACTTCTAATAAACACTGCAGGGGTCATTGGTGCTGATATGTTTTGAATTTGAAACAGTGATACTTTTTGTTATTTGCTTTGAGTCTACTGTTAGGATTAAATACCATGCTGAACCGAAAAGAAATGTGTAACACCCCTATGAGTACATGATTCATTATTAGAATACTACGTACCCCACGGATAGTCCTTAAGGACTGTAAAAACTCGAATTGTGTGCAAAGCTCGGATAGAAGGCATTTTTTTATAAAACTTCTGACGCTTTTGTTCGTGTTAAACTATTCAAGGTCAGTCTCACTGACTTGTTTGAGTTTCGGACACATCGGATTTTTATAATATTTCCAATTGTGGAATAAAATATTTTAAGATTTGTGGTGTACTTTTTACCGACAAGTCTTACAATATTTCCCTTACACAAAAAGAATACTCTACCCGAAGTTTTGAACCACTAAACTGTCAGTCATCCAATGATGTATACGGTATTGAGTGTTCGCTATGTGGTTTAATTTATGAGGTGAAACGAAAGGCCAGTTACGAAAAGAATTATTGGCTGTAAACCGGGATGAGCATTAATGTTTATATCAACATTTCTACCTTTCCGACCATTCTATTCTTCCATGAAAGTCCGTATTCTGGAAAAAAATAACACCCTACAAATAACCCCACACTCAGCATTCAGTATCGTAGACAGCGTGAGGAATACCATATAAGACTTCTTGGCACTACTATGCCATATGAGTGCAATGATCGTATAGATTCAATGGGAAATTTATCGAGTCCTGGATGCAGTCAAACAAATGTAATGTCTTTATTTACTCCTCAAAGGAGACGCCAACGTGGTCATGGCCATCGACATAACAATAGTCCGACGGAATACAACGTGAAGTTTGAAGATCTTATTGATACTTTAACTGGACCATTAGGTGTACACCACGTCAGGACAACGTTGTATTCACTTCCCCGGGCTACATTACGAACTCTGCAAATGACTCAAATAAAACATGTTCCGGATGACCTGTGGAAACTAGCGACGAGACTCAATAAGATTATTGATGATGTGGCAGAAAATAGACTTGTCAAGCTTGTGCGAACGGACAAGAGGCACCATCGACAAGACATTTCATGAAAGTCGAATTTGCCAATAAAGGGATTGATGCCATTAACATCAGCAATATTTTGCACCAAAAGTCTGTTCAAACTAACATACCACCGTACTTCTGATATAAAAGTTCACCAATCATTTCCTACAGGTATTCTATACCTATTGCACAAAAGCTTTTCGATTACAAGCAAACATTGCAACAAGTGAATATAGATGACCTTAAAATGACTCTTCCTCCAGCATGTTCATGTTCTTCATCTCTATATTACTGGACACATAGTTACTGGTAATCTGAATATTATCCCAAATATAAAGCTCTGGGGGCTTTTCATGAAAGGTCCTCAGTGTCGAGAGACTCCATCCATCAATTGGCATGTAAATTTCAAGATTCTAATGGACTCGGTGGAAGATTACGCCAGACAATGGACTAAACGTGAACATGCTGAATTGGATCCACTTTTAGAGTGGGTGAAGTCTATCAGGTCCTCTATTCAGAAAAGAATAAGCAATTTGCGTCACAAAATAACAACTAAACACAAGATGATATTTCTTGACCTCGATGTTCGAGCTACACTCGAGTACCGGTTAAAGAGCAAGACGCTGACCTACCTTGTCTTTATTGGATACCGAAACTACACAAGGATCATTATAAGCAACGTTTTATCGTTGGCTCTGCTAATTGCTCGACCAAGCCATTATCAAAACTTCTTACTACCATTCTTAGTACCATAAAATCAGGGCGTCAGTCTTATTGTGACACAGTATACGCCAGAAGTGGAATTAATGGGATGTGGATTTCGAAAGCCTCGAAAGATCTTTTGATCAATCTTGAACAACCCCTCCTAAAAATATTTGATTTTTCCACCCTGTACACTACCATTCCTCATACAAAATTGAAGGAAGTCTTCGATCTCTTGTTATGAGAGCTTTCTTTCCAAGAAAGTTGGTCGACGATACAAATATATGGTAGTGAGCTATCTTTGAGCTTACTTTGTGAAAATTACGATAAAAGCTAAGAGGAAATATACTGAAGATGATATAGTAAGGATGATAGAATTCCTGGTCGACAATATTTTTGTTGAGTTCTGAGGAAAGATTTTCCAGCAGACTGTTTGCAATCCCATTGGAACAAACTGCCCCACTCTTAGCTGACTTGTTTTTGTTTTCATACGAGGCTGAATTAGCGAAAGAGCTAATCAGGACAGGTAACAACAACCTTGCCAAATCTTTAAATTTCGCTTTCAGATATAGAAGAGTTGAACTTCTTTGTGACGTTTTGTAAGGATGTTTGGCAAGGTTCAGAAATGGCTCCATAACGAAGACAGGGAATTATTACACAGAACTATATTATCTCTTATTTTGTTAATCAAAACCTGCTTGACCTTTTAACATCCCATTTAAGGATAGATGTGACACATACGAAAAATTACGCACAGTGAAATACGGTGTTTTTGGTACAATTTTTGAGTTTTTGAGTAGGGTACAATCTTTGGAGCAGTGTATCACACAATTCCGGTTCCAGTGCACCCAAATCTTTTTAACATAATTTAGTCGAATACATTTGCTCAAATCAGTAAAAATTTAAAAGGAATTCGTAGCCGGTAAATTTGTCAATGAAAAGGATATTTGCGATGAGTTGAAAAATTTGAAATTGGCGGTATAAAAATTGAATTGCGTTTTAATGAATTCGTATTATTATTTTTATTCAAATTATGATATAGAAATGAGGAAAGTTTAAACATGATATAGTACATATAACCATCTTTTTTCACAAAGAGGTCCAGAGGGCCATATCCGTTCGTTTAACGCAAGGCTCTAAGCTAACACATACAACGAAAGTATTTCATTATTCTTACATATTTATAGACGTCTTCCCAGTTTTCAATAGAGAAAGTGCTTTGTTGATACATAGACTCAAGTTAACTTGCAAAATGTATGTTTGTTGTAAAACCCAATTACTTTGAATGTACAACTTGCTGACACAGGAGTTTAAGGACTTGCTGAATGAATAGAACGACCCAGATAGTACAACATTGATGCAACATGAGTACTCATAATAAAGGTTTTTAGGGCAAATGTGTGTATAAGACAGGCTATTATTTAAATTAAGATACATCGGTATCGCAGGAACAAGGTGTCAAAATCAATTTCCTCTTTTTTATAATTTATGTGTGACACCGAAGCTAAGTGAATGCTATTTTTGTATTACAATAAAATAAGGTTTACCTTAATTTTATTATTATAACGAAAATAAATTCATTCCAATAAGTCTTGCAGCAAAGTACATCTTTTTCTATATAATGGCAATATGGACAAATAAAACAGTAACACATACCTCATTATACAGCAAGCATACCACATAATGTATGATGAAAGGAAGGTAAACCATGTAATGACCAAACAGTTCAAATCTATATATTTAGATATGTGCCTATCAGTATGTATCCCCCTACGTGTAACATCAACAGCACATCCTCCTACGTGTAACATCAACAGTACATCCTCCTACGTGTAACATCAACAGTACATCCTCCTACGTGTAACATCAACAGTACATCCTCCTACGTGTAACATCAACAGTACATCCTCCTACGTGTAACATCAACAGTACACCCTCCTACGTGTAACATCAATAATACATCCTCCTACGTGTAACATCAACAGTACATCCTCCTACGTGTAACATCAACAGTAAAACCTCTTTCGTGTATCATCAACAGTACATCCTCCTACGTGTAACATCAACAGTACATCCTCCTACGTGTAACATCAACAGTACATCCTCCTACGTGTTACATCAACAGTACATTTTCCTACGTGTTACATCAACAGTACATCCTCCTACGTGTAACATCAACAGTACATCCTCCTACGTGTAACATCAACAGCACATCCTCCTACGTGTAACATCAACATTACATCCTCCTACGTGTAACATCAACAGTACATCCTCCTACGTGTTACATCAACAGTACATCCTCCTACGTGTAACATCAAAAGTACATCCTCCTATGTGTAACATCAACAATACATCCTCCTACGTGTAACATCAACAGTAAAACCTCCTACGTGTTACATCAACAGTACATCCTCCTACGTGTAACATCAACAGTACATCCTCCTACGTGTAACATCAACAATACATCCTCCTACGTAGCAATAAAGCTTCTACATGTAACGTCAACAATGAAACCTCCTACGTGTAGCCTGAACAGTAAAACCTCCTACGTGTACGATCAACATTGAAGCCTCCTACGTGTAGCTTTAACAATAAAGCCGCCTTTGTATAGCATCAACAGTGAAGTCTCATACGTTTAACATTAATAGTAAAACCTCAAGCGTGTAACATCGACAGTAAAACCTCTTTCTTGTCACATAAAGAGTTAAGCCAACTACTTGTAGCATCAAAAATGAAGTCTCCTACGTGTAGCATCAACAGTAAAACCTCCTACGTGTAGCATAAACAATGAAGCCCCCTACGTGTAGCTTTAACAATAAAGCCGCCTTTGTATAGCATCAACAGTGAAGTCTCCTACGTGTAACATCAAAAGTAATACCTCAAGCGTGTAACATCAATAGTAAAACCTCAAGCGTGTAACATCGACAGTAAAACCTCTTTCTTGTAACATCAACAGTTAAGCCTCCTACATTTAGCATCAACAAGAAAGCCTTCTACATTGAGCATCAACGATAAAGCCTTCTACATTTAGCATCAACAATAAAGCCTTCTACATTTAGCATCAACAATAAAGCCTTCTACATTTAGCATCAACAATAAAGCCTTTTACATTTAGCATCAACAATAAAGCCTTCTACATTTAGCATCAACAATAAAGCCTTTTACATTTAGCATCATCAAAGAAGCTTCCTAGTGTATCATCAACAATAAAGCCGCCTTTGTATAGCATCAACAATGAATTCTCCTACGTGTAACATCAACAGTAAAACCTCCTACGAGTAGTATCAACAGTAAAACCTCCTACGTGTAGCATCAATAATATAGCCTCCTACGAGTAGCATCAACAGCAAATACCTTTTACGTGTAACATCAAAAGTAAAGCCTTCTACGTTTATCATCAACAGCAAAAATCTCCTACGTGTAGCATCAACAATAATGCCTCCTACGTGTAATATCAACAATGAATCCTTCTTCGTGTAAAATTAACAGTAAAGCCACCTACGTGAAGCATCAACAATAAAGCATCTTACATGTAGCATCAACAGTAAAACCTGCTTTACGTGTAACATCAAAAATGAAGCGTCCTACGTGTAGCATCAACAATAAAGCATCTTACATGTAGCATCAACAGTAAAACCTGCTTTACGTGTAACATCAACAATGAAGCGTCCTACGTGTAGCATCAACAATAAAGCCGCCTTTGTATAGCATCAACAATGAAGTATCCCACGTGTAACATCAACAGTAAAAGTTCAAACGTGTAACATCAACAGTTAAGTCTCTTTCGTGTTACATCAACAGTTAAGCCTCCTACGTGTAGTATCAACAATACAGCCTTTAATGTGTAGCAGCTATAATAAAACCTCCTTCATGTAGCATCAACAATAAAGCTTCTTACATGAAACATCAACAAACAGCCTCCTACGTGTATCATCAACAATAAAGCCTCTTACGTGTAGCATCAGCAATGAAGCCTCCTGCTTGTAGTTTAACTGTGGATGCTACACGTAGGAGGTTATATTGTTGAAGCTACACGTAGGAGGTTATATTGTTGAAGCTACACGTAGGAGGTTATATTGTTGAAGCTACATGTATGAGGCTTCATTGCTGATGCTGCACGTCAGAGGCTTCATTGTTGATGATACACGTAGGAGGCTTTTTTGTTGATGTTTCATATAAGTAGCTTTATAGTTGATGCTACACATAGGATACTTCCTTGTTGAAACAACACCTAGGACGCTTGATGTTTGATGTAAGAAGCCGTTACTGTTTATGTTACACGTAGGGGGCTTTTTCGTTCATGTTACACCTAGGAGGTCTACCGTTGATGTTAAACATAGGAGGTTTAACTGTTGATACTACACGAAAGAGGCGTTACTGTTGATGCTACATCTAGGGGGCTTTTTCGTTCCTGTTATACGTAGGATGTTATTTTGTTGATATTTAATGTAAGAAGCTACACGTAGGAGGTTTATTGTCGATGCTACAAATAGGAGGCTTCATTGTTGATGTTACACGCCTGAAGCTTTTTTGTTGATTCTAAACGTAGGAGGCGTCATTATTGATACCACATGTAGAAGGTTTCATTTTTGATATAACACGTAGGATGCTTTATTGTTGATGTAACACGTAGGAGGATGTACTGTTGATGTTACACGTACATGTAGGAGGAGGTACTGTTGATGTTACACGTAGGAGGATGTACTGTTGATGTTACACGTAGGAGGAGGTACTGTTGATGTTACACGTAGGAGGATGTACTGTTGATGTTACACGTAGGAGGATGTACTGTTGATGTTACACGTAGGAGGATGTACTGTTGATGTTACACGTAGGAGGCTTTACTGTTGTTACTACACGTAGGAGGTTTTACTGTTGATACTACACGTAAGGGTTTTACTGTTGATGTTACACGTAGGAGGATGTACTGTTGATGTTACACGTAGGAGGTTTCCTTGATGATGCTAAATGTAGAAAGATGTATTGTTGATGCTTTACGTAGGAGGTGTTTGCTATTGATGTTAAAAGTATGAGGCTTCATTGTTGATGTTATACGTAGGAAGTTTTACTTTTGATGCTATACGTATGATGCTTGATTGTTGACGTCACAGGTAGAAAGATATATTGTTGATGCTTCACGTAGGAGGTGTTTGCTATTGATGTTAAAAGTATGAGGCTTCATTGTTGATGTTATACGTAGGAAGTTTTACTTTTGATGCTATACGTATGATGCTTGATTGTTGACGTCACAGGTAGAAAGATATATTGTTGATGCTTCACGTAGGAGGTGTTTGCTATTGATGTTAAAAGTATGAGGCTTCATTGTTGATGTTATACGTAGGAAGTTTTACTTTTGATGCTATACGTAGGATGCTTGATTGTTGACGTCACAGGTAGAAAGATATATTGTTGATGCTTCACGTAGGATACTTAATTGTTGATGCTACACGTAGGAGTTTTTACTGTTGATGATACACGTAGGAGGCTTCATTGTTGATGCTACACGTAAGATGCTTTACTTTTGATGTTACACGTAGACGGTATTTGCTGTTGATGTTACACATAGGAGGCTATATTGTTGATGCTACACGTAGTAGGGTTCACTGTCGATGCTATATGAAGGAGGTTTTACTCTAGATGTTATACGTAGGAGGTTTTTCTGTTGATTCTACACGTATGAAGTTTAACTGTGGATGCAACACGTAGGAAGCTTTATTGTTGATGCTACACGTAGGAGGTTTTACTGTTGATGTTACACGTAGGAGACTCCATTGTTGATGCTATACAAAGGCGGCTTTAGTGTTGATGCTACACATAGGAGGCTTCCTTGTGGATGCTAAATGTAGAAGGCTTCAATGTTGATACTACACGTAGGAGGCTTCATTGTTGATGGTATACGTAGGAGGTTTTACTGTTGATGCTTCACGTAGGAGGCTTCATTGCATTTGTTGCAATAAGGTATATTTGATTCATTTCTTTAAAAAAATGTCAGTCTGGGCAGTCGCAACGAAAATATCTCGGTGTTCCGCTCTATTATACATTCACCCGTATTAATGTGTTTTTCTCTTCAGACCATTTTGTATTTTTACTGTATAGCCGAGCTGTGTTCATGTTACCTTGAAGCGGAACAGCATGGTGGTTGTTTTCGGGTGAATACCCACGTATTCCAGTATTAAAAAGTGAAGCAAAAAAATCACCTATTTAGCAACAGACTACACATTGTACAACAGTATACACGCTTAGTCTTATGCGTAAACCAGTAGTGTTCGTTGGAGGCGAATTTGCAAAGAGACATTGTACTACCGAGCAGCAGCAACTTCATAAAACAGGTAAAGCGGTTTTTATTGCATTAATCATATATTCCGATATATTCAGGTTTTTGGTACTAGATCTATGAACTGTAATAGCAAAAGATTATCATTATTTGATTTTTGTATCAACTCCCTTTGATATTAACAAAACGTAAAACTAAATAAAAACCGAATGGACATGACTGTTATGATCAGCAAGTAATATTGTGTTATTGAAATTAAGCAACCCGACCCCATCATCTATTTTTTCCCTATTTTATATGGTATCCCTTAGAAACATTTTTCATAATTGTTTGTGCAATCAGTCTAACTATTAGTTGTGTTCTATTCATTTTTCTAATAAGACATTGTATTTATTTGCATCTACATAGAGGCTATTCAATGGTTTCCCGTTAAATATCAAATATATTTCACGAGTATGGCAGAATTTTTTATAAGACATATTTAAAATCTGCCATACGAGTGAAATATATTTGATATTTATTGGGAAACCATTGAATTTTCTTTTTATTTCATTTTCGAAATCCCCCAATCTGATCTCATTTTTAAAATTTGCGGTTAAAACTGATCGCGACGGAGTGCCTAATGCTTATAGAATATTAACACGCCACAGGATGAAGTTCTATTTTTGGTTCAAAATATAGTAAAAATACAAAAACATATTAATAAAATACTTAAGATATCTATTTATTTCCAAAATACTATAAAGATTTTTAATTTCCTTACTTTATATGATTTCATTCTAGAATAACGAAAAAATAGTACACAAATTGTGCGCAATATTATCAAACCGAAACTTATATCATCACTAGTTATGATATAAGCAGTGATGATATAAGTTTTATCAAGCTGATATTTTCCGATATTTCACTGATGAAAATGTAATAAAATGATATATTTCATTAAAATGTGTTTCCTATTGACAAACTTCGGGATATTATCATCTACTGCTTCTTTATGTATTTAAGTATGTGGATGTCTAGTGTTTACAAGGCTGTCTGGTTCTAAGTGTTTATGTATTTAAGTATGTGGATGTCTAGTTTTTATGTATTTGAGTATATGGATGTCTAGTGTTTACAAGGCTGTGTGGTTCTAGGTGTTTATTTATTTAAGTATGTGGATGTCTAGTGTTTACAAGGCTGTGTGGTTCTAAGTGTTTATTTATTTAAGTATGTGGATGTCTAGTGTTAACAAGGCTGTGTGGTTCTAAGTGTTTATGTATTTATGTATGTGGATGTCTAGTGTTTACAAGGCTGTGTGGTTCTAAGTGTTTATGTATTTAAGTATATGGATGTCTAATGTTTACAAGGCTGTGTGGTTCTAAGTGTTTATGTATTTAAGTATGTGGATGTCTACTTGTTACAAGGCTGTGTGTTTATGTATTTAAGTATGTGGATGTCTAGTGTTTACAAGGCTGTGTGGTTCTAAGTGTTTACGTATTTAAGTATGTGGATGTCTAGTGTTTACAAGGCTGTGTGGTTCTAAGTGTTTATGTATTTAAGTATGTGGATGTCTACTTGTTACAAGGCTGTCTGGTTCTAAGTGTTTATGTATTTAAGTATGTGGATGTCTAGTGTTTGCAAGGCTGTCTGGTTCTAAGTGTTTATGTATTTAAGTATGTGGATGTCTAGTGTTTACAAGGCTGTGTGGTTATGTATTTAAGTATGTGGATGTCTACTTGTTACAAGGCTGTCTGGTTCTAAGTGTTTATGTATTTAAGTATGTGGATGTCTAGTGTTTACAAGGCTGTCTGGTTCTAAGTGTTTATGTATTTAAGTATGTGGATGTCTAGTGTTTGCAAGGCTGTCTGGTTCTAAGTGTTTATGTATTTAAGAATGTGGATGTCTAGTGTTTACAAGGCTGTGTGGTTCTAAGTGTTTATGTATTTAAGTATGTGGATGTCTAGTGTTTACAAGGCTGTGTGGTTCTAAGTGTTTATGTATTTAAGTATGTGGATGTCTAGTGTTTACAAGGCTGTGTGGTTCTAAGTGTTTATGTATTTAAGTATGTGGATGTCTAGTGTTTACAAGGCTGTGTGGTTCTAAGTGTTTATGTATTTAAGTATGTGGATGTCTAGTGTTTACAAGGCTATGTGGTTCTAAGTGTTTATGTATTTAAGTATGTGGATGTCTAGTGTTTACAAGGCTGTGTGGTTCTAAGTGTTTATGTATTTAAGTATGTGGATGTATACTTGTTACAAGGCTGTGTGTTTATGTATTTAAGTATATGGATGTCTACTTGTTACAAGGCTGTCTGGTTCTAAGTGTTTACGTATTTAAGTATGTGGATGTCTAGTGTTTACAAGGCGGTCTGGTTCTAAGTGTTTATGTATTTAAGTATGTGGATGTCTAGTGTTTACAAGGCTGTGTGTTTATGTATTTAAGTATGTGGATGTCTAGTGTTTTCAAGGCTGTGTGTTTATGTATTTAAGTATATGGATGTCTACTTGTTACAAGGCTGTGTGGTTCTAAGTGTTTATGTATTTAAGTATGTGGATGTATACTTGTTACAAGGCTGTGTGGTTCTAAGTGTTTATGTATTTAAGTATATGGATGTCTAGTGTTTACAAGGCTGTCTGGTTCTAAGTGTTTATGTATTTAAGTATGTGGATGTCTAGTGTTTACAAGGCTGTCTGGTTCTAAGTGTTTATGTATTTGAGTATATGGATGTCTAGTGTTTACAAGGCTGTGTGGTTCTAAGTGTTTATGTATTTAAGTATGTGGATGTCTACTTGTTACAAGGCTGTGTGGTTCTAAGTGTTTACGTATTTAAGTATGTGGATGTCTAGTGTTTACAAGGCTGTGTGGTTCTAAGTGTTTATGTATTTAAGTATGTGGATGTCTAGTGTTTACAAGGCTGTGTGGTTCTAAGTGTTTATGTATTTAAGTATGTGGATGTCTAGTGTTTACAAGGCTGTGTGGTTCTAAGTGTTTACGTATTTAAGTATGTGGATGTCTAGTGTTTACAAGGCTGTGTGGTTCTAAGTGTTTATGTATTTAAGTATATTGATGTCTAGTGTTTACAAGGCTATGTGGTTCTAAGTGTTTACGTATTTAAGTATGTGGATGTCTAGTGTTTACAAGGCTATGTGGTTCTAAGTGTTTACGTATTTAAGTATGTGGATGTCTAGTGTTTACAAGGCTGTGTGTTTATGTATTTAAGTATGTGGATGTCTAGTGTTTTCAAGGCTGTGTGTTTATGTATTTAAGTATGTGGATGTCTAGTGTTTTCAAGGCTGTGTGTTTATGTATTTAAGTATGTGGATGTCTAGTGTTTACAAGGCTGTGTGTTTATGTATTTAAGTATGTGGATGTCTAGTGTTTTCAAGGCTGTGTGTTTATGTATTTAAGTATATGGATGTCTACTTGTTACAAGGCTGTGTGGTTCTAAGTGTTTATGTATTTAAGTATGTGGATGTCTAGTGTTTACAAGGCTGTGTGGTTCTAAGTGTTTATGTATTTAAGTATGTGGATGTCTAGTGTTTACAAGGCTGTGTGTTTATGTATTTAAGTATATGGATGTCTACTTGTTACAAGGCTGTGTGGTTCTAAGTGTTTATGTATTTAAGTATGTGGATGTCTAGTGTTTACAAGGCTGTGTGGTTCTAAGTGTTTATGTATTTAAGTATGTGGATGTCTAGTGTTTACAAGGCTGTCTGGTTCTAAGTGTTTATGTATTTAAGTATGTGGATGTCTAGTGTTTACAAGGCTGTCTGGTTCTAAGTGTTTATTTATTTAAGTACGTGGATGTCTAGTGTTTACAAGGCTGTCTGGTTCTAAGTGTTTATTTATTTAAGTATGTGGATGTCTACTTGTTACAAGGCTGTGTGGTTCTAAGTGTTTATGTATTTAAGTATGTGGATGTATACTTGTTACAAGGCTGTGTGTTTATGTATTTAAGTATGTGGGTGTATACTTGTTACAAGGCTGTGTGTTTATGTATTTAAATATGTGGATGTCTAGTGTTTACAAGGCTGTGTGGTTCTAAGTGTTTATGTATTTAAGTATGTGGATGTCTACTTGTTACAAGGCTGTCTGGTTCTAAGTGTTTATTTATTTAAGTATGTGGATGTCTAGTGTTTACAAGGCTGTCTGGTTCTAAGTGTTTATGTATTTAAGTATGTTGATGTCTAGTGTTTACAAGGCTGTCTGGTTCTAAGTGTTTATGTATTTAAGTATGTGGATGTATACTTGTTACAAGGCTGTGTGTTTATGTATTTAAGTATGTGGGTGTATACTTGTTACAAGGCTGTGTGTTTATGTATTTAAATATGTGGATGTCTACTTGTTACAAGGCTGTCTGGTTCTAAGTGTTTATGTATTTAAGTATCTGGATGTCTAGTTTTTACAAGGCTGTGTGGTTTTAAGTGTTTATGTATTTAAGTATGTGGATGTCTAGTGTTTACAAGGCTATGTGGTTCTAAATGAGTAAAACTGTCGATGGGCCGTCAAACAAATATGACACTTTTTAATAAGATAATTTTTGGTATTCAATTTGATAGATATCTGCCCCTAATTTCTTTCAAAACGTAACATGCATCACAGTCTCTTTTCGAACAATAAGTGTCTGTATGATTTTGAATTATTTAAAGGCTGCCAATTTGTTCCAAAGAATTTAATTTATCATAGCCACTTTTTAAATATTTATGTTAGCATTTTTTGTTTCGCTTCTTTATTTTCAGTTGCAATTGATACCATGTATTGTTTGGCCCATATGACCTTTCCTGTGTTGATGGGCGGTTAAGCAAGTAATAATAATAATAAAGTCAAGATGTTGTTTGTATAGATAGAGTAGGGTTTACACTGTTTACGTGCTAACATAGTGTTTTATATCAATCACGATGAACCTTCTCGCGGCTTGTGCCAAAACCGAACCATACGTCGAGGGGTCATCCATAAAACCTGAACATTAAATGTTAATAGAATTTTAGTCTTTACATGTAAAACGCCTTCATACACACGCACACACAAAGACAAGAGTTCCGAATGAGATGATTATTTAAATAAATTAACAAAAATAAGGTAATAATGTTGACGACCAGCGTATACTGCAGGTACCCGACAAATGGGTTTCAACGTCATTAGTGTAAATGTAGGTAAAATAAAGTTTGATTCATTTGTGAGGCCAAGTCTTGTTAAAGGCTTGAAAAACAGCTTGCCAAATTTGAAATAAATTCATAAGATTTACAAATTGTTACTGGTAAAAAATGTTTCGCTTGAATCACATGTTAACTCATGTATACGACATTACAGATGATGCACGATTAGATATACCAAAAAAATTCTGAGACGATAGAACTTGTATTAATTCTAAAACAGTTCACCCAAGCATAACAAATGGGGAAATGGAGTAATGATTTCATGAAAACTTTGTAGTAACTTTCTGGCCCGACTGCTGTTGCCATTTGGTCGTTAAGCTACACCTAAACAAACATTTCCGTTATATCGTTTCTTGAGTAGTCACCGATGTTGAAAGGTGACGAGGTTCAGTGATGTGTACTCTACAACATCCATTTTATATGTGAATATAAAGTTATCGATAGCCCTATTGACCTCTCTATATGTGATTGCCCGTTCAGTATGTATTAATGACAATATCGTTGAATCGGTCGGCTATAGAGCATTGAATGTACAACCGCTGTTATAAATGGCCTAGACTAATGAAGTGTCATGCACCACTGACCTATGAAAGCCAGGGTACACATATACATTGACAAATACATGCTTTGCTCTAACAACAGTGTAGTTTATTCGTGAATGTTTCTCCATTACTGATGGAGAATTAACACGTTGGGATACTCTAACGCATTGTCCCTATTTTTCCGTTGCTGAATCTAAAATGTTCCGAAAGAGGTATTTATGATATTCCCTCCAAATGGAACATTCTAAATTACAAATATTTCAAGCAAGATAAGAATGTAGATACTTTCTAAAATTTTAACACTCTAATTATGACTCAGAAATAACATTGACATTGGTAGATATTTGTATTATATTTTGTTCATAAACAAAAACATTAACATAACAAGAAACAAGAATAAAAAACGATTGAAACAGAGAAGTTAATTAGAAGTATTAACAAGGAGTAATTAAGAAGTATTAACAAGATTAACATCGAGACTCTTGATAAAGTACAACAGTGATGCAGTATCTGTGTGTGTTACGTCATCATAATATTCATCGTTACTGACAAAAAACATAACTCTATAACCTTAATATGATGTTCACTGAATGTAAGCATGAAAAAAACAAATAAATATTAAATATGAATGAAAAAAAACAGTGAAAAAATGATATGTTACGCGTAAGATTTTCACCTGTCCTACTGCCAAGTCATCACTTATCTGGATTACATAAACAGTAAAATGAAGTAAAAATCCCCTTTCTAAATCCTCTACATCAAATGCAACTATATAAGAAAACTTCGGTCATAAATAGTACAAATAAAAATAGTGTTCCGATGCATTTTTCAGGCAAATTCTGGTCGGAAATCTCCTTATTGTAAAGAAATGGTTGGGGTGCGCGTAATTTCTGGAGAACAATTAAAGAATAAAAAGTGTTTTATTTATATTACCTAAATTATCAAGGATGCACATAAAACAAGCACAATGAATAAATTTGATTGGATTTAATGGTCACAACTTTCTAATCAGCCGTCGTACCAATAAGCCAAAATGGGTGTTATGTGACAGGCTGCGAACAACACAATTCAACAATCACTAAATCAAGCAAAATCAAAATCAGCTAGCCAATATCAAGCTGCACATGCAATGAAATATAACAAATCAAGGTTCATAATATAAATCACATTAAATGACATGTCCACAATAATGTCAAATAGACAGCTAGCACTGAATTATAATCTACAGGATTCAGGAAAACAGTTCTCCCGTAAATTATGATAAAAGTTCAATAATTGAGGTGTGAAATTAATTGAGGTGTGAAATACTACAGCTACATCAAATAGTTTGAAACCTTCTTACAATGACTTATCTGCGAAATATGCCAAATGAACAAGACCAACGATAGATTGATGTTTTGTTCACCGCCAACCAGCGACACAATCGCAGACAAGCTTGTGACCAATAAATCCTAATGATTTGCCGTTACTACACAATTGAAAACTCATAAGTTAGGACACATTTACCGTAACTCGGGAAATACCCTAGTACTTGAAATAAGGTGGCAGTGTATAGAAGGATTTTGTGGCCATGGGCGATATTTTTGTACAATGAATAACCCCTATAATAGCATGCCTATCAAAATCTAAAAACAAAATAAGGATTAAAATTGGCTTAAGCATGATAAAGTGGACTTTGTGGACATTTATAAAAAGATAAAAAGAAATTGGCTAGCTTTACAGGAAGTGAAATGTCGACAACAGGATATGAATGAAAATAGCGAAAAATCTAAACAAACGACCTATGCTGGGACACAGATAATTCTGTAACCAAGTATGTAATCTTTAGTTTTAGATGGAACGTAAGAAAAAAAATCCTATTGGCGGGGGTAACATTTTGGGTCAGAAATAGTGTTGTTGTTTTTTTTTTTTGCATTTTTCAGTATTTTTTGATGTGGTAACCATGGTTTTCACACAAGTGACATACCTACAAAATATCAATTCATACACTTCTCATTCCATTCCTTTCTATGGGTTGGAAATACAATGCTGTTTGCAAAAATATATATATTTATAAATTGCATGTGTAAATTGCACACTCTGTGTGTATGTTTTCGGCTGTTGGCCTTGTCTTCCAGAAAACTGTTAATGCTACTATACTCTGCTACCTAAGAAATGCCGCAATGGTCCCCTGCAACACATTTACAAATATGTCATTGCCCAAGTTAGACAAGTGCACCTGAACAGGTGCAAAGAATCAACTATCTACTGTAATGTCAGGGTATTGAATAAATGCCCCCTCTCTTTTTAACATAAACCCAGATAATGTAGAGGTCAATCTGCGCATTTGGCAGTATATTTCAGTGTGAAGCACTTTAAATCTGCAAAAGATCCGGACTATTACGACCTTTTCGCAGTTTCCCGAAATACACCAGAATTCAAATCGCATACACCGGGAGGGCGTCCTTAAATTACCCAGGCTGTTAATAGGACTTACAAATAATTATACTAAACAAAACCAAAGGATCTATAGGCGAAAATAATTTTCTTGGTGTCTTAACTTTCCAAATATTTCTCCGTTTGTAGATATTTTTGCAATTTCAATTCCATGCACTCCTTCAATAAACCTGAATGGTACTCTACAAATTGGAATTCGAACACTTGAGAAAATGAAACTGTGCCTCACTTGAAAAATGCTTAATCTCCCCTGATTTACTCCTCCATTTTATATAATTGATCTTTTAGTAACGGTTAAGTCTCATGTTTTTTATTTCTTTTACTTATGCCTGTTCAAATTTGCTGGGACCCAAATAGGGTTTGATAGACAGTCTACAATCATACTGCGTTCACAAATGGACGAAGGTGTAAACTCATCAATGACAGGGGTCCAAAACGTGCTCATAACTAAAAGTGAAGTGTTTTAAAAAAAAAAAGTGAAGTGTTCTATTTGTGAACCTCCAGGTAAAAACCGTCTCGTTCCTGGCCTTTTGTATAAAATATTCATGAAGCAGTACTCGATCAATAGTAAAAAAAACCTGTGAAATGTACTGCGATTTGTTCAGTATAAAGATATAATAATCTAGAAAACAGCTTGCTAGTAAACGTTTTGTGCGGAGTTATCCCAACAGCGCCATGGTCCAATAAATATTATTGCTTTCTATGGATGGATGGACCTAACACACACACACGTGTGGCAACTTTTAAGTGGAGTTGTATATACATTATGCTAAAATCATGTATTACATCTCATGTTTCGTCAACTTTGCTATGGTGCCAAAACGTGGGAATCGCAATTTTTTTCTTCGAAAGTGTGTATAGTATGAACCATGACACTATTCAAATGAGATAACTGTGGTCAGCAAGATTCCAGTCAACCTCGGGGACTAAGAGTCTACCGTCGTGTATCTTGAAAGATGAACCTAGCACAAACACACATTTGCTGCACCTTTTAAATTAAGTAATATATATAGCATGCCAACAAAAATGAATTGTACTGCACCATACAGCTGTTTCGTGCTCTAAGGACTTTTCAGTTATGCTAGGGGCCAACAAATGCAATGGCAATTTTCTAACTTACTGTATGTATCAATGACTTGGCAAATTAAGACACATTATAGTTTGTATCACAGTATAATACTGCCGATAGCCCACAAAGAACATTTCTTTCTAACATTGTAGTTATCTACAAATCGTTCTACGACTTAAATTCGAACACGTAACTATAACACAATGGCATTTCACTATCTGTTATCATGTATTCATGGCTTTGAGCATTCTCTTTTTAAATATTTCAAATGGGTTTGATATGTTTATTCCAAACATTTAAATTCTAATTATATCCCAAGTTAAACGGAGTCACAACTAGCATTGTCGCCAGGATGGCTGACTATTACCCCCGCAATCCGCCTGAGTGAATGGACAAGTAACAAGTTACCATGGCAACTAAACTTTTGGAATTTAAACTGCTGCATGCACATTAACACATGTTCCCTAACATACACGTGAAGTTTTGTAAAAATCGGTCACAAGTGAAGAAGTTGTGCGGACAAGAAAAACCTGTTAATGGTGACCTGTTACCATGGCTACCAAACTTTTGGAACTTAAACAGTTGCATGCACATCTACACATTTTCACTAACATACCTGCGAAGTTTTGTAAAAATTGGTCGACCAATAAAGGAGGAGTTATGCAGACAAAACTTGTTAATAGTGACCAGTTTCCATGACAACCAAAATTTTGGAATTTTAACAGCTGCATGCACATCTACATTAGTTCTCTAACAAACCTTTATGAAGTTATATGAAATCGATCAACAAGTAAAGGATGAATTGTGCGGACAAGATGTGTCCACAGACAGACAACCTGATTCCAGTGTATACCTCCCCTTACTTGGTTGCGGGGGTATAGATATGGTAATTCTCATAAATGGAAGAAACATATGGTTTGGTCATGTTTTGTTTTACCTCAATAGCCAATACCATTTGAGGACTTGCATGTGCGTGTGTACAGGAGACAGTTTTGTTCTTTTATGTGCGTCTTGGTTATGATACCGAATTTATACAGCAATTTCGATGACTATGCCAAATGCACCCTTCATGGCATGCCATTCGATAACAGACAACGAGTGAAAAAGATGTTACTAATACTTCACCACTACCGAATGTATGACGCCAACCTAATACAAATCAACCATTTATTAAAACAAGATCAAGTATCAAGATAAGGTGGCAAAGCAATAAGATCCTGTTGATATGAAATATTCAGAATGGGTTATTCCTTATCTGATTACATTATTCCGACTTCATCTATAGACACACTGCAATGCACGTACAGAATGCAGCTTCTGTGCAAACTTATCAATGATGTTTTGCTGTATTGTATTTAAAGAAAATGGGAGAAGACGCAAAGCAGACATTGGTCGAAGGGCTGACATCTACACCGAAGTACATACCTTCTTGGTATACGTACGACGAAACTGGGTCGGAAATGGGATTTAAATGTACCGTCGACAATCCAGGGTATTACTTGTCAAGGAGTGAGATGTGCACTCTGGAAAATAATGTGCAGGTAAGTCCAAGTGGCTACTCGCTTACGACATGTGTTTGACCTTGGCTGCTTATAGACGCTGTACCAAATACTCTATATGATAATTGTTATGATATATTGTAGATATTAATATAACTAGACGGAGGCGTGTATGCTAGTATGTCCAGATCTAGTTTGGCACTACATTGATATTATTGCCAATATCATGTTCGTTGAAAACTAGTGCCTATCGAGTCGGAATTCAAATGTAATTGTTGGTGATGAAACAACGTCTTCTGGCCGAACGTTCCAGTGGCTCGCAATCGGTTCACATGCTGAATATTTTCCAAAATTCAATTATATATATATATTTACATAATGCATTTTATTTTCCTTAACTATACGAGTAAGCTATATTGTGAACCATTTACTAGTGATATGAACTATTGCACGGCTAAAATGACTATTGCACGGTCACGTGCTAACTATTGAACACCTCGTGACGTTTCCTACCCTTTCAAGTGCCAAAGTCAGTCAGATGTCAATACTGCCAGATAAAAACAGGAATGGCGATTTATAAAGGAAAGTTGAGATTTTGAGTCGCCAATGAATACGGTTATTGCTCAGATAACCGAATATTTACCTTTTATTTTGTTTACATAGCAGAGTTCAAGCGATACATTATAAAATTGATATATTCTATTTCAAAAACATGTTGATAAAATAAACAATTTCAGTGATTCAAAGTGTCTTTTAGTGATTATGTATTAAAACAAGTATATCATGGGTGCCTTCGGTCTCGTGCAATAGAACATCAATCCATTACTGGTACCTCGTGTCAAATATTCTGGACTATTGCACAGACACCCATGATATATTTGTATAATATCAGGCTTTGTCGGAGTCCTCCTGTTCGTTTGTTATCATTTTTAGCTAGTCTTTTTCCAACAGCTGTACCTACCCATTATGTGTTAGTTAGTCATGGATCATATCATTCCTTAGTCTCATGTTCTCTGTTAAGCCAGTGTTGAAAGAAAGTCGAGCACAAATCCTATAAATCTAAGACGTTGTACTAAGGTGTATATAAATATATCTGTTAGCGATACATTTTCATACAAAACCATAAACAACACTTTTGTGGCATTCTATGCTTTTAAACGATGTACGAAAAATTGCATATTTCAAACCCTTCCGACCGATCGTTTTATGTGTTAAATACATATGATACGGGATTACACATAATACGGAAATGTAACGAATGATTAATTTGGGTCGTTTTACCACAAGCCCCCATTTTTGGAAAATACGCACGCTTATGTTCATATATATAGTGAAGGGAAAGAAAGCTGGTGTTTTGGCCTTATCATAAGTTCAATAGCCCAAAGTGCTTCCACAACGAACGTATTACCACAGTTTTATGTTCATTGATTTCAGGAAACGGGTAAAGATAAATATTAAGCAGGTTAAGAAATAAAACCACTAAAAGTTGTTTTGTCTGAACCCTCACTTTCCAACATAAGATCAGAAGTAAACTTGTCATTTCTGTTTAAGGATATCGTTCCTCGCATTCCTGAAAGACTCACCTTGATCGACATTGGATGTGGTAATTGTACAAAAACGAAATTTGTTATCAACGAACTATTGAAAAGACAAAATATGTTGTCGTTTTATCCGCTGGATATTTCCGAAGGTATGTCAATAGAATATATCAAACATACTTGAAGTCATCATACTAGAAATGTTTTTGAGCATTAAATTCAAGCAAATACAAGTTTTGCTTTTGAAAACATTTATAATCTTAACAGTCATATGTAAAAGAATGAAAATTGTGAGAAAGTCATTCGCGATTTTAATATCTTTTAACAACAACCGACGGGGGATTACAAGTTATATTTACAAGTTCACCTATTTGAGTCACTTTCTAAAAGTTGTCAATTTCGAAAAGCCCTTAATCTGAAATGAATTACGAATTTAATTTATATGCTTCAAGTACAAAGTACTGATAGTCAAGTACTGATACTGGTATGTGCTAAACACCTAAGGCTGAAGTGAGCTCCAGGTCCTGATATTATTTTTTTACCTATTACAGCTAATTTTAAAACAAAACCAAAAAGACATTTTCCGCAAAAATTACAGTAAAATGACTAATTTGATATATTGAGTTTGATTTGCTGTTTCATTTCATTATTAACTTCGTCTCGGCATTTAATGCTTACAGAGTTTCTGCTGAAATCAGTGAAGGGCCTATCAGAAGAATACGATGACTCGCTTGTAATAACACCCGTACCTGCAGACTACAAACATGGAATAGAGTATCTGAAGTAAGTGAGATATACTTATGTTGGTGAAATTGTTTTGTAGCATACTGACCCTCCCAGATTTATCCGAATTAATGCGTGGATTTAATGTCGGGAGAATTGCCTAACGTGTCACCAGCAGACACGGGAATTCAATCAATAAACTGTAGTTAATCTGAAGTAGTTTAACAGACGTATTCTTGCTATCTTCGTTGCTCTTTATCAGAATAATAAAGGGCGGAACGATATACGCACGTTTTCTAGTTTGACATGGTTGTTCAGGGTCAACGGGCCCTTGTGGAATAACAGTTTTAGTTTAGTTTAGAAACCGAGTTTTATTCTATTAACACCCTAAGTCATTTAAGGACAGATTTTAATTTGTGTTTTGTTTAAGGGACTAAATGGATAAAATAACTGTATATTAATATAAAACCTTATTACACTCACTGAAGGTTTCAGCGAACGCTCCCATAATTATTTTTGAATACCATGAAATAATCATTCGATACGATGTCATTCATATATAATCTTTCGAAAACACGCCCCTGTCTCACCCTTCGCAAGCGCGAGATCCGAGCAAGTGTGACCCCGAAGGTGTCGAAACGGTATCGGTACACGAAAAAGACGAGGGCGAAAGTCCTCCTAACAAAGATACAGAGGTACATAATATTAAAACGATATCATTGCGTTTAATAATGACAACTTGTTGATTTCAACAATAAACTGTCATTTTTCTGCTTGTCTGAAATCCAAAACATAGGCGATACAACTAGTGAAATCATACACACACACTTCGCTTAGTTATCAGTTTATTTCATCAGTTATAAGAAAGACTTTCAATTTGCTGGGTATAAAATATACGTTTTTAGTCTCTTTAAGATATTTACGTTTATGTGTGCCACAGACATGGTACGTGTATGCCTATGCTAGCATGTGTACCGATCCCCTTGCGCGGACGTGGTGTTGTCTTGATGGTGCCATCTCATTCCAATACCATACCAAAGACACCCAGCACAGTATTCCGCCCGGTCACACTATCTTATCACAGTTGAACAGCCGTTTACCTTCAACGAAGAACAGAGGTACCTGTAGATTTCATTTTTATTTTCAACTTCTTCTCAAGTATCTCTGAAAATAAATAAATAAATAAGAGAATACCGAAGCGTTAATAAAATCATAATCCAAACTCAAAATCGATTAAACCAGGGGCAAAATATCAACAAAGGAAAGATTTACATGGAGACTCTCGTAAAAGTACAAGAGAATAGGACCAGGTGTTCCGAAGAGTAAGCGTCTTCTGCTTCATCTACGACACCCGCCATGTAAATATTTGTCACAATTATGTAAACATCAAGTTCTCAAAATGAGAACCGAACAAATTTGAGTTTTGCAGGGCCTGAGGGAAGGGCCGAAAGGGGTCACTGGTCGACAATTTTTGTTGAGTTCGGAGGAAAGATTTTCAAGCAAACTGTTGGCATTACCATGTTGTGCCTCACTCTTATCTGACACTTTTTTGTTTTCATACGAGGCTGAATTTGATAAAAAGCTAACAAGGAAAGGTAAAAAAGTTCTTGCCAACTCTTTTCATTTCACTTTCAGACATATCGACGATGTGTTGTCTATAAACAACAAGAATATTGCTGACTACCTCGATTGTATGTATCCCTTCTGAACTCGAGATAAAGGACACAGCAGACTCTTTTACTTCAGCTGCTTACCTCGATCTCTATTTAAATTACGATCAATATGGACAGCTTACTTAGCTATACGATGAACGTGACGATTTCAATTTTTCAAACGTGAAATTTCCTTTTCTTGATAGTAATATCCCTGCTTCTCCAACCTATGACAGTCGATTCGTTAGTCTAGGGCTTGCTCTAAATATCGTGATCGAAGTCGACTGCTGACAAACAAATTAACAACACAAGGATTCGAGAGGTGCACGTTAATCAGAACTATGGACAGGTTTTATGTTCGCCATCTTTGCCTCATTGAGAAATATTCTCTATTTTTGATATGTGATATGAAGATGGACGTTTTTGAGTATGCTCATTAGTGATTTTACTTGATGTGATTGAGAATGCTGACTCGGTTCTTATCTGAGGACATGATGTTCATTTGATATGACCAAGATCTTCATGGCGGGTGTCGTCGATGAAGCAAAGGATGCGTTCTCTCCGGAGCACTTGGTCTTATTCTCTTGTACTTTTACAAGGGTTTCCATGTAAATATTTCCGTTGTTAATATTTTGCCCCTATTTTAATCGATTGTGTTGGTTGGCTGTTTGTTTATACCAGGAGCCCGTAATTAAAAGACCCTGGCTGATTATTGGACGTAGATACAATCAATCAACCAACCAACCAACCAATAGCATAATTGTGTTACGTTCTATTAACAGCCAGGGTTATTTAAGAACGGCCCCTCGGTGTATGCGTTGCTGGCGTGTGTGTTTAGGAGGCTTCGGTTTGTTCATGTAAGCCTTCTTGCGATAGTCCGGATAGGTATTTTCTATTTTTTTTCTTTCTTTTATTTCAAAAAAACTTCTCTAGGCCAGGATATGCTGGAATGAAATATTTTCATAAGGGAAAGGTCTTTATCCAAATTATTAATTTCATGTCCCCCGGACTTCACCTTTCTAAGTTACCTGGTTGGCAATGTTTCTGTTTGAACAGTTTCTCATGCTACCTTAAATTTGCAAGTTCATTAAATCACAAACAGCAAACAATATCTTATCTTAACATATCTCAATTCTTACTCAAGTTGAACTCGATGAAACTACTAAATGTAACCCGTTTCATTTGCCGATGAATTTGACCAGATTGACATTGCCTGCGCGTATGATTTTGCAAAGGGTGATTACGAGATAAACGTGGAAACAAAGACAACACTTGAGAAATTTCCATTTTTATTGAAGGTAAGCAGGAAATCAAATCTAAACAACCATAGTCAATCAATCAGCAAAATATTAACAGTACATCTACATAATGTAGGCCTATCGTACTGTCCTAGACATTCACCCTTCAGCTAGGGCCTACCCATTCCAACTCTTTTTTCATTGACAACGTAGATCCGTCTTGTCACGTCTTGTGTGAAAGGAATTCGAACAGTCAACTGCCATTTCGAAATGTTTCGACCTTCGAGCCACATCTGTTTTTTCGTCTGATTCGACATTTATTACATCAGCTTCATATTTCAAAATACGTAGACCTAGGTAGAAACTCAAAAATAAGCGGCTCTCCATTTCTGGCTGAGAAACACTCGCAGCTGAGCCTACGCACCGCGTCTAATCATCACTCTTCCGCGATGACGCGTCAGAGAATTTGATATCTTATGAATTATTCATAAAAAAATTAGATGTGGCATCTATAAATTAGGTTCATGTTTTGTTTCTGCAAAGTGTGGCTGTACTGAACAATCAATGCACATTTTAATGTTGTTTGATTGTATTGCAATGACAGACTATATGGTTTACATTGCGTCAATGCGTAGACTCGCACAAGCTCCAGAACGTTGAACAAATGTTTCAAAATTATCTTCACAAGTTAAAATTATTGGAAATGCACGTTGATTGAAATATAACGTTTAAATCTTGCTTTGTTGGATTTCATGGGGTGATGAATTGAGTTGGTCTTGAAACAAATTGAACATGCAGTTCATTAAAGCAAGATTCAAAAGTATGTGCTACTTTTCGACAATTTCATGAAGATCATGAAAAAAACACTTTTGTCAAAAGGAAACTATTCATTTATCTGAATGGTCTCCGAGCGGACATTAAGTGCATTCCATAATTGCATAATGCTTATCGGTGCTGGCCACCAAAAGGCCCAAATTGGCACCCATTCTTAAGGCAAGTCAGAAATTCTTAACGAGATTCAAAGTGCGAAAGTACATGGCGGGTGTCGTCGATGAAGCAGAAGACGCTTACTCTTCCGGGACACCTGGTCTTAGTCTCTTGTACTTTTGCAAGGGTCTCCATGTAAAACTTTCCTTTGTTCAAATTTTGCCCCTGGTTTAATCGATTTGAGTTTGGATTATGATTATGTTGACGCTTTGGTATTCTCTTATTTTATTACATAGCCGGCACTTGCTTGAATATAAACAAGTTTATATTACCATGTCTTGTTAAAGGCTCGGAGGTACGTTTAGATGCGAGTCTCGCCCCTTTATCAGGTATAAGGACGTGTTCCCAATGTGTTATTAATGAATGAGTCAATAAGTAAACAAACTTTCGCAAGTTACAAATCTCCAGCTTCATGCTTCATATTTCATTGATATTAAAATTTGTTTCAGGAATGTGGAAGGCCTCAAAGTGATACTATTTTTCGGCTGCATTCTCAACCTGTCGTTTATAGCTCCCTTCAGATAAACATAATTATATACTTCTGAGGCTTATATAAAAAGAAACAGGGAAGTTAGTATTTGACTGCGTAAAACGAACATTTGCAATCGCAAAATTAAAGCAGAGAAATGGACACTGGAGATGTGTGGTATGTGCAGTACAGTGACTCAAATTTCAGGACACCTCGTACGTCATACGTGTAGTACATGTAAATTCTTACTCTAACTCATGGGGACCTAATCAGTACATGGTATTCGAGTGATCCAATGCTGGTTGAATATGAACCAACTCGGTCGGGACCAAAGGAACTGCTCGATGAATGAGGGGTACAATTTGTGTTCGAGTTAGCCGGGTTCGAGTAAGTGGGGTTCTACTGTATCGGAGACATAAATCGACATGGTAATCATATTATCTCGAAAATCGCATAAAACTACTTTTTAAAATGTCGAACCTTTACCTTATCTTCACAAATACCATGCGTAGATGTGCATGCAACATTTCTTTTCTCAAAATTATGATTGGGAAGGTAACTGGTCACTATAAACAGGTTTTCTGAAGAAAAAAAACATTGTCCGGACAACTCCTTCTAAACCACTAGGCCAGTTTCATTGAAACGTCACACAGATATAAAGGACCATGTGTAGATGTACATGCAACTTGTCTTTTCTTAATATTATGGCTACTATGTAACCAGTCACTATAAACAGGTTTTCCTATTAAACATTTCTCCAGACATTAAACTCCTCCTAAACTGTTGATACAATTTCAATGGAGCTTCACACAGATATAAAGGAAGATATGTTGACTTTGAGATTAATATATGCATGCAAAATTCATCGCATTTGTAAAAATTCCAAACAACGTGTCTGTACTACAAAACTGTATTTTGCAAACAACATGGAGCAGGGTGGGGGGAGAGGGGTATTAGTCAGCCATCGGATTACAGTTTTAGTTATTGTTTGATCCGAAACAAGAAAATGCATCAAAGCTGCTAGACACATTTTTTGGGGGAAAAAATGACTTACTGACAATAAAAAAACATTCACGAATAACAAATAGAACTAGTACTAATTGAAATGGGGACCATTGAGTTGTCCCCCAAACCCCCACAGTTCGATTCCCAGTGCTCAAATTTAATGAAAATCGAACGATATCTCATTTCGACCAATCAGAGGTCAGGAAATGGCGGCCATTTTGTTGAATCATGAAACCGAAGTTA
Source organism: Mimachlamys varia (assembly GCA_947623455.1). Classification (NCBI taxonomy): domain Eukaryota; kingdom Metazoa; phylum Mollusca; class Bivalvia; order Pectinida; family Pectinidae; genus Mimachlamys; species Mimachlamys varia. The sequence continues at coordinate 44,708,271 of OX392533.1, forward strand.
CGATGGTGTTCGTAGTGTAATGTTACATGTATAGGTACATATCAAATTTCATCGAAATCGGACAATATTCAAATTTCGACCAATCAGAAGCCTCTTGATGGCGACCATTTTGTTGAATTTTAAAATGGACGTCACCATTGTGTTCCTGATATCAGACAAACTCCATAAAGCATTTTCGTAAAAAAAACTAATAGCATCTATGTTTCGACAAATCAGAAACCTCCTGTTGGCGGCCATTTTGTTTAATCTAAAAATGGACCGCAGCATTGTGTTTCTGATGTCAGACAACACCTACAAACCAATTTTCATCAAAATCGAAGAACAGAGATTGTTCGACCAACAGAAATCACCTTGGAAATGGCAGCCATTTTAAATGGCGTTACGAAATATACTTCATGCAAACTTTAAGTCCTTCACGAATACCTATGTTATTCCATATGTAGAATAACTAAATATATGTAGATGGCAATTGCGAGCAATAGCGGAAGTCCCCCTTCTCCACCAGCCGAGACCATTAAATGGTGGCCATGTTATCCGATTTCAAAACACAGCTGACGGTTGTGTTCGGTGTTCCCTGTTACACGTTCAAATAAAATTTGAGTGAAATCGGACAATATCTAAATTTCAACCAATTAGAAGCCAGTCAATGGCGGCCATTTTGTAAGAAACAATTTGACTTTGACTTCACAGAAATATTTGGCATAATGAAATATTTAATTATGTCAAATGTTATGGTAGTGTAAAATGAAAAGTTAATGCGGAATTTAATGATATCTAAATGTCGACCAATCATAAAATGAAAGCCATTTTGTCGAATTTAAACATTTAGACGTTCACAACAAATCTGAACGAAGTCGTACGATAACTAAATTGCAACAAATCAGACAGCGGGCTGTGATGGCCATTTTGAAAGAATACTTTGACTTTGACTTCACTTAATTGAAGGCAATCATGCAGTCATCATATGACACAAGTTCAATCGTAATCGGACAAAAAGAGAAAAAGTTAAAGCGCCAAAAAAATCGACTTTCTTTTCTTAAAAGAGGCTGTGGCGGCCGTCTTGGAGGCGTAATAGAAAAAAAAGAGGTTATGTGCACATCTACACATACCCACCAATAATCGTGTGAAGTAACATCGGAAACCGATCAGTGGTTTCAGAGATTTCGTGCGTACAAAAAATCACGAAGGAATAAGAATAATAACAATCGTTTGGGGGACTTAATAAAAAAGAAACGAAGATATAACATGAGTGTAGATGACCTGTTTCAGTTTTTGCTCTGATTGCGCATCCAAGATGGTCGCCACATCCTCTTTTTCAAAAAAGCCCCAATATTCAAAATTTATGAGGCAAAAACTTTTTTTCTATTTTGCCGATTGCGATTTAAACTTGGATATAACGCTAAATCTAGGTAGCATAAGCCACTCTAAAGCGCTTTATAGTATGTAGATATACAATCCTTATACAATCAATACAATTGACACACACAGTTCGATCATATACTATTCTGAGGTGTTTGCAGGAGCTGCCTTACCAGGTGCCTTACTACTTGTCCTATACCACCTGACTAATGTCTCCCTATGTGTATGAATTGCATGATGGCCGTTAATTCACGAAGTCACAGTATCTGATTTTATGGAAGTTTTTATTCACTTTGGTATAAAACTATCGTCCTGTTTTAGTCTACGTATGCATAGCTGCTTGGTCTTGCAGCAGACGATACTTAAAGAGAACTCATGGGAGAGTTCATGAGATAAAAACAAAATGGCGAGCATGCCGAATATTTTAGTGTGTAGATAATGAGTGATAGAGTCTTTTACGCTGAAATAGATTAGATTACTTGCTGAAATGAAGCTCTTGTTATTTAGAGCCATCTGAAGATGATGAGCTTTTCAAATCGCTCTGCCTCCGTGGTCCCGTCCGTCGTCCGTCCGTCCTTAAACAATTCTTGTTATCGCTATTTCTTGAGAAATACTTGATGGATCTTACTTATATTGTATATGTAGGTGCCCCTTGGTGCCTAGTTGTACTTTTATAATTTTAGGACTGATCGAAAAAAATACAATGGCTGAAAGGCGGCCATCTTGGATTTTGCCACGAAAATATTTCTTAAAAGGTACGCGATGGATCCTAATTTCTCAAATTTTATATGTAGGTTCCTCTTGGTGCTAAGTTGTGCATGGTCAATTTTTTGGACATATCTGATAAACAATATGTTGCTGATAGGCAGCCATCGTGGATTTTGACAGTGATAGTTTTATTATCGCTATTTCATGAGAAGTTCTGGATGGATCCTTTACAAATGTCATAAGCAGGTTCTGTTCGGTCCCTAGTTGTGCATGGTCTAATTCTTCTTTGACTGCTCTAGGGGAGGGGGATATGGCTGCCAGACGGCCATCTTGTATGTTGACTATGAAAGTATATTCTGGTTATATTTTAAGAAATACATGATGGATTTGGAATTTGGAACAGATCAGAAAAAGAAAACTCCTGGCAAGAGACCTTTCAACTGTTATTAATTTTAAAGAGAAAATCATAGAACTAAGATTAAATACATAGATTGAATTATAATATAAGAAGTGAAAAGATCCATCTTTCTAAAAATAAATGAAAAATCATCGACGGTGGGCGCCAAGATCCCTCATGGATCTCTTGTCATTGTATTTCGGCACATCTGGCCATCATGGTCGTTTACACTGTCACTAATGTAAAATGTACCTGTATGGTAGCGCCGTGTATTTCAACTGCGTAAAACAAACTGTTTGTGTAGATCGTGCCCATTCTCCAACATGTCAACTTCTGACGTTCTGTTACCCTACTGTAGTGATAAGATTTTGACATGTTTAACAAAATAATTTAGGCTCCGTTTGGATAAAAGTAGGAGTAAACTTAAACCTTCACTTTAGAGGCATATTTATAACATCTCTAAGTGCAAGTAAATTATGTTTATTTCGATGTCCTCATTGAGCAAGATCATTTACCTGATTAACAATGATGGTATGTTAGCAATCTGATTGAAGTGCTCTTTAACCATCCGCATATACAACTGAGTGACACTAAGGATCTTCCTTTTAATATTTGGTTATAGACGTTGTTTAAAGTGATTTCAAATAAACCATGGATATTTATTATGTGGGTAGGAACTATTGTGGAACGGGAAAGGTGGATGGCGATTTTCTTAACAAAATGGGCATTGATCAAAATCAGTTTCTGATATCACAATACGCTTTATTGAATGACACTTTTTTTAGTTCGTACTATTATTTCGTTGAAATATAACACAAAAAGTACATGTTTGAGCTGGTAGAATGTTTTCAAATTTATATATCAAAATATGTATGATCAATAATTGTATGATGACTGTCTTATTGTGTTCAGTGTTTTGACAGACAAATCACCTGAACTTTAAAAGGTTGATGTACGTATCCTCCTTGTTATATTTTCAGATAAATGTCGACTTGTGTTTAGTGCTGATCTCACACAAAGCAGAGAAGATGTTTTAAACGCCTATAATGACGACGCAGGTATTATGTCATCAATTTATAATATCAGATTATCATTTCCAACATAACGCACTCATCACATACACCCACAACGCATGCACCGAGAGGCGGACCTTACAGGACGTGACATATAAAACCACACGACCTTTCCCCTAATCTGCAACAATGTTTGATGAAGTAAATGTTTTTCAAGGCCGATCATAATAACAATATTGATCTCGAATCCCTTTTTTTCAAATAAGAAAATATCTCTTCAATTCTATAACTTTCATAAACGTTGTAAAATCTTTTCAAAAACATTCCATTTATTTATCATATTAACTTTTACGTGTGAAGTTTTATTCTTTCGTCCATTTGATGTCCGTTCTATCTATGTTTTACTTGTTCAAATAAACTCTCGAAATGATTGACCTATCTAGCAGATTAAATACTGTCAAATGGATTTACATGTGTAACACCTTCATTGTTTTTTGTTATTTCATGCTTAACTTAGATTTATTCGGCTGTGAACATTAAACCCACCAATTGCTTATTGCCTAAATAATAACGGATTTGTTTTAATAAAACTAAACAACTTATCCAGATCATCCAGTTTATGCTCACTATAAGACCCGCATATTCTTCAAATATACAAACACTGTACCAATTATTGGACAGGGCTCCAGCGGAAGTTCAGACAAAATGGTATCACACGGTTAAACAAGGAGGAAGGTAGCAAGATAGACCTGGACATGTTTGAATACGAGGCCGACTTTATATTGAACAGCAGTCCCCAGTACATGAGTTACGTGACCGCCTATATAACAGCTAAAGATAATGTCAATTACCCAATACGTAAGTACTAGTTACTGTTTGTAAACAACTTTATCGTAAAATTCAAGCTACATCTGTAATGTGATGCTTCTTGACTAGTTTCTCTAATCGAGTTGGCATTGCGGTTAATATAAAATTGAACTTGACATTTTAACAAGATAGACTATTTAGTTTGGATTTGAAGATTAATATCGATATTTCTGATGATAATTAAATAATCACATATGTTTACATAACCATTAACTATATGAAAAATTATCCATAATCAAACATTAATTTCACTAATGCAGTAAAATTATTTTTCAGCCGGACTTGGCATCAATTTGATGATGGAGAAAGGGGAACGGCTATATTTGCATGAAGGCCCTGGAATTAGTTGCAAATACACACTAGAACAGTTACATAATATTGCCGAGAAGGCTGGACTTCGTCTTGAGGCGACTTGGACTGATGAAGACCGCCATGCGGTCCTCTGTAGGTGTAAGATTGTATGAATGCCTAATCATTCAGATACAGAGCTTAACTACACATGGACTTATTTCTGTCTTCAGTTGATGCGACAACCTGTATGATGATATTCTATATGATTTGTGTGTTTAAAATTGAAGTATAGCTATGTTTAAGTTTTGTGAAAAATATATTTAAGAAGAAAAATATTAATTCAATTATATAAACCGTCCTGTTTTCTTGGTAAAAAATTCATATTTCTAACTATAAATAAATATTATGTAAGCTACAAACTATTAAACAGTTTTATAAAAATTGCATTAAACTGTCTTCTGTTCATTTATTACCTATCAAAACTTATTTGGGAAATGCAGAAAAAATGAAAAAGGGAGTGGAATTATCGGAACGTGATGTATGCCACGATTGCCAGGCCGACAATAAAGGAGAAATATGGAACATTTCAGTATTATTGATTTTACATGTGTATTTTTACAACAATTTTTTTAAGGAAAGATGGGTTCTGTCCACAGGCCACAGGTCATACTAGAGTCTCCAATAATGATAGTTGATACCACTTGTTTGATGCTTAGCATTATGGGAGTGGAACGACTGGTTCGCCCGTAATGTGACATGCTGGGGTGTTCTGCTCGGGCCTTCGGCAGTATATTCCAAGTGGAAGAAATTTAAATCCGCAAAATATCCTGACTATTGCCAGAGGGCTTACACGGAGTTACGGATAAATGTTAACTTGTCATCCTAAAACAAACAAAAACAAAAAAGAGGCCAAATGGACCTACATCGCTCACCAGGTATTATTAAATTTATCTCTCATTAATAATCCTAACAATAAACTCAAATCAAACAAGTACTAATTGTAATGGGGGACAATTACAGAAGTCCCCAAAACCGCCGCAGTTCGGTTTGCAGTGCTGAAATACATGTGCAAATCACATTTGATGAAAATCAGACGATATTTTTTATCACAAAACCAAAGTTACACTACTTTTCACGCGTCGGTATACGATTGTCAGGCTTCCTGGTGGAGAGGTATAAGCCCGTCACCGTGACTCAGTCACCCACCCGTCCTCAACTGAGGAGCGTTACTCCACACTACACGGCTACTCCATCAATGGGCAGCGTGAATGTGAGCTAGAGTAATAGAGCAACACAGGATTCATAGCGTGGGGGATTTTTACATTTTAGCAAAATCCCGCCCTTAAAAGTGATGCCTTCCCTTTTCACTATCTACCTGCAAAACACACAGGTCCTAGGTGTGGAGTTGTCAGATTGTCAGCTGTCGCTTGGATTTACGTAAAAATATATATAGGCCTATGATAATATAGCTGGGATTTCGGCAGCCCATCACTTAAGTGTCGGTATTTTTTTCCATTCAAATCTGTATTTTAATTCAGATCATGCCAAAACAATTGTCACATAGTGCCGCATCGAAAAAAAAAACGATTTTTTACAAACAAAACATGTCGTTATCTTGTTGCATATATATATACTCGGATTTGCGGTATATTTTTTTAACAAAATGTACATTTTCAACAGCAGTTGCAAATTCGTATCAAAGTTTAACTATTGGTCAAGAACACATGAATCTGTTCAACGAGCAGTGTTTTTGTACAAAGTGATCCGTACTATGTAATCATCCGGTACGGAGCAAACCAATGTAAAATAGCGGTGAAACCTAACGTTTGCGAATAATGTCTTGTAAGATATCTTACTGAGTAACACCAAATATTTTACGTCGGACCGCTCCAACAGTAAACACATAATACATACGGAGCTTTATCGAATTGTTTTCCTCGGGACAGAAAACTGCAGTATTGACAACGGATTTACCTGTAATTGTAAAAAAAAAATAGATATATCAGACCCTTCTGTACGTCGAACCCCTTTCGGTTATGTCAAGTGATACGAAAGATTTCATTTACAATATATAGATGCATTTCCTGGCCAAAATGTTAATGAAAATAGAATACACTGTAGATTAATTGATGATTTTGTCTTTTTCCTCATTCCATTTCGGATCTTACATCTTAATTAGTACACAAACATGTTCATAAATTAAATAATACTTGACAGCACAAATCAAATACATTAGCGTTGGATGACGCCCTTTTCATGAAGATGGTACATTCAACATCGATGACTACTAAGAGTTTTTACTGGTAATAGATTAGTTGGGGTTTCTCCATATTTACCCATATAATAAGATTATTGGATAGCGATTGTTTTCAGTATGCGGATAAGCAGTTTATTTCTGTATATCAAATTATTTTCAATATATATGATTGTAATGTATTTATATAACAGAAACACCGATAACGAAGAAAGATATTTTGACTCTAAATGTGGGTCCATACTTTTAGAAAAAAAAAACATGCAATTTTTATCTAAGTAGGCTTATTTTCTTGCATTTTTGACGTAGATTCCGTATATTAAAAGAAAAAAGGGGGTTCTCAACCTACTTTTTGAGATATTTGAGCTTGCATGTAGCACATTCTGCTGGAATTGTCCAAAAAATATGAAAATTACGTGCAAGTATATTTTCTATAAAATTTACCAAACTTAGGTTACCACAAAGGTGATTATCTTCAAAACGTAACTTGATGCATTATTAAAAGCAAAATTAAAACAAAAACAATTATATTTGTAATAGTTATGCATTTTTTGTTGATATCTGTTACCTTGATAATGCAATTTTTAACAAATTCACATCGAACGAGTATAAATGTTATCAAAACCCATGTCAATTTTATAAAACTTTGACAGTAGATAGCACAAGTATATATGCTTTTCGGTAAGCATAGAAAATAGGTGTGTGTGGGGGGGGGGGGGGGGGGGGTCTCGATGAAAATGTTGCAATTTTGCTCAATTGAAGTTAGAAATACATCACCCTAACCCAATTTGCCAAATCCTATCGTAATCGGTAAAAGGCAAAATTATGTCGTGTTATTATTCGAACCGGCAAAATAAATATCTTATCGGTTCCCCCCACACTTGTTTTTGATATCCGTTCAGATAAAGAGGCAATGATGCTTGAAAAATAAATTAAAATCATGATCTCGAAGTTTCGATCCCGATATCCGGATTTCTGGACCGCCTCCCATTCCGTTTTATAAACGGAATTGTAATTCCGTACACAATCCTAACGTGTCGTGCTCGATAGATCGGTCAGTTTGTTGTGATTTTCTCTATCGCAGGTCGGTATATAAAATACCTATTGAACACCATATTTGCTATCATTATCTAATATACTAAGTATTGCTGTACATGTATGTGTATCGTAACATTAACAATCGAATTCAAAACCAGGTCAAGTTACTGTACAGACTACGAGCGCACGTCCCCTGGATAAAGTTTTCGGAACTAAAATGTGTCGCACTTTCTTTCGGTCATATATTACTTTTTTGCATACCATGACATTTAAGTCTTCTAGATTTTGTATACATTTTGTTTTTAATATACCTTGTTCTTATGATGGTCATTCAGGGCAATAAATGCAAATTCCTTGTTTGACGATCAGCTAGACATACAGATTGGTAAAGTAGCCCCAGCAGTTTACAATGTGTACATGCAAAGACTGGACAGTATAACAAAATGGAAGGAATACTTGCACCATTATCCCTAAGGTCCACCAGAGAATGAAATAAATCAGCAGGAAAGGATTGAATTCCTGGTCGACAACATTTTTGTTGAGTTCGGAGGAAAGATTTTCCAGCAGACTGTTGGCATCCCCATGGGAACAAACTGTGCCCCACTCTTAGCTGACTTGTTTTTTGTTTTCATACGAGGCTGAAATTGTGGAGGAGCTAATCAGGACAGGTAACAAAAACCTTGCCAAATCTTTTAATTTCACTTTCAGATATATCGACGATGTGTTGTCTATAAACAACAAGAAGTTTGCTGACCACGTCGATCGTATATACCCTTCTGAACTTGAAATAAAGGACACAACATACTCTTCTACATCAGCTGCTTACCTCGATCTCTACTTAAACTACGACCAACATGGACAGCTTACTACTAAGCTATACGATAAACGTGATGATTTCAATTTTCCGATCGTTAACTTTCCATTGATAGTAACATCCCTGCTTCTCCAACCTATGGTGTTTACATGTCGCAGTTGATTCGGTATTCCAGGGCGTGCTCTAAATATCGGGATTTTCGTGATCGATGTCGACTGCTGACAAACAAACTAACAACACAATGATTCGAGAGATGCAGGTTGATCAGTACTATGGGCAAGTTTTATGGTCGCCATCTTTGTCTCATTGAGAAATATTCTGTATCTTTAAGTGATATGAAGATGGACGTTTTTGAGTATGCTCATTAGTGTGTTTACTTGTTGTGATTGACAATGATACTCGGTTCTCATTTTGAGAACTTGATGTTTGCTTGGATTTACATGGCGGGTGTCGTCGATGAAGCAGAAGACGCTTACTCTTCCGGAACACCTGGTCTTATTTTCTTGTACTTTTGCAGAGGTCTCCATGTAAATCTTTCCTTTGTTAAGTTTTGCCCCTGGTTTATTCGATTTTGAGTTTGGATTATGATTATGTTGACGCTTCGGTATTCTCTTATTTTATTTCAAAGACTGGTTGAATGTGATTATAATATTACAAAATGTATACTTATATCAGTTACATATATCAATAAAGATAGCTGTCCCCAACACAGGGACCTGAGAATGTGTTACAGCTAGTAACCTTTTAGGTCAAAAACTAGCTATAACAATGTTCAGTTTCCTGTAGTCCCCAGTACACCATGTACTGTACATATTTATATATTTTTTTTTAATTTTTGAGATCAGCACAGGGATAATTCTGACTCTAGGAGAATTGGAGGGGTTCTATGGGATCAGCAAAAAGATTCTTTTATATAAAGTAATATAGTTTTTAATTTGTGATGAGGTTTTCAGGAAAAATATGGGTAAATATCTCCAATTCTCGCCCAAAGTGATCCCTGTCAGCATAGTGTCGAAATAATTATTGAGACTAGTGTAACAGCAGAGGAAAAATGCCAACCAGACTGGGGTTTGGAACCTGTACATGTACCTTCCTAACTCTCGGATGGATGCCAAACTATAGTTAGATGCCATAGCTTGAGTTCCAATGGATCACCTCACTGATCACAGATGAGCAAACCAGTCTATGGATTCCTCTGCTTACAAAGAAATTTATGTAAATTTGTCCATGTATGCTTATTTGATTACAATACAATCTGTTCACACATAATGAACTATTATAAAAACTTCAAATAAAAGTTTAATGAATATGTGATATCTAAGCTAAATGCAGGGGAGATTTTGGAATCTTATATATTGTGGCTAAACAACATCTGAATTGAGAATAAGCTTCAAATGAAATGTAAGATTCTGGTTATTAATATGAATCAGGATTTCTTGGAGAAAATTCAATAAAAGGCTTTGTGGATATTATCCACAACCAAGAATATTTGGAAATTTCCTGTGAAAAAAGGGAAAAGAAATTATTATAAAATGATTTGCATAAATAAAACAGATTGGTATGCAAAATCATCTATAAATACAAGTATATTAAATAATAATATAAGCATGGTTATATAATTAAACACTACCTAATTATATCTTTATATTAAAAATCTTCAACCGAGCTTACAGGAATGGTAAATATTCATAATTGATATTTGATTTCAGGTTAATAGATAAGGATGTAGGATACAGTCTTGAATATTTACATGTGGCAAATGAGCACAAAGATAAGTTTCAAAAATAGTTAATTTCCACAATCCAGATTAATAATTATGATATGTATCAAACATTTGTCTTAAATTATAGAAGTAAGTCAGTCCATCCAGTATCCCATGTTTAGCCCCCCCCCCCCACCCCCTCCCTAACCCCAGGGACATGACACATTAATTGGAATTCAGTGATTTCTTAGAAATCATTTCTTCTAAAGGAACGACAGGATGTCCAAATTTCGCATCCATGCTGCGAAGTGTATTTAATTGAAATAAATATTGAATCAAAATTTTCTAGTTTCATTTAGATTCGTTGCTATCGAAGTCTCTGATCTCACAAGAACATTTTCAGTGAGTATATGATCAAATAGTGCAACAAAAAGACTTATTGTCACACATGTCTGTCACATTTGATATGACATCTATCAAATTATTGGTAACCTGGTAATATAAAGACTTATGTCCTCTTGATGCTGGTATGGACAGGGTGAACATTTGCATGGTCACTTCTAGTTTAATATATAAGTTGAATTCCTGTTGAATTCCATAACTGTTAAAATAAAAAACAAAGCATAACTTTAATTTTCTTACAGTGTTGATGTCAATTACATTTTGTAAAATTTGATCAGATTACAAAAATAAATGAGAAAGTATCATATGTTAGAATATATATGTATGACACAATACACTGGCGCACGGAGCACCTCGGGTAGAGTTTCTTCATTTCTTTTGTTATACCTGCACATGTACATTCTTTTTGATTTGGCGACAGACAAACACTAAATGAGTACACGACTGGTAACATATTTACAGGTCATTTGATCGGAGGGCATAGCCACCGACGACGTCTAGGCCGGATAATAAGGCCATGTGCTTTCAATTGAACTGAATTCAAATCGATTCAATATAAAAGAAGCGTGCTATGAACATAGAGTGTCATATAACAATGATCGGGTTTTAAATATATAACAAAAATTAATAAAGCAGGACTAGGGTAGGAATAGTAGATAGAAATATAATTTTCAAGCTCATATAGAGAATGTATTCCAAGAAATCCATACACTGGAACTGATGTGCAATATTCACAACTCACCAAAAGGTTATTTATACCAACATTTAGTAGACAATAATGAGTTGAAATTTTATCTAAGGCAGCCTATGGACCATCGATATAAGAAAATATGTCACAAACAAGACTGTCGTCACATCAGCTAAATAATGAAAGTGGAAGATACAGCAAAATTAAGTAACCATACAAAATGGGGTTTGTACTTTAAGTGATTTCTTTTGTTATACCTGCACATGTACATTCTTTTTGATTTGGCGACAGACAAACACTAAATGAGTAAGATTGAGGAGTAATTACATTTTATTCTAAAGTGTCCTTTTAATGTAGATTTACGTGCTTATATTATAGTATACTATTTCCATGGACCTGGCGTATTCAAATCTATCAAGCTACTTTGTGTAATAATGTTACAGAATTAAATAACCTTGGAAGTTATATAATTATCCATTTTGGATTTACATGTCATTCAGAAGCATTGCAAGAGTATACTCGCAATTGCTTTGTATATACAACACATTATTAGTTCACCTGGTCCGTGGCGTCCGGCTTCCGTCCGTCAACAATTGATTATCGATTTCTTCTTCTTAACCGCTGATCAGAATGTAATTAAATTTGGTAGGAAGCATCCCTAGGTGTCTTGGATTCAGACTTACACAAATGATAGGGCTGACCCCCAAGGGCCTGAGAGGCGGGGCCAAAAGGGGTCAATTTGGCTATATTCATATTAACGACTACTTCTCTGGATCTAAGCAATGTGAAATATTCATATTTTATTGGTAGTATACTTAGGTGGCTGGTATTCAAATTTATACAAATTATTGTATTTTATGTGATTGATATTGTGTATGTTTTTGATATCCTGCACACACGTGTGTATACGTGATTGATGTAATGCATATGCGTGTATGTATGTGATTGTTATCACTAGTGATGATATAAGCAGTGATGATATAAGTTTTATCGAGTTGATATTTTCTGATATTTCACTGGTAAAATGTAATAAATGTATATATGTGTACGTGTTATTTGTAAATCTAACAGGGATTTTTTTTAGCAAACTATGTGTTGTGCTTAACCATGATAATACGAATGGAAGGAAAGGTGGACGATTGTTAATCATCTTATGTCTAATTCTTGTAAAACAAATTGTATCTCTCCTATTTGTGATAACGGTAGATTTGTACATGACAAAGCCAACGCATTTAACACTTTCTTTAGTGCACATGCTTCTGTTGACGATACTAGTGATGACCCTCCTGATCCAAAAAAGTCTCATAACTATGTTCTTTCTGATATTGTTAAATACACCCTCTTTCTTATAAAACACGTTTTGGTCCTGATCTAACAATCCCACGTCTAAATAAGGAAGCGTCCGATGTTTTTAGTAATCCATTGCAAACTATATCTAATCACTCTCTTGCCTCCTGTATATTCCCATCTTTATGGAAAAAGGCTACTGTTACCCCTGTTTACAAAGTCGACGACCCATCTATTCTAGGAAATCACCGTCTTTTCGCTTTAATGTCAATCTTAGAACAAATGATGGAAAGATGTGTGTACACATATGTTTACAACTATTTAACTCTGAATCAATTTATATCTATTAGAACTGATATTGTTCTGCTTTAGATAGAGGTATAGAATATAGAATGGTCTTCTGCGACATTAGCAAAGCTTTTGACGGAGTATGGCACCGTGGCCTTCTTTCTAAACTTAGTTATGGTGGAATTACAGGTAGCCTATTGGATTGGTTTGCGGACTATTTACATAATCGTTGCCAGCGTGTTGTCATTAATGGTAAACAATCAAATTTAACCGACATTAATGATGGAGTTCCTCAATGGTCAATTCTAGGTCCGTTATCTTTTTAACTTTTTATAAATGACAGTTGAAGATATCAGTTGTACTATACAGTTGTTTGCTGACGACATGTCATTATACGTTTAAATGGATTCGTCGCGTCTAAGCGCTGATCTGTCGAACGACAACCATAACAAATTGTATGATTGGTCCAAGAAGTGACTTGTAAATTTCAATCCTAATAAGACAGTGTCAATGATAATAAGTAAAACAAAAGACAAACCAATTCACCCATCCTTGTTTATGAATAACACCTTGGTCACTGAAGTCGCATGTCATAAACACTTTGGAATCTCTTCCGTATTATGGAGGGTGGAATTATCATGTTCAGTATATTATTAAGAAAGCCTTGAAAAACATCCTTTAAAGAAAGATGATTTTTTATTGACAGAATAACCCTACAAACTATGATTTTACTTTTACAAGACCTTTATGATAATATGGGGATGTAATTTAGGATAACCTCACGATAGTCAAATATCAAACTTGAGGCAGCCAGACTTATAATTTGGGCAACCAAACCTGATATCTTCAAAATCATGAAAGCTTTTATTTAGCAACTGGCTTGGGCCCCCTTTCGAAGAAGAAAACATAAAATAATACAGTTCCATAAGGTCGTTCATGGTCAGTGTCCATCTTTTTTGGGTACCTTAAAACGGCATTTTTTGCTAAATTTGGTCTGCTCAAATTCGCCGCTGCCATTCGACTAATTATAGGAATCTCAACATGGTACGACATGAAACATTATCTATATTTTTGTTTAACCTTAACAGTTTAGATTATCAAACAATAACATATTTATTTAATATCAAGATTTATTACTTAACACATCAGTACCATAGTTATATGTTTATTATCGTTTTCTTGGAAAAAAAAACATTCCTGATGTTTTCTTACGAATCGGCACGGAACCGGGAGCAGGATAGTGGTCATATGATTCGAAAGAAAACCTCATGATTGTTCGTATTAAAGTAGAACCGGAAGCGCAAATGTCAGGTAGCCGCGGTAAACAAATATTGGGTGATGCAAATAGAGTCACAAGACTAAACAAGAAAGAAGTGCTTTCGGAAAACCAAAAACGTACAGCTGATACGTATATGTTCTTCATTCACGTGCACTGTAAGATTATGTTCGGAAACGCTTGTACAAAACTATATTAAAATTGATTTCTACCCTCTGTTGATTTATGGAATGCACTTCCTGACGACATTAAGCATAAACACTCAATTAAGTCCTTGAATGTAAATTACCGTGATCGTCTTGTTCCATCCTATTAGTTTTACTGCAAAAATATCATCATGCTCGACTTAGATTGAACTGAAATTCCCTTAACAGTCATTTGTTTATCCGTAACCTAGTCGATAGCACGTGTGCATTTGTAACAAGTCAGCTGAAACTACGGAACACTATGTCATTTATTGTCCTAATTTCCAACAAGTAAGACTACAATGTTTTAGAGATCTTCCAGAGTGTAATGATAACAATCTGCTGTATGGGAATCCTGAAATGTATGATCAATATCATTTGAATGTGTTTGACGCTGTTATACAAATCATCAGAAAGTCGAAACGTTTTAAGTGTGTATCTTAGGTTAATTTAATATATTGCAGTAGATGTAGTGTTCCATTTTCGTTTATTCTTATGTCGTTCTGCTGCCATTTGCAAAGATAAGGAGACGAATTGATATAAGTACTTTGTACTTGTTTTCGAATCCTTAACTTATTGTATTATTTACTGTATATATACCTATTTATTTTGAATAAATACTATTTAAACTAAGTACTTATCAAGAAATAGCAATCACAAACTATAACGGTCAAAATCAAAGATGGCCCTCTGGCAGCAATATTGTTTTTTCGAATTAGTTCAAAACTGGACAATGCACAAGGAATCAATCCGATAGTCCAAAACTCAATACAGCACGACCAGGGACACAGTGGGACATCTGACATTTAGTACTTCTCGAGATATGACGGTAACAAAAATGGTTTAAGGACGGACCACGGACGCAGGGCGATTTAAATAGCTCACCATCTGATGATGGCGGGCTAAAAACAAAGACAAAATTTCATATCAAAACTGCTGACTGGTATTTTATAAAAACAAAAAACATATTTTTTCCGAAAAAAACATGTCTTTAATATTTAGCGTGGTTGTAAAAAATATCTCGAGTTGAGTAAAGATCGACAAGTGTTTTACATTTAAAAGTTAATGATACGCTATGTATTAAGGCTAGACTTCACATTTCGTATGACCCATTCGCATTCATCGGGCAAGAACAACCCGGTCCCGGCGCCTATCTGTAGCTGGAATGTCATTAATGTGGTGTGATTTTACGAATATGATTAAAACTAATTTCTGCTATGATTTTTTTAATTAAAAATTAGAGTGGTTTAAAATAACTAAAATGACAAAAACGGCTCTCATATACATACATACATACGTAGGCAAAGAATAAATTATCACTGCAAAACTAACAACCATTCCTTAGTTCAGCGATTTTACACCGACAGAAAATGGCTCGTTTGTGTTCGTCCGTCCAAGTGTCCTCCAGTGTAAGTCCGGCTTTCTCTACAATGGTTTGTAGCTGTTCCAATGTATATTTACAGCTGTATCCAGCACCTTTATGAAAAAAAAGTCGCTCTCCTTTTTCCATTGCCAGGTCGATGCCAAGTCCAGCTAAATGATAATCAAGAGAGTATGTTAATCGTTCAATGGTATACATTGTTATAGCTCAAATATGGAATTTATTTACTATAATTAATCCCAATATCATTGTAGGGATGTCCTATAACAATATATTTCCGAATTTCAGTTTGATAAAATCACTTTGGGTTTTTTTTAATTTGTTGGTATACCAAGTTGTTTTAGATATTTAAGTTTAGTGCATCTATGCATGTATTTATGAGTGTATATATTCGTATAATTGACGCTTTCTTGTAATAGTGTGGTTTTGATACCAAGATAACAATACATAATGAATAGAAATAATATCTCGTGTAAAATGATATTCACATAATTCTGATCCAAATGCAGATCCTTCTTCTCATTCTCTCTCCGTTATTTAAGGATATTGGGGACATTTCGCATTAGCCAACCAAATTACCGCTGCCAGGATCTTGAATGTGAATGTCTGATGGCTACAAAGCTTGCATTATCCTTTCTGCGCGGTCACAGTAGTCGTTTAGTCACAACTGATGACTTGCTGCAGATAATATGTCTACTAGAGCGTCCCCAGAACATGCCCTCTAATGAGATGTTGTCAGAGTCTGATATAATGGGATGAGGATAAGGATCTGTATTTTAATCAGATTGTATTATATTCACAAGTTTGCTTTTCATACCCAATTTTACTTACGAATTGGGTACATGACGGACTCCTTCGCCTTGATAAACACGCTTACATAGCTCATACTCTGCGAAGATGTGTTCGATATGAACTCTACGTCAAGCGTAAACATATTCATGTCTATTTCACTTCCTTCCTCTCTGTTCAGCCTTGTAATAACATTTTGTAAAAACGTCCTTGCTTGTCCTGTAAAACAGATATTTAACAATATTGTAATTGTTTCCACCATAAGATATTTGATATGTTTAGTCTTCTCATAGGGCGTATTCTGAGCAAAATGAGAGAATACGGAAAACAAACAGATGTGCAACGTAGGACAGCAGACTAGTGATGGATTCTTCATTGTCTCCTTAACTAAATATATCGAATGATATGTAATGTGTAGGCAAACGAAGGTGAGGTTTGCTATACATTGTTGCGCTCTCGGGATATGATACGTTTTGAATTATCAGAGGCGTTATGTCGGGGTTGAGGCATTTGAGATTTTTGTTTATAAGGACCCAAATTTAATAACTCCCCTTGAATGGTAGATAATATATTGATCGAGGCTCTCCATTTCTCAATTTTATGCAAACTTAACGTCCATTGATTCCTTTAAAATCTTAAGTAGAACAATTGAGTGGATCGACAAAATCTTGTCAGAATGATTTTATTTTTGAAAAAATAACCAATTGTGTACAAGGACAGTCCAAGTGGGAAAAATCTTTAAAATCCTTCTCCTATGGAAATGATTGGCTTTTGTCACAATTAGATCTGAAGCACACATTTTGAATGGAAGTTTGGTCTTACAGCTTAATAATAATAAAAAAACACCGAGGGCAATTGACCGTCCTTACATGCGACAACTCGAGTACCCTTGGACAATCAATAACAATTTACCGTCCTTACAAGGGTTTCCATGCGACAACTCGAGTACCCTATGACAATCAATATCAATTTACCGTCCTTACAAGGGTTTCCATGCGACAACTCGAGTACCCTTGGACAATCATTATCAATTTACCGTCCTTACAAGGGTTTCCATGCGACAACTCGAGTACCCTTGGACAATCAATATCAATTTTCGCGAAGAGCTTCTTTAATAACGACCTTTGCTTGGTATTTCTTTTCAGGTCTGCGGGTCAAAGATCAAAGTAATATTGTTGTAGATACAGCAAAGCCTCCCATACGATAGCTCGAGTTTCATGGGATCTTTAAACTCAAATATCATACAGCGCAACATTTCTACTGAACGCCGTTGCTTTGGATTGCTTTTCGTGTCTTAAGATAAAGGTCACTTCAACTATAAATAGAAAGCTGACGTCCAAAAAATGATTCGGAGAGGTAACTTTTAAGGTGAACCTAATACATGCACGTGCTGCACATTCTCAATTTAGCAATAGATACAGTAGTATGCTGAAGAAAAAACTACACTGCATCATACAGCTGTTTCGTCCTGCTAGCATTCTAGCGGGCAAAAGGTGGAAGTCGAAATTGGCTAAACTCATATATAAGCGGATAGGTCAGGAGCGTACAACCCAAGTCAATGTATGAATAAAGAAAAGTGAGAACTATAAAAACATGGCGTCACGTCCTTAAATAAGTAAACCTGTTGATAGAATGCGAATCAAAATAAACAAACCTTAGCTACAGTGGTGGCATGTTAACAGTTTATCTTTCATCTCAGACGGATACAAAACTGCATTTATGAGTTTTGCTCTTGCTCAAGCAGAAGACACTTTCTTTTCCGGAACACCTAGTCTTATTCTCTTGTACTTTTAGGAGGGGCTCCATGTAAACATTTCTTTGTTTTGCCTTTAGTTTAATCGATTTTGAGTTCGGATTATGATTTTGTTGAATCGTTGGCATTCTCTGATTTTTTTATTGGCATTATGCAATATGTATCTACTTGATAACACAATTTGATAAGTGTTTGTAAGACCTATTGCCTTTTACACTGAATACAAATGGCGATATCAGTTGAACTATCATCATCAAGAATTTGCATTATAGATTGTGGGTAAATATATTTAAATACATCGATAGAAAACGATCTGTTTATGAAAATATCATGTCTTTTATAGAGATGTAAATAATCATGGATTGATTGCACAAAACTGTACCAAATAAATATAAATGGTACATTATAAAAATGGTCACGTATTTGTTTAAATCAGCGCATCAGTAAAACAATGTATTGACCAAATGCATGACAATGAGTTGGTCTTCCTTATTTAACCAGTAACTATGTGTAATGTAGATATGGCCTGTGCGTAGTCGACAGGGGACACCTCCTCTCTGTGGTCTGCTCTACTCTTGTACAGCAACCCGGTGGATATTCGGTCTAGTTACATTGACACGGGTTGTTTTCCTCCGACCATTTTTGATAATACTCATAATGACAACGTGCTCCAATAAACCTGTTTTACTAAATGCGTACCTGCATCATCATCGTAGGCCTTCATAATGACGTCTCGGTCTTGTGTGGCGTCGGCGCTGAAAACCAGACGGCACTCGTCTGAAGCATTGATAAAGCATTAACAAAGGACCGATTATAGACCATGTTCCTGTAGTCCTATGTATATACTCAGTTCATCACAATGTGCTTTGTCTTTAAAAAATAACTTACTCAACAGTTTTAGGCTAAAAGCTAGGTCACCATGGCCACTTAAAACATGTAATTGAATTTGTCTTTAACCTTTGTTTTTATTTCGATTTTTTTTTTTATTTCGACAATACATTGATCGAAAACCTCATAATATAATCACCAGCATTCCCTGTTCTATCTATAAATAACAACAAATGTTTGTAGTCTAATAAAGCTTGAAGCACTAAAGGTTGATATTTCGATTGTTGTTTTGTTACGTGATATCATGTAGGCCTAATAATCTATCTTTTGTTAAAGAGCTGTTCATTCCAATCAAATGCAAATCCTTATTATCACTCCGTTATACATATATACGGATTTAACCACATTCCATATAGACTATTTGGGATTTGGAAAAAGTTGATCCCAAGTAGAACTCAATACCATTTTGGTTTTTCATAATTTTTAACTATTTATGGATATGATGAATCCAATGTAAAGTTGTGCCAATCCAACAAATGACTCTAAAGTGTTCAAAACAACATGTCAAAATGGCCGACAGAATTTGCATATAACTATGATTTGTAGAATTATAATACGCAGTAACTCAGATTTAGCTACTCCGTGCTATCTTATGAGGCTCTTATTTGTTATTGATGGCTAAATGAATCATTCTCAAGTAATAACCACATAATTTGAAGTTAATATTGATAAAAAATCCAAACTGGCCACCGAAATAGCTGTGGTGACATGTTAAACAACTTGCATTGTTTCGATACATTAATAATCTGAAGATTCCCAGGTCCTTTGGGTCATTAATGCCTATTGGCATAATCATACGGTGTTTAAAACTAATGTAATTCAGACGTTTCTAGTCAGAGTTATTTTACCCCCTAAATTTACTACCAGAATATCATGCAACATTTACACAAACATAAGGTGGGCGCCTCTTATAACAGAGATGCGTTCAGTGTAGTTTTTCCTTGAAATATTTGCACCTCATGTTAATTGTTACAACCTGTATTACTTGTCTGATAAGCAATAATCTCCCGAATAGGCTTCGGGAGGGTCTTTTGTCATCAAATTACCTCCCCATTCTGTTTGGCTCTGTCTGCACCAGAATGCCGTAGAAGCAGATATGTTTAAAACAGCTATGTTAGCGCATTACTATACCTTCGATTGACATAATGTTCTCTGGTGTTTGAGTGCATCTGGGATGGGAGTCATGAGTTTCAGCTTAGAACTACTCCGAAGCATTGTTTCACGTAGACTGTCAGATTTTGTCAGTTTCTTGTTACCATAGAGTTTGTATCAGTCTTCTCTCCCACAGACAGATACACAAAGGAAGCTTTGTCGTGATGCAAAAGAAATGGAAAAGACTCTCCTTCATATCAACATCAGGAAGAAGGGGGTCATGCGGGTGAACATCAGAAAGCAAGACAAAGTGCAACTACACCAAGGAAGCATCAAGGAAGTCTGTAAGGATGGGGGTGGGGGAACAGACGAAGACATCAAGTGTCGAATCAACAAAGCCCATCGAGTCGATCAAAACAGACCTCGGTTAGAAGCATCGATGCAGAGGTGAAGGCAGCCGTAATGACATGGACCAAGCTGAAGAGTATCTCCCAGAACCGCATCCATTAAACGGGGGTTGTTGCAGCCCTTATAATGAATCCCAATGATTCAAGAAACAAGAAGGAGAGTTTGCAAACAAAATGTTCTATTTCAGACAATGTTTTGTCTTTCAAATGTCTGCACCTTGATTTGAACAGCGGGCCTCCTGATCATCTGGCAACATAATTACCTCATCAGTTTACGAGATCAGTTCTTCTTCCAAGAATTTCGAGCTGAGTTTTGTGTCAATGAAGTACATGTATACTGCAGATCATAAATCAATGGTAGAATCAAGACTGAGTTGCTACCAAATTGTACACTGCTATTTGGCTCAAATATTGTTATCGGCACGTTCACGAGTTAGTGCACTGCAACTTTCTAGATAAGATTATTTGATAACTTGCCTATTAGCATCATATGTTGTTACTAGGCGCTGAAAAGTACTTCTACCAAGGTTACATCGTACAGACCCTGTATGGTGGAGGCATCGACGAGGATATTGCCCGATCAGTCACAGATTCACACCCCAGTGTATTAGTTTCTTCTGTAATATCGCCACTCCTGTCAGTGTTTACCTGGCTTGTGAAATTTGGGCGACGAACATCACTATGTCAAACAAAAAACTGGGTTTTTCAGTAACCACAAACCCAGCTCAGCATTTATAATACCTAAAGTAGAACTAAAGTCGGTTTCTTTTTGTGTCTCGGGTGCAGTTCTAAGTGCAACTAATGCAGACTCTGATAGTTGTTCTACCACATCATCTGTTTTATGCCCTTTGTATCGGCATAGTACGCAAAGGGATAAATCATAATCAACGCATCGTTTTAGAACAAGTTACTTCATTTTTTAGTCATTTGATATTAATATGAAAACAAATTACAGAAATTAAAAGTTTTTAAAATTTGGATTGCTATTTTTCTTTTCAGTAAAATGTGCTATTAGTTTTCAGTCAGTTTGAAATGTACAGATATCAACTCAGCATCCTGAACACGGAACAGAATGATGTTTAATGCTTAATTATGTGCCCAATGTAATTTTTTCAGGATGCTGAGTTGATATCTGTACATTTCAAACTTATATTCACATTTTTCCGTTGGTTTTGATAATAAATCATATTTATATTCTACATTTGTTCTGAAAATTTAAGGTACATTTCTAATAAATGGAACAGCGAACAGCCAGTAGTCATAATGACCACTCCAGTGTTATGCTCTCATAACACGGAACAGGCGTTGGTAGTGTTATATAGTGGCAATGCAGAGCAAATGTAAATATAATATCAATCAACCTACATATAGCAAATTGTTCGAGGACAGTTAATTGGAAATGAAGACGTTAGGAAACTAACACATTATTCAAATCTATTTATTATAAAAATGTAATATGTAATTAACATAATCAATAAAAAATTACCATGGTGCACATAGGCATTTCACAAGAAAGGTGTTTTTGTTGATTTCTCGGTTTTCGGCGGCAATTTAAATCTTGCACTTGACAACTTTACAATTATTTTCTAGCTTGTCACAAATCGGAATTCGATTCGCCATATCTGCAAATGGTTAAAAACGTTGAGAAACCAAAATGGTATTGAGTTTTACTTGGGATTATTAAAACTACACAATATTTCAGATATCCGATAGTCTAATATGAAGTAATGTTCTGATGACCTTTTGAATAAGTCTATTAAATAACCGCTTTTAAAAAATCGAACCCAAATACGTCTGTCACTTTGACGAAAATAATGCATCACTCCATTTCTAGTAAGCCACAATAAACTGATAAACTATCGTATTGATATATGCCAGATATGAATGGCGGAAGACACAAACTATATGTGTAAGGTAAAGAAATGGGGAGGCCCTGCAATGTGGTGTCAGAATAGAAAACACTGATGTTGCTGATAGTAGGGAGGTAAGTATCTCACAATCAACGTCTAATAAACATATACCACTAATAAAAAGGAACATCCACAATATCAAGGACCGTCATCTTCTTCACACAATATGAATTGAACGAGGTGATTTGTGTCCTTTACGAGTACATTGTGAATTATTTAAACGCTAGCTAGTTCTGAAATCTTTAGTTATACCCGTCATCATGGTAGATATCATCCTGAGAGTATCCACTTGTTCCTCGTACGATAAGTTGATTATGGTGCTGAAAAACAGAATCAGTTTGGAACCTGCAACTTGCCTGTAAAATATCAAAAGCATGATGTTTAACAAAATAATTTATTGATATAAATTCACTTTTCCTGTCATTACCTAATTTCTAAATGTGCTACTAAACGTTTACTCATGTAAGGAGGAAAGGTCCTCAGGCTGGAAACGTTATAACCCACGAAGACACGTACTGGTTTTTTATTTGTTTTGGTCCACCACATTTCTTTTTTATTGGAATAAGAAACAAGCTGGTGCAAGACTTTTTTACCTTAATGTTCACCTGTACACTTTGAAAAGGCTTTAAACATTTTTGAAACATAATTTTTAAATGTCACTGCTTACTTGAGCTGTCCAATTCCTTGTTCGTAGTCTGCTGGTATTGGTGTGATTGAAAGTGCATCGTCATATTCAATCTTCAATTTTGATATAGCCTTTAACAGAAATTCTGCAAAGGTATGATATATATATGCAATACAGAAGTCTTCAAAATTAAAAACTGGTAGTTTATATTGATATTATTCCAGGTAGTTTATACTGATACCTATTATTCCAGGTATTTTATATTGTTATTATTCCAGGTATTTTATATTGATATTATTCCAGGTATTTTATTTTGATATTATTCCAGGAAGTTTATATTGATATTATTCCAGGTAGTTTATATTGATAATATTCCAGGTAGTTTATATTGATATTATTCTAGGTATTTTATATTGATATTATTCCAGGTATTTTATTTTGATATTATTCCAGGGAGTTTATATTGATATTATTCCAGGTAGTTTATATTGATAATATTCCAGGTAGTTTATATTGATATTATTCCAGGTAGTTTATACTGATATTATTCCAGGTAGTTTATATTGATAATATTCCAGGTAGTTTATATTGATATTATTCCAGGTAGTTTATATTGATAATATTCCAGGTAGTTTATATTGATATTATTCCAGGTAGTTTATATTGATATTATTCCAGGTAGTTTATTTTGATATTATTCCAGGTATTTTATATTGATATAATTACAGGTATTTTATTTTGATATTATTCCAGGTATTTTATATTGATATTATTCCAGGTAGTTATATTGATATTATTCCAAGTAGTTTATATTGATATTATTCCAGGTAGTTTATATTGATATTATTCCAGGTAGTTTATTTTGATATTATTCCAGGTATTTTATATTGATATTATTCCAGGTAGTTTATATTGATATTATTCCAGGTAGTTTATTTTGATATTATTCCAGATAGTTAATGTTGATATAATTCCAGGTAGTTTATATTGATACCTATTATTCCAGGTATTTTATTTTGATATTATTCCAGGTAGTTTATTTTGATATTATTCCAGGTAGTTTATATTGATATTATTCCAGATAGTTAATGTTGATATAATTCCAGGTAGTTTATATTGATACCTATTATTCCAGGTATTTTATATTGATATTATTCCAGGTAGTTTATTTTGATATTATTCCAGATAGTTAATGTTGATATTATTCCAGGTAGTTGATATTGATACCTATTATTCCAAGTAGTTTATATTGATATTAGTCTAGGTAGTTTATATTGATATTATTCCAGGTAGTTTATATTGATATTATTCCAGGTAGTTTATATTGTTACCTATTATTCCAGGTATTTTATATTGATACTTATTATTCCAAGTAGTTTATATTGATATTATTCCAGGTAGTTTATATTGATATTATTCCAAGTAATTTATATTGATATTATTCGAGGTAGTTTATATGGATCCCTTTTATTCTAGGTATTTTATATTGATACTTATTATTCCAAGTAGTTTATATTGATATTATTCCAGGTAGTTTTTATTGATACCTATTGTTCCAGGTAGTTTATATTGATATTATTCCAGGTAGTTTATATTGATAATATTCCAGGTAGTTTATATTGATACCTATTATTCCAGGTATTTTATATTGATATTTTTCCAGGTAGTTTATATTGATACAAATTATTCCAGGTAGTTTATATTGATATTATTCCAAGTAGTTTATATTGATAATATTCCAGGTAGTTTATATTGATACAAATTATTCCAGGTAGTTTATATTGATATTATTCCAGGTAGTTTATATTGATATTTTTCCAGGTAGTTTATATTGATACAAATTATTCCAGGTAGTTTATATTGATATTATTCCAGGTAGTTTATATTGATAATATTCCAGGTAGTTTATATTGATACCTATTATTCCAGGTATTTTATATTGATATTATTCCAGGAAGTATATATTGATATTATTCCAGGTAGTTTATATTGATATTATTCCAGGTAGTTTATATTGTTACCTATTATTCCAGGTAGTTTATATTGATATTATTCCAGGTAGTTTATATTGATATTATTCCAGGTAGTTTATATTGATACCTATTATTCCAGGTAGTTTATATTGTTACCTAATATTCCAGGTAGTTTATATTGATATTGTTTTCGTAGTTTATATTGATAACTATTATTCTAGGTATTTATATTGATAACTTTTATTCTAGGTATTTATATTGATATTATTCCAGGTAGTTTATATTGATACCTATTTTTCCAGGTAGTTTTTATTGATACCTATTGTTCCAGGTAGTTTATATTGATATTATTCCAGGTAGTTTATATTGATACCTATTATTCCAGGTAGTTTATATTGTTACCTAATATTCCAGGTAGTTTATATTGATACCTTTTATTCCAGGTAGTTTATATTGATACCTATTATACCAGGTAGTTTATATTGATACCTATTATTCCAGGTAGTTTATATTGATATTATACCAGGTAGTTTATATTGTTACCTATTATTCCAGGTAGTTTATATTGATATTATTCCAGGTAGTTTATATTGTTACCTAATATTCCAGGTAGTTTATATTGATAACTATTATTCTAGGTATTTATATTGATATTATTCCAGGTAGTTATATTGATATTATTCCAGGTAGTTTATATGGATAACTTTTATTCCTGGTACTTATATTGATATTATTCCAGGTAGTTTATATTGATATTATTTCAGGTAGTTTATATTGATATTATTCCAGGTAGTTATATTGATATTATTCCAGGTAGTTTATATGGATAACTTTTATTCCTGGTACTTATATTGATATTATTCCAGGTAGTTTATATTGATATTATTCCAGGTAGTTTATATTGATATAATTCCAAGTATTTTATATTGATATTATTCCAGGTAGTTTATTTTGATATTATTCCAGGTAGTTTATTTTGATATTATTCCAGGTAGTTTATATTGATATTATTCCAGGTAGTTTATATTGATATTATTCCAAGTAATTTATATTGATATTATTCCAGGTAGTTTATATTGATAATATTCCAGGTAGTTTATATTGATACCTATTTTTCCAGGTAGTTTATATTGATACCTATTATTCCAGGTAGTTTATATTGATATTATTCCAGATAGTTTATATTAATACCTATTATTCCAGGTAGTTTTTATGGATATTATTCCAGGTAGTTTATATTGATATAATTCTTAGTATTTTATATTGATATTATTCTAGGTAGTTTATATTGATATTATTCCAGGTAGTTTATATTGATATTATTTCAGGGAGTTTATATTGATAACTATTATTCCTGGTAGTTTATATTGATACCTTTTATTCTAGGTAGTTTATATTGATATTATTCCAGGTAGTTTATATGGATAACTTTTATTCCTGGTACTTATATTGATATTATTCCAGGTAGTTTATATTGATATTATTCCAGGTAGTTTATATTGATATTATTCTAGATATTTTATATTGATTCCTTTTATTCTAGGTATTTTAAATTGATACCTATTATTCCAGGTAGTTTATATTGATATTATTCTAAGTATTTTATCTTGATATTATTCCAGGTAGTTTTTATTGATATTATTCCAGGTAGTTTATATTTATACCTATTATTCCAGGTAGTTTATATTGATATTATTCCAGGTAGTTTATATTGATATTATTCCAGGTAGTTTATATTGATATTATTCCAGGTAGTTTATATTGATAATATTTCAGGTAGTTTATATTGTTACCTATTATTCCAGGTAGTTTATATTGATATTATTCCAGGTAGTTTATATTGATATTATTCTAGGTATTTATATTGATATTATTCCAGGTAGTTTATATTGATATTATTCCAGGTAGTTATATTGATATTGTTTTCGTAGTTTATATTGATAACTATTATTCTGGGTTTTTATATTGATATTATTCCAGGAAGTTTATATTGATATTATTTCAGGGAGTTTATATTGATACCTATTATTCCAGGTAGTTTATATTGATATTATTCTTAGTATTTTATCTTGATATTATTCCAGGTAGTTTTTATTGATATTATTGTGGTAGAATGGAATTTTCATGTATTTTATATATTTGGTACAGTTAAAGTTTGATTAAAATAATTCAAACTTATATATATTACCAAAGTGGTACTATTGATATTCTTAATTGTGATTGTATTTTTAATTATTTCATTACAACGTATGTTTAATGTCATCTATTTTAATACTGTGTATGTACTTGTCAAACCTGTTTGTGCAGTCCACGTTTCAAACTGAGTATTTTTCACCTGTATTGTATTGTAATGTAAATGTCTTGTCACGTGATCGAGTGTTCGTACGTGTACCCGTGATTGTCCGTAATCAGTCATTTCCGCACTAGCACTGGACATAGACGGTACTTATATACCATGTACCTGACATACAACATCAAGACATTTACATGACCAGTGACTTTATCAAAAGTAAGTGGCTATAGGTAAACCTGTTTATTAATTATAACATTATAGTGTAACCTTTATGGAATTATGGTACCTGGTATTTTTCAATAAGAGAGTTAAATTATCTTTCTTCGAATTCTGTTAAATGTACTTTTGGGTGTGGTTCGTTGTATTTTATAATTTGAACCAACGTACCGGTAATAAGTTTTCTAAATATATTTTTATATAATATTCACTAAATTAGGATTTACTATTTTTTCCTACAGATGCATTAGCCAGTATTTATATTACGACCTTGAGAGAAACATTTAAAACCCCTGTCGGATTGATAGGGTAGGTATTTGCGTATTAACAATGTAAAAAGTATTGCCAATTTTGTATGTTATTAAAGTAAATTGATAAATCGTATAATTTGACTAAATGATATATGGAAGAGATATTTAAGATAAATTCGTAATGTTAATTGTAACCGTTACGGGGAATTTGTATTTTATTTTATGTGATAACGTATACGTATATCTCTCGTGTATTGTAAATGTACATCATTAGACTCGTTCTATCGGACTTGTTCTTATATGTTGTATTTGTTTCATTGTAGGGTTTTGTTGATATGAAAGACTTAATAAAGTCAATGAGCTATCCGTGATGTGTTGGCTGTTTTGAATTGATCTTAGAGTGTAGAATTGACCCTGCTACACTATTGCAGGTAGTTTATATTGATGACTATTATTCCAGGTAGTTTATATTGATGACTATTATTCCAGGTAGTTTATATTGATGACTATTATTCCAGGTAGTTTATATTAATATTATTCCAGGTAGTTTATATTGATATTATTCCAGGTAGTTTTTATTGATATTATTCCAGGTAGTTTTTATTGATATTATTCCAGGTAGTTTATATTGATATTATTCCAGGTAGTTTATATTGATAACTATTATTCCAGGTAGTTTATATTGATAATATTCCAAGTAGTTTATATTGATAACTATTATTCCAGGTAGTTTATATTGATAACTAATATTCCAGGTAGTTAATATCGATATTATTCCAGGTAGTTTATATTGATATTATTCTAGGTATTTTGTATTGATACCTATTATTCCAGGTATTTTATATTGATATTATTCCAGGTAGTTTATATTGATACCTATTATTCCAGGTAGTTTATATTGATATTATTCCAGGTAGTTTATATTGATACCTATTATTCCAGGTATTTTATATTGATAATATTCCAGGTAGTTTATATTGATACCTATTATTCTAGGTAGTTTATATTGATACCTATTATTCCAGGTACATGTAGTTTATTTGGATACCTAATATTCCAGGTAGTTTATATTGGTATTATTCAAGGTAGTTTGTAATGATATTAGTCTAGGTAGTTTCTATTGATACCTATTATTCCAGGTAGTTTATATTGATACATTTATTCCAGGTACATGTAGTTTATTTGGATACCTATTATTCCAGGTAGTTTATATTGATATTGTTTTCGTAGTTTATATTGATACCTATTATTCTAGGTATTTATATTGATACCTTTTATTCCAGGTAGTTTATATTGATAACTATTATTCTAGGTAGTTTATATTGATATTGTTTTCGTAGTTTATATTGATACCCATTATTCCAGGTAGTTTATATTGATACCTATTATTCCAGGTAGTTTATATTGGTACCTAATATTCCAGGTATTTTATATTGATATTATTATTCCAGGTAGTTTATATTTATACCTATTATTCCAGGTAGTTTATATTGATACCTATTATTCCAGGTAGTTTATATTGATATTATTCCAGGTAGTTTATATTGATATTATTCCAGGTATTTTATATTGATACCTATTATTCCAGGTAGTTTATATTGATATTATTCCAGGTAGTTTATATTGATACCTATTATTCCAGGTATTTTATATTGATAATATTCCAGGTAGTTTATATTGATACCTATTATTCTAGGTAGTTTATATTGATACCTATTATTCCAGGTACATGTAGTTTATTTGGATACCTAATATTCCAGGTAGTTTATATTGGTATTATTCAAGGTAGTTTGTAATGATATTAGTCTAGGTAGTTTCTATTGATACCTATTATTCCAGGTAGTTTATATTGATACATATTATTCCAGGTACATGTAGTTTATTTGGATACCTAATATTCCAGGTAGTTTATATTGGTATTATTCAAGGTAGTTTGTAATGATATTAGTCTAGGTAGTTTCTATTGATACCTATTATTCCAGGTAGTTTATATTGATACCTATTATTCCAGATAGTTTATATTGATATTGTTTTCGTAGTTTATATTGATACCTATTATTCTAGGTATTTATATTGATACCTTTTATTCCAGGTAGTTTATATTGATAACTATTATTCTAGGTAGTTTATATTGATATTGTTTTCGTAGTTTATATTGATACCTATTATTCTAGGTATTTATATTGATACCTTTTATTCCAGGTAGTTTATATTGATACATATTATTCCAGGTACATGTAGTTTATTTGAATACCTATTATTCCAGATAGTTTATATTGATATTGTTTTCGTAGTTTATATTGATACCTATTATTCTAGGTATTTATATTGATACCTTTTATTCCAGGTAGTTTATATTGATAACTATTATTCTAGGTAGTTTATATTGATATTGTTTTCGTAGTTTATATTGATACCTATTATTCTAGGTATTTATATTGATATTATACCAGGTAGTTTATATTGATAACTATTATTCTAGGTAGTTTATATTGATATTGTTTTCGTAGTTTATATTGATACCTATTATTCTAGGTATTTATATTGATACCGTTTATTCCAGGTAGTTTATATCGATATTATTCCAGGTATTTTTTATTGACATTATTCCAGGTAGTTGATATTGATACCTATTATACCAGGTAGTTTATATTGATATTATTCCAGGTAGTTTATATTGATATTATACCAGGTAGTTTATATTGATATTATTCCAGGTAGTTGATATTGATACCTATTATACCAGGTAGTTTATATTGATATTATTCCAGGTAGTTTATATTGATATTATTCCAGGTAGTTTTTATTGATATTATTCCAGGTAGTTTATATTGATAATATTCCAGGTAGTTTAAATTGATATTATTCCAGGTAGTTTGTAATGATATTAGTCTAGGTAGTTGTATTGATACCTATTATTCCAGGTAGTTTATATTGATACATATCATTCCAGGTAGTTTATTTGGATACCTATCATTCCAAGTAGTTTTTATTGATAATATTCCCGGTAGTTTTTATTGATATTATTCCAGGTAGTTTATATTGGTACCTAATATTCCAGGTATTTTATTTTGATATTATTATTCCAGGTAGTTTATATTGATACCTATTATTCCAGGTAGTTTATATTGATACCTATTATTCCAGGTAGTTTATATTGATATTATTCCAGGTAGTTTATATTGATACCTATTATACCAGGAAGTTTATATTGATACCTTTTATTCCAGGTAGTTTATATTGATACCTATTATTCAAGGCAGTTTATATTGATACCTATTACATTTTATTTGTATTCCAGAAACTAGGTTTGATTGGTGTCATTAGGTTTTACGGCCAGGAAACAGCTAGGGTCATTTGAGGACGGCAACCTGTGTATGCGATGGAAGTGTGTGTGTGTATTTTGGTGGTAGCGGTATGTTAGTCTCTTTGCCATGGTCTAGATCTCTTCCCGATTTAAAGTGCTACCATATAACGCCAAAGGCCCCAACAGATTACCCCACCTGGTAGCACTATATTGACAACGAATGGACCAGTCATTACACTCTTATAATGCTAAGCACCATACATTAGTAATTAACTTAACGTCTCGGCCAGGAAAAGTAGGTCAATAACTCATCAGGATATTACGATATAAAATTGGATTTGTACAAAGTATGTTTCTGTTATCGGAAATTTAAAAAATGTTGCACTTGGATTAGTTTATTTCATGAAACAACCTTGTTGACAGTTGACGTAGTGTACTTACCTGACGATAACAACCTTGTTGACAGTTGATGTAGTGTACTTACCTGACGATAACAACTTTGTTGACAGTTGACGTAGTGTACTTACCTGACGAAACAACCTTGTTGACAATTGACGTAGTGTACTTACCTGACGATAACAACTTTGTTGACAGTTGATGTAGTGTACTTACATTGTACCTGACGAAACAACCTTGTTGACAGTTGACGTAGTGTACTTACCTGACGAAACAACCGTGTTGACAGTTGACGTAGTGTATTTACCTGACGAAACAAACTTGCTGACAGTTGACGTAGTGTATTTACCTGACGAAACAACCTTGTTGACAGTTGAGGTAGTGTACTTACCTGACGAAACAACCTTGTTGACAGTTGACGTAGTGTATTTACCTGACGAAACAAACTTGCTGACAGTTGACGTAGTGTATTTACCTGACGAAACAACCTTGTTGACAGTTGAGGTAGTATACTTACCCGAAGAAATATCCACTGGATAAAACGAACATCTTTGCTGCCGCTTGAGCAGCTCATCTATAAAAAGCCTGGTTTTGGTGCAGTTTCCGCTTCCGAGGTCAACTAAGGTCAGATCGTGTGGAGTACGTGGAATGATATCCTTCATTGAAATATTACATGTACGTTGTGTAAATGTAAGAGGCATGTAATAGATTGTATATAAATACTCCGTAACTATTTAACACAGCATTGTACTAGTCTCAAATCAAAGGTGACGTTTTTGCATATCGAATTACCACCTCCAGAATCTTTGAAGTGAATGTTGGTTGGTTGTGTATATTGAGACGAAATGGCCTTGCAAATTGACATCCGCCACCTGTCATCAATGAGTCTATACGACTAGAGTGATGTTAAGAGGCGACAAAGGTCACCAGAACTTGACCTTTTGTGGGATGTAGTCAGATCCTCATTTAACTGAGTGAGAATAACGATCTGCATTTTTATCAGATTGTAGGATTCTTCATTAATTAATTCTTAAAATTATTTAAAAAGACTTAAATAATTATATAATCCGGTTAGTTACGTACCCTAATATTATCTTGTAGAACATTCATCTGGCTCTTTGTGAAGTAGTTGTTACCAGAGTTTCCAGTAGTATAGTTATGGTGCAGTTCCGACCCAAGCTCGTCGTAATTGTACCAGGTAGGGATGTACTTCGGGCTAGATGTCAGCCCTGTCACCAAGATTGACTTCAGGTTTTTTTCCATAGTCTAAATAATACATTATAATAAACAATATTAAATAAACTGAATTTAATTTACATTGCATACAAGCTGTTATCGTCATTGTATTTAATACTGCACGTTAACTGTTAAAAACAACTATCAGTTCTATTGACTTTTAAACGTTTTTAACAACACTGAAAAACTTTGGAGTTACCATAATATGATGATAAATTTTATCAAATATTGATATATTTCGATGTGAATTTTCATATTTTACCATATGTGAAGATACTTTTTACCATATATTTTGATGTACATTTTGTAATAGTCCTGACGAAATTGTTTTTTGTCATTTCTAAATGTTATTTGTGATTAGATTACATGCCTTCGTACAAGAAGCTAACATGCACATATTACGACAGGCAACATGAGTTTGTTCTTTTTCATGTTTACATTAAAAACGCCTAATTCTAACGTTTCAGTTCAAGCACACATACGTCGACCCAGTTCCCTACCATACAGTGTGTCTCTGAGAAGTATAAAATGTCCTGCCAAAGAAATCCCAGTGGAAATAATGTGTTATCCAGTGCCAAGTTAATTTATCAACTTTTCAATGGCGTACGATCTTACTCATTTTTCAAATTCACTAGACATGCCTCCGAAGTATGACGTCATAAATGCTCGTTGTCATTTATAACGACGATAATTTTTCACGCGTTATTTTAAAGCACCCTTAGACAGAAACAGTGCAACAGAAGGAAAAAGGTTTCAACATGTTCATAAAAAAACCCGTGTACGGTAGCTGTTTTCCACGGACTATATTTCAAAGTCGCAGTTCCAGGAGAAAGCACGTGAAATGTTTCCGTCTCTCGAAAACAAGCACGCGCTACGGGCTGTTCTGCCAATTTAACATTCAAGTGTTTCTTGGAGCTAAAATCTGTTTTATTTTGCGATATGAACGCCCACTGCATTACAGGTGATAGCGCGGTTCATGCTATTTTCTTGTAATGCATCAGATCATCTCACGATCATATTCATACTTGTTCGAGTTATAGTCCTATGAACCGAAAGGAAACTTACTTGATTTATATAGTGGCACTGTAGTGCAAATGTTAATATAGTAATGTGTGTGTGCATATAAATAAATAAGAGAATACCGAAGCGTTAACAAAATCATAATCTAAACTCAAAAGCGATTAAACCAGGGGCAAAATATGAACAAAGGAAAGATTTACATGGAGACTCTTGTAAAAGTACAAGAGAATAAGACCAGGTGTTCCGGAAGAGTAAGCGTCTTCTGCTTTATCGATGACACCCGCCATGTAAATCCTTGTCACATCCATGTTAACATCAAGTTTTTAAAATGAGAACCGAGTATCATTGTCAATCACAACAAGTAAACAAACTAATGAGAATACTCCAAAACGTCAATATTCATATCACTTAAAGATACAGAATATTTCTCAATGAGACAAAGATGGCGACCATACAACTTGCTCATAGTTATGATCAACCTGCATCTCTCGAATCCTTGTGTTGTTAGTTTGTCAGCCGTCGACATCGATCACGAAAATCCCAATATTTATAACAAGCCCTAGAATATCGAATCAACTGCGACATGTAAACACCGTAGGTTGGAGAAGCAGGGATGTTACTATCAAGAAATGGAAAGTTCACGATCGGAAAATTGAAATCATCACGTTTATCGTATAGCTTAGTAGTAAGCTGTCCATATTGTTCGTAGTTTAAGTAGAGATCGAGGTAAGCAGATGATGTAGAAGAGTCTGTTGTGTCCTTTAGTTCAAGTTCAGAAGGGTATATACGATCGACATGGTCAGCAAATTTCTTGTTGTTTATTGACAACACATCGTCGATATATTTGAAAGTGAAATTAAAAGATTTGGCAAGGTTTTTGTTACTAGTCCTGATTAGCTCTTCCACAAATTCAGCAAATTCAGCCTCGTATGAAAACAAAAACAAGTCAGCTAAGAGGCGGGAACAGTTTGTTCCCATGGGAATACCAACAGTCTGCTGGAAAATCTTTCCTCCGAACTCAACAAAAATATTGTCGACCAGGAATTCAATCCTCCTTACTATATCTTCTTCAGTATATTTCCTTAGTTTTTGTCGTGTTTTTCACATTTAGTATGCTCCCAGATAGCTCATTACCATATATTTGTATCGTCGTCCGCCTTTCTTGAAAAAGAAAGCTCTCATAACAAGGGATCGAAGACGTTCCCTCAATTTTGTATGAGGTATGGTAGTGTACAGGGTGGAAATATCAAATCTTTTGACCGAAAAGACATTTTTAGGAGGGGGTGTTCAAGATTGATCAAAAAATCTTTCTAGTTTTTTAAAATCCACATCGCAATAATTTCACTTCTGGAGTATACAGTGTCACAATAACACTGAACCACTGATTTTATAGTACTAGGAATGGTAATAAGAAGTTTTGATAATGGCTTAGTCGAGCATTTAGCAGAGCCAGCGTTAAAACGTTGCTTATAAGGATCCTTGTGTAGTTTCGGTATCCAATAAAGACAAGGTAGGTCAGCGTCTTGCTCATAAACCGGTACTTGGAAAGATTGTAATATAGAAGCATGGTTCGACAGTATTTCATCTTTCGAAAAACCGGTCAATGTATAAGTAGGGTTACCTAGATTATCGAGCAGGCCAATTTCTTTTTGCAAGCAATGCATGAAATAGCGTTTGCAAACAATGATCAAGTTGTTAGATGCTTTGTCTGCAGACACAACCACATACTTATCATGTAGATAGTTGAGTGTTGCTCGAACATCGGGGTCAAGAAATATCGACTTGTGTTTAGTTTTCATTTTGTGACGCAAATTGCTTATTCTTTTCTGAATAGAGGACCTGATAGACTTCACCCACTGTGAAAGTGAATCCAATTCAGAAAGTTCACGTTTAGTCAATTGTCTGGCGTGATCTTCCCCCGAGTCCATAAGAATCTTGAAATTCACATGCCAATTGATGGATGGAATCTTTCGATACTAAGGACCTTTCATAAAAAGCTTCCATGAAGGGTCATATTCTTGTGACCTTTTGCTTTTTTGCATATTTCAGAGTTTTGAATATGAATATTTTGGGGCGAGAAAGCTTGCATGATCCTATGCTTGCGTTAAGTAGTTTCCTAAAGCTAATGTGCATGTTGTGACCAAATAAGTTGTCACCTGTCATCAATCAGATTTGACTGAGAATGTAAAGTAAATTGTAATATGGAGTGTGAGAATTTACTGATAAAAAATAGATTTGTTTATCGGAGTAAAAATATATCTGTACTTCTCCTGAAATGCTATCAGTATATTAGAACTTAGCCGTAGTAGCACTTGCGGAATGACCTCCCCTTATCTTCAGAATCTCTACAGATTGGCGGGCCCCATTTGCAAAGCTGCAAGTTTAAGCAACATATACAGCATGTAAGTGCCAAGGAGGAGACCAGGTTTGATAAGGATGACAAACATTTCTGATATGTTCGTCATAGTCGTGTTGATATTTAAGACCAATTTGCGTCAATATACTCAATAATTTTTAGTTATATCTTCATATGGTAAACAGCGTCCCCCGCATCCCGCCACTCAGCTCCAGGCTCCATCCACTCGCTGAGAAAAGTTAGAAAATGTTGATGATCGTTGCATGTTTGGTTCTGTGCTTTTACAACTTTATTTGTATGGTCATTTTGCAACAATAGAATTTTTGTTTGTTAGATGGATATTTTATTCAAGCAGTTTTGTGCAAGAAAACTGAATGTTTTGTGTGTAGTTTCTTGGGGGTTGTCTCAGTAGCAAATTTCTTATTGAATGTTTTTCGTTTAGCCTTGTTTTGGCAAATGATTTTAAAGTTACTTATCAGAATGTAGGTAATTGTTATAGCACATGTTCAATACGTAGTGCAACTTAGGAAGGTAACAATTCATTCAATAATAATTATTGTTCATGTGACCTTTCGAAAGTCTTTGGAAGGTGCGGGAGATTTTGAGGGGTCATCTCGGTTACTTTTTCCTATTTGGTTCTGTGGTCCATGTTATGGTTACACTATAATGGCCAGTTTAAATGCATCATGTCACTTTGTATGTTAAATCAAGTATGCCTAGAGGCAAGGGCGTCCAGCCGAGGAGGCTAAGTCAGAGAAGAAGAGGCGGAAGCAGTCGTATGATCCAAGTGTGGCAGTTGCAGAGGAGCCTCCGGAGGTTAACTTGGTAGCAGAGAGGGACCAGGTGTTACAGATGTCTCGGTCCCAGTTGGAGCGAATTGCCTGGATCCAAGCCGTTTCCAGTCCTGGTGGTGCTGCTGCAGCTACATTGAATGATAATGAAGGTAATGCACTCAATGACAATATGTATGGAGGACGTAGACCCATTTCAGTCGGTAGTAAGTGTACATAGTGAGCTAAAAACCAATGTCACTTATAGTTTCAAACAGAAAATAATAAGTAAATAACAAATCCTGACGAGCAATCAAAGAGGATTGGCCCGGTAGATGGTGAGATTAAGATCATAAATAGGGAGTCGGGGAAGAAAATTACTGACATCCAGGTGTGGACAGACGCATTTCTTTTATTTCGTTTTTATTTCTGCTCACCAGGAGGAAGCCTCCTCCATATTAAAGTACATCAGTACAGTCCGATTAGGGGCAAGTAGGGAAGGGGGCAATGGCTGGCTGGAGTATGACCAGCAATTTCGCTTAGGAAAAGCTAGAGACCCCAGTATTCCTGGGTAGTTGTGGACCAGGAACTCTGGCTGATTGACATGCACATGGGGGTTGGCCATTCAAATAGACCTCAGAACACTAGACAGGATCCATTACGTAAATGCTATGATTATAATTATCAGAAAGTATGTAACAAGCCAAACTGTTTCTACACTCATAGATGTTTAAAGTGCTCTGGAAGACATCCGTTTGGTAGCTCAAAATAATTCTTGTATCTTCCATTTTAGACCAGGTTCTGGGAGAGGAGGCAATTTCAGCGCCCGTCCATCCCCTACTCAAAAATTCGTCCCAAGCGTCGCGATTTAACAACAATCGCTCCATTCCCTATTAATTTAGATTCGCTTGAGAAATTACTTAGCGAGTACCCTAACCGTGCTGTAGTAAATGCATTGTTTGAGGGGTTTGCGCAGGGTTTTTAATCTCCATTACTGTGGCCCTAGAGTGCTTACTGCTGTAACAATCTAATTTCTATAAGGAATGGGAAGCTGCTACAAAAGTTTTGAAGAAGGTTAACCTTGGCCGGATTGCTGGTCCTTTCCATTGCAGACCCATTGATACTTTTCGTATTTCACCAATTGACCTTGTCCCCAAAAAGGATGGGTCATGGAGGCTTATTTAGCACTTATCCCACCCACAAGGGTCTAGTGTAAATGATCGTATTGATGCTGAATTTTGTGCCGTTGATTATACTTCTTTTGACACTGCAGTGGAGATGATCAGCAAGCTCGGTCGAGTAGCTATGTTAGCAAAGTTAGACATTAAGTCAGCCTTTCGGCTCCTCCCAGTTCATCCCAGACATTTTGAATTTCTAGGGGTTAGATTGATGGGACATTTTTTGTTGATCGCTGTCTGCCTATGGGTTGCTCAATTTCGTGTTCGCTTTTTGAAAAATTTGCAACCTTTTTTTACAATAGGTTGTTTTAAAGCATACCAATATCCCTAGTATTGTTCATTACCTGGATGACTTTTTCTGTGCTTGAGAACAGGGTAGTGATAATTATAGCACCCTTATGCAGATTTTAAAACAGACTTGTCAGGATTTGGGTGCGCCATTGGCAAATGAGAAAGCTGAGGGACAGATTCTAGTATTTTTTGGTCTAGAAATAAATACACTAGAGATGACGGTTAGAATCCCCCAGGCCAAGCTTGTTGAGCTCAGAGAAAAACAGTTTGCTTTCCATGGTAAAAAGGAAGCAGTCAAAGAATTTCAGGCATTGTCAGGGCTGTTGAACTTCTGTTTGAGGGCCATACCTTGTGCAAGAGCATTCAATAGGCAGTTTTATGATGCGGTTTCAGGTATGGTCAATCAACATCATTGTGTGCGATTACCCGCGACTTGAAGGAAGATATTCAGGTTTGTTTAATCTTTCTGCAACATTTCAATGGAGTGACATACATCTCAGATTTAGAGTGGACAGCAAATGATCACTTCAACCTTTTTACTGATAGTGCTGGAGGCAGTCAGCTTGGTGCTGGTGCTTACTTCCAAGGACATTGGGCGTGCTTCCATTGGCCCAGGGATTGGATATGAAGTGTTAAAAGACAAAACTTTCCTCTAGTTGGTCCCTGTAGTCTAGGCGCAAAATTGTTCTCCATATAGATAACATTACTTTAGTCATTTAATATGTTATAAACACTTGTTATTGTAGATCCGCCGTGTTATTATGTTATAAACACTTGCTATCGTAGATCCGCCGTGTTATTATGTTATAAACACTTGCTATTGTAGATCCGCCGTGTTATTATGTTATAAACACTTGATATTGTAGATCCGCGGTATTATTATGGTATAAACACTTGCTATTGTAGATCCGCCGTGTTATTATGTTATAAACACTTGCTATTGTAGATCCGCCGTGTTATTATGTTATAAACACTTGCTATTGTAGATCCGCCGTGTTATTATGTTATAAACACTTGATATTGTAGATCCGCGGTGTTATTATGGTATAAACACTTGATATTGTAGATCCGCCGTGTTATTATGTTATAAACACTTGATATTGTAGATACGCGGTGTTTTTATGTTATAAACACTTGATATTGTAGATCCGCCGTGTTATTATGTTATAAAAACTTGATATTGTAGATCCGCGGTGTTATTATGGTATAAACACTTGTTATTGTAGATCCGCCGTGTAATTATGTTATAAACACTTGTTATTGTAGATCCGCGGTGTAATTATTGTATAAACACTTGTTATTGTAGATCCGCCGTGTTATTATGTTATAAACACTTGTTACTGTAGATCCGCCGTGTTATTATGTTATAAACACTTGTTATTGTAGATCCGCCGTGTTATTATGTTATAAACACTTGTTATCGTAGATCCGCCGTGTTATTATGTAATAAACACTTACTATTGTAAATCCGCCATGTTATTATGGTATAAACACTTGCTATCGTAGATCCGCCGTGTTATTATGGTATAAACACTTGGTATTGTAGATCCGCCGTGTTATTATGGTATAAACACTTGCTATTGTAGATCCATCGTGTTATTATGTTATAAACACTTGCTATTGTAGATCAGCCGTGTTATTTTGTTATAAACACTTGCTATTGTAGATCCGCCGTGTTATTATGTTATAAACACTTGTTATTGTAGATCCGTCGTGTTATTATGTAATAAACACTTGCTATCGTAGATCTGCGAGTTATTATGGTATAAACACTTGCTATTGTAGATCCGCCGTGTTATTATGTAATAAACACTTGCTATTGTAGATCAGCCGTGTAATTATGTTATAAACACTTGTTATTGTAGATCCGCCATGTTATTATGTAATAAACACTTGCTATCGTAGATCCGCCGTGTTATTATGGTATAAACACTTGCTATCGTAGATCCGCTGTGTTATTATGGTATTAACACTTGCTATTGTAGATCCATCGTGTTATTATGTTATAAACACTTGCTATTGTAGATCCGCCGTGTTATTATGGTATAAACACTTGCTATCGTAGATCCGCCGTGTTATTATGGTATAAACACTTGGTATTGTAATTCCATCGTGTTATTATGTAATAAACACTTGCTATCGTAGATCCACCGTGTTATTATGGTATAAACACTTGCTGTCGTAGAGCCGCCGTGTTATTATGGTATAAACACTTGCTATTGTAGATCCATCGTGTAATTATGTTATAAACATTTGTTATTGTAGATCCGCCGTGTTATTATGTTATAAACACTTGCTATTGTAGATCCGCCGTATTATTATGTTATAAACACTTGCTAATGTAGATCCGCCGTTTTATTATGTAATAAACACTTGCTATCGTAGATCCGCCGTGTTATTATGGTATAAACATTTGCTATTGTAGATCCGCCGTGTTATTATGTTATAAACACTTGCTATTGTAGATCCATCGTGTTATTATGTTATAAACACTTGCTATCGTAGATCCGCCGTGTTATTATGGTATAAACATTTGCTATTGTAGATCCGCCGTGTTATTATGGTATAAACACTTGCTATTGTAGATCCGCCGTGTTATTATGTTATAAACATTTGCTATTGTAGATCCACCGTGTTATTATGGTATAAACATTTGCTATTGTAGATCCGCCGTGTTATTATGTTATAAGCACTCGATATTATAGATCCGCCGTGTTATTATGGTATAAACATTTGTAAGTGTAAATCCGCCGTGTTATTATGTTATAAACACTTGATATTGTAGATCCGCCACGTTATTATGTTATAAACACTTGCTATTGTAGATCCGCCGTGTTATTATGTTATAAGCACTCGATATTATAGATCCGCCGTGTTATTATGGTATAAACATTTGTTAGTGTAAATCCGCCGTGTTATTATGTTATAAACACTTGATATTGTAGATCCGCCGTGTTTTTATGGTATAAACACTTGCTATTGTAGATCAGCCGTGTTATTATGGTATAAACACTTGCTATTGTAGATCCGCCGTGTTATTATGGTATAAACATTTGCTATTGTAGATCCGCCGTGTTATTATGTTATAAGCACTCGATATTATAGATCCGCCGTGTTATTATGGTATAAACATTTGTTAGTGTAAATCCGCCGTGTTATTATGTTATAAACACTTGATATTGTAGATCCGCCGTGTTTTTATGGTATAAACACTTGCTATTGTAGATCAGCCGTGTTATTATGGTATAAACACTTGCTATTGTAGATCCGCCGTGTTATTATGGTATAAACACTTGCTATTGTAGATCCGCCGTGTTATTATGTTATAAACACTTGTTATTGTAGATCCGCCGTGTTATTATGGTATAAACACTTGATATTGTAGATCCGCCGTGTTATTATGTTATAAACACTTGCTATTATAGAACAGCCGTGTTATTATGGTATAAACAATTGCCATTGTTGATCCGCCGTGTTATTATGTTATAAACACTTGCTATTGTAGATCCGCCGTGTTTTTATGTTATAAACACTTGCTATTGTTGATCCGCGATGTTATTATAGTATAAACATCTGTTAGTGTAGATCCGCCGTGTTGTTATGTTATAAACACTTGCTATTGTAGATCTGCCTTGTAATTATGTTATAAACACCTGCTATTGTAGATCCGCGGTGTTATTATCGTATAAACACTTGCTATTGTAGATCCGCGGTGATATTATCGTATAAACACTTGCTATTGTAGATCCGCCGTGTTATTATGTTATAAACACTTGCTATTGTAGATCCGCCGTGTTATCATGGTATAAACACTTGCTATTGTAGAACTGCCGTGTTATTATGTTATAAACACTTGCTATTGTAGATCCGCTGTGTTATTATTGTATAAACACTTGCTATTGTAGATCCGCCGTGTTATTATGTTATAAACACTTGCTTTTGTAGATACGCCCTGTTATTATGTTATAAACACTTGCTATTGTAAATCCGCCGTGTTATTATGGTATAAACACTTGCTATTGTAGAACTGCCGTGTTATTATGTTATAAACACTTGCTATTGTAGATCCGCCTTGTTATTATGGTATAATCACTCGCTATTGTAAATCCGCCGTGTTATTATGGTATAAACACTTGCTATTGTAGATCAGCCGTGTTATTATGGTATAAACAATTGTTTTTGTAGATCTGCCGTGTTATTTTGTTATAACACTTGCTATTATAGATCCGCCGTGTTATTTTGGTATAAACATTTGTTAGTGTAGATCAGCCGTGTTATTATGTTATAAACACTTGCTTTTGTAGAACTGCCGTGTTTTATCTGATAAACACTTGCTTTTGTAGATCCGCCATATTATTTTTGTATAAGCACTTGCTAGTGTAGATCCGCGGTGTTATTATGGTATAACACTTGTTATTGTAGATCTGCCGTGTTATTATGTTATAAACACTTGTTATTGTAGATCCGTCGTGTTATTATGTAATAAACACTTGCTATCGTAGATCTGCGAGTTATTATGGTATAAACACTTGCTATTGTAGATCCATCGTGTTATTATGTTATAAACACTTGCTATTGTAGATCAGCCGTGTTATTATGTTATAAACACTTGTTATTGTAGATCCGCCATGTTATTATGTAATAAACACTTGCTATCGTAGATCCGCCGTGTAATTATGTTATAAACACCTGCTATTGTAGATCCGCGGTGTTATTATCGTATAAACACTTGCTATTGTAGATTCGCGGTGATATTATCGTATAAACACTTGCTATTGTAGATCCGCCGTGTTATTATGTTATAAACACTTGCTATTGTAGATCCGCCGTGTTATCATGGTATAAACACTTGCTATTGTAGAACTGCCGTGTTATTATGTTATAAACACTTGCTATTGTAGATCCGCTGTGTTATTATTGTATAAACACTTGCTATTGTAGATCCGCCGTGTTATTATGTTATAAACACTTGCTTTTGTAGATACGCCCTGTTATTATGTTATAAACACTTGCTATTGTAAATCCGCCGTGTTATTATGGTATAAACACTTGCTATTGTAGAACTGCCGTGTTATTATGTTATAAACACTTGCTATTGTAGATCCGCCTTGTTATTATGGTATAATCACTCGCTATTGTAAATCCGCCGTGTTATTATGGTATAAACACTTGCTATTGTAGATCAGCCGTGTTATTATGGTATAAACAATTGTTTTTGTAGATCTGCCGTGTTATTTTGTTATAACACTTGCTATTATAGATCCGCCGTGTTATTTTGGTATAAACATTTGTTAGTGTAGATCAGCCGTGTTATTATGTTATAAACACTTGCTTTTGTAGAACTGCCGTGTTTTATCTGATAAACACTTGCTTTTGTAGATCCGCCATGTTATTTTTGTATAAGCACTTGCTAGTGTAGATCCGCGGTGTTATTATGGTATAACACTTGTTATTGTAGATCTGCCGTGTTATTATGTTATAAACACTTGTTATTGTAGATCCGTCGTGTTATTATGTAATAAACACTTGCTATCGTAGATCTGCGAGTTATTATGGTATAAACACTTGCTATTGTAGATCCATCGTGTTATTATGTTATAAACACTTGCTATTGTAGATCAGCCGTGTTATTATGTTATAAACACTTGTTATTGTAGATCCGCCATGTTATTATGTAATAAACACTTGCTATCGTAGATCCGCCGTGTTATTATGGTATAAACACTTGCTATCGTAGATCCGCTGTGTTATTATGGTATAAACACTTGCTATTGTAGATCCATCGTGTTATTATGTTATAAACACTTGCTATTGTAGATCCGCCGTGTTATTATGATA
This sequence comes from Mimachlamys varia, assembly GCA_947623455.1. NCBI lineage: Eukaryota > Metazoa > Mollusca > Bivalvia > Pectinida > Pectinidae > Mimachlamys > Mimachlamys varia. Next base: position 44,752,810 of record OX392533.1, read on the forward strand.
TAAACACTTGCTATTGTAGATCCACCGTGTTATTATGGTATAAACATTTGCTATTGTAGATCCGCCGTGTTATTATGTTATAAGCACTCGATATTATAGATCCGCCGTGTTATTATGGTATAAACATTTGTTAGTGTAAATCCGCCGTGTTATTATGTTATAAACACTTGATATTGTAGATCCGCCGTGTTTTTATGGTATAAACACTTGCTATTGTAGATCAGCCGTGTTATTATGGTATAAACACTTGCTATTGTAGATCCGCCGTGTTATTATGGTATAAACACTTGCTATTGTAGATCCGCCGTGTTATTATGTTATAAACACTTGTTATTGTAGATCCGCCGTGTTATTATGGTATAAACACTTGATATTGTAGATCCGCCGTGTTATTATGTTATAAACACTTGCTATTATAGAACAGCCGTGTTATTATGGTATAAACAATTGCCATTGTTGATCCGCCGTGTTATTATGTTATAAACACTTGCTATTGTAGATCCGCCGTGTTTTTATGTTATAAACACTTGCTATTGTTGATCCGCGATGTTATTATAGTATAAACATCTGTTAGTGTAGATCCGCCGTGTTGTTATGTTATAAACACTTGCTATTGTAGATCTGCCTTGTAATTATGTTATAAACACCTGCTATTGTAGATCCGCGGTGTTATTATCGTATAAACACTTGCTATTGTAGATCCGCGGTGATATTATCGTATAAACACTTGCTATTGTAGATCCGCCGTGTTATTATGTTATAAACACTTGCTATTGTAGATCCGCCGTGTTATCATGGTATAAACACTTGCTATTGTAGAACTGCCGTGTTATTATGTTATAAACACTTGCTATTGTAGATCCGCTGTGTTATTATTGTATAAACACTTGCTATTGTAGATCCGCCGTGTTATTATGTTATAAACACTTGCTTTTGTAGATACGCCCTGTTATTATGTTATAAACACTTGCTATTGTAAATCCGCCGTGTTATTATGGTATAAACACTTGCTATTGTAGAACTGCCGTGTTATTATGTTATAAACACTTGTTATTGTAGATCCGCCATGTTATTATGTAATAAACACTTGCTATCGTAGATCCGCCGTGTTATTATGGTATAAACACTTGCTATCGTAGATCCGCTGTGTTATTATGGTATAAACACTTGCTATTGTAGATCCATCGTGTTATTATGTTATAAACACTTGCTATTGTAGATCCGCCGTGTTATTATGGTATAAACACTTGCTATCGTAGATCCGCCGTGTTATTATGGTATAAACACTTGGTATTGTAATTCCATCGTGTTATTATGTAATAAACACTTGCTATCGTAGATCCACCGTGTTATTATGGTATAAACACTTGCTGTCGTAGAGCCGCCGTGTTATTATGGTATAAACACTTGCTATTGTAGATCCATCGTGTAATTATGTTATAAACATTTGTTATTGTAGATCCGCCGTGTTATTATGTTATAAACACTTGCTATTGTAGATCCGCCGTATTATTATGTTATAAACACTTGCTATTGTAGATCCGCCGTTTTATTATGTAATAAACACTTGCTATCGTAGATCCGCCGTGTTATTATGGTATAAACATTTGCTATTGTAGATCCGCCGTGTTATTATGTTATAAACACTTGCTATTGTAGATCCATCGTGTTATTATGTTATAAACACTTGCTATCGTAGATCCGCCGTGTTATTATGGTATAAACATTTGCTATTGTAGATCCGCCGTGTTATTATGTTATAAACACTTGCTATTGTAGATCCGCCGTGTTATTATGTTATAAACATTTGCTATTGTAGATCCGCCGTGTTATTATGTTATAAACACTTGCTATCGTAGATCCGCCGTGTTATTATGTTATAAACACTTGATATTGAAGATCCGCATTGTTATTATGTTATAAACACTTGCTATTGTAGATCCGCCACGTTATTATGTTATAAACACTTGCTATTGTAGATCCGCCACGTTATTATGTTATAAACACTTGCTATTGTAGATCCGCCGTGTTATTATGGTATAAACACTTGCTATTGTAGATCCGCCGTGTTATTATGTTATAAACATTTGCTATTGTAGATCCGCCGTGTTATTATGTTATAAACACTTGATATTGAAGATCCGCTGTGTTATTATGTTATAAACACTTGCTATCGTAGATCCGCCGTGTTATTATGTTATAAACACTTGATATTGTAGATCCGCTGTGTTATTATGGTATAAACACTTGATATTTTAGATCCGCCGTGTTATTATGGTATACACACTTGCTATTGTAGATCAGCCGTGTTATTATGTTATAAACATTTGTTATTGTAGATCCACCGTGTTATTATGGTATAAACACTTGCTATCGTAGATCCGCCGTGTTATTATGGTATAAACATTTGCTATTGTAGATCCACCGTGTTATTATGGTATAAACATTTGCTATTGTAGATCCGCCGTGTTATTATGTTATAAGCACTCGATATTATAGATCCGCCGTGTTATTATGGTATAAACATTTGTTAGTGTAAATCCGCCGTGTTATTATGTTATAAACACTTGATATTGTAGATCCGCCGTGTTTTTATGGTATAAACACTTGCTATTGTAGATCAGCCGTGTTATTATCGTATAAACACTTGCTATTGTAGATCCGCCGTGTTATTATGGTATAAACACTTGATATTGTAGATCCGCCGTGTTATTATGTTATAAACACTTGTTATTGTAGATCCGCCGTGTTATTATGGTATAAACACTTGATATTGTAGATCCGCCGTGTTATTATGTTATAAACACTTGCTATTATAGAACAGCCGTGTTATTATGGTATAAACAATTGCCATTGTTGATCCGCCGTGTTATTATGTTATAAACACTTGCTATTGTAGATCCGCCGTGTTTTTATGTTATAAACACTTGCTATTGTTGATCCGCGATGTTATTATAGTATAAACATCTGTTAGTGTAGATCCGCCGTGTTGTTATGTTATAAACACTTGCTATTGTAGATCTGCCTTGTAATTATGTTATAAACACCTGCTATTGTAGATCCGCGGTGTTATTATGGTATAAACACTTGCTATTGTAGATCCATCGTGTTATTATGTTATAAACACTTGCTATTGTAGATCCGCCGTGTTATTATGGTATAAACACTTGCTATTGTAGATCCACCGTGTTATTATGGTATAAACATTTGCTATTGTAGATCCGCCGTGTTATTATGTTATAAGCACTCGATATTATAGATCCGCCGTGTTATTATGGTATAAACATTTGTTAGTGTAAATCCGCCGTGTTATTATGTTATAAACACTTGATATTGTAGATCCGCCGTGTTTTTATGGTATAAACACTTGCTATTGTAGATCAGCCGTGTTATTATCGTATAAACACTTGCTATTGTAGATCCGCCGTGTTATTATGGTATAAACACTTGATATTGTAGATCCGCCGTGTTATTATGTTATAAACACTTGTTATTGTAGATCCGCCGTGTTATTATGGTATAAACACTTGATATTGTAGATCCGCCGTGTTATTATGTTATAAACACTTGCTATTATAGAACAGCCGTGTTATTATGGTATAAACAATTGCCATTGTTGATCCGCCGTGTTATTATGTTATAAACACTTGCTATTGTAGATCCGCCGTGTTTTTATGTTATAAACACTTGCTATTGTTGATCCGCGATGTTATTATAGTATAAACATCTGTTAGTGTAGATCCGCCGTGTTGTTATGTTATAAACACTTGCTATTGTAGATCTGCCTTGTAATTATGTTATAAACACCTGCTATTGTAGATCCGCCGTGTTATTATGTTATAAACACTTGCTATTGTAGATCCATCGTGTTATTATGTTATAATCACTTGCTATTGTAGATCCGCCGTGTTATTATGGTATAAACACTTGCTATTGTAGATCCACCGTGTTATTATGGTATAAACATTTGCTATTGTAGATCCGCCGTGTTATTATGTTATAAGCACTCGATATTATAGATCCGCCGTGTTATTATGGTATAAACATTTGTTAGTGTAAATCCGCCGTGTTATTATGTTATAAACACTTGATATTGTAGATCCGCCGTGTTTTTATGGTATAAACACTTGCTATTGTAGATCAGCCGTGTTATTATGGTATAAACACTTGCTATTGTAGATCCGCCGTGTTATTATGGTATAAACACTTGCTATTGTAGATCCGCCGTGTTATTATGTTATAAACACTTGTTATTGTAGATCCGCCGTGTTATTATGGTATAAACACTTGATATTGTAGATCCGCCGTGTTATTATGTTATAAACACTTGCTATTATAGAACAGCCGTGTTATTATGGTATAAACAATTGCCATTGTTGATCCGCCGTGTTATTATGTTATAAACACTTGCTATTGTAGATCCGCCGTGTTTTTATGTTATAAACACTTGCTATTGTTGATCCGCGATGTTATTATAGTATAAACATCTGTTAGTGTAGATCCGCCGTGTTGTTATGTTATAAACACTTGCTATTGTAGATCTGCCTTGTAATTATGTTATAAACACCTGCTATTGTAGATCCGCGGTGTTATTATCGTATAAACACTTGCTATTGTAGATCCGCGGTGATATTATCGTATAAACACTTGCTATTGTAGATCCGCCGTGTTATTATGTTATAAACACTTGCTATTGTAGATCCGCCGTGTTATCATGGTATAAACACTTGCTATTGTAGAACTGCCGTGTTATTATGTTATAAACACTTGCTATTGTAGATCCGCTGTGTTATTATTGTATAAACACTTGCTATTGTAGATCCGCCGTGTTATTATGTTATAAACACTTGCTTTTGTAGATACGCCGTGTTATTATGGTATAAACACTTGCTATTGTAGAACTGCCGTGTTATTATGTTATAAACACTTGCTATTGTAGATCCGCCTTGTTATTATGGTATAATCACTCGCTATTGTAAATCCGCCGTGTTATTATGGTATAAACACTTGCTATTGTAGATCAGCCGTGTTATTATGGTATAAACAATTGTTTTTGTAGATCTGCCGTGTTATTTTGTTATAACACTTGCTATTATAGATCCGCCGTGTTATTTTGGTATAAACATTTGTTAGTGTAGATCAGCCGTGTTATTATGGTATAAACACTTGCTATTGTAGAACTGCCGTGTTATTATGTTATAAACACTTGCTATTGTAGATCCGCCTTGTTATTATGGTATAATCACTCGCTATTGTAAATCCGCCGTGTTATTATGGTATAAACACTTGCTATTGTAGATCAGCCGTGTTATTATGGTATAAACAATTGTTTTTGTAGATCTGCCGTGTTATTTTGTTATAACACTTGCTATTATAGATCCGCCGTGTTATTTTGGTATAAACATTTGTTAGTGTAGATCAGCCGTGTTATTATGTTATAAACACTTGCTTTTGTAGAACTGCCGTGTTTTATCTGATAAACACTTGCTTTTGTAGATCCGCCATGTTATTTTTGTATAAGCACTTGCTAGTGTAGATCCGCGGTGTTATTATGGTATAACACTTGTTATTGTAGATCTGCCGTGTTATTATGTTATAAACACTTGTTATTGTAGATCCGTCGTGTTATTATGTAATAAACACTTGCTATCGTAGATCTGCGAGTTATTATGGTATAAACACTTGCTATTGTAGATCCATCGTGTTATTATGTTATAAACACTTGCTATTGTAGATCAGCCGTGTTATTATGTTATAAACACTTGTTATTGTAGATCCGCCATGTTATTATGTAATAAACACTTGCTATCGTAGATCCGCCGTGTTATTATGGTATAAACACTTGCTATCGTAGATCCGCTGTGTTATTATGGTATAAACACTTGCTATTGTAGATCCATCGTGTTATTATGTTATAAACACTTGCTATTGTAGATCCGCCGTGTTATTATGGTATAAACACTTGCTATCGTAGATCCGCCGTGTTATTATGGTATAAACACTTGGTATTGTAATTCCATCGTGTTATTATGTAATAAACACTTGCTATCGTAGATCCACCGTGTTATTATGGTATAAACACTTGCTGTCGTAGAGCCGCCGTGTTATTATGGTATAAACACTTGCTATTGTAGATCCATCGTGTAATTATGTTATAAACATTTGTTATTGTAGATCCGCCGTGTTATTATGTTATAAACACTTGCTATTGTAGATCCGCCGTATTATTATGTTATAAACACTTGCTATTGTAGATCCGCCGTTTTATTATGTAATAAACACTTGCTATCGTAGATCCGCCGTGTTATTATGGTATAAACATTTGCTATTGTAGATCCGCCGTGTTATTATGTTATAAACACTTGCTATTGTAGATCCATCGTGTTATTATGTTATAAACACTTGCTATCGTAGATCCGCCGTTTTATTATGGTATAAACATTTGCTATTGTAGATCCGCCGTGTTATTATGTTATAAACACTTGCTATTGTAGATCCGCCGTGTTATTATGTTATAAACATTTGCTATTGTAGATCCGCCGTGTTATTATGTTATAAACACTTGCTATCGTAGATCCGCCGTGTTATTATGTTATAAACACTTGATATTGAAGATCCGCATTGTTATTATGTTATAAACACTTGCTATTGTAGATCCGCCACGTTATTATGTTATAAACACTTGCTATTGTAGATCCGCCACGTTATTATGTTATAAACACTTGCTATTGTAGATCCGCCGTGTTATTATGGTATAAACACTTGCTATTGTAGATCCGCCGTGTTATTATGTTATAAACATTTGCTATTGTAGATCCGCCGTGTTATTATGTTATAAACACTTGATATTGAAGATCCGCTGTGTTATTATGTTATAAACACTTGCTATCGTAGATCCGCCGTTATTATGTTATAAACACTTGATATTGTAGATCCGCTGTGTTATTATGGTATAAACACTTGATATTTTAGATCCGCCGTGTTATTATGGTATACACACTTGCTATTGTAGATCAGCCGTGTTATTATGTTATAAACATTTGTTATTGTAGATCCACCGTGTTATTATGGTATAAACACTTGCTATCGTAGATCCGCCGTGTTATTATGGTATAAACACTTGCTATTGTAGATCCACCGTGTTATTATGGTATAAACATTTGCTATTGTAGATCCGCCGTGTTATTATGTTATAAGCACTCGATATTATAGATCCGCCGTGTTATTATGGTATAAACATTTGTTAGTGTAAATCCGCCGTGTTATTATGTTATAAACACTTGATATTGTAGATCCGCCGTGTTTTTATGGTATAAACACTTGCTATTGTAGATCAGCCGTGTTATTATCGTATAAACACTTGCTATTGTAGATCCGCCGTGTTATTATGGTATAAACACTTGATATTGTAGATCCGCCGTGTTATTATGTTATAAACACTTGTTATTGTAGATCCGCCGTGTTATTATGGTATAAACACTTGATATTGTAGATCCGCCGTGTTATTATGTTATAAACACTTGCTATTATAGAACAGCCGTGTTATTATGGTATAAACAATTGCCATTGTTGATCCGCCGTGTTATTATGTTATAAACACTTGCTATTGTAGATCCGCCGTGTTTTTATGTTATAAACACTTGCTATTGTTGATCCGCGATGTTATTATAGTATAAACATCTGTTAGTGTAGATCCGCCGTGTTGTTATGTTATAAACACTTGCTATTGTAGATCTGCCTTGTAATTATGTTATAAACACCTGCTATTGTAGATCCGCGGTGTTATTATCGTATAAACACTTGCTATTGTAGATCCGCGGTGATATTATCGTATAAACACTTGCTATTGTAGATCCGCCGTGTTATTATGTTATAAACACTTGCTATTGTAGATCCGCCGTGTTATCATGGTATAAACACTTGCTATTGTAGAACTGCCGTGTTATTATGTTATAAACACTTGCTATTGTAGATCCGCTGTGTTATTATTGTATAAACACTTGCTATTGTAGATCCGCCGTGTTATTATGTTATAAACACTTGCTTTTGTAGATACGCCCTGTTATTATGTTATAAACACTTGCTATTGTAAATCCGCCGTGTTATTATGGTATAAACACTTGCTATTGTAGAACTGCCGTGTTATTATGTTATAAACACTTGCTATTGTAGATCCGCCGTGTTATTATGGTATAAGCACTCGCTATTGTAAATCCGCCGTGTTATTATGGTATAAACACTTGCTATTGTAGATCAGCCGTGTTATTATGGTATAAACAATTGTTTTTGTAGATCTGCCGTGTTATTTTGTTATAACACTTGCTATTATAGATCCGCCGTGTTATTATGGTATAAACATTTGTTAGTGTAGATCAGCCGTGTTATTATGTTATAAACACTTGCTTTTGTAGAACTGCCGTGTTTTATCTGATAAACACTTGCTTTTGTAGATCCGCCATGTTATTTTTGTATAAGCACTTGCTAGTGTAGATCCGCGGTGTTATTATGGTATAACACTTGTTATTGTAGATCTGCCGTGTTATTATGTTATATACACTTGCTATTGTAGATCCGCGGTGTTATTATCGTATAAACACTTGTTATTGTAGATCTGCCGTGTTATTATGGTATAAACACTTGATATTGTAGATCCGCCGTGTTATTATGGTATAAACACTTGCTATTGTAGATCCGTCGTGTTATTATGTTATAAACACTTGCTATTATAGATCCGCCGTGTTATTATGGTATAAACACCTGTTATTGTAGATCCGCCGTGTTATTATGGTATAAACACTTACTATTGTAGATCTGCCGTGTTATTATGTTATAACACTTGCTATTGTAGATCCGCCGTGTTATTATGATATAAACACTTATTATTGTAGATCTGCCGTGTTATTATGGTATAAACACTTGCTATTGTAGATCCGCCGTGTTATTATGATCGGGGGTCAACCTCTGACTTACACATGAGTGAACAGAGTTATAACGATGTCTATATTTGGTTATTGTTGATACAGATTTGTTTGTCATTATATGATAAGGTATATAATCAGCAGAAATGTCTAAAAGCAAGTTGTGATAATGACGAAACAAACATGAATGTCATCCAGTGTTGTTATTTTCGTACAAATATTTGCGAGGAATTTGAAATCGCGATCGAATTAACGCGAAAATAAATCCCACGCAAAATGTTTGTGATTTACAGTACTTTAAGTACGACCACCCATTCATTGCGGTGCCCTCCCTGTACGGTCACCGAGTAAGAACCTGGGATGTGGTTTCAAGGGCGAACACATTCAACAAGAGGTCCAGAGGGCCTGTATCGCTCACCTTGATACATTGGTATCTAGGTGTGAACGGCAGAGTTGGAAAAGACAAATTAATCGGAAAAACTACATGCAGTGACACAAGTGTGATCGATTACTTGATAGTGTCATCTAATACTTTCAAACTTATTACACATTTTGATATTGTCGATTTCAAATCCATTATTTTCTGATGTACATTGTAGGCTTGAATTTTGTTTAAACAACAGGAATAATGTCCATAACTTGCATGAAAAGGATAATTCTAACATGTCTAGCGGTACTGATCATGTTAAATGGCGAGCAGATCAACAACAATCTTTTTATAATCATATACATGAAGATACAAGTGGACAATTAAGGAAAATTAGTGAAATGTTAGAATCCTTAGCTGTTAAAGAGCATAGCACTATCACAGATAGAGATATGAATGATGTTGTAAATAATCTAAGTGATATTTTTAAAACATCAGCGATAAATGTATTCGGTTCAAAAAAGGTATCAAAATCAGTTAAACCAACCATTTTTAAACCTTGGTTTACAAAAGATTGTCATGAAAAAAGAAAAGATTTTCACATAGCAAAACGTAAATATGCTAACTGTAAAACTTTGAGTAATAAAAAAGCGCTTAAACATGCTAGTAAAACATATAGAAATACTTTAAATAGACAGTTTATGAATTACCAAGAAATGAAGCAGAATGAAATAAGACGAACAGCCAAGGCTGATCCGAAAACATTCTGGAAAATACTAAATGAAATCGAAGGATTTCCAAAACAGCAAAGTGATGAAATTAAACTTGATGACATGTATGAATATTTCAAAGATCTCAACAAGGGAGATAATGCTGAAGAAAGTTTTGATATTGACGGTATAAATGATGGAAAATTTGATGAAATTCTAAATGATGAAATTTCTTTCGATGAAATCAAACAAACTATTAAAGGATTGAGTAATAATAAAGCAAGCGGTATCGATGGAATTATAAATGAATATATGAAATCCACTCTAGATTTATTTATACATGTTTATCACAAATTAATTAATATTGTACTAAATACTGCACATATTCCGGGTCGTGGAAAATAGGCGTAATAAAGCCTTTGTATAAAAATAAGATAGACCCAAAAAACTTAGACAACTACAGAGCGATAAGTCTGGTATCCTGTTTAGGAAAAGTTTTTACGTCTATTTTAAATAATCGACTGAACAATTTATCTGATGAAATTAACCTCATTAGAGGTGCACAAGCCGGTTTTAGAAAAAAACATTCTACTGCTGATAATATTTTTATATTACATTCTCTTATATCTATTTATTTCTCGCTTGGAAAAAAATTATATTGCTCCTTTGTAGATTTCAAAAAAGCATTTGACTCAGTTTGGCGAATAGGATTATGGACAAAAATTCAAAAAGTAACATAACCGGGAAAATTTTGAAAGTCATAATAAATCTATATACTGACACTAAAGCCTGTGTTAAAAAGGGCAACGAATTATTAGGATTCAATTGTAACGTCGGGGTAAAGCAAGGTGAAAATTTATCCCCATTTTTATTTGCAATCTATCTGAATGATTTAGAAGACTTTTTCCAAGAGAATGATACTAAATATCTTCAAACAATTCAAAGACTGAGCGATAATATTGGGATATATATAAAGTTATTTATTATTTTGTATGCAGATGACACGGTTATTATGTCCGAATCAGCAGAGGGACTACAATCTGCGTTGAACATGTTTGAGATATATTGTAATGAATGGAAACTCAAGGTTAACACTCAAAAAACTAAAATTGTTATATTTTCAAAACGAAAATTTAATGCAAACGTTCGTTTTTCACTTTGTAACGAAGAGTTGGATATATTGGAATCTTTTACATATCTTGGTGTTATATTTAACTACAATGGCACTTTAGTCAAAGCAAGGAGTAAATTGGCAGAACAGTCCAAAAAAGCTTTGTTTGCTGTTTATAAAAAGATAAGGAACATTGCATTACCAGTTGACTTACAATTAAAGATTTTCGATTCTCTTGTACAACCTATACTTCTATATTCAGTTGAAATATGGGGCTTTGAAAACACAAATGTTATTGAGAAAGTCCAATTGCAATTTTGTAAACGTATTTTGAAATTGAGATGTAGCACGCCAAATTTTATGGTCTATGGTGAACTAGGTAGATATCCTTTAAGTATTGAAATTAAATGTAGAATGGCTATGTTCTGGTATAACTTAATATCGTCTAATAAGTTGTCTAGTAATATGTATAGATTAATATACCATTTACATGAAAATGGAAATACGAGCTTTTAATGGATAAATTATATGAAAGCTATATTCTCCGATGCTGGATTAAACTTTTTATGGAATTAACAGGAAACATGTACATTAACTAAAGATAATTTATAATTTGTTCTAAAACAAAGACTACAAGACCAATTTATCCAGAAATGGTTTAAGGATATAAATTTGTCATCTAGGGGGCAGATGTACTCCATTTTTAAATCTAAATTTGAAATTGAAGATTATTTTTATAAATTAAATGAAAGAGAGAGAATTAATATAGTAAAATTCCGTTCATCAAATTTGCATTTGCCCATAGTAACAGGACGATGGGCTGGTATACCTCATCATGATAGAATTTGTCCTTTGTGTTGTGATGGTGTTGGTGACGAGTATCATTATTTATTTTTTTGTAATTCTGAATCAGTATGTCAAATTCGAAAATCATTAATTCCAAAGTATTATTTTACATATCCAAATATGGCAAAAATGAAAGGTTTATTTTCTCTGTTTAATGTTCGTGTTTTGTCAAATGTAAGTAGGTTTGTTGAAAAACTTGAAAAAATACTAAAGATGAAGAGTTATGATTTGAAAAAGTAGTGATATTGTTGTGTTCCGCCATGTGAAAATTTTGCTTTGTATATGTGACCTCTTGTAACACACATATGTGTGTCTGAGTGTACAATAAAATCTGAGGTACATGTAATAATGGTAAAATATTTTCCAAAAAGTTCTCATGGACAGGTACCGACCTGAAGACAAATCCTTGAATCATATTTTTATAAATAAAATCTTGGTTAATGGGTGGGCATCTCAACTTTTTCGAATTCAACTGAGAAACTAAATTCCTAGGGTTGTGGCCAGATGCTGACATCAATGCTGTATATATAGTTTTGGGCTGGAGATCTCAAATGTTTAAACAAATTTGACTCAGGGGTTAAATCTGCAAGGGCGTGGCAGACTCTGTGGTCAAATCTTAAATCATGTTTGTGATCGTTTTTTGCCTGTTCCACTGGAGACTTCGACAGTATACCTCAGTTTGGTAACACTTGATATACATTGTGTCCGAAAAAGGGTCCTAACACAAACGTACCGCCACTTCCCAAATGCACATGCGTTCGACACATACCTAATGTTTACCATTACAAGGCAGTGCCTCTATTTAACACTACCATATTCAACATGCATTCATAATTTTATGAATGCCATTGACAAATTATTGACATCATTATTGTTACTTCGTTTACTGGCCTTTTCCGGGCGATGGCTGTTCTATCAATTGAACAAGCATAAACGATACATACATCATGTGAGCTAAATGCTGAAAAATAAAACATGTACTAGAAATATATGAACACATTCAAAATATTGGAAAATACAAGAATTTAACTGATTTTAGCTGGTATTCATATGCGATATGAATGCCAACATGCTATTCAATGAAGTGCATCGCTCTTCATTGAATTTGCTTTTGTCCAGGTAGCATTCATATTACCTATGAATATCAACTGAAGGCTGCGCAATGCTTAAATAACACCAAACCAATCGCCTTCTAGTTAGAGGAGATTTCCCTTTTATTGAGTGGTAGATCGCCCTGCTGGGAATCTGGAGATCGTGGGTTCAATCTCTATTGAAGCCATTGTCTTACCTGTTATACTTGTTGCAAAATAGAAAATTTCCGTTCCGGACTATCATTAAACATACCGCTGCCTCACAATTACACCCGTACTCACAATATGTATTTGACTCGCATGCACTAGGAGGCCATACTTACCTGACCTTGATCATTCGTAAATGTGGAAAAATACCCGAAAGGTAGAAAGAACACGCTATATATACATGTTTATACATGTACATGAGTCCGCCTGAAGAAGCCTGAGAGGGCAGAAAGGCCTTGCGGCAAAGTCTTTGTTTTTTGTTCTTTTTTATATTCAACTTCGCAAGGAAAACTAATAACTTTTCTTTATACATGTATATATATATATATATGTAAGAGTCAAAATTGAAACGGACACATTCTTAAGCGCTTTCATTTAATTGAAGGGAGCTCTTCAGTATATATATACTGACAATATCAAATACTTTATTAATCCAATTAATTCTCAAAAAATGTTTATCGAAACAGCTTTTTTTCTGCACTTACTTTTTCCGCAATTAATCGAGCTTCCGACGGAAACTTGTTGCCAGATAACAGGGTATAAATGAAGGTATCTATAGTCAAACACAGAGCACGTACAGCTATGTTCGATGTATTAACGACTCCGCCAGATAAGACCGCCATGATTGGTTCCATCAAAATGAAACAGAACATGTTGGAAACACATTATTTGTACCGATACAGAAAGGGATGGTAACACAAGGCTTACGTCAGAGATGCAGATTTGAAATTCGTTGACTAAAGTTAACTGTGACGGCATTGTTTTTCGCTTAAAGAGCCGAGGGTCGAAGAGTGTACTTGCGTAGAACGACTGTTATAAGTGATATCTCAACATTAAGATTACAGCACCACAATTACAGTTTTACTATTGGAAAAGCTTTTTCAACCCGCTTAAGCTCTTTTGCTTCTTACAGTAGAGACTTTTTATGTCAGGATAAACATTTATATGTACGCCATTGACACAACGTCCATTTCGGTAAAAGCTGCTCAGAACAGATTAAACAAATATAATAGAATATGCAACATTTGATATAGCGCCCTATCTAACTAGCATAAGCCACTCTAGAGCGCGTAACAATACATAGATATACAATTCTTATACAATCAATACAATTAACACTTACAGTTCTATCATGTACAATTCTGAGGAGTTAGCAGGAGCTGCCTTATCAGGCGCTAACTACTTGTCCTATACCACCTGGCTAATATCTCCATAAGTGTGTGTATGTATGTGTGTGTGTTGGAGATGAATTGTGTTCTGTTTGTAGTGGGACCGTGTTTCCAACGGCATCTTTTATAGTGCCACCTCACTTGAATGCTACAACACAGATATTGCAACACCTATCCCAGACCATTTTATACTGCACTTGAGTAGTTGGAGTTGTGTGGGCAGGGGAAATACATTTTCTCTTACTATTCCATTTACTATTCCATGCGTATGACGATTTCGGGGATCGAACCCCGGCCGCCTTCATGGAAGGCCGGAGTGTTTACCACTCGACCAATCCGCCCAATTAACATATTTTTAAACAATTCTAAGTAACAGTTATAATTTGAAATTGTTCTTAATTTACATGATTAACAGTAAATGTTATTAATTAATTAGATTTCGTCTTACCTGGTCTGTTGGTAACTGGTTGAAATTCCGTGTACAAAAATAACAAATCCGTTTGGGACACTATTTCACTTGAATATTGTATCTAATGGTATTTAATGCGGCCGTGTTAGCTCTTACAGTAGTTGTTCAGGCTTGCTTCCACGTTTATTTTTTTATATAGAAATACCTCCCCCTGTGTTCACAAGTGCGTAACATTGTGCCGTGCTACTGTATTTCTTATTGGCTATGGGGAATAGAATTTTAAACCACGATATGCAGTACTATGAATTGAATAGCAGCGATCCGTAGCAGCGGTTTAATATATTTCTCATTGGTTAGGTACTAACTGTTGAGTTCATTAACGGATTATTTGTCAATTTTCCTGAATAAATAGTAGCTTGACCTTTACGATTCATACTTTGATTTAAAAGCACATTGGGAATAGGCTGAAGTGATCAATAATTGGCTTAACACAGTGTTGGTTTATTGTATATTTCGGGCTAATCCGAAATAAATATGGCCCCGATCTTGAAAAACATATTTTTGTTAAGTCCTCCAATTGGCCTGAATTGAGCTGAAACTTGTGTTTACATGTAGCAGCTGATTCGTTCTAGAATTTGGTCTAAATATTGAGATTTTCGTCATAGATTGCGGCTGCTGACGAACAAACTTATTGCACAGTGATTCAAATGTTGCAGATTGATAAAGACTATGTGTTTTATATTTCTATTCACTTCGTTCAAACGAACACACCAATGTATAGGCGTTGCCTTCAAAGGTCCATTAGTTTTAATTTTGCAACTGTACAGTGTAGAACCACAAGCGTTATAAACGCGAAACGGTTTGGCCCTTCCGTCTTCGCTGTCGGCTAGTTTCTTTCCCAACTAGTCAATCTGGATTACATGAAGGCCAATGATGTGCCAAGGTAGATTACATAGCGCTGGCATAAGGAGTCACTACAAACGAAGGGCTGCTTTGTCTTTCTCACAAGGTGACTGGTCATAACAGCTCATGATACTCAACTTATGCTGCGCCGCTATTGTCTGGTGCATTTGCGTTAGCGCCGAGGTTTTCTCATCGTAAGCGCACTTACGCTTCTTCCTTAGGCGATCCACATTAATGACCGAAGCTCTTCCTCCAGGACCACAGTAAACTTTATAAATCAGCTGTGAGAACTTTACCAGAATTCGAAAAGGACCGCGCCAGTAACTGGTCAACTTGGGCGAACGGCCTGACTGTCTTTGTGGAAAGTACACATACATGTATATATCATCTCCTACATGGAAAGTTGACCAGTTCAGCTTCTGGTCATGGCACCGTTTCTGCCCCAGCATTGCTGCTTCTGTGTGCTGTCGAACAACGGTATGTGCCCCTTCCATTCTTTTCTGTAGCTTCCACACCCTCTGATTATTTGGAGTCCACTTGACAGCATTGGGCATTTCGATCATTTTGTCGAACAGGGTCAAAGTTTCTCTTCCAAGCATGAGTCGGTTCGGTGTAAAGCCAGTAGTTTCATGCAGAGATGACCGATAGGCCATCATCACGTACGGTAGATAGTTGTCCCAGTCAGTGTGGTGCTCGTTCACATACGCGCTAAGCATCTGATCCAGTGTCTTGTTAAAACGCTCGACCATTCCGTCTGATAGCGGGTGGTACGGCGTCGTTCTTGTTTTCTCTATATCCAGTAGTTGGCACATTTTAGTAAACAGGTTTTCTTCAAACTGTTTCCTTTGATCCGAGTGGATTGTTTCAGGAACACCAAACTGGATTGGTTCACTGGATGGATTTCTGTTAAAAGTATGTGTTTTGGTGGATAAAAACGGCTAAAAAAGACTAAAAATAGTAGAGCCGTTGTCAGCACGTCTTTCCCTGTCGACGCCATGATTGCTAATTACAATGTACATGTACGGTCTCCAAATGAGCTCAGATCATATTTCAAATATGTTTTAACGTGCAATGCATCTTCTTTATATTGTGACTATATATACCATAAATCCTGCCGGTGGGAAAGTCACTTTCATAAAAAAGTTAGGTGCAGAGTAAAAACTTCTGATCAAAAATACCTAATTTTAAAACTTTATAAAATAAGAGACATAGACTTACGGTTATTGTAGGTCTATATAATATACGTTTTCTGCCACGTGTTGGGATATCTCGTTTATACGAAAAACAATTTAATTGTACTACCGAAAAACACCCATTAACAAAATAGATTGTCACCCTTACATGAATATTATAATATTTATTTGGCAAATTACTGACCCCGCAGGGTTAGATGGGACCTTGTGATGGGGCCCAAAGAGGGGTGATATCGTGAAGTGTTTTAGTTTTTTTGACACTACTAAATTGACTCGCCAAATTTGATCACACCATGAAACAATATTCGTAAGCAAATGGGGAGAAAGTACTGCACCTGCTGACCCCTGTATGTGGGTGTGCGGGGAGGAGAGTGGGGGCGAAAGGATAACATACCATTTTCAGCTTTGGTCGTTTAGCATTTTATAACTATTGAGGTCGGATTGGTATCTTAAAAGAATAGTATAATGTTGTTGCCTTAGTCATTTATAATGAACTTGTTCTTTTGAAACCAAAACGTACCCTGGTACACTCCTATGTGTGTATAGTATATCTGACAGGATTGCATCAAAACTTTGTGTATTGCTATTGGGTCTCAAGAACAGGATCTAACTAATGATCTACTTTTAATGACCATCTTCATCAAATACCATGCCATCATATGATCTTTGCTTAACAAATTGATTGTTACGATAGTTATCCCAACAGTACAAGCATGGGTAAAATTAATGCAAAAAATTAATTATGCGACCCCATTGGCGCCCCTTGCACCCCCAGAAAGTGAGCAATATGTTAAATATAGATTCCGATTACACCTGCATGGTATAATTGCAATCAAGTTTGGTTAGAATTGGACTAACGGTTTAATAAAAAGTTTATTGAAGCTGAAAATGGCCATTTTAACACATTTTGGTGCCGCTTCCTGCGTTTCTGCAGAATTCTTCTCATTTGCAAGGGTTATTTGCTTCCACGTCTGATTAAATCAGACAAGTTTTTTCTTGACAAAATATAATTAAAAACAAAAAAATGAACAATATAACCCCACCATCAGGCCCTATAGAACCCTGCGGGGTTAGTAACGTGCCAAGTATATATAATGATCTCCATGGAGGGGTGATAATTGTTGTCATTCTATTGTAAAGTCGGTTAATGGAAGATTTTCTTTATTTTCTTAAAGTTTTTGATATCAAAACAGACCAGTTAGCAATAATGGGACCTTGGCCTACTTTATGAGGTTTTTTACTTTTTTTGGTTCAACTTAAATCTTCAAGTCTGCATCTTATTTTACAGAAACTACACGTAGTAGAAGTCTTTCTATATTTTTCAGTGCGTGAGAACTTCAACAACACATTTTTCATTTTAGACTCCCCCCACTTGAACATAATACAATATGCAATTGACCTCAAAGTATATTGCTGCAAAATATTAGCCTTATTACTGATAGGCCGCAGAAAGGCCCAAATTGGCACTGTCTCTTTCTTGGCAAATCTTCCTTTGCGTCTGATGCGACTCTGGTTTCGTTTGCCATATTTGTTTACCGCGGTTACACGACA
Source organism: Mimachlamys varia (assembly GCA_947623455.1). Lineage (NCBI taxonomy): Eukaryota > Metazoa > Mollusca > Bivalvia > Pectinida > Pectinidae > Mimachlamys > Mimachlamys varia. The sequence continues at coordinate 44,771,285 of OX392533.1, forward strand.
TTTGCGCTTCCGGTTCTATTTTTATATGAGCAATCACGTGACTTTTCCGAACACGTCACCATTAACTTGCTCTTGCGTTTCGTGTTTCTGATTGGTCGAAATTTAGATATTGTCCGATTTCACTCAAATTTGGTATGTACATTGTAAGTGTGATTTGACTCTACAAACATCATTATAACTTTGGTTTTGTGATTCAACCAAATTGCCGCCATTTCCTGGCTTCTGATTGGTTGAAATTAAAATATCATCCGATTTCATGAATTTTGTATTTTGGTACTGCAAACCGAACTGCGGGGGTTTGGGGTCTTCTGTTTTGGTCCTCCTCTGTAATGGTTCCCCATTACAATTAGTACTTGTTTGTATTGAATCAACTATCTATTGTCATTCTGGCGGCAAGTAATTTTAGAGAAATGTATGAATTCTACAATTGTCCGTATTCGTTGGAAATTCCAATAGTCATATTATATATCTCGCTTATCTAAAATTCTTAAGTTTCATTAAGATAGGGGTGTTAAAAATATGAGCTCGCCGGAGTTAAAGCAATGATAACTTAACTACTGACTGTAAGAATCTACCGGTTACCTGTTAAAAGTTCCCCGCCGTGTTAATTATCTATCGAAATGAACGCTATATTGAAGTACACGTACCCTGGCTATGGCTCTTCTAGATCGGTCGTGCATGACAATATGTAGTTCGCTACACCCGACGGATAGATTAACATTCATACGGATTTAATGCTATTTTTTATTAATACGTGCTTAACAGTCCATCACACAGGACAGACCATTAAGGCTATCCGCCAATATACAGGTAGCGTTTGGCTGGGGAAGAATTTAACCGTCACTGTACACCGTCACCTTTAAGCATCGGTGAGCACTTCAGTACGCATGTAATGTTTGTTTTATTGTTGCTTAACAACCACCAAGCAGCGGCCATCATCGGGTCAAACAGCAATTACAAAGTGACGAAGGACTAACAGAAAATAAACAAGCATATTGAGTATTGATGAAGCAATACATGTCCCCTACAGGCCCCCACAAGCTATAAAGATGCAATGTTTTATTAAACAAATTACAGGGACTTGGCGTAGATATCACCATGATGTATCTGTATTCCGAATTTCAGTTAAATATGTGGACACGTTGCAGAGATAATGCACGGAAACCCCAAAAAGGTGACACACGGACGGACGTACGAATGGACGGTTCACTAATAATCCCCTCCGTCTTCGCCAAAGGGCCTAAGTGGTCACATGAGTAATGTTACAGGTACTGGTAGCTCTATTCCATTGAAATGGCATCTGTTTCTACCACAATCGCAGCCGAATACAGCTAGAATGGTACTTGGTTTAAATACATATATGCAATGTTTTGAGGACAAGGTTTGCGCAATGACTTGACATTTGTGAAGTAAAATGTCTTTCATTAATATTTAAACATGATTTTGTTTCAATAGAGAAGAAAACATACCAGTTTCCATATCGGACCCAGAACGTGCCCCTAGAGGCCAATATTGGATCATATATGGAAAATGGTATGTGTTATTCAATTAATTGTATATTTAGTAATAAATCACAGAAAAATATATGATTTAACAAGAAGTCCAATGTTTTAATGTATTGAAATACGATGGAGCTTCATTTTCTCATTAAATGTAACGAATTTGAAAATGAACACTTATTTAAATTATTAAAGTGTTTGAAGTCTAAATACGTTTAACATATTTTTGTCACAATTATATTATTAACAAAAACTTTAAACACCAACGTCCTTTCCAAAACGTTTTTCTTTGATAAATGTGATTGTCACCGATCAAAAATCAGGATAGACAAAATTACCACTAAAATATACTACTTCTGTGGAGCGAGAATTGTCTATTCTTACCACTAAAATAGACTACTTCTGTGGAGCGAGAATTGTCTATTCTTACCACTAAAATAGACTACTTCTGTGGAGCGAGAATTGTCTATTCTTACCACTAAAATAGACTACTTCTGTGGAGCGAGAATTGTCTATTCCCTCTGCTGACTTTCTTAATCTGCTCGGTATTCTGATTCTTTCTCTCCCATATCTTGATCTTCCAGACAACATGTGTTTTGTTTTATGTTGAAAACAGATTTTTTTTATTTTCTGTGTTGCAGGTTTATAAGCCGAGCAAGGGTCTGGTAGTGTTGTCGGGGTGGAAAAACCTGTTCGCTGTTCCTTTACAGACAACGTTTTGTTTTTGATGTGTTTTTGTTCACTTGAGCTTGTGGATTACAACAGAAATAACCTTATCCTATCGGCTGTAGCGAGGTACTCAGAACTATGTAATAAGAACTATTTAGATGTATTAATATGAGCCGCACTTACGTCAGACGTACGTCTTATGTATTGCGGACCACTGCCTTGATGGACAAGGGACTGCTGTATTAGTGATATGAGCTACAGGTCAGCGATATAGAGATAGGAGCGACAGGGTGAACGCTCAAAACCTGACAGGGTAACAGTCAATGATATATGGTGCATCTAAGTATTGTTGTTTTATCAGAGAAAGTTATGATAGAAGTCAAACAGCAAGAGATAGTCCTGCAGGTGGATCATTATTTATGTACAATGGGCGGTACCTTCTCATTGAGTTGATAAAGTATAGATTAATAAAAGTACTTGGGTAGAATATTATAGGGAGTTGAGCGTCAGGGTTGTATGAGAGAAGATGTGAACTTCTTGAGATGGAGGCAAGGGAAGGCCTCGGCCGGGCGGACTTTTGATGGCCGGGCAGAGCACTGGGTGTTTAAGAACTCGACATGTATATGTTTGATATTTTAATGCTTCATTGTCGTCTCTAAAATCGGTGTTGATAGATTGCTGTTGTTGTTAATAGACGAATCGACTTAAAGAGGATGATATTGGATTATTATGGGCTGAAGTATTTATTCATAATCATAGATATCTTCTCGGGTGTTTATACAGACCCGAAAGTAATATTGATTACTGGGCTAAATTAGATGATACATTAACCAGAGCTACAGATACTTCACTGGATGTGATACTGACAGGTGATATAAACATTGATATGTTAAATACATGTATACCATTAAATGAACATTTATCAAGACTTCTTATAAAACATAATCTTACTAGTCTTATTAATGAACCAACAAGAATCACACCTGTCAGTGCCTCAGTGTCACCTCCATTTATTCTATCTTCACTAATAACCATAACATTATACAAAATATTCATGTATCTCCAACATTTTGTAGCGACCACTCCTCAGTTCATGCCTCAATTTCCTATTCTGTATATAAAAAGGTAAGCTATAAAAAACTATTTTAAGATATGAAGAAGCAGATTACGAAAGAATGAACAATGCATTACTGAATATATAGATTGGCTAAATCTGTCATCAAACCAGGATTCAAATACGTTTACTAATACTATAGTCAATGCAATCACTGATCAAGTCAATAGTTTCATTCCTTCTAAAGTAATAACTGTACGTCCAAATGGCAAACCATGGATGAATAATACAATTAGATTGAAAATGAGACAACGAAACAGAATACACAGAAAAGGCTAAATTGATAAATTATCCTCATTATTGGGAAAAATTTCGAATTCTACGGAATGAAACTGTTGGCTTGATTCGTGGTGCAAAGGCAAATTTAAAAGCTTGAAAACTCACTTAATGATGATGTAGTTTCTCCAGACAAATGGTGGAAAATAGCTAAACAATTACTAACTTTTCTAATAAAACCAGTACTATTCCACCTCTCCAATCCAATTGGTAAGGCAGATCTTCTTAACAAGCACTTCACTAATATATCTACATCATCACCTGACCTTGAATTACCTCCGACAGTACAATCCAACACCCCCACTCACTAACAAATATTCATGTCACTGAACAAGATGTTTCTGACAAAATCAGTACCCTCAACACTAATAAACCTCCAGGCCCTGATAGTGTTATTCCAAAAATTGTAAAACAAAAATCTTCATTCTTCTCTCAAATTACCACTCATGCTCCTATTCAATAAAACTTTAGAATCAGGAATGATACCTATCAGTTGGAAACAAGCAAATATTAAGGCTATTTACAAGGGAAATGGATCATCTAATGATGTGTTGAATTACAGACCAATTTCTATTACTTCATGTTTTAGTAAACTAATGGAAAAAATCATTTTTAAATATCTCTATAACTTCTTAATTGAAAATAATTTAATCACCAAGCATCAATCTGGTTTTATGCCTGGTGATTCTACTGTCAATCAGCTTTTATTTATTCATAATGAAATTGTAAGTAACATGGATAAGGGAAAGGAGCTCAGATTTGTTTTTTGCGACATGAGCAAAGCTTTTAACAGAGTATGGCATGAAGGTCTCTTACATTAACTCAAATTATACGGTATAAATTGGAATTTACTTCTATGGTTAAAAAATTATCTATCTGACAGAATGCAAAGAGTAAGTACTGAAGGCTATTTCTCACAGTTTAAGAATGTATATGCAGGGGAACCACAGGGATCTGTTCTTGGCCCGCTTCTTTTTCTTCTCTATATTAATGATATCACTAATAATGTCTCTACCATTATTAAACTTTTTGCAGATGACACCTCCCTGTATGTTATTGTAGATGACAACCCAGCACAGTCTGCACAATCTCTCGATACTGATCTTGCTAACATAGGTTAATGGGCAAATACTTTGGACATAAACTTCAACCCTAACAAAACTAAATCAGTTATTTTTTTCTAGAAAACAACACAATACTCATCCCCCAGCATCCTTCCAAAATAATACAGTCACAAACTCAATATCACATCAACATTTGGGACTTACACTTCAAGATGATGCCACATGGAAACAACACATACAGAACATAAATTATATAGAAAAGCCTACACCAGACTTAACATTCTTCGCCATGTCAAAACTAAAGTTAATAGGACGTCATTAGTAAAAATCTAGGTAGAATTTATAAGACCAATTTTGGAATATGCAAATATAATTTGGGATAATTAATTATTACAGGGATGAGATCTGGGACATCACATAAAAATCTTTACAATGAACTGGGTTGGGAAACACTATCTGTAAGAAGAAACAAACACAAACATGTAATGATGTTCAAAATTATGCATGGTCAGTCACCACAATACTTACAAGATATTTTAGGGCCCTTAACTAAAAATCAAGATGACACCTCCTACACTCTCAGACAAACTAGGCTTTTTTAATCCACCATTATGTAGAACTAATAATTACTTTGACACGCAGCTTCTTTCCCTTTATGTGTCTCACAATTAACACTGTTGGTACTGATCCTCTCAACTCTCCCTCTCCTGCTGCACTGAAAAACTATCTGAATAAAGAAACTATTTCTGAGAAGGAATCCTCTATAATCTTTAAAACTGAAGGTAACAGACTAGCTAATATCAATCTTTGTCAACTGAGAAACTCATGTAGTAACATAAATTTTGATTTATATTGTGATCACTTAACTTATTGTCCTGCTTGTAACTGTTCAGCTGAATATGAAACAGTGTCTCATTATTTTCTGGAATGTCCCATGTATGATTACCAAAGAATTACATTATTTTCTTCTCTTAATAGCCATGGTAATCATAATCATATAAATATAAGTGTACTACTCCAAGGCTGTCCTGATTGTGATGGGCTTACAAACAGAATCTTACTTGAGGCTGTTCAGTTCTTCATTGGAAAATCCCATCGCTTTAATTCATATATGATTAAGGAAGCCAAGATGTATCAAATACTGTATTAAATACTTTATCAAATCCTTTTTATTGTCTTCTTAATGAAACATATAGGATTACTCGTTAAGCATGGCTGATGATCAATGCATGTACATATTGAATATATGATTTTTTAAAAATGAAATGTTAATTAATTGACAGTTGTGGCCGTGCAGTTATATGCACAAGGACTTTGGGCCACTCTGTCATTTGCTATTGATAATCTTGTAAATTCATAATATAATTATATAATGCAATGTGCATGGTGTGTCAAGTGTGTATGAAGTGTAAGAGTGTATTTTATGACTTACCCCCCCCCCCCCCCCCCCCACCTTCCTCTTTAAAGGATTACCTCCCTTTACCCTGTGTTGTACTAGCTTTTCATTTCATTTTTTACCTAATTATCATATCAAATCTAAATAATTTTGTAAGTTTACCTTGGCCATCTAGTGGAGAGTATTAATATAGGCTTTGCCTGTTATTTTATCCACATTGACTTGTAACATCTTATGTCAATAAAAAATTGTTGAAATGAAATTGCTGTTGTACTAAAACCTGTGCTTAATCGGACCCTTGCTTAATTGGAGAGAAAACGGCGAAGGAGAGCAGTGCGGGTGGTGCCGCCGTACGTAGTGGGGACTTCAGTGTCAGAATGCGAAGTACATTTGGATTTATTGATTATCAATGCTTAGAACTTTATATGTAACAACAGGCAGGGAAGAAAACAGATTTCGTAAGAGACAAATTATATACTGATGGACACCCCTTGACCCCGAATTATATACTGATGGACACCCCTTGACCCCGAATTATATACTGATGGACACCCCTTGACCCCGAATTATATACTGATGGACACCCCTTGACCCCGAATTATATACTGATGGACACCCCTTGACCCCGAATTATATACTGATGGACACCCCTTGACCCCGAATCCAACATACAGCATGTCAAGTAGACGGGTCACGTTATGTGTTAATAATTAATGCCCATTTTTTGGTGTCAAACAAAAGCCCAATGTGTTTATATTACCCGGCTTATGGCGTCAAACAAAAGCCCAATGTGTTTATATTACCCGGCTTTTGGCGTCAAACAAAAGCCCAATGTGTTTATAATGCCCGGCTTTTGGCGTCAAACAAAAGCCCAATGTGTTTATAATGCCCGGCTTTTGGCGTCAAACAAAAACCCTTTGTGTTTATAATGCCCGGCTTTTGGCGTCAAACAAAAACTCTTTGTGTTAATAATAAGTTCTTTGTAAACTTGTAAACACAATAAATACGTTGACCACGGTATGGAAATACACGGGCATTATTTGAGATAACGTAACCAATAGTTTAAGGCTTCCTTTTGTAGTACTAAGTGATTAGGACCCGTCCAAGCTGCAGCATACCATACATTATCCAACGATTCAAGGCGAACTGTGCAGTAAAATTAATAAGTCCAATATGTGTAACGGAACACTACCATCGACGGTGTTAGCGTTTGTTTGATCAGCGAGAATGACTTTACATCAGCTATCTCTGTACGTCCGTCTTCACCTTTAACTATGTACGCCAGGGGCGAGGTAGACGACTGTGTAAGTGCTCGTAATGGAGAAATCAGTCGTTGCCATCATCTTAAAAACATCATTAACTCATGTATTTCATTCAATTTAGATTTGCATTGAAAGTAAAAACGCCTAGAGTTACTTAATTATATCTTCATTGTTGCCCACAATATACGTTGGTCATACCAAGCCAACTGTCACTGCCATAGACAAGTTTAATACAGAGACATTTCTAAAAGCATTTCAGTGTTTGTCCATTTTTTAAGCATTTAACATCATTCTGTTTCGAGTTATGGTCCTATAACACGGAACAGGATTGCAGAGAAAATGAATAACGCTCTTTGACGCGTTATGATTATTTGTCTGCAATCCTGTTTCGTGTTATAGGACCATAACACGGAACAGAATGATGTTTAATGCCTACATTTACATTTTTCATTGGTTTTGATAATAAATATATTCTACATTTGTTCTGAAAATTTAAGGAAGATTTCTAATAAATGGAACAGCCAACAGCCAGCTATTTCCAACGTTATGACTATGACGTCACCACCGTGATGATGTCATAATAACCACTCAAGTGTTATGGTCTCATAACACGGAATTGGCCTTGGTAATGTTATATAGTAGCAATACAGAGCAAATGTAAATATATACATGTAATATAACAGTCCAGCGCACCTTCGTGGAATCACCGTTCTTTACTTGTATGAAATGGAGAAAAAAATAGATTGTGTTTGATTTGGAACATCATTGTTTGCTCAGTTCAACAAAGATTAAAATAATTCAGTTCTCTGACATTTAAACCCGATAATAGGGTCCCAAATATGCAACAGCTATTGTAATAATAATCTTTATTTCAGTAATAAAGGCCTCCAGCCCACAGCAATGTATACATTTATGTCAATTTGTTCCAAAATGCATGTTAAATAAATTGCAAAAAATGCACAAGTATTTGCATCTATTTATAATACGAGTATAGTTATGATTTAAACTCATATTCACTATTCAAAGTAACATAATAATTATAGCAGATGAGATACGTAGGAGTGTACAAAGGTATAAACTATTTGACTGCACAAATTCACACCCTCAAAAAACAAACATTTGATTTGTAGAATAAACCCTAGAGTAGCGAAACATATATACAAGTCATATATTCTGACATTTGTATGCAGTCTATGTATCATAAACACTTTCATCTCACTTATGTACAACAAGAAATCCTTCTCTAACTCTAAAAGCGCTTCTTAAAAACACTCCTAATTTCTTGTGGTACTGCACATAACTTACAAGTGAACAAAAGTTGTCGAAAGAGTACCTGCTTTGGTGCAAGTTTAATGAGGTGTACAGAGTAGCTCTAAGATCTTTATACAATGGGCACACACACAGAAAATGAAGCTCATCTTCAACAACATATAAACCACGCTCATATAAACAGTAAGCACAGAGTCTCTCAGACCTCTCAGTACCATTCCATCTACCAGTCTCTATAGCCAGATGGTGATTTCCACACCTAAAACGTGATATAGCAATTCTTACATTTCTATTTATAATATGGCTCAAGTACTCTTCCATACAGAAGAGTGACTTAAAACTACAATATGTGCGTAATCTGTCTTTTTGAAGCAGTTCACTTTACCAAGACTGTAAAAATACATCAATGAGTCTAATATTTACATGTTGGAGAAAAATGCCAACATCTGATACACCCTGGTTTAACCAAGATTCACAGAATCCTAAATTACAAAGTAAACGTCTGATCATTGTCGCCCATGTAACTCTACCTGCTGAGTCCAAATGAAATAACATATCATGGCAGGCTCTTGGATATCTATGTGGTGGCATTGACAATATTTTCGCCAGTATGTTATACAACGGAGCATGTAGGTTACATGTAAAGGGTATCTACCCAGTTCACCAAAAATCATAGTTTTATTAGTACTGAGGTTAACACCTAAAATATATCTACAAAACCTTAAATGAACTGATTCAATAGCACCTGCAGACTCAAAACCCCACACATCTGCTCCATAACATAATTTTGGTACGATCATATGATCGAAGAGGAAAAAAAGCCCTCTTGATATCCAATTTACTGACGAGGATACATTTTTGAAGCATAAATAGTGCTTTACTTGCTTGTTTAGCTAGATTATTACGACACATACTCCATGACAGCCTTGATATAAAAAAAAAGTACCAAGATATCTATAAAAACTCACAATTTCAATACGCTTGCCTTTGTAAAACCAACGTTCATTTCTTTTCACAATACCGCCTCTTCTAAACAAGATTTACTTTCATGCCATACTTGTCACAAAAATGTGATACACAGTCAATTTGCTTCTGTAAACCTATCACTGTATCAGACAGACTAGCAATATCATCAGCATACAGTAGTGATGCAATATTTTCAACACTCATATTTACAAATACACCTCGACATTTTTGGAGCATCTCAAGTAGTTCATTTAGAAATAATACAAAAAGCAAAGGGCTTACCATACAGCCTTGCCTGTTCCCACAGTACAATGAAAATACTCCTTAACACATGGTTTTAACTTTGAATACATGGATGATATAACATCAAAAAATTTACCATTTACACCATTTTTCAAAAGCACATATTTCAGAAGAGTGTGTTGAACACTGTCAAAAGCTTTAGAAAAATCTATAAATATACAGTACAGCCTGCCCTTTGACCTTGAAAGGTACGTTTGAATAAGAGCTTGTAATACAAAAATATTATCAGATGTACTATAGCCTGCTCTGTAACCAATCTGATCTTCACTTAACTTGTCATGTTCATCACACCAGAATTTAAGTCTATTGTTCAGAATTTTAGTAAACAATTTACCAACAACAGATGACAGAGATATACCACGATAGTTGTTTGGATTCTGCTTGTCACCTTTTTTATGTAATGGTGAAATTATAGCCTCACACCAAGCTTCTGGAAAAACACCATTTCTTAGCACAGCATTAAATAACTTAGATAGGTAAGGACCCAGTATTAAATATGCTTGTTTTATATGTTCGTGTAGTATTCCATCTGGCCCTGGAGCCTTACCACTTGGTAAAGTTTTAATAGCCGACTCAATCTCTTCATCAGTGATACAGGAATCAAGTATAACATCCTCCTCAGGAAGCATTTGCAATTGCTGTGTATTATGATCACGAATATGTTCATCAGCTAATGCCAGAAAATCCTCATCAACATTGAAGTTTGTCATGCTTAGTAGCTTCATAAAATGTGTGTACCATTCATTTGCAGAAATGGCTATGTTCAGGAAAGTTTTGTTTCGAGCACATTTCTTTACATGGGTCCATAAGTCTAAGCTACTAGCACCCGAAGTCACAATAGTAGAGTGATTCGCCTCTTTAAGAGAGTCACGCCTCCTCTTACAATAGTTCTTGAAAGCATTTCGCGCTTTTCTGTATGAGTTGAGATCCTCTGCAGAGTTAGACAGTCTGTATTTGTTTAAAAGCATATGTTTTTGATTTTTCAGCTCGTCACATACCACATCCTACCAGTTCGGCTGTACAGGGCTAGAATATTCCCTCACTATCATTCCACATGACACAGCACTATTTGACATAGCACTGGTTAGAATATCCACGGCACTATCTATGTCACCTCCCTCAGTGTACAATATGAAATTTGCGTCCACCTCACCTGACAGTTGCACGCTTAGTGTAGACTGATATAAATCTGATGCTGTAGGGCTCCACTTAAGACGGCGCCATTTATTGGTTGTAGAACAAACTTCCTGATGTACTGGTTCATCTATCGGGAGCGACACTTCACACTCTAAAGGAAAATGATCCGAACAATCTTTGCTTCGAATTTCAAAGTATGAAATATTTTCATACAGACTGTTAGACACAATAATATAATCAACAACACTATTTCCCTTATGGAACAAAGAAGTAAAGCTCCCGTCAGAATCATGGCTTCTACCATTTAACATATATATTCCAAGTGTACGACACATGAATAACAACTCCTTCCCGAAGGCATTCAGGGTAGTGTCACGAGACCTTCGTGTTATATCAAAACTATCATAATGATATCCTTCTTGATCGACATCAAGGTAGTCAACGTTGTCATCAATAATATAATCTTGTTCTGTTCCAACACGAGCGTTTAAATCGCCAGCAATTAACACACCAGGATTATGATCAAATGACTCAATAATGGTATTTATATGTGCAAATAAAGACACAACACCGTTTTGCTCATGTTTGTTTTTGTAAAAACTCGACTTCTGTGGAGGAATGTATACAAAACACAAAAAATTATTTATACTTCCTTCTGTTGTAGTGAGATAAAATACATCATCAAAATCATCACGAATACGTCGAAAAAATTTACTGACAGCCTTTTTAACGAATACATCAATTCCTCCTGCCCTGCGCCCCACACCACTATAGCCTCTGACAATAGCATATTGTTCATAGTCTGGTAAAATATGCGCAAGTTCATGAATATCCACACAAAATGTCTCATATAGGCTGAGAATATCGTATTTACGTAATAGGGCTATAAAAGATAGGTCAATCAGTTTTCTTAGTCCATTTACATTCCACGAAAGTATTTCCAAATTTAAAATGTTAGTTTTAATACATGTACTGGGACCTTGGCCAAACAACTAGCTTTCATGTAGCCACTCCGGGATAGTATTATTATCAGTGGCTACTAATTCACAATTCTCCAAATCATAGGTAAAAGCACGGTTTTGGACAATCAATTTGTCATAGCGAATGTAGCATCTGCCTTGATTATCAACATTATCCTTAGCCTTCAGGAGAAAACTATATAGCTTCTTGCGAATATTACGTACCGACTCGCAGAAATCCTCCTTTACTTTTACAGATCCCCCGTTTGATGAACTTTCTGTATTATTTCTTCTGTGTTTGCGAAATTCATCAAGAACAGTTTGTTTCTGCTTCAAACGCGCAAATTCTACACAGACCATCCTAGGTGTGCCATCAGATCGTTTTTTTCCCAATCTCTGAGCTTTATCAATGGCGAAAACACTATCGCCATGCGCGTCATCTAGTTTCAAAGTATTTGCCATATAATCGCCCACACAATCCTCAGTAGCCTTCCAGTCTTCTTTATCTTTTCGGGAATGTTCAAAAACAATAGGTTATTCCGCTTTACTTGGTCCTTTAGTCTGTTTACCTTAGATTTAAGTTTAGTGTTCTCCTCATTTAAATGCTTGATGTCTTTCGAGGCATCACGTAGACCATCCATACACTCGGTTACTTTAGTCAGAAAATCCGCTATCTCAAACCGGATGTTTTCAATAGACTCGTGCAAAGTCTCCTCCATACCGTGAAGAGTTCTCATAACATCTTGCAGTGTAAGTTCATCAGATTTACCTCCCTTTTCAAAGTTTAGTTTTGCTTGACTTCTGCTCCCCCTCGAATTATCGGAGCTGGTACTACCCTTACCCTGTCCTGGTCCTGGGTTGCTCTCAATATCCCCCGAAATCAGTATCATTAGTCCGACCATCACCACAGTAATGAAGTACACCAAGGGAAGACCTCTCAATCCCGCGCCTGGTCCATGACACATGGCGCCATTTTTGATTTGGTACACGCTGATCTGCCCCCACAAAAACTTCCAATTTTCGACCTCCATTGCATCAATACGTCACCCATGTTTTCAAGGAAAGTTCACAACATACGTACTCACTACTTTTCGACTAAAAATATGTCCTTTCATGTACAACAAACATAGCAACAAATTTGCCGGAGCTGGGACACGCACGTCCATCACCGTCAGCATTCGGAACACCTCCCAACAGCTATTGTTATTGCTTGAAATACTAAACTCTCACAAAAAACACCTCATATTTTAAGCAATATTCATTATTCACTGGTTGCTTAATTAAAAATACAAAGTGTATGTAGGCATACCACTCCTCGCTAACTTAACTTGCACTATGCATTAGCCTTCATCAATATAAAGACAAGACCAAAGTAAACTGTTATTCCCCAGTTCATACACATATACTGAGCAAATATGGATATTTGTCTGTAAGCGACCCCAGCCATCCCAGACATACAATTGACCTGAACTTGAGGTTAATTTCTGGTCAAATTTGACTTTGAATATGCAAAATGTGTCTTGTTCGATCATTCGTAATAATCTTGACCATTGGTATGTTGGTGTAATAACCTTGACCATTGGTATGTTGGTGTAAAACCTTGACCATTGGTATGTTTGTGTAATAACCTTGACCATTGGTATGTTGGTGTAATAACCTTGACTATTGGTATGTTTGTGTAATAACCTTGACCATTGGTATGTTTGTGTAATAACCTTGACCATTGGTATGTTGGTGTAAAACCTTGACCATTGGTATGTTGGTGTAATAATCTTGACCATTGGTATGTTGGTGTAATAACATTGACCATTGGTATGTTAGTGTAAAACCTTGACCATTGGTATGTTCGTGTTATAATCTTGACAATTAGTATGTTGGTATTATAACCTTGACCATTGGTATGTTGGTGTAATAATCTTGACCATTGGTATGTTAGTGTAATAACCTTGACCATTAGTATGTTGGTATTATAACCTTGACCATTGGTATGTTGGTGTAATAACCTTGACCATTGGTATGTTGGTGTAATAATCTTGACCATTGGTATGTTGGTGTAATAATCTTGACCATTGGTATGTTGGTGTAATAACCTTGACCATAGGTATGTTGGTGTTATAACCTTGACCATAGGTATGTTGGTGTTATAACCTTGACCATAGGTATGTTGGTGTTATAACCTTGACCATAGGTATGTTCGTGTTATAACCTTGACAATTGGTATGTTGGTGTAATAACCTTGACCATAGGTATGTTGGTGTTATAACCTTGACCATTGGTATGTTGGTGTTATAACCTTGACCATAGGTATGTTGGTGTACTAACCTTGACCATAGGTATGTTGGTGTTATAACCTTGACAATTGGTATGTTGGTGTTATAACCTTGACCATAGGTATGTTGGTGTAATAACCTTGACAATTGGTATGTTGGTGTAATAACCTTGACCATTGGTATGTTGGTGTAAAACCTTGACCATTGGTATGTTGGTATTATAACCTTGACCATTGGTATGTTGGTGTAATAACCTTGACCATTGGTATGTTGGTGTAATAACATTGACCATTGGTATGTTGGTGTAATAATTTTGACCATTGGTATGTTGGTGTTATAACCTTGACTATTGGTATGTTGGTGTAATAACCTTGACCATAGGTATGTTGGTGTTATAACCTTGACAATTGGTATGTTGGTGTTATAACCTTGACCATAGGTATGTTGGTGTAATAATCTTGACCATAGGTATGTTGGTGTAATAACCTTGACCATTGGTATATTGGTGTTATAACCTTGACAATTGATATGTTGGTGTTATAACCTTGACCATAGGTATGTTGGTGTTATAACCTTGACAATTGGTATGTTGGTGTTATAACCTTGACCATAGGTATGTTGGTGTAATAACCTTGACCATAGGTATGTTGGTGTTATAACCTTGACAATTGGTATGTTGGTGTTATAACCTTGACCATAGGTATGTTGGTGTTATAACCTTGACCATAGGTATGTTGGTGTAATAACCTTGGCCATAGGTATGTTGGTGTTATAACCTTGACCATAGGTATGTTGGTGTTATAACCTTGACAATTGGTATGTTGGTGTTATAACCTTGACCATAGGTATGTTGGTGTAATAACCTTGACAATTGGTATGTTGGTGTTATAACCTTGACCATAGGTATGTTGGTGTTATAACCTTGACCATTAGTATGTTGGTGTAATTACTTTGACTATTGGTATGTTGGTGTAATAACCTTGACCATAGGTATGTTGGTGTAATAACCTTGACCATTGGTATGTTGGTGTAATAACCTTGACCATAGGTATGTTGGTGTTATAACCTTGACTATTGGTATGTTGGTGTAATAATCTTGACCATTGTTATGTTGGTGTTATAACCTTGACCATTGGTATATTGGTGTAATAATCTTGACCATTGGTATGTTGGTGTAATAACCTTGACCATAGGTATGTTGGTGTTATAACCTTGACCATTGGTATGTTGGTGTAATAATCTTGACCTTTGGTATGTTGGTGTTATAACCTTGACCATAGGTATGTTGGTGTTATAACCTTGACCATTGGTATGTTGGTGTAATAATCTTGACCATAGGTATGTTTGTGTAATAATCTTAACCATTGGTATGATGTTTTTGTAATAATCTTGACCATTGGTATGTTGGTGTTATAACCTTGACCATTGGTATGTTCGTGTAATAATCTTGACCATTAGTATGTTGGTGTAAAACCTTGACCATTGAATATTGGTGTAATTACTTTGACCATTGGTATGTTGGTGTTATAACCTTGACCATTGGTATGCTGGTGTATTAAACTTGACCATAGGTATGTTGGTGTAATAACTTTGACCATTGGTATGTTGGTGTATTAATCTTGACCATTAGTATGTTGGTGTAATTACTTTGACTGTTGGTATGTTGGTGTATTAATCCTGACCATTGGTATGTTGGTGTAATAACCTTGACCATTGATATATTTTTGTATTTTCTTTGACCATTGGTATGTTGGTGTATTAATCTTGACCATTGGTATGTTGGTGTGATAACGTTGACCATTGGTCTGTTGGTGTAATAATTTTGACCATAGGTATGTTGGTGTAATAACCTTGACTATTGGTATGTTAGTGTAATAATCTTGACCATTGGTATGTTGGTGTAATAACCTTGACCATTGGTATGTTGGTGTAATAACCTTGACCATTGGTATGCTTGTATAATAACATTGACCATTAGAATGTTGGTGTAATAACCTTGACAATTGGTATGTTGGTGTAATTACCTTGACCATTAGTATGTTGGTGTAATAACCTTGACCATTAGTATGTTAGTGTAATAATCTTGAGCATTGGTATGTTGGTGTAATAACCTTGACAATTGGTATGTTGGTGTAATAACCTTGACCATTAGTATGTTGGTGTAATAACCTTGACCATAGGTATGTTGGTGTTATAACCTTGACTATTGGTATGTTGGTGTAATAACCTTGACCATAGGTATGTTGGGGTAATAACCTTGACCATAGGTATGTTGGTGTTATAACCTTGACTATTGGTATGTTGGTGTAATAACCTTGACCATTGGTATGATGGTGTACAGGTATAACCTTGACCATTGGTTTGTTGGTGTAATAACCTTGACCATTGGTATGTTGGTGTAATAACCTTGGCCATAGGTATGTTGGTGTAAAACCTTGACCATTGGTATGTTGGTGTAATAATCTTGACCATTGGTATGTTGGTGTTATAACCTTGACCATAGGTATGTTGGTGTTATAACCTTGACCATTGGTATGTTGGTGTAATAATCTTGACCATAGGTATGTTTGTGTAATAATCTTAACCATTGGTATGATGTTTTTGTAATAATCTTGACCATTGGTATGTTGGTGTAATAACCTTGACCATTGGTATGTTCGTGTAATAATCTTGACCATTAGTATGTTGGTGTAAAACCTTGACCATTGAATATTGGTGTAAATACTTTGACCATTGGTATGTTGGTGTTATAACCTTGACCATTGGTATGTTGGTGTATTAAACTTGACCATAGGTATGTTGGTGTAATAACTTTGACCATTGGTATGTTGGTGTATTAATCTTGACCATTAGTATGTTGGTGTAATTACTTTGACTGTTGGTATGTTGGTGTATTAATCTTGACCATTGGTATGTTGGTGTAATAACCTTGACCATTGATATATTTTTGTATTTACTTTGACCATTGGTATGTTGGTGTATTAATCTTGACCATTGGTATGTTGGTGTGATAACGTTGACCATTGGTCTGTTGGTGTAATAATTTTGACCATAGGTATGTTGGTGTAATAACCTTGACTATTGGTATGTTAGTGTAATAATCTTGACCATTGGTATGTTGGTGTAATAACCTTGACCATTGGTATGTTGGTGTAATAACCTTGACCATTGGTATGCTTGTATAATAACATTGACCATTAGAATGTTGGTGTAATAACCTTGACAATTGGTATGTTGGTGTAATTACCTTGACCATTAGTATGTTGGTGTAATAACCTTGACCATTAGTATGTTGGTGTAATAATCTTGAGCATTGGTATGTTGGTGTAATAACCTTGACAATTGGTATGTTGGTGTAATAACCTTGACCATTAGTATGTTGGTGTAATAACCTTGACCATAGGTATGTTGGTGTTATAACCTTGACTATTGGTATGTTGGTGTAATAACCTTGACCATAGGTATGTTGGGGTAATAACCTTGACCATAGGTATGTTGGTGTTATAACCTTGACTATTGGTATGTTGGTGTAATAACCTTGACCATTGGTATGATGGTGTACAGGTATAACCTTGACCATTGGTTTGTTGGTGTAATAACCTTGACCATTGGTATGTTGGTGTAATAACCTTGGCCATAGGTATGTTGGTGTAAAACCTTGACCATTGGTATGTTGGTGTAATAATCTTGACCATTGGTATGTTGGTGTTATAACCTTGACCATAGGTATGTTGGTGTTATAACCTTGACCATTGGTATGTTGGTGTAATAATCTTGACCATAGGTATGTTTGTGTAATAATCTTAACCATTGGTATGATGTTTTTGTAATAATCTTGACCATTGGTATGTTGGTGTTATAACCTTGACCATTGGTATGTTCGTGTAATAATCTTGACCATTAGTATGTTGGTGTAAAACCTTGACCATTGAATATTGGTGTAAATACTTTGACCATTGGTATGTTGGTGTTATAACCTTGACCATTGGTATGTTGGTGTATTAAACTTGACCATAGGTATGTTGGTGTAATAACTTTGACCATTGGTATGTTGGTGTATTAATCTTGACCATTAGTATGTTGGTGTAATTACTTTGACTGTTGGTATGTTGGTGTATTAATCTTGACCATTGGTATGTTGGTGTAATAACCTTGACCATTGATATATTTTTGTATTTACTTTGACCATTGGTATGTTGGTGTATTAATCTTGACCATTGGTATGTTGGTGTGATAACGTTGACCATTGGTCTGTTGGTGTAATAATTTTGACCATAGGTATGTTGGTGTAATAACCTTGACTATTGGTATGTTAGTGTAATAATCTTGACCATTGGTATGTTGGTGTAATAACCTTGACCATTGGTATGTTGGTGTAATAACCTTGACCATTGGTATGCTTGTATAATAACATTGACCATTAGAATGTTGGTGTAATAACCTTGACAATTGGTATGTTGGTGTAATTACCTTGACCATTAGTATGTTGGTGTAATAACCTTGACCATTAGTATGTTGGTGTAATAATCTTGAGCATTGGTATGTTGGTGTAATAACCTTGACAATTGGTATGTTGGTGTAATAACCTTGACCATTAGTATGTTGGTGTAATAACCTTGACCATAGGTATGTTGGTGTTATAACCTTGACTATTGGTATGTTGGTGTAATAACCTTGACCATTGCTATGATGGTGTACAGGTATAACCTTGACCATTGGTTTGTTGGTGTAATAACCTTGACCATTGGTATGTTGGTGTAATAACCTTGGCCATAGGTATGTTGGTGTTATAACCTTGGCCATTGGTATGTTGGTGTAATAACCTTGACAATTGGTATGTTGGTGTAATAACCTTGACAATTGGTATGTTTGTGTAATTTCTTCAGTTTGATGGCGGGGATCTGGTGCCGACTTTAAGAGTGCTACCTCAATGAAATATCGCGCTTAAGGAGCACAGAACAGTAACTTGTCCGTCACACTATAATAACAACGGATGAACCTGTTGATGTCGTTACCCTCTATGCAGAATGATAAACAAGAAATCACAACTACCAATTCAATAGCTTTATGTTTGGCCTTCAGTATAGGGGCAAATCCTTAGCTAATGCCCCAAAATGGGACAGTGTCAAGGTTAGTATTTGATTGGAAGGAAAACAATATTCAGAAAAAAGAAAGGATAGGATTCTCCACTAGTCTACGAATCATGCAAATGGGTAGGGCAGGTACCATTCTTAGGCTGTGTCTGCAGGGCTGTGGTCAAACCTCAAAATCGAGTGATTATTTGACATAGTATTACATACGACGAACCGTCCAACAGGCTACATTGCTATCAGTGTAACGTGGCTGAGTGGAATAGTATGTGTTCCCCCAGTCCGGCACTTTAGACGTTCAATTACCAACACATTCACGCTTTTGTAAGCAAGTAAATGTATTAACATAAAGAAAAGGTATACTGTATGTAGGCATACAATTTGCATATTGACAAATGTCCCTTAATGAGCTGTATAACGACCGCAAATAAAACAAGTATTTTTTTTTTACAGGTGATATTATAAAACTGGAGTTTAATAATAAAATGTATTACATGGATCATGAAATGACACTGACGTACAGTATATAAACGTCTTGTCGAACATTTACTCGAGAGGTACATTTGTACATATTGTAGCATATTGTTTTTTTGGGTTTTTTTTTTTGGATAAGCTTATCAAGTTTACAATGCAAAACTAATGACCATGAGGAACCTGCATATGAAATCTGAGAAGAATCTATACAGTACTTCTCAAGAAATAGCGATCACAATCTAAAAATGCAAAATCGAATATGACTGCCTGTTGGCCATATTGTTTTTCAAATCAGCTTTGGACTAAGAGGAACTGAACTTGCATTTAAAATTTGAATAGGATCCATCCAATACTTCTCAAGAAGAAGCGATCACAAACTATAAATGCAAAATTAAAGATGGCTGCCTGTTGGCCATATTGTTTATCAAATCAGCTCAAAAATGGATCAATGCACAACTTAGGACCAAGGGAAACCAGCATATGAAATTTGAGAAGGATCCATCCAGAAGCGGTCACAAACTCTTCATGCAAAATTTAAGATGGCGGCCTGCCGTCCATGTTGTTTTTCGGATCGGAGACCGAATTGAACCTGCATATGAAATTTGAGAAGGATCCATCCAGCACTGTTCAAGAAAAAGCGATTAAAAAATATTGTGTTTTTTTTATCAGCCCAAAAACAGTAAAATGCACAACTAGGCATCATGGGGAACATGCAAATGAAATTTGAGAAGGATCCATCCAGCACTGTTCAAGAAAAAGCGATTAAAAAATATTGTGTTTTTTTTTTATCAGCCCAAAAACAGTAAAATGTACAACTAGGCATCATGGGGAACATGCAAATGAAATTTGAGAAGGATCCATCCAGCATTCTTCAAGCAAAAGCTACAACAAACTATTGATACACAATTCAACATGGCAAATGTAGGCAATTTTTTTTTTGGATCGGCTTTAATGGTTGACATTGCACAACTATAGACTAAGAGGAACCTGCATACGAAATTTGATAAGAATCCATCCAGTTCTTCTGATGATATAGTGATAACAAAATATCAATGCAATATCCAAGATGGCTGCCTGTCGGCCTTATTGTTTTTCAGATCTGCTTAATAAGTTGACAATGCACAACTAAGGACCAAGGGGAAAATGCATATGAAATTTGTTTAAGGACGGACGGACCATGGACGCAGGGTGATTTGAGTAGCCCACCATCTGATGATCTGATCTGATGATGGTGGGTGCGATATTTGTAGAAATAATAATAGAAAACACACGACATTGGCGAAACACATGCGATAAAAATCATGGGACTTCTGAAAACCAAACATCAAAATCGTGTCACCATCTAAGCACAGCCATTTTATATAAACAGATAGTGTCCAAGGTTAACAAAGACATGTTGTTAAGTGTCCATGGTTAACACAGACAGGTTGTTAAGTGTCCATGGTTAACACAGACAGGTTGTTAAGCGTCCATGGTAGAGAATCGCGTTAAAGATTAAAGTAGTATCACATAGTTAGAAACAAAAACACTAAACAACAGGCAGCCATAATACTTAAGGACACGTGGACTCGGAGTCGGACCACGTGAAGCTGACACAGCGTAGACGTATACAGTTTTGACATGATTAACACCGGCAGTTGACATCTAAATGTTGTGACCCTAAAATTCATCTCTTTAATATCAGAAAATGTTACGACTACATGTATACAACTTTCACCGAGCTGGACGCCACAGAAAATGTTACGACTACATGTATACAACTTTCACCGAGCTGGACGCCACAGAAAATGTTACGACTACATGTATACAACTCTCACTGAGCTGGACGCCACAGAAAATGTTACGACTACATGTATACAACTCTCACTGAGCTGGACGCCACAGAAAATGTTACGACTACATGTATACAACTCTCACTGAGCTGCACGCCACAGAAAATGTTACGACTATATGTATACAACTATCACTGAGCTGGACGCCACAGAAAATGTTACGACTATATGTATACAACTATCACTGAGCTGGACGCCACAGAAAATGTTACGACTATATGTATACAACTATCACTGAGCTGGACGCCACAGAAAATGTTACGACTATATGTATACAACTATCACTGAGCTGGACGCCACAGAAAATGTTACGACTATATGTATACAACTATCACTGAGCTGGACGCCACAGAAAATGTTACGACTATATGTATACAACTTTCACTGAGCTGGACGCCACAGAAAATGTTACGACTATATGTATACAACTTTCACTGAGCTGGACGCCACAGAAAATGTTACGACTATATGTATACAACTTTCACTGAGCTGGACGCCACAGAAAATGTTACGACTATATGTATACAACTATCACTGAGCTGGACGCCACAGAAAATGTTACGACTATATGTATACAACTTTCACTGAGCTGGACGCCACAGAAAATGTTACGACTATATGTATACAACTCTCACTGAGCTGGACGCCACAGAAAATGTTACGACTATATGTATACAACTATCACTGAGCTGGACGCCACAGAAAATGTTACGACTACATGTATACAACTCTCACTGAGCTGGACGCCACAGAAAATGTTACGACTATATGTATACAACTATCACTGAGCTGGACGCCACAGAAAATGTTACGACTACATGTATACAACTCTCACTGAGCTGCACGCCACAGAAAATGTTACGACTATATGTATACAACTATCACTGAGCTGGACGCCACAGAACGTCGTATGGCCATGCATCACTTGACTCGATCGATAACCGTGCAGTAGGATTTTCGACACGGAATGGTTCAAACTTTAAGTCTTTCATGCGTTTTAATATTTCAGCCCCGGACGCCATCTTCCTGTGGAACTCCCACTCCATCACGAACCCTCGTACGTCTACAGCTTTGAAAAACTTGTCAGACATTGCCACAGCTTTATGTTCAAATCCCTCAATATCCATTTTTACAATAACCTTTGTAAAATCTTTAAAAGCCGGAAGATCAATAAGATCGTCCATGGTGATTGTGTCCACCTCCCCATAGCTTCCTTGAGCACGACCCTCCTTCAGCTCCTTTATATGTTTCGAATCCACATCCACGTATGTACCACCCATATTATTCTTGTCGATTCCGAGCTTGACTCTCGCATGCCCGTCTGATATTGCATTATGCACGATTGTGACGTCACGTTGCAGATTTCCTGCGGCGACAGATGCACAAAGATGCTGCACGTTTTTGTCTAACGCTTCCACGGCTATCACCTTTCGTCCCATTTTTGCGATAGCTAAAGTATGCACTCCTATGTTAGCACCGATATCTATAAAATTCAGTGTTGAATCAGCTTTCAGTAATGCTGCTATTCCATTAGTTTTATCGGCCTCAAATTTACCTGTCTGTTTAATAACTCCTGATACCCAAACGTCATTTTCACTTGGGTAAATAAATATTGGAGTACCCCCGAACTGCGTTTTCAATGTTGCTTTAGGGAATTCATGGCATTCTTTACAAACATGTTCATTCACCTTCCATTGTGTAGAATCGCGACTGTATACGTTTCTAAGTTCAACACTATATTCACACTTCGTTGGAGTGGACTGTACTGCAGCAACTCGATCTCTCTCTAAACTATTCTTGTCTTGCGGCATACGTCTGTTGACTTCCGGTTCTGTTTGAGCTGATATCCGGTATACCACGATAACACCAACACAAATCACTAAAGCTAGAATGGAAGTCGCTTTCAGGTTAAGTCCTCCTCGTGACATGGTGGATTAATATGTGTGGCTGTTGAAAACCCTGCAATTATATAGAATAAAAAGAATGCATTAATTTTGATTTAATAAACAATCTTACCATGGTGGACTTGTACCTAAATTCGTATAACTACATGTATCTCATCCGCGCTAATGTTTGTTAATTGTACATGGCCAGTTGTTATAGCTGTGAGCCTTCCAGTGTAGGGCTAACAATCTAATGGAGGAGTTAAACCTCTATTGGAAGGTTAAACCCCTAGTGGAGGGTTAAACCTCTAGTTGATGATTAAACTTCCAGTGTAGGGTAAAAATTCAAGTGTAGGGTAAAACTTCCAGTGTAAGGTTAAACTTCTAGTGTAGAGTAAAACTTCCAGTGGGGGTTAAACGTCTAGTGTAAGGTTAAACTTCTAGTGTACGATTAAACTTCTAGTGTAGGGTTAGACTTCCAGTGTACGGTTAAACTTCTAGTGTCGGGTTAAACTTCCAGTGTACGGTTAAACTTCTAGTGTAGGGTTAAACTTCTAGTGTAGGGTTAAACTTCTAGTGTAGAGTAAAACTTCCAGTGGGGGTTAAACGTCTAGTGTAAGGTTAAACTTCTAGTGTAGGGTTAAACTTCTAGTGTAAGGTTAAACTTCTAGTGGCGGGTTACACTTCTAGTCGGGGTTAAACTTCCAGTGTATGGTTAAACTTCTAGTGTAGGGTTAAACTTCCAGTGTACGGTTAAACTTCCAGTGTACGGTTAAACTTCTAGTGTAGGGTTAAACTTCTAGTGTACGGTTAAACTTTTAGTGTATGGTAAAACTTCTAGTGTACGGTTAAACTTCTAGTATACGGTTAAACTTCCAGTGTACGGTTAAAATTCTAGTGTACGGTTAAACTTCTAGTGGCGGGTTAAACTTCTAATTGGGGTTAATGTCAAGTTACATGTGTGTAGTGGAGATAGGATACGGGAACATCTAGTGTTACCTTACAGAGTTACCTTACACAGAGTAACCTTACACAGAGGTACCTTACACAGAGTTACCTTACACAGAGGTACCTTACACAGAGGTACCTTACACAGAGTTACCTTACACAGAGTTACCTTACACAGAGGTACCTTACACAGAGTTACCTTACACAGAGGTACCTTACACAGAGTTACCTTACACAGAGTTACCTTACACAGAGTTACCTTACACAGAGGTACCTTACACAGAGTTACCTTACACAGAGGTACCTTACACAGAGTTACCTTACACAGAGTTACCTTACACAGAGGTACCTTACACAGAGTTACCTTACACAGAGTTACCTTACACAGAGTTACCTTACACAGAGGTACCTTACACAGAGTTACCTTACACAGAGGTACCTTACACAGAGTTACCTTACAGAGTTACCTTACACAGAGGTACCTTACACAGAGGTACCTTACACAGAGTTACCTTACATAGAGTTACCTTACACAGAGTTACCTTACACTGAGGTACCTTACACAGAGTTACCTTACACAGAGGTACCTTACACAGAGTTACCTTACACAGAGGTACCTTACACAGAGTTACCTTACACAGAGTTATCTTACACAGAGTTACCTTACACAGAGTTACCTTACACAGAGTTACCTTACACAGAGGTACCTTACACAGAGGTACCTTACACAGAGTTACCTTAAACAGAGTTACCTTACACTGAGGTACCTTACACAGTGTTACCTTACACAGAGGTACTTTACACAGAGTTACCTTACACAGAGGTACCTTACACAGAGTAACCTTACACAGAGTAACCTTACACAGAGTTACCTTACACAGAGTAACCTTACACAGAGTAACCTTACACGGAGGTACCTTACACAGAGTTACCTTACACAGAGGTACCTTACACAGAGTTACCTTACACAGAGTTACCTTACACAGAGTTACCTTACACAGAGGTACCTTACACAGAGTTACCTTACACAGAGTTACCTTACACAGAGTTACTTTACACAGAGTTACCTTACACAGAGTTACCTTACACAGAGGTACCTTACACAGAGTTACCTTACACAGAGTTACCTTACACAGAGTTACCTTACACAGAGTAACCTTACACGGAGGTACCTTACACAGAGTTACCTTACACTGTTACCTTACACAGAGTTACCTTACACAGAGGTACCTTACACAGAGTTATCTTACACAGAGTTACCTTACACAGAGTTACCTTACACAGAGGTACCTTACACAGAGTTACCTTACACAGAGTTACCTTACACAGAGTTACCTTACACAGAGTTACCTTACACAGAGTTACCTTACACTGTTATTTTACACAGAGTAACCTTACACAGAGTTACCTTACACACAGAGTTACCTTACACAGAGTTACCTTACACAGAGTTACCTTACACAGAGTTACCTTACACAGAGTTACCTTACACAGAGTTACCTTACAATGTTACTTTACACAGAGTTACCTTACACAGAGTTACCTTACACAGATGTACCTTACACAGAGTTACCTTACACAGAGTTACCTTACACAGAGTTAACTTACACAGAGTTAACTTACACAGAGTTAACTTACACAGAGTTACCTTACACAGAGTAACCTTACACAGAGTTACCTTACACAGAGTTACCTTACACAGAGGTACCTTACACAGAGTTACCTTACACAAAGTAACCTTACACAGAGGTACCTTACACAGAGGTACCTTACACAGAGGTACCTTACACAGAGGTACCTTACACAGAGTTACCTTACACAGAGTTACCTTACACAGAGTTACTTTACACAGAGGTACCTTACACAGAGGTACCTTACACAGAGTTACCTTACACAGAGGTACCTTACACAGAGTTACCTTACACAGAGTTACCTTACATAGAGTTACCTTACACAGAGTTACCTTACACAGAGGTACCTTACACAGAGTTACCTTACACAGAGTTACCTTACACAGAGGTACCTTACACAGAGTTACCTTACACAGAGGTACCTTACACAGAGTTACCTTACAGAGTTACCTTACACAGAGGTACCTTACACAGAGGTACCTTACACAGAGTTACCTTACATAGAGTTACCTTACACAGAGTTACCTTACACTGAGGTACCTTACACAGAGTTACCTTACACAGAGGTACCTTACACAGAGTTACCTTACACAGAGGTACCTTACACAGAGTTACCTTACACAGAGTTATCTTACACAGAGTTACCTTACACAGAGTTTCCCTACACAGAGTTACCTTACACAGAGGTACCTTACACAGAGGTACCTTACACAGAGTTACCTTACACAGAGTAACCTTACACTGAGGTACCTTACACAGTGTTACCTTACACAGAGTTACCTTACACAGAGGTACTTTACACAGAGTTACCTTACATAGAGGTACCTTACACAGAGTAACCTTACACAGAGTAACCTTACACAGAGTTACCTTACACAGAGTAACCTTACACAGAGTAACCTTACACGGAGGTACCTTACACAGAGTTACCTTACACAGAAGTACCTTACACAGAGTTACCTTACACAGAGTTACCTTACACAGAGTTACCTTACACAGAGTTACCTTACACAGAGTTACCTTACACAGAGGTACCTTACACAGAGTTACCTTACACAGAGTTACCTTACACAGAGTTACTTTACACAGAGTTACCTTACACAGATTTACCTTACACAGAGTTACCTTACACAGAGTAACCTTACACGGAGGTACCTTACACAGAGTTACCTTACACTGTTACCTTACACAGAGTTACCTTACACAGAGGTACCTTACACAGAGTTATCTTACACAGAGTTACCTTACACAGAGTTACCTTACACAGAGGTACCTTACACAGAGTTACCTTACACAGAGTTACCTTACACAGAGGTACCTTACACAGAGTTACCTTACACTGTTATTTTACACAGAGTAACCTTACACAGAGTTACCTTACACAGAGTTACCTTACACAGAGTTACCTTACACAGAGTTACCTTACACAGAGTTACCTTACACAGAGTTACCTTACACAGAGTTACCTTACACAGAGTTACCTTACAATGTTACTTTACACAGAGTTACCTTACACAGAGGTACCTTACACAGAGTTACCTTACACAAAGTTACCTTACACAGAGGTACCTTACACAGAGGTACCTTACACAGAGGTACCTTACACAGAGTTACCTTACACAGAGTTACCTTACACAGAGTTACCTTACACAGAGTTACTTTACACAGAGGTACCTTACACAGAGGTACCTTACACAGAGTTACCTTACACAGAGTTACCTTACACAGAGGTACCTTACACAGAGTTACCTTACACAGAGTTACCTTACACAGAGGTACCTTACACAGAGTTACCTTACACAGAATTACCTTACACAGAGGTACCTTACACAGAGTTAACTTACACAGAGGTACCTTACACAGAGTTACCTTACACAGAGTTACCTTGCACAGAGTTACCTTACACAGAGGTACCTTACACAGAGTTACCTAACACAGAGTTACCTTACACAGAGTTACCTTACACAGAGTTACCTTACACAGAGTTACCTTACACAGAGTAACCTTACACAGAGTTACCTTACACAGAGTTACCTTACACAGAGTTACCTTACACAGAGTTACCTTACACAGAGGTACCTTACACAGAGGTACCTTACACAGAGGTACCTTACACAGAGTTACCTTACACTGAGGTACCTTACACAGAGTTACCTTACACAGAGTTACCTTACACAGAGTTACCTTACATAGAGGTACCTTACACAGAGTAACCTTACACAGAGTAACCTTACACAGAGTTACCTTACACAGAGTAACCTTACACGGAGGTACCTTACACAGAGTTACCTTACACAGAGGTACCTTACACAGAGTTACCTTACACAGAGTTACCTTACACAGAGTTACCTTACACAGAGTTACCTTACACAGAGTTACTTTACACAGAGGTACCTTACACAGAGGTACCTTACACAGAGGTACCTTACACAGAGTTACCTTACACAGAGTTACCTTACACAGAGTTACCTTACACAGAGTTACTTTACACAGAGGTACCTTACACAGAGGTACCTTACACAGAGTTACCTTACACAGAGGTACCTTACACAGAGTTACCTTACACAGAGTTACCTTACACAGAGGTACCTTACACAGAGTTACCTTACACAGAATTACCTTACACAGAGGTACCTTACACAGAGTTAACTTACACAGAGTTACCTTACACAGAGTTACCTTACACAGAGTTACCTTGCACAGAGTTACCTTACACAGAGGTACCTTACACAGAGTTACCTAACACAGAGTTACCTTACACAGAGTTACCTTACACAGAGTTACCTTACACAGAGTTACCTTACACAGAGTTACCTTACACAGAGTAACCTTACACAGAGTTACCTTACACAGAGTTACCTTACACAGAGTTACCTTACACAGAGTTACCTTACACAGAGGTACCTTACACAGAGGTACCTTACACAGAGGTACCTTACACAGAGTTACCTTACACAGAGTTACCTTACACAGAGTTACCTTACACAGAGTTACCTTACATAGAGGTACCTTACACAGAGTAACCTTACACAGAGTAACCTTACACAGAGTTACCTTACACAGAGTAACCTTACACGGAGGTACCTTACACAGAGTTACCTTACACAGAGGTACCTTACACAGAGTTACCTTACACAGAGTTACCTTACACAGAGTTACCTTACACAGAGTTACCTTACACAGAGTTACCTTACACAGAGGTACCTTACACAGAGTAACCTTACACAGAGTTACCTTACACAGAGTAACCTTACACGGAGGTACCTTACACAGAGTTACCTTACACAGAGGTACCTTACACAGAGTTACCTTACACAGAGTTACCTTACACAGAGTTACCTTACACAGAGTTACCTTCCACAGAGTTACCTTACACAGAGGTACCTTACACAGAGTTACCTTACACAGAGTTACCTTACACAGAGTTACCTTACACAGAGTTACCTTACATAGAGGTACCTTACACAAAGTAACCTTACACAGAGTAACCTTACACAGAGTTACCTTACACAGAGTAACCTTACACGGAGGTACCTTACACAGAGTTACCTTACACAGAGGTACCTTACACAGAGTTACCTTACACAGAGTTACCTTACACAGAGTTACCTTACACAGAGTTACCTTACACAGAGGTACCTTACACAGAGTTACCTTACACAGAGTTACCTTACACAGAGTTACTTTACACAGAGTTACCTTACACGGAGTTACCTTACACAGAGTTACCTTACACAGAGTAACCTTACACGGAGGTACCTTACACAGAGTTACCTTACACTGTTACCTTACACAGAGTTACCTTACACAGAGGTACCTTACACAGAGTTATCTTACACAGAGTTACCTTACACAGAGTTACCTTACACAGAGGTACCTTACACAGAGTTACCTTACACAGAGTTACCTTACACAGAGTTACCTTACACAGAGTTACCTTACACAGAGTTACCTTACACTGTTATTTTACACAGAGTAACCTTACACAGAGTAACCTTACACAGAGTTACCTTACACAGAGTTACCTTACACAGAGTTACCTTACACAGAGTTACCTTACACAGAGTTACCTTACACAGAGTTACCTTACACAGAGTTACCTTACACAGAGTTACCTTACACAGAGTTACCTTACACAGAGTTACCTTACACAGAGTTACCTTACACAGAGTTACCTTACACAGAGGTACCTTACACAGAGTTACCTTACACAGAGTTACCTTACACAGAGTTAACTTACACAGAGTTAACTTACACAGAGTTAACTTACACAGAGTTACCTTACACAGAGTAACCTTACACAGAGTTACCTTACACAGAGTTACCTTACACAGAGTTACCTTACACAGAGGTACCTTACACAGAGTTACCTTACACAAAGTTACCTTACACAGAGGTACCTTACACAGAGGTACCTTACACAGAGGTACCTTACACAGAGTTACCTTACACAGAGGTACCTTACACAGAGTTAACTTACACAGAGGTACCTTACACAGAGTTACCTTACACAGAGTTACCTTACACAGAGTTACCTTACACAGAGGTACCTTACACAGAGTTACCTAACACAGAGTTACCTTACACAGAGTTACCTTACACAGAGTTACCTTTCACAGAGTTACCTTACACAGAGTTACCTTACACAGAGTAACCTTACACAGAGTTACCTTACACAGAGTTACCTTACACAGAGTTACCTTACACAGAGTTACCTTACACAGAGTTACCTTACACAGAGTTACCTTACACAGAGGTACCTTACACAGAGGTACCTTACACAGAGGTACCTTACACAGAGTTACCTTACACAGAGTTACCTTACACAGAGTTACCTTACACAGAGTAACCTTACACAGAGTTACCTTACATAGAGTTACCTTACACAGAGTTACCTTACACAGAGTAACCTAGCACAAACACTCGCAATCACCGGGAGTACAGCTTCCTCACTCTCTGCTCTATTTCTAATCATTTAAAAATGCTTATTAAATAAAAAAAATTGTAATGCAATTAGATTTTCATATAATTCTAATTTGGACAAACTAAAACATATACCAGCTATACTAACAATTATCTTCGTTACTGTATAATATCAAATGAAAAACATGGCATGTGAACATAATAATAAGTACATAAATATATTGTACTTACATATCTCGGTTTAAAACTCCCTTTATTAAACAATTGTAACTATGATATAAAGGAGTATTTGCTTCCTTCCGATAGCCCTGACAATGTTATCTGGTGACATTCAATCCGGTCACATGACTACATCTCTTTTCCTTACTTGTATTTATTTTTCCTGTAATAGTTGAGCGTACATGTACATGTTCTAAGTTTAGAAAAAGAGAACCGCTTTCACGTGCACTAATAAGGTTCCGACGAAAAACACATATTGTTATCGTTGTAAAGTTGAATGGTGTTTCTATGATGGTCTAAAATATAAAGGTTCTCCATTTTCCACATACACACATGCATGCTTTAACAACTTACGGGGACACTCCCTTAAAAGAACCAAGCTGTTTATAGAATATCAAACAATCAAAGCTATCATTAATTATGTATAGCCTAAAGGTAGTGGAAGTAGCTAAACTGTTGTGCATTTAGCCAGGCGAGCTTTTAAAGTAAACAATAAGTCACAGTATTTCCCTTTCTTATTTCTGTCAATGTGGACATCACAGGACGCCCAAGTGAAATCTCACAATATCATAGGGAGGTCCACGTGGCCATCACACGGCGGCGGGGTAAAATCTTACACAATCATAGAGAGTTCCACATGGCTATCACACGGCGGCGGAGTGAAATCTTACACTATCATAGGGAGGTCCACGTGGCTATCACACGGCGGCGGAGTGAAATCTTACACTATCATAGAGAGTTCCACATATGGCTATCACACGGCGGCGGAGTGAAATCTTACACTATCATAGAAAGTTCCACATGGCTATCACACGGCGGCGGGGTGAAATCTTACACTATCATAGAGAGTTCCACATATGGCTATCACACGGCGGCGGGGTGAAATCTTACACTATCATAGAGAGGTCCACGTGGCTATCACACGGCGGCGGAGTGAAATCTTACACTATCATAGGGAGGTCCACGTGGCTATCACATGGCGGCGGAATGAAATCTTACACTATCATAGGGAAGTCCACGTGGCTATCACACGGCGGCGGAGTGAAATCTTACACTATCATAGAGAGTGCCACACATGGCTTTCACACGGCGGCTGGGTGAAATCTTACACTATCATAGAGAGTTCCACATATGGCTATCACACGGCGGCGGAGTGAAATCTTACACTATCATAGGGAGGTCCACGTGGCTATCACACGGCGGTGGAGTGAAATCTTACACTATCATAGAGAGTTCCACACATGGCTATCACACGGCGGCGGGGTGAAATCTTACACTATCATAGAGAGTTCCACACATGGCTATCACACGGCGGCGGGGTGAAATCTTACACTATCATAGAGAGTTCCACACATGGCTATCACACGGCGGCGGAGTGAAATCTTACACTATCATAGAGAGTTCCACATATGGCTATCACACGGCGGCGGAGTGTAATCTTATACTATCATAGAGAGTTCCACGTGGCTATCACACGGCGGCGGATTGTAATCTTATACTATCATAGAGAGTTCCACCTAGCTATCACACGGCGGCGGGGTGAAATCTTACACTACTACAGAGAGGTCCACGTGGCTATCACACGGCGGCGGGGTGAAATCTTACACTATTACAGAGAGGTCCACGTGGCTATTACACGGCGGCGGGGTGAAATCTTACACTATCATAGAGAGGTCCACGTGGCCATCACAAGGCGGCGGAGTGAAATCTTACACTTTCATAGAGAGGTCGACATGGCTATCACACGGCGGCGGGGTGAAATCTTACACTATCATAGGGAGGTCCACGTGGCTATCACACGGCGGCGGAGTGAAATCTTACACTATCATAGAGAGGTCCACGTGGCCATCACATGGCGGCGGAGTGAAATCTTACACTATCATAGAGAGGTCCACGTGAATATCCCCCGCGGCGGAGTGAAATCTTACACTATCATAGGGAGGTCCACGTGGCTATCACAGGACGCCTCAGCGAAATCTTACAATATCATAGAGGGCGGTCATCTTGGATTTTGCAAGTGAAATTTTGTTATCGCTATTTCTTGAAAAGTACTTGATTGGCTTTTCTCAAAATTCATATGTAAGGTCTTCTTGGTGCATTCTTTTGCCGTTTTGATTTTGGGACTGATCGGGAAAACAAAATGGCTGAAAGGCGGGCTTCTTAGATTTTGTCATTGAAATTTTGTTATCGCTATATCTTGAAAAGTACGTGGTGGATCTTTCAAAATGGCTGAATGGTGGCCATCTTTGATTTTGCAATTGAAATTTCGTTACCGCTATTTCTTGATAAGAACTTGAAGGACTTTTCTCAAAATTCATACGTAAGCTCTTTTTGGTGCCTTGTTGTGCCGTTTTGATTTTGGAAATGATCGGGCAAAAAAATGCTGAAGGCAGCCATCTTGGATTTTGTCATTGAAAGATTGTTATCGCTATTTTCTGTGGAGTACTTGATGGATCTTATGTAGGTTCCCCTTGATGTCTTTGTGTGTTATGTTGATTTTGGTACAGATTGGGAAAAAACTGCTGATAGGCTACCATCCTTCAATTAATACCTTTTCTTGAGGAAACTCTAAAATCTTAGATACAGCAACTAAAATTAAATATATGAAAGAGAAAAAAGAAGGAGAAGAAGAGAAAAAATTCAACTTTTTAAGAACAAATACAGATTGTCTATCCAGTGAAATATCGGTAATAATTCATTCTATAAAAGTGATATTTTTCACAAGTGAGAAAAAAGAAAAATATCACTTTTTTTATTTGACCAATCAAAACACTGCTTACAAATTAACCGACAATGGGAGAAATGAAAAGCTTTCCCGGTATATTTTACTATAGAAATGCAATAAAAGGAATATCTGCAAAAAGTATCTTCTGTAAGTTCAGTAATACCAAATATATTTTACTTGTGTAGCTAATATTTTCAAAATATGAGCCCCACTTTTGAAATAAATTTGGTGTAACATACATGTAAGACACTGTTTGATATCCTCTAGATACTTAAAATTCTTGCACGAAACCGTATATAATGTCAAGACATTTCTCAATTTAAACCCAGCACGATTGTTATATGCAAGCTAGTAATAATCGCCCAGGGTTTTATTGTTCTCACATCGTGCACACACCCGGCACATACCGTTCTCACATCGTGCACACATCCGGCACATACCGTTCTCACATCGTGCACACATCCGGCACACACCGTTCTCACATCGGGCACACATCCGGCACATACCGTTCCCACATCGTGCACACATCCGGCACACACCGTTCTCACATCGTGCACACATCCGGCACATACCGTTCTCACATCGTGCACACACTGCAAATCTAGATACATTGTGCGTTCCCACAACTGTATTTATCTAAATTGGTACAGATCTGCTGCAATTATTGATCTTTGGGTCTGAATTTCTTAGATAGACTGATCTTAGATACACTGTATCTTAGATAGACTGATCTTAGATAGACTGATCTTAGATAGACTGATTTTAGATAGACTGTATCGTAGATAGACTGTACCTTAGATAGACTATATCTTAGATAGACTGTATCTTAGATAGACTGTACCTTAGATAGACTGTATCTTAGATAGACTGATCTTAGATAGACTGTATCTTAGATAGACTGATCTTAGATAGACTGTATCTTAGATAGACTGTATCTTAGATAGACTGTACCTTAGATAGACTGTACCTTAGATAGTCTTATCTTTGTGAGCGATACATACCATCCTGACCTCTTGTTATCGAACTGTTTACATTGCTTATTTGACTGTATATTTAACAGAAGAAATCAAAGTTTTAGTCCCTCGCTGCTTTTTCAAAATCCAACAACCTAGTACTGTTTCGTCATTTTATCCAGAAATGTCAATGGTATGTTTTCAGAAATACCATGCGAAAAGTGATATACTCTTATATTGTTATAACATGTATATATACAATTGTAATCATGTCTAGTTGACATGTGTCTGTACTTGTATACCATGTATATGTACCGTAACAATGTGACATGTGTTTGTACTTGTATACCATGTATATGTACCGTAACAATGTGACATTTGTATATACTTGTATACCATGTATATGTACCGTAACAATGTGACATGTGTATATACTTGTATACCATGTATATGTACCGTAACAATGTGACATGTGCATGTACTTGTATACCATGTATATGTACCGTAACAATGTGACATGTGTATGTACTTGTATGCCATGTATATGTACCGTAACAATGTGACATGTGTATGTACTTGTATACCATGTATATGTACCGTAACAATGTGACATGTGCATGTACTTGTATACCATGTATATGTACCGTTACAATGTGACATTTGTATATACTTGTATACATGTACCATGTATATGTACCGTAACAATGTGACATTTGTATATACTTGTATACCATGTATATGTACCGTAACAATGTGACATGTGTATGTACTTGTATACCATGTATATGTACCGTAACAATGTGACATGTGCATGTACTTGTATACCATGTATATGTACCGTTACAATGTGACATTTGTATATACTTGTATACATGTACCATGTATATGTACCGTAACAATGTGACATTTGTATATACTTGTATACCATGTATATGTACCGTAACAATGTGACATGTGTATATACTTGTATACCATGTATATGTACCGTAACAATGTGACATGTGTATGTACTTGTATACCATGTATATGTACCGTAACAATGTGACATGTGTATATACTGGTATACCATGTATATGTACCGTAACAATGTGACATTTGTATATACTTGTATACATGTACCATGTATATGTACCGTAACAATGTGACATGTGTATGTACTTGTATACCATGTATATGTACCGTAACAATGTGACATGTGTATATACTGGTATACCATGTATATGTACCGTTACAATGTGACATTTGTATATACTTGTATACATGTACCATGTATATGTACCGTAACAATGTGACATTTGTATATACTTGTATACCATGTATATGTACCGTAACAATGTGACATGTGTATATACTGGTATACCATGTATATGTACCGTTACAATGTGACATTTGTATATACTTGTATACATGTACCATGTATATGTACCGTAACAATGTGACATTTGTATATACTTGTATACCATGTATATGTACCGTAACAATGTGACATGTGTATATACTTGTATACCATGTATATGTACCGTAACAATGTGACATGTGTATGTACTTGTATACCATGTATATGTACCGTAACAATGTGACATTTGTATGTACTTGTATACCATGTATATGTACCGTAACAATGTGACATGTGTATGTACTTGTATACCATGTATATGTACCGTAACAATGTGACATGTGTCTGTACTTGTATACCATGTATATGTACCGTAACAATGTGACATTTGTATGTACTTGTATACCATGTATATGTACCGTAACAATGTGACATGTGTCTGTACTTGTATACCATGTATATGTACCGTAACAATGTGACATTTGTATATACTTGTATACCATGTATATGTACCGTAACAATGTGACATGTGTATATACTTGTATACCATGTATATGTACCGTAACAATGTGACATGTGTCTGTACTTGTATACCATGTATATGTACCGTAACAATGTGACATGTGTCTGT
The DNA here is from genome assembly GCA_947623455.1 of Mimachlamys varia. NCBI lineage: Eukaryota > Metazoa > Mollusca > Bivalvia > Pectinida > Pectinidae > Mimachlamys > Mimachlamys varia. Next base: position 44,808,114 of record OX392533.1, read on the forward strand.
ACTTGTATACCATGTATATGTACCGTAACAATGTGACATGTGTCTGTACTTGTATACCATGTATATGTACCGTAACAATGTGACATGTGTCTGTACTTGTATACCATGTATATGTACCGTAACAATGTGACATTTGTATATACTTGTATACCATGTATATGTACCGTAACAATGTGACATTTGTATGTACTTGTATACCATGTATATGTACCGTAACAATGTGACATGTGTATGTACTTGTATACCATGTATATGTACCGTAACAATGTGACATGTGTCTGTACTTGTATACCATGTATATGTACCGTAACAATGTGACATGTGTCTGTACTTGTATACCATGTATATGTACCGTAACAATGTGACATGTGTCTGTACTTGTATACCATGTATATGTACCGTAACAATGTGACATGTGTATATACTTGTATACCATGTATATGTACCGTAACAATGTGACATGTGTCTGTACTTGTATACCATGTATATGTACCGTAACAATGTGACATGTGTATGTACAATACAGTATACCATGTATATGTACCGTAACAATGTGACATTTGTATATACTTGTATACCATGTATATGTACCGTAACAATGTGACATGTGTATATACTTGTATACCATGTATATGTACCGTAACAATGTGACATGTGTATATACTGGTATGCCATGTATATGTACCGTAACAATGTGACATGTGTATGTACTGGTATGCCATGTATATGTACCGTAACAATGTGACATGTGTATGTACTGGTATGCCATGTATATGTACCGTAACAATGTGACATGTGTATGTACTTGTATACCATGTATATGTACCGTAACAATGTGACATGTGTCTGTACTTGTATACCATGTATATGTACCGTAACAATGTGACATGTGTCTTTACTTGTATACCATGTATATGCACCGTAACAATGTGACATGTGTCTGTACTTGTATACCATGTATATGTACCGTAACAATGTGACATGTGTCTGTACTTGTATACCATGTATATGTACCGTAACAATGTGACATGTGTATGTACTTGTATACCATGTATATGTACCGTAACAATGTGACATGTGTCTGTACTTGTATACCATGTATATGTACCGTAACAATGTGACATGTGTATGCACTTGTATACCATGTATATGTACCGTAACAATGTGACATGTGTATGCACTTGTATACCATGTATATGTACCGTAACAATGTGACATGTGTCTGTACTTGTATACCATGTATATGTACCGTAACAATGTGACATGTGTCTGTACTTGTATACCATGTATATGTACCGTAACAATGTGACATGTGTCTGTACTTGTATACCATGTATATGTACCGTAACAATGTGACATGTGTATGTACTTGTATACCATGTATATGTACCGTAACAATGTGACATTTGTATGTACTTGTATACCATGTATATGTACCGTAACAATGTGACATTTGTATGTACTTGTATACCATGTATATGTACCGTAACAATGTGACATGTGTATGTACTTGTATGCCATGTATATGTACCGTAACAATGTGACATTTGTATGTACTTGTATGCCATGTATATGTACCGTAACAATGTGACATTTGTATGTACTTGTATGCCATGTATATGTACCGTAACAATGTGACATGTGTATATACTTGTATACCATGTATATGTACCGTAACAATGTGACATGTGTATATACTTGCATACCATGTATATGTACCGTTACAATGTGACATTTGTATATACTTGTATACCATGTATATGTACCGTAACAATGTGACATTTGTATGTACTTGTATACCATGTATATGTACCGTAACAATGTGACATTTGTATGTACTTGTATACCATGTATATGTACCGTTACAATGTGACATGTGTATGTACTTGTATACCATGTATATGTACCGTAACAATGTGACATGTGTTTGTACTTGTATACCATGTATATGTACCGTTACAATGTGACATGTGTATATACTTGTATACATGTACCATGTATATGTACCGTAACAATGTGACATGTGTATATACTTGTTTGCCATGTATATGTACCGTAACAATGTGACATGTGTATGTACTTGTATACATGTACCATGTATATGTACCGTAACAATGTGACATGTGTATATACTTGTATACCATGTATATGTACCGTAACAATGTGACATTTGTATATACTTGTATACCATGTATATGTACCGTAACAATGTGACATGTGTATATACTTGTATACCATGTATATGTACCGTAACAATGTGACATTTGTATATACTTGTATACATGTACCATGTATATGTACCGTAACAATGTGACATGTGTATATACTTGTATACCATGTATATGTACCGTAACAATGTGACATTTGTATATACTTGTATACATGTACCATGTATATGTACCGTAACAATGTGACATTTGTATATACTTGTATACCATGTATATGTACCGTAACAATGTGACATGTGTATATACTTGTATACCATGTATATGTACCGTAACAATGTGACATTTGTATATACTTGTATACCATGTATATGTACCGTAACAATGTGACATGTGTATATACTTGTATACCATGTATATGTACCGTAACAATGTGACATGTGTATATACTTGTATACCATGTATATGTACCGTAACAATGTGACATGTGTATGTACAATACAGTATACCATGTATATGTACCGTAACAATGTGACATTTGTATATACTTGTATACATGTACCATGTATATGTACCGTAACAATGTGACATTTGTATATACTTGTATACCATGTATATGTACCGTAACAATGTGACATGTGTATATACTTGTATACCATGTATATGTACCGTAACAATGTGACATTTGTATATACTTGTATACCATGTATATGTACCGTAACAATGTGACATGTGTATATACTTGTATACCATGTATATGTACCGTAACAATGTGACATGTGTATATACTTGTATACCATGTATATGTACCGTAACAATGTGACATGTGTATGTACTTGTATACCATGTATATGTACCGTAACAATGTGACATGTGTATATACTTGTATACCATGTATATGTACCGTAACAATGTGACATTTGTATGTACTTGTATACCATGTATATGTACCGTAACAATGTGACATGTGTATGTACTTGTATACCATGTATATGTACCGTAACAATGTGACATGTGTACGACATGTCATTGATTATTTATAATCTTTTACTTTTCTTGAGTCCCAACAACTGACAAGTAAGACCGTTGACCATGGCCGGAGCTTTCCTGTTCTATTTACGTCCATAGTTATTTCGCCAAAAATATTATCACGTACATGCGTAGTATAGATACTTTTAGTATTTAAAACAGTCATATTTTATTTCCGGGAAAACGCAGCACTTTAATCGATTGAATTAGATTTAAATTTGTTTGTTTTGTTGATCTATTCTGTTCAATTTGTATTAAACATGAACAGTATATCAGTTTGTATATATGCATTGTCCACATGTCTTTTCTACCTTGACCTATATAACGTACGTATATAGACATCAAAGTGGACATGTAGTGGAGCTGACCACTCCTTTACAGAGTATTTACTTGTCTAAAGATCATGGCAAGTGTTTCGATATCTTACCTTTTACATTGGTCGGTTAGATAGCTGTCTTCTGATGTATACTTTTGATCCTTTTACTGTTTCAAACACATTGGTACATGAACCTAAATCTATCGTAGTCTCTATAAGGGTATACTTCCAATCGCGTTATCAGTAACCTGACGGACCCATGATCAGGTTGACCAGGCGTAGTATAACGAACGAGCCAGAGGAGTTAACTGTCCAGGTAATGTTATCACTCTTCAAACAATTGCTACGCCTACCTTTAGGATCAACATTACACACTTACGTGAACGTGTGTGACCGAGTCGAAATTAACGTAATATATTTCCTCTTATGGTTTTACCGAGATTGGCATATCCAGTAGATCTGGCCATACATTTATTGTTTAGGTAGATATATGCCATGAGACATGATGGCTCGTGTTTACAATTGTCGGAGCCAGACAACATACATGTATAAGGCACAGGAAGGTTGTTACGGGTGTATCTCTGAACGCCAATACTTTTTCAAACCCCCAAGCGGCCCGAAGTGGGATTTGAATCTGTAAACACTTTGTGCACTTTCGGTGCTTCCCCATGCGTGAAAGCCTTCTGGGAAATTAAGGCCGCTTACGGTCTACAAAAATATAATAGCTGACTCCACGGTATTCATATTTAGTACAGTAATACTAGTAAAATGTCATGAATGCTCCGTTTGAAAAAAACATCTTGAATGCATTGCAGATATACACACTATTCTAACTGTGTTGTTCTAGCCTGACTGCAGACACCCGTTCAAAATTGCAATCTCTATACTCCTTAAGAAAAGGAGTATAGGTTGTCAAGGGTGCACGTCACCAAAACCTGGCGTCACAAATTACGCTACAAACTCCCGCGCTTTTCTGATAAAGGTATGATGACGCCTTTTTACTTGGCGTAACGTGAGCAAACTAACCAAAAAAAAGAAATAAAAAATCCTAAATACGATATAAATGTTGCAGATTTAAATTGTACACATGATTAACTAGGATACATACCTAGCTTCGAGCTAGAGGGAATTTCTAGCGAGTGACGAGGAACTTATGGATCAAGGTGCGACCCCCTCTAGAAGCACACTAGATACATTATAAATGGTACTCATGGCCCTCGTTACAGACAATTTGAACCTGGCTTGTGGTGTTCGAGAACCAACACATTTAAAACCGGAGAGCAAATATTTGTACATTAACTTAAGATGCAGGGTGTTCATTTTCCTTCTAACTCATGAACATGATAAGCGGTAAAGCGGCAAAAATGACTACCGGATAGCCGACTCTTGACTAACAATTGAACTCTGATGTAGGATGGTAACATGGTATTATTTATTGCTACATATAGTTATTATTTTCATGTAAGTTTACCATGTACTCCCAGAAAACTTGATACAGAACTCACAAAACTATGTCAGCGGGTTATCCGGTTGTCATTTTTGCAAACCGTTCCAGGACTAATTATTACCAATTTATTTTTATCTCATGTCAACCTCATTCGGAGGATATCACAGCGTAGTCCTACAATATAAGACTTTAGGGTAGGCTGGAACTATACGAAGTCTTATCGATATTCTCACAGACCGACTGGAAACTTTACGTAGGTCCTACTTCGAACGTAAACCGAAAACCGGGTAACTTGAAAACCGTTCACTCTACTGACTGAACTTAAGAGCTGTTGGTGATAATCAGAGCGGGTTTGGGTCAATAAATAACACATTTATCGATATATGTGAGGTATGTGTTGTGTCATAGTCGATTTTTGTTGTTAACGCTTCAAAAACTCTCAGCTACATGTAACAAACAGTGTTGGATAAGTCCACGTTTTGATATAGGAATGCGCTCAGGCCCCTCACCAGACATCTATCTGTCAAAATGTCTAAGTCTGTTGTTAGGACGAGAGGAAACTCAGGTTCGGTATATCAATAAGTTTGTACAATCACATGTAGATACATGTATCCTAGGTAATGAAACAGCAGACAAGCAAGCCAAAAAAGCACTGACACACGATGTAACACATATAGTCGTCAAAATATTTAAATCGAAAGTCCATAGACGTCAAACTATCTAAAACGGAAGTCCATAGACGTCAAATTATCTTAAACGGAAGTCCATAGACCTCTAACTATCTAAAACGGAAGTCCATAGACGTCAAACTATCTAAAACGGAAGTCCATAGACCTCAAATTATCTAAAACGCAAGTACATAGACGTCTAACTATCTAAAACGGAAGTCCATAGACGTCAAACTGTCTAAAACGGAAGTCCATAGACATCTTACTATCTAAAACGGAAGTCAATAGACCTCAAACTATCTAAAATAAAGACCATTGACGTCAAATTATCTAAAACGGAAGTCCATAGACCTCTAACTATCTAAAACGGAAGTCCATAGACCTTAAACTATCTAAAACGAATGTCCATTGACGTCAAATTATCTTAAACGGAAGTCTATAGACGTCAAATTATCTAAAACGAAAGTCAATTGACGTCAAATTATCTAAAACGGATGTCCGTTGACGTCAAATTATCTTAAACGGAAGTCAATTGACGTCCAATTATCTCAAACAGAAGTCCATAGACCTCTAACTATCTAAACCGGAAGTCCATAGACGTCAAACTATCTAAAACGGAAGTCCATAGACGTCAAACTATCTAAAACGGAAGTCCATAGACCGCAAATTTTCTAAAACGGAAGTACATAGACGTCTAACTATCTAAAACGGAAGTCCATAGACCTCATACTGTCTAAAACGGAAGTCCATAGACCTCAAACTATCTAAAACGGAAGTCCAAACACATCTTACTATCCAAAACGGAAGTCAATAGACCTCAAACTATCTAAAATAAAGTCCATTGACGTCAAATTATCTAAAAAGGAAGTCCATAGACCTCTTACTATCCAAAACGGAAGTCCATAGACCTTAAACTATCTAAAACGAATGTCCATTGACGTCAAATTATCTTAAACGGAAGTCCATAGACGTCAAATTATCTAAAACGAAAGTCGATTGACGTCAAATTATCAAAAACGGATGTCCATAGACGTCAAATTATCTAAAACGGAAGTCCATAGACGTCAAACTATCTAAAACGGAAGTCCATAGACCTCAAATTATCTAAAACGGAAGTACATAGACGTCTAACTATCTAAAACGGAAGTCAAAAGACGTCAAACTATTTAAAAACGAAAGTCCATTGACGTCACACTATCTAAAACGGAGGCCGTAGACGTCAACCTATCTAAAACGGAAGTCCATTGGCGTCAAATTATCTAAAACGGAAGTCCATAGACCTCTAACTATCTAAAACGAAAGTCCATAGACGTCAAACTATCTACAATGGAAGTCCATAGACGTCAAATTATCTAAAACGAAAGTCAATTGACGTCAAATTATCTAAAACGGATGTCCATTGACGTCAAATTATCTTAAACGGAAGTCAATTGACGTCGAACTATCTAAAACAGAAGTCAATAGACCTCTAACTATCTAAACCGGAAGTCCATAGACGTCAAACTATCTAAAACGGAGTCCATAGACGTCAAACTAGCTAAAATGGAAGTCCATAGACCTCAAATTATCTAAAACGTAAGTACATAAGCGTCTAACTATCTAAAACGGAAGTCAATAGACGTCAAACTATCTAAAATAAAGTCCATTGACGTCAAATTTTCTTAAACGGAAGTCCATAGACATCTTACTATCTAAAATAAAGTCCATTGACGTCAAATTATCTAAAAAGGAAGTCCATAGACCTCTTACTATCCAAAACGGAAGTCCATAGACCTTAAACTATCTAAAACGAATGTCCATTGACGTCAAATTATCTTAAACGGAAGTCCATAGACGTCAAATTATCTAAAACGAAAGTCGATTGACGTCAAATTATCAAAAACGGATGTCCATAGACGTCAAATTATCTAAAACGGAAGTCCATAGACGTCAAACTATCTAAAACGGAAGTCCATAGACCTCAAATTATCTAAAACGGAAGTACATAGACGTCTAACTATCTAAAACGGAAGTCAAAAGACGTCAAACTATTTAAAAACGAAAGTCCATTGACGTCACACTATCTAAAACGGAGGCCGTAGACGTCAACCTATCTAAAACGGAAGTCCATTGGCGTCAAATTATCTAAAACGGAAGTCCATAGACCTCTAACTATCTAAAACGAAAGTCCATAGACGTCAAACTATCTACAATGGAAGTCCATAGACGTCAAATTATCTAAAACGAAAGTCAATTGACGTCAAATTATCTAAAACGGATGTCCATTGACGTCAAATTATCTTAAACGGAAGTCAATTGACGTCGAACTATCTAAAACAGAAGTCAATAGACCTCTAACTATCTAAACCGGAAGTCCATAGACGTCAAACTATCTAAAACGGAGTCCATAGACGTCAAACTAGCTAAAATGGAAGTCCATAGACCTCAAATTATCTAAAACGTAAGTACATAAGCGTCTAACTATCTAAAACGGAAGTCAATAGACGTCAAACTATCTAAAATAAAGTCCATTGACGTCAAATTTTCTTAAACGGAAGTCCATAGACATCTTACTATCTAAAACGAAAGTCAATTGACGTCGAATTATCTAAAACGGATGTCCATCGACGTCAAATTATCTTAAACGGAAGTCAATTGACGTCGAATTATCTAAAACAGAAGTCAATAGACCTCTAACTATCTAAACCGGAAGTCCATAGACGTCAAACTATCTAAAACGGAAGTCCATAGACCTCAAATTATCTAAAACGGAAATCATAGACGTCTAACTATCTTAAACGGAAGTCCATAGACGACAAATTATCTAAAACGGAAGTCCATAGACCTCAAATTATCTAAAACGGAAGTCCATTGACGTCACACTATCTAAAACGGAGTCCATAGACGTCAAACTATCTAAAACGGAAGTCCATAGACGTCAAACTGTCTAAAACGGAAGTCCATTGACGTCAAACTATCTGAAACGGAAGTCCATAGACCTCAAATTATCTAAAGAGGAAGTACATAGACGTCTAACTATCTAAAACGGAAGTCAACAGACGTCAAACTATCTAAAAACGAAAGTCCATTAATGTCACACTATCTAAAATGAAGTCCATAGACGTCTAACTATCTAAAACGGAAGTCCATCGACGTCAAACTGTCTAAAACGGAAGTCCATAGACGTCAAACTGTCTAAAACGAAAGTCCATAGACATCTTACTTTCTAAAACGGAAGTCAATAGACCTCTAACTATCTAAAATAAAATCCATTGACGTCAAATTATTTTAAACGGAAGTCCATAGACCTCTTACTATCTAAAACGGAAGTCCATAGACCTTAAACTATCTAAAACGAATGTCCATTGACGTCAAATTATCTTAAACGGAAGTCCACAGACGTCAAATTATCTAAAATGAAATTCAATTGACGTCAAATTATCTAAAAAGGATGTCCATTGACGTCAAATTATCTTAAACGGAAGTCAATTGACGTCGAAGTATCTAAAACAGAAGTCAATAGACATCTAACTATCTAAACAGGAAGTCCATAGACGTCAAATTATCTAAAACGAAAGTCAATAGACGTCAAACTATCTAAAACCGAAGTACATAGACGTCAAACTGTCTAAAACGGAAGTCCATAGACATCTTACTATCTAAAACGAAAGTCAATAGACCTCAAACTATCTAAAATAAAGACCATTGACGTCAAATTATCTAAAACGGAAGTCCATAGACCTCTAACTAACGAAAACGGAAGTCCATAGACCTTAAACTATCTAAAACGAATGTCCATTGACGTCAAATTATCTTAAACGGAAGTCTATAGACGTCAAATTATCTAAAACGAAAGTCAATTGACGTCAAATTATCTAAAACTGATGTCCATTGACGTCAAATTATCTTAAACGGAAGTCAATTGACGTCCAATTATCTCAAACAGAAGTCCATAGACCTCTAACTATCTAAACCGGAAGTCCATAGACGTCAAACTATCTAAAACGGAAGTCCATAGACGTCAAACTATCTAAAACGGAAGTCCATAGACCTCAAATTTTCTAAAACGGAAGTACATAGACGTCTAACTATCTAAAACGGAAGTCCATAGACGTCACACTATCTAAAACGGAAGTCCATAGACCTCATACTATCTAAAACGGAAGTCCATAGACCTCAAACTATCTAAAACGGAAGTCCATAGACCTCTTACTATCCAAAACGGAAGTCAATAGACCTCAAACTATCTAAACAGGAAGTCCATTGACGTCAAATTATCTAAAACGGAAGTCAATAGACATCAAACTATCTAAAACGGAAGTCCATAGACGTCTAACTATCTAAAACGGAAGTACATAGACCGCAAATTTTCTAAAACGGAAGTACATAGACGTCTAACTATCTAAAACGAAAGTCAATTGACGTCAAATTATCTAAAACGGATGTCCATTGACGTCAAATTATCTTAAACGGAAGTCAATTGACGTCGAACTATCTAAAACAGAAGTCAATAGACCTCTAACTATCTAAACCGGAAGTCCATAGACGTCAAACTATCTAAAACGGAGTCCATAGACGTCAAACTAGCTAAAACGGAAGTCCATAGACCTCAAATTATCTAAAACGGAAGTACATAAGCGTCTAACTATCTAAAACGGAAGTCAATAGACGTCAAACTATCTAAAATAAAGTCCATTGACGTCAAAATATCTAAAACGGAAGTCCATAGACATCTTACTATCTAAAACGAAAGTCAATTGACGTCGAATTATCTAAAACGGATGTCCATCGACGTCAAATTATCTTAAACGGAAGTCAATTGACGTCGAATTATCTAAAACAGAAGTCAATAGACCTCTAACTATCTAAACCGGAAGTCCATAGACGTCAAACTATCTAAAACGGAAGTCCATAGACCTCAAATTATCTAAAACGGAAATCATAGACGTCTAACTATCTTAAACGGAAGTCCATAGACGACAAATTATCTAAAACGGAAGTCCATAGACCTCAAATTATCTAAAACGGAAGTCCATTGACGTCACACTATCTAAAACGGAGTCCATAGACGTCAAACTATCTAAAACGGAAGTCCATAGACCTCAAATTATCTAAAACGGAAATCATAGACGTCTAACTATCTAAAACGGAAGTCCATAGACGTCAAACTATCTAAAACGGAAGTCCATAGACCTCAAATTATCTAAAACGCAAGTACATAGACGTCTAACTATCTAAAACGGAAGTCCATAGACGTCAAACTGTCTAAAACGGAAGTCCATAGACATCTTACTATCTAAAACGGAAGTCAATAGACCTCAAACTATCTAAAATAAAGACCATTGACGTCAAATTATCTAAAACGGAAGTCCATAGACCTCTAACTATCTAAAACGGAAGTCCATAGACCTTAAACTATCTAAAACGAATGTCCATTGACGTCAAATTATCTTAAACGGAAGTCTATAGACGTCAAATTATCTAAAACGAAAGTCAATTGACGTCAAATTATCTAAAACGGATGTCCGTTGACGTCAAATTATCTTAAACGGAAGTCAATTGACGTCCAATTATCTCAAACAGAAGTCCATAGACCTCTAACTATCTAAACCGGAAGTCCATAGACGTCAAACTATCTAAAACGGAAGTCCATAGACGTCAAACTATCTAAAACGGAAGTCCATAGACCGCAAATTTTCTAAAACGGAAGTACATAGACGTCTAACTATCTAAAACGGAAGTCCATAGACCTCATACTGTCTAAAACGGAAGTCCATAGACCTCAAACTATCTAAAACGGAAGTCCAAACACATCTTACTATCCAAAACGGAAGTCAATAGACCTCAAACTATCTAAAATAAAGTCCATTGACGTCAAATTATCTAAAAAGGAAGTCCATAGACCTCTTACTATCCGAAACGGAAGTCCATAGACCTTAAACTATCTAAAACGAATGTCCATTGACGTCAAATTATCTTAAACGGAAGTCCATAGACGTCAAATTATCTAAAACGAAAGTCGATTGACGTCAAATTATCAAAAACGGATGTCCATAGACGTCAAATTATCTAAAACGGAAGTCCATAGACGTCAAACTATCTAAAACGGAAGTCCATAGACCTCAAATTATCTAAAACGGAAGTACATAGACGTCTAACTATCTAAAACGGAAGTCAAAAGACGTCAAACTATTTAAAAACGAAAGTCCATTGACGTCACACTATCTAAAACGGAGGCCGTAGACGTCAACCTATCTAAAACGGAAGTCCATTGGCGTCAAATTATCTAAAACGGAAGTCCATAGACCTCTAACTATCTAAAACGAAAGTCCATAGACGTCAAACTATCTACAATGGAAGTCCATAGACGTCAAATTATCTAAAACGAAAGTCAATTGACGTCAAATTATCTAAAACGGATGTCCATTGACGTCAAATTATCTTAAACGGAAGTCAATTGACGTCGAACTATCTAAAACAGAAGTCAATAGACCTCTAACTATCTAAACCGGAAGTCCATAGACGTCAAACTATCTAAAACGGAGTCCATAGACGTCAAACTAGCTAAAATGGAAGTCCATAGACCTCAAATTATCTAAAACGTAAGTACATAAGCGTCTAACTATCTAAAACGGAAGTCAATAGACGTCAAACTATCTAAAATAAAGTCCATTGACGTCAAATTTTCTAAAACGGAAGTCCATAGACATCTTACTATCTAAAACGAAAGTCAATTGACGTCGAATTATCTAAAACGGATGTCCATCGACGTCAAATTATCTTAAACGGAAGTCAATTGACGTCGAATTATCTAAAACAGAAGTCAATAGACCTCTAACTATCTAAACCGGAAGTCCATAGACGTCAAACTATCTAAAACGGAAGTCCATAGACCTCAAATTATCTAAAACGGAAATCATAGACGTCTAACTATCTTAAACGGAAGTCCATAGACGACAAATTATCTAAAACGGAAGTCCATAGACCTCAAATTATCTAAAACGGAAGTCCATTGACGTCACACTATCTAAAACGGAGTCCATAGACGTCAAACTATCTAAAACGGAAGTCCATAGACGTCAAACTGTCTAAAACGGAAGTCCATTGACGTCAAACTATCTGAAACGGAAGTCCATAGACCTCAAATTATCTAAAGAAGAAGTACATAGACGTCTAACTATCTAAAACGGAAGTCAACAGACGTCAAACTATCTAAAAACGAAAGTCCATTGATGTCACACTATCTAAAATGAAGTCCATAGACGTCTAACTATCTAAAACGGAAGTCCATCGACGTCAAACTGTCTAAAACGGAAGTCCATAGACGTCAAACTGTCTAAAACGAAAGTCCATAGACATCTTACTTTCTAAAACGGAAGTCAATAGACCTCTAACTATCTAAAATAAAATCCATTGACGTCAAATTATTTTAAACGGAAGTCCATAGACCTCTTACTATCTAAAACGGAAGTCCATAGACCTTAAACTATCTAAAACGAATGTCCATTGACGTCAAATTATCTTAAACGGAAGTCCACAGACGTCAAATTATCTAAAATGAAATTCAATTGACGTCAAATTATCTAAAAAGGATGTCCATTGACGTCAAATTATCTTAAACGGAAGTCAATTGACGTCGAAGTATCTAAAACAGAAGTCAATAGACCTCTAACTATCTAAACAGGAAGTCCATAGACGTCAAATTATCTAAAACGAAAGTCAATAGACGTCAAACTATCTAAAACCGAAGTACATAGACGTCAAACTGTCTAAAACGGAAGTCCATAGACATCTTACTATCTAAAACGAAAGTCAATAGACCTCAAACTATCTAAAATAAAGACCATTGACGTCAAATTATCTAAAACGGAAGTCCATAGACCTCTAACTAACGACAACGGAAGTCCATAGACCTTAAACTATCTAAAACGAATGTCCATTGACGTCAAATTATCTTAAACGGAAGTCTATAGACGTCAAATTATCTAAAACGAAAGTCAATTGACGTCAAATTATCTAAAACTGATGTCCATTGACGTCAAATTATCTTAAACGGAAGTCAATTGACGTCCAATTATCTCAAACAGAAGTCCATAGACCTCTAACTATCTAAACCGGAAGTCCATAGACGTCAAACTATCTAAAACGGAAGTCCATAGACGTCAAACTATCTAAAACGGAAGTCCATAGACCTCAAATTTTCTAAAACGGAAGTACATAGACGTCTAACTATCTAAAACGGAAGTCCATAGACGTCACACTATCTAAAACGGAAGTCCATAGACCTCATACTATCTAAAACGGAAGTCCATAGACCTCAAACTATCTAAAACGGAAGTCCATAGACCTCTTACTATCCAAAACGGAAGTCAATAGACCTCAAACTATCTAAACAGGAAGTCCATTGACGTCAAATTATCTAAAACGGAAGTCAATAGACGTCAAACTATCTAAAACGGAAGTCCATAGACGTCTAACTATCTAAAACGGAAGTACATAGACCGCAAATTTTCTAAAACGGAAGTACATAGACGTCTAACTATCTAAAACGAAAGTCAATTGACGTCAAATTATCTAAAACGGATGTCCATTGACGTCAAATTATCTTAAACGGAAGTCAATTGACGTCGAACTATCTAAAACAGAAGTCAATAGACCTCTAACTATCTAAACCGGAAGTCCATAGACGTCAAACTATCTAAAACGGAGTCCATAGACGTCAAACTAGCTAAAACGGAAGTCCATAGACCTCAAATTATCTAAAACGGAAGTACATAAGCGTCTAACTATCTAAAACGGAAGTCAATAGACGTCAAACTATCTAAAATAAAGTCCATTGACGTCAAAATTTCTAAAACGGAAGTCCATAGACATCTTACTATCTAAAACGAAAGTCAATTGACGTCGAATTATCTAAAACGGATGTCCATCGACGTCAAATTATCTTAAACGGAAGTCAATTGACGTCGAATTATCTAAAACAGAAGTCAATAGACCTCTAACTATCTAAACCGGAAGTCCATAGACGTCAAACTATCTAAAACGGAAGTCCATAGACCTCAAATTATCTAAAACGGAAATCATAGACGTCTAACTATCTTAAACGGAAGTCCATAGACGACAAATTATCTAAAACGGAAGTTCATAGACCTCAAATTATCTAAAACGGAAGTCCATTGACGTCACACTATCTAAAACGGAGTCCATAGACGTCAAACTATCTAAAACGGAAGTCCATAGACGTCAAACTGTCTAAAACGGAAGTCCATTGACGTCAAACTATCTGAAACGGAAGTCCATAGACCTCAAATTATCTAAAACGGAAGTATATAGACGTCTATCTATCTAAAACGGAAGTCAACAGACGTCAAACTATCTAAAAACGAAAGTCCATTGATGTCACACTATCTAAAATGAAGTCCATAGACGTCTATCTATCTAAAACGGAAGTCCATCGACGTCAAACTGTCTAAAACGGAAGTCCATAGACGTCAAACTGTCTAAAACGAAAGTCCATAGACATCTTACTTTCTAAAACGGAAGTCAATAGACCTCTAACTATCTAAAATAAAGTCCATTGACGTCAAATTATTTTAAACGGAAGTCCATAGACCTCTTACTATCTAAAACGGAAGTCCATAGACCTCAAACTATCTAAAACGGAAGTCCATTGACGTCAAATTATCTTAAACAGAAGTCCATAGACGTCAAATTATCTAAAATGAAATTCAATTGACGTCAAATTATCTAAAACGGATGTCCATAGACGTCAAACTATCTAAAACGGAAGTCCATAGACGTCAAACTATCTAAAACGGAAGTCCATAGACCTCAAATTTTCTAAAACGGAAGTACATAGACGTCTAACTATCTAAAACGGAAGTCCATAGACGTCACACTATCTAAAACGGAAGTCCATAGACCTCATACTATCTAAAACGGAAGTCCATAGACCTCAAACTATCTAAAACGGAAGTCCATAGACCTCTTACTATCCAAAACAGAAGTCAATAGACCTCAAACTATCTAAACAGGAAGTCCATTGACGTCAAATTATCTAAAACGGAAGTCAATAGACGTCAAACTATCTAAAACGGAAGTCCATAGACGTCTAACTATCTAAAACGGAAGTACATAGACCGAAAATTTTCTAAAACGGAAGTACATAGACGTCTTACTATCTAAAACGAAAGTCAATTGACGTCAAATTATCTAAAACGGATGTCCATTGACGTCAAATTATCTTAAACGGAAGTCAATTGACGTCGAACTATTTAAAACAGAAGTCAATAGACCTCTAACTATCTAAACCGGAAGTCCATAGACGTCAAACTATCTAAAACGGAGTCCATAGACGTCAAACTAGCTAAAACGGAAGTCCATAGACCTCAAATTATCTAAAACGGAAGTACATAAGCGTCTAACTATCTAAAACGGAAGTCAATAGACGTCAAACTATCTAAAATAAAGTCCATTGACGTCAAAATTTCTAAAACGGAAGTCCATAGACATCTTACTATCTAAAACGAAAGTCAATTGACGTCGAATTATCTAAAACGGATGTCCATCGACGTCAAATTATCTTAAACGGAAGTCAATTGACGTCGAATTATCTAAAACAGAAGTCAATAGACCTCTAACTATCTAAACCGGAAGTCCATAGACGTCAAACTATCTAAAACGGAGTCCATAGACGTCAAACTAGCTAAAACGGAAGTCCATAGACCTCAAATTATCTAAAACGGAAGTCCATAGACATCTTACTATCTAAAACGAAAGTCAATTGACGTCGAATTATCTAAAACGGATGTCCATAGACGACAAATTATCTAAAACGGAAGTCCATAGACCTCAAATTATCTAAAACGGAAGTCCATTGACGTCACACTATCTAAAACGGAGTCCATAGACGTCAAACTATCTAAAACGGAAGTCCATAGACGTCAAACTGTCTAAAACGGAAGTCCATTGACGTCAAACTATCTGAAACGGAAGTCCATAGACCTCAAATTATCTAAAACGGAAGTATATAGACGTCTAACTATCTAAAACGGAAGTCAACAGACGTCAAACTATCTAAAAACGAAAGTCCATTGATGTCACACTATCTAAAATGAAGTCCATAGACGTCTATCTATCTAAAACGGAAGTCCATCGACGTCAAACTGTCTAAAACGGAAGTCCATAGACGTCAAACTGTCTAAAACGAAAGTCCATAGACATCTTACTTTCTAAAACGGAAGTCAATAGACCTCTAACTATCTAAAATAAAGTCCATTGACGTCAAATTATTTTAAACGGAAGTCCATAGACCTCTTACTATCTAAAACGGAAGTCCATAGACCTTAAACTATCTAAAATGAATGTCCATTGACGTCAAATTATCTTAAACAGAAGTCCATAGACGTCAAATTATCTAAAATGAAATTCAATTGACGTCAAATTATCTAAAACGGATGTCCATTGACGTCGAATTATCTTAAACGGAAGTCAATTGACGTCGAATTATCTAAAAACAGAAGTCAATACACATCTAACTATCTAAACAGGAAGTCCATAGACGTCAAATTATCTAAAACGGAAGTCAATAGACGTCAAACTATCTAAAACGGAAGTCCATAGACGTCTAACTATCTAAAACGGAAGTACATAGACCTCAAACTATCTAACATAAAGTCCATTGACGTCAAATTATCTAAAACGAAAGACAATTGACGTCAAATTATCTAAAACGGATGTCCATTGACGTCAAATTATCTTAAACGGAAGTCAATTGACGTCGAATTATCTTAAACAGAAGTCAATAGACCTCTAACTATCTAAACCGGAAGTCCATTGACGTCAAACTATCTAAACCGGAAGTCCATTGACGTCAAACTATATGAAACGGAAGTCCATAGACGTCAAACTATCTAAAACGGAAGTCCATAGACCTCAAATTTTCTAAAACGGAAGTACATAGACGTCTAACTATCTAAAACGGAAGTCCATAGACGTCACACTATCTAAAACGGAAGTCCATAGACCTCATACTATCTAAAACGGAAGTCCATAGACCTCAAACTATCTAAAACGGAAGTCCATAGACATCTTACTATCCAAAACGGAAGTCAATAGACCTCAAATTATCTCAAATAAAGTCCATTGACGTCAAATTATCTAAAACGGAAGTCCATAGACCTCTTACTATCAAAAACGGAAGTCCATAGACCTTAAACTATCTAAAACGAATGTCCATTGACGTCAAATTATCTTAAACGGAAGTCCATAGACGTCAAACTGTCTAAAACGGAAGTCCATTGACGTCAAACTATCTGAAATGGAAGTCCATAGACCTCAAATTATCTAAAACGGAAGTATATAGACGTCTAACTATCTAAAACGGAAGTCAACAGACGTCAAACTATCTAAAAACGAAAGTCCATTGATGTCACACTATCTAAAATGAAGTCCATAGACGTCTATCTATCTAAAACGGAAGTCCATCGACGTCAAACTGTCTAAAACGGAAGTCCATAGACGTCAAACTGTCTAAAACGAAAGTCCATAGACATCTTACTTTCTAAAACGGAAGTCAATAGACCTCTAACTATCTAAAATAAAGTCCATTGACGTCAAATTATTTTAAACGGAAGTCCATAGACCTCTTACTATCTAAAACGGAAGTCCATAGACCTTAAACTATCTAAAACGAATGTCCATTGACGTCAAATTATCTTAAACAGAAGTCCATAGACGTCAAATTATCTAAAATGAAATTCAATTGACGTCAAATTATCTAAAACGGATGTCCATTGACGTCAAATTATCTTAAACGGAAGTCAATTGACGTCGAATTATCTAAAAACAGAAGTCAATACACATCTAACTATCTAAACAGGAAGTCCATAGACGTCAAATTATCTAAAACGGAAGTCAATAGACGTCAAACTATCTAAAACGGAAGTCCATAGACGTCTAACTATCTAAAACGGAAGTACATAGACCTCAAACTATCTAAAATAAAGTCCATTGACGTCAAATTATCTAAAACGAAAGACAATTGACGTCAAATTATCTAAAACGGATGTCCATTGACGTCAAATTATCTTAAACGGAAGTCAATTGACGTCGAATTATCTTAAACAGAAGTCAATAGACCTCTAACTATCTAAACCGGAAGTCCATTGACGTCAAACTATCTAAACCGGAAGTCCATTGACGTCAAACTATATGAAACGGAAGTCCATAGACGTCAAACTATCTAAAACGGAAGTCCATAGACCTCAAATTTTCTAAAACGGAAGTACATAGACGTCTAACTATCTAAAACGGAAGTCCATAGACGTCACACTATCTAAAACGGAAGTCCATAGACCTCATACTATCTAAAACGGAAGTCCATAGACCTCAAACTATCTAAAACGGAAGTCCATAGACATCTTACTATCCAAAACGGAAGTCAATAGACCTCAAACTATCTCAAATAAAGTCCATTGACGTCAAATTATCTAAAACGGAAGTCCATAGACCTCTTACTATCCAAAACGGAAGTCCATAGACCTTAAACTATCTAAAACGAATGTCCATTGACGTCAAATTATCTTAAACGGATCTCCATAGACGTCAAATTATCTAAAACGAAAGTCGATTGACGTCAAATTATCAAAAACGGATGTCCATAGACGTCAAATTATCTAAAACGGAAGTCCATAGACGTCAAACTATCTAAAACGGAAGTCCATAGACCTCAAATTATCTAAAACGGAAGTACATAGACGTCAAACTATCTAAAACGAAAGTCAATTGACGTCGAATTATCTAAAACGGATGTCCATCGACGTCAAATTATCTTAAACGGAAGTCAATTGACGTCGAATTATCTAAAACAGAAGTCAATAGACCTCTAACTATCTAAACCGGAAGTCCATAGACGTCAAATTATCTAAAACGGAAGTCCATAGACGTCTAACTATCTAAAACGGAAGTACATAGACCTCAAACTATCTAAAATAAAGTCCATTGACGTCAAATTATCTAAAACGAAAGACAATTGACGTCAAATTATCTAAAACGGATGTCCATTGACGTCAAATTATCTTAAACGGAAGTCAATTGACGTCGAATTATCTTAAACAGAAGTCAATAGACCTCTAACTATCTAAACCGGAAGTCCATTGACGTCAAACTATCTAAACCGGAAGTCCATTGACGTCAAACTATATGAAACGGAAGTCCATAGACGTCAAACTATCTAAAACGGAAGTCCATAGACCTCAAATTTTCTAAAACGGAAGTACATAGACGTCTAACTATCTAAAACGGAAGTCCATAGACGTCACACTATCTAAAACGGAAGTCCATAGACCTCATACTATCTAAAACGGAAGTCCATAGACCTCAAACTATCTAAAACGGAAGTCCATAGACATCTTACTATCCAAAACGGAAGTCAATAGACCTCAAACTATCTCAAATAAAGTCCATTGACGTCAAAATTTCTCAAACGGAAGTCCATAGACATCTTACTATCTAAAACGAAAGTCAATTGACGTCGAATTATCTAAAACGGATGTCCATCGACGTCAAATTATCTTAAACGGAAGTCAATTGACGTCGAATTATCTAAAACAGAAGTCAATAGACCTCTAACTATCTAAACCGGAAGTCCATAGACGTCAAATTATCTAAAACGGAAGTCCATAGACGTCTAACTATCTAAAACGGAAGTACATAGACCTCAAACTATCTAAAATAAAGTCCATTGACGTCAAATTATCTAAAACGAAAGACAATTGACGTCAAATTATCTAAAACGGATGTCCATTGACGTCAAATTATCTTAAACGGAAGTCAATTGACGTCGAATTATCTTAAACAGAAGTCAATAGACCTCTAACTATCTAAACCGGAAGTCCATTGACGTCAAACTATCTAAACCGAAGTCCATTGACGTCAAACTATATGAAACGAAAGTCCATAGACGTCAAACTATCTAAAACGGAAGTCCATAGACCTCAAATTTTCTAAAACGGAAGTCCATAGACGTCACACTATCTAAAACGGAAGTCCATAGACCTCATACTATCTAAAACGGAAGTCCATAGACCTCAAACTATCTAAAACGGAAGTCCATAGACATCTTACTATCCAAAACGGAAGTCAATAGACCTCAAACTATCTCAAATAAAGTCCATTGACGTCAAATTATCTAAAACGGAAGTCCATAGACCTCTTACTATCCAAAACGGAAGTCCATAGACCTTAAACTATCTAAAACGAATGTCCATTGACGTCGAATTATCTTAAACGGATGTCCATAGACGTCAAATTATCTAAAACGAAAGTCGATTGACGTCAAATTATCAAAAACGGATGTCCATAGACGTCAAATTATCTAAAACGGAAGTCCATAGACGTCAAACTATCTAAAACGGAAGTCCATAGACCTCAAATTATCTAAAACGGAAGTACATAGACGTCAAACTATCTAAAACGAAAGTCAATTGACGTCGAATTATCTAAAACGGATGTCCATCGACGTCAAATTATCTTAAACGGAAGTCAATTGACGTCGAATTATCTAAAACAGAAGTCAATAGACCTCTAACTATCTAAACCGGAAGTCCATAGACGTCAAATTATCTAAAACGGAAGTCCATAGACGTCTAACTATCTAAAACGGAAGTACATAGACCTCAAACTATCTAAAATAAAGTCCATTGACGTCAAATTATCTAAAACGAAAGACAATTGACGTCAAATTATCTAAAACGGATGTCCATTGACGTCAAATTATCTTAAACGGAAGTCAATTGACGTCGAATTATCTTAAACAGAAGTCAATAGACCTCTAACTATCTAAACCGGAAGTCCATTGACGTCAAACTATCTAAACCGGAAGTCCATTGACGTCAAACTATATGAAACGGAAGTCCATAGACGTCAAACTATCTAAAACGGAAGTCCATAGACCTCAAATTTTCTAAAACGGAAGTACATAGACGTCTAACTATCTAAAACGGAAGTCCATAGACGTCACACTATCTAAAACGGAAGTCCATAGACCTCATACTATCTAAAACGGAAGTCCATAGACCTCAACCTATCTAAAACGGAAGTCCATAGACATCTTACTATCCAAAACGGAAGTCAATAGACCTCAAACTATCTCAAATAAAGTCCATTGACGTCAAAATTTCTAAAACGGAAGTCCATAGACATCTTACTATCTAAAACGAAAGTCAATTGACGTCGAATTATCTAAAACGGATGTCCATCGACGTCAAATTATCTTAAACGGAAGTCAATTGACGTCGAATTATCTAAAACAGAAGTCAATAGACCTCTAACTATCTAAACCGGAAGTCCATAGACGTCAAATTATCTAAAACGGAAGTCCATAGACGTCTAACTATCTAAAACGGAAGTACATAGACCTCAAACTATATAAAATAAAGTCCATTGACGTCAAATTATCTAAAACGAAAGACAATTGACGTCAAATTATCTAAAACGGATGTCCATTGACGTCAAATTATCTTAAACGGAAGTCAATTGACGTCGAATTATCTTAAACAGAAGTCAATAGACCTCTAACTATCTAAACCGGAAGTCCATTGACGTCAAACTATCTAAACCGAAGTCCATTGACGTCAAACTATATGAAACGAAAGTCCATAGACCTCATACTATCTAAAACGGAAGTCCATAGACCTCAAACTATCTAAAACGGAAGTCCATAGACATCTTACTATCCAAAACGGAAGTCAATAGACCTCAAACTATCTCAAATAAAGTCCATTGACGTCAAATTATCTAAAACGGAAGTCCATAGACCTCTTACTATCCAAAACGGAAGTCCATAGACCTTAAACTATCTAAAACGAATGTCCATTGACGTCAAATTATCTTAAACGGATGTCCATAGACGTCAAATTATCTAAAACGAAAGTCGATTGACGTCAAATTATCAAAAACGGATGTCCATAGACGTCAAATTATCTAAAACGGATGTCCGTTGACGTCAAATTATCTTAAACGGAAGTCAATTGACGTCAAATTATCTTAAACGGAAGTCAATTGACGTCGAATTATCTTAAACAGAAGTCAATAGACCTCTAACTATCTAAACCGGAAGTCCATTGACGTCAAACTATCTAAACCGGAAGTCCATTGACGTCAAACTATATGAAACGAAAGTCCATAGACGTCAAACTATCTAAAACGGAAGTCCATAGACCTCAAATTTTCTAAAACGGAAGTACATAGACGTCTAACTATCTAAAACGGAAGTCCATAGACGTCACACTATCTAAAACGGAAGTCCATAGACCTCATACTATCTAAAACGGAAGTCCATAGACCTCAAACTATCTAAAACGGAAGTCCATAGACATCTTACTATCCAAAACGGAAGTCAATAGACCTCAAACTATCTCAAATAAAGTCCATTGACGTCAAATTATCTAAAACGGAAGTCCATAGACCTCTTACTATCCAAAACGGAAGTCCATAGACCTTAAACTATCTAAAACGAATGTCCATTGACGTCAAATTATCTTAAACGGATGTCCATAGACGTCAAATTATCTAAAACGAAAGTCGATTGACGTCAAATTATCAAAAACGGATGTCCATAGACGTCAAATTATCTAAAACGGAAGTCCATAGACGTCAAACTATCTAAAACGGAAGTCCATAGACCTCAAATTATCTAAAACGGAAGTACATAGACGTCAAACTATCTAAAATAAAGTCCATTGACGTCAAAATTTCTAAAACGGAAGTCCATAGACATCTTACTATCTAAAACGAAAGTCAATTGACGTCGAATTATCTAAAACGGATGTCCATCGACGTCAAATTATCTTAAACGGAAGTCAATTGACGTCGAATTATCTAAAACAGAAGTCAATAGACCTCTAACTATCTAAACCGGAAGTCCATAGACGTCAAATTATCTAAAACGGAAGTCCATAGACCTCAAATTATCTAAAACGGAAATCATAGACGTCTAACTATCTTAAACGGAAGTCCATAGACGACAAATTATCTAAAACGGAAGTCCATAGACCTCAAATTCTCTAAAACGGAAGTCCATTGACGTCACACTATCTAAAACGGAGTCCATAGACGTCAAACTATCTAAAACGGAAGTCCATAGACGTCAAACTGTCTAAAACGGAAGTCCATTGACGTCAAACTATCTGAAACGGAAGTCCATAGACCTCAAATTATCTAAAACGGAAGTACATAGACGTCTAACTATCTAAAACGGAAGTCAACAGACGTCAAACTATCTAAAAACGAAAGTCCATTGATGTCACACTATCTAAAATGAAGTCCATAGACGTCTATCTATCTAAAACGGAAGTCCATCGACGTCAAACTGTCTAAAACGGAAGTCCATAGACGTCAAACTGTCTAAAACGAAAGTCCATAGACATCTTACTTTCTAAAACGGAAGTCAATAGACCTCTAACTATCTAAAATAAAGTCCATTGACGTCAAATTATTTTAAACGGAAGTCCATAGACCTCTTACTATCTAAAACGGAAGTCCATAGACCTTAAACTATCTAAAACGAATGTCCATTGACGTCAAATTATCTTAAACAGAAGTCCATAGACGTCAAATTATCTAAAATGAAATTCAATTGACGTCAAATTATCTAAAACGGATGTCCATTGACGTCAAATTATCTTAAACGGAAGTCAATTGACGTCGAATTATCTAAAAACAGAAGTCAATACACATCTAACTATCTAAACAGGAAGTCCATAGACGTCAAATTATCTAAAACGGAAGTCAATAGACGTCTAACTATCTAAAACGGAAGTACATAGACCTCAAACTATCTAAAATAAAGTCCATTGACGTCAAATTATCTAAAACGAAAGACAATTGACGTCAAATTATCTAAAACGGATGTCCATTGACGTCAAATTATCTTAAACGGAAGTCAATTGACGTCGAATTATCTTAAACAGAAGTCAATAGACCTCTAACTATCTAAACCGGAAGTCCATTGACGTCAAACTATCTAAACCGGAAGTCCATAGACGTCAAACTATATGAAACGGAAGTCCATAGACGTCAAACTATATAAAACGGAAGTCCATAGACCTCAAATTTTCTAAAACGGAAGTACATAGACGTCTAACTATCTAAAACGGAAGTCCATAGACGTCACACTATCTAAAACGGAAGTCCATAGACCTCATACTATCTAAAACGGAAGTCCATAGACCTCAAACTATCTAAAACGGAAGTCCATAGACATCTTACTATCCAAAACGGAAGTCAATAGACCTCAAACTATCTCAAATAAAGTCCATTGACGTCAAATTATCTAAAACGGAAGTCCATAGACCTCTTACTATCCAAAACGGAAATCCATAGACCTTAAACTATCTAAAACGAATGTCCATTGACGTCAAATTATCTTAAACGGAAGTCTATAGACGTCAAATTATCTAAAACGAAAGTCAATTGACGTCAAATTATCTAAAACGGATGTCCATTGACGTCAAATTATCTTAAACGGAAGTCAATTGACGTCCAATTATCTCAAACAAAAGTCCATAGACCTCTAACTATCTAAACCGGAAGTCCATAGACGTCAAACTATCTAAAACGGAAGTCCATAGACGTCAAACTATCTAAAACGGAAGTCCATAGACCTCAAATTTTCTAAAACGGAAGTACATAGACGTCTAACTATCTAAAACGGAAGTCCATAGACGTCACACTATCTAAAACGGAAGTCCATAGACCTCATACTATCTAAAACGGAAGTCCATAGACCTCAAACTATCTAAAACGGAAGTCCATAGACCTCTTACTATCCAAAACGGAAGTCAATAGACCTCAAACTATCTAAACAGGAAGTCCATTGACGTCAAATTATCTAAAACGGAAGTCAATAGACGTCAAACTATCTAAAACGGAAGTCCATAGACGTCTAACTATCTAAAACGGAAGTACATAGACCGCAAATTTTCTAAAACGGAAGTACATAGACGTCTAACTATCTAAAACGAAAGTCAATTGACGTCAAATTATCTAAAACGGATGTCCATTGACGTCAAATTATCTTAAACGGAAGTCAATTGACGTCGAACTATCTAAAACAGCAGTCAATAGACCTCTAACTATCTAAACCGGAAGTCCATAGACGTCAAACTATCTAAAACGGAGTCCATAGACATCAAACTAGCTAAAACGGAAGTCCATAGACCTCAAATTATCTAAAACGGAAGTACATAAGCGTCTAACTATCTAAAACGGAAGTCAATAGACGTCAAACTATCTAAAATAAAGTCCATTGACGTCAAACTATCTAAAACGGAAGTCCATAGACGTCAAACTGTCTAAAACGGAAGTCCATTGACGTCAAACTATCTGAAACGGAAGTCCATAGACCTCAAATTATCTAAAACGGAAGTATATAGACGTCTAACTATCTAAAACGGAAGTCAACAGACGTCAAACTATCTAAAAACGAAAGTCCATTGATGTCACACTATCTAAAATGAAGTCCATAGACGTCTATCTATCTAAAACGGAAGTCCATCGACGTCAAACTGTCTAAAACGGAAGTCCATAGACGTCAAACTGTCTAAAACGAAAGTCCATAGACATCTTACTTTCTAAAACGGAAGTCAATAGACCTCTAACTATCTAAAATAAAGTCCATTGACGTCAAATTATTTTAAACGGAAGTCCATAGACCTCTTACTATCTAAAACGGAAGTCCATAGACCTTAAACTATCTAAAACGAATGTCCATTGACGTCAAATTATCTTAAACAGAAGTCCATAGACGTCAAATTATCTAAAATGAAATTCAATTGACGTCAAATTATCTAAAACGGATGTCCATTGACGTCAAATTATCTTAAACGGAAGTCAATTGACGTCGAATTATCTAAAAACAGAAGTCAATACACATCTAACTATCTAAACAGGAAGTCCATAGACGTCAAATTATCTAAAACGGAAGTCAATAGACGTCAAACTATCTAAAACGGAAGTCCATAGACGTCTAACTATCTAAAACGGAAGTACATAGACCTCAAACTATCTAAAATAAAGTCCATTGACGTCAAATTATCTAAAACGAAAGACAATTGACGTCAAATTATCTAAAACGGATGTCCATTGACGTCAAATTATCTTAAACGGAAGTCAATTGACGTCGAATTATCTTAAACAGAAGTCAATAGACCTCTAACTATCTAAACCGGAAGTCCATTGACGTCAAACTATCTAAACCGGAAGTCCATTGACGTCAAACTATATGAAACGGAAGTCCATAGACGTCAAACTATCTAAAACGGAAGTCCATAGACCTCAAATTTTCTAAAACGGAAGTACATAGACGTCTAACTTTCTAAAACGGAAGTCCATAGACGTCACACTATCTAAAACGGAAGTCCATAGACCTCATACTATCTAAAACGGAAGTCCATAGACCTCAAACTATCTAAAACGGAAGTCCATAGACATCTTACTATCCAAAACGGAAGTCAATAGACCTCAAACTATCTCAAATAAAGTCCATTGACGTCAAATTATCTAAAACGGAAGTCCATAGACCTCTTACTATCCAAAACGGAAGTCCATAGACCTTAAACTATCTAAAACGAATGTCCATTGACGTCAAATTATCTTAAACGGATGTCCATAGACGTCAAATTATCTAAAACGAAAGTCGATTGACGTCAAATTATCAAAAACGGATGCCCATAGACGTCAAATTATCTAAAACGGAAGTCCATAGACGTCAAACTATCTAAAACGGAAGTCCATAGACCTCAAATTATCTAAAACGGAAGTACATAGACGTCAAACTATCTAAAATAAAGTCCATTCACGTCAAAATTTCTAAAACGGAAGTCCATAGACATCTTACTATCTAAAACGAAAGTCAATTGACGTCGAATTATCTAAAACGGATGTCCATCGACGTCAAATTATCTTAAACGGAAGTCAGTTGACGTCGAATTATCTAAAACAGAAGTCAATAGACCTCTAACTATCTAAACCGGAAGTCCATAGACGTCAAACTATCTAAAACGGAGTCCATAGACATCAAACTAGCTAAAACGGAAGTCCATAGACCTCAAATTATCTAAAACGGAAGTACATAAGCGTCTAACTATCTAAAACGGAAGTCAATAGACGTCAAACTATCTAAAATAAAGTCCATTGACGTCAAAATTTCTAAAACGGAAGTCCATAGACATCTTACTATCTAAAACGAAAGTCAATTGACGTCGAATTATCTAAAACGGATGTCCATCGACGTCAAATTATCTTAAACGGAAGTCAATTGACGTCGAATTATCTAAAACAGAAGTCAATAGACCTCTAACTATCTAAACCGGAAGTCCATAGACGTCAAACTATCTAAAACGGAAGTCCATAGACCTCAAATTATCTAAAACGGAAATCATAGACGTCTAACTATCTTAAACGGAAGTCCATAGACGACAAATTATCTAAAACGGAAGTCCATAGACCTCAAATTATCTAAAACGGAAGTCCATTGACGTCACACTATCTAAAACGGAGTCCATAGACGTCAAACTATCTAAAACGGAAGTCCATAGACGTCAAACTGTCTAAAACGGAAGTCCATTGACGTCAAACTATCTGAAACGGAAGTATATAGACGTCTAACTATCTAAAACGGAAGTCAACAGACGTCAAACTATCTAAAAACGAAAGTCCATTGATGTCACACTATCTAAAATGAAGTCCATAGACGTCTATCTATCTAAAACGGAAGTCCATCGACGTCAAACTGTCTAAAACGGAAGTCCATAGACGTCAAACTGTCTAAAACGAAAGTCCATAGACATCTTACTTTCTAAAACGGAAGTCAATAGACGTCTAACTATCTAAAATAAAGTCCATTGACGTCAAATTATTTTAAACGGAAGTCCATAGACCTCTTACTATCTAAAACGGAAGTCCATAGACCTTAAACTATCTAAAACGAATGTCCATTGACGTCAAATTATCTTAAACAGAAGTCCATAGACGTCAAATTATCTAAAATGAAATTCAATTGACGTCAAATTATCTAAAACGGATGTCCATTGACGTCAAATTATCTTAAACGGAAGTCAATTGACGTCGAATTATCTAAAAACAGAAGTCAATACACATCTAACTATCTAAACAGGAAGTCCATAGACGTCAAATTATCTAAAACGGAAGTCAATAGACGTCAAACTATCCAAAACGGAAGTCCATAAACGTCTAACTATCTAAAACGGAAGTACATAGACCTCAAACTATCTAAAATAAAGTCCATTGACGTCAAATTATCTAAAACGAAAGACAATTGACGTCAAATTATCTAAAACGGATGTCCATTGACGTCAAATTATCTTAAACGGAAGTCAATTGACGTCGAATTATCTTAAACAGAAGTCAATAGACCTCTAACTATCTAAACCGGAAGTCCATTGACGTCAAACTATCTAAACCGGAAGTCCATTGACGTCAAACTATATGAAACGGAAGTCCATAGACGTCAAACTATCTAAAACGGAAGTCCATAGACCTCAAATTTTCTAAAACGGAAGTACATAGACGTCTAACTTTCTAAAACGGAAGTCCATAGACGTCACACTATCTAAAACGGAAGTCCATAGACCTCATACTATCTAAAACGGAAGTCCATAGACCTCAAACTATCTAAAACGGAAGTCCATAGACATCTTACTATCCAAAACGGAAGTCAATAGACCTCAAACTATCTCAAATAAAGTCCATTGACGTCAAATTATCTAAAACGGAAGTCCATAGACCTCTTACTATCCAAAACGGAAGTCCATAGACCTTAAACTATCTAAAACGAATGTCCATTGACGTCAAATTATCTTAAACGGATGTCCATAGACGTCAAATTATCTAAAACGAAAGTCGATTGACGTCAAATTATCAAAAACGGATGCCCATAGACGTCAAATTATCTAAAACGGAAGTCCATAGACGTCAAACTATCTAAAACGGAAGTCCATAGACCTCAAATTATCTAAAACGGAAGTACATAGACGTCAAACTATCTAAAATAAAGTCCATTCACGTCAAAATTTCTAAAACGGAAGTCCATAGACATCTTACTATCTAAAACGAAAGTCAATTGACGTCGAATTATCTAAAACGGATGTCCATCGACGTCAAATTATCTTAAACGGAAGTCAATTGACGTCGAATTATCTAAAACAGAAGTCAATAGACCTCTAACTATCTAAACCGGAAGTCCATAGACGTCAAATTATCTAAAACGGAAGTCCATAGACCTCAAATTATCTAAAACGGAAATCATAGACGTCTAACTATCTTAAACGGAAGTCCATAGACGACAAATTATCTAAAACGGAAGTCCATAGACCTCAAATTATCTAAAACGGAAGTCCATTGACGTCACACTATCTAAAACGGAGTCCATAGACGTCAAACTATCTAAAACGGAAGTCCATAGACGTCAAACTGTCTAAAACGGAAGTCCATTGACGTCAAACTATCTGAAACGGAAGTCCATAGACCTCAAATTATCTAAAACGGAAGTACATAGACGTCTAACTATCTAAAACGGAAGTCAACAGACGTCAAACTATCTAAAAACGAAAGTCCATAGACGTCTAACTATCTAAAACGGAAGTACAGAGACCTCAAACTATCTAAAATAAAGTCCATTGACGTCAAATTATCTAAAACGAAAGACAATTGACGTCAAATTATCTAAAACGATGTCCATTGACGTCAAATTATCTTAAACGGAAGTCAATTGACGTCGAATTATCTTAAACAGAAGTCAATAGACCTCTAACTATCTAAACCGGAAGTCCATTGACGTCAAACTATCTAAACCGGAAGTCCATTGACGTCAAACTATATGAAACGGAAGTCCATAGACGTCAAACTATCTAAAACGGAAGTCCATAGACCTCAAATTTTCTAAAACGGAAGTACATAGACGTCTAACTATCTAAAACGGAAGTCCATAGACGTCACACTATCTAAAACGGAAGTCCATAGACCTCATACTATCTAAAACGGAAGTCCATAGACCTCAAACTATCTAAAACGGAAGTCCATAGACATCTTACTATCCAAAACGGAAGTCAATAGACCTCAAACTATCTCAAATAAAGTCCATTGACGTCAAATTATCTAAAACGGAAGTCCATAGACCTCTTACTATCCAAAACGGAAGTCCATAGACCTTAAACTATCTAAAACGAATGTCCATTGACGTCAAATTATCTTAAACGGATGTCCATAGACGTCAAATTATCTAAAACGAAAGTCGATTGACGTCAAATTATCAAAAACGGATGCCCATAGACGTCAAATTATCTAAAACGGAAGTCCATAGACGTCAAACTATCTAAAACGGAAGTCCATAGACCTCAAATTATCTAAAACGGAAGTACATAGACGTCAAACTATCTAAAACGGAAGTCCATAGACCTCAAACTATCTAAAACGGAAGTCCATAGACGTCAAACTATCTAAAACGGAAGACCATAGACATCTTACTATCTAAAACGGAAGTCAATAGACCTCAAACTATCTAAAATAAAGTCCATTGACGTCAAATTATCTAAAACGGAAGTCCATAGACCTCTTACTATCTAAAATAAAGTCCATAGACCTTAAACTATCTAAAACGAATGTCCATTGACGTCAAATTATCTTAAACGGAAGTCCATAGACGTCAAATTATCTAAAACGAAAGTCCATAGACCTCAAATTTTCTAAAACGGAAGTACATAGACGTCTTACTATCTAAAACGGAAGTCAATAGACGTCAAACTATCTAAAACGGAAGTCCATAGACCTCAAACTATCTAAAACGGAAGTCCATAGACGTCAAACTATCTAAAACGGAAGTCCATAGACATCTTACTATCTAAAACGGAAGTCAATAGACCTCAAACTATCTAAAATAAAGTCCATTGACGTCAAATTATCTAAAACGGAAGTCCATAGACCTCTTACTATCTAAAATAAAGTCCATAGACCTTAAACTATCTAAAACGAATGTCCATTGACGTCAAATTATCTTAAACGGAAGTCCATAGACGTCAAATTATCTAAAACGAAAGAAGATTGACGTCAAATTATCAAAAACGGATGTCCATAGACGTCAAATTAGCTAAAACGGAAGTCCATAGACGTCAAACTATCTAAAACGGAAGTCCATAGACCTCAAATTATCTAAACCGGAAGTACATAGACGTCTAACTATCTAAAACGGAAGTCAAAAGACGTCAACCTATCGAAAAACGAAAGTCCATTGACGTCACACTATCTAAAACGGAGTCCATAGACGTCAACATATCTAAAACGGAAGTCCATAGACGTCAAACTGTCTAAAACAAAAGTCCATAGACATCTTACTATCTAAAACGGAAGTCAATAGACCTGAAACTATCTAAAATAAAGTCCATTGACGTCAAATTATCTAAAACGGAAGTCCATAGACCTCTAACTATCTAAAACGAAAGTCCATAGACGTCAAACTATCTAAAATGGAAGTCCATTGACGTCAAACTATCTAAAACGTAAGTCCATAGACGTCAAATTATCTAAAACGAAAGTCAATTGACGTCAAATTATCTAAAACGGATGTCCATTGACGTCTAACTATCTAAAACGGAAGTCCATAGACCTCAAATTTTCTAAAACGGAAGTACATAGACGTCAAACTATCTAAAACGGAAGTCAATAGACGTCAAACTATCTAAAACGGAAGTCCATAGACGTCAAACTATCTAAAACGGAAGTCCATAGACGTCAAACTATCTAAAACGGAAGTCCATAGACATCTTACTATCTAAAACGGAAGTCAGTAGACCTCAAACTATCTAAAATAAAGTCCATTGACGTCAAATTATCTAAAACGGAAGTCCATAGACCTCTTACTATCTAAAACGGAAGTCCATAGACCTAAAACTATCTAAAACGAATGTCCATTGACGTCAAATTATCTTAAACGGAAGTCCATAGACGTCAAATTATCTAAAACGAAAGTCGATTGACGTCAAATTATCAAAAACGGATGTCCATAGACGTCAAATTATCTAAAACGGAAGTCCATAGACGTCAAACTATCTAAAACGGAAGTCCATAGACCTCAAATTATCTAAAACGGAAGTACATAGACGTCTAACTATCTAAAACGGAAGTCAAAAGACGTCAACCTATCTGAAAACGAAAGTCCATTGACGTCACACTATCTTAAACGGAGTCCATAGACGTCAACATATCTAAAACGGAAGTCCATAGACGTCAAACTGTCTAAAACAAAAGTCCATAGACATCTTACTATCTAAAACGGAAGTCAATAGACCTGAAACTATCTAAAATAAAGTCCATTGACGTCAAATTATCTAAAACGGAAGTCCATAGACCTCTAACTATCTAAAACGAAAGTCCATAGACGTCAAACTATCTAAAATGGAAGTCAATTGACGTCAAACTATCTAAAACGGAAGTCCATAGACGTCAAATTATCTAAAACGAAAGTCAATTGACGTCAAATTATCTAAAACGGATGTCCATTGACGTCAAATTATCTTAAACGGAAGTCAATTGACGTCGAACTATCTAAAACAGAAGTCAATAGACCTCTAACTATCTAAACCGGAAGTCCATAGACGTCAAACTATCTAAAACGGAGTCCATAGACGTCAAACTAGCTAAAACGGAAGTCCATAGACCTCAAATTATCTAAATCGGAAGTACATAAGCGTCTAACTATCTAAAACGGAAGTCAATAGACGTCAAACTATCTAAAATAAAGTCCATTGACGCCAAATTATCTAAAACGGAAATCCATAGACATCTTACTATCTAAAACGAAAGTCAATTGACGTCAAATTATCTAAAACGGATGTCCATCGACGTCAAATTATCTTAAACGGAAGTCAATTGACGTCGAATTATCTAAAACAGAAGTCAATAGACCTCTAACTATCTAAACCGGAAGTCCATAGACGTCAAACTATCTAAAACGGAAGTCCATAGACGTCAAACTATCTAAAACGGAAGTCCATAGACCTCAAATTATCTAAAACGGAAGTACATAAACGTCTAACTATCTAAAACGGAAGTCCATAGACGTCAAACTATCTAAAACGGAAGTCCATAGACCTCAAATAATCTAAAACGGAAGTCCATTGACGTCACACTATCTAAAACGGAGTCCATAGACGTCAAACTATCTAAAACGGAAGTCCATAGACGTCAAACTGTCTAAAACGGAAGTCCATAAACATCTTACTATCTAAAACAGAAGTCAATAGACCTCAAACTATCTAAAATAAAGTCCATTGACGTCAAATTATCTAAAACGGAAGTCCATCGACCTCTTACTATCTAAAACGGAAGTCCATAGACCTGAAACTATCTAAAACGAATGTCCATTGACGTCAAATTATCTTAAACGGAAGTCCATAGACGTCAAATTATCTAAAACGAAAGTCAATTGACGTCAAATTATCTAAAACGGATGTCCATTGACGTCAAATTATCTTAAACGAAAGTCAATTGACGTCGAATTATCTAAAACAGAAGTCATTAGACCTCTAACTATCTAAAACGGAAGTTCATAGACGTCAAATTATCTAAAACGAAAGTCAATTGACGTCAAATTATCTAAAACGGATGTCCATTGACGTCAAATTATCTTAAACGGAAGTCCATAGACCTCTAACTATCTAAAACGGCAGTCCATAGACCTCTAACTATCTAAAACGGAAGTCCATGGACGTCAAACTATCTAAAACGGAAGTCCATAGACGTCAAACTATCTAAAACGGAAGTCCATAGACCTCAAATTATCTAAAATGGTAGTACATAGACGTCTAACTATCTCAAACGGAAGTCAATAGACGTCTAACTATCTAAAAACGAAAGTCCATTGGCGTCACACCATCTAAAACGGAGTCCATAGACCTCTTACTATCTAAAACGGAGGTCCATCGACCTCAAGCAATCTAAAACATAAGTCCATAGACCTCAAACTATCTAAAACGAATGTCCATTGACGTCAAATTACTTAAACGGAAGTCCATAGACGTCAAATTATCTAAAACGGAAGTCCATAGACGTCAAATTATCTAAAACGAAAGTCAATTGACGTCAAATTATCTAAAACGAAAGTCCATAGACCTCAAAATATCTAAAACGGAAGTCAATAGACGTCAAACTATCTGAAACGGAATAAGTAACTTACAAGCATCCATGTATTTTCCAAAATATGTCCGACGTTTCAAGATATTGAAAGAACCAAACAGTGACTGTCATGGAATAGTTATTGTTCTGAAGCGTGAACGGCGCAACATTTAAAACAGAAATAGATCCGTAGAGCCTTTTTACATTGCAAATACACTAATTTATACGAAGTCAGAGTTTACTACTCTTAAAAAGCAAGAGATGTAATTATTTAAGCAATGCATGTTTTATCAACTGTTGTTTCAGTCCTATAACACACACTGCTATTGATGACAAACTGAAAAAAGCCCGCTAGGGCTTTATGTAAGTTTGCCAGTAATAACAATGTGTGTTATAGGACTATAACAGTATTTGCTAAAATGTTCATTAATTATTATATTTACATTTTGCTTTTTTACATTTTTACAAGTGAAATATCGAAAATTCCATAGACGTCAAATTATCAAAAACGAAAGTCAATTGACGTCAAATTATCTAAAACGGATGTCCATTGACGTCAAATTATCTTAAACGGAAGTCAATTGACGTCGAATTATCTAAAAACAGAAGTCCATAGACCTCTTACTATCTAAAACGGAAGTCCATAGACATCTTACTATCTAAAACGAAAGTCAATAGACCTCAAACTATCTAAAACGGAAGTCCATAGACGTCAAACTATCTAAAACGGAAGTCCATAGACATCTTACTATCTAAAACGGAAGTCAATAGACCTCAAACTATCTAAAATAAAGTCCATTGACGTCAAATTATCTAAAACGGAAGTCCATAGACCTCTTACTATCTAAAATAAAGTCCATAGACCTTAAACTATCTAAAACGAATGTCCATTGACGTCTAACTATCTAAAACGGAAGTCCATCGACGTCAAACTGTCTAAAACGGAAGTCCATAGACGTCAAACTGTCTAAAACGAAAGTCCATAGACATCTTACTTTCTAAAACGGAAGTCAATAGACCTCTAACTATCTAAAATAAAGTCCATTGACGTCAAATTATTTTAAACGGAAGTCCATAGACCTCTTACTATCTAAAACGGAAGTCCATAGACATTAAACTATCTGAAACGAATGTCCATTGACGTCAAATTATCTTAAACGGAAGTCCACAGACGTCAAATTATCTAAAATGAAATTCAATTGACGTCAAATTATCTAAAACGGATGTCCATTGACGTCAAATTATCTTAAACGGAAGTCAATTGACGTCGAATTATCTAAAACAGAAGTCAATAGACCTCTAACTATCTAAACAGGAAGTCCATAGACGTCAAATTATCTAAAACGGAAGTCAATAGACGTCAAACTATCTAAAACGGAAGTCCATAGAAGTCTAACTATC
Organism: Mimachlamys varia; assembly: GCA_947623455.1. Classification (NCBI taxonomy): domain Eukaryota; kingdom Metazoa; phylum Mollusca; class Bivalvia; order Pectinida; family Pectinidae; genus Mimachlamys; species Mimachlamys varia. The sequence goes on from OX392533.1 coordinate 44,844,306, forward strand.
TAAAACGGAAGTACATAGACGTCAAACTGTCTAAAACGGAAGTCCATAGACATCTTACTATCTAAAACGAAAGTCAATAGACCTCAAACTATCTAAAATAAAGTCCATTGACGTCAAATTATCTAAAACGAAAGACAATTGACGTCAAATTATCTAAAACGGATGTCCATTGACGTCAAATTATCTTAAACGGAAGTCCATAGACCTCTAACTATCTAAAACGGAAGTCCATAGACCTTAAACTATCTAAAACGAATGTCCATTGACGTCAAATTATCTTAAACGGAAGTCTATAGACGTCAAATTATCTAAAACGAAAGTCAATTGACGTCAAATTATCTAAAACGGAAGTCAATTGACGTCGAATTATCTTAAACAGAAGTCAATAGACCTCTAACTATCTAAACCGGAAGTCCATAGACGTCAAACTATCTAAAACGGAAGTCCATAGACCTCAAACTATCTAAAACGGAAGTCCATAGACGTCAAACTATCTAAAACGGAAGTCCATAGACATCTTACTATCTAAAACGGAAGTCAATAGACCTCAAACTATCTAAAATAAAGTCCATTGACGTCAAATTATCTAAAACGGAAGTCCATAGACCTCTTACTATCTAAAATAAAGTCCATAGACCTTAAACTATCTAAAACGAATGTCCATTGACGTCAAATTATCTTAAACGGAAGTCCATAGACGTCAAATTATCTAAAACGAAAGTCCATAGACCTCAAATTTTCTAAAACGGAAGTACATAGACGTCTTACTATCTAAAACGGAAGTCAATAGACGTCAAACTATCTAAAACGGAAGTCCATAGACCTCAAACTATCTAAAACGGAAGTCCATAGACGTCAAACTATCTAAAACGGAAGTCCATAGACATCTTACTATCTAAAACGGAAGTCAATAGACCTCAAACTATCTAAAATAAAGTCCATTGACGTCAAATTATCTAAAACGGAAGTCCATAGACCTCAAACTATCTAAAACGGAAGTCCATAGACGTCAAACTATCTAAAACGGAAGTCCATAGACATCTTACTATCTAAAACGGAAGTCAATAGACCTCAAACTATCTAAAACGAATGTCCATTGACGTCAAATTATCTTAAACGGAAGTCCATAGACGTCAAATTATCTAAAACGAAAGAAGATTGACGTCAAATTATCAAAAACGGATGTCCATAGACGTCAAATTAGCTAAAACGGAAGTCCATAGACGTCAAACTATCTAAAACGGAAGTCCATAGACCTCAAATTATCTAAACCGGAAGTACATAGACGTCTAACTATCTAAAACGGAAGTCAAAAGACGTCAACCTATCGAAAAACGAAAGTCCATTGACGTCACACTATCTAAAACGGAGGCCATAGACGTCAACATATCTAAAACGGAAGTCCATAGACGTCAAACTGTCTAAAACAAAAGTCCATAGACATCTTACTATCTAAAACGGAAGTCAATAGACCTGAAACTATCTAAAATAAAGTCCATTGACGTCAAATTATCTAAAACGGAAGTCCATAGACCTCTAACTATCTAAAACGAAAGTCCATAGACGTCAAACTATCTAAAATCGAAGTCCATTGACGTCAAACTCTCTAAAACGGAAGTCCATAGACGTCAAATTATCTAAAACGAAAGTCAATTGACGTCAAATTATCTAAAACGGAAGTCCATAGACATCTTACTATCTAAAACGGAAGTCAGTAGACCTCAAACTATCTAAAATAAAGTCCATTGACGTCAAATTATCTAAAACGGAAGTCCATAGACCTCTTACTATCTAAAACGGAAGTCCATAGACCTCAAATTTTCTAAAACGGAAGTACATAGACGTCTTACTATCTAAAACGGAAGTCAATAGACGTCAAACTATCTAAAACGGAAGTCCATAGACGTCAAACTATCTAAAACGGAAGTCCATAGACGTCAAACTATCTAAAACGGAAGTCCATAGACATCTTACTATCTAAAACGGAAGTCAGTAGACCTCAAACTATCTAAAATAAAGTCCATTGACGTCAAATTATCTAAAACGGAAGTCCATAGACCTCTTACTATCTAAAACGGAAGTCCATAGACCTTAAACTATCTAAAACGAATGTCCATTGACGTCAAATTATCTTAAACGGAAGTCCATAGACGTCAAATTATCTAAAACGAAAGTCGATTGACGTCAAATTATCAAAAACGGATGTCCATAGACGTCAAATTATCTAAAACGGAAGTCCATAGACGTCAAACTATCTAAAACGGAAGTCCATAGACCTCAAATTATCTAAAACGGAAGTACATAGACGTCTAACTATCTAAAACGGAAGTCAAAAGACGTCAACCTATCTGAAAACGAAAGTCCATTGACGTCACACTATCTTAAACGGAGTCCATAGACGTCAACATATCTAAAACGGAAGTCCATAGACGTCAAACTGTCTAAAACAAAAGTCCATAGACATCTTACTATCTAAAACGGAAGTCAATAGACCTGAAACTATCTAAAATAAAGTCCATTGACGTCAAATTATCTAAAACGGAAGTCCATAGACCTCTAACTATCTAAAACGAAAGTCCATAGACGTCAAACTATCTAAAATGGAAGTCCATTGACGTCAAACTATCTAAAACGGAAGTCCATAGACGTCAAATTATCTAAAACGAAAGTCAATTGACGTCAAATTATCTAAAACGGATGTCCATTGACGTCAAATTATCTTAAATGGAAGTCAATTGACGTCGAACTATCTAAAACAGAAGTCAATAGACCTCTAACTATCTAAACCGGAAGTCCATAGACGTCAAACTATCTAAAACGGAGTCCATAGACGTCAAACTAGCTAAAACGGAAGTCCATAGACCTCAAATTATCTAAATCGGAAGTACATTAGCGTCTAACTATCTAAAACGGAAGTCCATAGACGTCAAACTATCTAAAACGGAAGTCCATAGACGTCAAACTATCTAAAACGGAAGTCCATAGACCTCAAATTTTCTAAAACGGAAGTACATAAACGTCTAACTATCTAAAACGGAAGTCCATAGACGTCAAACTATCTAAAACGGAAGTCCATAGACCTCAAATAATCTAAAACGGAAGTCCATTGACGTCACACTATCTAAAACGGAGTCTATAGACGTCAAACTATCTAAAACGGAAGTCCATAGACGTCAAACTGTCTAAAACGGAAGCCCATAAACATCTTACTATCTAAAACGGAAGTCAATAGACCTCAAACTATCTAAAATAAAGTCCATTGACGTCAAATTATCTAAAACGGAAGTCCATCGACCTCTTACTATCTAAAACGGAAGTCCATAGACCTGAAACTATCTAAAACGAATGTCCATTGACGTCAAATTATCTTAAACGGAAGTCCATAGACGTCAAATTATCTAAAACGAAAGTCAATTGACGTCAAATTATCTAAAACGGATGTCCATTGACGTCAAATTATCTTAAACGAAAGTCAATTGACGTCGAATTATCTAAAACAGAAGTCATTAGACCTCTAACTATCTAAAACGGAAGTCCATAGACGTCAAACTATCTAAAACGGAAGTCCATAGACCTCAAATTATCTAAAATGGTAGTACATAGACGTCTAACTATCTCAAACGGAAGTCAATAGACGTCTAACTATCTAAAGACGAAAGTCCATTGGCGTCACACCATCTAAAACGGAGTCCATAGACCTCTTACTATCTAAAACGGAGGTCCATCGACCTCAAGCAATCTAAAACATAAGTCCATAGACCTCAAACTATCTAAAACGAATGTCCATTGACGTCAAATTACTTAAACGGAAGTCCATAGACGTCAAATTATCTAAAACGGAAGTCCATAGACGTCAAATTATCTAAAACGAAAGTCAATTGACGTCAAATTATCTAAAACGAAAGTCCATAGACCTCAAAATATCTAAAACGGAAGTCAATAGACGTCAAACTATCTGAAACGGAATAAGTAACTTACAAGCATCCATGTATTTTCCAAAATATGTCCGACGTTTCAAGATATTGAAAGAACCAAACAGTGACTGTCATGGAATAGTTATTGTTCTGAAGCGTGAACGGCGCAACATTTAAAACAGAAATAGATCCGTAGAGCCTTTTTACATTGCAAATACACTAATTTATACGAAGTCAGAGTTTACTACTCTTAAAAAGCAAGAGATGTAATTATTTAAGCAATGCATGTTTTATCAACTGTTGTTTCAGTCCTATAACACACACTGCTATTGATGACAAACTGAAAAAAGCCCGCTAGGGCTTTATGTAAGTTTGCCAGTAATAACAATGTGTGTTATAGGACTGTAACAGTATTTGCTAAAATGTTCATTAATTATTATATTTACATTTTGCTTTTTTACATTTTTACAAGTGAAATATCGAAAATTCCATAGACGTCAAATTATCAAAAACGAAAGTCAATTGACGTCAAATTATCTAAAACGGATGTCCATTGACGTCAAATTATCTTAAACGGAAGTCAATTGACGTCGAATTATCTAAAAACAGAAGTCCATAGACCTCTTACTATCTAAAACGGAAGTCCATAAACATTAAACTATCTAAAACGAATGTCCATTGACGTCAAATTATCTTAAACGGAAGTCCACAGACGTCAAATTATCTAAAATGAAATTCAATTGACGTCAAATTATCTAAAACGGATGTCCATTGACGTCAAATTATCTTAAACAGAAGTCAATTGACGTCGAATTATCTAAAACAGAAGTCAATAGACCTCTAACTATCTAAACAGGAAGTCCATAGACGTCAAATTATCTAAAACGGAAGTCAATAGACGTCAAACTGTCTAAAACGGAAGTCCATAGACGTCTAACTATCTAAAACGGAAGTACATAGACGTCAAACTGTCTAAAACGGAAGTCCATAGACATCTTACTATCTAAAACGAAAGTCAATAGACCTCAAACTATCTAAAATAAAGTCCATTGACGTCAAATTATCTAAAACGAAAGACAATTGACGTCAAATTATCTAAAACGGATGTCCATTGACGTCAAATTATCTTAAACGGAAGTCCATAGACCTCTAACTATCTAAAACGGAAGTCCATAGACCTTAAACTATCTAAAACGAATGTCCATTGACGTCAAAATTATCTTAAACGGAAGTCTATAGACGTCAAATTATCTAAAACGAAAGTCAATTGACGTCAAATTATCTAAAACGGATGTCCATTGACGTCAAATTATCTTAAACGGAAGTCAATTGACGTCGAATTATCTTAAACAGAAGTCAATAGACCTCTAACTATCTAAACCGGAAGTCCATAGACGTCAAACTATCTAAAACGGAAGTCCATAGACCTCAAACTATCTAAAACGGAAGTCCATCGACGTCAAACTATCTAAAACGGAAGTCCATAGACATCTTACTATCTAAAACGGAAGTCAATAGACCTCAAACTATCTAAAATAAAGTCCATTGACGTCAAATTATCTAAAACGGAAGTCCATAGACCTCTTACTATCTAAAATAAAGTCCATAGACCTTAAACTATCTAAAACGAATGTCCATTAACGTCAAATTATCTTAAACGGAAGTCCATCGACGTCAAATTATCTAAAACGAAAGTCCATAGACCTCAAATTTTCTAAAACGGAAGTCAATAGACGTCTAACTATCTAAAACGGAAGTCCATCGACGTCAAACTGTCTAAAACGGAAGTCCATAGACGTCAAACTGTCTAAAACGAAAGTCCATAGACATCTTACTTTCTAAAACGGAAGTCAATAGACCTCTAACTATCTAAAATAAAGTCCATTGACGTCAAATTATTTTAAACGGAAGTCCATAGACCTCTTACTATCTAAAACGGAAGTCCATAGACATTAAACTATCTAAAACGAATGTCCATTGACGTCAAACTATCTTAAACGGAAGTCCACAGACGTCAAATTATCTAAAATGAAATTCAATTGACGTCAAATTATCTAAAACGGATGTCCATTGACGTCAAATTATCTTAAACGGAAGTCAATTGACGTCGAATTATCTAAAACAGAAGTCAATAGACCTCTAACTATCTAAACAGGAAGTCCATAGACGTCAAATTATCTAAAACGGAAGTCAATAGACGTCAAACTATCTAAAACGGAAGTCCATAGAAGTCTAACTATCTAAAACGGAAGTACATAGACGTCAAACTGTCTAAAACGGAAGTCCATAGACATCTTACTATCTAAAACGAAAGTCAATAGACCTCAAACTATCTAAAATAAAGTCCATTGACGTCAAATTATCTAAAACGAATGACAATTGACGTCAAATTATCTAAAACGGATGTCCATTGACGTCAAATTATCTTAAACGGAAGTCCATAGACCTCTAACTATCTAAAACGGAAGTCCATAGACCTTAAACTATCTAAAACGAATGTCCATTGACGTCAAATTATCTTAAACGGAAGTCTATAGACGTCAAATTATCTAAAACGAAAGTCAATTGACGTCAAATTATCTAAAACGGATGTCCATTGACGTCAAATTATCTTAAACGGAAGTCAATTGACGTCGAATTATCTTAAACAGAAGTCAATAGACCTCTAACTATCTAAACCGGAAGTCCATAGACGTCAAACTATCTAAAACGGAAGTCCATAGACCTCAAACTATCTAAAACGGAAGTCCATAGACGTCAAACTATCTAAAACGGAAGTCCATAGACATCTTACTATCTAAAACGGAAGTCAATAGACCTCAAACTATCTAAAATAAAGTCCATTGACGTCAAATTATCTAAAACGGAAGTCCATAGACCTCTTACTATCTAAAATAAAGTCCATAGACCTTAAACTATCTAAAACGAATGTCCATTGACGTCAAATTATCTTAAACGGAAGTCCATAGACGTCAAATTATCTAAAACGAAAGTCCATAGACCTCAAATTTTCTAAAACGGAAGTACATAGACGTCTTACTATCTAAAACGGAAGTCAATAGACGTCAAACTATCTAAAACGGAAGTCCATAGACCTCAAACTATCTAAAACGGAAGTCCATAGACCTCAAACTATCTAAAACGGAAGTCCATAGACATCTTACTATCTAAAACGGAAGTCAATAGACCTCAAACTATCTAAAACGAAAGTCAATTGACGTCAAATTATCTAAAACGGATGTCCATTGACGTCAAATTATCTTAAACGGAAGTCAATTGACGTCGAATTATCTTAAACAGAAGTCAATAGACCTCTAACTATCTAAACCGGAAGTCCATAGACGTCAAACTATCTAAAACGGAAGTCCATAGACCTCAAACTATCTAAAACGGAAGTCCATAGACGTCAAACTATCTAAAACGGAAGTCCATAGACATCTTACTATCTAAAACGGAAGTCAATAGACCTCAAACTATCTAAAATAAAGTCCATTGACGTCAAATTATCTAAAACGGAAGTCCATAGACCTCTTACTATCTAAAATAAAGTCCATAGACCTTAAACTATCTAAAACGAATGTCCATTGACGTCAAATTATCTTAAACGGAAGTCCATAGACGTCAAATTATCTAAAACGAAAGTCCATAGACCTCAAATTTTCTAAAACGGAAGTACATAGACGTCTTACTATCTAAAACGGAAGTCAATAGACGTCAAACTATCTAAAACGGAAGTCCATAGACCTCAAACTATCTAAAACGGAAGTCCATAGACCTCAAACTATCTAAAACGGAAGTCCATAGACATCTTACTATCTAAAACGGAAGTCAATAGACCTCAAACTATCTAAAATAAAGTCCATTGACGTCAAATTATCTAAAACGGAAGTCCATAGACCTCTTACTATCTAAAATAAAGTCCATAGACCTTAAACTATCTAAAACGAATGTCCATTGACGTCAAATTATCTTAAACGGAAGTCCATTGACGTCAAATTATCTAAAACGAAAGAAGATTGACGTCAAATTATCAAAAACGGATGTCCATAGACGTCAAATTAGCTAAAACGGAAGTCCATAGACGTCAAACTATCTAAAACGGAAGTCCATAGACCTCAAATTATCTAAACCGGAAGTACATAGACGTCTAACTATCTAAAACGGAAGTCAAAATACGTCAACCTATCGAAAAACGAAAGTCCATTGACGTCACACTATCTAAAACGGAGTCCATAGACGTCAACATATCTAAAACGGAAGTCCATAGACGTCAAACTGTCTAAAACAAAAGTCCATAGACATCTTACTATCTAAAACGGAAGTCAATAGACCTGAAACTATCTAAAATAAAGTCCATTGACGTCAAATTATCTAAAACGGAAGTCCATAGACCTCTAACTATCTAAAACGAAAGTCCATAGACGTCAAACTATCTAAAATGGAAGTCCATTGACGTCAAACTATCTAAAACGGAAGTCCATAGACGTCAAATTATCTAAAACGAAAGTCAATTGACGTCAAATTATCTAAAACGGAAGTCCATAGACATCTTACTATCTAAAACGGAAGTCAGTAGACCTCAAACTATCTAAAATAAAGTCCATTGACGTCAAATTATCTAAAACGGAAGTCCATAGACCTCTTACTATCTAAAACGGAAGTCCATAGACCTCAAATTTTCTAAAACGGAAGTACATAGACGTCTTACTATCTTAAACGGAAGTCAATAGACGTCAAACTATCTAAAACGGAAGTCCATAGACGTCAAACTATCTAAAACGGAAGTCCATAGACGTCAAACTATCTAAAACGGAAGTCCATAGACATCTTACTATCTAAAACGGAAGTCAGTAGACCTCAAACTATCTAAAATAAAGTCCATTGACGTCAAATTATCTAAAACGGAAGTCCATAGACCTCTTACTATCTAAAACGGAAGTCCATAGACCTTAAACTATCTAAAACGAATGTCCATTGACGTCAAATTATCTTAAACGGAAGTCCATAGACGTCAAATTATCTAAAACGAAAGTCCATCGACCTCTTACTATCTAAAACGGAAGTCCATAGACCTGAAACTATCTAAAACGAATGTCCATTGACGTCAAATTATCTTAAACGGAAGTCCATAGACGTCAAATTATCTAAAACGAAAGTCAATTGACGTCAAATTATCTAAAACGGATGTCCATTGACGTCAAATTATCTTAAACGAAAGTCAATTGACGTCGAATTATCTAAAACAGAAGTCATTAGACCTCTAACCATCTAAAACGGAAGTTCATAGACGTCAAATTATCGAAAACGAAAGTCAATTGACGTCAAATTATCTAAAACGGATGTCCATTGACGTCAAATTATCTTAAACGGAAGTCCATAGACCTCTAACTATCTAAAACGGCAGTCCATAGACCTCTAACTATCTAAAACGGAAGTCCATGGACGTCAAACTATCTAAAACGGAAGTCCATAGACGTCAAACTATCTAAAACGGAAGTCCATAGACCTCAAATTATCTAAAATGGTAGTACATAGACGTCTAACTATCTCAAACGGAAGTCAATAGACGTCAAACTATCTAAAAACGAAAGTCCATTGGCGTCACACCATCTAAAACGGAGTCCATAGACCTCTTACTATCTAAAACGGAGGTCCATCGACCTCAAGCAATCTAAAACATAAGTCCATAGACCTCAAACTATCTAAAACGAATGTCCATTGACGTCAAATTACTTAAACGGAAGTCCATAGACGTCAAATTATCTAAAACGGAAGTCCATAGACGTCAAATTATCTAAAACGAAAGTCAATTGACGTCAAATTATCTAAAACGAAAGTCCATAGACCTCAAAATATCTAAAACGGAAGTCAATAGACGTCAAACTATCTGAAACGGAATAAGTAACTTACAAGCATCCATGTATTTTCCAAAATATGTCCGACGTTTCAAGATATTGAAAGAACCAAACAGTGACTGTCATGGAATAGTTATTGTTCTGAAGCGTGAACGGCGCAACATTTAAAACAGAAATAGATCCGTAGAGCCTTTTTACATTGCAAATACACTAATTTATACGAAGTCAGAGTTTACTACTCTTAAAAAGCAAGAGATGTAATTATTTAAGCAATGCATGTTTTATCAACTGTTGTTTCAGTCCTATAACACACACTGCTATTGATGACAAACTGAAAAAAGCCCGCTAGGGCTTTATGTAAGTTTGCCAGTAATAACAATGTGTGTTATAGGACTGTAACAATATTTGCTAAAATGTTCATTAATTATTATATTTACATTTTGCTTTTTTACATTTTTACAAGTGAAATATCGAAAATTCCATAGACGTCAAATTATCTAAAACGAAAGTCAATTGACGTCAAATTATCTAAAACGGATGTCCATTGACGTCAAATTATCTTAAACGGAAGTCAATTGACGTCGAATTATCTAAAAACAGAAGTCAATAGACCTCTAACTATCTAAACCGGAAGTCCATAGACGTCAAACTATCTAAAACGGAAGTCCATAGACCTCAAATTATCTAAAACGGAAGTACATTGACGTCTAACTATCTAAAACGGAAGTCAATAGACGTCAAACTATCTAAAAACGAAAGTCCATTGACGTCACACTATCTAAAACGGAGTCCATAGATGTCTAACTATCTAAAACGGAAGTCCATAGACTTTAAACTGTCTAAAACGGAAGTCCATAGACATTTTACTATCTAAAACGGAAATCAATAGACCTCTAACTATTGAAAATAAAGTCCATTGACTTCAAATTATCTAAAACGGAAGTCCATAGACCTCTTACGATCTAAAACCGAAGTCCATAGACGTCAAATTATCTAAAACGAAAGTCAATTGACGTCAAATTATCTAAAACGGATGTCCATCGACGTCAAATTATCTTAAACGGAAGTCAATTGACGTCGAATTATCTAAAACAGAAGTCAATAGACCTCTAACTATCTAAAACGGAGGTCCATAGGCGTCAAATGATATAAAACGGAAGTCCATAGACGTCAAACTATCTAAAACGGAAGTCTATAGACCTCTTACTATCTAAAACGGAGGTCCATAGACTTCAAACTATCTAAAACGAAAGTCAATTGACGTCAAATTTTCTAAAACGAATGTCCATTGACGTCAAATTACTTAAACGGAAGTCCATAGACGTCAAATTATCTAAAACGGAAGTCCATAGACGTCAAATTATCTTAAACGAAAGTCAATTGACGTCAAATTATCTAAAACGAAAGTCCATAGACCTCAAAATATCTAAAACGGAAGTCAATAGACGTCAAACTATCTGAAACGGAATAAGTAACTTACAAGCATCCATGTTTTTTCCAAAATATGTCCGACGTTTCAAGATATTGAAAGAACCAAACAGTGACTGTCATGGAATAGTTATTGTTCTGAAGCGTGAACGGCGCAACATTTAAAACAGAAATAGATCCGTAGAGCCTTTTTACATTGCAAATACACTAATTTATACGAACTCAGAGTTTACTACTCTTATAAAGCAAGAGATGTAATTATTTAAGCAATGCATGTTTTATCAACTGTTGTTTCAGTCCTATAACACACACTGCTATTGATGACAAACTGAAAAAAGCCCGCTAGGGCTTTATATAAGTTTGCCAGTAATAACAATGTGTGTTATAGGACTGTAACAATATTTGCTAAAATGTTCATTAATTATTATATTTACATTTTGCTTTTTTACATTTTACAAGTGAAATATCGAAAATTATTCATTCTATAAAAGTGCTATTTTTCACTAGTTGGTATTACTGAAAACACTGTTAGATATCCTCTATTTATTAGATTACTTCGAACTGATTATGAACAGCAAATCAAGTGTAGACAACACTGCAAGTGATGACGTCATAGTTGACACTTTTGACATCACAATAGCAAATGTTGTTATAGTCTGAGGCATTAGGTGTTATAGGCGTATGGCGGCAGCTGTCTCTTAGCATTGTGTCAATGGGAAAATGCAGAGCAAATGTACATGCAACATTTTCAAACAATACATAGAATAATATATAGTTCTAACGCATACAATTCTTTGCAGGGATGGCCTTATTGGCCGATAATTACTAGTCCTATACCACCTGGCTAATATCTCCATATGTGTGTATGTATTACGCTCTGTTGGTAGTGCCGCCTCACTTGAACGCAACAACACAGGTACCCCTACACAACTTGTATGCTCCACCTGCAGGATTGTTTGAGTTGTGTGGGCAAGAGGTGTGTACGTGGTCGAACCCCGGTCATCTGCGTGGAAGGCCAGAGTTGAGGATCGAACCCCGGTCATCTACGTGGAAGGCCAGAGTTGAGGATCGAACCCCGGTCATCTGCGTGGAAGGCCAGAGTTGAGGATCGAACCCCGGTCATCTGCGTGGAAGGCCAAAGTTGAGGATCGAACGCCGGTCATCTACGTGGAGGGCCAGGGTTGAGGATCGAACCCCGGTCATCTGCGTGGAAGGCAAGATTTGAGGATCGAACCCCGGTCATCTACGTGGATCCGGAAGGCCAGAGTTGAGGATCGAACCCCGGTCATCGGCGTGGAGGGCCAGAGTTGAGGATCGAACCCCGGTAATCTACGTGGATCCGGAAGGCCAGAGTTGAGGATCGAACCCCGGTCATCGGCGTGGAAGGCCAGGGTTGAGGATCGAACGCCGGTCATCTGCTCGGAAGGCCAGGGTTGAGGATCGAACCCCGGTCATCGGCGTGGAAGGCCAGAGTTGAGGATCGAACCCCGGTCATCTGCGTGGAAGGCCAGGGTTGAGGATCGAATCCCGGTCATCTACGTGGAAGGCCAGGGTTGAGGATCGAACCCCGGTAATCTACGTGGATCCGGAAGGCCAGAGTTGAGGATCGAACCCCGGTCATCGGCGTGGAAGGCCAGAGTTGAGGATCGAACCCCGGTCATCTACGTGGAAGGCCAGAGTTGAGAATCGAACCCCGGTCATCTAAGTGTGTTACCACTCGACTTATCCGTCACAACTACAACACCATCAGATGACGTGTAGAGTAGGTACATGTAGCATTGTACAGTTCTCGGCAAACACTACGTCAGGCCAACCAGATCGAGGAGCTTTGATTACACATCAGCGCAATATTAGACACTTTTGTGTTTTTGAAACAATAACAATAATGTTCAAAAAGCATTTAATCTTATAGAAAAATCAAATCGATCTAACTCGGTGTACAGCTTTTATATAGGGAATGAAAGTCATTTTTTTAACTTTCATGGTGCTATGAAATGTCAGCCGTTACATCCATATTGAATGAAGCCCGCATAGCACTATGAAAGTTTAAAAAATGACTTTCAATCCATATATTTACATTTTTACTATAGAACAATTGCTTAACTTCATTTAAATTTTTTCCATTTAATAGTGTATTATCTGTGTTTGTATATGTGTCGTCATTTAAACGACATTGGCGGAACAGCCCAGCTTGAATTAAAATTAGCGCCAATGATAATAATTTGTCATTTGAGCGTTTGACGCTAGGGCATTCTCCGTGTTATTCGAAGCGGCGCGACAAGACTCTCATTGAACAAGCTTGATATATGACGTCATCATTAAACCACGTGCTACGTCTCGAGAACCATTGCTTTCATACTTTAATGAAGGGCAATTTTTGCTGCTCATATTCATATAGTCGGTTGCAGCGCATTTTTACTATAGAACAATTGCTTAACTTCATTTATATTTTTTCCATTTAATAGTTTATTATCTGTGTTTGTATATGTGTCGTCATTTAAACGACATTGGCGGAACAGCCCAGCTTGAATTAAAATTAGCGCCAATGATAATAATTTGTCATTTGAGCGTTTGACGCTAGGGCATTCTCCGTGTTATTCGAAGCGGCGCGACAAGACTCTCATTGAACAAGCTTGATATATGACGTCATCATTAAACCACGTGCTACGTCTCGAAAACCATTGCTTTCATACTTTAATGAAGGGCATTTTTTGCTGCTCATGTTCATATAGTCGGTTGCAGCGCTTATGTAAATATAATATTAATATGAAATAGGCACTGCCTAAAAGCGAGCGCAGGTAGTTCAGTAACCATTAGGTATATGATGCATTTTGTACATCTCGGGCGCCAAAGGCGCCCCCAGGTAAGGACTTCAGGTGACAAAACGAACAGAATACTTCATGTAGACACGTGGTTTGCTGATGATGGTTTTAGAAACTTATTAAAGAAAGTCTACCAGATATTACGTTTAGGTCTTCACTTACTTACTCTTACCATCAATCAATTAAGCGCAAATGTCCCCATAACTTTCAAACGGTTGAGATCCCCACCCCAAAACTATATACAATTGCTGAGCATAAAGAAACGATCACAAATATGATTGTAGATTTGACCCCAGGGTCTGCCACGCCCTTGCATGCTTAACACTTGAGTCATTACTTTCAAACTGTTGACATCCCCACCCCATAGATATATATATATACAATTGTTGAGCATAAAGAAACGATCACAAATATGAATGTAGATTTGACTCAATGGTCTGTCACTCCCTTGCAGACTTAACTCTTGAGTCATAACTTACTTCTAAATTAAAAAAATTAAGGGGTTTAGAAATTTTGGATTCCCACCTTTTGGCCCCTAGCATCACTGAAGAGTCCTAGGAGGACGAAACAGCTGTATGGTGCAGTTTAAGTTATTTTTTCGGCATACTGTATTTGTTACTAAATTTAAAAGGTGCAGCATATGTGTGTATTACGTCATCTTTCAAAGGGATGATATCCCCACCCCATAACTATATTTATACAATTGTTGAGCATAAAGAAACAATCACAAATATGATTGTAGATTTGACCCAAGAGTCTGCCACTCCCTTGCAGACTTAACTCTTGAGTCATAACTTTTAAACGGTTGAGATCCCCACCCCATAACTATATATGCAATTACTGAGCATAGAGAGACGATCATGAATATGATTTAAGATTTGACACCAGGGTCTGCCATGCCCTTGCAGTCTTGACTCCTGATTCATAACGCCTTAAACGTTTGAGAGATCCCCATCCCAAAACTTATATATACCATTGCTTGGCGTAAAGAGAGTAAAGAGATCACAAACATGATTTCAGATTTCATCCTAGCGACTGCCACACCCCTTGCAGACTTCCCAACACAAAACACTACAATTGCTGGGCATAATATTTAATATAAACCAATTTCAAATTAATTTCCTCTAAATGCTCTTTTGAATCAGAAAGCTAAGAGTTCATTAAAGGCAATATTGCGGCAGATCCCACACTGGAAAATCTTATGTTATTTAACTTACACATGTACGCATAACTTTTTTTTGCGTTTACTGAAAGTCAGGTGAGTGATACAGGCCCTCTGGGCCTCTTGTTTATGAAGATCTATTGATGCAATATTTAGAACAAACTACAAGATTTAGTGAGGAAAAATTGAAAAAACTGATGTTAAGGGTATCACAACTTTACATTTGTTTGTCATTGGATGTACCATGGTACAAAGTTTGAAAGAGATCCGTTTGGAACTGGGACAAAATTTAGATTGTGGACAATGCGAGGGGCAATAACTCTTCCAAATAAAGGATAATCCATCAATGTTCAGGAAAACACAACCTAATGTCATGGTGAATATGAAAGAGATCAGTTGAAATCTGGGAGGATATCTCAAAACAAGATTTAGATTGCAAAATATGTAATTAGAAAGAATAAAAACTTTCAAATATAGTAAAACCATATATATGTTCAGGAAAATACAACTTTATGTAATGGTGAATAAATGCACAAAGTTTGAATGTGATCAGTTAAAACTGTGGGACAATATTTAGATAGTGAAATATAAAAGGGGGAAGTTACTCTTCCAAATATAGTCGAATCAAACTGACTTTGAGGAAAACACAACTTATGTCATAGTGAAAAACGATCTCAAGTTTGAAAGATCTCCAGTCAAGTTGATTGTCCAACACATATGATGCTGATAATGTTCACAAAGAAGGGCGGCAATACTTACCAGGCTTTATTAACTTTGTCATCAATAGCAATGTATGTTATAGGACTGTAACAACATTTGCTAAAACATTCATTACTTATATTTACATTTTTATAGAAATACTGTGATTTATTATTTAGTTATTTAGAACAGTTTTGAGCAGCAAATCAACTTATCAAGTCACAAGATATTAATGATGTCAGTGTTGTTACAATCTGTACAGCATTTGCCTTCACATGCATTACAGTGGAAGGATGCAGAGCAAATGTAAATATAACATACATATATGTATGTGTATAATTTATACAATTTACTCTGAGGAGTTAATGAATGACACAAGGATAGTGAAATATATAAAACAATGAAGAATATTTAATTCTAGCATGTCTGGATCTGAAGAAAATTATTATTGAAAATTAATTCAATTTGTCCTCTTTGGAGCCCTTTCCTCAGGCCTATGAGATATGGACCAGGTTGTTCATTTTCATACATATACCATCAGAATGTAGTCAAATGAATTGAAATGATAATCATTCAAGTGCAGTTTAAATAATAAGTATACCCAAAAATGTTCTTTCCCCATATTTTAACTGCAACAAGGTCAAAAACAGGATTACATACAAATCATGACTAACATGAAATTTCATTTAATAGCATTTAATAGCAAAGTAATGGATGCAGGCTAAAAGCCTCTATATCCATATCATAATAACAAATAAATTCAATATAAATATAAATATAGTACTTCGGTGCGGTATACAGCTTAAGCGTTAAGGAATTGGTATTATTATTATTATTGGTAGTTGAAACAATTATTTTTGCAGTGTTCATCTAGAGCTATCTCAAAATTTAAAGTGCTGCCCGCCTCTACAACAGATTGTGGCAAGCTGTTCCAGATATCTACTATTCTTTGACTGAAAAAGTTTTTTCTTATATCCAGACGACATCTTTTCTTATATATTTTCTTGGAGTGGCCCCTGGTTCTGTTTGCATTGTCCAGTTGGAAGTAATCTTTAGTTATTCTTGAATCGTATATATTGTTAATAATTTTGAAAACGTTTATCATGTCTCCTCTTATCCTGCGGTGCTGTAGTGTTGGTAGTTTTAATTTCTCTAGGCGTTCCGTATATGACATATCCTTAAATCCAGGTAGTAGTTTAGTCGCTCTTCTTTGCACACTTTCGATAAGATCAATGTCTTTAGCTTTGTAAGGGCTCCAAACACTGGCGGCGTACTCTAAGTGAGGTCTCACTAATGCTTTAAATAGTAATTTAAACATTTGTGTATCAAGATACACAAATGACCTCCTAATTAATCCAACTATGCTGTTTGCCTTGTTAACTATACTATTAATGTGTGATCTAAAACTCAAATTATTATCTATCAATACGCCAATGTCCTTCTCGCTGGTAATATTTTCTAAATGAAGCCGTTCTTCTCCCGGTCCTGCCATGAAGTATGTTCTTTTTTCTGAAGCTCTTATGGATAATACTTTACATTTATTCATGGGGAACTAAGAGTACATTTTATCACCTATTGATATCCATGAAAATCAGGCAAAGCTTAAAGTAACAATCTTCCTGATTATGGGATTCTTACCAAATTTGTGATAGCAAAATAGCCTGGTGACAAATCACCAATGTAATATTTTCTCTATGGAACGTAGTTTGAAACCCAACTGAATACCTTCAAATCATTTACATATTATGTGCTGGAATAAGATTTGACTTATAAAAAGAAAGAGGTTGATCCAAAAAAAATTGGTATGTCTTGAAATATATATTTGATCATGGACCATGAAGGCCGGATCACTGGATGTCTGAACACCAAAGACTTTGACAGTTTTAAGTTAAATGAAAACAAAATTGATGTGCTAGTTTAAGATCATATCACAATTCGCAAATGCCAAGTTGTATGAACACAGTACGGCAAAGAAAAAATAAACCCAAATACAGAACAAATTTATATAAACAAGAACATTGAAAATATTATATATAGAGTGTATCAAATAATGGGAAATAAATTGAAGAGTTCTATTATAGTTACTCGTAGTTATCTTTTTATGTTTACATATGTTATTTATATCTTCTATGTTTCATTAATTTCAATTTGTGCTATCATTTCCACCAGGAATTGAACCTGGGTCTCCCACCACAAAGTGGCAAGTGTGATGACCACTACACTATAGAAATGTTTCATAGCACAACTGAATTCTTGATACATTTTGGATTTGAAATTTAAATGTAACCTTAAAATTATACTCATCCTCTTTCCTCTGAAAATAGGAACTGGCATATCAGAATCAATTTATCCCTGCAATTGTTTCCTTTTTCAAGATTCCTTAGACTATCTAGATTGCTAACCCTTAATTTGAAATCATTTTTTGGTATTTTGAGCGCAAATATTTTCTCCCGTGACAAAAAAAGGTTGGCAAGTGTGCATTTATCATTTCATCCATGTACCATAAATAATCTATTTGCAAAAAGTGGTGTGATTTTAAAATACCTTTATTTTTAATACAGGGATTTAAGGGATATATACTGTGACGAGCCAAAAGTCTTTCGGTTTTTTTTATTTTGCTATTATGATCTAAAGTGTATATATATCTGTATTTCCAACTTTTTTTCAATGAATTTTCTTGACTTGTTTATGGATCATTATTTATGAAGATGTGTGTACTTGTAGAGAATTGTTTCCTTTTTCATCTCATAATATTTAAAAGTTGTTAAACAGTTTTCCATTGGGTGTGACAAAATAATGTATTTACAACATCCTATTTTTGTATGGCGTGACTCTGTCACATGAAAATTAGCTGTGTAGACAATTCTGTATAGATCCATAGATAAACAACGGGAAATTGAATAAATTTTATGAGATGAAACCTTGAATATTTCTGTTCCAAATCACCAAAAATTGCCAAAACCCATTACTGTATATTCCTTTACCAGCAAATCATCGTTGGATGGAAAATTTGAAGGGGATACAGCGGGGCCAGGGCTATTCAGTTAGCAAAATTAGTGCCCGGGGTCACGTATTCAGAATATATGCCTACTGACTGTAAGCATCGATTCGATATCATAATCAATCGTCAAGCTTCGGTGGGGAAGGGGGGGGCGAGACTATTCAATATTCTATTGACTATTATATGAGACATGCTGCAACACAGACACGATCTGACGAAGAAAGCAAAGCGTTAATCATTTGACTTACTTTGAACAATGTCCTTTGAGTTTCATGAGCATTCATACCGTCATTTTGATGACGAAGTCAGCTGTTCAGCTCAACGGGCAACAGGCACAGGCAAGGCCGAGGAAACGGCTTCACAAGCGGTATCGTAGACTTGCACCAGACCTATGAAACGTTTGGGAAGCCGGCAATGGTTTTATATATGAAAGAATGCCATCCATATTGCAATCACCTTTTAAGTCAAACATACAATCCGTCTATGAGGGCAGTGATAAGATGAAACTGGTTGAAATCGCTCCACACCGTTTGCAGGCTTCCTGGCGAAGTTTTCTAATCCGGTCTATTTCAACCAATCAGAATGTAGCAAATTTTTAAGCCCGCGATTTTTAAACCGCAAATATTTCGCACGCTGAACCCGATTCGTCATAATCGTCGATAATTTTTTTTTTTAAATTATGTTTTTAGAAGGAATCACTTCAAACCACAAGGAATACATTTGCAACAGTTACATAAATAAATTACGATATGAAACAAAATATCTATTCATACAGCTATGTTGAAAACGGCGATTGTTTTAGCGTCCGATGTATTTATAGCCAATCAGAAAGCTGGGAATGTATCGTCTGTTCCACATCGGGAAGGCAAAAAATTTCCAAAAAATCTCTCTCCATGTATTGTAGTTTCGTTTTGTGTTACTATATATAGAACTATTTATATATACCCGCCCATACGATATCTAAAAGCGCTCGCTGCGCTCGCTATTAATATTATATTACAACCTTATTCCTATTAGCAATCAATTCAAATGAATATTTAGGATTGCGTTTTGAAAAATTAAATTTTAATAATGTTCAATAGGATTCCATAATACTTCAAAATATGATTTATTTTGGCTGAATCAAAGGTGAGTAAAAAAGTAGGTAACTCTTGACTTTGTTTTCTTCTATCTGGGGTTTACCTACTTCAGTTACTCCCTTTTTCCATAAATGGAGCCAGCTTGGCCTAAGGATGTTCCAGGCTGATGGAGCTTTATAATACTCAATCTCAACATTCTACTGGTCAAATAGCATCGCCTCCTTGTATTACAGACAAATTTGTAAACATATATTTACAGCATGACATTTGACAATATATATATTTACTTTATAGGATGACATGTTTAAATTGTTGAAGAGAGAGGGGGAGGAGACCAACATGTGAGTGGTCCAGTATCATATTTCTTTTGACGGTTAACAGATATTTACATATCCGTCTCCTGTGAATAGGTCAAAGTAATATATTTGAGGAAACTTAAGAACATTCTGTACAAAGGACCATCACTCTGGGCTTCTACTAAATCAGAAGAAGTTGTTTAAAGCTTGTTTTATAAATTTCATGTCAGAAGTCTACGTCCAAGTATTAGTACGGTGGGCTAGTTATCCATAACAAGGTTTTTACATACGTAATCCCTATTACCTTGAAAGTAGGTCAAGGTCTTTCAAATAACGAAAATGTATAGTTATCCATGCAAGGTACCTAGCGGACAAGTAACAGTACTCTGTGCCCCAAGGTACCTAGCGGACAAGTAACAGTACTCTGTGCCCCAAGGTACCTAGCGGACAAGTAACAGTACTCTGTGCCCCAAGGTACCTAGCGGACAAGTAACAGTACTCTGTGCCCCTTTGGTTATTCATCAGAAGATTTTCGTTTTTATTTACATATTGAACAAATGTGACCCCTGTCTTTTGCTCAACGACATTTATTTGAATGAATTTTATAGTACTTATGTTATGTTCCTATTGATCAATAATCACCACACTGTTTTTGGTTTTTGTTTTTTTTAGTTTTTGCATATTCAAAAGAAATTAATTCATTTTTTTTTAAAGTTAAAACTCCATGACCTTGCGAGAAGGCAAATGCTATTCATTAAAGAAAACACTGTAGTACTTCATGCCAGCTGACTAATGGCCAAGTATTAGTACATTGTGCCTTCAAATTATCAGAAGATATTTAAATGTTTTATTTTTTCACATTTTACACTTGTAACCTTGAACGTAAATCAAATCAGCTGTATGGTGCAGTTCCATCCACCATACAAATCAGCTGTATGGTGCAGTTCCATCCACTCTTTGGCTTGACTTTATTTTATTTCAAATTCCAAATGTACCATTAGCCCTCAACTTCTGGGTTGCGGGTTCGAAACCCACGTGGGGCAGTTGCCAGGTACTGACAGTAGGGCGGTTGGTTTTCTCCGGGTACTCCAGCCTTTCTCAACCTCCAAAACCTGCATAGCCTTAAGTAGCCCTGGCTGTTAAAAAGACGTAGAACTAAATTAACCAAACCACTCCACTCTTGTGTTTTAAAAAAGGAGACAAATTAGTCCACCAACATTTTCTAAATTCAGCAAGAATCGAACATACCTATATCCAGACGAAGGAATCTTTATTTGATTATTATATATCATGAGCCAATGTCCATTGTGGTCAGTTTAATAATTGGGAAAGCCTAATAAGAGATGGAAAATACATTAGAGAATACCGAAGCGTTAACAAAATTATAATCTCAACTCAAACTCGATTAAACCAGGGGCAAAATATGAACAAAAGGAAGATTTATATGAAGACTCTTGTAAAAGTAAAAAAGAATTAGACCAGGTGTTCCTGAAGAGTAAGCGTCTTCTGCTTCATCGACGACACCCGCCATGTAAATCTTTGTCACATCCAAGTAAACATCAAGTTCTCAAAATGAGAACCTAGTGTCATTGTCAATCACAACAAGTAAACACACTAATAAACATACTCAAAAACGTCCATCTTCATATCACTTAAAAATAAAGAATATTTCTCAATGAGACAAAGATGGCGACCATAAAACTTGCCCATAGTTCTGATCGACCTGCATCTCTCGAATCATTGTGTTGTCAGTTTGTTTGACAGCAGTGGGCATCGATCACTAAAATCCCAATATTTAGGGCAAGCCCTAGAATATCGAATCAACTGCGACATGTAAACACCATAGGTTGGAGAAGCAGGGATACTATCACGAAATGGAAAATTCACGATCGGAAAATTGAAATCATCATGTTTATCGTATAGCTTAGTAGTAAGCTGTCCATGTTGGTGGTAGTTTAAGAGTCTGTTGTGTCCTTTATTTCAAGTTCAGAAGGGTATATACGATCGTCGTGGTCAGCAAACTTCTTGTTGTTTATAGACAACACTTCGTCGATATATCTGAAAGTGAAGTTAAAAGATTTTGCAAGGTTTTTGTTACCTGTCCTGATTAGTTCTTCCACAAATTCAGCCTCGTACAGTATGAAAACAAAAACAAGTCAGCTAAGAGTGGGGCACAGTTTGTTCCTATGGGAATGCCAACAGTCTCCTGGAAAATCTTTCCTCCGAACTCAACAAAAATATTGTCGACCAGGAATTCAATCATCCTTACTATATCTTCTTCTGTATCAGTATATTTGCGCTTTGGTTGTCAAGCGTGTACGTCAAAAAAACTTGCGTCACAAATTACGCTACCCACTCCTGCGCTTTTCTGATGACGACATGATGATGCTTTTTTTTTTTTTTTGCTTGGCTTGACGTGAACAAACTAATAAATAAGAATTGCACCTCATTTTGACTGCGTATAGGTAGTATGCCCGTAGTTGGCAACGAACATATTCTATGGTGCGGTGAAACCATTTACTGTATAGTCGGATGAAAGGTATTCCATATATGTTTCATGTTCCAAAATCTAGAAGGAACCAAACAATGACCGTCAGTGAATAGTTATTGTTCTGAACCGTGAACGACGCCATATTTGAACAAATATCAATCCGCCGAGCCTTTTTTCATTGCGTTTACACTAATGTATTATAATTATATCATGGTTTTCTTCCTAAATACGATATAAATGTGGGAGATTTAAATTGTACACATGACTAATTAAGATACATTTCTAGCTTTGAGCGAGAGGGACATTCTAGCATCTGATGAGGAACCAATGGATCGAGAGTGCGATACAAGGTGTTCGTTTGCCTTCTGACTCATGATCAGGGGTAAAGCATAGAGCTGTCCCAGGAGCCAGGGGTTGCGGGTTCAAGCCCAGGCAACGACACAATCTTCACGCTTTTCTTCGTCCTATGATACTATAGTATATGTTTCATACATGTCAAACGAAATAACAGCAACGACTGACACTTTAAGCCAGAGAACGGTTGATATTTTATCCAAAAATCACTACCAAAAGAAATATTCGTGAAACTCGCTGTTGACAAGATATAAATGTGTGTGTAAATGATACTTCAGTGATAATAATCCAACTTTTTAATGAACAGAATAATTCTAAAACACTTAAGAATAAATATTACAATTATATCCGAGTGCCCGCTACGTTCTCTCGTGATTTTTGTCAATATTCATTTTCATAACCAAAAGTTTGTGATTTGATTTAAGCATATTTATTACCCCAAAGTTTAGTAGAGGATTAGACACAAGTTATTCCAACTTATCAACGCCTTTTCCTCTAATACAGTCCATATAGATATGTACATGATAACATTTAACAAGGCATACAAAACATTTTTACAATGAATACTATTTTACTTAAAATCTGTTGCTGTATTTAATGAAAAGTTGCACGTGTCTGAACACCTCTGTATTATTGACAGAGTTTCGTTACTAAATAAAATTAAATCTAGATCTAAATTAACTGGATAAATATTCAAAGAATTTATGTTTTGAAAAAGTGCAAATCCTGCTGAATTAAAACATTTGCATTCTAAGAAAAAATGGCCAACATCCTCGCAGGAATGTCCACAATTACATGATGGATTAGCAACAATCTTAACACGGAACAAATCGTTTTTCAAAAATCTGCACTGATGCCTGAGTCTCGTGTGTAATATATTTAACTTACGTTCGCCAAAGTTATAATAAGATGGTGGAGACGAATCGCCACCATTACATATAAAAGATTTGAAGGTTTTTAAAATGGCAATGTTTTTTTCATTGTCTAATGAATTCCAAAGACGTAAACTTGATGGCAACTTGATGGCTGAAAAAATAAGTTACTTGAAGAGGAAAACTGCAATTATATTGGTCCCGTAAATTGTATCGATTGTTGTCACCCACTGTGTTTGGAAAAAGGTTCGATAAGTATCTGGGGGTTAAATTATTTTTCACTTCATATTAAATATTCCATTTCCGCCTTTTTCTCCTTTCTGATAGTGTTTCTTAACCTGTTTCGAAATATAATGAATCATTTCTTGCATTCAAAGGCAGTCCTGTTATAACTCGAGCCATGGCCACCTTTCTTTGTGCTTTTTCCATTTATTCGGAATAAAAAACACTACAACCATCCAATAATTCACAGGCATATTAAACAACTGGTAAATGAATGATTTATATATTTTTAAAAGTGAATCTCTTTTCAACATGTACTTGAGTTTTCGTAAAACCTTATTTTTTTCAAGAGTTTGTGTCCAGCAGCTTTGCTGCAATTTTCTTGTTTGAACTGCAGGACTCGATAAGTTTCCACTTTGTTACACATCATCGTAACAACAGTATTCAAACAAAACATACCTTTTAAACCAACTTAATCTTAAAACGTGTTTCGCTTTGTATCTCCTATTCCTCTGGTACTGATGCTTATAGATTCTAATATAACTTTTACTGAACATTGATCTAAAACATTAGGTCTCTGTTTAATATAAGCAACGACTGAAGGGAGACAACTCCTAAATCGACTTTACGTCTTATACAATCGCAACCTTATACATGTATATTGAAAACCCTACAGAACGGGGAAGTCACTCGTTATAAAGATAAACATAATTGATCCTAACACACATATGCTGCGCATTTTCAATTGAGTAATATATCTATATAGTATGCCGTAAAATGAATTGCATTACATCTTAGCTGTTTCGTCCTTCTAGGACTCGTCAGTGATGCTAAGAGAAAAAAACTGGGAAGAAACAAAGGTAAAACATTTGTGTTTCGTCCATTAGACCGTGGAATTGAACTGTTTACACATTCTATTCAAACGGAGAGCCCTCTTATCCCACCATCGTCCCTTGAATCAAGTTGACTATGATTCAATTAATAAACACGGAACATGAAATGATATCAATATTTACAAATATTTTTGTGTAAGAAGATACAATGTATGTATAGATTTAGTTGATAACAGGGTTCATGTTCAAGTTCTTTATAAGTTATGTTGGTTAAACAGCTGATAACAGGGTTCAGGTTCTTTATAAGTTGTGTTGGTTGAACAGCTAATAATAGGGTTCAAGTTCTTTATAAGTTATGTTGGTTGAACAGCTAGCTGATAACAGGGTTCAAGTTCTTTATAAGTTATGTTGGTTGAACAGCTGATAACATGGTTCATGTTAAGTTCTTTATAAGCTATGTTGGTTGAACAGCTAATAATAGGGTTCAAGTTCTTTATAAGTTATGTTGGTTGAACAGCTGATAACAGGGTTCAAGTTCTTTATAAGTTATGTTGGTTGAACAGCTAATAATAGGGTTCAAGTTCTTTATAAGTTATGTTGGTTGAACAGCTGATAACAGGGTTCAAGTTCTTTATAAGTTATGTTGGTTGAACAGCTGATAACAGGGTTCAAGTTCTTTATAGGTTGTGTTGGTTGAACAGCTAATAATAAGGTTCAAGTTCTTTATAAGTTGTGTTGGTTGAACAGCTGATAACATGGTTCATGTTAAGTTCTTTATCAGCTATGTTGGTTGAACAGCTAATAATAGGGTTCAAGTTCTTTATAAGTTATGTGGGTTGAACAGCTGATAACAGGGTTCATGTTAAGTTCTTTATAAGTTATGTTGTTTGAACAGCTAATAATAGGGTTCAAGTTCTTTATAAGTTATGTTGTTTGAACAGCTAATAATAGGGTTCAAGTTCTTTATAAGTTGTGTTGGTTGAACAGCTGATAACAGGGTTCATGTTCAAGTTCTTTATAAGTTGTGTTGGTTGAACAGCTGATAACAAGGTTCAAGTTCTTTATAAGTTATGTTGGTTGAATAGCTGATAACATTGTACAAGAGGACGTATAGAGCCGATGTAGATCGTATGTAGCATAACGATATTTTATGATAAAAGTACATAATCTAAACTTTAAAGAGTAACTGTAGTGCAAATAAAAACTGAAATGATCAGACTCGTTGTGTCGGCATTAATACATTTTCGAAAACCGCATCGAAATCGGCCGACCGGTTACAAAGTTACGACAGGTTGAAGTTTGATTTTTACCTGTTTTGTCACACGCTAATTAAGCGCACCGCGAACCGCTAAAAGTTGTGCACACGTATTGGTGACGTCACAACGGGAACACAAGAAATTGGGTCCTATGTCTCTCTATATATAATAGTAATATGTACGTCTGGTTGATTAATGATTCAAAATGTATTATACAATGAAATTAAGGCACGTACCATAACATGGGGGTCGGGAGAATAATCTGAAATCGTCATTGAAATAACTTTATTTTGATTCTTTCATAAATATAGTGTTTATTGATTGTTCAAATTCATTTTAATGGACCCATATATATATATGCGCTATCATATTGTAATACTCTGTGTCATTTATAATGTCAGTTATACATATCATTTATCCAATGATTCAAGAGTGACTCTTATAATAATACCTTTGAATATTGTAAATCTCATGTTAGTGTCCATTATATTACGTAATCAGATTAGCGAGATAATCTACCTGGTCAGTTCGATAACTTCACACGTAACTTGTTACTCAAATAGCAAGTAATTAACATTGGAGAGGGGGGGGGGGGGCTATCAAAGTTAACTAAATTGTAATAGTTGAGTATGTTGCGGTTATTATCCCCTCTTTATAACTTCAAAATGTGTACTCTAAATCTGCAGTTACATGTGGATCTCGACTGGAACATAGACTATCGAGTGCACGTGTATCTTTTGAAATCTCCGTAACCCACCGTCAACTCACACAGTATATGACACTTTTTTTAATTTCGAGTTTGACTCTTCTATTCAACGAGAAAAGTTCTGTTGAAAACTTGCTTCATAAATGAATAAAATGCGGATTAAAACCACAGGCACTTGTGGCCAGGAGAATAGCCATATAAATATATAAATAACATAGCGAAATATGATAATTAAAATAAAATATAAAAACTGAATTTTCAAATTTTCTTTTTATGTTATTTATCATCTAAAATCATATTGAAAATAATTGCCAAATTTCAGCTTGATACGTCAAGCGGTTTAATTTAACAAAAAAACGACTATCAGATACTCTTTTTTTTTGTGAAATTTAACCGCTTGACGTATCAAGCTGAAATTTGGCAATTACTTTCATTGTGGTTTAGATGATTAATAACATAAAAAGAAAATTGCTAAAGTCAGTTTTTATATTTTATTTTAATTATTCATATTTTGCAAATTATCTATATATTTAGATGACTTTTCTCCTGGCCACAAGTGCCTGTGATTAAAACCAATTAAGTAATCTTCTCATCTTATTTTCAAAAGATGTTCCATGTTCATTTCTTGTCAGTAAAACAAAGGGGTTTTCAAAGATCTAATCTTAGATCTTTTATGCGCATGCGTTGAGAACAGAGGGTGTCTTTTTTCTTCGCTCTCAAGAAAAGGACTTTCTAAAGAGTTTTTACATGTTATATACCTTTCAACTTCGTTGAATTTGAAGGAAAGTATCCAGTGTATAGAGTTCGAATGTAAGTGCGAAGAAAAGAATCAATTCACCAGTTCTAAAGACATTTACAGAACTTCAACACATGTGAGTTGTGTTCATAGTATATGTATTGTGGTAACACGGTACCCGGACTTTCGTGATTCTATAAACCTGTGAGTATCACTTTTTATTATTGAACTTTTGATACTAAACGGGTTATTTAATATGACTGAACAGCCAACATCGTCAAATTCTTCAGAATACTCTGAGGGTCCATCTTTGGTATCGGGCCCGATGAGCCGGGGGGATGCCAATGATTATGTTGAAAACGTAATGGCACAAGATCGCATAATAACTGTCGCCAATGTCCATGAACCAATAGAGGACCGTAGGAGACACCATTCCGATCAATCCAAAAACAGTAAGCAGGGGATATCCAATAACGGGGGTCGGAAACGTCCGTTATCAGGAAAAGAATTCCACGAGTCTACACCATTAAAAAAGGCCAAAGGTTTTCCCAACGAAATACCACCATCCCAACACTCACAGGACTTGCCCCCTTCTGGACTATCGGTAGAGGCAATGTTTCACAACCTACTTTTACAAATACAAACAATGAAAATAACCTTGAACGATCGATTTGACAACCTAGAAGCTGATATTACAGACAAAGTTGCCACCCGTGTGATTGAAATCATGGAGGGAAATATTGAAGCAAAAATAAATGAAAAACTAACTGACGTCAGATCTGATTTCGAGTCCAAAATCGATACCATGAACAATGAAATAAAGAGTATTAAAAAATCTTACGCTTATGTGGTAAAATCTAGTACCACTATCAAGGACAGGACACGTAACGTCATAATCCGGAACCTGTCGTGTACAGACGAATCAAACAAGTCGGCCGAAAATGCCGTCTCGGCAATGCTACGTGACGGATTGAAACTAAAGGAGGTAAAAGTAGAGAACGTGGGAAGGAAACAAAGTTTCAATGGGAGACCAGGTGTTATTTTAGTGACATTTGAAACACAGGAACAAAAGGATAAAGTTCTCTACAACAAAAAACATTTAAGACATACAGAAGCATACAAACATGTGTACATTGAACAAGATACTGATGATGAATACAGAAAACAACAATCAAATTTGAGGGTCATAGCAAGTCAGCTCGGAAATGCCTACAAGGTCATCAACGGCCGGATAGTCAAGGACAGTGAACATAGTTCATATGGACGTAGAGAGAACAATAACCGCCAGTCGGGTCCACGTACGGGTACACGTCGTGGACAGGTGAGTTCTACACGTGAACACATTTCTTCATTTAATTCACAACACAGTTATGATCCTAATTGGACGACAGTTACGTCACGTGACAACAGAAGGACCAATTCCGGGGAGAGGACACATTCGTCGTTCAGCCGCTGGAACGATGCTACTAGGAGGAAGCATCGGGAGGGACATCGTACCAGGACGAGTTTCAGCACGGAGGAAACTCTCAACAGCAGTAATGAGCGTGGTTTTAGGACCGGTGTTCATGTCAACAACCGCCAACCAATCTCAAACACCAATCGGGTACATACCGCATAGGACAACATTCGGCTTGGTGTGTGGAACGTGGGAGGGTGGTCGCGACCCACCGGCGTCATTAGTAACCCAAATTCGATTTTTAGGGAAAGTGTTTTAAAATTGTATGATTTCGATTTATTATGTTGCGTAGAAACCTTCTGGAAAGGGAATGATCACGCGAGTGTCGACGGTTATAAATGTGTTCACCATAACCGGGTTAACTTAAACAACAAAGCCAAGAGAGGAAGTGGAGGAGTCTGTGTTTTTATTAAAAATGAGTTAGATTTATCTTATTCACATAAAGTTTTAGATATATCTACGGAGGGTATATTGTGGATTAAATTCCAATCACATCAAAAGGTGTTCTTAGTGTGTGTGTGCTATTTACCGCCAAAGGAGTCTACGAGGGTGGTGGATTCCACAGTGTTTTTCTCTAAATTGTTGGATCAAGTTTATCAATATCAAAATATTGGTGATATATATATAACTGGTGATTTCAATGCCAGATGTGGCAGTTTATCCGATTTTGTGGAAGGTGTGGATAGTGTTAAGGAGAGAGAGGTTATCGACACCGTAATAAACGATCATGGGTATCATCTTATAGACTTCTTGTCAGATTCTAGCCTCATTATGGCAAACGGGAGAGTAGGTCAACAAAACTTTACTTGTATTTCTACGAGAGGGAGATCCGTAGTCGATTACCTATTGGTGCCCCAGGAACAGTTAGGTTCTGTGACAAATTTTAACATTTACTCCATGTCTGAAGTATGTAACTTCATCAATATAGACGAAGTAGGTACTTCGGACCATTCTTTAATGACGTTCACTATCAAGGCTTATACTACGCGGAGCCAACACGCGCCGAATAACGATGAGCATGACACCGCGAATATGAAATATCGATATGACACTCGGAACATACCGAATGACTTTATGGTAGACCATGAATACATGCTATCAGTTTTATCCACCATCGATACAATCGAAGAAGCCTTAGAGCATGAAAAAGACATTAATAAAGCATATGCGAGTTTTATGGATCTTATTAATCGTGAAATGGATAATAAGCTTCCAAAATCTCAACCTTATCGGAAGAGAAATGAGAAATCGGTATTTTCCAAGAGGAAACCATACTGGAACGACGAATTAAAAAGGTTGTGGGAAATCAGGTGTGACAGTGAATATAAGTGGCTACATAGTCGCTCGCAAATGAGACATATTCGTGAATATCTTCGCGCAAATTATATACGTGACAGGAAAGCATTTGACCGTACCTTAAGACGGGAAAAGCGACGTTTCCAATTAAAGAAACAACAGGAGTTATTAGAGCTCAGCAAAAATTCACATAAAGATTTTTGGAAAAATATAGGCCGCCTAGGTATATCTAATGACAGACGAACACTTATACCGGAAAACGTCATAGATACAGACGGAAACGTTATCACCGACGGAGACCGTGTTCTCGGAGTATGGCACGACGTGTATAGAGACTTATATAATATACCGCCAAACACCAACGGAAATTATACACGAGAACAATTACGTCAGTCACTTGGGCCAACTTTAAATATTGACACTACATGTCTTAACGGTCCTATCACTATAAAGGAAGTGGAAGACTCCGTATATCGTGCCAAACTAAATAAAGCGGCTGGTGTAGACGATATTCAAAGTTCAGTACTAAGAAACCCGGCGTGTATTGACATACTACACAGGATAATATGTCATTCTTCCCGGACTGGTATAGTTCCAGATATCTGGGGTGAAAGTATGATCTCCCCTTTATTAAAAGCGGGAAAAGATCCGATGGACCCTTTAAGTTATAGAGGAATTTCACTTATATCTATACCATGCAAAGTTTATGCGGACATACTAAACCAAAGGTTATATAATTGGCTAGAATCTAATGATATATTGGAAGACGAACAAAACGGTTTTCGGAAAAATCGCAGTTGTTTGGATCATCAGTACGCTCTTTATACAATATTGAACAACCGGAAAATACGGAAACAGTCCACATTTGTATGTTTTGTAGACATGAAAAAAGCTTTCGATAGTGTGAATAGAGATTTATTGTGGTTAAAGCTGGAGCACATTGGAATAGGCGGATTATTCTTACAAGCGATTCAATCACTTTATAACAACCATACTAGTAGAGTTCGAGTAAATGGCAAGTTAACCGATCAGTTCGATGTGACAACAGGATTAAAACAGGGTTGTAAAGGTTCCCCGACATTGTTTTCGGTCTTTATCAACGACTTGGCAAAGGAAGTAAGCTCACTTAATTGTGGTATTCAAGTAGAAGATATTATAATATCAATTCTTTTGTACGCCGATGATATCGCGCTCATTGCGCCAGATGAACAGTCAATGCAAGTCATGCTCGACAAGCTAGGAGAGTGGTGCCAGAAGTGGGATCTGTATATAAATAAAGATAAAACCAACATCATTCACTTCCGAAACCCATCTACACCTTTAACGAACTATGTTTTTACCTGTGGCGGTTTGAACATTGACATCTGCTCTAAATATAAATATCTTGGACTGTGGTTCCATGAACATCTCGATCTTCATTTCGCTGTGCGAGAGTTGTGTAAATCCGCGAGTAGGGCCCTTTATGCCCTTTACTCAAAGTTCACCTTCGCGGGAGGGATGTCATACTATGTATACACCAAACTGTTTGAATCCTTAGTTGAACCTATAATTTATTTCGCTAGTGGACTTTGGGGTATTAACTCCTATAAAGAAATTACAGTATTACAAAACAAAGCATGTAGATATTTTCTTGGAGCGACTAAACATTCTAGTAACCTGGCTACGAGGGGTGACATGGGATGGACGTCAACTTACACAAAACAGACTATAGAAGTGTTAAGACTTTATCTAAGGATACTGAACACAGACAATGACAGGACAATCAGTAAAATACATATCTGGTCAAAATATCTTCGTAATTCATGGGATTCAAGGGTACAAAAATTAATAATGGAATATGGATTAGTAAATATAATTTCTGAACAGAAATCTGTTTCGTGGAAAATGAAAAGGATAAAAGAAAAGTTACAAAATATTGATGCCGATAGATGGCAAATTTCTGTGTGGAATGATACTGGAAATGTTAACGGAAATAAATTACGTATGTACAGAACACACAAGTATGAACCTTCAACTAGTGAATATGTGAAACATGTAAAATATAAAGAAAAGAGAGGTTTATTATGTAACTTCAGATGTGGGTCACTTCCATTGGAAATCGAAAAGGGGCGGCATGCCAGGCCGATTATACCTATTGGTGAAAGAACTTGTAAACTTTGTGCATCAAATGAAATTGAGAACGAGGTTCATTTTTTATTGAAATGCGTTTTTTATGATGATTTACGCTCACCTCTTATAGACGATGCAAACAAGTATATTGATTTTAATAGCATGGATAGCTTAAATCAGTTCAAATATATTTTAGATAAATCTCCACCAAACCTTTTAGCTAACCAGCTTAATGCAATGTGGAGGAGGAGAAGTAATTTTTCTTAGTATTTTTAAGTATTTAACATAACGTGGCTACTTACCATTTTTAATAGCATGGGATAGCCTTACCTTATTATCTTTTAATGTACAGTGTTTTAGAATACGTTTTACTTTTACTTAGAATAATACAGTGTCTAAATAAGCCATAAATGGCTGGACTATCTTACTTTTATAAGAAATTGTATTGTATATTTTATATGAATGTGTTGTAAGATGTTTGACACTTTAATAAATAAATTGATTGATTGATTGATTGATTGATCTTATTTTTTCTCAAACAGAATTCGAAATACATTGTCTTGATTTCTATTTCGATGTATGTGCCTGAAGACAGGTAACATCAGGATTTCGCTCATATTCTATTTATTTTACAATATTCACGATTTGAAATGGTTTTTTTATACTGCATAGACATAAATACATTATCAAGCTGTTAACTTTTAATATACACACCTATAATTTCTCAAACATATATAAGGATAAAAAAAGTCGAAATGTGATACCCGTCAAAATAGTTTATACAGGTCGAAAGCATTGATAAAAGTTATATAGTTTTATTTTACAATATACGTACATTGTTTTGTACGTATAACAAGGCTGGTCTTGTGATTCTATTTGACGTTACTAACTGTTCTTCTTTGAAGTCCAATAAAATATATGGTTTTCGAAGTTCCGAGTCTATACACGGAATTAGATTATATCTAAGTCCGTGGTCTAAAGCAAAACAAATATCCTTTTCCTTATCTGTTTGTTTGAGGTTGTTTCTAGGTAGTTTTGTATTTATACAGCCGACCGACATGCATTAAAATTTTTCAGAGTGCATTTTAAAAGGTATTACGATCAGTTCCTGCTGATATGTGCATGCAATCAACGTGACCATCAGTGAATACACACGCCGTTTTAGCGGTGGTATATGAAATAAAATATGAAAAATTTAATCATATCAAGTGCATGTTTTGAAGTCTTTCCGCAAAATAATAACCTGTTAATCATGTTAGCGAGTCCGGCGGTTATTGATTTATGATCGAGTGATCATGACCAAGTGTGCCGCACACCTGTGGAACTCCCGATCCCCCTCACCACTAATTACGGCCCCCTGGGGCATACAACACCTTGGAATTATCAATAGGGTCATTAATGAACTCCTTACAAACTTGAAATATAATAAATGTCATATTCTTGAATAGAAGACTCTATACAAATAACAAGTCGTGATACGATTCACATAATTTTAATATAATGACTACACAAGTCTATCAGTGCGGTCACCGTTGTGACGTCACTTCCGGTCGTATGGCAAAATCGGGGATTTTCTGATTTGCGTTCAGGTGTGAAATTTAGAAAAATGGTCAAAACTTCGATTTTTTACAAAAAAAAAATTTTCGTGAGAATTATCTCACTTACTATTTACCAATCTTTCCATACACAAAAAATGGTTTTGCACTACAGTTACTCTTTAATTTAGTTCCTTGTTTGGTCTATTTAAGCTTCAAAGTTCTAAACTTCCATTTAATTCATTCCATCTGACAATGCTTATGTACTGGAACTATTTCATGTGCATTGTTTTTATCATTAATTCTCCATAAATTGTGTAATTGAGATAAGTTCTTTTTACAAAGCTTTTCCTTTAAAGTCGTTATTTTTAATTGGTAGTGTAATTTCTGATAGTCTTCTTAAGTGGAACACTAACTATCTTTTTGAGCGTAAGCAATCTGTTTTTATTCATGATTCGTGTTCTTCTGTAAAAATATATAAAAGCTGGTGTACCCCAGGGTACAGTGTTAGGCCCGATATTCTTCCTGATCTATATTAATGACATTTCAACCGAACTCTCCTCTTTATCTCGGCTTTTTGCAGACGATACCTCACTATCGTATTCATCTCCTAACTTAGAAGATATTGTAAGTGAAGTTAACAAAGACCTTAAAATTCTAGAGACATGGTCTAAAAACTGGCTGATGTCCTTCAACCCTAAGAAAGCAGAAATCATGATTGTCTCTAATACTAACGTACCCTTCCAACCCCAATTTATTTTTAACGACGTTTCTATAGTCCTGACTGATAACCATAAACACCTAGGTGTAACACTAAGTAGTGACGGTAAATGGAACAAACACGTAGACGAACTTATTAAGAAAGTAGCAAAATATATATCAACCCTTCGGAAAATGAAATGGATACTTAGCAGAACAAATCTTGATAAAATATATCTAACCTTACATTCGACCTCTGTTAGAATATGCATGTGAAGTGTGGGACAACTGTGGAGTAATTAATTCATCAAATCTCGAAAATATCCAGATAGAAGCTGCACGAATTGTTACAGGACTACCCATTTATACAAAAATAGAACATATATATAATGAAATTGGATGGGAGCCATTAAGTTTTAGAAGAAAGCATAGAAAAAAGTATCCCTCTTCTTTACAATAGCAAATGGTTCAGCTCCAAATTACTTGTGTAATACCTTACCAGAAAGCATTGGAGACATTTCCCGTTATAATTTGAGAAATTCTCATCATCTCAGATAACCCTATTTTCGGCTTGAAACTTTGCGCAGTTCTATTTTCCCAACTACAAAAATGTGGAATGATCTTGATGTATCCATGAGAAATTCTCCTACTCTCAATTTGTTTAAATCAAAAATGAAAACAAAAGACAAAAAACTAAACAAGTGTTTTCTGGTATGGGGTTCTCGCAAACTTTACACACGCCACTGCCGTTTGAGAAACCGTGCTAGCACTCTCAACTATGACCTTTCTAGAGCAAACTTATCCAATTCAGCTGAATATACATGCGGTAATCCATGTGAAGACTCATATCACTTCTTCTGTGTATGTCCCCTATATTCACATCATCGTAATCTGATGGTAAGAGAGTTACAACTTATATGTAAAATGTATCCTTAGATATTCTTCTTTCTGGTGATCCAAAATTTAGTACTGACGATAACTACCTAATTGCAAATTGTGTCCAAAAATATATA
This sequence comes from Mimachlamys varia, assembly GCA_947623455.1. Taxonomy (NCBI): domain Eukaryota; kingdom Metazoa; phylum Mollusca; class Bivalvia; order Pectinida; family Pectinidae; genus Mimachlamys; species Mimachlamys varia. Next base: position 44,880,140 of record OX392533.1, read on the forward strand.
AGTAAATGCAACCGGTTTAGCTAAATGTGTACATCTCTTTCGTTCTATCTATTTTTTCTCTGACTCTACCTGCTTAACCCCTCTCTTCTTTGCCTCCCTTTCCTTCTCTTCTTCACCGTTTTCCATTTCATAAAAATATTGTACAATTAATAATTATTGCGTAAATTGTCTTATCAATTAATTGTTTGTATTTATGTATTGGAAGAAAAAGACGTAAACTTGTGTCCAATTCTTTCGTAAATATGTGTTTGCAATAAAATATGTTTAAACTATTTATAATTCGTTTGAATCAGTGTTGTAAGATTAACGAATGTATTTACTATGGCCATGGTATACCATATACTTTTATAACTTTTGACTGGATTAATTGGTCTTACCTGCAGTTGTGACCCAGACAAAGGACAGCTAGGTATCTCCCCTGGTCGGGTACGTCTTGGATCGGAAAGGCCGATTGCTTAGACGACAGATGTCACTCACACTACATGTTCTTCAATGTACTTAATCAAAGGAAATTATTCTGCCTGTCATATCAATTAGGACCAAGACCTCGGACTATACGGGTGTAATTTTGGATACTCCAGAAATGACCCACCGACCTAGATTAAGTTACCGTAATAAATCTGTATTTGGATCACATTTCAGTCTCCAGAACCAATACTTTCTACTTCGACAACAACACCCCACAAACGCGTTGTGATAATTGGCGGAGTTATCCGGAGTAATTTGCCTCATTAATTTGTGTAAGTCAAGTTACGGACAAGATCCCAAACCTTCACAGCCAAGCGAGATATCCCCACATCTACAACAATAAGACAAGAAATCGAAGATTCGAGCATTATATTTACCATATTTCAACAGAATTCCAACTTAATTCATGATACTCCTCAACGTTTCTGGAATTACTGGACGACACAGCTGGGTATTGCAAACAGATAGACATCGTACACGACAAAGCTGGGTATTGCAAACAGATAGACATCGTACACGACACAGCTGGGTATTGCATACAGATAGACATCGTACACGACACAGCTGGGTATTGCATACAAATAGACATCGTACACGACACAGCTGGGTATTGCAAACAGATAGACATCGTACACGACACAGCTGGGTATTGCATACAGATAGACATCGTACACGACACAGCTGGGTATTGCATACAGATAGACATCGTACACGACACAGCTGGGTATTGCATACAGATAGACATCGTACACGACACGGCTGGGTATTGCATACAGATAGACATCGTTCACGACACGGCTGGGTATTGCAAACAGATAGACATCGTACACGACACGGCTGGGTATTGCATACAGATAGACATCGTACACGACACGGCACGGTATTGCATACAGATAGACATCGTACACGACACGGCTGGGTATTGCATACAGATAGACATCGTACACGACACGGCTGGGTATTGCAAACAGATAGGCATCGTACACGACACAGCTGGGTATTGCATACAGATAGACATCGTACACGACACAGCTGGGTATTGCATACAGATAGACATCGTACACGACACAGCTGGGTATTGCAAACAGATAGACATCGTACACGACACAGCTGGGTATTGCAAACAGATAGACATCGTACACGACACAGCTGGGTATTGCAAACAGATAGACATCGTACACGACACAGCTGGGTATTGCATACAGATAGACATCGTACACGACACAGCTGGGTATTGCATACAGATAGACATCGTACACGACACAGCTGGGTATTGCATACAGATAGACATCGTACACGACACAGCTGGGTATTGCATACAGATAGACATCGTACACGACACAGCTGGGTATTGCATACAGATAGACATCGTACACGACACAGCTGGGTATTGCAAACAGATAGACATCGTACACGACACAGCTTGGTATTGCATACAGATAGACATCGTACACGACACAGCTGGGTATTGCATACAGATAGACATCGTACACGACACAGCTGGGTATTGCATACAGATAGACATCGTACACGACACAGCTGGGTATTGCATACAGATAGACATCGTACACGACACAGCTGGTTATTGCATACAGATAGACATCGTACACGACACAGCTGGGTATTGCAAACAGAAAGACATCGTACACGACACAGCTGGGTATTGCAAACAGATAGACATCGTACACGACACAGCTGGGTATTGCATACAGATAGACATCGTACACGACACAGCTGGGTATTGCATACAGATAGACATCGTACACGACACAGCTGGGTATTGCAAACAGATAGACATCGTACACGACACAGCTGGGTATTGCATACAGATAGACATCGTACACGACACAGCTGGGTATTGCAAACAGATAGACATCGTACACGACACAGCTGGGTATTGCATACAGAAAGACATCGTACACGACACAGCTGGGTATTGCAAACAGATAGACATCGTACAAGACGCGGCTTAACTTTTCACAATAGCCATCTCAATATCCTGCAAAGCCAGCCCAGTGTTCCAAGTCCGCAAAATTGGACACTTTTCTAGGCTCTGTTTCGTAAAAGACAACTAACATCAACCACTCACGTCAACCACTCATGTCAACCACTCATGTCACCGAGCACCCGGCCTTTACCCAATACTAGGAGATTAGACAACGTCACCGACACCCGTATTCCGTAAGGCACCATCGCCAGAGTTCTTAATTATTCCTTATGCACAACCCTTTCAGTATCTTCGACAGCGAAACAGAGTGAAAAGAGTAAGTTGAAATCCCGCGCCAAAAGGAGGAGAGACAAAGTAAGAATAACACTGTGCAAGGAAAGAAAACATCTTCAAGATATAAGTAAAGATTATTTTACACAACCAAAATACAAAATGTAATATATGTGACGTTTCGATGACTAGTACGATATTTTACCTTTATCAGACTATTGGCCGTTGTAAAATTGTACGAGTTGGTAAATGACAAAACGGTATTTCGTCTACGCTGTTAGGCGTGTGTACAATAGTAAAATCATTGTACCGAAATGACTAGATTCATCTACGCTTTTTATGACTTGGTCATAAATGTGCGAGAGTCTGTGAGCCCCCTCATCCCGATTTAGAACCGGCCCACAGCGGCGTATCCAGATTGCTTCTTTGATCTGCCGTCTCAGCAGATTGCTGTCTCTGTCTAACACTTTGGAGTTTTCCCAGTCAATCACATGATTGCTCTGTACGGCACAGCCTGTGATTGCCGATTTGTTTATCTGGGACTCCGCCTGCTTCTTTTCTGATCTGGTGAATTTCTTTCCATCTTGTGTGTCAGTATCTTTCTTGTGTCCACCAAGACGAACACCAAAACATCTTCCAGGCCTCTAATATATGACACATTGCAGCTTTGGTATCCGATCTTGTACACACATTCTGTAACGTTTTCTTTCTGTGTTTTATCCTTAGGATGCACAAGGATGTTCCTAAGTGTTTTGTGGGGCTTCATGGCTGTTGCTATGCCATGAATGCGATATATCCTCTGGATGGTTTAGGATATACTTTTTATATACGGGATGACAAGTTGACCTTTGGTTTTGTTCTTATCCCTAATTTGGTCTTTTCTTGTTTTCCCCTTGACACTGCTGTTCTACCCGTTTTAGGGCCCATTCCGGATATGCACATGCTTTCATTGCCCTAGCAATGTGTTTCTGCTCTTGCAATTTGTCATGCTGTTCTGTGACAATTGCGACGCCTAACTTTTGATGTAAAGGATGGTGAAAATGGAGGTATTGGTCCGTATGGGTCTTTTTTCTATAAACCATTACCTTTACAGAACCGTCCACAGAGTTATGAAAAACAAAATTGCTTGCAAACCGCTAAGCGGATTTATAAAGCCTACAGTTTGCAAACAATTTCTTTTTTTTCATTTAAGTATTGATGACATTTTTTTTTTTGTTTCATTGGGATATGAAAAAAATGTGTTTGCAAATTGTATGAATACGCAGATTCTTACAAAAGTTTGCAAGCAAAAATGTTTTCATAACCCTATGAAACTATAAAAAAAATAGACAGCAACGCTTATAATTAATTTTTGAAACTTATTTTTCAAATTTAAAACATGTTTTTATTACATTTTTACCAGTGAAATATCAGAAAATATCAGCTTGATAAAACTTATATCATCACTGCTTATATCATCACTAGTGACGATATACGTTTCGGTCCAATATCAATGTGCACTATTGTGTACTATTTTTTCGTTAATCTATAATAAAATCATATATTTACAGTCGGTTTGGAATTGATACTATATTGCCTATTAACATTTCTACGAATGCCTACTGAACTTTATTTTCCGATAAAATCAGTGGATCACGCGCCTATTGGCGCCGTTACGATTTGAACACGAGGCCGCGTCACTACTTTACAGACTCGATCAATATCCTGCCGCGTAGAATGTGTTAATTTATTTAAGAAAAAAATAAGAAGCATTTTAATGTTTTTAAATACAATAACAGTAACAAAGACAGTATGGTTTGTTTATATATGAATTTATGTGAAAAAATAACAATAAAAAGATGTAATCTTTTAGAACTTTTTTGTTTACTTGTTGACTGAAATTTCGCGGGAGTTCGTCACCTCATAAGGCGGCTGTTTCAACAGCCTACCGAAACCAAACGATACTGTTTGATTTCATCGCAGTAAGTATCATAATATCTGATTAAAGAAATAATTATATGTGGGAATATAAGGCAGGGGCGGATCCAGAATTTTTTCAGGGGGTGTCACCATTTCAAATTTCAAGTTAATTTTGCGGCAAATGCAAAAACATAATGTTGTTTTAACAAATAAATTTGTTCAAATACAATATCAGAGACATAGTGTTGTAAACGTCTCTGACAATGTGCAGTTAATATTGGAATTAAAATTAAAAAGTTACACTAGCGATGAACACTGCAAATGCATATGTAATTAGATAAAATGCTTATTTACATACATGTTTTAATGTGCTCGTGTCCGTTTCCTGACGTGACTTTCTCACAATGACTATTCTCACAACTATAGAAACGGGCAATAAATACCTTTACACGGAAGAAATGCATGATGAAACTCAAATTTTGATAGAATGTGATTTTGTTCTGAACCGATATTTTTTAATTCATAATGAAACGGAAGCGAAATTTCAAATTTTTATCACTTTACTGATACATACTAAAAATAAATTGATATTTTTTATGAGAGTAGAAAGTTTATAGAAAGAAGTCTATAAAAGATTTTGTTTTATGTACCAAAGAAAACAAAAATATCTATCAAATGTAATCTAATCATTCAAGGAATATTTTGATAGTGTCTCATAAGCAAAATTTGGCTAGATACTAATGGATGTTTTTTATGTTTGAATAAACACTGTAACTGTATTTTATAATTATTATGTATTGTACATGTATGCGATACTTTAATAAGCGTATCTGTATCAGATAATTACTAAGCACTAAACAATGTCAAATGTCCTTCCACAGGTAGAGACGAGGCTTGTATACATTTCTGTACCTGTGGTCATTCTTGTAAACATTGTCACGGTTCACTGACCAAGTTAATTGATGTTGGGGTGGAGATATCAATTAGTTAATTGATGCTGGGTGGAGATATCAATTAGTGTCAATTATAATAATAGTCAACACTTTTGGAGTTGGGTGGCAGGGTGTTTGGCTTGGACAGAGTTATAGATAGACTGAACAATTACCACTGAAGAGATTGATAAGTCCAAGTAAAAGTGTGCGCAAATGGATTCAGTGTGCACATGTACACTGAACAGTGCTGGGGGGGTGTCACAAGATCAATGTGGTCTTATATTTTACTACTAAATAAAATCCTGGTCAAGGACAGGGGGGTGTCACGTGCGCCCAGTGACACCCCCTGGATCCGCCACTGTAAGGTATGGACAGTAAATATAAGGATTAAAGTTTCTTTCTGGTGGTTTTAACAAAGGATAAAGTTCAGTAGGATATCGATAGTTGGAATGGAACGCGAAGCGTTCCATGAAACAACTATCGATATCCTACTGAACTTTATCCTTTGATAAAACCACCAGAAAGAAGCTTTAATCCTTAAATAAAGTAAGAAAATTTAAAACCTTTATAGTATTTTTGAAATAAATAGATATCTAATGAATTTAATCAATACTTTTTTGTATTTTTGATGTATTTTGAACAAAAAAACTTCATCCTGTGGCGTATTAATATTCTATAAGCCTCAGACACTCCATCCCGATCAGTTGTAACAGCAAATTTTTAAAATGAAATCAGACTTTTGGGAATTTCGAAAATGTAATAAAAAGAAAATTCAATGGTTTCCCAATAAATATCAAATATATTTCACTCGTATGGCAGATTTTTTAATATATTTTCACTCGAGCTACGCACTCGTGAAAATATAAAAAAAATCTGCCATACTCGTGAAATATATTTGATATTTAACGTGAAACCATTGAATAGCCTCTATATGTACAATATGACTGATCTAACAACGGATTCTTTTTTACAAATCAATACACAACGTCAATTGCCGCATGGTCACGTCATTTTTTTCGCGTCATTTTCGGATTTTTTTTTTCATAGAGGTATGTAAAGAAAATCTCAACTAATCAGAAAGCCGCATTCCGGTGTACAATCAATGGAAATTTAATAAAACCCCAATTAAACTAAAAAAAATCGTCATCAATGGTTCTACTATTTATAAAGGGTGCATTTGACTACATGTCGATACGTTTTTGTTTTTAAAAAAAAATGAATGGATTCACCTGCGTACCTGCGTACGGGCGGAGATCTACGCGCCTGGTTATGGCCGTTTTAAATTTGGGCAATATATGTAAAATATGTGTTTACTTTTCTTGTTTTTGTGTGCAAAAAAAAGACAACCTACTGAAGTACAGTTAAGAATTTTATTTCAACTGTTTTGCACTTCACTTTTAACAATGCCTACTTTTAATCGCAGTATCCTATAGTATACTTCTGATTGCATGGGTCCGTCGAGATCGTGTAAATTACCGAAGCACCTGTACTGTACTGGGATCCGACCAGTGTCCGTGAAATTCGCGAGATTGTTTTCACGTGCGGTTTCCCGATATCCTGGTATGCGGTTTTTGACAGATCAAGAGGGTAAGACTTTTAAAAAAAAGAACTCCTGAGGATAAAAACTTGAATATTATTGTTAACTTGATGGATGAACTTAATATTCACCTTGGAGGATCAATATTTTGGCACAGTACCTTTCAAATTTTACGTCCAGGTCGTTTCCCCAATGTTTACACAGCGTGTAAATGACAAGCTGACGGAAGCGACTTCTGACGGAAGGGAAGCAACTCTTACGTAGATTGTTATTATAAATGCAGCTAGGGATATGCTGAAGTAACAAAGCCAGGCCTGGGGCAATTGTGCATTTATGTAGTACAATGACTGTTACTGTGCAAACGGAACAATTAAAAAGGAGACATTTTTGATACATGTAACAAAAAATGAGAGAAGAACTGAGAAAAGTAAATACATGTATACTGTAGGTATACAAGAACAATACATTATTAAAGAAAAGGAAATCAATGTCAAAAGTTTCATTTTATTATTTCATATATAATTGATTTAATTTATATATTCACTTTGAAATTCATTATGTTTTAGTACATTTTAACTGATTCAACAGTACAGTACTGTCCAGTGTGTAACTGATTCAACAGTACAGTACTGTCCAGTGTGTAGCTGATTCAACAGTACAGTACTGTCCAGTGTGTAACTGATTCAACAGTACAGTACTGTCCAGTGTGTAGCTGATGCAACAGTACAGTACTGTCCAGTGTGTAGCTGATTCAACAGTACAGTACTGTCCAGTGTGTAACTGATTCAACAGTACAGTACTGTCCAGTGTGTAACTGATTCAACAGTGCAGTACTGTCCAGTGTGTAGCTGATTCAACAGTGCAGTACTGTCCAGTGTGTAGCTGATTCAACAGTGCAGTACTGTCCAGTGTGTAGCTGATTCAACAGTGCAGTACTGTCCAGTGTGTAACTGATTCAACAGTGCAGTACTGTCCAGTGTGTAGCTGATTCAACAGTACAGTACTGTCCAGTGTGTAACTGATTCAACAGTACAGTACTGTCCAGTGTGTAGCTGATTCAACAGTACAGTACTGTCCAGTGTGTAGCTGATTCAACAGTACTGTACTGTCCAGTGTGTAGCTGATTCAACAGTACAGTACTATCCAGTGTGTAGCTGATTCAACAGTACAGTACTGTCCAGTATGTAGCTGATTCAACAGTACAGTACTATCCAGTTTGTAACTGATTCAACAGTACAGTACTGTCCAGTGTGTAACTGATTCAACAGTACAGTACTGTCCAGTGTGTAGCTGATTCAACAGTACTGTACTGTCCAGTGTGTAACTGATTCAACAGTACAGTACTGTCCAGTGTGTAACTGATTCAACAGTACAGTACTATCCAGTTTGTAACTGATTCAACAGTACAGTACTGTCCAGTGTGTAACTGATTCAACAGTACAGTACTATCCAGTTTGTAACTGATTCAACAGTACAGTACTGTCCAGTGTTCAGCTGATTCAACAGTTCGTGTTTATCTGTTCCTCCTGGTTAGGCGGCTAATACCTCAGAGATGAGTAAACGTCGACTTGACTTCCTGGACATTCTGCTGACCGCACGAGACGAGCACGGCGTGGGAATGACCGACCGTGAGGTCAAGGACGAGGTCGACACGTTTCTCTTCGAAGGTACATTAAAAAAAAATAGACATGTTAATACATATGTTTTTGAGTACATCGTTCTTGTCAGTGGATTCAGCTTAATTAATATCACCCCTTTTAATGTCACATTCCTCTTTATATAATGTTTTTCCAAAACACCATTCCCCCCTCTATGTAATTTTATTATGTTAATACATTTGTATCATGTATTTTAAGGTGAAATCCTCTTAATATCATGTTTTTTTAGTAACCAATGACATAAACTATCCAGAAAATTTTGTAATTTCCATTGATTGCAGATACAACTTGTACAAAATATTGCATAGAAAAATCACCCCAAAAAATGATTTTTATTTTAAATAATATTATCTTTATCTTTATATCCTGATTGGAAATTTAATGGAAAAACATAATTCTCTTAATGTCACAACCTGTTAATATCATGTTTTGTCTAACAAATGCAACATGATATAAAGAGGAATGCACTGTATAACTAAATACCAAAAGGTTGTTCAGATGACAATAACAAGCTTATAACTGTATTACAGCCAAAAAGAAAACTGTATACCAGAGATCAGATAGACGCAGCAGTCAGTGATGTAAAACGGAGGAGACGGAATCCGTCAAAAGCTGCAAGAGAACACGGAGTTCCACGACAGACCATAATTGATGCCATTAAAAGGGGCAACACTATAGATAGTAATGGACCACCTAGAATGTTGTCAAAAGATGAGGAAGCAGCTCTTGTGAAGTACCTAAAGTACATGGAAAGGCGTGGTTTTCCCCTCAGTTGTCAACATTTGAAAGGCTATGTGATTGCCTTGATTGATATGTCAAATAGGAAAACCTGTGTTTTTTGTGGACCCTCAGATACATTTTATCAGCAGGTATCCTGAATTTTCTGAGAAAAAGCCACAGGTCAGGGACAGGGGACGGACACGGATGTTAAACAGTTCTGTCATTGATGGATTCTTTAAGAAGTATGGTGAGCAAATAAATAATGTACATTTGTATTTCAGTAGCATAAAATTTTAACATTGACTGATTTATGGTAGCCTCCTTGATAGATCTTAATTAGAAAATCCTCTACAAGGTAAACTTTTGATGCTGAATCAGTTTTCATTTCATTGTGATAAATTTAATTGGGTGCCAGACGTTTCGCCCCAATGTCACAACGTCCCATGCCTCAATGTCCCAAATTGTTTTCTTATCGCCCCAATTTTTTTTGCATCGCCCCAAATGCCATGTCATGATGTCCCAAAATATTTGGGGCGAACGGATCGATTTGCCCCATACCAGATCGCCCCATTGCAATAATGTCCCAAAATTTGACATATCGCCCCATACTGCTATATGGGTAAATCTTGATAAACTGAACAGGAATTGGTGATATTTTAGTCCGTGAAATGCTTGCATAAATAAAGAACAGGAATGGTGTTTACCCCGAGTTCTCCCATATATAATATTTCTAACTTACGTATATATATCAAACATTTCTAACTAACGTATATATATCTAACATTTCTATCTATCTAACGTATATATTTTTCTAACAATTCTAACTTACGTATATATATATCAAACATGTCTATATATCTAACGTATATATACCAAACATTTCTATCTATCTTACGTAACACGGAACATTAAATAAATGTTAATAAAGTATATATCAGACGTAACATTAATGAAGTTTGTAAGTCTACCGTAAACTCAAAAATAGGACGGAACATTATATTTTTTTTTGAGATTTTGCGTGTTAGCCCTATAGACATATTACTGATAATTGATAAGGTGGTAATATATTTCGCAATAACGAAGGTAAAATATTACCAAAATTTTGACAGTGATACACATAAGATGTTTTAGACCCCAATGTTAATAAGTTTTGTTATTAACAATCATATGTCGTTGGTGGTCATTGTTCTTGCTTATAACTTGTAGGTTATATGGACACAGACCTCTTAAGAACCTGGTTCAGAACAGTGTTTCTAAATCAATGCACAAAGAAAGGCCTGTTATATTGCTGGTGGACAACCATGACTCACACATATCCATACCAGTGATTGAAATGGCAAGAGAACAGAATGTAAGTGATCTATCATCTAAAATATGGGTAATATGACTTCAAAAAAAGAATTTTATTTTGAAAAAATGAATAAAACATTCCACATTAAATGGATTCCTATATCTTATTGTACTACACAATTGACACATGTAAATGTCTGTATTCAGATTGAAATTCTAGCTTTCCCAGCACACACCACACATCTGCTGCAGCCACTGGATGTCAACATCATTGGACATGTGAAGGAGAAGATGAGAAGTTTAGCAACATCAATGTATCTTGCAAACAGCAAGATGACAGTCAGTAAATCAAATTTGCCTGCACTTCTGTCTTATGCCATTGACCAGACTTGTTCACCTGGACTAATTAAGTCAGCATTTAGGTAATTTATTTATGCATTAACTGATTTTGGTTTACACACTATTCACTTTGATTGCTTCAGTATGTATGCTATATACAAAATGTATACTTTTATTGATACAAACATTTCTTTTTTTTAATGCTTTATCATATATACATGTTGCATTGTTTTGTTATGAGATTTGGATATACAAAGTGTACAGACGTCCATAATGCATTACCTTTCATTATTAAATCTCTTCTATTTTGTTACAGGAAAAGTGGACTCATCCCTCTAAACCCTGACGCTATTGACACATCACTACTTATCCCAGAAGATTTCAGCAAAAGTCAAGGAGCTCCAGATAGCGGGTCCTCTGCAGCGGCATCAACAAGTGGTGCCTCTAGTATAGGTTGGTCTTCCTCTGTAGTAGTTTATTGTATATTGTCACAGTAATTGGAATTTGTGTGTGTGAAAAACGGACTTTTTGATTATTCATATCAATTTATCAAATTTGTCATCCATGAACTGTCTTGCAACAACCACAAAAATACATGTTTCTAAATGTTCTTCTTATATTTTAAAGAGAACGTGGTAATATCTTCGTGTTACAAGTGTGGTCACTCTCTATTACCACACACTGCTGTGAAGCTGTGAGGAAATTGTCACCAATTCTCCAGGAAATATTTGTCACACCAGTTCTTCCGGAGAAGAAGCCCAAGAACAAAAGAGTAGCGTTTGAGGCACGCACCATCACCTGTGATGTCATGCTTCAACAGCTTAAAAATAATAAAAGGAAGATTATAAGACTCTTTCATGACCAGTGATGTAAGATAGGGAAATTCCACCCGAGGGGTTTTCAAATTCGGTAAAACACGAGGCTTTGCAGAGGGTTTTGCCAAATTTGAAAACCCCGAGAGTGGAATTTCCCTATTACACCTTTGGTCACGAAAGAGCAAGATTAAGCATACTCTATATTTGCAAACTTCGTTTGCTCATAAAATTTAATCTCACCTTTCTGGCGTTTATGGTCGTTTTCTCTTTTCAGCATCGGAATTTACCGTATTCGTGACGTCACGTCATTGTTGAGCCATTGTGACGTCACGTCGCGTGTTATGCTATGTAAGAAAGATTTTTCTTCCATAGCTTTCTTACATGGGCAAACCCTATCCACATAATACCTAATCTGAAGAAAATTGCGAAAAAAATCTAAGAAACATACAGAAATCGCCCAGAAAAAATATTCACGGACACTGGTTCGGTCTCCGTCAAAAATAAGCAGAAATGTACATGGCCTCTAAATGGAGCGGTGATCGGGGTTAATTAAAATTAAAGGGATAGTCATGTAGGAGTGTGATTCCAAAATTATTCGTGCAAAATTTAAGAATATTTGAACGTCAAATGTTCAAGATACACGAGAAAAACTTTCAAACAAGAGGCCCAGAGGGCCTGTATCGATCACCTGGATACATTGGTATCTAGGTTATTATGGTAAAATATTTTCCAAAAACATCCCATGGACAGGGACAGACCTGATGACAAATCCTTGAAGCATAAATTAAAGTTTGGTTAATGGGCGAGTTTCTCAACTGTTTTCAAGTTCAACTGAGAAATCGGGTCCCTGAGGGCTGTGTCGAGACTCTGACATTAATGCTAATATCATGATAACATTAGTCTCTTTATGCCCAGCAATTGTATACAATTTGGTTAGGAAGTCTACAAGGGCATGATAGATCCTGGGATCAAATCTATATCAGGATTGTGATCGTCTCTTAATGCCCAGCAATTGTATATATAGCTCTGGGGTGGGCATCCCAACCGTTTAAAAGTCATGGTTCAGAAATTGATTCTGCAAGGACAGGACTCATCCCGGGACCAATCATAATATCATGACTGTGTTAGTCTCTTTATGCCAAGCAATGGTATATATTGTAATGTTATAGGGTGGGGATCACAACCAAAACCAAGCAGCGATTTCAAGTCTTTTCCTGTATCTACCATATTTGGCCTCGCCCTGCCTGCCCCTGGGTGGGGGGGGGGGGGGGGGGGTTCAGAGTCACCATTTATACAAAATCTGTTTTCCTTCTCCAAAGGATATTTCTGACCAAATTTGGTTCAAAATCATTCAGTACTTTATGACTAGTAGGCTTTTAAAATGCTTTTCCTCTATTTCCCTATTTGGCCCCGTCCCTCCGGCCCCAGGGGGGTCAGAAGCACCATTTATACAAAATATGTTCCCTTCACCCAAATGATCTTTCTGACCAAATTTGGTTCAAATCTATTTTGTACTTTAAGACTAGTAGAGATTTTAAACGCTTTTTCTCTATTTCACTATTTGGCCCCGCCCATCCGGCCCCAACGGGGTCAGGGTTTCCATTTATGCAAAAAATCTATTCCTTTCCCCCCAAAGGATCTTTCTGACCAAATTTAGTTAAAAACCATTCAGTACTTAATGAAAAGTAGGGATTTAAAAGTCGTCCTCTATTTCCCGTATTAGGCCCCGCCCCTCTGACCCAAGGGGGGGGGGCAGAAGCACCATTTATACAAAATCTGTTTTCCTTCTCCAAAGGATATTTCTGACCAAATTTGGTTCAAAACCATTCAGTACTTAATGAAAAGTAGGGATTTAAAAGTCGTCCTCTATTTCCCGTATTAGGCCCCGCCCCTCTGACCCAAGGGGGGTCAGAAGCACCATTTATACAAAATCTGTTTCCCTCCTCCAAAGGATTTTCTGGCCAAATTTGGTTCAAATCTATTCAGTACTTAATGACAAGTAGGCATTTAAATGGCTTTTCCTCTATTTCCCCTATTGGGCCCCGCCCCTCAGGCCCCAGGGGGGTCAGACCAAATATTTACACAAAATTGAATCCCCTTCACCCAAGGATGTTTCTGGCCAAATTTGGCTAAATTCCGTTATGTGGTTCAGGACTAGTAGGGATGTATAAGAAAAGTTGACAGACGGACGACGGACGCTGCACCATGGCATAAGCTCACCGGCCCTTTGGGCCAGGTGAGCTAACAATCTCGGACACTGGTCGGGTCCCAGTACCCAAAAGAGGTCACGGGCCTTATATTAACGGCAACAAATGTATTATATCTTAACGAATATACTTATATATTTCCTAATAATGAAAGATGGTTTATCTATCTCCTGTTGGAGTAGCAATGGGCTTGGGGATAAGTACACTGATGTCTCATTTGATGAAATGCTTAAATATGACATCAACATACTGAATGAAACCTGGATGGGTGACATCTCCAATATATTTCCTCATCCTGGTTACAAGGCTATTTCAAAATTTTGAAAGAGAAACAAAAGAGTAAGAAGATATAATGGTGGCATTATAATATACATAAAAAATTCAATAGCCAAGGGGGTCGAATGTGTGGATATAACACAGTCACAAAACAGATTGTGGGTAAAGTTAAATAAAAATATGTTTGGAAAAAATAAGGACATATACCTTTGTGCTGTTTATGTACCTCCAATATCATCAAATCACAATAGTGATGATTACTCTAGTCTTGAACCTGAAATAGCTTGTGTAGAATCTAAAGGAAATAGCATTCTAGCAGGTGACGTCAATGTCAGAACTGCTGATTGTCCAGACTTTAATTTGTATGATGATGTATCTCCACATATTTCAAATATGTTGCCTTGTAACTATCATGACGATGTACCACTAGAAAGGCAATCTGTTGATAGTGTTTGTAATCAACAAGGGAAACAAATGTTAAATCTATGTACATCATTAGGCTTAAGAGTTCTCAATGGTAGATTCTTGGGCGATATTTTGGGTAACTTTACCTGTTTTAAATATTCTGGATGTAGTGTAGTTGACTATGTTATAGTGAATGTAGGCCTACTTTCCTCAGTTCAATATTTCACTGTAAAAACGCACAACTTTATGTCTGACCATGTTCAAACTTTTACAAGAATTGCTTGTTGTTTCAAAGAATATTGTGCGGATAAACCTAAACAAAATGATGTCAAACTTATAAAATGGAATGAAAAACTACTTACAAAACTTTCTATGTCAGATACAATTACAACTATTCTAGATTTTTAAACTACTGACATAGATGATTATAAAAAGAGCATCAGGGAAGCTACAGATTGTTTGACACAAATTTATCTCAACCTAAGGACTCGTGTATAAAAGTGTTCAAGAAAAAGAAACATAAACAGAAAAAAAACCCTATGGGCAGATACGAGGTGTGTTCCATGAACAATGTCATCTGTGCTTTATTTCGCGGAAATCGTGCAATTTATGCACAAAACCACCTCGTGTCGATTGAGTGATCACTGGCTCGTGACACAGGTAAATATCTCGTCCACACGTTCACTGGCCTCGGTACAGTGTACATCATTCCATAGCCTATTCGTTAGACTAGACACAAAATGACAGGAAAACGAGCTGAAAATGTTCTTGAAATTAGGGCCTATATAAAACGTCGGTCATTACTCGGCATAAAGGCTGTAGATATTCACCGCGAGGTGTGTGACATTTATGGGGAGGGCCAAATGTCTCACAAGACTGTTTGTAGGTGGGTAGGTAAATTTAGTGCTGGGCAGCAGCAACTGAAAGACGCTGCTCACCCAGGTCGTCCTGCAACAACTACGACCAAAGGTATCATAGAAAAAATCCGAAATATCCTCCAAACTGATGCTCGATTCACCGTAAGACAATTGGCTCGAATGACAAACTTGTCGTTAGCAAGAGTTCATGCAATTTTGAAGAAACACCTAAAAGTTGGAAAGATAAATGCAAGATGGATACCCCATTTGTTAACGGATGAGCAAAAGAAGACGCGTGTAACAATGGCAAAAAAACTTCTCAAAATGTACCCAAAATATAGTAAGAAGGCTTTTGATAATATAGTCACTGGTGATGAGACCTGGGTGTATTATTTTGAACCAAAGCGGAAGGTTGCCAACCGAATATGGGCCACTAAAAATGACAGACGCCCAAGTATTGCCAAACGAATACGAACGGTAAAGAAGGTTTTGTATGCTATTTTTTCACTAATAAGGGTCTAGCTATTCAAATCCCGGTGCCAAAAGGCAGAACGGTCATAGGCAAGTTCTATAAAAACGTTGTTCTGAGAAAGTTGAAGAACTACTACAAATGTAGAACAAATTAAAATGAACAAAAGCACATGAGCACCGATGCAAGTGACATTATTTTTGGAACACCCCTCGTAGAGAATTATTTGATATGAGAAGTACTGTTAATCGACTTGGTAAAGAATTAAAGCACCATCCACAAAATACCAACATTTTATCTAAATTCACATATATGTCAAAAAAGTTAAAGAAAGTAGCCAAGTTAAAAAAAAAGAAACGTTTTCGCTCAGATCTATTCAACAAAATCAATGACATTTCTGAGCAAGAATCTGGCAAATTCATGTCATTTCTAAAATCACTTAGTAAAAACAAGGCTGAGCAAAAGGATATATAATTTCGTCCGTTTTGCGGAACTAGGAAGAAATTGTTTTCTCCGTGTTATGTTTACACCAATAGGTGGCGATAGCTAGGTGCGTATTTGCACGTGCAAGTGGTGCAAATACGTCACTACACGTGGTTGAGTACCCGAGGTCGTCATTCAGGCGACACAGGTAGCGGGGTGTACACGTGTAATTTTAGTTTAATTTTCCATGGGTCAAAAATTCGAGTTAAATGGCTTTTTGAAAGCTTTATGAAACGAATACATATATATATATTACATAGTGATATGTACTATTACATTGTCTATGGTGGTTTTTGATTTGATTAAATCATGCGGTACCTCTGTCGCTGTGAAATACATTTATGTGTTTGTTTTGTTTATCCTATTGGATAAATTTAAAGGAGAACCAGTGAATTGGTGTGAGTTTGTAAACCACTTCAAGGAGCTTGGATCTGATATCACCAAAACGTTAGACCACACAGAAGGAGATGCATTTGAGTCTGATTTTAATTTTCTAATGTCGTCACTCAATCACAATGACATGACAGATAAACCCATTAGTGTAAAAGAACTTGGAAGTGTATTAACAAATCTGAAATGTAAAAAAGCACGTGGACCAGACTTTATATCTAATGAAATCATAAAACACAGTAGTCCTGTGATGATGTTGGGACTGACAAAATTATTTAATGCAATTATTACTAGTGGTCATTATCGAAGTAAATCTTATTTGGTTCCAATACATAAACAGGGGGATCCCCTTAATCCTGGAAAGTATAGGGGTATCTCTATTGTGAGCTGCCTTGGCAAATTATTTAATTCTGTACTGAACAACAGACTTGTTGATTTAATTTCTGGGAAAATGAGTAATCTACAATTTGGTTTCAGAAAAAATCCTAGAACAACAGATAGTCTGTATGTCTTGAAATCATTGATTACCAAATATGTGTTCAACAAAAGGAGTAAAATATTTGCTTGTTTTGTTGATTTTAACAAAGCATTTGATTCTGTATGGAGAAAAGGTCTGATGTACAAATTAGCTAATTATGGAGTGGGAAAGAAGTTTTTCCATGTTATTGACAGTATGTCTCAAAAAATTCATCTTCATTGAAATTTTCTTCTTTCGCTTCTGACCATTTTGATATTTACAGAGGAGTTAAACAAGGCGATAGTCTAAGTCCAACACTCTTTGATCTATACATACATGCTCTTCCTGAGTCAATCACTTCTTACCCTGTAAAGCTTATGGATAGTGAAATGTGTTGCATGATGTTTGCAGATGACTTATTAATACTCTCTGAATCTGCAGAAGGGTTACAAACTTCTCTAGACAAACTCCATACATATTGTTCTTAATGGAACCTGTCAGTTAACTCTAAGAAAACAAAGACTATGATATTTCATTCTTCAAACCGTATTAATCAAAATTACAATTTCCAGTTAGGGAGTAGCATATATTATAGTAATATAATTAATTCTGCAGGAAAGTTTACATCATCTGTAAAGGATCTTTCCAATAAAAGTCTTTAAGCTTTGTTTGCAATTAAAGCATACTCCAAAGATATTGAATCATTTCCTATTAAAACACAATGTAAATTATTTGATGCATTGGTTCAACCAATTCTGACATACAACTCAGAAATTTGGTGTATGGATTTGTATGAAAAGATTATTAATGCCAAGACTAGACCACAGAGAAATGGTAAACATTTTGACTATCTCTCTCACATAGATAAATCTCCATTTGAGCAAGTTAATCTAAAAATTTGTAAACATGCACTAGGCATAGGGAAAAGAGCAGTAAATTTTGCCTCCAGAGGGGAACTGGGTCAGTTTCCCATTGAATTGTTTATCATAATCAAAGCCCTTAATTATCTACTTCGGGCAGTAAATAATGACAACAATCCTCTTATTGCTGAGGCACGAAATCTAAATGAAATGACTCATAACAATGGCACCTACAGTTGATATTGTTTTATCAATCATGTTTCAGAAACTTTCAATGTGCAAAATATGGAACCAAGACATAGATCTTCAGAAAATTTAAACAAATCTAAAAGAAATATAAAATTTAGTGTCCTCAATAAACATCAACAAATATTCAGAGATAAAGTGTCAACACTGAATGAAAACAATAAATGATTTCTGTATAAAAACATAAAGGGGGATTATAAAAGAGAAACATATCTTGATATAAGTGATTTCAATCTAAGAAGGCTTTATACAAAATTTTGATTATGTGAACATGACCTAGAAATATCAAGAGGCAGGTTAAAGAAGTTCTTTAAGATGTTCTGAACATCCCCAGGTAACAAAAAATATGAAAAACATGTAATTTACTTGAGGACGAACTCCATTTCTTTTTCCACTGTCCAAAATATCAATCTGCAAAACAAGAATACTTTTCCCAAATTAAAAGTTTATATGATTCTTCATTGAGCATCAGGTAAATTTTTCAAACATATTTACATCAAATAATACAAAGTTAATTAATAAGACATGTTTGTTTATTAAACAGTCATTAGAACTGAGGAAGATGGGCTAACAAACACTTTAATTTTGTGAACTAAGTAATTGTTGTCTTCGTTGTTAATTATATTTGTTACTTCAATTGTAACAAATAGCCATCAAATTACTCATGTAATTATAAAAGTGCTATATAAAATTGAATTGAATACAATGTATATAGCGTAACCGTTTTGATATCTTTCGAGTAACTACGTAGGCGTGTATTGGCGAATTGCTACTTGATTTGTAAAATAGCGTTTCCGACAACTTTCCTAATTTATTTTTAACGCTTTATGCGACACGTATTTCTTTTCAGTGATTTAAGCGACTTCCGGTGTCTGTTGTGTTACGTTGTCATGCTTTGATATTGGACGCGCACGCTTGCAAGAAAACTGTGTGCAGTGTGCTGATAGTTTCTCATATATGTTGTTGTTGTTTATAAATCAACAGACCATAAGCATTTTCGCCACCGTCGACTTTAAGAAACACCAGTTTCCAGTAAGTCGTTACTAAGAGTAAGACGAAATTTTCGGAGAGAAACTTCAACAAGTGTCGCTTTAGCTTTTGACAGTTTTGTCCAGACGAGTAAGTTTTGTTAGTCTCTGAATATAATGTAATAGCAATGCATCCGTGAGTGTATATGATCTTATAGCAGAAAACAACCGAGCGCTAGAGGTCGACTGCTCTGATCGCACACCACGGGTCAATAATGATGTCGGCCTACCTACACTGAATTCTGTGTGTTGTTTGATGAGGTGACACTGACAAACCGTTATCTATAAATAATCATCGAATCGCAAGGTAGCCTAACTTTATCAATATACTATCACCGACCTGCTACCTATATCAACTATGACTTCGTGTTCTGACGGGTTCAATCAGTTCAAGATACAGCACATTGCACAGCAGTCCAAGCTCCTGTTAGGCGAGTCTTCAACCCTTGATGAGCTGTTTCTGTGTAGAAAACTTAACCTGGAGGGGACTCAAACCATTGCATACCAACCGCTACACAATGAATGTAGTTCAGCCTCTAATGGGGATGAGGCAACTGCATTTATATGCAATGAGGAAACGAAAGAATTCCAACCCAGCAGTGCAGAGACCGATATATTCCGAACTGGTCCAAGTTGTTACCAAGTTTCAATTTCTTCAGTATTTGTAATATCAGTGATATGTTTACTTGTCGTAGCATGTCGCCATTACATCAGAAACTTGCTTCTCTGGTTAGAAGAAACAGAACCTGCAATAAGCTGCACAATATTTCTGGTGTTATTTACGGCAGTGTCATTTCCTATGGCATGGGGGTATATGCTCCTCATGGTAGCGGCCGGATATCTATACGGGATATTATATGGACCTCTAGTCGTAGTGACGTGTGGGGGTATTGGCATTCTTGTTGCACATTTAGTTATGAAAAATTGTTGCAAGAATTGTATTATGAAAAGATTCTACAACGATAAAATGGAAGCTGTGATACGAGTGGTGGAAAGTGGCCAGGGATTCAGGGTGGTCGCTCTCTCAAGACTTACACCCATTCCTTTTGGACTTCAAAATGGTTTATTTGCTGTAAGTATAACTTTTATTTTCTTTCTGTGCAATAATAGATATAAAACATACGAGGCCATTGAACTGCTCAGACATACAGTATATATCTGCAGTGTAATTAATCTCTGATCATCAAGTACCATCCTAGACCTCAACAAAACTTTTTTAAAAACATACAAAGTGTTATGTTTATGACAATGTAATATGTGACATTTTGATTTGCTTGTTAAATATACTTTGATTCTAACAATTGAATTAAGGGTACATTTCTAATTGAATTTTAAATTATTGAATTGGAAAGTCGTCCACAGCAATTTATGGCGATTAAGGAGGTAGTGATAGTATCGAATTATGAAAATTATAACCATGAAATTGCATAATAGATTGCATTTCCAACATTTTATTAAATACAAGCTTAGTATTATTTCGTCATATAGATCTACATTGGCACAAACTTATATCTGCATGAAAATAGTTATTGATCTGCTTTTGCCGCATGCCATCCATTAATAATTCTGTCGAACTTTATGCGAAAATATTTGGAAACGCTTTCGTCTCGGAGTTTACACCGTGACACCATGAAAACCTCCTAATATTGATCTACCCGAGTGATAGAAAATCAAGAAAATCAATAAATGTAAAGCTAAATAACCTTGATGTACTAGTTGCACGAGCTGCGAAAACTGGAAATACCCTTATGTCTAAAAGTAGAACGCTTGAGTTCTTCGATCTCCAAAAACAGAACAATATGTTGATATTGTCGAGGGAAATTTATAGCTATTTGGGACATTTGTATTTTAAAGGATTTGGTGGATGGCGGGGTTTAGGTGGCGTTGTGTGAGGGTGGCAGTAGATTCGGGTGGTGATAGGTCAAGGGTACACTGTAATGATAACTGATTTAGTTAATGTTTAATGCTGCTGCATGTTTGTACAGTACCAACTACTGTACAAGTTCTACATTGAGATTATACTTTTACTAAATTAAAACACAGTGTCGAAGTGAGAAAACACACTTTTAAATGTCATCATCTGGGTTGTAATTTCAGACTTAGCCACCTTGTCTATATAAACATACAATAAAATATAACATGTATGGTGATGTGTACAATATTTAAGGATTGACTTTCTATTTTGTTTAGGTTATCAGGGGATAATTACAATGGAAAATGGGCAAACTCAATAACGGACGACGAAAGTCGGTTATGAATAATTTACCCGTTTTTCATTGTAGTTATCCCCCAATAACCTAAACAACATAGAAAGTGTGTCCTTAAATCTACAGTATCTTTCTGTGAAATGTTCGTAACTATTTTGTTCATTATAGACCCATCTTCGAACACAGATTTCATTTCAAAACTAATAAATGTGGGAAAGGTTCAATAAATGTAACAGCATGAAATTTGTATAAATAGTTATTAGCTCCACCCACTTTTATTGTTGGTGACGTCACACAATTGTGTTTCAAACTGAAGGATTTGCATAGCTCCTCTACATGTATTGTTGTCGACGTCATAGAATATTGGCACGTGTTTGAGTACAGTATTGAGGTGATAATGATAGTCTGTGGAACAATGGGTTATGAGTGTAGACTGTAAATAAACGACTATACTAAGTTAGCCACCTTGTCTATATTAACATACAATATATACAATATACGACTATACTAAGTTAGCCACCTTGTCTATATTAACATACAATATATACAATCTACGACTATACTAAGTTAGCCACCTTGTCTATATTAACATACAATATATACAATATACGACTATACTAAGTTAGCCACCTTGTCTATATTAACATACAATATAACATGTATGGTGAATCGGTGATATGTACAATATACGACTATACTAAGTTAGCCACCTTGTCTATATTAACGTACAGTTTAAGAGTGAAGACTATATATATGCTTGTTGCTGAAAGGCAAATCTTTCTTTGCTTTTATCAGATGTTCAAAAGAGAGCTCAGTGTAGATGTTTGTTTGGTGTAGTATGTAATTCTTGGTACAGCGTTAATAAATGCTGTAGATCTGATGTGGATGTTAAATGTAATATTACACATGGAGAGAATCATAGATTGAGATCAAATTAAGTACCTCTGATCTACAGACAAGCTGGTTCTATACAAACTTACCTAGAGGAAATGACACAAGAAATAAGTACAACCTCCTGTCTTTTGCACTTATTGTCCTGTAGCTTTTTGCCAAACATAAGTGTGCTGTCCAATGAGTCCATACATGTATACCTCAATTGTCTTTCTCAACCTGTAACTCATTACATATATATATGTTTGATAAACGATGTTGCTTTTACTTTGATCTTTGAGATATATAACAATGTTGTGGGAGGTTGTGTATGTCATGACCTTGGTATATAACAATGTTGTGGGGGGTTGTGTATGTCATGACCTTGGTATATAACAATGTTGTGGGGAGGTTATGTATGTCATGACCTTGGTATATAACAATGTTGATGGGGGTTGTGTATGTCATGACCTTGGTATATAACAATGTTGTGTGGGGAGGTTGTGTATGTCATGACCTTGGTATGTAACAATGTTGTTGGGGGTTGCGTATGTCATGACCTTGGTATGTAACAATGTTGTGTAGGGAGGTTGTGTATGTCATGACCTTGGTATGTAACAATGTTGTGTAGGGAGGTTGTGTATGTCATGACCTTGGTATGTAACAATGTTGTGGGGGGTTGTGTATGTCATGACCTTGGTATGTAACAATGTTGTGGGGGGTTGTGTATGTCATGACCTTGGTATGTAACAATTTGTGTGGGGGGTTGTGTATGTCATGACCTTGGTATGTAACAATGTTGTGGGGGTTGTGTATGTCATGACCTTGGTATATAACAATGTTGTGGGAGGTTGTGTATGTCATGACCTTGGTATGTAACAATGTTGTGTAGGGAGGTTGTGTATGTCATGACCTTGGTATATAACAATGTTGTGGGGGGTTGTGTATGTCATGACCTTGGTATATAACATTGTTGTGGGGGGTTGTGTATGTCATGACCTTGGTATGTAACAATGTTGTGGGGGGTTGTGTTTGTCATGACCTTGGTATATAACATTGTTGTGGGAGGTTGTGTATGTCATGACCTTGGTATATAACAATGTTGTGGGGGGTTGTGTTTGTCATGACCTTGGTATGTAACAATGTTGTGTGTGGAGGTTGTGTATGTTATGACCTTGGTATATAACAATGTTGATGGGGGTTGTGTATGTCATGACCTTGGTATATAACATTGTTGTGGGGGGTTGTGTTTGTCATAACCTTGGTATATAACAATGTTGTGGCGGGTTGTGTATGTCATGACCTTGGTATGTAACAATGTTGTGGCGGGTTGTGTATGTCATGACCTTGGTATATAACAATGTTGCATGGGTGAAAGTTTTCCGGCATGTGCCGGAAATTCCGGTTTTTGAATTTTGCTGGGGACCATTTTTCCAATTCGTGCAAATCCGATGAGATTTTTAGAGGGGGGTGAGGTCTGGTTCAAGACGGAATTTATTAAAATAATTCATCACCAGACTTTCTAAATACAGACATATTTCCGTTACTAAAAACGGCTTTTGAATCCAGAAACATACTAAAACAAATCGTTGGGAATCGTATTTCCATTGTCGAAAAAAACGTCTTACAAGATCTTAGGAGATCGGTAGCATTCGGAATACTATCGAATGTTATCGGAGAGACTTTGTTATCGAAACTCGGAACTCTTTCTACTTTGTAAACGGCATGCTGATTGGGTCGCCGGTCTCAAACGGACCAATCAGAATCGCGGTCTTAACAGTACTTGTAAAAGAAGCAAAAAAACCACATGTTTACAACCGTAGCCACTGTTGCGTGAAAATATAAAAAAATGAAGTTTCTGCCGGCTGGTTTCAACGTAAAAGACTTGGAGAAGGCTACCAAGAACAAATGGCGGTGGGAATGGCTTTCAGAGACAGACCAAAATGGCGATAATTGGAGTGTTTGGTTACGGAAGCCAGATATCGCTGGAGTTGCATTTTGTGAATGTTGCCGTAAGACGATAAAATACGGATCTAGTGGGAAGAAAGGACTAAAACATCACGCCAACGATCCTTGTCACGTTAAAAACAAAAGTGCAGTGAAAACAAATCAGGTAATGTTTATTTTTAGGAAAACTTGCAATGTTAATGAAGGTAATGTAAATACTGACAATAAACAGAATCTGTGTGATCAAAATCATACATTTTTGTTGTTTAAATGTGTCTAAATCCATGAGCTTCCGGGGGCCTTCCGCCCCCTGGACCCCTGACCAGGGCTTTGCCATGGACCCACCGGGGGCCCTAGCGGCCCCCAGGCCCCCAACTTCGGTTTCAGGTTTTTAAACAATTTCAACTTTCACCCATGATGTTGTGGCGGGTTGTGTATGTTATGACCTTGGTATATAACAATGTTGATGGGGGTTGTGTATGTCATGACCTTGGTATATAACAATGTTGTGGCGGGTTGTGTATGTCATGACCTTGGTATGTAACAATGTTGTGTAGGGAGGTTGTGTATGTCATGACCTTGGTATATAACAATGTTGTGTAGGGAGGTTGTGTATGTCATGACCTTGGTATATAACAATGTTGTGTAGGGAGGTTGTGTATGTCATGACCTTGGTATATAACATTGTTGTGGGAGGTTGTGTATGTCATGACCTTGGTATGTAACAATGCTGATGGGGGGTTGTGTATGTCATGACCTTGGTATATAACAATGTTGTGGGAGGTTGCGTATGTCATGACCTTGGTATGTAACAATGTTGTGGCGGGTTGTGTATGTCATGACCTTGGTATGTAACAATGTTGTGGCGGGTTGTGTATGTCATGACCTTGGTATGTAACAATGTTGTGGGGGGTTGTGTATGTCATGACCTTGGTATATAACAATGTTGTGGGGGGTTGTGTATGTCATGACCTTGGTATGTAACAATGTTGTGGGGGGTTGTGTATGTCATGACCTTGGTATGTAACAATGTTGTGGGGGGTTGTGTATGTCATGACCTTGGTATATAACAATGTTGTGGGGGGTTGTGTATGTCATGACCTTGGTATGTAACAATGTTGTGTGTGGAGGTTGTGTATGTCATGACCTTGGTATATAACAATGTTGTGGGGGGTTGTGTATGTCATGACCTTGGTATGTAACAATGTTGTGGGGGGTTGTGTATGTCATGACCTTGGTATGTAACAATGTTGTGGGGGGTTGTGTATGTCATGACCTTGGTATGTAACAATGTTGTGGAGGGTTGTGTATGTTATGACCTTGGTATATAACAATGTTGATGGGGGTTGTGTATGTCATGACCTTGGTATGTAACAATGTTGTGGGGGGTTGTGTATGTCATGACCTTGGTATATAACAATGTTGTGGGGGGTTGTGTATGTCATGACCTTGGTATGTAACAATGTTGTGGGGGGTTGTGTATGTCATGACCTTGGTATGTAACAATGTTGTGGGGGGTTGTGTATGTCATGACCTTGGTATGTAACAATGTTGTGGGGGGTTGTGTATGTCATGACCTTGGTATATAACAATGTTGTGGGGGGTTGTGTATGTCATGACCTTGGTATGTAACAATGTTGTGTGTGGAGGTTGTGTATGTCATGACCTTGGTATGTAACAATGTTGTGGGGGGTTGTGTATGTCATGACCTTGGTATGTAACAATGTTGTGGAGGGTTGTGTATGTTATGACCTTGGTATATAACAATGTTGATGGGGGTTGTGTATGTCATGACCTTGGTATGTAACAATGTTGTGGGGGGTTGTGTATGTCATGACCTTGGTATGTAACAATGTTGTTGGGGGTTGTGTATGTCATGACCTTGGTATGTAACAATGTTGTGGGGGGTTGTGTATGTCATGACCTTGGTATGTAACAATGTTGTGGGGGGTTGTGTATGTCATGACCTTGGTATGTAACAATGTTGTGTGGGGAGGTTGTGTATGTCATGACCTTGGTATGTAACAATGTTGTGGGGGGTTGTGTATGTCATGACCTTGGTATGTAACAATGTTGTGGGGGGTTGTGTATGTCATGACCTTGGTATGTAACAATGTTGTGGGGGGTTGTGTATGTCATGACCTTGGTATGTAACAATGTTGTGGGGGGTTGTGTATGTCATGACCTTGGTATGTAACAATGTTGTGGGGGGTTGTGTATGTCATGACCTTGGTATATAACAATGTTGTGGGGGGTTGTGTATGTCATGACCTTGGTATGTAACAATGTTGTGGGGGTTGTGTATGTCATGACCTTGGTATGTAACAATGTTGTGTGGGGAGGTTGTGTATGTCATGACCTTGGTATATAACAATGTTGTGGGGGGTTGCGTATGTCATGACCTTGTTATGTAACAATGTTGTTGGGGGTTGTGTATGTCATGACCTTGGTATGTAACAATGTTGTGGGGGGTTGTGTAGTATGTCATGAACTTGGTATATAACAATGTTGTGGGGGGGGTGCGTATGTCATGACCTTGGTATGTAACAATGTTGTTGGGGGTTGTGTATGTTATGACCTTGGTATATAACAATGTTGTGGGGGGTTGTGTATGTCATGACCTTGGTATGTAACAATGTTGTTGGGGGTTGTGTATGTCATGACCTTGGTATATAACAATGTTGAGGGGGGTTGTGTAGTATGTCATGACCTTGGTATATAACAATGTTGAGGGGGGTTGTGTAGTATGTCTTGACCTTGGTATATAACAATGTTGTGGGAGGTTGTGTATGTCATGACCTTGGTATGTAACAATGTTGTGTGGGGAGGTTGTGTATGTCATGACCTTGGTATATAACAATGTTGTGGGGGGTTGTGTATGTCATGACCTTGGTATGTAACAATGTTGTTGGGGGTTGTGTATGTCATGACCTTGGTATATAACAATGCTGTGGGGGGTTGTGTATGTCATGACCTTGGTATATAACAATGTTGTGGGGGGTTGTGTATGTCATGACCTTGGTATATAACAATGTTGTTGGGGGTTGTGTATGTCATGACCTTGGTATGTAACAATGTTGTTGGGGGTTGTGTATGTCATGACCTTGGTATGTAACAATGTTGTTGGGGGGTTGTGTATGTTATGACCTTGGTATATAACAGTGGTGTTATAACGTGTGATTTAGATTTATAACTATACTAATTAAGAATGTTAAACAGATTCTCCCAGGTATGAGGATATTTACACTTGCAAATTAATGTTATCTGCAAACTTGGCTTGTTTGCACAGAAGATTAAAGTAATTTGTAATACACTTATAATGGACATTTTTGTAGTGCAGTTCATATATAAAATAATTTTAAAGGTAACTCCATCCCAATCTTGTCTGACCTATTTTAACACTTTTTTATGAGCTTATTGACAGTAAAATGTAGTTGAAGTTTCCAGTTATACTCAGGACTTGTACTTAAAGTTGTAGAAAATAGGACAAAATGCATGACTTTCTTTGTTTCATAACAATTGTGAAACATTAATTAAAATTTATATTGATGGCTCTTCTTGATTATTCCATCATTTATTGAATTATGAGTTGTGTATATATATATCTCTATGTACAAATCATTTGAAGAAGAACTCATGAAAACGTTGGAATAGTTTTGAAGTTTCAACACTGACAGCTTTGGAGGTGTATCATCTCATAAAAATGGGCATTCAAACTGAGTTCAGTAAATCTAAAGTTTAAATTGTTAGCAGTGTCTGTTCATACAGTTATGGAAGTAGCAAAGAGACAACAGGACATTGATAAATATTAAGAGGTGATGTTGAATAGTTGTGTGATGTGGTGCAGTCCAAATAGCGCACTTGCCTTTTACCAAGGTGGCCGGGGTTCAATTATCTGACCAGATGTGAAAATGTATGGGGGTTAACTCAGCCCGACCATGCAAGTTTTCTCCAGGAACTCCGGTTTCCTCCCACAACAAGACCCCTCCTGCACTAACATCTGGGCCAATCAGAGTGATTGATATAAGTTGGATAACTTATCTCATAATTGTTGTAAAATAATAAAGTTTATATATATTTATTTTTGTGTGTTGGGTGACCCTCAGAGAACATGTGTACTTTAAGTAGTCTGTGAAGTTAAATTTATAAAGATTTAATATTTCAAGCCATGTTTGACTACAATAAAATCAAAGCAGGCTTAAATATAATCTGGCTAAATATGATCATGGTTTACGGTAATGTTAACATTGTAGTTGGTCACTAGTATCATATGTGAATGACTCAGTGATGATGACATGTATATATATGACCGCACAAGTTTGTGAGAGGATCATGTGGAGTCAAACTTTGTGATAAAATTAGGTCTCCAAAAACCACCTGAGATACGTGGAATATACTCAAAGGCAAAACTATAACATGATTGCAATATGGACAGAGATATGTACAAGATATATTTTCTCTTCAGATATCAAATGAAATGTTGTCTGCTTGTAAAACTTAACAGACAAACAAAAGCTACAAAATATGTTTATTGAATTCTTTTATAAATCAAATTGAACTGGATCATTTTTGAATTCTAGAAAGGTTAATTGTTATTAAATAACCCAGCATTACCTAAAATGCTGGAATTATGACATTCTGACATTGCAATCACTACCCATCTAGAGGGGGGAATTATGACATTCTGACATTGCAATCACTACCCATCTAGAGGGGGAATTGTGACATTCTGATGTTACAATCACTTCCCATCTAGAGGGGGAATTGTGACATTCTGACATTACAATCACTACCCATCTAGAGGGGGAATTGTGATATTACAATCACTTCCCATCTAGAGGAGGAATTGTGACATTCTGACATTACAATCACTTCCCATCTAGAGGGGGAATTGTGACATTACAATCACTACCCATCTAGAGGGGGAATTGTGACATTACAATCACTACCAATCTATAGGGGGAATTGTGACATTACAATCACTTCCCATCTAGAGGGGGAATTGTGACATTCTGACATTACAATCACTTCCCATCTAGAGGGGGAATTGTGACATTACAATCACTACCCATCTAGAGGGGGAATTGTGACATTACAATCACTTCCCATCTAGAGGGGGAATTGTGACATTACAATCACTACCCATCTAGAGGGGGAATTGTGACATTACAATCACTACCAATCTAGAGGGGGAATTGTGACATTACAATCACTACCCATCTAGAGGGGGAATTGTGACATTACAATCACTTCCCATCTAGAGGGGGAATTGTGACATTACAATCACTTCCCATCTAGAGGGGGAATTGTGACATTACAATCACTACCCATCTAGAGGGGGAATTGTGACATTACAATCACTACCCATCTAGAGGGGGAATTTTGACATTACAATCACTACCCATCTAGAGGGGGAATTGTTATATTACAATCACTTCCCATCTAGAGGGGGAATCGTGACATTCTGACATTACAATCACTTCCCATCTAGAGGGGGAATTGTGACATTACAATCACTACCCATCTACAGGGGGAATTGTGACATTACAATCACTACCAATCTATAGGGGGAATTGTGACATTACAATCACTACCCATCTAGAGGGGGAATTGTGACATTACAATCACTACCCATCTAGAGGGGGAATTGTGATATTACAATCACTTCCCATCTAGAGGAGGAATTGTGACTTTACAATCACTACCCATCTAGAGGGGGAATTGTGACATTATAATCATTTCCCATCTAGAGGGGGAATTGTGACATTACAATCACTACCCATCTAGAGGGGGAATTGTGACATTACAATCACTACCAATCTAGAGGGGGAATTGTGACATTACAATCACTTCCCATCTAGAGGGGGAATTGTGACATTACAATCACTACCCATCTAGAGGGGGGAATTGTGACATTACAATCACTTCCCATCTAGAGGGGGAATTGTGACATTACAATCACTTCCCATCTAGAGGGGGAATTGTGATATTACAATCACTATCCATCTAGAGGGGGAATTGTGACATTACAATCACTACCCATTTAGAGGGGGAATTGTGACATTACAATCACTTCCCATCTAGAGGGGGAATTGTGACATTACAATCACTTCCCATCTAGAGGGGGAATTGTGATATTACAATCACTATCCATCTAGAGGGGGAATTGTGACATTACAATCACTACCCATCTAGTGGGGGAATTGTGACATTACAATCACTACCCATCTAGAGGGGGACTTGTGACATTACAATCACTACCCATCTAGAGGGGGAATTGTGACATTACAATCACTACCCATCTAGAGGGGGAATTGTGACATTACAATCACTACCCATCTAGTGGGGGAATTGTGACATTACAATCACTACCCATCTAGAGGGGGACTTGTGACATTACAATCACTACCAATCTAGTGGGGGAATTGTGACATTACAATCACTACCAATCTAGAGGGGGACTTGTGACATTACAATCACTACCAATCTAGTGGGGGAATTGTGACATTACAATCACTACCAATCTAGAGGGGGAATTGTGACATTACAATCACTTCCCATCTAGAGGGGGAATTGTGACATTACAATCACTTCCCATCTAGAGGGGGAATTGTGACATTATAATCACTACCCATCTAGAGGGGGAATTGTGACATTACAATCACTTCCCATCTAGAGGGGGAATTGTGACATTACAATCACTTCCCATCTAGAGGGGGAATTGTGACATTATAATCACTACCCATTTAGAGGGGGAATTGTGACATTATAATCACTACCCATTTAGAGGGGGAATTGTGACATTACAATCACTTCCCATCTAGAGGGGGAATTGTGACATTACAATCACTTCCCATCTAGAGGGGGAATTGTGACATTATAATCACTACCCATTTAGAGGGGGAATTGTGACATTATAATCACTACCCATCTAGAGGGGGAATTGTGACATTACAATCACTACCCATCTAGAGGGGGACTTGTGACATTACAATCACTACCCATCTAGAGGGGGAATTGTGACATTACAATCACTTCCCATCTAGAGGGGGAATTGTGACATTACAATCACTTCCCATCTAGAGGGGGAATTGTGACATTACAATCACTTCCCATTTAGAGGGGGAATTGTGGCATTATAATCACTTCCCATCTAGAGGGGGAATTGTGATATTACAATCACTATCCATCTAGAGGGGGAATTGTGACATTACAATCACTTCCCATCTAGAGGGGGAATTGTGACATTACAATCACTACCCATCTAGAGGGGGAATTGTGACATTACAATCACTTCCCATCTAGAGGGGGAATTGTGACATTACAATCACTACCCATCTAGAGGGGGAATTGTGACATTACAATCACTACCCATCTAGAGGGGGAATTGTGACATTACAATCACTACCCATCTAGTGGGGGAATTGTGACATTACAATCACTACCCATCTAGAGGGGGAATTATGACATTACAATCACTTCCCATCCAGAGGGGGAATTGTGACATTACAATCACTACCCATCTAGAGGGGGAATTGTGACATTACAATCACTACCCATCGAGAGGGGGAATTGTGACATTACAATCACTACCCATGTAGAGGGGGAATTGTGATATTACAATCACTTCCCATCTAGAGGGGGAATTATGACATTACAATCACTACCCATCTAGAGGGGGAATTGTGATATTACAATCACTTCCCATCTAGAGGGGGAATTATAACATTATAATCACTTCCCATCTAGAGGGGGAATTATGACATTATAATCACTTCCTATCTAGAGGGGGAATTGTGACATTCTGACATTACAATCACTTCCCATCTAGAGGGGGAATTGTGACATTCTGACATTACAATCACTTCCCATCTAGAGGGGGAATTATGACATTATAATCACTTCCCATCTAGAGGGGGAAGTGTGACATTACAATCACTACCCATCTAGAGGGGGAATTGTGACATTACAATCACTTCCCATCTAGAGGGGGAATTATGACATCATAATCACTTCCCATCTAGAGGGGGAATTGTGACATCATAATCACTTCCCATCTAGAGGGGGAATGGTGACATTATAATCACTTCCCATCTAGAGGGGGGATTGTGACATTACAATCACTTCCCATCTAGAGGGGGAATTATGACATTATAATCACTTCCCATCTAGAGGGGGAATTGTGACATTACAATCACTTCCCATCTAGAGGGGGAATTGTGACATTACAATCACTACCCATCTAGAGGGGGAATTGTGACATTACAATCACTACCCATCTAGAGGGGGAATTGTGACATTACAATCACTTCCCCATCTAGAGGGGGAATTTTGACATTACAATCACTACCCATCTAGAGGGGGAATTGTGACATTATAATCACTTCCCATCTAGAGGGGGAATTGTGACATTACAATCACTTCCCATCTAGAGGGGGAATTGTGACATTACAATCACTACCCATCTAGAGGGGGAATTGTGACATTACAATCACTACCCATCTAGAGGGGGAATTGTGACATTACAATCACTTCCCCATCTAGAGGGGGAATTTTGACATTACAATCACTACCCATCTAGAGGGGGAATTGTGACATTACAATCACTTCCCATCTAGAGGAGGAATTGTGACATTACAATCACTACCCATCTAGAGGGGGAATTGTGACATTACAATCACTTCCCATCTAGAGGGGGAATTGTGACATTACAATCACTTCCCATCTAGAGGGGGAATTGTGACATTACAATCACTACCCATCTAGAGGGGGAATTGTGACATTACAATCACTACCCATCTAGAGGGGGAATTGTGACATTACAATCACTACCAATCTAGAGGGGGAATTGTGATATTACAATCACTTACCATCTAGAGGGGGAATTATGACATTACAATCACTACCCATCTAGAGGGGGAATTGTGACATTACAATCACTACCCATCTAGAGGGGGAATTGTGATATTACAATCACTTCCCATCTAGAGGGGGAATTATGACATTATAATCACTTCCCATCTAGAGGGGGAATTGTGACATTATAATCACTTCCCATCTAGAGGGGGAATTGCAACATTATAATCACTTCCCATCTAGAGGGGGAATTGTGATATTACAATCACTTCCTATCTAAAGGGGGAATTATGACATTATAATCACTTCCCATCTAGAGGGGGAATTATGACATTACAATCATGTCCCATCTAGAGGGGGAATTATGACATTATAATCACTTCCCATCTAGAGGGGGAATGGTGACATTACAATCACTACCCATCTAGAGGGGGAATGGTGACATTCTGACATTACAATCGCCACCCATCTAGAGGGGGAATTGGGAGCATTAAGTTAACATTGGTTCACAACCTTAAGATTATATCTTTAGGTTGATTTCCTTTTAACGTTTAGGGAAAAGTAAGTTTGAAGTTGAGCCCCTGATTAAAGTACTTATTGTAGACTGTAGACATTGGTTCTTAGACAGAAGTAGGATCAAGTATGCCCTATAATACCACAAGGATTTACTTGGTACAATAAGTGTGAGTGTTGGTGTAGGCTAAGTCATGTTTTAACTAAATGAAATTCAGTTCATATTCCAACTTGGTTTCATTTATTTCTGAACATGTTCTGTGATGTACTACATTTTGCCCCTTAACTCATTCCTGAAGTATGCTGTTGCAATATTTCATTCATGGAAATTTGGTTTTGTTTGATAGGTGAATTTCAGGTCACATGCAGTGATAAATATGTGAGAGAGTTATGGCAGTGAATAATTTTGTATGTTAAAAATGTGATTATCAGCTTCTGTGTGCTTCAAAAATTGCCATCATTTAAAATGATAAATTCATCATCATCATCATCATCCAGATATTAATATGGGGTACGTGACATCACAATTATTATGATGTCATATTAACACAATATTGACTCAGTATTTCTAAAAGTAGAAACATCAGGTCAACATCACAAGTTTTAGCCAATCAGAAAGTGTAGAAAATATCAATTTATAATAAAATCAGTTATTGTCCATCCTCATATCAGTCTTATATATCATCACAAAGATCAGTAGGTCAAGTGTTGTGGTTAAGGTATGGCCATCCGTGTAGTGATGTACATGTTTATACAAGTAAACTGTATATATTATAAACTGGTGTAGGGTAATACTGACTACAGGGTACTGCTATCAGCATGTAATTATATAAATGATCGAGCCCTGCTTACTCCTATATAGTTTGATTCCATAATCAAAAAGTATGATGAAAAGTGTGATTTTCGTAAAATTGACCCGCTAGTGGGTTCGAGGCCCTGATAGGGCACATGTCAAAAAATTGTCTTCCTTTGTCATTTGTGTTTCAGTGTTATTTATATATAATATAATACTCATTCTGTTTCCCCTTTCAGTATTATGACTACCACATTCAGTATTCAATTTTGTGCTGATGATCTTATTTTACAGAGATGTTTTACGTAATGATATTGCAAAATAGATGATATAGAGACATGGAAACAATCTCTGAGGGAAACGCCCTTTAACTCTTTCCGTACCGTTGTCGTATACAGACGACAAAAAAACGTGAAGTCTCCTCCCCGTTGTCGTATACAGACGACAAATAAATTTGACGTCTCCTCCCCGTTGTCGTATACAGACGACAAGCTACTTGACGTTATATACTTTTTGATTAGCTGGGTATAGCAGCCGGCAGATGAGTTTACCAATAATGTTTTACACAAAATCGACTGTGTCAGTTTATAACAAACAATTTGAGTTAAGTACCCATTTTTGTCATGTGAGTCACCCATTTAGATTGAATTTCCCGCGAGATACTGCTAAGTGTCATCACCAATGTAAACATCATGGCGGCGAATGCTTTAGCTATACATAGCGGTAACACATCTGACAAACATATTCCTGTGAAAATAAAGCTCTGTATATCTTCTAACTATAGAAGAACCGAAAAGAACATTGGTTTACATTTACCTGCATTATTTCGGCATAATATTCACTACACAAACACAAAGAAGACCCGCCATTTTGGCCGAAACGTCTGGGGGTGAGCCTATAGTAATGACTTCCGGTACGGAACCCGGACCGGAACCCAGACCGGAATCACGGTACGGAAAGAGTTAACCAGTAGCTGTAGCTGAGTGGGGCTTCCACATTTCCCACCTTTTATATAACAAAGGAAAGTGTGGATACAGGAGTATATTTCATTCATATTGCACAATTATATACAGAATATCTTAAAACTTGCAGATGATATTGACTCTTTATTAATGTTACATACATACAAAGTTACTGTCATAACAACAGTCAATATTACTTAATATACAAGTTATACATGCGTTTATATATAGTCAAATATTTCAATACTTGTACATAATAATTACATTTCATTTCAGATTACATAATTTCCAGTAGCAATTCAGTAGGATCCCGGTAGTTTAGCAGTAGCATTGCAGTAGTAATTTAGTAGGATCCCAGTAGTTTAGCAGTAAACTTTTGCAGTAGTAATGGGCAGTACACTAGTATGCTGAAGCCATTTCCTCCCCATCTACATTGATTCTCTTACCAACTGCAATAGTTTCAGTTATGCAAATTAAACTGCAAAACTACTGCATCTGCAGAAGTTTATACTACTGCCTTTGTTGTAGTATATTACAGTAGTTTGCCAGTAGTATATTACAGTAGTAATGCAGTATAGTTTGCCAGTAGTATATTACAGTAGTAATGCAGTAGTTTGCCAGTAGTATATTACAGTAGTACTGCAGTATATTTTGCCAGTAGTATATTACAGTAGTAATGCAGTAGTTTGCCAGTAGTATATTACAGTAGTAATGCAGTAGTTTGCCAGTAGTATATTACAGTAGTAATGCAGTAGTTTGCCAGTAGTATATTACAGTAGTACTGCAGTATAGTTTGCCAGTAGTATATTACAGTAGTACTGCAGTATAGTTTGCCAGTAGTATATTACAGTAGTAATGCAGTAGTATATTACAGTAGTACTGCAGTAGTAATGCAGTAGTATATTACAGTAGTACTGCAGTATAGTTTGCCAGTAGTATATTACAGTAGTACTGCAGTAGTAATGCAGTAGTATATTACAGTAGTACTGCAGTATAGTTTGCCAGTAGTATATTACAGTAGTACTGCAGTAGTTTGCCAGTAGTATATTACAGTAGTACTGCAGTATAGTTTGCCAGTAGTATAATGCAGTAGTAATGCAGTAGCATACACCTGTCCAACAGACAATACTACTGGGATACCACTGCACTTCTTACTGCTTTAGCAGTAGTAGACACAGCAGTAGTTTCCCAGTAGTTTCAGTGCAATGCAAATTAAACTGCAAGACTACTGCAATACTATTGCATTAAAATGGCCCGTCTCTAGAATACTATACAGATATTGAAAAAAAATAGTCAAATACTTTTGATCACTCGCAATTGGATGTCTGATTCTAGAGACTGGTCAAGTTTTAAACAAGGGGAGATAAGCTAGAAGTAAAATGAAATAGAGAAATTCTCTATAGCCAGTCTACTATTGCAGTAGGATATTGGAGTAGTTTGACAGAAGAATTCAGAAGTAATGCAGTAGCATACATCCATCCTACAGCCAATACTAGATACTACTGTACTTCCTGCTGCTGTTGCAGTAGATTTACAGTGTAAAGGCAGTAGTAGACTTGGGTATTAACTCCCGAGTCAAGGGTCAGTGTGACCTAGAGGCTGCAAACATCTGGTCAGGAGGGCTGTACACCAGGGTCAGTGTGACCTAGAGGCTGCAAACATCTGGTCAGGAGGCTGTTCACCAGGGTCAGTGTGACCTAGAGGCCACAAACATCTGGTCAGGAGGCTGTACAACAGGGTCAGTGTGACCTAGAGGCCACAAACATCTGGTCAGGAGGGCTGTACACCAGGGTCAGTGTGACCTAGAGGCTGCAAACATCTGGTCAGGAGGCTGTACACCAGGGTCAGTGTGACCTAGAGGCCGCAAACATCTGGTCAGGAGGCTGTACACCAGGGTCAGTGTGACCTAGAGGCCGCAAACATCTAGTCAGGAGGCTGTACACCAGGGTCAGTTTGACCTAGAGGCCGCAAACATCTAGTCAGGAGGCTATATACCAGGGTCAGTGTGACCTAGAGGCTGCAAACATCTAGTCAAGAGGCTGTACACCAGGGTCAATGTGACCTAGAGGCCACAAACATCTAGTCAGGAGGCTGTACACCAGGGTCAGTGTGACCTAGAGGCTGCAAACATCTAGTCAGGAGGCTGTACACCAGGGTCAGTGTGACCTAGATGCTGCAAACATCTGGTCAGGAGGCTGTACACCAGGGTCAGTGTGACCTAGAGGCCACAAACATCTGGTCAGGAGGCTGTACACCAGGGTCAGTGTGACCTAGAGGCTGAAACATCTGGTCAGGAGGCTGTACACCAGGGTCAGTGTGACCTAGAGGCCGCAAACATCTGGTCAGGAGGCTGTACACCAGGGTCAGTGTGACCTAGAGGCCACAAACATCTGGTCAGGAGGCTGTACACCAGGGTCAGTGTGACCTAGAGGCCACAAACATCTGGTCAGGAGGCTGTACATGTTTACACCTCAGACGAGCTTCACTGTTTCACATTGTAAATTACAATTTTTCAACAGTGTTATGTGTGTTATATATATGTAGGACATTAATATACATTATTTCATGCAGCTTTTACAGTGATCAATCTACATGAGAGTCCCAAGTCCTGTACTCATAACATTTGATGGAAGGATTCATAGAAATTCTGGAAATGCTTCAATTTAACATTGTAGGACCCATTGTTTTCAGCAATATATATATATGTACAAAAAGGACACATAAAAATAAATTGTAAATTTATCACTGCCTTTATAATATGTCCAAAATACATCTTTATCTCACCACAAATTAAAACGTAACAATAATCTTTCGATTAAAAACCCAGCAATACTTTTAACCACTTTCATAAACACATACAGCTCTGGTCAGATACCATGTGTCAGACACATCATATTCTTCCTATACTTCTGTTTTCAGTATCAGTATGTTTTTTTTTGTTTCAAAACATTATAAAATTAAATACCACACATCATCTAATCATATTAAAGATATTTAAGATATATATATCTATATTAGATATAGAGGTTCGCCACTGATTAAAACACAGGAAAAAACACAGTGCACTCCTCTTTATATCATGTTGCATTTGTCAAACAAAAACATGACATTAACAGGAATGTGACATTAGGAGAAACATATTTTTCCACAAAGTCTAGTGCATTTCCAATCTCCATAGCTAAAAGAAGTAAATATTTCAATGTATATATGAAGATGTACGTTTCAATCTACAGATGACATTATTTCATCAAAAAAAAACACTTTTTTTTTGTAATTTTTTTATTTTCTTTGCAATATTTTGTACAAGTTGTATCTGAAATCAATGGATATGACATCATTTTTCTTGATATTTTATGTTATTGCATGGTTGAAAAAAACATGATATTAAGAGGAATTCACCTCAAAATATGTAATATTAACCACTTAAAATTATAAAGATTATGTTACAGGGAAAAATGGTGCTTTGAAAAACCATTTTATAAAGAGGAATGTGATATTAACAGGGGTGATATTAAGTGGAATCCACTATACTACCGAAATGAATCAGAAACAGACTATAATCCTTCTAAAAACATTCTTCCCCATATGTTTTTTAAAGAGTAGGGAATGCGAGATACAGCCAGCTGGCAATATATGCCGTGTTAAATATGATCAATAAATTACACATATACTTTGTAGGTAACAGCTGCACGGGATTGATGGCACTCATCCACTGGTGTTCAATATTTGCGGTCAAAATGAAATTAAATTCTATACTTTGATGAGAGTTTCCAAAAGTTAAATCAGATTATTATGTGGCATATAACATTAAAGAATGCTGAAACATACTGAAAGTCAAGCTCATAATATGAAAATGGCAAAGTGTTAAAAGCAAGCCCTATAGCTAGCTGATATGTACTTAGAATATTCTCCCAAAATTGGCAAGTCAAGACATTACAACAAAACCAGGGTGAGTCGGACACGTTGTAAGCGATGTCTGTTTTTGGTGGGTTTTTTAAGAACTATGTAACCTTTACTGTTAGAAGATCGGATATCGGAATGTGGAGTCCTGCCATTGGGTACACATCAGCTTAATTATGATGTTATAAGCATGCAACGTCAGATTTTCTAGAAAATTTCGTTCCTCGCCCGAGGCACAAAATAACAGTGCCGCCTCACAGGCATGACCACATGTATGTGTGTTGTAAACAATTGAACATGAGGACACGAGGAGTAGGATTTCACACGTACTTTTTTTAAGGCCTAAATTAGGAACTCATATCAATACTGGGCATTTCACAAATTTTCTAACATAAAAAACTCTGTAAATTGATCAATTGTTATTAGTAAAGATATGGACAATAGTTACATCAGTGGACCGACTAAGTGCACTGTTAGAATTATTTGTGTTAAATGCTTTGTGGCTGGTAACCTGTGTACTAACTATTGGGAGTGCAGATTGAGGATGTGGTTGTTTAACTACCTACTTGGTTAGGTAATTACCTTGGTCCGGGCTGGCCACTTTTATTGGGTACTGAACATGTTAATATTGTATGAGGTAAGCCTGGTACCTGATATAGAGAGTTAGGCAAATCTCAGCGTGTTAATAGGTGCAGAGACACCTCTGGTCTTTTACTGCCATCATCTGACTGTAATGTGTAACTTCTGTGTCTCACAGGAACAGGCCATCACCAACACCAATCAGTGGTGGCAAGTTGTGGCCAAGTGTATACATTAGTGTAGTTTATGTATGCAGTGTACAGTTCTTGCCTATAGATCACAGCTGCCCATTGAGTTGAAGTACTTAAAGCTTCTTCATTACAAATGACCTTGACATATACTATAAGGTCATGAGGTCCATGGGTAAAAAATTTGAAATGATATCCAAACTATATATATAGAAAAACATCTATAATGACAAATTATCCCAACTTTTTACAAACGTCTGTGCAATGGCTGGGATAAAATAAGTATCCATGTTCAGAATCATGATTGCCTCTAAGGTGGTCCCTTATTATTGCCTCTAAGGGGGTCCCTTATTATTGCCTCTAAGGGGGTCCCTTTTTGTTGCCTCTAAGGGGTCCCTTATTGTTGCCTCTAAGGGGGTCCCTTATTATTGCCTCTAAGGGGGTCCCTTATTGTTGCCTCTAAGGGGGTCCCTTTTTGTTGTCTCTAAGGGGTCCCTTATTGTTGCCTCTAAGGGGGTCTCTTATTATTGCCTCTAAGGGGGTCCCTTATTATTGCCTCTAAGGTGGTCCCTTATTGTTGCCTCTAAGGGGGTCCCTTATTGTTGCCTCTAAGGGGTCCCTTATTATTGCCTCTAAGGTGGTCCCTTATTATTGCCTCTAAGGGGGTCCCTTATTATTGCCTCTAAGGGGGTCCCTTTTTGTTGCCTCTAAGGGGTCCCTTATTGTTGCCTCTAAGGGGGTCCCTTATTATTGCCTCTAAGGGGGTCCCTTATTGTTGCCTCTAAGGGGGTCCCTTTTTGTTGTCTCTAAGGGGTCCCTTATTGTTGCCTCTAAGGGGGTCCCTTATTATTGCCTCTAAGGGGGTCCCTTATTGTTGCCTCTAAGGGGGTCCCTTTTTGTTGTCTCTAAGGGGTCCCTTATTGTTGCCTCTAAGGGGTCCCTTATTATTGCCTCTAAGGTGGTCCCTTATTATTGCCTCT
Organism: Mimachlamys varia; assembly: GCA_947623455.1. Lineage (NCBI taxonomy): Eukaryota > Metazoa > Mollusca > Bivalvia > Pectinida > Pectinidae > Mimachlamys > Mimachlamys varia. The sequence continues at coordinate 44,921,489 of OX392533.1, forward strand.
AAGGTGGTCCCTTATTATTGCCTCTAAGGTGGTCCCTTATTATTGCCTCTAAGGTGGTCCCTTATTGTTCCCTTGGAAAACTAGTCTCCAGGTCATTACATATTAGTTCAGATCCAAACACTAGGATCAGTTTGTAATCTGGTATGTATGTAAGGCCCAAGAGATCTAGAAACTGACTGCCTCCTTAACCTGTGTCCTGTGTCCTTAGTTTTTTCTTTAAACAACTTCTTCTGAAATGTCTAGAGACATGATAATTGGCTGGATGCTGAAACCTAATTGGAACGACCTTTTAACAAAATTTGCCAAAAAAATGAATTGGCTGACTTAAACACTGGAAGGCCTACAGGTAATATTACGATATGGGCTGGTAGATGGGTGGCTGAATATTGTAGCTTCCTTCAGTTTGGAAAAAGCCAAAGAAAGTTATGAATGAAAAAGGTTTTAACATATGTTCTTTTGAATGTCATAGAATTTAGACCATTTTAATGTTCAGGGGCCAGGGTGGTTGAGTGGTCAAGGTGTCCTGACATTCTTCCACTAGCCCTCCACCTCTTGGCCAGGGTGGTCAAGTGATCAAGGTGTCCCGACATTCTTCCACTAGCCCTCCACCTCTGGGCCAGGGTGGTCAAGTGGTCAAGGTGTCCCGACATTCTTCCACTAGCCCTCCACCTCTGACTTGCGAGTTCCACGTGGGGCAGTTCAATTGCAACGTACTGACTTAAGGTTGATTTAGGTCGGTGATTTTTCTCCAGGTACTTAAGCTTTCCTCCACCTCCAAAACCTGGCTCGTCTTTAAATGGCCCTGGCTGTTGATAGGATTTAAAAGAAAATAAACCAAATCAAACCAATTATATTATATTAGTTAGAGAATAATACCAGACGAGGAATGCAGGCCCATTAGGCCTCTTTTTCCTGTATAGTCAAAAAATTGTTTCAATGTATTTTCTATTGGGAAACAGTTCATAAATGTGTCAAAACCAGGTACTTACACTGTGGTTGAATTGTGTCTTCATTACATTTTGTTTGTGTTTTGTATTTATGTTTCTAACAAAAAGTCCAGAACATTGCTTCCCTGGAAGCTCCAGCTTAGGCAGACGGGCAGCAATAAAAATGGCTCATTTAGTAATAACTTTTGGGAATCGTGTGGTGTTTACAGATCAAACAAGGCAGCTCTCAGGAGGATCGTAAACTGCTACACCTTGCCATGTTAATTACGGTAGTAAGACCCTGGTGTTTGGGAGTTAGATGGTCTATTTATGACTGTTCGCCTAACTTAGTTTACTTTAATGGTAGCCACACAACTCAACAATTGATCTTAACCGTAACAAACTATAGACAATGGAAGTGATTGGACGATTTGTTTTGTAACAACATTGTAACACTTTGGTCAGAATCTCCAGGGAGTCGGCTGCATGAAGTCCTCTCTGATTGGTTAATTGTGTTATTATGTAATAGAACAAGTAACATAATTGCCCATACAGATGAACGTTAACTCAGATTTCTACATAATCATTGCGTATTTAGTGTCATACAGACCAATGCTAACGTCTAGGCTGCTGTTTATGATCTCTGTTGGACAGGGCTGTAGTCACTAATTGAGATACCTGGTCAAACAAACTTACTCAGTCTGCTTATGTCATTGTTTGGTTTCTGGAATGACACCAAACTACACTGGATACCTGCATTTAAAAGTCATTAATACAGTGTAGAACTGCATGAGGACCCTAGCGTATGACATGTCTGAAATGTATGATCCAGGTGTACCAAATGTATGATCAAGGTGTACCAAATGTATGATCCAGGTGTACCAAATGTATGATCCGGGTGTACCGAATGTATGATCCAGGTGTACCAAATGTATGATCCGGGTGTACCGAATGTATGATCCAGGTGTACCATATGTATGATCCGGGTGTTTCAAAAGTATGATCCAGGTGTACCAAATGTATGATCCAGGTTTACCAAATGTAGGATCAAGGTGTACCAAATGTATGATCCAGGTGTACCAAATGTATGATCCGGGTGTACCAAATGTATGATCCGGGTGTACCAAATGTATGATCCGGGTGTAACAAATGTATGATCCAGGTGTACCAAATGTATGATCCGGGTGTACCAAATGTATGATCCGGGTGTACCAAATGTATGATCCGGGTGTACCAAATGTATGATCCGGGTGTAACAAATGTAAGATCCGGGTGTACCAAATGTATGATCCGGGTGTAACAAATGTATGATCCAGGTGTAACAAATGTATGATCCGGGTGTACCAAATGTATGATCCAGGTGTAACAAATGTATGATCCAGGTGTAACAAATGTATGATCCAGGTGTAACAAATGTATGATCCAGGTGTAACAAATACATAGTAAATGATGACAATGATTGTTCTCCCTAATCACTGTAACTTAATATAGATAAAATTATTTTTTTATTAAAAGCATACAAGGTAGTTATATTTCCCTGACATCATTAGCTCACTTGGCCCAAAGGACCAAGTAAGGTAACGAATGACATGATATGTGGTGAGGTTGCTTTCTCGGAAAAAGCTGAACAAAATTTGTGAAAATCATTTTTACCTACTTTAAAAGTCAGAGGGGTCAAAATGTCAAAATGAACAACTTCTTTTGAAATACAGAAAGGTCTAGACACATGTTATTTAGCTGGAAGCCTTTTTGGAAGAAAATGAGTAAAAACTACCTTGATCAGATACCTTTTAATGTGTGCCTTCCTGGGGCTTAATATTCTTTAATATTGATGTGTTCTTTAGAATAACATGTACTTAGTCGAAGATATTAGACCACTTCTAGCTTACAAATGGCAGGCCCATTGGGCCTATTGTTTAGATCCAGAAAGAAAGGTAAAGCCACTGCATATAAGTACATGTATGTATAAGACAATTTCTGTGTTCTGGTTGAAGTGGGACAGAATCTTTAAATGATTCTATTGATTGAGTATGAAGATCCCTCGGTAATTTTGATTGAGTATGAATTCGAAGATCCCTCGGTAAATTTGATTGAGTATGAAGATTCCTTGGGCCGAGAGGATTTAAAATCTTACATTATATCACTTAGAGGCAAAACCTCATCTTCAGTCAAAAATTATTAGAAGGTAAAAATCGGTGGGCCTATAGTTTTATTGTGCCCCCTCCATAAAATGGGGGGGGGGCATATAGTGTTACCCATGTCTGTCCCGTCCCAGTCCATGGTAATGTAACCAGCTTATTTAAATAATTACTTATCTGATTGTCATCAAACTTTTTGCACATACGTAATAAGCATGAAGAACTAATTTCATATGGGGGAAGGGGGCATTTATATCTCACAGACATTTGTAGTTGTATAAGTATTGTTTTATCTCTCTCTACACCATGTCATTCTTCTCTCGCTGTAGATAGAATAGAATATTAATAATAACGTGACGAGACCCAACACTATATACCGACAGAGGCAGCAATGGCCGCCCCAAGGCACCTTTAGTGTGTGTGTGACTTCTAAATATTGATTTATTGTTACTTGTGATTCATTCTCTGAAAAGTATTTTTCTATTGCTTCAGGCATATTATGTGCATTAAGATTGCTAACATTAACATAAATTAAACAATTCCTTCAAACTTTAATTGTTTGTAGTTATTTGTTCAGCAAATATTTTAGTTTTAACAACTTACCAGGTAGTACTTTTTTGTTTTTTCAAAATTACGAATTTGTTTTACTCCAGAACTTGTATATTAAGAGTCTGTACAGAATATGTGTATTTTGTGACCCAAATAGTGGTTGGTATACAAATCCTAACTTTAAATCTAACAGTGTGCATGCTATGCTTTTGAAATGCTTAAGTTTGTAACATCTTGCGAAATTCCATCTGTCAACATTTGCTTCAAATAGCTACTTGTCAAAACTCCTGATTGGATTTTGACCAAATTTGGTCAGAGACATCCTTGGGGGATGGGGAACAGATTTTGCATAAAAAGTGACTCTGACCCGCAAGGGGCCAGAGGGGCGGGGCCCAATAGGGGAAATAAAGGTCCTTTGAATCACTACTAGTCATACAATTTTGAATGGGTTTTTAACCAAATTTACTTAGAAACATCCGTATTAGGGGAAGGAGAACAGATTTTGCATAAATGTGACTCTGACCCCTAAGGGGCCAGAGGGTTGGGGCCCACTAGAGGAAAATGAGGTAAAGTCTTTTAAATTGCTACTTGTTATAAAGTACTGAATGGATTTGAACCCCATTTGGTCAGAAACCTACTTTTGGGAAGGGGAACTTGCATAAATGGTGACTCTGACCCCTAAGGATCCAGAGAGAGAGGGCCAAATAGGGTAAATAGAGGTAATTATTTACTTTTAAATCGCTACTTGTCATAAAGTTTTAAACAGGTTATAACTTAAAATTGTAAGAAACATCCTCAGGGGAAGGGGAACATATCTTGCATAAATGGTGATCTGACCCTCAAGGGGCCAGAGGGCTGGGGCCCAAAAGGGGAAATAGAGGTAATTCCTTTAAATCGCTGCTTGTCATAAAGTTATGAATGGATTTGAACCCCATTTGGTCAGAAACATCTTCAGGGGAAGGGGAACAGATTTTGCATAAATGATGACAAAATAGGAAATATAGGTGAAACCTTTTAAATAATTAATACCGGTACTTGTCCAACTTGGATTTGGTTGTGGTCCCTACCCTTTAACAATATAAACCATCGCTGGCATAAAGAGCAAAACATTATCCTGATATCATGATTGGTCATGGGTGAGCCACGCCTTTTCAGACTTAACTCCTGAGTCATAAATTTTAAACGGTTGAGATAATCCCATCCCAAAACTATACAATCACAGACATGATTTAAGATTTGGTTCCAGGGTCTGCCACACCCTTGCTGACATGACTCCTGAGTCCTATAGCTTTTAAACAGTTGAGATCCCCAACCTAAAAACTATATATACAATTGCTGGGCTTAAAGAAACGATCAGAAACATGATTTAAGATTCAATCCCAGGGTCTTTCACACCCTTGCAGACTTAGCTCCAGAGTCATAACTTTTAAACAGTTGAGCTCGAGCTCCCCACCCCGAATCTACAATATATTATGATTTTTCACAGGTGATCGCCACATCCTTGTAGACTTCTCTTCTGTGTCAGAACTTTTAAAATAGACAATAACAATCATGATATAGATTTGATCCAAGGATCGGCCATGCCCTTGCAGACTTCCCACCTGAAAACTATAGTATCATAGGCATAAAGAGACGAACACAATCATGATAATAGCATTGATGTCAGGATCTGGCCTCAGGACTAGGGATCTTGTTTCTCAGATGAACTTGAAAACAGTTGAGATACGTACCCACCCATTAAACAAACTTAAATTTATACAGAAATGCTTCAAGGATTGGTCTCTGGGTATGTTCCTCAGTCCAGGGGATCTTTTTGATAAATATTTTACCATGATTAACTAAATTCCAATGTATCCAGGGGAGTGATATGTGCAGGCCCTCTGGGCCTCTTGTTTTTATTAGTTTCTATTCAATATTTTATATACAAGTTGTATCAGAAATTAATGGAAATGACATCATTTCCTGTATAATTTATTTGATTGGTTAAAGCAACATGATATTAACCAAATAAATTACATAGATTATATAGATGGAAAAATGGTGATTGAAAATCATGATATAAAGAGGAATGTGATATTAACAGGGTGATATTAAGTGGAATCCACTTTTTCTCAAAAAGTCCTGGTTCATATTCACACTTTATACCATCTATACCTGATTCAATTTTGGTGGTCATCAGTCAAAGTTAAAGGTCAAATCTAAGGTCATGCACTGTTGACCACTTTTTGGGAGTGGGCCTGATCGAGCCATGGGTATATTTATACAAGCCCATTCTCACTAAATTGCTTTTATTTTATTTTTATTTCATTCAACTTACACTTAGTGATGTTTTAAAGGCTAGTCACTACTATTGATTGTTCATAAGGATGTAAACATCCAGAAATAACGACTGTCTAACACATTTCTAAATAGACTTAATAGATTCTTGGCAGCAGCTTGTTTGTGGGAATTCAGATTTGTGTTCTAATTCTAACTCAATTACAAAAGATATCTGCTAACTTTTGTCGACAAAGATTGTGTCTTAAATGTTAGAAACTATAAATGTCATACATATTGTTGAATGAATGGATTCTCCATCTGGTACAAATACAATAGCCCTTCCATACATTACAACTTTCATATAACGATCCTGCTACCAGTTATAGTGAATAAGAGGCTTTGCTGACAGTAATGTTTTCTGTGGAGGCCATCAAGTGGACGGTATATGGTCTAAAGATCTGACATTTTTAGCTGGGGGAAGGGGAACAGATTTTGCATAAATGATGACTCTGACCCCCAAGGGGCCAGAGGGTTGGGGCTCCATAGGGGAAATAGAGGTAATTCTTTAAATCACTTTAATTAGCTTGTCATAAATTTTTGAATGGATTTTAACCAAATTTTGTCAGAAACATCCTTTGGTGAAGGGGAACAGATTTTGCATAAATGGTGACTCTAACCCCTAAGGGGCCAGAAGGGTGGGGCCCAATAGGGGAAATTAAATAGGGAATTCATTCATTAGTGGATTTGAACCAAATTTGGTCAGAAATATCCTTTAGGGATAACAAATGAATTTTGCATAAATTGTGACTAAGACCCCCTTAGGAACAGGGGAATGGGGGCTTGGTTTGAGTTATAGCTTTTAAATTAATTAAGGTTGAGATCCCCATCCCAAAACTAAATATACAATTTCTGGGCATTTATAGACTATCGCATCTTGATTAGCTCACCCAAGTGAGCTTAAATGCAATGTAATGATGCAGCGTCTGTCGAACTACGTTCCTTCCTGTGTCCAATTTCTTCTGAAATACCTTAAAGGATTTGTGCAACAAAAAATGAAAATTTTATATTTGGTAAAAGTAGTATTGTAAAACCATAATAACATGCCCTGACGATCGCGCAGGGTCTGGTTTTCTTGCATTGACACGAAATTCGGGTCTTCACCTTGGACCTCTCAAACGAAACTAGAGATAATGAGTTCGTTGGTCACGTGATCGCGTGACTTCATCTAAGTACAATGTCTCCTCAATCTAACCTTACCTGCTTACATTCTTATATTAGGTCCGCTGATTTCCACCTAAATTACTGTATCATTTTGGCAACATTCAGCATACCAGATACATATAGTGATGTAGTTGGTAACATTAGAGTTTGCCTTGATATTTTATCCACATAAAAAAACATGTTTATAGAGCTACAGAATTATTTGTCGCTTTCAGAGACGGACAGGTAGACATACCAGGGAAAGCGACATCAGCACAGAAAACATTGTCAACACGCATATGTTAGGCTCTTGAAAACGATCTAACTATCTAAAAAATGTTATTGTAAATTCTATATGTATTCGGTTTAAATATCAACAAACGAAATCAGAACCCCATCAATATACATTATATATTGCATCATGTACATATTTACACGGTACAATTAAGACGGGGAATTCACAACATGAATAATAACATGTATCATGTCTTTTTATGGAATTAAATTACAAGGTAGGAATCACGGTATATAAATGTTAATACGAAAGTACTTATTTTCATTTTGTTACGTCAGCTCAGAAATGCAAACAATTTTAAGATGTGTTTATTTTAGTTGTGGTACGGAACATACCCATCTTAGATTTGCCTCAGAAAAACCAGACTTTCGATAGTATATTCCCTGTCGATCTCTGCATGGGATAATTCGGGAATTAAAAGAAGGAAATTTTGCTTCTTTATTAAGGTCCATGTCGGTGACAGTTTTTACTACATCCCCCTCCGCTCCTCCTTCCTTTACGTAGTCATCCTCCCCTCCTCCTTCCATTTCTCATCCCCCTCCCCTCCTTCCATTAGTCATCCCCCCTCCCCTCCTCCTTACATTAGTCATCCCCCTACCCTCCTCCTTACATTAGTCATCCCCCTCCCCTCCTCCTTCCATTAGTCATCCCCCTCCCCTCCTCCTTACATTAGTCATCCCCCTCCCCTCCTCCTTACATAAGTCATCCCCCTCCCCTCCTCCTTCCATTAGTCATCCCCCTACCCTCCTCCTTCTATTAGTCTTCCCCCTCCCCTCCTCCTTCCATTAGTAATCCCCCTCCCACCTCCTTCCATTAGTCATCCCCCTCCCCTCCTCCTTCCATTAGTAATCCCCCTCCCCTCCTCCTTCCATTAGTCATCCCCCTCCCCTCCTCCTTCCATTAGTCATCCCCCTCCCCTCCTTCTTCCATAAGTCATCCCCCTCCCCTCCTTCCATTAGTCATCCCCCTCCTCCCCTCCTTACATTAGTCATCCCCCTCCCCTCCTCCTTACATTAGTCATCCCCCCTCCCCTCCTCCTTCCATTAGTCATCCCCCTCCCCCCTCCTTACATTAGTCATCCCCCTCCCCCCTCCTTACATTAGTCATCCCCCTCCCCTCCTCCTTCCATTAGTCATCCCCCTCCCCTCCTCCTTCCATTAGTCATCCCCCTCCTCCCCTCCTCCTTCCATTAGTAATCCCCCCTCCCCTCCTCCTTTCATTAGTTATCCCCCTCCCCTCCTCCTTCTATTAGTCATCCCCCCTCCCCTCCTCCTTCCATTAGTAATCCCCCTCCCCTCCTCCTTCCATTAGTAATCCCCCTCCCCTCCTTCCATTAGTAATCCCCCTCCCCTCCTCCTTACATTAGTCATCCCCCTCCCCTCCTCCTTCCATTAGTCATCCCCCCTCCCCTCCTCCTTACATTAGTCATCCCACTCCCCTCCTCCTTCATTTAGTCATCCCCCTCCCCTCCTCCTTACATTAGTCATCCCCCTACCCTCCTTACATTAGTAATCCCCCTCCCCTCCTCCTTACATTAGTAATCCCCCTCCCCTCCTCCTTACATTAGTAATCTCCCTCCCCTCCTTACATTAGTAATCCCCCTCCCCTCCTCCTTACATTAGTCATCCCCCTACCCTCCTCCTTCCATTAGTCATCCCCCCTCCCCTCCTCCTTACATTAGTCATCCCACTCCCCTCCTCCTTCATTTAGTCATCCCCCTCCCCTCCTCCTTACATTAGTCATCCCCCTCCCCTCCTCCTTCCATTAGTAATCCCCCTCCCCTCCTCCTTACATTAGTAATCTCCCTCCCCTCCTTACATTAGTAATCCCCCTCCCCTCCTCCTTCCATTAGTCATCCCCCTCCCCTCCTCCTTCCACTAGTCATCCCCCTCCTCCCCTCCTCCTTCCATTAGTAATCCCCCCTCCCCTCCTCCTTTCATTAGTTATCCCCCTCCCCTCCTCCTTCTATTAGTCATCCCCCCTCCCCTCCTCCTTCCATTAGTAATCCCCCTCCCCTCCTCCTTCCATTAGTAATCCCCCTCCCCTCCTTCCATTAGTAATCCCCCTCCCCTCCTCCTTACATTAGTCATCCCCCTCCCCTCCTCCTTCCATTAGTCATCCCCCCTCCCCTCCTCCTTACATTAGTCATCCCACTCCCCTCCTCCTTCATTTAGTCATCCCCCTCCCCTCCTCCTTACATTAGTCATCCCCCTACCCTCCTTACATTAGTAATCCCCCTCCCCTCCTCCTTACATTAGTAATCCCCCTCCCCTCCTCCTTACATTAGTAATCTCCCTCCCCTCCTTACATTAGTAATCCCCCTCCCCTCCTCCTTACATTAGTCATCCCCCTACCCTCCTCCTTCCATTAGTCATCCCCCCTCCCCTCCTCCTTACATTAGTCATCCCACTCCCCTCCTCCTTCATTTAGTCATCCCCCTCCCCTCCTCCTTACATTAGTCATCCCCCTCCCCTCCTCCTTCCATTAGTCATCCTCCTCCCCTCCTTCCATTAGTCATCCTCCTCCCCTCCTCCTTCCGTTAGTCATCCCCCTCCCCTCCTTCCATTAGTCATCCCCCTCCTCCTTCCATTAGTCATCCCCCCTCCCTTCCTCCTTCCATTAGTCATCCCCCTCCCCTCCTCCTTCCATTAGTCATCCCCCTCCCCTCCTTCTTCCATTAGTCATCCCCCTCCCCTCCTTCCATTAGTAATCCCCCTCCCCTCCTTCCATTAGTCATCCCCCTCCCCTCCTCCTTCCATTAGTCATCCCCCTCCCCTCCTCCTTCCATTAGTAATCCCCCTCCCCTCCTCCTTCCATTAGTCATCCCCCTCCCCTCCTCCTTCCATTAGTCATCCCCCTCCCCTCCTTCTTGCATTAGTCATCCCCCTCCCCTCCTTCCATTAGTCATCCCCCTCCCCTCCTCCTTCCATTAGTCTTCCCCTCCCCTCCTTCCATTAGTCATCCCCCTCCCCTCCTTCTTCCATTAGTCACCCCCCTCCCCTCCTTCCATTAGTCATCCCCCTCCTCCCCTCCTTCCATTAGTCATCCCCCTCCCCTCCTTCCATTAGTCATCCTCCTCCCCTCCGCCTTCTATTAGTCATCCCCCTCCCCTCCTTCCATTAGTCATCCTCCTCCCCTCCGCCTTCTATTAGTCACCCCCCTCCCCTCCTTCCATTAGTCATCCCCCTCCCCTCCTCCTTCTATTAGTCATCCCCTCTCCTCCTCCTTCCATTAGTCATCCTCCTCCCCTCCGCCTTCTATTAGTCATCCCCCCTCCCCTCCTCCTTCCACTCCCCTCTACAGACAACAGTGACTGTATGATGAACGTGTCTGAACTTACCTGGAATGAAGATCCTTGGCCATATAAATGATGAACCATATAAATCAATGCACAAGAAGGTTTTGGGGCCATTGATCAATTAACAGACTTTGAAGCTGTTTTATCATATCTTTCACACTCATCTTTCTGGCTGTTATCATAAACAAAGAAAATGACTCTGCATATTTCGATTCATTATTGAATTGGCAAATGTTGTACACATAACACTTATCTTGTCTTAGTGTTTGTTAACTAGGAAAGCTGATTGTAACTATCAGATCAAATTGATTATTTTTTCATTTTGTTTTGTATTTGATAAGAAAACGAGAATCTGTGTTTAATCAACTAGGTATTCACAGGCTGTTGTCAATAATTACATTCCAAGAGATTTGTTATAAACATGTTTACTGTAGCCAATTACATTACATTTTTATAAACATGTTTTACTGTAGCCAATTACATTACATTTTTATAAACATGTTTACTGTAGCCAATTACATTACATTTTTATAAACATGTTTTACTGTAGCCAATTACATTACATTTTTATAAACATGTTTTACTGTAGCCTAATTACATTACATTTTTATAAACATGTTTTACTGTAGCCAATTACATTACATTGTTATAAACATGTTTACTGTAGCCAATTACATTACATTTTTATAAACATGTTTTACTGTAGCCAATTACATTACATTGTTATAAACATGTTTACTGTAGCCAATTACATTACATTTTTATAAACATGTTTTACTGTAGCCAATTACATTACATTTTTATAAACATGTTTTACTGTAGCCAATTACATTACATTGTTATAAACATGTTTACTGTAGCCAATTACATTACATTGTTATAAACATGTTTACTGTAGCCAATTACATTACATTTTTATAAACATGTTTACTGTAGCCAATTACATTACATTTTTATAAACATGTTTTACTGTAGCCAATTACATTACATTTTTATAAACATGTTTTACTGTAGCCAATTACATTACATTTTTATAAACATGTTTACTGTAGCCAATTACATTACATTTTTATAAACATGTTTTACTGTAGCCAATTACATTACATTTTTATAAACATGTTTTACTGTAGCCAATTACATTACATTTTTATAAACATGTTTTACTGTAGCCAATTACATTACATTTTTATAAACATGTTTACTGTAGCCAATTACATTACATTTTTATAAACATGTTTTACTGTAGCCAATTACATTACATTTTTATAAACATGTTTTACTGTAGCCAATTACATTACATTTTTATAAACATGTTTACTGTAGCCAATTACATTACATTTTTATAAACATGTTTTACTGTAGCCAATTACATTACATTTTTATAAACATGTTTTACTGTAGCCAATTACATTACATTTTTATAAACATGTTTACTGTAGCCAATTACATTACATTTTTATAAACATGTTTTACTGTAGCCAATTACATTACATTTTTATAAACATGTTTTACTGTAGCCAATTACATTACATTTTTATAAACATGTTTTACTGTAGCCAATTACATTACATTTTTATAAACATGTTTTACTGTAGCCTAATTACATTACATTTTTATAAACATGTTTACTGTAGCCAATTACATTACATTTTTATAAACATGTTTTACTGTAGCCAATTACATTACATTTTTATAAACATGTTTTACTGTAGCCAATTACATTACATTTTTATAAACATGTTTACTGTAGCCAATTACATTACATTTTTATAAACATGTTTTACTGTAGCCAATTACATTACATTGTTATAAACATGTTTACTGTAGCCAATTACATTACATTTTTATAAACATGTTTACTGTAGCCAATTACATTACATTTTTATAAACATGTTTTACTGTAGCCAATTACATTACATTTTTATAAACATGTTTTACTGTAGCCAATTACATTACATTGTTATAAACATGTTTACTGTAGCCAATTACATTACATTTTTATAAACATGTTTACTGTAGCCAATTACATTACATTGTTATAAACATGTTTTACTGTAGCCAATTACATTACATTTTTATAAACATGTTTTACTGTAGCCAATTACATTACATTTTTATAAACATGTTTACTGTAGCCAATTACATTACATTTTTATAAACATGTTTTACTGTAGCCAATTACATTACATTTTTATAAACATGTTTACTGTAGCCAATTACATTACATTTTTATAAACATGTTTTACTGTAGCCAATTACATCCCAAATATATTACATTTTTATAAACATGTTTTACTGTAGCCAATTACATTACATTTTTATAAACATGTTTTACTGTAGCCTAATTACATTACATTTTTATAAACATGTTTTACTGTAGCCAATTACATTACATTTTTATAAACATGTTTTACTGTAGCCAATTACATCACATTTTTATAAACATGTTTTACTGTAGCCAATTACATTACATTGTTATAAACATGTTTACTGTAGCCAATTACATTACATTTTTATAAACATGTTTTACTGTAGCCAATTACATTACATTGTTATAAACATGTTTACTGTAGCCTAATTACATTACATTTTTATAAACATGTTTTACTGTAGCCAATTACATTACATTTTTATAAACATGTTTTACTGTAGCCAATTACATTACATTTTTATAAACATGTTTTACTGTAGCCAATTACATTACATTTTTATAAACATGTTTTACTGTAGCCAATTACATTACATTTTTATAAACATGTTTACTGTAGCCTAATTACATCCCAAATATATTTCACTTGAGGTTTGGGTGTAGCTACTACAGTAACCTCCTCTTAACTAAGATTTGGATGAAGCTGTAGCTACACAGTAACCTCCCCTTAACTAAGGTTTGTATGAAGCTGTAGCTACACAGTAACCTCCCCTTAACTAAAGTTTGGATGTAGCTACACAGTAACCTCCCCTTAACTAAGGTTTGTATGAAGCTGTAGCTACACGTTAACATCCCATTAACTAAGGTTTGGGTGTAGCTACACAGTTACATCCCATTAACTAAGGTTTGGGTGTAGCTACACAGTAACATCCCCTTAACTAAGGTTTGGGTGTAGCTACACAGTAACCTCCCCTTAACTAAGGTTTGTATGAAGCTGTAGCTACACAGTAACATCCCATTAACTAAGGTTTGGGTGTAGCTACACAGTAACCTCCCCTTAACTAAGGTTTGTATGAAGCTGTAGCTACACAGAAACATCCCATTAACTAAGGTTTGGGTGTAGCTACACAGTAACCTCCCCTTAACTAAGGTTTGGGTGTAGCTACTACAGTAACCTCCTCTTAACTAAGATTTGGATGAAGCTGTAGCTACACAGTAACATCCCATTAACTAAGGTTTGGGTGTAGCTACACAGTAACCTCCCCTTAACTGAGGTTTTGGTGTAGCTACACAGTAACCTCCCCTTAACTAAGGTTTGGATGAAGCTGTAGCTACACAGTAACATCCCCTTAACTAAGGTTTGGGTGTAGCTACACAGTAACCTCCCCTTAACTAAGGTTTGGATATAGATACAACAGTTATCTTCCCTTGCGCCTGGTCTAGTCAATTTTGAGTTTGGATTATTATTTTGTTAACGCTTCGGTATTCTCTTATTCATCTTAACTGAGGTTTGGGTGTAGCTACACAGTAACCTCCCCTTAACTGAGGTTTGAGTGTAGCTGTACCTACACAGTAACCTCCCCTTAACTAAGGTTTTGATGTAGCTGTACCCACACAGTAACCTCCCCTTAACTAAAGTTTGGATGTAGCTACACAGTAACCTCCCCTTGACTAAGGTTTGGATGTAGCTACACAGTAACCTCCCCTTAACTAAGGTTTGAATGCACCTACACAGTAACCTCCCCTTAACTAACGTTTAGATGTAGCTGTACCTACATAGTAACCTCCCCTTAACTAAGGTTTGGATATAGCTACCACAGTTATCTTCCCTTGCCCCTGGTTTAGTCGATTTTGCATTTGGATTATTATTTTGTTAATACTGCGCTATTCTATTATTCATCTTATAATTAACTAAGGTTTGGGTGTAGCTACACAGTAACCTCCCCTTAACTAAGGTTTGGGTGTAGCTACACAGATACTTCCCCTTAACTAAGGTTTGGATGTAGCTACACAGTAACCTCCCCTTAACTAAGGTTTTGGTGTAGCTACACAGTAACCTCCCCTTAACTAAGGTTTGGATGTAGCTACACAGTAACCTCCCCTTAACTAAGGTTTTGGTGTAGCTACACAGTAACCTCCCCTTAACTAAGGTTTTGGTGTAGCTACACAGTAACCTCCCCTTAACTAAGGTTTAGATGTAGCTGTACCTACATAGTAACCTCCCCTTAACTAAGGTTTGGATGTAGCTACACAGTAACCTCCCCTTAAAGGCCCAATATACGTAACTTCAGGGAAATTTTCGTGATTCTGAAAAATTCTGAAAAAAAATCCAGTTGATAACCATGCTAAAATAAGCCTAAAACGAAATAAACATGAGCGGTAATTAACAAGAAACTCTGGGGAAAAAAATCCAAAGAATTGAAAATAATCCAGGTGGGGCCCACTTCAACAACAAACCGAAGGTAGAAGACGGCTCGAAATGGACGCATGTTTACAAATAGCGTATTTCAACTGCTACTGTACCGGTAACCGCGAAAGTATTCATCTTGAATATTGCTGATATCAGTTAATCTTAGCTTAATCTATAAAAATAATAAGTTATAAGGCTTGATTTTCGCTTCAAGTTTTGCCGAAAGTTACGTATATTGGGCCTTTAACTGAGGTTTTGATATACATGTATCTATACAGTAGATGAGGTGGATATTATTATTATATGTTGAACAAACTGTTTTCGTGTCAATATATTAGGGGGTTTTCATGGTATTGATGCATTTGTTGTACCTTTCAATGAACAGTGAAAAATAACACTCCATTTTCTTGGTTTTTTTTCAAACAGTGACTAATTAGTAATGAACACAATTTTCTTATACTGATATTAGTATGATTTTGAAAATCTGTTTATTATTACTCACAGTTGAAATTAACATAAATGAATAAAATTTGAATAGTCAGTCAAGCTATTCTGTGTACACTATACATGCTCTACATACCTTGTAATGACTTTGTCAGAATTTTCGTCCAATCATAAGCTACCATGTGCTACACATTAATTCTTCATGGATATCAAGGTTGTTCAGACATGCATGTGCTGTGATAGATTTTAGTGGAAAATGTCTGCTTGAAACAGTCTGTTTTTTATATAGATTGACTATAATTTAATCGTTTAAGCTTTTGTAATTAAATTGATTAACTTTTACTTCTTACTATTTTTTCTCTTTCTTTTTCTGATTTTAGTTGACGAACATCCATTTATTGACTTATATAGCTTCGTCCATCTTGGGTCTGGTACCTACATCTATATTAAACTGTTATATGGGGACAACAGTGCGCTCCATGGAAGATGTACTATCAGATGACTCTAACAAAACTACTGGCTACATTATATTTATAATACAGGTAAGTCAACAAAACTACATTATCTTAATTATAGATATACTGTGGCTATTTTTACATCTCATAACTCCCATAAAGTTCTACTATTTCATACATGCAAATCTAACTTTCATTGTCACACTCCTTGTGGTCTTTCCAGCTGTCAAACTCCTTGTGGTCAATCCAGTTGTCACACTCCTTGTGGTCAATCCAGCTGTCACACTCCTTGATGTCAATCCAGTTGTCACACTCCTTGTGGTCAATCCAGTTGTCACACTCCTTGTGGTCAATCCAGCTGTCACACTCCTTGTGGTCAATCCAGTTGTCACACTCCTTGTGGTCAATCCAGCTGTCACACTCCTTGTGGTCAATCCAGCTGTCACACTCCTTGTGGTCAGTCCAGCTGTCACACTCCTTGTGGTCGTTCCAGCTGTCACACTCCTTGTGGTCAATCCAGTTGTCACACTCCTTGTGGTCAATCTAGCTGTCACACTCCTTGATGTCAATCCAGTTGTCACACTCCTTGTGGTCAATCCAGTTGTCACACTCCTTGTGGTCAATCCAGCAGTCACACCTCTTATGTGCTCAGGATTCAAAATTGTACAAATGGTAGGAATGACCCCCAGGGGGCTGAGGGGTAGAATCTGAAGGATTATTTAGCTGATATTGATTCAAGTGACTTTTCTCCATAATTAACCACTGATTGGAAAGCAATGGTTACAAATCCTATATCACTGGTAGCATCCCTAGGTAGTATGGATTCAAAAAAAGGGGCAGAGCCAAAGGGGGGTAAATTTGACCATATTGGTGTTATTAACATCTTTTTCTTTAGAACTATGAACTAGATATCAATGATAATTGGTTGTACGCATTCATGAGAGGTAGTGGGATTCAAAAGTTTACAGATTGAGGGGATGATCACTAAACCCGAAACTAAATATACAATTGCTGGCCATTAAAGAGAGGATCACAATCCTGATACTCTAAGAACTGATCCCAAGGTCTACCACTACCCTTGCAGACTTAAACCAGTGTGTCACATTAATTTGAGATGGTTGAGATTTGTATGAAGCTATATATACATGTACAGTTGCTGGGCAAATCGTAATAATAGCATTGATGTCAGGATTACTGGACCCCCACCCCTGGCCTATAGGGGCCTTATAAATTTCTCAGTTGAACTTGAAAATAGTTATGATACTCCCCCATTTCACCAAGCTTTTAATTGATGCAGATATGCTTCAAGGATTGGTCTTTCATTCTATTCCTGTCCTTGGGATCTTTTTGGATAATATTTAATTTTTACCACAATTACCTAGATACCAATGTACTATCCAGGTGAGCGATACAGGCCCTCTGGGCCTCTTGTTATATTGTCAGTTCATAACATATGATACTTGCAGACAATATTTTCCTGCTATTCGATGAAACGCAGGAAAATAATAGAACCAGCTTAGCTAAACAGGAAAATAATAGAATCAGCTTAACTAAACAGGAAAATTAAGCAGCATATCTCATCAAATTATAAAATTGGTTGAAAAACAAGACATAAAAATCATGGGTTAAACTTTGCGTAGGTAAAGCCATATGTATAACCATCTTATATATAGCAGCAGAGATATGTCTGTACAATTAAATATTGATTCCATTAAGATCAATAAGGCAATGCATGCATGTTAGGCATTCTATCTGTGTCTAAACATAAGGATGGCCTGCCCTGACGTGTAAAACATCAGGATGACGGGCCCTGACGTGTAAAACATCAGGATGACGGGCCCTGACGTGTAAAACATCAGGATGACAGGCCCTGACGTGTAAAACATCAGGATGACAGGCCCTGACGTGTAAAACATCAGGATGACAGGCCCTGACATGTAAAACATCAGGATGACGGGCCCTGACGTGTAAAACATCAGGATGACAGGCCCTGACGTGTAAAACATCAGGATGGTCGGCCCTGACTTGTAAAACATCAGGATGACGGGCCCTGACGTGTAAAACATCAGGATGACGGGCCCTGACGTGTAAAACATCAGGATGACAGGCCCTGACGTGTAAAACATCAGGATGACAGGCCCTGACGTGTAAAACATCAGGATGACAGGCCCTGACATGTAAAACATCAGGATGACGGGCCCTGACGTGTAAAACATCAGGATGACAGGCCCTGACGTGTAAAACATCAGGATGGTCGGCCCTGACTTGTAAAACATCAGGATGACGGGCCCTGACGTGTAAAACATCAGGATGACAGGCCCTGACGTGTAAAACATCAGGATGACAGGCCCTGACGTGTAAAACATCAGGATGACAGGCCCTGACATGTAAAACATCAGGATGACGGGCCCTGACGTGTAAAACATCAGGATGACAGGCCCTGACGTGTAAAACATCAGGATGGTCGGCCCTGACTTGTAAAACATCAGGATGACGGGCCCTGACGTGTAAAACATCAGGATGACAGGCCCTGACGTGTAAAACATCAGGATGACGGGCCCTGACGTGTAAAACATCAGGATGACAGGACCTGACGTTTAAAACATCAGGATGACAGGACCTGACATGTAAAACATCAGGATGACAGGCCCTGACGTTTAAAACATCAGGATGACAGGCCCTGACGTGTAAAACATCAGGATGACGGGTCCTGACGTGTAAAACATCAGGATGACGGGTCCTGACGTGTAAAACATCAGGATGACAGGCCCTGACGTGTAAAACATCAGGATGACAGGCCCTGACGTGTAAAACATCAGGATGACAGGCCGTGACGTGTAAAACATCAGGATGACAGGACCTGACGTGTAAAACATCAGGATGGTCGGCCTTGATGTCTGAAACATCAGGATGGCCAGCCCTGACGTGTAAAACATCTGTTTAGATTTTGATTTTTATGTTTCAGATTTTGATAACGTTCCTTTTGCTGTGGTTTGTGGTGAGAAAGGGAAGGATGGAGCTGAAGCGGGCGGTTGAGGGAGAGGAGAAACCTGTTGTGATACCTTTGACAGAAATCAAAGACGACAGCAGCTGATCATGTGGAGCCTGAAAAAGAACTTAGTCATTATTATTAAATCCGGTTCTTTTATGCACTGAATTTGATTGTTTTTGCTCAATATCTGGAAGTTTGTGCCCTGTATTTTTCACTGCCTTCAATCGAAATGTAATGAAGGGCTAGTTTTTGTTTCAATTTTGCATTATATATAGTATGATTTAGTATTATAGTGTTACCTTATTGTAATATTATTGTAGTAATGGCTTGACATTTTTTTCATTTCTGTCCAGATGAATCTTATAATCCACATCAAATAGAGAAGTTTTTTCTGTTGGCACGGTTTTATGTTGAGTACTTAAAGCTGACATTGCAAGTTAAAATGTGATTGAAACCTGTGTAAAAATCTCTTCAGGCTCAGCCAGTGCCAACATTTTAATTTTGCCTTTGCTATATACCCGGTAATAATAATGTAACTTTAAGTACCGATTTCACTCAATATAAAAAGCCCGTTATTGTCATACCAGATATCATTTGTTCAATTGTGCAAGGGACACTACTGTAGTATATAATGTATATAAATATAGAACACTTTTATGATTTTGAAACAACTTTTTTCATCAGATCAGTTGAAAGAAAAAATGAATTGGAATAATATTGTCTAACAGATCAATCAATTTTCTAAGAAAAGTGAAAATATGAGTCAAAAAAAAAAAAAATACCACCAAGAATAGGCATTAATATTATAATTAGACACCCTCTCCCAGGGAAGATCTCAAAACCAGAAAATATTTTACTCAATTGAAAACTTTTAAGTTGTCAGCTTTAGAGCTTTTAATTTGTGCGCTTTAGAGTGGCTTATGTTAGCAAGATAGGGCGCTATATCAAATGTTGTATATCATAATATCGATTAACATCTGTGTGTTATACAGTATAGTTATTTCTTATTTGTGAGAAAGATATAAGTATGTACTAAAATGACAAAGATATTTTGTGTAATGCTGTACTTCAGGTAGTACTCCAAAGCTGTACTTCAGGTAGTACTCCAAAGCTGTACTTCAGGTAGTACTCCAAAGTTGTACTTCAGGTAGTACTCCAAAGCTGTACTTCAGGTAGTACTCCAAAGCTGTACTTCAGGTAGTACTCCAAAGTTGTACTTCAGGTAGTACTCCAAAGCTGTACTTCAGGTAGTACTCCAAAGCTGTACTTCAGGTAGTACTCCAAAGCTGTACTTCAGGTAGTACTCCAAAGCTGTACTTCAGGTAGTACTCCAAAGCTGTACTTCAGGTAGTACTCCAAAGTTGTACTTCAGGTAGTACTCCAAAGTTGTACTTCAGGTAGTACTCCAAAGCTGTACTTCAGGTAGTACTCCAAAGCTGTACTTCAGGTAGTACTCCAAATCTGTACTTCAGGTACTCCAAAGTTGTACTTCAGGTAGTACTCCAAAGTTGTACTTCAGGTAGTACTCCAAAGCTGTACTTCAGGTAGTACTCCAAAGTTGTACTTCAGGTAGTACTCCAAAGCTGTACTTCAGGTAGTACTCCAAATCTGTACTTCAGGTACTCCAAAGTTGTACTTCAGGTAGTACTCCAAAGTTGTACTTCAGGTAGTACTCCAAAGCTGTACTTCAGGTAGTACTCCAAATCTGTACTTCAGGTAGTACTCCAAAGCTGTACTTCAGGTAGTACTCCAAAGCTGTACTTCAGGTAGTACTCCAAAGCTGTACTTCAGGTAGTACTCCAAAGTTGTACTTCAGGTAGTACTCCAAAGCTGTACTTCAGGTAGTACTCCAAAGCTGTACTTCAGGTAGTACTCCAAAGTTGTACTTCAGGTAGTACTCCAAAGCTGTACTTCAGGTAGTACTCCAAAGCTGTACTTCAGGTAGTACTCCAAAGCTGTACTTCAGGTAGTACTCCAAAGCTGTACTTCAGGTAGTACTCCAAAGCTGTACTTCAGGTAGTACTCCAAAGTTGTACTTCAGGTAGTACTCCAAAGTTGTACTTCAGGTAGTACTCCAAAGCTGTACTTCAGGTAGTACTCCAAAGCTGTACTTCAGGTAGTACTCCAAATCTGTACTTCAGGTACTCCAAAGTTGTACTTCAGGTAGTACTCCAAAGTTGTACTTCAGGTAGTACTCCAAAGCTGTACTTCAGGTAGTACTCCAAAGCTGTACTTCAGGTAGTACTCCAAAGTTGTACTTCAGGTAGTACTCCAAAGCTGTACTTCAGGTAGTACTCCAAAGCTGTACTTCAGGTAGTACTCCAAAGCTGTACTTCAGGTAGTACTCCAAATCTGTACTTCAGGTACTCCAAAGTTGTACTTCAGGTAGTACTCCAAAGCTGTACTTCAGGTAGTACTCCAAAGCTGTACTTCAGGTAGTACTCCAAAGCTGTACTTCAGGTAGTACTCCAAAGTTGTACTTCAGGTAGTACTCCAAAGTTGTACTTCAGGTAGTACTCCAAAGCTGTACTTCAGGTAGTACTCCAAAGCTGTACTTCAGGTAGTACTCCAAAGCTGTACTTCAGGTAGTACTCCAAATCTGTACTTCAGGTACTCCAAAGTTGTACTTCAGGTACTCCAAAATATCTGGAAGGTTAATTCATAAACCACAGGGTAATCAGTTTGATTTAGCACCAGAGCTAAGAACACACTGCTGCCAACTTATATAAGAATCAAGAAATGAAACTGATTCCTTCCTCATTATTTACCTTTTATTGGTTTAATGTATTATAAGATATGACAAAGACCAATAAAGTAAATTGCGACATTATTTTATGAAAGTCAATTATGATATAATAACAATATTAATGGTTCAATTGAGACATACAATGTAATAATATTAATGGTTTTATGATGGCACAACAATGTTAATGGTTTGACTATGACGGAACAATATTAATGGTTTGACTATGACAGAACAATATTAATGGTTTGACTATGACAGAACAATATTAATGGTTTGACTATGACAAAACAATATTAATGTTTTGACTATGACAAAACAATATTGATGGTTTTAATTAAAACATAACAATAATAATGATTTAATTATGACATTGTAACAATGTTTATGGTTTATATATGATATAACAGTAATAATGACAAAATTTAATGTTAATGGTTTGATTATGACATAACAATGTTAATGGTTTGATTATGACATAACAATGTTAATGGTTTAATTATGACATAACAATGTTAATGGATAAATTATGACATAACAATGTTAATGGTTTAATTATGACATAACAATGTTAATGGTTTAATTATGACATTGAGCGGTAGATAAGTAAGTCACCTGAACTTCACGATAATCTATACATGTTGATGTTGGGGTTAATTATCACAATGTTAGTTGTGTTCAATCATGACTTGTCCGGTTATAACACATACTTCCATTGTTTAATTGGTATTGAAATAATTGATTAATGACAATCTTAATTGTGTTCAATTTATTTTATGACAGCGAGGCTTAGATAATTTGATTTATAATGGCTTTAGATTCAGTTTGAAGATAGTTTTGACAAAATAACATGAATTGAGGGAAATCCAATATGATGTTCGTATCATAGTAATGGTGTTCAATTATGACGGTAGATGTTACATTTTAATTAGTTATGATGACAGTGTTTGATGGAAGTTAATTATTATTTAATGCTTATTTTATGACATCATGTCATATTGGAGAGGAGAAAATACTAACTGTAAAAATAGGATTATCTCTTCATTTCAGTACTTAATCTGGGACAGCTTTAAATTCAGTGATTCTTTTTATTTCTTAGTCAATTACCAAAATTAATGTTTTATCGTTATAATATTCTTGTGATATATTATTATATGTGCTTGTTGTGAATCCTTCCAACATCCAACATGATATATTTAACTGTAGTTTTAGGATACAGCAAAAAATGAAGTTTTGAGTTACAGCAATAAACCAAATGATTCTTATCGCTTTTAACATGTGGTCTATGCAGATTGTGATTACTCTGTCTTTCCGGAAATTTTATTATGGACTATTTCAACCCTCGAATTGAAAGAGTTCAGATGTGTCTTTAAGTTCGAATAAGGTGATAGTTTCATTAATATATAATTATGTGTATATATTTCATAGAAAATAACAGCCAAAATGCAAATAATTGATAACAAATTACATTTCAATCACCCTATGTGCTTGTCAAAATAGATTCAATAATGTACATATTTTGAGAAAATATTTAGATATGTTATTTATGTTAATTTGATTGTGTAGGTCAATTGTAGTCATAACTCTATTGTATGGAATTAAGTGTGATAATTGTTGATTGTTGAAAACGTTTTTGAGATGAATTCAATTTGTAACAGTTCCATTTCGCGTAACAATTATTTTACATTACAAGACAACGAATAAGTCAATAACAGTATCACTATACATATGGAGTATACAAATACCTGTAAATTGTATCTAAAATGCTGATAAGCCAAAAGCAGTTGTTTCCCCTTGTCCAAATATGTATGAACAACACCCATTTAATGTACTAGTCTAGAGGCATTACCAGTACTTCATCCACAATATCCAGGGGTTACCATCACCTACGCTCTCTACACCCCTGGTACATCCTCAATATCCAGGGGTTACCATCACCTACGCTCTCTACACCCCTGGTACATCCTCGTTATCCAGGGTTATGCTCACCTATGCTCTCCACATCACTGGTACATCCTCGATATCCAGGGGCTACAATTACCTACGCTCTCTACACCCCTGGTACATCCTCGATATCCATGCAGGGTTACATGTACCATCACCTACGCTCTCTAACACCCCCGGTACCATCTTCGATATCTAGGGGTTATGATCACCTATGCTCTCTACACCCCTGGTACATCCTCGATATCCAGGGTTACCATCACCTATGCTCTCTTACACCCCCGGTATATTCTCGATATCCTGGGGTTATGATCACCTATGCTCTCTACACCCCTGGTACATCCTCGATATCCAGGGGTTACCCTCACCTACGCTCTTATACCCCAGGAATATGTCATGGCAAAACTGAAGGCACGCTCAGGTTAATAAAACAATCCTGACCAATCGGTAGGCTGATGCCTGTCTTTTGAAGATAACAAAGGAGCCGCTACCGACTTAAAAGCTTGGCAATTTTTGTGTCGCCTCCGACGGATGTTGGAAAGGCGGCACATAGGGGTTACTTTTCCGACGACGACGGCGGCGACGATGACGGCGGCGTCAACAATGTTAAAGTTTTGTGTTTAGCTCTGTTTCTGACAAAGTTACATCAACCAAACCTCAATCATAGATGAAGCATGGGTAGTAGAGCCTACTGGGCTAAAAAAAAATCATGGATTTCTGCTTTTTTGGGGTAAAAATCTCAAATTTCTGGAATTACAACGTTAAAGTTTTGCGTTTAGCTCTTGCATATTAGGCTGTTTCTCACTAAGTATAAAAACTACAGCAACCAAACTTGGTATGTAGGTGTATTATGACTCAACGAACACTATCGCATCTTCCGTTTCATGATTCAACAAAATGGCCGCCATTTCCTTGCCACTGATTGGCTGAAATTTAGATATTGTCCAATTTCACTCAAAATTGGTATGTTGGTGTATAATGACTCTACGAACACTATCGCAACTTCCATTTCATGATTCAACAAAATGCCTGCCATTTCCTTGCCACTGATTGGTCGAAATTTGGATATTGTCCGATTTCACTCAAAATTGATATGTAGGTGTGTTAGGACTCTACAAACACTATCGCAACTTCTGTTTCATGATTCAGCAAATTGGCCGCCATTTCCTTGCCACTCAGATTGGTCAAAATTTTGATATTGTCCGATTTCACTCAAATTTGGTATATAGGTGTATTATGACTCTACGAACACAATTGCAACTTTGGTTGCATGATTCTGCAAATTGGCCATTATTTCCTGGCCTCTGATTGGTCGAAATTTTGATATTGTCCGTTTTCACTCAAACTTGGTATGTAGGTGTTTTAGGACTCCACGAAAACTATCACAGTTTCTGTTTCATGATTCAACAAAATGGATGCCATTTCTTTGCCACTGACTGGTCAAAATTTCAATATTGTCCGATTTCGACAAAGCGGGAAAGGCGACACATATAATTACGCGTAATCCTTGTTACCGTTATGTAACAACGACATTCTTCTGATGTACATCAAACAGCAAAACCAGTCTTCTTGCCTCATTAACAATGTAACGCACACTGACTTCAGTTTTGCCATGACATATACCTGGGGTTGTAGAGAGCGAGGGAAAGTGTAGCCCCTGTATATCGAGGTTGATCCAGGGGTGTAGAGAGGGAGGGAGAGTGTAACCCCCGTATATCGAGGTTGATCCAGGGGTATAGAGAGTGAGGGAGAGTGTAACCCCCGTATATCGAGGTTGATCCAGGGGTGTAGAGAGTGAGGGAGAGTGTAATCATTGTATATCGAGGTTGATCAAGGGGTGTAGAGAGCGAGGGAGAGCGTAACCCTTGTATATCGAGGTTGATCCTGTGGTGTAGAGTGAGGGAGAGCGTAACCCTTGTATATCAAGGTTGATCCAGGGGTGAAGAGAGCGTGGGAGAGCATAACCCCTGTATATCGAGGTTAATCCAGGGGTGTAGAGAGCGAGGGAGAGCGTAATCATTGTATATAGAGGTTGATCCAGGGGTGTAGAGAGCGTGGGAGAGCGTAACCCCTGAATATCGAGGTCGATCCAGGGGTGTAGAGAGGGAGGGAGAGCGTAACCCTTGTATATCGAGGTTGATCCTGGGATGTAGAGAGCGAGGGTGAGCATAACCCCTGTATATCGAGGTTGATCCAGGGGTGTAGAGAGCGAGGGAGAACGTAATCATTGTATATCAAGGTTGATCCTGGAATGTAGAGAGCGAGGGAGAGCGTAACCTTTTTATATCGAGGTTAATCCTGGGGTGTAGAGAATGTTATTTAGTTTTAGCTTACATGGCCAAAACAGACACGTAAACATGTGTGATGGTACAGTGCCAGATGTAGATTCACAAGCTTAATCTTTTATTAATTGACTGTTAATTTAAATGTGGATTATTATAAAGGATTTTATCTGTGATAATTAAATGTGATCCTGAAATTGTTACTGATACAAATATCTGTTGTTGATCTCCGTCTGGAATGTTGATTATTACATGAAGTACAGTTTAGCTTAAATTAGGCGAACAAGTCATTCTAGATTAGGGTCACCAATTCTATGTTTATACTTCAAAATGTAGAAATCCTGTCTCCTTTATTATTGGATGGAACTCCACATAGCTATAGAATTAAAAACCTTGCATAACAGTTTATGTAGATAAATAGCACCATGTTAGTTAACAACATGAGAAATCTAGTTTGGTGGATATATTAGAAAATATTGACATGTAGACAGAAATGTTGTTTTTAACAATTAGTGTAGCCACATCAGCTAGATCTAAAAATAACTTTATATGTAATTATTGAAGTATTTTCATATTTGTTTTTCTTGAGAAATCTGATTAAGAATAGCTGCAAAATATTTCAAATTGAAGAAATGATCCATAACTTAATGAATTGTTTGATTTGAAATATTGGCAGCATCTAGATATTGTGACAGGATATTTTGGTGTGTGACATAAAAACAAAGAATAAGAACTATGACCAAATACTGTTCTTACACAATACATAAGTCTGGTAAAGCATTGTGATTAATTGAGTTTTCTGAATCATCTGTTTTTGTTTATAATGCATTTGCAAAGAAATGTGGGAACTATTTTGGAATACATGCAGGTAAATATCAATACATATGCTGATTCTCTGGTTGTCTGGTAGGAGCCAGTGACTCGCTGTATTACAGTACTAAGGAGCAAGTTTACTAAATATTCAGAACAAAAGATACATTTAACAGATTGTGCGAGAGGTAGTATATATAGTTCCTACATTGAGACAGTTCCTTCAATGTGATAGTTCTTACAGTGATGAACTGGTTTTTGTAATGTATTGGTGCTTGAAGTATAAAGTACATGTAGCATGCTAACAGAATATATTTCATAAATTCATCAGTTTTCATTTGACTATTCTAATTTCAATCATTATGCTATATTAACACAATTTCAATGTAATGAATTATGAACCTGTTGATCGTTATTCTTCGTTCCACTTTCTTCGTCTTGGAACTCTCCTAATAAGTTTTTAAGAATGCCGAAAGATTTTTTTTTCATATGAAAACAGTTGGTAAATTATGGAAGAATGTGGTATGACAATTTTTGTTTTAGCTCACCTGGTCCAAGGGACCAAGGTGAGCTTATGGCATACCAGGCATACCCCCCCCCCTCCCACCAAAGACCTGAGGGGATGGGGCCAAAAGGGGTCCATTTGGCAATATTCATATTAACGACTTCTTCTCTGGATCTAAGCAATGTACAACTTTCATTTTTCATATTCCAGTGGCTTGGATTAAATTTTATACAAAAAATTGGGCACACACCCCTGTAGCCTGAGGGACGGGGCCGAAAAGGGTCCATTTGGCAATATATATTAACGACTTCTTCTCTGAATCTTCTGACATCCCTATTTTTAGAGGTAGCTTCCCCAGATGGCTGGGATTCAAATTTATACAAATGATACGGCTGAACCCTCAGCGACCTCTGAGGTTGGGGCCGAAAGTGGTCCATTTGGCAATATTCATATTAACGACTTCTTCTCTGGATCTAAGCAATGTTTAACTTTCATTTTTCATATTCCAGTGGCTTGGATTAAACTTTATACAAAGAATTGGGCACACACCCCTGTAGCCTGAGGGACGGGGCCGAAAAGGGTCCATTTGGCAATATATATTAACGACTTCTTCTCTGAATCTTCCGACATCCATATTTTTAGATGTAGCTTCCCTAGATGGCTGGGATTCAAATTTATACAAATGATAGGGCTGAACCCCCAGCGACCTCTGAGATTGGGGCCGAAAGTGGTTCATTTGGCAATATTCATATTAACGACTTCTTCTCTGGATCTAAGCAATGTACAAGCTATATTTCATTTTTCATATTCCAGTGGCTTGGATTAAACTTTATACAAATAATTGGGCACACACCCCTGTAGCCTGAGGGACGGGGCCGAAAAGGGTCCATTTGGCAATATATATTAACGACTTCTTCTCTGAATCTTCCGACATCCATATTTTTAGATGTAGCTTCCCTAGATGGCTGGGATTCAAATTTATACAAATGATAGGGCTGAACCCCCAGCGACCTCTGAGATTGGGGTCGAAAGTGGTCCATTTGGCAATATTCATATTAACGACTTCTTCTCTGGATCTAAGCAATGTACAAGCTATATTTCATTTTTCATATTCCAGTGGCTTGGATTAAACTTTATACAAATAATTGGGCACACACCCCTGTAGCCTGAGGGACGGGGCCGAAAAGGGTCCATTTGGCAATATATATTAACGACTTCTTCTCTGAATCTTCCGACATCCATATTTTTAGATGTAGCTTCCCTAGATGGCTGGGATTCAAATTTATACAAATGATAGGGCTGAACCCCCAGCGACCTCTGAGATTGGGGCCGAAAGTGGTCCATTTGGCAATATTCATATTAACGACTTCTTCTCTGGATCTAAGCAATGTACAAGCTATATTTCAGTTGTAGCATCCCTAGGTGGCTGAATGGATTCAAATTTATACAAATGATGTGGCTCCCCCCCCCCCCCCCCCCCCCCCCCGAGTCCCAGAGTCCTGAGAGGCGGGGCTAAAAACTGGCAATTCAGCTATATCTAAATAAACCAATTTCAAATAATTTTACTTTAAATCTTCTTCATTAATTACATGACTGCTTGGTACTGTACTGTTGTGGCAGATCCCAAACTGGAAAAATATTTATAATTTTACTTACACATTAGTTATTTGCTGAAATTCAGGTGAACGATGCAAGCTCTCTGGACTTATTGGGTTTTTTTTTTTAATTTGTTTTTTGGTGGTTTTTTATACGCCCGTCAAAAATGACGGGAAGTATTATGGTATGGCGTTGTCCATCCGTACGTCGTAAACTTTTATTTGTCCGGAGATCTCCTCCTACAGTTTTCAACCGATTTCTTTCAAACTTGCTAGGCTTTACCACCATGACATGAAATTGTGTTTTCCTGAATGACAGTTTGATTCGACAATATTTACAAGAGTTATGGCCCTTTGGGATGCAATTTTGGGCATTATGTAAAATACGTCAAAACATTTTTGTGTTATCTTCAATTCCTCTAAATTTTGGTATGGTACTTTGAAAAGCTATAATATTTAACATATATTACGGGTTTTGTTGAGTTATTTCAACTTTTCGCGTAACAGCATTGCGTAGTTGGATAAAGGCACATGTATAAATGCATTTCTGTCGTAAACTGTTGTTTTGTCCGGAGATCTTCTCCTACAGTTTTCTACTGATATCTTTCAAACTTGGTAGGCTTAATCATCATGACATGAAGTTGTGTTTTCCTGAATACAAGTTCAATTACACAATATTTACTAGAGTTATGGCCCTTTGAAACTTCATATTTGATGCAATTTCAGGCATTATGTAGAAAGTGTCAGATCTTTTTTGCATTTTCTTCAATTCCTCTAAAATTTGGTATGATACTTCGAAAAGCTATAATATTTAACATAAATTATGGGTTTTGTTGGGTTATTTCAACTTTTCGCGTAACAGCAGTTTTCAATAACTAAAAGGCTCAGGGTAGACATTATTTTTGTCAGGCATTAAATATTAAATGCATGTTGGGAACACTAAGGTTATATAATGACTTGTCATATAGGCTTAATGCACAGTTTTATACAACACGGGTATTTTAAACATTATTTTTGTCAAGCATTAAATATTAATTGTTGAATGATATGGGCCAAATCACAGAAATGTAAGAAATGTAAGTGTACACACTGACATACCAAATGAATGTGTACACCGCGCTCTTCCAGGCGGAATGGCGCGATGTACACATTCATTTGGTAGGTCAGTGTGTACGTGAGGCCTGGAAGGGCGCGGTGTAGTATGTCAGTGTGTACGTGAGGCCTGGAAGGGCGCGGTGTAGTATGTCAGTGTGTACGTGAGGCCTGGAAGGGCGCGGTGTAGTATGTCAGTGTGTACGTGAGGCCTGGAAGGGCGCGGTGTAGTATGTCAGTGTGTAAGTGAGGCCTGGAAGGGCGCGGTGTAGTATGTCAGTGTGTACGTGAGGCCTGGAAGGGCGCGGTGTAGTATGTCAGTGTGTAAGTGAGGCCTGGAAGGGCACGGTGTAGTATGTCAGTGTGTAAGTGAGGCCTGGAAGGGCGCGGTGTAGTATGTCAGTGTGTACGTGAGGCCTGGAAGGGCGCGGTGTAGTATGTCAGTGTGTAAGTGAGGCCTGGAAGGGCGCGGTGTAGTATGTCAGTGTGTACGTGAGGCCTGGAAGGGCGCGGTGTAGTATGTCAGTGTGTAAGTGAGGCCTGGAAGGGCACGGTGTAGTATGTCAGTGTGTACGTGAGGCCTGGAAGGGCGCGGTGTAGTATGTCAGTGTGTACGTGAGGGCTGGAAGGGCGCGGTGTAGTATGTCAGTGTGTACGTGAGGCCTGGAAGGGCGCGGTGTAGTATGTCAGTGTGTAAGTGAGGCCTGGAAGGGCGCAGTGTAGTATGTCAGTGTGTAAGTGAGGCCTGGAAGGATGCGGTGTAGTATGTCAGTGTGTAAGTGAGGCCTGGAAGGGCGCGGTGTAGTATTTCAGTGTGTAAGTGAGGCCTGGAAGGGCCCGGTGTAGTATGTCAGTGTGTAAGTGAGGCCTGGAAGGGCCCGGTGTAGTATGTCAGTGTGTACGTGAGGCCTGGAAGGGCGCGGTGTAGTATGTCAGTGTGTACGTGAGGCCTGGAAGGGCGCGGTGTAGTATGTCAGTGTGTACGTGAGGCCTGGAAGGGCGCGGTGTAGTATGTCAGTGTGTACGTACGTGAGGCCTGGAAGGGCGCGGTGTAGTATGTCAGTGTGTAAGTGAGGCCTGGAAGGGCACGGTGTAGTATGTCAGTGTGTACGTGAGGCCTGGAAGGGCGCGGTGTAGTATGTCAGTGTGTAAGTGAGGCCTGGAAGGGCGCGGTGTAGTATGTCAGTGTGTACGTGAGGCCTGGAAGGGCGCGGTGTACACGTTCATTTGGTCAGTGTGTATGTGAGGCAAATGACATTGTGTACACTGTGATAATTAGCATTTGTCTTCAACTTTAAAACATGGGCTATTTTATCAACAATCTTATTTTCACAAAAAAAGAAACAAAGAAAGAAATACTTTAGATTTTAGAAAGCATTATTTGGGCTACTGTTGATTACGGTGTGACGACGTCCTTTGTCTCTGTATCATTTGTATGATGTTTTGATTTTACGGTGTTATTTATGATGAAATAATTCCTAATGCCGTCCGTTTTCCTACTTCGCTCGCACAGCAAATACAACCCGAAACATTTTACAAACATTCTTTAATATCAAGAATGATCTGGTTGTTTAGAGTTTTGACAGGTTTGATTATGAAATATCAAGCTAAAATTTAAATAAGTGTATTCTTTGCTATAAACAACATCTTATATATTTTCTGGGAAACCGAGTCGAACGATATATTTTTTCAATTAATTATCGAAGATAAGTTAAGTGTGTAACATTTACAGAATTATTTGGTAAAACTTGGACAGGCTGGTCATTTGGGATATTTTTTAACAGACTTATCATTAGATTCATGCAGTTGTCTAAGCTTGTCTCAACAAGTTCGTTAGTTCGAGTGCTCTACAAAATAATCAGAAATCCTTTACATGATTGTAAAATCAATGATAATCCACATTAATGAGATGAGAGAAAAAGAAAACGGTATGTAATCGTTGGTATTTAAATTAACCAATCATATTTATCTGTTTTAATTTTGAGGGTTTGCAATCGTAGGAGTTGTATTTGTGGTTAAACATATTTATTGAATAAAATGTGAATGAACAATATATCGGAAGTGGTGTGTTTTATGTTTACACAGGCTGTGACAGATGTATTAAATACAATCTTGTACACACGTACAAGGTTTATACTGATAGAGACTGGAAGGTGTAACGAGATGGTTTACAGAAAGAAAATCTAGTAATAAACAATGTGTTTTTTGTTTGGTGTACAGTATTATTTGGGCCTTATCATCGGGTGAAACGGTGAACCGTATCCAAACGTTATATTTCGTTTGGCTTTTGTGTCGAGGATGTATTTGACATCGGAGAAGGTCTGGGGAGTGCTGGTAAAGCCACACCTCATAGTCTCCGTATATCCGTCATCACTTAAATGTTCGGCAATGTAACCAGGAGCCAGATATATATCTGATAGGTTCCACACGTAATGGTTCTCAAGTAATCGAGATCGAGAGGGGAAACAGTACGGAAGATGCATCCATCTTGACAAACTCGGACCTTGCCCGTCTGGATAGATCCGGAACTGTCTTGACTCTCTGAGCTAGGCCATTCGCTGTTGTCAAACGGTCCTTCATACGTTCAGCCATTAGCCTTCTTTGTCATTTCTCTCTGGAGATCTCTGGTAGATCGGTCCTCTAATACCATTCAGACAGACTGTGCCGGTTCGAAGCAAAGCCTCGATGACATTGATAAAGCTGTTAGACACCAATTGCGTTCGGAAGAACGTCCAGTGTTTCAGACGACCATGATAGGATTCCACAATCCACCTCGATTTGGTGATAGTTCTGTCACGATTTGCTTGGACGTCAGAATTTTGACTTTGACCGGGTTTCAGGAATGACTGCATGCTATAGCATTGAGGCCAGAGGCTTCGAGAACTGGTACATGTAGGACATCTCTAAAACCTCGGTCAACAACAACATTGTCATCTGGTTGTAGCCAAGTAACTAGCTTGTCCATGATTTTTTTTGTAGTTGTAGCAAGATTTTCGCTGCCAGTGAATGGTCCTACTGTGTCCAGAATGTAGCCATCTGGTAAGGCGCGCGATGCTCATGCATTTGAGATAGTTTCTTTTCTTCTGCCCACAGTAGGACATTCTCTGGAGCTTTTCTGGATATAAATATAGGTGCCATCTAATATGGCAGTGGCTTTATCTCCAAAAAATGCTTCTGAAAAGACAGTATTGTGCCCGAGCAACTGTTCTCTTGTCAAGTGATCCGGACCTAGAAATTGTGGGACTATCGATGTGTCTAATGCCTGTACTATGGAGTGGAAACTTTTGGACACATTTGACTTGGAAAAGAGAAGAACACTGACTCCAGGAAATGTCGGTTTTCAGTTTTACCCTGAACAGTAATAGAGCATCGTGTGTAGTGTTGGTATATATACCAGATGAAAGATATGGGGAACAGTGCGAGTGGATTTCGAGGAACTAATCTTTGGACCAACCTGTCAAGCCATGCATGCCGAGTCATCAAGAGAAGAAAAGCTTATTGCGAACGCAGACTGGTTCTGTGAAAGGACGTGCGACACCTCTAGGAGGTCATTAATGATTTCGGGCGATTTTGATGGTAACTGAGATTCCAAGGAACCTATACCATCAAGGACCTTTGTAGACGGATCTAAGTCGTTACCAATAAGGTGAATGGAGCAGACGCGGGATGAGGTGGGACACCACAGATTGTGTGAATAGATCAGGTGATGTCTTGTACGTTTTGGTAAGACTGATGATTTTGTTCCATTTATTGCAAAGGTAACAAGACAGAGACAGCATTTTTTGTGTCAAGATGGTCCATTCAAAAGATCATGAAGGGTCAGCAACGGCAGGATATGGGACGGGGAGTCGTCTTCTTCCTCTATTTCCTGGTTCTGCTCGGGTTCAGGTTCAGGCTGATTTTTGTTCCGAAGATACACCATGTAGCACTTCTGGCAAATAAGTGTTTGTTCCTTTCCTGACATCAATCCTTGTTGCACCAGCGTATCTAGGAGCCATTTATATTGTGGACTATTTACATTGCGTGCACTTCTGTTCTCATTGCCACTACGTTTCTTGAAGTATAGTTGACAGCCTTCTCCAACACATTTACCCTCAATCTTGAAACAAAATCGATTGGTTTATGAAGCGTCGATAAAGTAACAAAATAGCAAGCCACCGATGATTGCTGTAAACAGCTATTACTTAGTAGTTTGGTACAATTATGCGAAAATGTGTGATAAATAACGAACAACTTATTACAAAATAACAAGATAATATAATAAATCACATTCAATACCTCCAAGAAGCGCAGACTTGATTGATTACTTAGAGCAAAATAAAGTATTTCATATGGATAATCTATCTATTCGATGTGGCGTGGTCGGCAGGCACAAAGAAAGTGAGGCAAGTCAGGGTCCCAACCCTGACAGAGCCACAACGCTTTGGAGATGGGACAATAAAACAAGGAAAGTGAGACAAGAAGAGCTAGCGTCGAGTCAATGATTCCGTAAACGTATAGACAAAGACAAGAAGATACGGATAAATGTACAAGGCCACACGATCAGAAAATTCAGAAGAGGACAACTTGAGATAGAACAGTATTCATGTATCAGGGTGTCCTCAGTGTAAATCTTTATATCGATACTGTTTATTTAGTCGTTAGATACATGTATCATAAAACTGTCATGAAAATATCCGCTCTGATATTCAATATAAAATTTTGTATATAATAAGCTATATAATAGGGTTTCAGATAAGGTTGTTACTCATTTCCCCTTTTCTTTCAATTTACAACCACATTCAGGCGGCGATATGAGAACGTTCCACCACATGAAATTAGCTGATTTTTGGTACACATATGGAACAAGTAAAGCTCTATCCGATTTTCTGATGGAAATTTGCATCCATCTGATACAGATAAACTTATTCAAGTATCGCATACATACATGTACAATACATAATAATTATAAAATACAGTTACAGAGTTTGTTGAAACATAAAAAAATCATCCATTAGTGTCTAGCCATATTTGGCTTATGAGACACTATCAAAATATTCCTTGAGTAATTAGATTACATTTGAGAAATGTTTTTGTCTTCTTTAATACATAAAACAATGCTTTATAGACTATATAGGATATAAACTTTCTACTTTCATAAGAAATATCAATTTATTTTTTGTTTCTATTTAGTAAACCGTTAAAAGTTTGGAATTTCGCTTCCGTTTCATCAGAATAAAAAGTATAAGGTCAGAACAAAAATCACATTCTATCAAAAATCATCATGTATTTCTTCCCTGTAGAGGTATTTATTGTCCGTTTCTATAGTTGTGAGAATAGTCATTGTGAGAAAGTCACGTCAGTAAACGGTCATTAGCACATTAATACATGTAAACGGTCATAAGCACATTAACACATGTAAACGGTCATTAGCACATTAACACATGTAAACGGTCATTAGCACATTAAAACATGCATGTGAAAAAGCATTTTATCTCTAATTACATAATATGTACATGTATTTCCAGTGTTCATCACTAGTGCAACTTTATAATTTTAATTCCAAAATTAACCGCACATTGTCAGAGACGTTTATAACACTATGTAATATATGCCTCTGACATTGTATTTGAACATTTATTTGTTAAAAGAACATGATGTGGTTTAAGACCGCATTTGCCGCAAAATTAACTTGAAATATGAAATGGTGACACACCCCTGAAAAAATTCTGAATCCGCCCCTGGCTTTGTATCAATTTCAAAATTTTAATACTTTCAGTGCCAGCGGACCGATTGGGCCGATTTACTGTGTCGTTGAGTGCCAGCGGGCGGATTGGGGCGATTTGCTGTGCGTTGAGTGCCAGCGGACCGACTGGGCCGATTTGCTGTGCCGTTGAGTGCCAGTGGGCCGATTGGGCCGATTTGCTGTGCCTTTGTTTGCCAGCTGGCCGATTGGGGCGATTTGAAGTGCCGTTGAGTGCCAGCGGACCGATTTGACCGATTTGCAGTGCCGTTGAGTGCCAGCGGACCGATTTGACCGATTTGCAGTGCCGTTGAGTGTCAGCGGGCCGATTGGGCCGATTTGATGTGCCGTTATTTGCCAGTGGGCCGATTGGGCCGATTTGCTGTGCCTTTGTTTGCCAGCTGGCCGATTGGGCCGATTTGCTGTGCCGTTGAGTGCCAGCGGGCTGATTTGACCGATTTGCTGTGCAGTTGAGTGTCAGCGGGCCGATTGGGCCGATTTGATGTGCCGTTGTTTGCCAGCGGGCCAATTGGGCCGATTTGCTGTGCCGTTGAGTGCCAGCGGGCCGATTTGCTGTGCCGCTGTGTGCCAGCGGGCCGATTTGCTGTGCCGTTAAGTGCCAGTGAGCCGATTGGGCCGATTTGCTGTGCATGTGCCGTTGAGTGCCAGCGGGCCGATTGGGCCGATTTGCTGTGCCGTTGAGTGCCAGCGGACCGATTGGGCCGATTTGCTGTGCCGTTGAGTGCCAGCGGACCGATTGGGCCGATTTGCCGTGCCGTTGAGTGCCAGCGGGCCGATTGGGCCAATTTGCTGTGCCGTTTAGTGCCAGCGGGCCGATTTGGCCGATTTGCTGTGCCGTTGTTTGCCAGCGGGCCGATTTGTTGTGTCGCTGTGTGCCAGCGGGCCGATTTGCTGTGCCATTGTGTGTCAGC
Source organism: Mimachlamys varia (assembly GCA_947623455.1). Classification (NCBI taxonomy): domain Eukaryota; kingdom Metazoa; phylum Mollusca; class Bivalvia; order Pectinida; family Pectinidae; genus Mimachlamys; species Mimachlamys varia. The sequence continues at coordinate 44,958,229 of OX392533.1, forward strand.
GGGCCGATTGGGCCGATTTGCTGTGCCGTTGAGTGCCAGCGGGCCGATTTGCTGTGTCGTTGTGTGTCAGCGGGCCGATTTGCTGTGTCGCTGCGTGCCAGCGGGCCGATTTGCTGTGTCGTTGTGTGTCAGCGGGCCGATTGGGCCGATTTGCTGTGCGTTGAGTGTCAGCGGGCCGATTGGGCCGATTTGCTGTGCGTTGAGTGCCAGCGGACCGATTGGGCCGATTTGATGTGCGTTGAGTGCCAGCGGACCGATTGGGCCGATTTGCTGTGTCGTTGTGTGTCAGCGGGCCGATTGGGCCGATTTGATGTGCCGTTGAGTGCCAGCGGGCCGATTTATTAAGATTACTTTTAACGTTTATTCAATTAATGGTAACTTATCTTAGTTGGTATTTTTATTTTGGAATCTATGATTTTAAGATAAGCACTTTAATCTATAGAGAATATTACATGGCCATTTCCATATCAGGCCTTGTATCAACCCGATATCCCAATATCGGACCGAGGGCCGAAGGCCTAAGGGTCGATATTGGGTCGAGGGTTGATAGAAGGCCTGATATGGAAATGACCATGTCATATTCCATTTATTATAAACTTTGAATTTGTAACGGTTCATGATGATCTGTTTTTGATGATGTCTCTATTTTGTTCCTTGTTTTGTCATCAGCTTGACGTTGATTAAGATAATAATTCATACCATAAGCAATGGATTCGGAATTATTTACCTGTTCATCTACATCGGCGTCTTCGTTTAAGTCTCTTTTACTTCTATTAATTCATCAAGCTCTAGTATTCTTTATCCGATAGACTCCATAACTTTCTCACCAATGGGGCTCACCCACCATTTTTTCGCAACCAGAGGGCGTCACTGCGATATACCAAGTTTGTTCAAGCGAATGACCTTAACCAACTTTCACGGTCACAGGAGTCAAATGTATTAAGAACATTCAAAGATATTTTTCTCAATAACCGAAAGGCTTAGGGTACCGATATTTGCCCTGTATCATGCTTGGATGAAGGGCTACCAAGTTTATTCAAATGGTTGACCTCGATATACTTCAAGGTCACAGGGGTCAAATGTCATAAAATGTTTTAAACACTTCTTCACAGTAACTGAAGGTCCAAGGATATTGCTATTTTTCTGGTAGTATGTTGAGATGAAGGAATACCAAGTTTGTTCATTGACCCTTTAAGGTCACAGGGGTTAAATACGGTTCTTTAAACAACTTCGCAATTACCAACAAAAAGACATATATTTCCAGGTGACCGTTAACGCCCATGGGCCTCTTGTTTGTTGCATGTTACACTTTTTCAGTTATGATTAAAGGCTGAATATCATTGTGACAAATTCTGCTTTTTATCATATAATCGTCTACAATGTATATGTACATGAAAAATGTCTCACTTTCATGATCCATATCAACAGTTGTCTGTTACCATATACGACTGCATTTCACAAAATCGAAATTTTACTTTTCTTTCCCATTTCCAATCATTTCCTTAACGCCTCCATCAGTACTTCCAGTACTTTGATTAAATTGTTATGAGAAATTATAAAATACATGGCTTCACTTGAACAATTCAAAGGATAAATACTTAACTGATACATTCAAAATGTTTAGATGATTTAAATGATCAATCTTGATTTCAGCATAGATGTTCAAAAAGACACCCGGAAGCGCCAAGGCCGTTTTTAAAACAAAGAGAACACGAAATCAAATTCAGTTTGCTTGTTTCGTGGTTTCCCTCGTTTCTGTTTTCGGTTCGCCCAGAAATGTAGCACTGGAGATCCTTATAAACTATCTGTTACAAATATTAATGAGCAGCTAATATTGAAGCGTCTTCTGTGGCCATGTAGTTGTATATGTAGAAAACCTATATCTCATTGACATTAACTTAGAAATAGTATTCGTATGGTTTGAAAAGCATCGAGATTAATTTGCATTTTGAAAATCGAGGGCTTCGAAATTTGCCATATTTTGATTGTTTGAAAAAGACTTCTTTAACTGAAAAACTTACCCGGAAAACCAACATAGGGAGATGAGCAGCATTCGGCAGTCATCAAACATCTAGGCGGCAGGCCTAGTGCTGCCAGTTGGTCGTTAGGAAAATACATCGTCATGATTTATGATTTAAAAATGTAAGAGCTTCACCATAGGATTTTGAGTTATTCTTTGATGAAATCATTAGGTCTTGCAACGGAATTTCCATTGTCTTTACACATCAAAATTAGTTAGGGAAATTTACTATCTGGCAATTCCCAAAATTGTCAGTTTTATGGTTGAAATTTGTGAATTTTTAATTAAGGCAGCATCTAAGGAGACTGGTAACACTATGTCAATGCAATCCAAAATATCAATTGTGCCATAACACCGGTAATACATGTGCACCAACACCTCCAAACCAATGGCTTTACTTTCATTAAAATCATATCAAAATCCTCTACAGTGGGTTTTATGACCAAGGGTTAAATACATTTGATCTTCACTTTTGAAAAGCTTGCCCGTGACATTTTCTATACTCCTTAACATGGAAAATCTAGAGTTATGTGACCCTCTTAGAGGCATCGCCTACCTCATATAAAATTTAGAGCAATGTGACCCTCTTATAGGCAGTGTCTACCTCATATAAAATCTAGAGTTCTGTGACCCTCTTATAGGCAGTGACTACCTCATATAAACTCTAGAGTTCTGTGACCCTCCTATAGGCAGTGTCTACCTCATATAAAATCTAGAGCTATGTGACCCTCTTATAGGCATCGCCTACCTCATATAAAATCTAGAGCTATGTGACCCTCTCATAGGCATCGCCTACCTCATATAAAATCTAGAGTTCTGTGACCCTCCTATAGGCAGTGTCTACCTCATATAAAATCTAGAGCTATGTGACCCTCTCATAGGCATCGCCTACCTCATATAAAATCTAGAGCTATGTGACCCTCTTATAGGCATCGCCTACCTCATATAAAATCTAGAGCTATGTGACCCTCTCATAGGCATCGCCTACCTCCTATAAAATCTAGAGCTATGTGACCCTCCTATAGGCATCGCCTACCTTATATAAAATCTGCTGACGAGTTATCATGCACCAATAACATGTAAAGTTTGTTTGCTACGTCCATCTTTGTCAACAACACAAATATTCGACGTGGACAGCACGGACTAGTGGTCATTAATACGTCATCAGTTGTAACCCGGGAAACAATCCGCTTTGATGTCCACACATCAGAGAGCTGCCAGCTTATTGCTGGATGACCACAAAAATTAAAGCATGAGCGACAAAGACATCAACAGTTCTACAGCAGAAACAGCTTGGCCATGTTAGTCCCATTAAAACTAGCTAGCTTGGCGAATCTAGTTTGTATTTATCCTACATCAAAGCTTCTGGAAAACAAAACTAGACAAACGAAGTGATACCCGAAGTTTTAAGTTCGACAATCGGTCAGTATATAACACTGACAGTCGGTGAAATCTTACAGCACCGGACTCGACCCTTCCGTTAAACCTCGTCGGGATCCCCATCCAAACCAAAGGTAACTTATAACACTCTGCTAATATCTATTTAAAGCTTGTTTTTTTCATCGACCATAATTTTAATTACGTTTTCAGTACAAACTACTACGGATTCCTATGTTTTCTGCTACATTTGTAATTATAAACACTTAGTTCTTATACTATAGACGAAACAATACATTTTTTCGAAAATTAATTTTGAATAGTTTAAAGAAACGGAAGTCCGGATACCGTTATGAAATGTTTAATTGACATTTACAACGTATAACGAGTTATAATTATAACAGTATCTGATTGGGCCGGTTTCATGAGTCCGGCTTCGGGCGGTTTCTTATTGGTCTGTGCTAATCCCCAAGTGGTACCATGGTGATAACGATGCTAACACTGTTACAGGTCCGCGTCATGTCTCCCTGCGTTCTGTTTCTGATCTACATTGGATATCTCGCTGGGTGTGATGGGAAAGCTCATCTACTCGAAACCGTAAGTTGAGTATGAAGAGTTTTCCATTCGGGGATTTTTTACACATGGTGTCTTTTTTAAACAGCCTTATTATTCAACGTTTTTATTCCCATAATGTTTTTTTATCTCTTCACATAAATCTGAACTTAAATTTATGAACAATATTTAATAATCTTTCTTGTTTTCGGTGGAATGTGTCTTTAAAATATTTGTGCTGAGCACACTGAGACAAAAATATTTGTGCTGAGCACACTGAGACAAAAATGTTTGTGCTGAGCACACTGAGACAAAAATGTTTGTGCTGAGCACACTGAGACAAAAATGTTTGTGCTGAGCACACTGAGACAAAAATGTTTGTGTTGGGCACACTGAGACAAAAATGTTTGTGTTGGGCACACTGAGACAAAAATGTTTGTGTTGGGCTCACTGAGACAAAAATGTTTGTGTTGGGCACACTGAGACAAAAATGTTTGTGTTGGGCTCACTGAGACAAAAATGTTTGTGTTGGGCTCACTGAGACAAAAATGCTGACTGAATGATCATGATCAGTATAAAGCAAAGTACAAGGACACTTTTAACGATACGATATAACTATTAACTGTATCAGCTAAAGTGATATCACTATTAACTGTATCAGCTATAGTGAGGTAACTATTAACTATATCAGCTAAAGTGATATAACTATTTACTTATCAGCTATAGTGATATAACTATTAACTGTATCAGCTATAGCGATATAACTATTAACTGTATCAGCTATAGCGATATAACTATTAACTGTATCAGCAATAGTGATATAACTATTAACTGTATTAGCTATAGCGATATAACTATTAACTGTATCAGCTATAGTGATATAACTATTAACTTATCAGCTATAACGATATAACTATTAACTGTATCAGCTATAGTGATATAACTATTAACTGTATCAGCTATAACGATATAACTATTAACTGTATCAGCAATAGTGATATAACTATTAACTGTATCAGCTATAGCGATATAACTATTAACTGTATCAGCTATAGCGATATAACTATTAACTGTATCAGCTATAGCGATATAACTATTAACTGTATCAGCTATAGTGATATAACTATTAACTGTATCAGCAATAGTGATATAACTATTAACTTATCAGCAATAGTGATATAACTATTAACTGTATCAGCAATAGTGATATAACTATTAACTGTATCAGCTATAGTGATATAACTATTAACTGTATCAGCTATAGTGATATAACTATTAACCATATCAGCTATAGTGATATAACTATTAACTGTATCAGCAATAGTGATATAACTATTAACTGTATCAGCTATAGCGATATAACTATTAACTGTATCAGCTATAGCGATATAACTATTAACTGTATCAGCTATAGTGATATAACTATTAACTGTATCAGCAATAGTGATATAACTATTAACTGTATCAGCTATAGCGATATAACTATTAACTGTATCAGCTATAGCGATATAACTATTAACTGTATCAGCTATAGCGATATAACTATTAACTGTATCAGCAATAGTGATATAACTATTAACTGTATCAGCTATAGCGATATAACTATTAACTGTATCAGCTATAGTGATATAACTATTAACTGTATCAGCTATAGTGAGATAACTATTAACTGTATCAGCTATAGTGATATAACTTTTAACAGTACTCTATCAGCTATAGTGATATAACTATTAACTTTATCAGCAATAGTGAGATAACTATTAACTGTATCAGCTATAGTGATATAACTATTAACTGTATAAGCTATAGCGATACAACTATTAAGGGTATCAGCTATAGTGATATAACTATTAACTGTATCAGCTATAGTGATATAACTATTAACTGTATCAGCTATAGTGATATAACTTTTAACAGTACTCTATCAGCTATAGTGATATAACTATTAACTGTATCAGCTATAGCGATATAACTATTAACTGTATCAGCTATAGCGATATAACTATTAACTGTATCAGCTATAGTGATATAACTATTAACTGTATCAGCTATAGCGATATAACTATTAACTGTATCAGCTATAGCGATATAAATATTAACTGTATCAGCTATAGTGATATAACTATTAACTGTATCAGCTATAGCGATATAACTATTAACTGTATCAGCTATAGTGATATAACTATTAACTGTATCAGCTATAGTGATATAACTATTAACTGTATCAGCTATAGCGATATAACTATTAACTGTATCAGCTATAGTGATATAACTATTAACTGTATCAGCTATAGTGATATAACTATTAACTGTATCAGCTATAGTGATATAACTATTAACCGTATCAGCTATAGTGATATAACTATTAACTGTATCAGCTATAGTGATATAACTATTAACTGTATCAGCTATAGTGATATAACTATTAACCATATCAGCTATAGTGATATAACTATTAACTGTATCAGCTATAGTGATATAACTATTAACTGTATCAGCTATAGTGATATAACTATTAACTGGATCAGCTATAGTGAGATAACTATTAACTGTATCAGCTATAGTGATATAACTTTTAACAGTACTCTATCAGCTAAAGTGATATAACTATTAACTGTATCAGCTATAGTGAGATAACTATTAACTGTATCAGCTATAGTGATATAACTTTTAACAGTACTCTATCAGCTATAGCGATATAACTATTAACTGTATCAGCAATAGTGATATAACTATTAACTGTATCAGCAACAGCGATATAATTAGTAACTGTATCAGCTATAGTGATATAACTATTAACTGTATCAGCTATAGCGATATAACTATTAAGGGTATCAGCTATAGTGATATAACTATTAACTGTATCAGCTATAGCGATATAACTCTTAACTGTATCAGCTGTAGCGATATAACTATTAACTGTATCAGCTATATATAGCGATATAACTATTAACTGTATCAGCAATAGTGATATAACTATTAACTGTATCAGCAATAGTGATATTACTATTAACTGTATCAGCTATAGCGATATAACTATTAACTGTATCAGCTATAGCGATATAACTATTAACTGTATCAGCTATAGCGATATAACTATTAACTGTATCAGCTATAGTGATATAACTATTAACTGTATCAGCTATACTGATATAACTTTTAACAGTACTGTATCAGCAATAGTGATATAACTATTAACTGTATCAGCTATAGTGAGATAACTATTAACTGTATCAGCTATAGTGATATAACTTTTAACAGTACTCTATCAGCTATAGTGATATAACTATTAACTTTATCAGCAATAGTGAGATAACTATTAACTGTATCAGCTATAGTGATATAACTATTAACTGTATAAGCTATAGCGATATAACTATTAAGGGTATCAGCTATAGTGATATAACTATTAACTGTATCAGCAGTAGTGATATAACTATTATCTGTATCAGCAATAGCGATATAATTAGTAACTGTATCAGCTATAGTGATATAACTATTAACTGTATCAGCTATAGCGATATAACTATTAAGGGTATCAGCTATAGTGATATAACTATTAACTGTATCAGCTATAGCGATATAACTATTAACTGTATCAGCTGTAGCGATATAACTATCAACTGTATCAGCTATAGCGATATAACTATTAACTGCATCAGCTATAGCGATATAACTATTAACTGCATCAGCTATAGTGATATAACTTTTAACAGTACTGTATCAGCTATAGCGATATAACTATTAACTGTATCAGCTATGGCGATATAACTATTAACTGTATCAGCTATAGCGATATAACTATTAACTGTATCAGCTAAAGTGATATAACTATTAACTGTATCAGCTAAAGTGATATAACTATTAACTGTATCAGCTATAGTGATATAACTATTAACTTTATCAGCAATAGTGAGATAACTATTAACTGTATCAGTTATAGTGATATAACTATTAACTGTATCAGCTATAGTGATATAACTATTAACTGTATCAGCTAAAGTGATATAACTATTAACTGTATCAGCTATAGTGATATAACTATTAACTGTATCAGCTATAGTGATATAACTTTTAACAGTAATGTATCAGCTATAGTGATATAACTATTAACTGTATCAGCAATAGTGATATAACTATTAACTGTATCAGCTATACTGATATAACTTTTAACAGTACTGTATCAGCAATAGTGATATAACTATTAACTGTATCAGCTATACTGATATAACTTTTAACAGTACTGTATCAGCAATAGTGATATAACTATTAACTGTATCAGCAATAGTGATATAACTATTAACTGTATCAGCTATAGTGATATAACTTTTAACAGTACTCTATCAGCTAAAGTGATATAACTATTAACTGTATCAGCTATAGCGATATAACTTTTAACAGTAATGTATCAGCTATAGTGATATAACTATTAACTGTATCAGCTATAGCGATATAACTATTAACTGTATCAGCTATAGTGATATAACTTTTAACAGTAATGTATCAGCTATAGTGATATAACTATTAACTGTATCAGCTAAAGTGATATAACTATTAACTGTATCAGCAATAGTGATATAACTTTTAACTCTATCAGGTATAGCGATACGATATTGTTCAGGGTGCGGTTTTTTATAACTGGCCATATGTGTTTGTTCAGGGTGTAGTATCGTATAATCGGCGTGGATGTTGTTTTTTTCAGGGAGCGGTAGCCGTGCCATGTAAATTAGACGCCTATGATTTCGATGAAGATGGTCTGGTTACTGAAACGGAAGTTGAACAATTCTTTTTAGAAAACCACACGCAGGCCGTTGCCGAAAATTGGAGGGAAGCTTTCTTCGATCAATTTGATCTAAACCGTTAGTAAAAATTCCTTTTCATTAGTTGCTGCATTTTATCAACAGAGAGCATTTGACCGTAATACCATCTCTTCTCAAACCATGTTTGTAATTGTTGTTAACGATCATAACCCTTTTCAGAGTTATATTTCATGAATGGCAGAGTAAGTTTGGGAACTTTAAGTCACTTTTCTCAACTTTATTTTACATGTGAATTTGACGATGTTTGTTTATATTGATGATGTAATTTTTCATTCCTTCCGCTGCACAGATGATCATCTTATTCAAGTGGAGGAATTTTATCTCGATAAAGCCTACCAGGAAGACTGCATTTTGTGTACGTATAAATAGTTGGAAGATTTCGTGAACAGATTGGATAATACCTGTACATTTGTCGTGAGACATGGACTTTGAGATTATGGTTTAACAGTTTTTAGTTACCTCCCTTTTCCTTCTTTTTTGATATTGGTTTAGAGCAGATAGGCCGACACGGCCCTGACGACACGGTCCTGACGACACGGCCCTGAAGACACGGCCCTGACGACAAGGCCCTGACGACACGGTCCTGACGACTAGGTCCTGACGACACGGTCCTGACGACAAGGCCCTGACGACACAGCCCTGACGACACGGCCCTGACGACACGGCCCTGACGACACGTCCCTAACGACAAGACCCATGGCAATTCATTTATGGAATTCCATAGAGTTACCTTCAATGATTGTCCTCGATGTCCCGTTCTCACTACAATTACCTTCAGTGATTGTCCTCGATGTCCCGTTCTCACTAGATTTACCTGTAGTGATTGTCCTCGATGATCCGTACTCACTAGATTTACCTGTAGAGAGTGTCCTCGATGTCCCGTACTCACTAGAGTTACCTGTAGAGAGTGTCCTCGATGTCCCGTAATCACTAGGGTTACCTGTAGAGATTGTCCTCGATGTCCCGTACTCACTAGAGTTACCTGTAGAGATTGTCCTCGATGTCCCGTACTCACTAGAGTTACCTGTAGTGATTGTCCTCGATGTCCCGTACTCACTAGAGTTACCTGTAGAGATTGTCCTCGATGTCCCGTACTCACTAGAGTTACCTGTAGAGATTGTCCTAGATGTCCCGTACTCACTAGAGTTACCTGTAGTGATTGTCCTCGATGATCCGTACTCACTAGAGTTACCTGTAGAGAGTGTCCTCGATGTCCCGTACTCACTAGATTTACCTGTAGAGATTGTCCTCGATGTCCCGTACTCACTAGAGTTACCTGTAGAGATTGTCCTCGATGTCCCGTACTCACTAGGCTTACCTGTAGAGATTGTCCTCGATGTCCCGTACTCACTAGAGTTACCTGTAGAGATTGTCCTCGATGTCCCGTACTCACTAGAGTTACCTGTAGAGATTGTCCTCGATGTCCCGTACTCACTAGAGTTACCTGTAGTGATTGTCCTCGATGTCCCGTTCTCACTAGATTTACCTGTAGTGATTAACCTCGATGATCCGTACTCACTAGAGTTACCTGTAGAGAGTGTCCTCGATGTCCCGTACTCACTAGAGTTACTTACAGGGATTATACGCGATGTCCCGTACTCACTAGAGTTACCTGTAGAGATTGTCCTCGATGTCCCGTACTCACTAGAGCTACCTGTAGAGATTGTCCTCGATGTCCCGTACTCACTAGAGTTACCTGTAGAGATTGTCCTCGATGTCCCGTACTCACTAGAGCTACCTGTAGAGATTGTCCTCGATGTCCCGTACTCACTAGAGTTACCTGTAGAGATTGTCCTCGATGTCCCGTACTCACTAGATTTACCTGTAGAGATTGTCCTCGATGTCCCGTACTCACTAGAGTTACCTGTAGAGAGTGTCCTCGATGTCCCGTACTCACTAGGCTTACCTGTAGAGATTGTCCTCGATGTCCCGTACTCACTAGAGTTACCTATAGTGATTGTCCCCGATGTCCCGTACTCACTAGAGTTACCTGTAGTGGTTGTCCTCGATGTCCCGTACTCACTTGAGTTACCTGTAGAGATTGTCCTCGATGTCCCGTACTCACTAGAGTTACCTGTAGAGATTGTCCTCGATGTCCCGTACTCACTAGAGTAACCTGTAGAGATTGTCCTCGATTTCCCGTACTCACTAGAGTTACCTGTAGAGATTGTCCTCGATGTCCCGTACTCACTAGAGTTACCTGTAGAGACTGTCCTCGATGTCCCGTACTCACTAGAGTTACCTGTAGAGAGTGTCCTCGATGTCCCGTACTCACTAGAGTTACTTACAGGGATTATACGCGATGTCCCGTACTCACTAGAGTTACCTGTAGAGATTGTCCTCGATGTCCCGTACTCACTAGAGCTACCTGTAGAGATTGTCCTCGATGTCCCGTACTCACTAGAGTTACCTGTAGAGATTGTCCTCGATGTCCCGTACTCACTAGAGCTACCTGTAGAGATTGTCCTCGATGTCCCGTACTCACTAGAGTTACCTGTAGAGATTGTCCTCGATGTCCCGTACTCACTAGATTTACCTGTAGAGATTGTCCTCGATGTCCCGTACTCACTAGAGTTACCTGTAGAGAGTGTCCTCGATGTCCCGTACTCACTAGGCTTACCTGTAGAGATTGTCCTCGATGTCCCGTACTCACTAGAGTTACCTATAGTGATTGTCCCCGATGTCCCGTACTCACTAGAGTTACCTGTAGTGGTTGTCCTCGATGTCCCGTACTCACTAGAGTTACCTGTAGAGAGTGTCCTCGATGTCCCGTACTCACTAGGCTTACCTGTAGAGATTGTCCTCGATGTCCCGTACTCACTAGAGTTACCTATAGTGATTGTCCCCGATGTCCCGTACTCACTAGAGTTACCTGTAGTGGTTGTCCTCGATGTCCCGTACTCACTTGAGTTACCTGTAGAGATTGTCCTCGATGTCCCGTACTCACTAGAGTTACCTGTAGAGATTGTCCTCGATGTCCCGTACTCACTAGAGTAACCTGTAGAGATTGTCCTCGATTTCCCGTACTCACTAGAGTTACCTGTAGAGATTGTCCTCGATGTCCCGTACTCACTAGAGTTACCTGTAGAGACTGTCCTCGATGTCCCGTACTCACTAGAGTTACCTGTAGAGAGTGTCCTCGATGTCCCGTACTCACTAGAGTTACTTACAGGGATTATACGCGATGTCCCGTACTCACTAGAGTTACCTGTAGAGATTGTCCTCGATGTCCCGTACTCACTAGAGCTACCTGTAGAGATTGTCCTCGATGTCCCGTACTCACTAGAGTTACCTGTAGAGATTGTCCTCGATGTCCCGTACTCACTAGAGCTACCTGTAGAGATTGTCCTCGATGTCCCGTACTCACTAGAGTTACCTGTAGAGATTGTCCTCGATGTCCCGTACTCACTAGATTTACCTGTAGAGATTGTCCTCGATGTCCCGTACTCACTAGAGTTACCTGTAGAGAGTGTCCTCGATGTCCCGTACTCACTAGGCTTACCTGTAGAGATTGTCCTCGATGTCCCGTACTCACTAGAGTTACCTATAGTGATTGTCCCCGATGTCCCGTACTCACTAGAGTAATCTGTAGTGGTTGTCCTCGATGTCCCGTACTCACTTGAGTTACCTGTAGAGATTGTCCTCGATGTCCCGTACTCACTAGAGTTACCTGTAGAGATTGTCCTCGATGTCCCGTACTCACTAGAGTAACCTGTAGAGACTGTCCTCGATGTCCCGTACTCACTAGAGTTACCTGTAGAGATTGTCCTCGATGTCCCGTACTCACTAGAGTTACCTGTAGAGATTGTCCTCGATGTCCCGTACTCACTAGAGTTACCTGTAGAGATTGTCCTCGATGTCCCTTACTCACTAGAGTTACCTGTAGTGGTTGTCCTCGATGTCCCGTACTCACTAGAGTTACCTGTAGAGATTGTTCTCGATGTCCCGTACTCACTAGAGTTACCTGTAGTGGTTGTCCTCGATGTCCCGTACTCACTAGAGTTACCTGTAGAGATTGTTCTCGATGTCCCGTACTCACTAGAGTTACCTGTAGAGATTGTCCTCGATGTCCCGTACTCACTAGATTTACCTGTAGAGATTGTCCTCGATGTCCCGTACTCACTAGAGTTACCTGTAGTGATTGTCCTCGATGTCCCGTACTCACTTGTTTAATTGAATGATGAAGATGTTCCAGATACCTTCATTTTTCCTTTCTGATTTCAGCTGTTTTAATGAAGGGATGATGAAGAGTCGGTAAAGATCAAACAGACCAGCCGCTACATAGTGACGACGTGACCGTCTGGTTAATTACACGTTACTGGTTACTGAAGTAAAGAAATGACATCCAAACAAAGCTTTCGTTATTGTATACACAAGCATACAAATCTCACAACACAAACACAAATAGAAAAGTTCACAAACCTGGTTTTTGTTAGCCAAATGTCTTGCTTCTAAAAAGGGGGCGTAACTAGATAATGGTTGTCTGCCCCCCGACCCCCTCCCACACTCCCATCCATAGCCAATCGCTACAGAATAAGAATTCTGGCTTGCAATTTTAGTCAATCACAAATTATACATTGTATCATCATCTAAATTACATTCAAATGCAGTATACAGCATATAAGACACAAAATAATACCATTTCATAATGTTTTAAATATATCCATTTCCGTATTTAATGTTATACAAAATGGCGGAGAGCATACCATATCTGACTTAATACATATGTTTAGCATATATTCGTATCATAGTCGTATATTTAACTAGAAATGTGTAGGTTGGGTGTGCAAGAATAAAAATTTAGAAATTTTCCTATTCTTATTTATTTATCATTGTGTTACTGTTAACAATGTTGGTAAAGTTTGGTAGCTACAATGTATGGTCAGTTGACATCTTTTTTTTTTCTAACCAACTTTCCTTCATAATGTCATAACAAAATGTTAACAGTTAATAAATGTTAAATTTGACCTTGGCCTTTGACCCGGTGACCTTCAGGTATGGTCAGTTGACACCTTGTTTGATTCTGACCAAATTTGCTTCATGACGTCACAATAAAATGATAAGCAGTTAATAAATGTAAAATTTGACCTTGGCCTATGAACTTGACCTTTGACCCTGTGACCTTCATGTTTGGTTGGTTGACTTTTTTTCCTTTCTGACCAACTTTCTTTCATTATGTCTTAACAAAATGTAAAGCACTTCAACTTTCATTCATATAAGGATTGAAAGTCATTTTTTTAACTTTCATAGTGCTATGAAAGGTCAGCCGTTACATCCATATTGAATGAAGCCCGTCATTTAAACGACATTGGCGGAACAGCCCAGCTTGAATAAATTTGGCGCCAATGATAATGACGAGTCATTTGAGCGTTTGACGCAAGGGCAATCTCCATGTTATTCGAAGCGGCGCGAAAAGACTCTCATTGAACAAGCTTGATCTATGACGTCATTATTAAACCACGTGCTACGTCTCGAGAACCATTGCTTTCATATTTTTATGAAAGGTATTTTTACTGGTAATGTTCATATAGTGGGTTGCAGTGCAAATGTAAATATAACGTCATAACAAAGTATCAATCAGTAAATATGGACAGATGGGCGGACAAGCTAATTACTATAGGATACCCCTGCATCGAAATATTCGGGGGCCTAATTACCTGAAAGTGTGGCAAATTATTGTTACATATGTATACTGTATATAATTAGACAGTGAGGGACAGATGGCATCACCTTGGCGTACACCTTTGAATATTTAAAAAAAAATCAGATTTTTTATCTTTTATCTTTTGATGAAGGTCACACTTGCCTATTGACTGTGCACTGCACATCGTCAATTGGTGATGCAGGTATACTACAAGTTTTATCATTGTGTCTTTAATGGTATAACAGTTATCGCTCGGACAAAAAAAATCACGCTTATTTGACCTCTGATCTTGAGGTCAAGGTCACAGCGACGTAATGACAGAGCACTGCATATCTGCTTACGTGATGCATGCATACTGCAAATGCCGTCATGATGTTTTCAACGGTTTAGAAATTATGGCCGAACAAGAATTATTAGAAGAACCAGAACCAGAATAAGAACACGTACCAATTGCAATAGGGGACCATTACAGAAGTCCCCAAAAACTCCTAGTGTTGATAATTGTCGCTATATCATGTGGATTTAAATTTGAACAATACTTAAAATTTGCCACATTAGTCGCCTCTCAAGGGCGGTAACTTTGACTTTGACTTTTTGACTTTGAAGTCAGAAAATCGATGTCACCATGGTGTGTTCCTGATGTAAGACAATCCCTATATGGCAATTTTGGTCAAAATATAACAACATACACAGACATGTACAAATTGTGACCAATAAGAAGCCTCCTTTTGGTGGCCATTTCTTTTTTAAATCTTTTTAAAAACAGTTTGTCAGACAACACCTAAATACCAATTTTCATTAAAATCGTAGAATATCGATATTTCGACCAATCAGAAGCCTCCAAGGAAATGGCAGCCATTTTGAATGACGTCACAAGACATGCCTATTGCACATCTTTAGTCCCTCATCACTACAGTACATTTGAAGTTGCATTAGTATCCCGCCAGTACTTTTTGAGAAAACTCATGGACAAACTTTGTGGAAAGACGACAAAAAAAGTTATAATAATATCAAGTACTAATTGTAATTGGGGACCATTGCAGAAGTACCCCAAACCCCTGCAGTACTGAAATACATGTACAAACTAAATTTCATGAAAATCGGACGATATTTAAAGTTCGACCAATCAGAGGCCAGGAAATGGCGGCAAATTTTGATGCGTGAACGCAAAAACAATATTGATTGAACATCTAGGCATCAACCCGAATACTCATGTAAAGACAATATGGCTGGAGCTCCGTTTTACTATTTATTAGCAAAACGTGATATCCAAATTCGAATTATGGATATCCATAAAAGGGGTAGAAATTAAGCTGAAAAGTACTGTTTGAGCATTGTTTTCCAGGCGGACTACCATTATACAATGATCTAGGACCCCGCCTGAATATCTTGTATCCCGTCTCTGTATTTGGCAAAATTAAAAAAAAAATAGTTCACTTCGCCTTCGTTATGATCAGCTCTAGGATTCTACTTTCACTTTCAAATGACTTTGAACTATCTCTATGCTACATTTTCTTCTTCTAGTTACTTGACAGAACTCGAAGATTAAAGAGCTGTGTGAAGTTAGCTCATTATACGACATGCGACATTCACATTACTGACCAAAGAGAAAACTTTTGAATGTCGAGCGGCTCAACATATGACATCCACATTTTGAATGTTTAGCGGCTCAACATACGACATTCAGATTATTAACCAACGAGATAACTTTTGAATGTCGAGTGGCGCAACATACGACATTCAGATTTGAATGTTCAGCGGATCAACATAGGACATTCAGATTACTAACCAACGAGATAACTTTTGAATGTCGAGCGGCGCACATACGACATTCAGATTACTGACAAACGAGATAACTTTTGAATGTCGAGTGGTGCAACATACGACATACGACATTCAGATTTGAATGTTCGGCGGATCAACATGCGACATTCATATTTGAATGTCGAGTGGCGCAACATACGACATACGACATTCAGATTTGAACGTTCGGCGGATCAACATGCGACATTCATATTTGAATGTTATGCGGCTCGACATACGACATTCAGATTACTAACCAACGAGATAACTTGTGAATGTCGAGCGGCGCAACATACGAAATACGATATTCAAATTTTGAATATGCAGCGGCACAGCATACGACATTCAGATTACTGACTAATTTAATGGAATGGAAATTTAATTGAAATTTAATGGACGCAGGCTAAAAGCCTCTATGTCCATATCAGTAAATATTTCACAAAAATAATATGTAAAAGCATATCATACAACAAAGTATCAATAATCATATACTACATCCCTGAAGTGATCATCCACTAGTTTTTTCAAATTAAATAATTGATTGAGCGTTAACAACATGTGTTGGGAAACTATTCCATGTATCAACCACTCTACAGTGTATATGTGAAAAAGTTCATTCTCAGTTCTGTATTTCAGCGGTTTTTATACATCTTAAAATTATGGCCCCTGGTTCGATGGTTGATGTCAAAAGAAAATAAGTTTGAGGTTACTCTGTTATCGAAAAAGTTATTAAATATTTTTAAAATTGTAATCAAGTCCCCTCGTATCCTCAGGACTATACTCCAGTGTGGGGAGATTTAACATCTGTAAGCGCTTTCTGTTTCCTTCGGCTTCTAGTTCCTTCAGCCCTGGGACGAGTTTTGTGGCTCTTCGTTGCACATTTTCTATAATGTTGATATCCTTCTGTTTGTAAGGGTTCCATGCACACGCCGCGTATTCCAAATGTGGTCTGACTAATGCCTTGAATAGTTGTTTAAACATGCATTCATCAATGTACATAAAAGCTCTTCTGATGATGCCCAGTACCGAAGGAGCTTTGTTAATAGCGTTTTGCGTATGTGTTCGGAAGTCCCATTTATTATCAACTGATATATCTAAATCCTTTTCAAATAAAATATTTTCTAATGTGATTTGTTCTCCGTTTTGTCCTTTTAATTTATATCCACGATGGCCAGATTCTTTAATGTTGAGTACCTTACATTTGGCGAGATGGAATTTCAATAACCAATCATTCGACCACTTCTGAAGTTTATCTAAATCCGATTGTAGAGTGCGTATATCGTTGTCATCTCTTACTTTGCGGTATAATTTTGTGTCATCTGCGAATAAAGAACACGGCGATATTGTGTTCTCCAGCATATCGTTTATGTACAGAACAAAAAGAACTGGCCCTAACACACTTCCTTGAGGAATTCCGCTGAGGACGTCGTGGGATTTCGCTATGGTTCCATTAACAACAAATCTTTGGTGTCTATTGCTCAGGAAATTATCTATCCAGATACAGTTTTATGACTGATTCCATATTTGTACAATTTATGGATGAGGCGACGATGGGGTTCTTAAGCCTTCATAAAGTCCGTGTAAATAACATCTATTGGCTGTATCCCACATTCCTCACTTTAAAAAAAAAGCATATGGGGAAGAATGTTGTTAGAAGGATGATAGTCTGTTTCTGATTAATTTTGGTAGTATTTACCTGTGTTTTTACCTGTGTTGCTACCTGTGTTTCTACCTGTGTTTTAATCAGTGGTAAACCTTTTTATCTAATATAGATATATATCTTACATGTGCTGATATGATTAGATGAAGTGTATTGTTTTATTTCATAATATATTTGAATTTTAAATTATTAAATTAATAGTTTTCAAATGGAAATTTACTTTTTCATTGTAACATTTAAGACTTCAATATGATATAATAAGAATTAGATTTAACACATCATAAATTCTACATAAATCATATTTAACATGATAAATCCCTGTTTAATTTATAACTTGGCTTTTTGATATTGAACTCAAAGCATCATAACATGACATTAATACACAGATATTTCTTTTTATCAACTTAAACCAATATTCCATGATATTTGTTTTACGCTGTACATGTAAATGATATATACCCGTTTCAAATTACACCATAGAACTATCAACAGTTTTCTTCACATTCATAAGTTCATAAAAAGAAGATGCACAGTTGCGATTTTTGGTACTAGATGATGACCCTACATCTCACAACTAATTAAGTATACATTTTACATACATGTCAAATAGTGATATTTTTGTTTCAATATTGAGCATGTAATCCGTATCAAATCTGATCTATAATCTCAATGTTCCTTTCATGTAATTTCCAATGTTCATTCGGTAATATTCGCTTGCACTTTCTGAAAATAACTGAAGAACATGTAACTTTCAAAATTTCGACAAAATTTTGAATATTGTATGTTCATTAATTGTATATGAATTTTCTCACGATAAAGTCATTGGCGTATTGAAGATGACGTAACACAACAAGTGCTGCGCCTTTTATATTTATTAATAGACACAGTATGCCGAAAAAATGAATTAAATAGCACCATACAGCTGTTTCGTCCTCCTAGGACTTTTCAGTGATGCTAGGGGCCAAACGGTTGGAATCCAAAATTTCTAAATTAATGTAGAAGCAAAAGGGTCAGGTGCGTAAAACCCATTTAACTGTATTACAGTGTATAAATATTATTTGAATAATGTTGACTGTGGTCTCCGACATCTTGCAAAATGCTATACGTTTTAATATGTATGTACACTTTGTAATCCTATATTCTGTTACATAAGGAATATACTTTGAAGATCATCAACATCTTCTGAAAATTAAACTGTATTATTAGCGTATACTGTAAGAAATAAATTTAATAGTTGCAATTGATAACTCGGGTAATTAGAATTAATAAGTATGCTTTCCATATCATATACAAACAGAGACAACAGCATGGGCGATAATCAAAAGCCTCTCCTTGTTCAAGATTTTGCATTTTCATCAACTGACTTAATTATATTAAACGACTTACCTATAATTCCACCTCGCCATATTTTAAGCAGAAGTTTGTCATGCGTTTTGTCACTATCGAATGCTTTAGTATAATCGACGAATACACAATAAAGCTGTTTATTATGTTCTAAAGTATTTGTAATTAAACTATGGAATGCAAATATTGCAATTGACTATTGGTATACCTATTACAGTTAAATTCCCCACCCGCTATACTATCCCCAGATAGAAAAGCGGTACCCGGGGATGGGGGATTTAACTATAGTAGGTATACCTTAGATAGAAAAACGGTACCCAGGGGTGGGGGATTTAACTGTGGTAGGTATACCCTAAAAAGAATAGCGGTGCCAAGGGGTGAGGGATTTAACTGTGGTAGGTATACCCCAGATAGAAAAACGGTACCCAGGGGTGGGGGATTTAACTGTGGTAGGTATACCCTAAAAAGAATAGCGGTGCCAAGGGGTGAGGGATTTAACTGTGGTAGGTATACCCTAAAAAGAAAAGCGGTACCAAGGGGGTTGGGGGATTTAACTGTAGTAGGTATACCCTAGATAGAAAAACGGTACCCAGGGGTGGGGGATTTAACTGTGGTAGGTATACCCCAGATAGAATAGCGGTACCAAGGGGTGGGGGATTTAACTGTAGTAGGTATACCCTAGATAGAATAGCGGTACCAAGGGGTGGGGGATTTAACTGTGGTAGGTATACCCTAAAAAGAATAGCGGTGCCAAGGGGTGAGGGATTTAACTGTGGTAGGTATACCCTAAAAAGAATAGCGGTACCCAGGGGTGGGGGATTTAACTATAGTGGGTATTCCCTAGATAGAATAGAGGTACCAAGGAGTGGGGGATTTAACTGTGGTAGGTATACTCCAGATAGAATAGTGGTAGATGATCGGAGACTGGTGCTACAACCAGCTGATTGGAGACTGGTGTTACAGCAAGCTGATCGGAGACTGGTGCTACAACCAGCTGATTGGAGACTGGTGTTACAGCAAGCTGATCGGAGACTGGTGCTACAACCAGCTAATTGGAGACTGGTGCTACAACCAGCTGATCGGAGACTGGTGCTACAACCAGCTGATCGGAGACTGGTGCTACAACCAGCTGATCGGAGACTGGTGCTACAACCAGCTGATCGGAGACTGGTTCTACAACCAGCTGATCGGAGACTGGTGCTACAACCAGCTGATCGGAGACTAGTTCTACAACCAGCTGATCGGAGACTGGTGCTACAACCAGCTGATCGGAGACTGGTTCTACAACTAGCTGATCGGAGACTGGTGCTACAACCAGCTGATCGGAGACTGGTGCTACAACCAGCTGATCGGAGACTGGTTCTACAACTAGCTGATCGGAGACTGGTGCTACAACCAGCTGATCGGAGACTGGTTCTACAACTAGCTGATCGGAAACTGGTGCTACAACCAGCTGATCGGAGACTGGTTCTACAACCAGCTGAAGGGATCCTACGTGCTACAACCAGCTGATTGGAGACTGGTGCTACAACCAGCTGATTGGAGACTGGTGCTACAACCAGCTGATTGGAGACTGGTGCTACAACCAGCTGATCGGAGACTGGTGCTACAACCAGCTGATCGGAGACTGGTGCTACAACCAGCTGATCGGAGACTGGTGCTACAACCAGCTGATCGGAGACTGGTTCTACAACCAGCTGATCGGAGACTGGTGCTACAACCAGCTGATCGGAGACTGGTTCTACAACCAGCTGATCGGAGACTGGTGCTACAACCAGCTGATCGGAGACTGGTGCTACAACCAGCTGATCGGAGACTGGTTCTACAACTAGCTGATCGGAAACTGGTGCTACAACCAGCTGATCGGAGACTGGTTCTACAACTAGCTGATCGGAGACTGGTGCTACAACCAGCTGATCGGAGACTGGTGCTACAACCAGCTGATTGGAGACCCGTGTTCACAGCCAGCTGATCGGAAACTGGTGCTACAACCAGCTGATCGGAGACTGGTGCTACAACCAGCTGATCGGAGACTGGTGCTACAACCAGCTGATCGGAGACTGGTGCTACAACCAGCTGATCGGAGACTGGTGCTACAACCAGCTGATCGGAGACTGGTTCTACAACTAGCTGATCGGAGACTGGTGCTACAACCAGCTGATCGGAGACTGGTTCTACAACTAGCTGATCGGAAACTGGTGCTACAACCAGCTGATCGGAGACTGGTTCTACAACTAGCTGATCGGAGACTGGTGCTACAACCAGCTGATTGGAGACTGGTGCTACAACCAGCTGATTGGAGACTGGTGCTACAACCAGCTGATTGGAGACTGGTGCTACAACCAGCTGATTGGAGACTGGTGCTTCAACCAGCTGATCGGAGACTGGTGTTACAACCAGCTGATCGGAAACTGGTGTTACGATCAAATATGTACTGATTTTGGAGGTATATTGTACTACACATGTACTTCTCTGAAGGGATCCTACGTGCTTTGGAATCAGGATAGGAGAGCGGGGTAGCAGAGAGAGAGTGTGTTTAACAAAAGATAAAAATATGTGATATGACATCAAACTTGCATTCATATACAAGAAAGTAATGTTTACAATGTTTTGATATTAGTTTTGTTTACTACAGTATTTCTTAAACAATCGATGGTAAATGAAATTAAAAGATAAGAACTTTGTGGGCGTATCAGAATATTCAAAGGAGCTCATTATGCCTACAGTATATGCACAAAGTTGGTTTAGCGGATAAGCTGTCCCGAACATCATAGGACTGACAATAAGGTCTTCGTGATGAAGTGTAACCCCATATAGATAATGAATAAGAATGTGACAATGTGACAAGGTTTTCATCAAGTAATTTGATATGGAAATAAATGACCATTTATGAAAAGTACGGCAAACAGAGTGATAATATAACAGTTAAAGTGGCTGTGTTAAGGAATAGATTATTCAACACTAACTGAATGACAATATCTTGTTTTAGTTTTCGTCCCAATGTTAGTAAATGAGTTCTTACGTAAGAGCTAAAAGATACACATGTATATTACATTCCCTCTTCATCTTGCCATTATAATGTACTGTGAAGGCAAGCGTTGTTACTTCAGCATTGAGGCATCTTGATATGGTGTTCATGGTCGGTGTAAATGACAGAGCTATACAGGCAAAAGCATAGTGCTCATAATGATTTAAATCAATAGCTTTAAGATGATAATGATTTAAATCAGATTCTTTCAGTAAATAAACACACATGGAAAAAGGGAGAACGTTTACCGACTATATTCCAAAGAAATAGACACAGGCCTATTTAAAAATTAACCTTATGTAAATATAAGCAATGAACTGTAACCAGATGTAGTTAAGCTTACAGTCGTTATGAATACAATTTGGGTGACAGATTATTCATATTACATTCTGTGATGCCTTCGCCTATATATCATTAGTAAACACAATTGTAGTACATTATGTATATCACACTGTATAGAGTTATGGTGGTCTAGTGGTAGGACGCCGGGCTCGTGATCGAAGGGTTGCGAGTTCGAGTCCCGGCACTTGTGTTGTATCCTTGAGCAAGATACTTTACTCCGCTTGTTCCAGTCTACACAGATGTAAATGAGTACGTGGTTCGGTAGTGCTAGAATTGTAGAATGCTAGCTGTGAGCGCCGAGATGGCAGAACCGGTTGTATGCTCCCCAGGGAGTTGAGAACGAGGCTGGATGCTAAGGCCCTATAACCACAGATAATAATTTGTGAACCCCTTTGAGGCGACCTTCAAGTTGTGATAAAGCGGTATATAAGAACCTCGAATCATTATTATTATGTATACAATTTGCACATCCGCATCATAAATTAATAGATACATCATCAACGACGACACATACAGTATCCCCCATTGATTTTTTTGTTATCTTTGAAAAAAAAAAACCAGAGAATACCAAAGCGTCAACAAAACCATAATCCGAACTCAAAATCGATTAAACTAGGGGCAAAATAGGAGCAAAGGAATGATTTACATGGAGACTCTCGTAAAAGCACAAGAGAATAAGACCAGGTGTTCCGGAAGAGTAAGCGTCTTCTGCTTCATCGACGACACCCGCCATGTAAATCTTGGTCACATCCAAGTAAGCACCAATCCTCAAAATGAGAACCGAGTCATCATTGTCATCACAACAAGCGAACTCAAAAACGTCCATCTTCATATCACACAAAGATACAGAATATGTCTCGATGATATCAAGTTGGCGACCATAAAACTTGCCCATAGTCTTAATTTCATCGACCTGCATCTCTCGAGAATCAACTGCGACATGTAAACACCATAGGATGGATAAGCACGATCGGAAAATCGAAATCGTCACGTTTATCATACAGCTTAGTAGTAAGTTGCCCGTGTTGGTCATAGCTTAATAAAGATCGAGGTAAGAAGCTGATGTAGGAGAGTCTGTTGTGTCTTTAATCTCAAGGTCAGTAGCTAGGGTATATACGATCGACTAGGTCAGCAAACTTCTTGTTGTTTATAGACAACACATCGTCGATATACCTGAAAGTGAAATTGAAAGATTTGGCAAGGTTTTTGTTACCCGTCCTGATAAACCCCTCGACAAACTCAGCCTCGTATGAAAACAAAAACAAGTCAGCCAAAAGTGGTGCACAGTAATTTAAGTGCTCATTGGAATGCCAACAGCCTGTTGGAAAATCTTTCCTCCGAACTCAACAAAGATATTGTCAACCAGGAATTCAATCATTCGCACTATATCTTCCTCAGTATATTTCAACCTAGCTTTTGTTGTGTTTTTCCCAAAGTATGCTCCGAGATAAAGTGTAGCTCACAACCATGCATTTGTATCGTCGTTCACCTTTCTTGGAAAAGAAAGCTCTCATAATGAGAGACCGAAGACGTTCTTTCAGTTTGGCATGTGGTATGGTAGTGTAAAGGGTGGAAAAATCAAATGTTTTGATGGACGAAACATTTTGAGAAGGGGGTGCTCAAGACTGATCAGAAGAATTTTTGAGTTTTTCAAAATCCACATCCCACCAATGCCACTTCTGGAACATACAGCTGTGTCACAATAAGACTGAAGCCCTGATTTAACGGTACTGAGAATGGTAGTAAGTTATTTTAAAAAATGAATTAATAAATTCATTTGTTAAATTGTCTTAATTTGTTTCGTAATGATAAAAACAATTATAGAATGGGTATTCCCGGTACTATAACGTTAACTTATTCCAGTGATTTTTTTTTGTTATTCCGGATATTTAAAAACGAATTTGGATCTTTTTCTATAATCTCCTTTAACTTAACCTTCAAAATTGAAGAGTTCCTATAGCTACAACTACCACAGCATGGCGACCTCAAGGGTGTTTTGTGTCATATCCGGCCCAATTCGGCATCGTTTTGTACAGGTAAAATGTTTTGTGTTTATAAAAGCAATATAATTAATATGAAATAGGCAATGCCTAAAAACGGGCGCACATAATTCAGTAACCTTTACGATACACTGTGTATAGATCTAGGGCGCCGGCTTTAGCAGGTTGGACACAGCGTCAACGGTGCATATGGGTAATAGTCATGTATTTGGGTAACAGTTAACCATTTCAGTAACAATTTTGTTACTCATATGGGTAACAAATTGAAATAAAAACGGAAAAAAATCCGTTCTACTCTTGGAACAAAAAAGGGAATCGTCCTTTTCACATAGTCTGATAATATAAGTAAGCAACAAGGGGGCGGCAACAAGGTGCATTTTCACACCAAAAAATATATAGAGGATATTCAATGGTTAACCGTTTTATATCAAATATATTTCACGAGTATGGCAGATTTTTTCATATTTTCACGAGTACGTAGCACGAATGAAAACGTGAAAAAAATCTGCCATACAAGTGAAATATATTTGATATTAATGGCCCAATATACGTAACTTTTGCCAAAACTTGAAGCGAAAATCAAGCCTAATAACTTATTATATTGATAGATTTAGTTAAGATTAACTGATATCAACAATATTCAAGATGAATTCTTTTGCGGTTACCGGTACAGCAGCAGTTGAAACATGCTGTTTGTAAACACTTCAAACCGTCTTCTACCTTCGGTTTGTTGTTGAAGTGGGCCCCACCTGAATTATTTTCAATTCTTTGGATTTTTTTGTCAAGAGTTTCTTGTTATTTACTGCTCAGGTTTACTTCGTTTTAGGCTTATTTTTGCATGGTTATCAACTGGATTTTTTTCTCAGAATTTTTCAGAATCACGAAAATTTCCCTAGGGCCATACCAATTTGATTTATTGTTCGTCGGATTTACCGCTCCTATTTTGGAAAAATAAAAGTAAAATATTACCGCTCCAATTTTAGCGTCAATGAAAAATGACGAATCTGGATATATTTTACAATGGTTCAAAATTAAGAAAACGCCATTTCGGATCATTTGAATGTTTATAATAAAGGTAAAAATGGTATTTTAAGCGGTTTTTTTTTCGGCAGCAACACGAGGGAAATGCGCGACGAGGCTTTTTCACTTGTGAATTAAGAAAACTGAGAATGCGTCAAAATTGCTTTTTATCGTGTTGATCACTACATAATCCGGTCGCCATAATGTATTGCAAAATACTGCAATAGTTATTTATCGTTCCAAGATCACTTGATCAAATAAACAAATACGTAACTCAAGCTGTCTCACTAAAAAGCGACTTCAATAAAATATCTTTTAAAATTCTGAAGTAGGCAACATCAGAAGATATGTTGTTAATACAAATTTACGACTATAATAACATCTCTATATTGAATTTTAAATTGACACTCTTCTCAAGCAATCAACCCTATTTGGCCGACATCAATGTCATTTCATCAGTTTTATTTTAGTAGAAAAGGCCTAATGTTGATAGTTAAAAAACGTTTTTGCTATTCATATTTTGAAATATGTAAAGTGTATGTAGGTATTACCATTCGAACTCTCTTCCAGATGCCGTAGTTACTTAGTCATCAGTAGTCAGAACATTTAAATCCTGAATGGATGAACACTGGTTCATGATGCTTATTCAACCACGAGATAAACAATAATGAACTAATTCATATATGGGACGTCAGCTTATGAACTGATATTAATCTTTCTGATTTGGATATGTAGTACACAAATAATGCTTGTGTCCATTAATATTATTATTAATATTATAGCAACTCAAAGGTTATATCAGCAAAACACCTAGTATCATACATCTAGCCTTCAGGGTTTGTTTTATATAGCGGTACATCATACCACAGATTTAGATTAGACTATCTAAGTCCATGATCATACATATATTTTGTCATCATTAATGTATATCAATTCAATCAAATATGCATTCTGCATGAATAGAAGCATCTTAATACCTACAAGAAAAAAAAGTGGTTGCTAAAAGGTGTTTCCTACGGCTTTGGTTCAATCACTAAACTTGAATGAATGACCTCGGGTCTTCTAATTATAAGAAGGTAATTCAAGAAAGCTTTTCTCTCAAATGCTGTTTTATTGCACAGCATTATGCAAGTAGTTTGTACCATGGAACGTATTTAACAAAAAAAACACTACCACAGTTTAAATACATGTACTATTTGGTGATACATTATATTAATAGTCAAACAATTATTCTGACATTAAGTTTTTTGAAAACTTAACGCTCGCTCGAAATTTTACGGAATTCAAAATTTTTGTAAAAACAAAATAATTGCGCCCGCTCGCTCCAATTTTGAAATCTCATTTTCCAAAGAACAATAAATCAAATTGGTATGGCCTAGAGTGACGTATATTGGGCCTTTGAACGGCAAATCATTGAATTTTCTTTTTATTACATTTCGAAAGAGGATTTAAGATACTTTCATTATTTTTTCTTTATGTAACAGAGGTCATTATTTTTTCAATCGAACCTCTGGCTACTAGTCTTACGCTCAACCGATCAAGCTAAAAAGAAGATCTCTCTAGCCGAGCGGTATATTGCAGCTACTATATAGTATTTACCGGGGTTACATTTACCTACCTACTGGAAAGTAGCTAGGCCTAATCCGTCGAAATCACAACCGATCGGGTCCAGTACACAGCGGATTGGGATAAGCTGATTGGAAAAGTTGAACCATTCTTATCTT
Organism: Mimachlamys varia; assembly: GCA_947623455.1. NCBI lineage: Eukaryota > Metazoa > Mollusca > Bivalvia > Pectinida > Pectinidae > Mimachlamys > Mimachlamys varia. The sequence continues at coordinate 44,985,563 of OX392533.1, forward strand.
CCAATTCATAACATATTAAATCCTGCAGCAGTTTCTCATCAACATTTACTATTGATGTCATTTCTTCAAGACAATCTTTCCCCAATAGACAAGTTCTAGCAGACGACAACAATGCAGAGGCTCCGAGTTCGATTTGTTCAAGGGGAAACAACTCTTACAAAAGTTCCGATGTAACGTGAAAAAATTACCCAATGCAAAACTACCCACTGTTGAAATCTACGGCGGGTCACTTTTTCACGGGAAGAATTACAGAAATATCGAGTGGGGTCATTCTTTAAAGATGGCCCTGTGTAAGATTTCTACTGTGAATTAACGACCCGGGTAACTTTTGCAACGTAGAATAATGACCCCGGGTAGTTTCTTATTGGCGTGTCACTTTTTCACGTTACACTAAAAAAGCCTTATATTTTCATTGCAAAATCTTATATTTTCACTGCTCATCACCGCAGTGAAAATATAAGTTTTATCAGTTTGGTAATTTTCTATATTTCACTGGCAAAAATGTAATAAATAGATATTTTATTGTCATTTTTTTTCTAAAATTGACAAACAGTATACCTGACTTGGTTCTCCATAGACTAAAGTGCTTAACCATTGGGGGGCATGCAGTGCACATGCCACAGGTAAACTGACATTCTATTTATAGCTCCACTCTTCACCATTATAAGCAATGGAGGCAATACATTTTGTCACTTTTTAAAAAAGTTAGACAACATAATTTATATTTTTTTTGTGCACAAATGCACCTTGTTGTATTGTTTATTTGATCATTTGCAAATAATGACGACCTTTTTTACTCCAAGATTTTAAAAGAACTTTGTGTTTTTATTTCACTTTGTTACCCATATGATTAACAGAATTGTTACTGAAATGGGTAACTGTTACCCAAATGCATGACTATTACCCATATGCGCCATTGTGCCCAACCTGTTTAGGTCACAGGGCTCGGTTTCGGGATTTTGAGGGGTCAAATGAGCGTTATATGTATAAATCCTTCAATTTAGTGTATTTTGTATTAAAGTTCAGTGAGTTGGAATTTAGATTAATATGGTTTTGTGAAAATAAATTGATGATTGTCAGAGGGAGGAATATTTTTGTAGTTTTATTAAGTAATAAAATAAGCTGTTATTTTGTTTTACCGGTAATTTACAAGGTATATATCGAAATGAGTGTAAATGATACTTATTTAGAACTGAATAGAACAATATAATTTAATCTCTATTCTTATTGATGTTAATATTGGTGTTGTTTCTTGAAACGCTACACCGTGATACCGCACAACAACAACAAAATTACATGTTCAACCAAAAAAAATTGTCCGAAAAAGTTTCCTTCTCTCATCATCTTGAAATTGTAGTGAGACCTGACGTGTTTCTACATGTACCTGTTTATCTTTTGGTTCTTCAAAAGAAGTTGTTTAAAGGAAAAGTTGACGGACAAACAAACAAACGACACTGTTCCTAAATGTAAAAAGGACAAGGGGTGTAAAAATAAATTTCAGTGTACTAGCCCAGGGATAGTAGGCACTAATAATCCACTAGCCCGAAAACAAATCTGCTAGCTATATATAGCCCGACAAATACAAAATGGATCTAGCTGACAAACGATCCCTTATATATCTCATATATATAGCACAGAATGTAGATATCTTCCAACAAAATTAACTTAATTTAAACTTGTTATTCCTCAATAAATACCCTAAATGCTATCAAAAGTTGAAAAAAAATATAACAATTTTTTAACTCTTTCTGAAAATTGGTCCGGATTCCGGTTTCAATTTTAAATAGCATCATAAACAAACATGGCTGACTTCCCGACTTTTGCAGAGATTAACTTTATTTCTGCACTCTCCATGCTTAAATCAAACACAGGGAACGTTACAATAAAAATGTATGTATAAAATATATGAGGGGTCGATGTAAACATAACAGTGTCATGTTTATATCGACACATGACACACTTTACATATTACATTATGCTGATTTAGTTGATATCCATGAAATCTTCTAAAAAAATAATTAATTCAAGAGTGCTTTTATGTCTCTAACTATGTTACTTTGTTTTTGTCTTCGTAGGCATCATCATGTTTAAGGCAGACAGTAGATCTCCAGACCAGGCTCAGAGTACCGTGCTCAACAACACACCACAGCACCTTCAGGTCTGTTACCCAGTCCCGAAGTATGAGCACGGACAATATCCCTGGATCAGAACCCAATAGTCCTGTTCCAGGGTTACCGTTAGAAGATGAAGTGAAAGGCAATCTTGTGTATTATGGACCCATTACCAAGAAAATTGTAATTGTGAAATTATTTTCGCTTTCAACGAGTGCAATAACTGTATCACTGCTCCCATTTGTTTTATCGGATGCCGCAAAGTTTCCAGCAGTACTACAGTTTATGTTTGGGGGAGTCGTGGGTACCTTTACATTGCTAACTCCGATCTTGATACACACGCTAGCCAAACGCTATGTAACAGACCTGTATTATAAGGAAGACTCCAACACATTTACAGCAACAACTGTTTCGTTCTTTTGTCGCAGGAAAAACACAGTGTTTACGCCAGAAGATGTGACACTTCCTAGCGTGGCATCAATTTTATGTGTGGTGAAAGTGCGGGGAAAACCAATGTTTGTGGACCCGTCTTTGTTCAGAAGTAGAAATGCCTATATCAAACTGATGGGCTTTGATAAACCAATGGACTTCAGTGATATAGAATTCGAAGGCTTTGATAAAAAAGATGAAGAAGTCCTTGAAAAAAGGAATGAAGAAGGCTTTAAAAAAAAGAAGGAAGATTAAAACATGCATACATTCTTATGTTAAAATAGTGATGAGGTGTTGTTGCAAATGCTATTAAAAATGGTTTATATTAGTGGATCATGGTTTTAGTTGACTCGATGTTAGGCCATGCACGGCTATGTATAGTCCTGGGTGTTTATGCTCCACCATAGCATGGAGTGGGGAGGGAGATGTGCTGGTTCTCTGACAAAGGATAATAATCTGAAGTCTTGTTATGAATCTGAAATTGATCAGTATATCCCACGTACACGTGCAGGGCATTATTTAGTGAATAAAGACAAATGTTTACAAAGGTACGGGTGGCACTGGAGCAATCATGTCCTATTCACGAGCTTTACTGTACAAACCAATGTAACTTATGTTAGAGGGTCGACCAAATTGTCTAAAGCTACCATGTTGGGTATAAATACAGTAGCAGTAATTCAAACAACTATAATGCCTTGAAAGATACCTGACATGTATGAACCGTGTTCTCCCCAGCATCTTTTTGATGTGCTATCATGTGTCTATAAACTCCTCCATCACTATCCTCTGCTCTTGTTCATCTAATCTAAGCCAATCTATAAGGTGCGACACAACTTTCACAAAGTAATGCTCAAAATATATTTTATTCAAATCACCCGGCGTCATCCCTTCCTTAAACAATATCGCTATTTCTTCAGAAAAACTATATGGATCTTTCTCAAATTTCATCCACCTGTTGTATATGGATTTCCCTTTGTCCCTAGTTGTGCATGCTTATAGTCCATTGTCGGATCTGATAAACAATATGACTGTCAGGTGGCCATCTTGGATTTTGTTTACCAATAGTTTGTATTTTTACATGACCTAGCTGTCATGATGGATCTGTGTCGGATTTCATAAATACATGTATGGCCCAATTGGATTTTGACTTATAATTTGTCACTATTTCTTGACAAGTACTGAATGGATCTTTCTTAAATTTCATCTGTAGGTTCCATTTGGTGCCTATTTTTATACGCCCGTCAAAAATGACAGGACATATTATTTGGTAAGGCATTGTCCGTCCGTCATAAACTTTTATTTTTTCAGAGATCTCCTCCTTCAGTTTTCAACCGATTTCTAGCTTTCAAACTTTCTATGCTTGACCGTCATGACATAAAATTGTGTTTTCCTGAACGACAGTTTAATTCGACAATATTCACTAGAGTTATGGCCCTTTGGGGTGCAATTTCTGGCATTATGTAGAAAATGTCGGAACTTTTTTGTGTTTTCTTCAGTTCCTCTAAAATTTGGTATGGTACGTATACTTCGTGAAGCTATAATACTTCGCATATATTACGGGTTTTGTTAGGTGGTTTTTACTTTTTGGTAACAGCGTTTCAAATCTGAATATACTGTAGGCATTATGTAAAAAATGCATTTCTGCCATAAACTGTTGTTTGTCTGGAGATCTTCCCCTACAGTTTAATTTTCAAACTTCCTAGTCTTTATCACCATGACATGAAGTTGTGTTTTCCTTAATGACAGTTTCATTTGACAATACTTACTAGAGTTATGGCCCTTTGGAACTTTGTATCTGATGCAATTTCGGCATTATGTAGAAAACATCATAACTTTTTTCTGTTTTCATTCGATTCCTAAAATTTGGTATGATACTTCGCAAAGCTATAATATTTAACATATGTTATGGGTTTTGTTTGGTTATTTAAACTTTTTTGTGCAACAGCATTGCATAATTGCAATTGCAAAATATAGGCATTAATAATATTATGTAGAAACTTTGATTCTGTTGTAAACTGTTTTCGTTTGTCCGGAGATCTTTTCCTACCGACATCTTTCAAACTTGTTAGGCTTAATCATTATGACTTGAAGTTGTGTTTTCCTGAATGGCGGTTTGATTTGACAATATTTGCTAGAGTTATGGCCCTTTGGGACTTTGTATCTTATGAAATTTTTGGATATTATGTAGAGAGAGTCAGAACTTTTTGTGTGTTTTCATACCATTATACTTCCGATAGGGAATGACGGGCGTATCATGCCAGGCCACTTGTGGTGCTCTTGTTAATACAGGGGTTTAAGGGATATACAGTGACGTGCCAAAAAGTATTTCCTTTTTTTAGGTCACCTAAGACAACGGAAAGTCTGTACGTGTCCGTCAGTAAACAGTTTACATTTTCAATTTGAATGAAATTGGACAGGAACCTTTCCTAACCAAGATGCACCATAGTTATGAACTATTTGGTCCTAAACCCTTCGGAGCCTGAGGGACTGGCCAAAAGGGGTCAAAATAGTAAACATTTCAAAAATCTTCTTCTCCAGACCCAGATATGCTGGAATCAAATACTCTTCATAAATGGAAAGGTCTTCAGGTGCTTTATCAAAGTTGTGAATTTCATGCTCCCCAGACTTCACATTCCCCCCTGGGGATGGGCCGGGGTGAATATATAGGAAAATGACACTTTTGGGTATATTTTGTTCATTTTCAGTTGGAGATATATAGAAATTATTTCCCCTCCTAAGAATGATAATGTATCAGCACAGAAATATATGAGTATGTCTCTAAATAATCATTTACAATTACACTTAGACCAAAGGTTTTTATTGAATTTATTTTGAAATCATGTATTTTATTTTTTTCTTCTTTTTAATTCCTCGGTTTTGAAATTAACCAGACCTACATATATGTATATAGCTCTAATCATCAGTTAAACAAAAATCTAAATTTTATCTCAAAACCATAAGAGACATCCTGGGGAAGCAACCTAACCATATTACCATGATAACTACAAAACAAAAATTTGCCGAATGTTTAAAATATAACTCAAGGATTACGTTACCAGGGTATTATTGGGGTCTCCAAAGGGAAATGATTCTATTATTGGGGCCTCAAAAGGGAAATGATTCTATTATTGGGGCCTCCAAAGGGAAATAATTCTATTATTGGGGCCTCCAAGGGGAAATGATTCCATTATTGGGGTCTCCAAAGGGAAATGATTCTATTATTGGGGCCTCCAAGGGGAAATGATTCTATTATTGGGGCCTCCAAAGGGAAATGATTCTATTATTGGGGCCTCCAAAGGGAAATGATTCCATTATTGGGGCCTCCAAAAGGAAATGATTCCATTATTGGGGCCTCCAAAGGGAAATGATTCTATTATTGGGCATCCAAAGGGAAATGATTCTATTATTGGGGCCTCCAAAGGGAAATGATTCTATTATTGGGGCCTCCAAAGGGAAATGATTCTATTATTGGGGCCTCCAAAGGGAAATGATTTTATTATTGGGGCCTCCAAAGGAAAAGGATTCTATTATTGGGGTCTCCAAAGGGAAATGATTCTATTATCGGGGCCTCCAAAGGGAAATGATTCCATTATTGGGGCCTCCAAAAGGAAATGATTCCATTATTGGGGCCTCCAAAGGAAAACAAAATCATTCTTCTGTTACATGAAATGCGTGCATAATTAACTTCAACTGCCTGTTTTGTGATACTCCCTATATAATATTCCCAGGTCGAGTAAAACAGTATGATTTGACCACTGTATATTGCTGAAGTGAAAGACAAGATATATTAATGTCAGAAGGGTGGTTCAGCGGGTAGCACACTCTGCACGGGTCTTTCACTAAGGTGGCCGGGGTTGGATTCCCAAATCAAATGTGAAAAGGTACGGGGTCACCTGCTGGACCCCTGTGGGTTTTCTCGGTTTCCACACACAAGACACGCTAACATCCGGGCAAGAGTGATTAAAATAAGTTGGATCATTTGTTTCATAATTGTTGTAAATAAGTAAAGTTTATATTAAAGATAAAACATATGAGTCATTATCAGAAAAGTACCAAATAGCTGTCCGTAACTTTGTCGTTTATTTCTGTGAATTCTACATAGAATAAAGTAAATGTTTTGCTAATACACCAACAATTAGAGATCTAGTAGTCACATTTTAAAAGACATAGACATGAAATTGTGCCAAAATATATTTTTTTAACAATAATATTAACAATAATATTAGCCTTTCACCCAAAAATGGGTGTCCGATGGTAAATTCTCAATATTCAAGCTCATTTAAAAACATTTTTAATGGGGTATTATACAAAATATGTGGATAGTTTTATTGATAATTACCAATTAAATTGATAAATAAGCACTTTTAGGCAAAAAGAAAATATTTAAAAGTTTTTTCAAGAAAATGTTTACCTGTCCCATAAGTTTTTGTCCTTGGTGTTACCATGAGTATTTTGGTTCAATAGAGAAACTTTAAATCAACTGAGTACAATCATTTATGATGAATTCATTGCATATCTATCCCCTGTTCATTTTCACATGGCATTTGGAAGTTGAAAGCAGGACGGATTTAAATTGGAAGCAATCAAAATCAAGTCTAACCAACTGTGTATTTCAAATTGTCCATGGTGTTACCACATTATTTTACAGTTATACCATTTATTCAATAAAAAGATTTATAGTATTTAAAGAGGTTGCAAGGTAGTTTAAATACAGCTATCATGCTTTGCACAATTACCAATGGTTATAATTTTAATCTATAAACATATCTAAAATGTCTGTGGTGTTACTGTCTGTGGTGTTACAGGTCAAACAGGTAACACCACAGACGAATATTTGGTAACACTACAGACATCATACTCGTTTATGAATCAATTTTATTGGAAAAAAAAAGCATTATGATTTGAATAAGTTAAATTCCAAAACAATGATTATTGTTCATTTCTAATCAAAGAAAACTCTTAAATTCAGACTCTTTAATCAAGATTCTCTAAAAACAGTAACACCAAGGACAATTATAGTAACACTACAGACTTAGATAAGTAACACCAGAGTCCAATCTTTGCAACACAAACAAAACAAAGTATACTTATAACACAGACCATAACATATATTATAAGTAAGATGAATTATAAAGCTTTGACATTAGCTAACAGTTCTCAAAATGGAATATGTCATCGAGAGAGAAAAGGGCTTTGAATTGGTAACACCAAGGATATGAATATTGGCGATACCAATATAGTAACACCACAGACAATGGAATAGAAAAATCATAAATAATATCTAAGATAATGGGAAGATTCATGTTATAAGATTCATAAAACAGAGAAATTATTGTATAATGGTATTTGTACAACATAGTAAGCACTAGGACTAGTGTGACAGTAATTAAAGCATGTATTCTCTCTGTGAGCAATGGCAAAGACATTACTAGTAACACCACAGACAATTCGGTGACAAGAGAAGATGCATAATATGAATTTCCATCATAAACAACCAATTTATAATTTAGTTAATGAATTAAATTGTTTGTTTAGGACACATTACTATATAATTATATGCATATTGATGAAATATAATTCAATTACAATATGCACTAGATGATGACAATGGTAACACCACAGACATACAATGCTGGTATTATCCAGCACAACATTTCAGGTGATCAAGAATGGCCCTCTCTTCAACTTGGAAACAAAGACAATGTGTGTCAATAGTGAAATTGACTAAAATACATGTATTATGATATTCAAAATGGTAACACAATGGACAAAATGTCTGTGGTGTTACAGTTGTCTTTGGTGTTTATCAAATGTCCATGGTGTTACCATCACAAAAATCAACTCATATTAAATTGAATAAAGGTGAAAAGAAACAATTAGCATTCCAGTAATTATCTGTAGCATTTTATGTTTGCAAATTAATTACTGTTTTCATGAATCTTTAGTTCTAACTTTATTTAAATGAAATAATGCACATCCCTTGAGTGCAAAAGTACAGGGGTCGGGACATATTCCAATAAATATCTTCAAATGGTATTTAAATGAGTCATATGTAAAAAAAAAATATGTAAAAAAAATCATTATGTTATAACTTTATCAATTAAATAAATCAATTATCAATAAAATCAAAACTGGCATGTTTTATCCCAACAAAAACAACAAATTCAATTATGGTAACACCACAGACATTTTAACTTACCTGTGATCGTTAGTGTTACCATAGTAACTGAACAGGTAAAAATTAAAATGGACAAACAATTATTTTTTAACCTGCAATGTATCCCCTTTAACTTAAACCATAAAAGTTGTCACTTTAAGAAAGTTGTTTTTCTGATTTTTTCACTTTTGAATCTTGAGCTTTTCTGATAATGACTCATATGCAACTAGTTTTGTCTTAATATCAGAAACATTAAAACGGAAAAATTATTTGTTTACATTGTTAAAACGGTACATGTGACTGAGGTATTTGGCTTCAATTCGGACAAAAAGGAATTTATTTATGCCATCATACATGATAAAAACTTATACTCTAAACATTAGGGGATGTTCAAGTACAATTATTACAGGGCTGATCAGTATGGAATCTGATACAAACATTACCAAAGTCGATAATTCAAAAAAATCCATATTGTAAGTCCCATGCCTTGAGTTGTGTTGAAAAAGTCGATGCTCCTTTACAAAAAGACAAAATAAATAAGAGGCCCAGGAGGCCTGTATCGCTCACATGGATGCATTCGTATCTAAGTAATCATGGTAAAAAAATTTCCAAATAGATCCCATGGACAGGGACAGACCAAAAGACGAAATCTTGAAGCATATCTGTATATTTAAGTTTGGTTAATGGGTGGGTATCTCAACTGTATTCAAGTTCAACTGAGAAACTAGGTCCCTAGGGGACTCAGGAGTTATAGTTTTAGGTTAGGGATTTTAACCGTTAAAAAGTTATTACTCTTGAGTCAAGTCTGCAAGGGCATGGTGGACCATGTAGGGTAATATCCAAAATCATGATTTTGATCGTCTATTAATTCCCAGTATATATATATTTTTCGGGTGTTGATCTCAACTATTTATACAATTTATATAACTAAGTTATGACTCGGGGCTCCCCCCTCTCCGTCCCTAGGGGGACAGAGTCACGATTTATGCAAAATCCATTTGCTGTCCATAAGAAATATTTTCTGACCAAATTTTTTTCAAATAAATTCAGTGCTATATGACTAGAAGCAATTTAAAAGGCTTTACGTATGTTTCCCCTATTGGGACAGCCTCTCCAGCCCTGGTCAGAGTCACCATTGATGCAAAATCTGTTCCCTTTCCCCAAAGGATATATTTCTGACCAAGTTTGGTTCCAATCCATTTGGTACTTTAGGACAAGTAGCGATTTAAAATGCTTTACCTCTAATCCTTATCTGACCAAATTCGATTAAAATCCATTCAGCACTTTATGACAATAATTAAGCGATTTGAAAGGTTTTCCCCCTTATTTCCCTTTTGGACCCCGCCACTCCAACCCCAGGAGGGTCAGAGTCACCATTTATACAAAATCGGTTCCCTTCCTCCATATGATGTTTGTGATCAATTCTAGTTCAAATCTTTTCAGTATTTTCTAATGGCTAGTTGCTTTTTAAAAAGTTCTCTCTATATTAGGCTCCAGCCACTCCTCCAAAGGATGTTTCTGATCAATTCTGGTTCAAATCCATTGCAGTACTTTATGACACGTAACGATTTAAAGTCACCATTTAAACAGAATGTGTTCCCCTCCTTCACTGGATGTTTTCAACCAATTGGTTAAAATTCAATGCAGTACTTAATGACTTAATGAAAGAAAATGTTGACAGACGACGGACGCTGTCGTCCCATGGCATTAACTCGCCGGATTTTCGGACCAGGTGAGCTAAAAATGTAAAAATGAAAAACGGAGTTGCCATAACATATTCATAATGGAATCAATTAAATTACTTGAAGACACGAAGAGTCAGGATAACCTATAGCTACCATGTTCCGTCCATCGTCATATGCCGTCTGCCATCCGTAAATTTTTCCTTCGAACAACTACTTCAGCCCAGGATGCTGATATGTAGTAAGTTGAAATGAATTTAGTGCCACAAATTTGTTCTTTTTTTCAAATTAAATGATTTTAACCTACTTCCAAAGGTCAAAGAGGCCAAATGTCTTAAAACTGTTTAAACAATATATATAATATAATAGAACACCAAAGCCTCAACAAAACCATAATCCGAACACAAAATCGATTACACTAGAGGCAAAATATGAACAAATAAAAGATTTACATGGAAACCCCCGTAAAAAGTACAAGATAATTAGACCAGGTATTCTGGAAGAGTAAGCGTCTTCCGCTTCATCGACGACACCCGCCATTTAAATCTTGGTCACATTCGAGTAAACATCAAGTCCTCAAGATGAGAACCGAGTCAGTATTGTCAATTACAACAACTGAGCACACTAATGAGCATATCCAAAAACGTCCATCTTCATACCACACAAAGATACAGAATACTTCTTTATGAGACAAAGATAGCGATCAAAAAACTTGCCCATAGTCTTCATCAACCTACATATCTGGAATCCCTGTGCCGTAAGTTTGTTCGTCAGCAGCCGGTATCTATCACGAAAATCTTGATATTCAGACCAAGCCCTAGAATAACGAATCAACTGTGACATGTAAACATCACGATGGAGTAGCAGGGATGTCACTATCAAGAAATGGAAAGTTCACGATAGGAAAATCGAAACCGTCACGTTTATCATAAAGCTTAGTGGCAAGTGTTGGTCATGGATTAAGTAAAGATCGGGGTAAGAAGCTGATGTAGGAGAGTCTGTTTCCTCATTCTCAAGTTCAATAGGGTATATACGATCGACTAGATCAACAATCTTGTTGTTTATAGACAACACATCGTTGATATATCTGAAAGTGACATTGAAAGATTTGGCAAGGTTTTAGTTACCAATCCTGATAAACTCCGCGACAAATTCAGCCTCGTATGAAAACAAAAAAAGTTAAGAACGGAGTACAGTTAGTTGCTAAGGGAATGCCAACAGTCTGTTGGAAAACCTTTCCTCCGAACTCAACAAAGATATTGTCAACCAGAAATTTCGATCATTCGCACTATACTTTCTCAGTATATGTCAACCTAGCTTTGGATTTGTATCGTCGTCAACCTTTCTTGGAAAAGAAAACTCTCATAATGAGAGACTGAAGACATTCTTTCAGTTTAGTATGCGAGATTGTAGTGTAGAGGGTGGAAAAAAATCAAATGTTTTCATAGACGAAACATTTTTGAGAAGAGAGGTAGCTCAAGATCGATCAGAAGATCTTTTTAGTTTTTCAAAATCTACATCCCGTTAATGCCACTTCTGGAGTAATAGGACTAACGCCCTGATTCAAGAGTCATCTAAATAGGCAAATCATGTTTCAAAGAAACAGAAAACAACAAAGTATGACACAAATTTAGCCAGGTAATATACCAAAATGTTTGTGAACACATGAACTTTCTTAATATATTCAATCATAATCTGTATATGATAAGAGATTTTTAGCCCACCATCATCAGACGGTGGGCTATTCAAATCGCCCTGCTTCCGTGGTCCGTCGTCTGTCTATAAACAATTCTTGTTATCGCTATTTCTTGAGAAGTGCTGAATGGATCTTTCTCAAATTGCATATGTAGCTTCCCCCTGGTCCCTAGTTGTGCCTTTTTGGTTTTGGGACTGATCGGAAACACAAATTGGCTGGATTGTGGCCATTTTGGATTTTGAAAAGAAAGTTTGTTATTGCTATTTCTTGAGAAGTACTTAATGGATCTTACTCCAATTTCATATGTAGCCTAGATTCCCCCTGGTGCCTAGTTGTGCTTTTTTAATTTTGGGCCTGATTAAAAAACAAAATGGCTGACAGGCGGCCATCTTGAATTTTGACAATGAAAATTGTAAATTGTTATATCTTGTGATGTATTAGATGGATCTTTCCCGAATTTCAAATGCAGGTTCCCCTTGTTGATAAATACAAGATGAATCTCTCTTAAAGTTTTGGATTTTGGAACTTACAGAAAAACAAAACTCCTGATTAGACACCTTATTTCAACTGTTATTATTTTTCAAAAGAAATTTCAAAGTTCATGGCACTAGAATGAATTACATAAATGAAAGAAAAAAGTAGAATTAAGATTAAATACATAAATGATGGATGGGGGCTAAACATTATGGAAACATCATGAAACATTTGAAGCCTGTTAAATTCCCTACATAAAGTATAGATTGGTCCCTGTATAGAGTGGTCCCTGTATAGAGTGGTCCCTTTTTAGGGTGGTCCCTGTATAGAGTGGTCCCTGTATAGGGTGGTCCCTGTATAGAGTAACACTTCCGGTGCATTACCCTTAACTGTTATAGTACCTCATGGTCTTTATTTCCGGTTTTAGTACATCTGATTGGGAATCCGACAGTTTACGCACGACTTTTCCAAATATTCCCAGTTTCCCAGATTTGCCGCTAGAATAAAAACACAACCATAACACATCATCCGATTGGATACCAATAGCCAAGTTGTCCGTTTGTACGCCAAACCTCAGTGTTCTCAGATGGTGCCCTGACCCATTAATGAGGTGTATTTTATTGCCCTGTTCATCCCCTACAATCATATGTCCCTTGCTGTCATACACGGCGGTCCAAGGGACAAAGCATGGTTCTCCACTGACGTCATCAGTTCCTGTGTAGTGAAACAGGAAAACTAGTTCTTTGTTATAAACGTTGATGATTCCGCGGGATTCTTCGTCGCTTGTACTTCCTCTACATAGTAGAGCCAGGTTGCCAGTGAGTGGACATAGTGCGATAGTGGACGGTGTCCGAACTGGCCAGACCTCCTGATCAAGAGGACAGGTGGAGAACATCATTTTGCCCGCTGTTGTGAAGATCAAGATCCGCTCGTTCAGAAAATCGGGGTCCTTGGTCCATATTACTACTTGTTCATTCTTGTCAATACAGAGACATGTTGGACAGCTTTCTGTTTCAAACATTGCATTAGGGGCATTTGAACAGGACGGTACTTCATAGATGGTCTTATCGCCGGCACAGCAAAACCAAACGTTATTTGTTTTTGGCGAATTGCTAATGTTCGTGATATCACAAGAGTGTTTGACTTTCTGTAAGATTTGTCCCTGAAAGTCTACGAGAAGCAGTACCTTAGATTCAGCTTCACTGAGCCACGTACCGAATGGTGTTGGACAAAGTGACGTGCATTCCATCGGACTCCTGAACTCGCTCAGCACAGCAGGCTGCTCTAGGAATTCATCCGATGGTGTTTTTTCATCGGTTGGGGCATTGTTAGGAGTGCCTGAAGTTTGTTTGTACAGTATACCCAAAGCCTTCCTCAAACGTTTAGTCGGAGACCCACAGGGCTGGAACTCCATTTCTGTCAGTACTGGTATATCTGGGAGCTGTACAGAAACTCTGGAGAGACCAGGCGTTGTATCGAACACATCAATGGATGAACCCGACTGCAACACTTCTTTGCATTCTTTTAATTGTTTCACAAGCAATTTGTATCGCTTTTTAAGTTCATATTTGTACTTCATCAGCAGTTCTTGGTTATCTTTTGCCATCTTTTCACAGAGACTGACAAACTCCTGAGTGAGAACGTCGATTTTGTTTTTACATACTTCCGCTTGCTGCTTCATTTGTTGACCTAACTTGAGAAAATGAGTGTTATTTTCCAATAGTTTTGTCTCAATCGACTGAATTTCCGTTCGGATTTGATCCAGCTTGTTATTTTCAGTATCGATAATAAAATCTCGCAGCACATCTTTCTTTAGCGGTATTATGTCCGAAATTTCTGCAAGGTTATGGCCATTATGTATAGAAATGCTACATGAAATACATATCAAAATATCACAATCTGTGCAGTGTAGAACGACCTCCTTATTTCTGTGGATGGAGCACTGTGGATCCCCCTTTACCCTGATAGCTACCTGACAAGGTGGAACGGTCGAAGGTGCGCTGGATGCCATCGTCACTTATATAGGGCTACACTTATCTTCGTTCTGTCAAACGGAGAAAAATCCATCATGGAACCACTTTAACGGGTAGCGTTCCAACATGGCGTCCATTTTACGAGCTGTCGGTACATGCGTAAACCTGTACACATTTAAACACTTTGGCACTCGGGGTTTAACCCATTGACTATAGCTAGTGTGTACTTCCGTCGGTAAAACCAAATTTAAATGCAGACGTGTTTGTTAGAGCTAACTTAATATTTAAATACCGAGTGTTGTTAAGGGAGGGTAATCTAATACAACACCGATTGACGGTGTGTAACACTGGACGGACCTCGGGAGAACCGCCCAGGCATGACGGTATGGTAAACATAGAGATCTATAAATACACCAGCTCAAAGTGCTTCATGTTAATACGTGTACCAATCATGCACCTGGTGTACACACGAATTAAACTTACGGTAAATAGATATACTGTTAAACGGCAATATTCGTCCTCCCAGGAAAAAAGGAATTCGCCTCTGTTCAATTTAGCCTTTCAAATGTAGAAAACTATACGAACGAGACGACGATCGGTATACATACAAAGATGTACTGGGGACTCCCCTTATCTACTCGGGTATCGGATTATTCGTTCCCAATGACCTTATTAACGACCGGCAGACATAATTAAGTTTTACGTGGTGATGATGGAAAACTGCCCCGTGTTGTTTTTCGTTTTTACATTAATTATTATTAAACAAAAATTAATTGTATTGTGATTATTTCGATTTCAAATAGACATACATATTGAACAGAACCTCCTCCCCCCCCCCCCAGCATCAGCATCCTCGTCCACTCTCTCCCACAAATCAGCACCCCAGCGACAACCCTCTCCTACATAAGACAAATCAGCACCCCCACCCTCTCCCACATAGGACAGCTTTAAATACCCCATTAAACTCATTCACTACGACAGACCATCATGAACATTTAAATCATTTAATACGTAAGGTAGGGTCCTCTAAATAACCTAGAGATGAAATGATTACAAATAGCTTTTCCTGTGATAGACTATTTAAATTTGGAATTTGGAAAAATGTTGATCCCAAATAGAACTGAATACCATTTTGGTTTCGCATCACTCAGAACTATTTATGGGTATTACGAATCCAATGGAATGTTGGGTCAAGCCGACAAATGACTCTAAAGTGGTCAAAATGACCATTTAATATGGCCGCCAAATTTGTCACATAACTATGATTTGTAGAATCATAATATGCAACAAATCATACTAAACTACACCATGCTATGTGTTATGTGTTATTGGTAGCAAAAACAACCATTCTCAAGTCATAACCACATACATTGATGTATTTTGAAGTAAATATGGATAAAAACCCAAAATGGCCACCGGAATGCGCTGTAGTGACATGTTAAACAAATTGGATTGTTTCGGTATATTATTAACCTGAAGATTCTTGGGTCCTTTGGATCATTTATACCTTTTAACATACTAACACGGTGTTGAATGTGATTCAGTGTACACACGTTTTAGTCAGAGTTATCTTACCGCCTTAACATACCACTACACCAGAATGTCACGCAACATTTTCACATTTTAATTTTAATCATTTACAAATCATGTTAATTGGTATAACCTATGCTGCATGTGTGGCAGGCAATAATCTCCCGAGTAGGCTTCGGGCGGGTCTTTCGTCATCAAGATGGACTCTCCTTTCTGTGTAGTTCAGCCGGCACCATATGACGTGGGGTGTAGGGATGTTTTGAAGAGTTATGTGAGCGCATTGCCATACCTTTGATTGATATAATGTTCTCTGTATGTGGTGTTTGAGTACATCTAAGGTAGAATGCATGAGTTCCGGTTTAGAGCTACTCCGAAGCATTCCTCCACGTGGACTACTTTAGTATCAGTTTTCTCAGTGTTTTGCTACCATAGAGTTTGCATAAGTCTATTCTCCCACAGGCAGCAAGATGCACAAGAGAAGTCGTATTGCAAAAGAAGCGGAGAAGACTGGCCTTCAAATCATCATCGGGAAAACGGAGGTCATGAGGGTGAACAACAAAAAGCAAGACCAAGTACGACTGCACCAAGAAAACATCAAGGAAGTTTGTTAACCTGGGCAGTGTCGTCAGTAGAGAACAGACGAAGACATCAAGTGTCGAATCAACAAAGCCCGACAAGCCTTCAATTAAACAGCCCCCTCGCTCCGCAATAATATTTGGTTTTCCATCACCAACCTCAAATCCGTCCTACTATACGGCTCAGAAACCTGGCGGGTAACAAAAACCAGGAACCATAAGCTCCAGGCATTCACAAGCAGTTTTCTCAGGAAAATCTTCAATATCATGTGACCAGAAGTCGTCTCTATTGAACAACTGTGAAACAGGACTGGAGACACTTCAATCGAGTCCGCGAAAAAAAAGGAAATTGTGTTGGCCATGGATTAGCCATACGTTCCGCATGACCGCTTCAAATGTCACCAGACCGGCCCTTGACTAGAATCCACAAGGGGAGCAGAAAGTGGGTCGACCAAAACAGACTTGGCCCAGAAACATCAATGCAGAGTTGAAGGCAGCTGTAAGAACATGGGCGGAGCTGAAGAAGATCTCACAGAACCTGCAAACAAAATGTTCCGGTTTAGACAATGTTTCAGTTACAGGTCGGATGTTCCTTGAATCATATCGGGGTTATCATGTAAATTCATGAGAGCTTTCGGCTTCCGAATGCATATTACACAGTATCGCATCCCGTTATAGAGTGAAATTAAATCAGTCACATATTGTTGAAAGAGGGACCAGTCTAGAATCTATTTTCGTTTTAACGCTTGGTGTTTTACACTGCTATATGTTGTGATCAGCACGTTCACGAGCTGCAACACTCTGGAGATACTCCTGTTTGGAGATTAGATTAACTGGCCGATTGGCATCATGTGCTGTTACTAAGTGTTGTATAATACTCCTGTCTGGAGATTAGATTAACTGGCCGATTGGCATCATGTGCTGTTACTAAGTGTTGTATAATACTCCTGTTTGGAGTTAGATTAACTGGCCTATTGACATCATGTGCTGTTACTAGGCGATGTATAATACTCCTGTTTGGAGATTAGGTTAACTGGCCTATTGGCATCATGTGCTGTTACTAGGCGTTGTATAATACTCCTGTTTGCACCAATTGTTTATGTGGCCTCAGCTTTCCTGCTTTTATCCAAGGTTACATCGTACAGATCGCTCTGTAGAAGCCTGTGTGGCGGAGGCAGCGACGAGTATGATGCCCGATCAGTCACGGATTCACATTCCATTGCACCAGTTTCTTCTGTGATATCCTCAAATCTGTCAGTGTTTGCCTGGCTTGTGAAATTAGGGCGACGAACATCTCCTTGCCAAACAAAACAGGAGTTTTCAGTAAGCGCAATCTCAGCATGTAATACCTAGAACTAAAGTTTGTTTCATTTTGTGGGTCGCGGCTGCAGTTCTAAGTGCAACTATATAAGCTACTGCAGTCTCTGATAGTTCTACCACATCATCTGTTTTGTGCCCTTTGTATTGGCATAGAACGCAAAGGGATAAATCATAATCAATTTATCGTTTGAGAACAAGCCACTTCATTTTTAAGTCATTTGATATTAATCTGAAAAAATGAAACAGAAAAAAGGATTTTTTTTATTTGGATTACTATTTTCCTTTTCAGTAGAATGTGCCACGGATTCTATTTCACTCAAGTCAATCGGGCTTGTCGGGTTGAATATGCATCTTGCCAACCTATATGTGCGTAACACTGATCTGATAAAACACTGATTCGACGCCTTCCAAGTTTGGTAGGTTTGTTGACATCATCATTAAGGGCTGTCCGAATGGCTGGACTCTATTATAGAGGTAAGACCGATAACTTAGCAGCTGGGTTGTCCTTTGATGATGATAACATTACCAGATACTTTTCGAAATGAGATTCAGTGGTGGGTTACCAATGCGGAAGGTATGAATGATCAGGCCTCAAGAACCTGGTTTAGTTTTGGAAACTGATGCATCTTTGACAGGTTGGGGAGCAAAGCTGCTTGGAGATAAACAAACTAAAGGCTATTAGTCATTTGATGAAAGGATGTGTCATACAAATCTGTTGGAGTTGAGGGCAATTTTGTTTTGTCGCTTTGTAAGTTGGTTAAGAATGAACATATCCTAATTAAGTCGGACATCGGACATTGCTTGTTCAGTAGCATATATCAATAAACCAGGTGGTTGTATCTTACAACTAAATGATGTTGCTAAAGAGATTTGGAATAGGGTGAAGAACTGAAAATTATATTTCCGCTCACCATATACCAGGAAGAACAAATGAAGATGCAGATTATCTGTCTAGGTCTATGCAAACTTCAGGTGAATGGTCGCTGAATTTATCAACTTTCGAAAGAATATGTAGACATTATTTTTATCAAGATATTGATTTATTTGCGAGTAGGCTGAATCATAAGTTACCTAAACTTGTGTCTTGGTATCCAGACCCTTTAACATGGGCGTTTGATGCTTTTTCTTTGTCATGGAAAGATCACTTACCATTTATCTATCTTTCCTCATTTCAGCCTCAAGGGCGATCCAGCAACTGAAGGACGAGCAGGTGAGTGGAGCCATCCTGGTCCTTCCTTTGTGGAGAAACCAGGTATTGCTACCTTAACACACTGTTAAGCATTGTTGCGGGTGCTCCCGCAAGACTTCCAAGATGGAAGAACCTGTTAATCACACTTCAGGGTGAGACACATCCACTGACCAGATTGAGTCTGATCGCATGCCTCGTACCAGGAAATCCCTGCAAATCAAGATTTATCGTGACAGTCTGCCAAGCTCATTGGTTCGTGCTGGAGAAGGTCAACTATAAAACAGTATGAGTTTGCATGGAACAACTGGGTATCTTGGTGTGTTGGACGGTCGGTTAATTCCAATTGTCCGTCTGTCACACAGTAATTGATTATTTATAACGCATATCTTTAATAATGGGAAATCGTATAGTGTATCAATACCCACAGAAGTATGTTGACTCAGACAATTGCAGTGTTAGGGAATTATCATTCATGTAAACATTCAGCTGTTGTCTAGGTTCTTGAGAGGAGTGTTTAATTCACATCCACCCAAGCCAAGATATGAGTTTGTATGGAATGTGTCAGTGTTGCTCAGGTTATTGGAAACTCTGACCCATGTCTAGCTTAGATTTACCGATGTTGTCGAAAACAATAGCTTGTTTACTTGCTTTGACTACCGTACAGCGGGCAGACTCTCGTGAATCCAACTTCTTGCAGAATGTAGGTAATTCTGTTGTATTCACAGTCCCAGACCTTATGAAAACGTCTAGACAATTCAAACCTTGCTATCAGTAACAGTTGAGAGGTTTTCTAGAGAGGGATTGTGTGTACAAAGGTTATTGAGAGAGTGATTGTCAAGAACAGAATACTTCAGAAAGTCTAGTAAATTTCTGGTGTCAATTAAGTTAGGAACACAAATTTCCATAGAGACTTTGTCTAGAGGGGTTAAGAAGTTATTACAGAAGGCAGGGATAGATTCGCAGTTTAAGCCTCATTATGTACGCGGTGCAGCTACATTTGTACGTCCGCAGCAGCAACTGCAGGTTTGTCTTTAAATAAGATACTTATGAGTGTGTATTGGTCTTCCGCAGGTACTTTCCAGACATTCTACCTGAGGGAGAGTACAGACAGGCCAGTAGAGAAGGGTTTGGTCTCCACAGTCTACAATGGAACAGATGAATACAATCTGAAATTGAAACACTGATGTTTGGTATTTCCATCTGAGTTTGGTGTCATTTTTTTATATATTGTTGAGTAATCGCTTTGAAGATGCAAATTTAACCCGACAAGCCCGAGTGGCTTGAGTGAGAATCCTCCTCATCCGAATATCTCTGATACGATGGATGAGAAGGATTTTCTGAAAAAAAGCCCGAAGGCTGGAATGTTGTATGCCCACCCTCCCGCCACGTTGCTGTTTGATTACCAACAATATCGTTTGAAGCCCCGCATAAAACTCTGGAAACTTGAAGACCCAGGCACAAAAGCGGAGTTTGCTGAACTTTTTGCTTCTAAGATTTAAGGAACTCGGGAAAACACCGTAGAGGAGCTATGAAAAACACTTAAGGACTGAAGCTGCCCAAGAAACATGTAGTCTTTCAACTAGACACCAATGGAGAAAAAAAACCTGGTGGTTGAATGACACAGTGGAGAATGCTGTGCAGGAGAAGAGATGATTTAAGGCGGGAGGAAGCAGAGAAGCATACAACAATGCCAAACGTACTGCTACGTAAAGCCATCTACAGTGCTAAAACTGAGGCAGGAAAAGGAGGTATTTCATAACATCAATCCAAAGCCAGGAACTATTTACAAACTGGCTAAGCAAATGCGCCGTGACAACCAAGATGTTAGTGGCGATAAACCCATAAAAAATGACGCCGGTGAACTCTCCATTGACGAAGAAGAAAAGAAGGCTGCATGGAAACAACACCGACTTCTTAATGAGGAATTCCCCTGGAACCCTGATGATCTCTCAGATAAACCACAATAAGGGTCCTAGTGTACTAATCACAAGATGATACAAAAAGCTGTCAGTAAGATGCGTATTGGAAAAGCCCTTGGACTATTAGGAATTATAGGAGAGATGCTGAAGTCCACAGGCAAGGTTGGAGTAGCCCAGACTAAAGCTGCCTAGACCAGACTATGAAAAAACTTGAAAGAGTGACGGAGCAACTGATTAGGCAACACATGCGCATCGACGAGATGCAGTTCGGATTCATGTCAGGCCGAAGTACAACCGACGCCCTCTTCATTATCCGTCAGCTCTAAGAAAAACACAAACAAAACCATATAAATTGCCTTTGTAGACCTCGAGAAAGCCTTTGATCGAGTGCCAAGGAACCATAACTCGGTGCAAGTCAGTCTGGAAAAGTTCAGAGAACTCCTCCCTATCCTCACAAATAAGCAACTTCCTGCTGCAACTAGAGGTCAAGTTTACTCCAGCTGTGTGAGGAGTGTCATGCTTTATGGTTCTGAAACGTGGGCAACATCAGCAAGTACCGTCAAGCGCTTTCAATTTAACGAAAGAGCCATTATAAGATGGACCTGCCTGGTCAAGCCTGAAGATGACATCCTCTTTGAGACTCTTCTATCTAGACTCAAAATAAGAGACATTGCTGAATTGCTCGAATTGGGCATGTTGCAGCACAGTGGGGTCAAGGCAGGCCAAAGCTTTCTTGGGGCGAACTTGTGAAGCATGATCGTGCAGCCCCGACTCTATGGACTCTACCAACACATTGGATCGCCAGGCGTGGAGAGGAAGACTTCGATCTCGACAGACTGACAGTCCACACCCTCGACATTAGGATTAATCCATAGTCTGTATATTCAAAACTGGTTGATGATGATGTGTGACAATATTTTCTCCCCCCCCCCAAAAAAAAACAAAACAATGTATAGTCCCTGGTTACAATGGCAACCAAACGTTTTTAACGTGATATAGATTACGCACATCTAAAATGTATAAGGATCATTGCCACCAAGTTTCGTTGAAATCCTCTCTGTAGTTTTGGAAGTGTAGCTGATACATCGTTGTCTTTAGAGGGAAGGAGAGACGGACAACCTGATTCCAGTTTACCCCCTAACTTCGTTGCGGGGGGGGGGGGGGGGGGTTTAATTACCAAATGGCATATTTAATCTAAATAACTAATGTTATTACATGTAAGATAAAGCGGCATGTTTGCTGAAAATGACTTTTAATGATATACTTTAACAATGATTTTTGGCATTGTAGTCCATTTAAATAACTTCAAAACAATATAATATTTCACCATTTTTCTTCTCAACACTAAAGGATAAGCATTGCATAGGTAAAACTTTACAGAAATGTTGAAATTAAATGTTACATGACAATATTAAATCCGAACATTACAAAAAACAAAGTTGGTGGTCGGTATAGTTCAATATTGTATCTTTATTCAACATTGTGTATATACTAAATAACTTGAGATTGAATTTCTTCCACCCAGCAATTAGGTGTTCCTCCTTCTCCCACGATCCACATATTTGGTCACCTCATCTTTGACAACTGCTGTTTGAAGGTCATAGAGATATCTGCTCCGCACATTTTAATGTTGTCCTGGCAAACAAAAGGATGGTACAGATAAATGTGTAACAACATCTGACAACTCTAAAATGAAACAACAGATTCGGCTACAGTCCGTTTGGAGGAATGTCAGCTATGTTCTGTAACAAGGGATCCAACATATGAAATTTGAGGAAGATCCATCAAGTTCTTCTCAAGAAATAGCAATAACAAAATTTCAATGGCAAAATCCAATATGGCCGCCTTTCAGCCATTTTGCTATTTCGATCAGTTCCGAAATCAAAAGGGCAAAACTAAGCACCTAGGGGAACCTACATATAAAATTTCTCAAGAAATAGCGATAACAAACTTTCAATGGAACAAGAGATCCCAGAGGGATCTGGACACCCACCATAGACAATCTTTATTTGTTCTTAAACTGTTGAATCTTTTCCTTTTTATTCCTTTCATTTCTCTTACTCAAACTATTACCCACAAATCAAAGATGGCCGCCTGTCAGCCATATTGTTTATAGGATTTGTCCGAAAATGAAGTATGCAAAACTAGGAATCAAGGAGTACCTGCGCATGAAATTCGAGAATGATCCATCCAGTACTTCTCAATAAATATTGATAACAATCGATTACCCACAAATCCAAGATGGCCACCTGTTGGCCATATTGTTTATCGGAGCTGTCCGGAAATAGACTATGCACAACTAGGCACCAAGGGGAATCCCCCTCATCCGAATATCTCTGATACGATGGATGAGAAGGATTCTCTGAAAAAAAGCCCGAAGGCTGGAGTGTTGTATGCTCACCCTCCCGCCACGGTGCTGTTTGATTACCAACAATATCGTTTGAAGGAAGCAGAGAAGCATATAACAATGCCAAACGTACTGCTACGTAAAGCCATCTACAGTGCTAAAACTGAGGCAGAAAAAGGAGGTATTTGGATAACATCAATCCAAAGCCAGGAACTATTTACAAACTGGCTAAGCAAATGCGCCGTGACAACCAAATCCAAGATGGCCACCTGTTGGCCATATTGTTTATCGGAGCTGTCCGGAAATAGACTATGCACAACTAGACACCAAGGGGAACATACACATGAGAATGATCTATCCAGCACTTCACAAGAAATAGCGATAACAAGATTTTACTCACAAATCCAAGATGGCCACCTGTAGGCCATATTATTTATTGGATCCGTCGAACAATGGACTATGCATAACTAAGTGGCACCAAGAGGAACTTACATATGAAATTAGAGAAAGATCCATCCAGTACTTCTAAAAAAATAGCGATAACAAGAATCGTTTAAGGAAGGGCGGACGACGGACCAAGGATGCAGGGTGATTTGAATAGCCCAACATCTGATGATGGTGGGCTAAAAACCCTTGATTGCCACCTTTCAGTCATTTTGTTTTTCCGACCAGGTGCAAAATCAAAAGGGTAAAACTAGGCACCAAGGTAACCTACATATGAAATTTGAGTAAGATCCATCAAGTACTTCTCATGAAATAGCGATAACAAACTTTTGATGGCAAAATCCAAAATGGTTGCCTTTGATCCATTTTGTTTTTCTGATCAATCCCAAAATCAAAAGGGCACAACGTAAGGCACTATGGGGAATCTACATATGCAATTTTAGAAAGATCCATTTAGTACTTCTGAAGAAATAGCAACAACAAGAATTGTTTAAGAACAGATTGACGGACCATGGACGCAGGGAGATTGGAATAGCCCATCATCTAATGATGGTCCATGGGCTTAAAAGCTAGAAAACATCTGAAGATATGAATGTCCAGTTTGGTTCTGTAGTTGACTTCAAAATAGCAACTCTCTAGTTAAAGGCCCCTCTCTGGCAACATAAAGCCAATATGTAAAGAATCTAGGTGACATCCCCGACCTATCACTAGGTGATACTCCTGACCAATCACTAGGTGATACCCCCGACCTGTCACTAGGTGATATCCCTGACCTGTCACTAAGTGATACCCCTGACCTGTCACTAGGGGATACCCCCGACATGTCACTAAGTGATACCCCCAACATGTCACTAGGTGATATCCCCGACCTGTCACTAGGTGATACCCCTGACCTATCACTTGGTGATATCCCCGACCTGTCACTAGGTGATACCCCTGACCTGTTACCAGGTGATACCCCCAACCTGTCACTAGGTGATAATCCTGACCTGTTACCAGGTGATACCCCCAACCTGTCACTAAGTGATACCCCTGACCTGTCACTAGAGGATACCCCCCACATGTCACTAGGTGATACCCCCGACCTGTCACCAGGTGATACCCCCGACCTATCACTAGGTGATACCCCCGGCCTGTCACTAGGTGATACCCCCGACCTATCACTAGGTGATACCCCCGACCTGTCACTAGGTGATACCCCGACCTGTCACTAGGTGATACCCCCAACCTATCACTAGGCGATACCCCTGATCTGTCACTAGGTGATACCCCCGTCCTGTCACTAGGTGATACCCCCGTCCTGTCACTAGGTGATACCCCTGATCTGTCACTAGGTGATACCCCCGTCCTGTCACTAGGTGATACCCCTGACCGATCACTAGGTGATACCCCCGACCTATCACTAGGTGATATCCCTGACCCGCACTAGGTGATACCCCCAACCTGTCACCAGGTGATACCCCCAACCTGTCACTAAGTGATACCCCTGACCTGTCACTAGGGGATACCCCCCACATGTCACTAGGTGATACCCCCGACCTGTCACCAGGTGATACCCCCGACCTATCACTAGGTGATATCCCTGACCTGTCACTAGGTGATATCCCCGACCTGTCACTAGGTGATACCCCCGACCTATCACTAGGTGATATCCCTAACATGTCACTAGGTGATATCCCCGACCTGTCACTAGGTGATACCCCTGACCTGTCACTAGGTGATACCCCTGACCTATCACTAGGTGATACCCCTGACCTATCACTAGGTGATACCCCTGACCTGTCACTAGGTGATACCCCCGACCTATCACTAGGTGATACCCCTGACCTGTCACTAGGTGATACCCCCGACCTATCACTAGGTGTTACCCCTGACCTGTCACTAGGTGATATGTTTTCCTTTGAAGTAAAGGAACCCTAACCCTTCCTCAAAGTGTCAAAGTTCAACCTAAAGTGAGGTAGTGTTAAGGGAGACATGAGGAAGAAACTAGTTATGGTTTAGAATGAGGGGAAAAGATGATTGTTATGAAATGAAGGTGGTACAGTCTAGTCAGTGACTTGTGTAGGAATGAGTGTAGCTGTATAAAGCTCTAGGCTACCCCCCCCCCCCCCTCCGAATCTCCTTATAAAACTGAATAAGTTTGGACATATTTGACATTTCTCCTCCAGTTATGATTAAGATTTGATGGTATCAACCCACCTTGCATTCATTTAACTGCTGAATGTTGGATAGCTTGATACTGTTCTTCACAAATTCAGCTAGATCCAAAATGTCTTGCATAGAGAAAACCTGTAAAATAAATGTTAAAAAAAACCCACTTCTTTACTTAGGTATTGCACAATTAGTGGAAAAATGAATGTTTTAATGAACAAGTTTACATGTTCATCAGTTTCAACAAAATATTTAACCCTGTTTTATTCCAGGGTTTACTTACTACCACGAGGCCTATATGGCCTGTATCCCTCATATACATACCATTATAAATCTTGAGAATGTGTATTTTGTTTTCGCTTATACTTAAAGTGCATATGATATTAAATTTCATAGATATCACATAGCTTGCATTTTTCATAGTTTTATGAAAACAATTGATCAGATAGTTTTTGGATGCAGTTTTCTCCTTTTTTAAAATGCATCATGACTAGTACACAAACATTTTAATTTACTATATATAATGGTCGCAATAGACTGCACACCAAAAATGTTCCCAGTAAACAGTAATCACACTATTTAAGGTAAAGATGTAATATGATATACCTCTGATGTTTCACATCCAGGTCTATCAAGTGTTTGACCTTGGTCGAACATCTTGACTACACTTCCAAACATGGTAATGACACAGTTTAATCCATGTGGAATGTTGACAGCATCAGACGACTTACGTTCACACAAAAGCCTGTAAGGAATTCAAAAACAGTGTGAGTAAAGTATTGAAAACTCAGGTAAAGATCATCAAAATATTTGTTGTTTAGCCCCCCCCCCCCCTCTCTTCCCTTTATGTGTTTAACAGCATGAAAAATCAATCAGAAAAAACTTTGGAACTATTAAAAATCTACACATAACCTTAGGCACTTCAGAATATTCAGTGTTCCTCGTACTAGAACCACTCTATATACAAATAGTTTTTTCCCCAGTATGATAAATATATGGAACAGTCCAATCTGTAATTTTACTAATATAACAAATCTTAATACTTTGAAAAAAAAAAAGACAATAAGACAATAAAAAAGACAGTTGTAGATAACGCAGAACATAATTCATGTACACCTATATTTAGATATGGAGGCTCAAGAAAAACTAATATACTAATGTGTCAATTAAGAAATGGAGCTAGTCAACTTAACTATGACTTATTTAAAGACCACTTGAAAAATACAGCAATCTGTGCATGCAGTCATAGTATTGAAAACTTAAATCATTTCTTTTTTGAAAGTCGTCTTTATACAGAAAAAAGACAAACTCTGATGCAGGATATTTTATTAAATGATGATAACAATACAGTGTCTCTTGATATTATTCTAAATGGTTGTACTAATAACACAGATTTACAGAACAATTATTTAATGGAGTGTGTGCACAAATATATAAATGCTACAAGAAGGTTTCAATAGATAAGTAAAGGTATACATATGTTGTATGTGAGTAATCACTTAGAAATATAAGATAAATTAATTAATTAATACAGTTATTGATATGTATTGTTGCAATATTATACTGGAGTAGATTGACCACCGGGCAACATATGTCCAGGGACTCTTATGTGGTCATGACACTTACAGGTATGATTTCCTTTAGAGGTAATATTAATCGAGCTCATGTATTAAATGATATGTATCAAAATGATAATGTAATACATAAATAAGACATATATCACTACGCTAGATATAGCAAATATCATAACTTCTTGTCGCTATATATATTTAAACATTATAATGTTGAGTAGCACATGACACATACAATGAAATAAATTAATATAATAATTTATTATGAAAATCCATGCCAGAGATATATGTTGTGGTGTATGAGTGAGAGCGAATGTGAATTTCTTGTGATGTCTTCAATGTTTTTTTTCTCTTAAATTAGAATTATGTTGTTTTTTGTTTTTCTCTTTGTTTTTCAACTCATCTCAAAACATATATACCATATATCAAAAATATAGAATATATACAGTAGTATCAATTTTTATAAAACCATAATATCTGATAATACTATGACATTCACCAAAAAACATTGTAATAAGATCATGATTTAAATTTCATGTATATTTTATTCAACATAATATTATAATCATGGTATTAAAACTATTTACATTAAATATATATTCAGTCCTACTCTAATATAAAAATATTGTATGTATATCAATTGTTTCAAAAGTTACTGTGAAGCACATGTAAATATAGACAAAGAATCAAGAGATGAGTTGAAAAGTAATGGAAAATAATGTACATATATATATTTTCAAATTGTATTATTTAAAGTATGTCGGAGGTAAGGGAGAGAGCTTATATAGGTAAAGCCTGTTGCTCAATCCCATTGATTATTAATTTGATCAATAAAATATATTTGAAATTGAAAAAAAATTAAAAATCTATTTACAACAGCAATATTAATATTACATACAGACCCGTACATGTTCGCTGTTCCACTTTAAGCGTACCGTTTGAGTAGCATTTCCATAGCACTTCCGTACCATTACCGTAGCATTTCCGTACCATTTGCGTAGCATTACCGTAGCATTTGCGTCGCACTACCGTAGCATTACCGTAGCATTTGTGTCGCACTACCGTAACATTTCCGTAGCACTAGCGTCATTTACAAAGCGTTCGCGAAACGTTCGGTTGGAAATTTTATGGAATAAATCTGACGAAACGAATAGTTCATGTTTTTATAAGCTGCATAAACTCAGAATTTTGTAAATAATCTCAGTCTCAAAAATTTACAAAACAAAAAACAAGGCTTTTATCAATATGTATGAATCTGACTAAATTTAACATTAAATAAAATAAAATAAAAATATCAAGGTCATATGCCCCAGCCAGTCGGACAACATCGGGCCTCTCCAGCAAGTTCGGAAGAGAATACCCGAGGTGTTCCGACTGATGCCCATGGCTACCTGTCAGCGTACGTCAGGTCTCTATGACGGAAAAATTTAATACATGTTCCAATATTACCGATATTTGATATTGTTCCCAATTACTTTTAAGGCATGTCTGTTTGTTTCACTCTCATACCATTATCTTAATGGCAAAGCAAACATTAAAAAACAATCGTACGCATGTGTACACGCTGGATCTCCACATTCGGTTACAGCACACGTTTCCCAATGCATTATGGGTATTTCGTTTCGTTTGTATGTGTGATTATGTGGATCCGTTTTTATAAAAATCCGTAAATGTGATCGACCGTTTGCAAGCGTCACCCGTAGCATTTCCGTACCGTTTGTGTAGG
Source organism: Mimachlamys varia (assembly GCA_947623455.1). NCBI lineage: Eukaryota > Metazoa > Mollusca > Bivalvia > Pectinida > Pectinidae > Mimachlamys > Mimachlamys varia. Next base: position 45,014,857 of record OX392533.1, read on the forward strand.
ACTCACACAACTAAATCAGCCTATCACGAAGTGTTTCATACGTTTGTAGTCCCTACTGAAAATTCATTCCGGCTAAGTACAGTGATTCTGGGTAATTTAAATAGGTAATTGTTGACCTATTCTGCATTGAATGAAATCTGTAGATATTTAACTTTACAAAAATATATACTTTTGGTAGATTTTGATATGTGATGGCGGATTGATATGGGGTCAAAAGTCAGAGGGTGTTCCCATCCAATTTCACTGGTTTGACATGTAAATTTCCGGTTGTCCGAAGCAGACGCCTGTAGCAAGCTAATATGCCAGTAAACTCCTCATTAAATGCCACTTGAAGCCTTTGTCATGTATGTATCTGTGAATTTAGGCAGTTTTCACAAGTGTTGTACTTCAAATATTTAAGTTATTAGCTCGAAAGCTTAGTAATAACATATAGTAAATTATTTAGTTGTGTGAGTCCTTTAATGGAACTAGCCATGTGCTTGACCTATATAACATTTTCTGTGCTTCCGCATATTTTTTTTTCAAAGACAGCCACTGTCATTGAGTGTTTGCACATTTTTCAGTGTGTAAAACTATTTAATTTGACAAAAAAACTTCAAAATTATTTAAAATCTGGCTAAACATGGCCCTTTGTTGAAGCCTGTATTGTTGGACTGACCCTCATACTCACGTTTTTAATTAAGTTTGGTTCAATTAACTGTGATAATCAATCTGCGTGCGTGTTAATAAAACTTAACTGATATGTGCACCAGGTTTTAGCATCCAAATTTTGATAGAACAAAGACCTAGTGTGCTGTCTTCACCCCCCCCCCCCCCCCCCCAAACCCCGTTCCTACTCTGCCCAGTCATTCTCAGGCTTCTTCCTTCATGCAAAATATAAATGTATGTGTGTTTTATAGTCCTAAGAAAGCAATAACTAGAACAATCACATAATAAGCTTGTATAATTATTGCACATGCGAGTTTATATATGTGTATGTGTCACGTACATGTTTTGGTGGCTAAATCCAACTTAATATTCCATATTTTCAGTAAATTGTAGATATTACTTTATTCCTGTCACAATATATACCTTGTTAAACATCTTGTTTATTGATTTAATGCGTTTGTGTACTTTGTTTACTCATACAATAAACCGTTTATAGCATTATATCTCCCCTACCCCCAATATTCTCCCTGTAAAATGGAGGCACCCCGGGGAGCTAGAAGTGCTAAATGTAAGCTGGTGTAATTGATAGATAAACAGTTAAGGTGGATATCTGATAACCGTTTATGGCTCATGTTTTCTGTAGAAGTTTGAAGTTGTGTGTAAATTCTAAGTGTGTTTAATTGTTAAAATTAAATAAAAAAATACTTAAAATTAAAATTAATTACTGCAGAGACTTTAAAATTAACAGAAACTGAGGTAACAAGATTTCTTTTCAAAAACAGTTGAGCGGTAAGCGTATTTGATCTTTGTGCAAAATATGAAATTGCTAAGTGTGTGCTTAACTGAGGTGCTAGAGGTAAATGTTATGCAAAAGAAACGAGAAATTTCTGGTGCTAGCTCTGAATAGCAAGTGTACATTAGGTGCAATAACTTGGGTTTTCTTCATAATGTTTTATTCAATTTCAACCAAACTTCACCATTTTACTCGGAAATGTATATACTTTCAGTAAGTTAACTTTATTTCAACATCTGAAAGGTTTAGGGCCCTTTAAAGGACTCACACAACTAAATCAGCCTATCACGAAGTGTTTCATACGTTTGTAGTCCCTACTGAAAATTCATTCCGGCTAAGTACAGTGATTCTGGGTAATTTAAATAGGTAATTGTTGACCTATTCTGCATTGAATGAAATCTGTAGATATTTAACTTTACAAAAATATATACTTTTGGTAGATTTTGATATGTGATGGCGGATTGATATGGGGTCAAAAGTCAGAGGGTGTTCCCGTCCAATTTCACTGGTTTGACATGTAAATTTCCGGTTGTCCGAAGCAGACGCCTGTAGCAAGCTAATATGCCAGTAAACTCCTCATTAAATGCCACTTGAAGCCTTTGTCATGTATGTATCTGTGAATTTAGGCAGTTTTCACAAGTGTTGTACTTCAAATATTAAAGTTATTAGCTCGAAAGCTTAGTAATAACATATAGTAAATTATTTAGTTGTGTGAGTCCTGTAGCATTTCCGTAGCATTTCCGTACCATTTGAGTAGCACTTCCGTACCGTTCGCGTAGCATTTCTGTAGCATTTCCGTACCGTTTGCGTAGAATTTCCGTATCATTTGAGTAGCATTTCCGAAGCACTTCCGTACCGTTTGCATCTAAGATGGAACAGCGAACGTGTACGGGTCTGTATCAAAACATGAATTAAACAATGAATATATTATTTTTAGATTGTCCCTGAGTGTGACCTCTATAAACAATACGTACCTGTGTAATGTGGGATGTTCTGTCCTAGTGACCTCTATAAACAATACATATCTGTGTAATGTGGGATGTTCTGTCCTAGTGACCTCTATAAACAATACGTACCTGTGTAATGTGGGATGTTCTGTCCTAGTGACCTCTATAAACAATACATATCTGTGTAATGTGGGATGTTCTGTACTTGTGACCTCTATAAACAATACATACCTGTGTAATGTGGGATGTTTTGTCCTAGTGACCTCTATAAACAATACATACCTGTGTAATGTGGGATGTTTTGTCCTAGTGACCTCTATAAACAATACATATCTGTGTAATGTGGGATGTTCTGTCCTAGTGACCTCTATAAACAATACATACCTGTGTAATGTGGGATGTTCTGTCCTAGTGACCTCTATAAACAACACATACCTGTGTAATGTGGGATGTTCTGTACCTGTGACCTCTATAAACAATACATATCTGTGTAATGTGGGATGTTCTGTCCTAGTGACCTCTATAAACAATACATATCTGTGTAATGTGGGATGTTTTGTCCTAGTGACCTCTATAAACAATACATATCTGTGTAATGTGGGATGTTCTGTACTTGTGACCTCTATAAACAATACATACCTGTGTAATGTGGGATGTTCTGTACTTGTGACCTCTATAAACAATACATACCTGTGTAATGTGGGATGTTCTGTCCTAGTGACCTCTATAAACAATACATATCTGTGTAATGTGGGATGTTCTGTCCTAGTGACCTCTATAAACAATACGTACCTGTGTAATGTGGGATGTTCTGTACCTGTGACCTCTATAAACAATACATATCTGTGTAATGTGGGATGTTCTGTCCTAGTGACCTCTATAAACAATACGTACCTGTGTAATGTGGGATGTTCTGTACCTGTGACCTCTATAAACAATACATATCTGTGTAATGTGAGATGTTCTGTCCTAGTGACCTCTATAAACAATACATACCTGTGTAATGTGGGATGTTCTGTACCTGTGACCTCTATAAACAATAAATACCTGTGTAATGTGGGATGTTCTGTACCTGTGACCTCTATAAACAACACATACCTGTGTAATGTGGGATGTTCTGTACCTGTGACCTCTATAAACAATACATATCTGTGTAATGTGGGATGTTCTGTACTTGTGACGTCTATAAACAATACATACCAGTGTAATGTGGGATGTTCTGTACTTGTGACCTCTATAAACAATACATACCTGTGTAATGTGGGATGTTCTGTCCTAGTGACCTCTATAAACAATACATACCTGTGTTATGTGGGATGTTCTGTCCTAGTGACCTCTATAAACAATACAAACCTGTGTAATGTGGGATGTTCTGTACTTGTGACCTCTATAAACAATACATACCTGTGTAATGTGGGATGTTCTGTCCTAGTGACCTCTATAAACAATACATACCTGTGTAATGTGGGATGTTTTGTACCTGTGACCTCTATAAACAATACATACCTGTGTTATGTGGGATGTTCTGTCCTAGTGACCTCTATAAACAATACATACCTGTGTAATGTGGGATGTTCTGTACTTGTGACCTCTATAAACAATACATACCTGTGTAATGTGGGATGTTCTGTACCTGTGACCTCTATAAACAATACATATCTGTGTAATGTGGGATGTTCTGTCCTAGTGACCTCTATAAAAAATACATACCTGTGTAATGTGGGATGTTCTGTACCTGTGACATCTATAAACAATACATACCTGTGTAATGTGGGATGTTCTGTCCTAGTGACCTCTATAAACAATAAATACCTGTGTAAAGTGGGATGTTCTGTACCTGTGACCTCTATAAACAATACATACCTGTGTAATGTGGGATGTTCTGTACCTGTGACCTCTATAAACAATACATACCTGTGTAATGTGGGATGTTTTGTCCTAGTGACCTCTATAAACAATACATATCTGTGTAATGTGGGATGTTCTGTCCTAGTGACCTCTATAAACAATACATATCTGTGTAATGTGGGATGTTTTGTCCTAGTGACCTCTATAAACAATACATATCTGTGTAATGTGGGATGTTCTGTACTTGTGACCTCTATAAACAATACATACCTGTGTAATGTGGGATGTTTTGTCCTAGTGACCTCTATAAACAATACATATCTGTGTAATGTGGGATGTTCTGTCCTAGTGACCTCTATAAACAATACGTACCTGTGTAATGTGGGATGTTCTGTCCTAGTGACCTCTATAAACAATACATATCTGTGTAATGTGGGATGTTCTGTCCTAGTGACCTCTATAAACAATACATACCTGTGTAATGTGGGATGTTCTGTACCTGTGACCTCTATAAACAATAAATACCTGTGTAATGTGGGATGTTCTGTACCTGTGACCTCTATAAACAACACATACCTGTGTAATGTGGGATGTTCTGTACCTGTGACCTCTATAAACAATACATATCTGTGTAATGTGGGATGTTCTGTACTTGTGACCTCTATAAACAATACATACCAGTGTAATGTGGGATGTTCTGTTCTTGTGACCTCTATAAATAACACATACCTGTGTAATGTGAGATGTTCTGTACCTGTGACCTCTATAAACAATACATACCTGTGTAAAGTGGGATGTTCTGTCCTAGTGACCTCTATAAACAATACATACCTGTGTAATGTGGGATGTTTTGTACCTGTGACCTCTATAAACAATACATACCTGTGTTATGTGGGATGTTCTGTCCTAGTGACCTCTATAAACAATACAAACCTGTGTAATGTGGGATGTTCTGTACTTGTGACCTCTATAAACAATACATACCTGTGTAATGTGGGATGTTCTGTACCTGTGACCTCTATAAACAATACGTACCTGTGTAATGTGGGATGTTCTGTCCTAGTGACCTCTATAAACAATACATACCTGTGTAATGTGGGATGTTCTGTCCTAGTGACCTCTATAAACAATACATACCTGTGTAATGTGGGATGTTCTGTACCTGTGACCTCTATAAACAATACATACCTGTGTAATGTGGGATGTTCTGTCCTAGTGACCTCTATAAAAAATACATACCTGTGTAATGTGGGATGTTCTGTACCTGTGACCTCTATAAACAATACATACATGTGTAATGTGGGATGTTCTGTCCTAGTGACCTCTATAAACAATAAATACCTGTGTAAAGTGGGATGTTCTGTACCTGTGACCTCTATAAACAATACATACCTGTGTAATGTGGGATGTTCTGTACCTGTGACCTCTATAAACAATACATACCTGTGTAATGTGGGATGTTCTGTCCTAGTGACCTCTATAAACAATACATACCTGTGTAATGTGGGATGTTCTGTACTTGTGACCTCTATAAACAATACATACCTGTGTAATGTGGGATGTTCTGTACTTGTGACCTCTATAAACAATACATACCTGTGTAATGTGGGATGTTCTGTACTTGTGACCTCTATAAACAATACATACCTGTGTAATGTGGGATGTTCTGTACTTGTGACCTCTATAAACAACACATACCTGAGTAACGTCAGGTGTTCGGTCCTCTGAGCTACTCCTGAGGTGTATAGTTGATCTGCTGTAGTGAAGACTACTGTGGCTAGGAGGGAGGGACACACTTGTAGGACAAACCAACAGGCGTCCTGGAGACACTGATTCTACAAGTAAACATCACAGGAATTATTAGGGTGGGTCACTGTAGGACAAACCAACAGGCGTCCTGGAGACACTGATTCTACAAGTAAACAACACAGGAATGATTAGGGTGGCCACTGTAGGACAAACCAACAGGCTTCCTGGAGACACTGATTCTACAAGTAAACATCACAGGAACGATTAGGGTGGCCACTGTAGGACAAACCAACAGGCGTCCTGGAGACACTGATTCTACAAGTAAACAACACAGGAATGATTAGGGTGGCCACTGTAGGACAAACCAACAGGCTTCCTGGAGACACTGATTCTACAAGTAAACATCACAGGAACGATTAGGGTGGGACACTGTAGGACAAACCAACAGGCGTCCCGGAGACAATGATTCTTCAAGTAAACATCACAGGAATGATTAGGGTGGGTCACTGTAGGACAAACCAACAGGCGTCCTGGAGACACTGATTCTAAACGTAAACATCACAGGAATGATTAGGGTGGGTCACTGTAGGACAAACCAACAGGCTTCCTGGAGACACTGATTCTAAACGTAAACATCACAGGAACGATATATTAGGGTGGGCCACTGTAGGACAAACCAACAGGCGTCCCGGAGACAATGATTCTACAAGTAAACATCACAGGAATGATTAGGGTGGGCCACTGTAGGACAAACCAACAGGCGTCCTGGAGACACTGATTCTACAAGTAAACATCACAGGAACGATATATTAGGGTGGGCCACTGTAGGACAAACCAACAGGCGTCCCGGAGACAATGATTCTACAAGTAAACATCACAGGAATGATTAGGGTGGCCACTGTAGGACAAACCAACAGGCGTCCACGGAGACACTGATTCTACAAGTAAACATCACAGGAATGATTAGGGTGGCCACTGTAGGACAAACCAACAGGCGTCCCGGAGACACTGATTCTACAAGTAAACATCACAGGAACGATATATTAGGGTGGGCCACTGTAGGACAAACCAACAGGCGTCCCGGAGACACTGATTCTACAAGTAAACAACACAGGAATGATTAGGGTGGCCACTGTAGGACAAACCAACAGGCGTCCTGGAGACACTGATTCTACAAGTAAACAACACAGGAATGATTAGGGTGGCCACTGTAGGACAAACCAACAGGCGTCCCGGAGACAATGATTCTACAAGTAAACATCACAGGAATGATTAGGGTGGCCACTGTAGGACAAACCAACAGGCGTCCACGGAGACACTGATTCTACAAGTAAACATCACAGGAATGATTAGGGTGGCCACTGTAGGACAAACCAACAGGCGTCCCGGAGACACTGATTCTACAAGTAAACATCACAGGAACGATATATTTGGGTGGGCCACTGTAGGACAAACCAACAGGCGTCCCGGAGACACTGATTCTACAAGTAAACAACACAGGAATGATTAGGGTGGCCACTGTAGGACAAACCAACAGGCGTCCTGGAGACACTGATTCTACAAGTAAACAACACAGGAATGATTAGGGTGGCCACTGTAGGACAAACCAACAGGCGTCCTGGAGACACTGATTCTACAAGTAAACATCACAGGAATGATTAGGGTGGGTCACTGTAGGACAAACCAACAGGCGTCCTGGAGACACTGATTCTACAAGTAAACAACACAGGAATGATTAGGGTGGCCACTGTAGGACAAACCAACAGGCGTCCTGGAGACACTGATTCTACAAGTAAACATCACAGGAATGATTAGGGTGGGTCACTGTAGGACAAACCAACAGGCGTCCTGGAGACACTGATTCTACAAGTAAACATCAGAGGAACCATTAGGGTGGGCCACTGTAGGACAAACCAACAGGCGTCCTGGAGACACTGATTCTACAAGTAAACAACACAGGAATGATTAGGGTGGGCCACTGTAGGACAAACCAACAGGTGTCCCGGAGACAATGATTCTCCAAGTAAACAACATAGGAATGATTAGGGTGGGCCACTGTAGGACAAACCAACAGGTGTCCCGGAGACAATGATTCTACAAGTAAACAACACAGGAATGATTAGGGTGGCCACTGTAGGACAAACCAACAGGCGTCCCGGAGACAATGATTCTACAAGTAAACATCTCAGGAAGGATATATTAGGGTGGGCCACTGTAGGACAAACCAACAGGCGTCCCGGAGACACTGATTCTACAAGTAAACAACACAGGAATGATTAGGGTGGCCACTGTAGGACAAACCAACAGGCGTCCTGGAGACACTGATTCTACAAGTAAACATCACAGGAATGATTAGGGTGGGTCACTGTAGGACAAACCAACAGGCTTCCTGGAGACACTGATTCTACAAGTAAACAACACAGGAATGATTAGGGTGGGTCACTGTAGGACAAACTAACAGGCGTCCTGGAGACACTGATTCTACAAGTAAACAACACAGGAATGATTAGGGTGGCCACTGTAGGACAAACCAACAGGCGTCCTGGAGACACTGATTCTACAAGTAAACATCACAGGAATGATTAGGGTGGGTCACTGTAGGACAAACCAACAGGCGTCCTGGAGACACTGATTCTACAAGTAAACATCAGAGGAACCATTAGGGTGGGCCACTGTAGGACAAACCAACAGGCGTCCTGGAGACACTGATTCTACAAGTAAACAACACAGGAATGATTAGGGTGGGCCACTGTAGGACAAACCAACAGGTGTCCCGGAGACAATGATTCTCCAAGTAAACAACATAGGAATGATTAGGGTGGGCCACTGTAGGACAAACCAACAGGTGTCCCGGAGACAATGATTCTACAAGTAAACAACACAGGAATGATTAGGGTGGCCACTGTAGGACAAACCAACAGGCGTCCCGGAGACAATGATTCTACAAGTAAACATCTCAGGAAAGATATATTAGGGTGGGCCACTGTAGGACAAACCAACAGGCGTCCCGGAGACACTGATTCTACAAGTAAACAACACAGGAATGATTAGGGTGGCCACTGTAGGACAAACCAACAGGCGTCCTGGAGACACTGATTCTACAAGTAAACATCACAGGAATGATTAGGGTGGGTCACTGTAGGACAAACCAACAGGCTTCCTGGAGACACTGATTCTACAAGTAAACAACACAGGAATGATTAGGGTGGGTCACTGTAGGACAAACTAACAGGCGTCCTGGAGACACTGATTCTACAAGTAAACATCACAGGAATGATTAGGGTGGGTCACTGTAGGACAAACCAACAGGCGTCCCGGAGACACTGATTCTACAAGTAAATATCACAGGAACGATTAGGGTGGGCCACTGTAGGACAAACTAACAGGCGTCCCGCAGACACTGATTCTACAAGTAAACAACACAGGAATGATTAGGGTGGGTCACTGTAGGACAAACTAACAGGCGTCCCGGAGACACTGATTCTACAAGTAAACATCACAGGAATGATTAGGGAGGGCCACTGTAGGACAAACCAACAGACGTCCTGGAGACACTGATTCTACAAGTAAACATCACAGGAACCATATATTAGGGTGGGCCACTGTAGGACAAACCAACAGGCGTCCCGGAGACACTGATTCTACAAGTAAACATCACAGGAACCATTAGGGTGGGTCACTGTAGGACAAACCAACAGGTGTCCCGAAGACACTGATTCTACAAGTAAACATCACAGGAACCATTAGGGTGGGCCACTGTAGGACAAACCAACAGGTGTCCCGAAGACACTGATTCTACAAGTAAACATCACAGGAATGATAAGGGTGGGTCACTGTAGGACAAACCAACAGGTGTCCCAAAGACACTGATTCTACAAGTAAACATCACAGGAACCATTAGGGTGGGTCACTGTAGGACAAACCAACAGGCGTCCCGGAGACACTGATTCTACAAGTAAACATCACAGGAATGATTAGGGTGGCCACTGTAGGACAAACTAACAGGCGTCCTGGAGACAATGATTCTACAAGTAAACATCACAGGAATGATTAGGGTGGCCACTGTAGGACAAACTAACAGGCGTCCCTGAGACACTGATTCTACAAGTAAACATCACAGGAACGATTAGGGTGGGCCACTGTAGGACAAACTAACAGGCGTCCTGGAGACAATGATTCTACAAGTAAACATCACAGGAATGATTAGGGTGGCCACTGTAGGACAAACCAACAGGCGTCCCGGAGACACTGATTCTACAAGTAAACATCACAGGAACGATTAGGGCGGGCCACTGGATCCCAAATTGAAAATTAACCAATATTTCAAAAACCTCATTTCCATGTCAATGTCCATGTATCATCGTGTCCTAGGGCCACATCGGGGTCTCTAAACTGTGAACACAGGGGTCTCCATTCTGAAGCGAGAGAAAGTAGGTCAGGTAAGGAAAGGTGTTCGTGGCACGTCAAATAAGACTTTTATTTATCTTTAATATAGCGCACGGACGGCAGTGATATTTCATCTGTCTTTTACGTCCATATTTGGCTGAACACTGTACGATTATTCCAAACACCTTGACACAGTCAGAGCAAAGTTTCACATTTCGCATTTGAAAATTGTTTTCCTTCCATAACAATGCAACTCACCCTGGTAATCCAAGTCGGCTTTTGCACATGGAACACAGCAAAATGTGTGGGTTTCTTGTGGCTGTAGAATTTCAGAATTTTATATTGATATAGATAGTACAAGGTTAAGTACTCTCTATATATACTTATAGTACGATTTGGAAAGCTTATGTAACGAAAATAACAGTATAGCCTTGGTCTATTTGGCAATATTGGCAAGGAGAAGCTGACATTTTAAATTGATTAGAGACCCCATGGTTCACATATTAAGGGACCCGGTGTCCACATGAAAAGCCAATTATAAAAATCACTAATTCTGAAATTCTACAGCCACAAGAAACCCACACATTTTGCTGTGTTCCATGTGCAAAAGCCGACTTGCACAACATTGGATTACCAGGGTGAGTTGCATTGTTATGGAAGAAAAGCAATTTTCAAATGTGAAACTTTGCTCCGACTGGCCAAACTGTGTGGAGGTGTTTGGAATAACCATGCAGTGTTTAGCCAAATATGGACGTAAAAGATCGCTGAAATATCACTGCGGCCCGTGTGCTATAAAAGAAATAAATGAAAGTCTTATTTGAAGCGTCACGAACACCTTTCCTTACCTGACCTACTTTCTCTCGCTTCAGAATAGAGACCCCTGTGTTCACAGAATAGAGACCGCTGTGTTCACAGAATAGAGACCCCTGTGTTCACAGAATAGAGACCGCTGTGTTCACAGAATAGAGACCCCTGTGTTCACAGAATAGAGATCCCTGTGTTCACAGAATAGAGATCCCTGTGTTCACAGAATAGAGACCCCTGTGTTCACAGAATAGAGACCACTGTGTTCACAGAATAGAGACCCCTGTGTTCACAGAATAGAGACCGCTGTGTTCACAGAATAGAGACCGCTGTGTTCACAGAATAGAGACCGCTGTGTTCACAGAATAGAGACCGCTGTGTTCACAGAATAGAGACCCCTGTGTTCACAGAATAGAGACCCCTGTGTTCACAGAATAGAGACCGCTGTGTTCACAGAATAGAGACCCCTGTGTTCACAGAATAGAGACCCCTGTGTTCACAGAATAGAGACCCCTGTGTTCACAGAATAGAGACCGCTGTGTTCACAGAATAGAGACCCCTGTGTTCACAGAATAGAGACCGCTGTGTTCACAGAATAGAGACCCCTGTGTTCACAGAATAGAGACCGCTGTGTTCACAGAATAGAGCCCCCTGTGTTCACAGAATAGAGACCGCTGTGTTCACAGAATAGAGACCCCTGTGTTCACAGAATAGAGATCCCTGTGTTCACAGAATAGAGACCCCTGTGTTCACAGAATAGAGACCGCTGTGTTCACAGAATAGAGACCCCTGTGTTCACAGAATAGAGACCGCTGTGTTCACATAATAGAGACCGCTGTGTTCACAGAATAGAGACCGCTGTGTTCACAGAATAGAGACCCCTGTGTTCACAGAATAGAGACCCCTGTGTTCACAGAATAGAGACCGCTGTGTTCACAGAATAGAGACCGCTGTGTTCACAGAATAGAGACCGCTGTGTTCACAGAATAGAGACCGCTGTGTTCACAGAATAGAGACCCCTGTGTTCACAGAATAGAGACCCCTGTGTTCACAGAATAGAGCCCCCTGTGTTCACAGAATAGAGACCCCTGTGTTCACAGAATAGAGACCCCTGTGTTCACAGAATAGAGACCGCTGTGTTCACAGAATAGAGACCCCTGTGTTCACAGAATAGAGACCCCTGTGTTCACAGAATAGAGACCCCTGTGTTCATAGAATAGAGACCCCTGTGTTCACAGAATAGAGACCCTTGTGTTCACAGAATAGAGACCGCTGTGTTCACAGAATATAGACCCCGATGTGGTGCCAGGACACGAAGTGTATGGATGGAAATATCATCAGAGGCTGAATTTCAGTACCCCCTTGGTCATTTTATTTTTGGCAGGGTTACTAAATTTTATGTAGAGAAATTACACTTTTGGGTATATTTTTGTCTATTTTCAGTTGGCAATTGTTCCTATTTGGTGACGATCGTCTTCAATACTAAATAATTTATATTTGAGTACTTTTAAAATTTGCATCCTTTTGTGACATGGCAAGTTTTGTATTTCGCTTTGTTTACATGTTGATTTCTTCATCATACCTTTACAATAAAATTGAGCTACCCTAACCTTGAACATTATCTTTTAACCTTGGGTTTGGCCTCTTGTTACCTGGTAACCTTTAATCTACCTACCTTGGTGTTACTGATACACAGTTGTGCTGTAGACAGTTCAGCTAATACAAGGTGAAAATATACTTCCAGCGTCTGAAATAAAAATGTCAGTGATTGGATATATTTTTTCAGTGTGGGATCTGCCACAACAGTATAAAGCCATGCAGTAAGGTAATTAATGTAGCTTTCTTATTCAAAAGAAGATTTAAAGGACAAGAGGCCCAATGGGCTTGCATCACTCACCTGGTATCTATCTCATACTTGTAACTTTAAATTTGCCTTAAAGCTATTAAAGGGGCATCCCATGAAAGTCTGTTTTTTATTCATCTTATTTTTTCAAAATAATACATACACATATCAAGTGGGTATTTTTATGGACTATGAGGATCAGATTTTACTGATATTTATTAAAAAAATGAATAATTTCAAAATAACTAGTGGAATTTCTAAAACGTTGACCAGACGCTCAGCTTGGGGTTTCCACCTACCAACGCATGCGCAGCGAGCGCTAGCTGTTTCCATTGTAAACACTCTATCTGGTATTACCATTACACCGTGATAATTAAGGCCTAGGTGAAAAGTTGCTGAATGGTCAAAATATGACGTAAGGACTACGTTAAGGAATCATATTGAGAGATGGGAAGTATTCAAAGAAGAAACTATCTGCCCAGTAGTGTGTATGTTACATATTTCTTCTGTGTTGTGGTACATGTACGAATAAAGCTTTGATTTGGTTTTGGGGCCACCCAAGGGGAAACTCTTTCAGTGGTCTATTGTGTGTAATTAAACTTAAATGTGTATCTTATAAAATTCCCTTTAAAACATTTCATGTTCCAGTAAAATGATATTATTTAATGATATTGCTGAATAGAAAAACCTTTTCACATACAAAAGATCACGTATCGGAAAAAGTCATTTGTTTACGTAATTGTAAAACGGAACGTGCGACCCAGGTATACAGCTTCAATTTGGAGTAAAGAATAAATTTATGTCTTCACGTGTGGAAAAACAAGAGGCAGAGAGGGCCTGTATCGTTCATCTGGATACATAGGTAATCACGGTAAAATATTTTCCACAAAGATCCATTCAGTAATTTGGGTCAAAATCCATTTTAACTTTTGAACAAGTAGTGATTTAAGAGGCTTTACCTTTATTTCCCCTTTTGGGCCCAGCCCCTCTGGCCTTTTTGGGGTCACCTTTTATGTGAAATCTGTTCCTCTTCACCTAAGGATATTTCTGACCAAATTTGGTTAAAATCCAATCGAAACTTTATGACAAGAACCGATATAAAGGAATTACCTCTATTTCCCCTAATGGGCCCCTTCCATCTGGCCCCAGTGGGGTTAGACCTTTATCATTTATGCACTATCTGTTTGCGTTTCACCCAAGGATGTTTCTTACCAAATTTGGACAAAATCCATTTATAACTTTATGACTAGTAGCAATTTATACGAGTTACCTCTTTTTCCCCTATTGGGCCCCTATTGAACTCACCTGACCATGGCGCGGCGTCCTGAAGTGAAGGGGAACAGATTTTGCATAAATGGTGACTCTGACTCTCAAAAAGCCATAGAGGCGGGGCCAATAGGGAAATAGAGGAAATTCCTTTAAATCGCTACTAGTCTTTAAAATTTTGAATGGATTTTAACCAAATTTTGTCAGAAACATCCTTTTGATGTATCCAGATGAAGCAATTACTGGCCCCCTGGGTCTTTTGTTTATCTTTGATCGTTTGGTTAAGGAAACATTGACCTAATGACATTTTCTTTAAGTGATGCAAATTTCATCTTTTCAATTTATAAGTAATGGTCCTGATCAGATTATAGGAGAAGATCTAGAACCAAAAGTACTGACACTTAAATCATTTGTCTCCCTCCTTTTGAAAGGGATAAAACATACTTACATCACTGCTTGACTTATTTCCTGTAAAACTGATATCTGTCAACAAGTCTTGTGGAACGTCCTCACTACAACATCATAACAACAGTATATACCCCTAACAACTCACCACAGCATCATAACAATAGTTTATACCCCTAGTAACTCATCACAACATCATAACAACAGTTTATACCCCTAACAACTCACTACAGCATCATAACAATAGTTTATACCCCTAGTAACTCATCACAGCATCATAACAACAGTTTATACCCTTAACAACTCACTACAGCATCATAACAATAGTTTATACCCCTAGTAACTCATCACAACATCATAACAACAGTTTATACCCCTAGCAACTCATTACAACATCATAACAACAGTTTATACCCCTAACAACTCACCACAACATCATAACAACAGTATATACCCCTAGCAACTCACTACAACACCATTACAACAGTACAAACCCTTAACAACTCACTACAACATCATAACAACAGTATATACCCCTAGCAACTCACTACAACACCATTACAACAGTACAAACCCTTAACAACTCACTACAGCATCATAACAATAGTTTATACCCCTAGTAACTCATCACAGCATCATAACAACAGTTTATACCCTTAACAACTCACTACAGCATCATAACAATAGTTTATACCCCTAGTAACTCATCACAGCATCATAACAACAGTTTATACCCCTAACAACTCACTTCAACATCATAACAACAGTATATACCCCTAGCAACTCACTACAACACCATTACAACAGTACAAACCCTTAACAACTCACTACAACATCATAACAACAGTATATACCCCTAGCAACTCACTACAACACCATTACAACAGTACAAACCCTTAACAACTCACTACAACATCATAACAACAGTATATACCCCTAGCAACTCACTACAACACCATTACAACAGTACAAACCCTTAACAACTCATCACAACATCATAACAACAGTTTATACCTCTAACAACTCATTACAACATCATAACAATAGTTTATACCCCTAGTAACTCACTACAACATCATAACAATAGTATATACCCCTAACAACTCACTACAACACCATAACAACAGTATATACCCCTAACAACTCACTACAACATCATAACAACAGTATATACTCCTAACAACTCATTACAATATCATAACAACAGTATATACCCCTAACAACTCACTACAACATCATAACAATAGTTTATACCCCTAGTAACTCATCACAACATCATAACAACAGTATATACTCCTAACAACTCTTTACAATATCATAACAACAGTTTATACTCCTAACAACTCATTACAATATCATAACAACAGTATATACCCCTAACAACTCATTACAATATCATAACAACAGTATATACCCCTAGCAACTCACTACAACACCATTACAACAGTACAAACCCTTAACAACTCACTACAGCATCATAACAATAGTTTATACCCCTAGTAACTCATCACAGCATCATAACAACAGTTTATACCCTTAACAACTCACTACAGCATCATAACAATAGTTTATACCCCTAGTAACTCATCACAGCATCATAACAACAGTTTATACCCCTAACAACTCACTTCAACATCATAACAACAGTATATACCCCTAGCAACTCACTACAACACCATTACAACAGTACAAACCCTTAACAACTCACTACAACATCATAACAACAGTATATACCCCTAGCAACTCACTACAACACCATTACAACAGTACAAACCCTTAACAACTCACTACAACATCATAACAACAGTATATACCCCTAGCAACTCACTACAACACCATTACAACAGTACAAACCCTTAACAACTCATCACAACATCATAACAACAGTTTATACCTCTAACAACTCATTACAACATCATAACAATAGTTTATACCCCTAGTAACTCACTACAACATCATAACAACAGTATATACCCCTAACAACTCATTACAACACCATAACAACAGTATATACCTCTAACAACTCATTACAACATCATAACAACAGTATATACCTCTAACAACTCATTACAACATCATAACAATAGTTTATACCCCTAGTAACTCACTACAACATCATAACAACAGTATATACCCCTAACAACTCACTACAACACCATAACAACAGTATATACCCCTAACAACTCACTACAACATCATAACAACAGTATATACTCCTAACAACTCATTACAATATCATAACAACAGTATATACCCCTAACAACTCATTACAATATCATAACAACAGTATATACCCCTAGCAACTCACTACAACACCATTACAACAGTACAAACCCTTAACAACTCACTACAGCATCATAACAATAGTTTATACCCCTAGTAACTCATCACAGCATCATAACAACAGTTTATACCCTTAACAACTCACTACAGCATCATAACAATAGTTTATACCCCTAGTAACTCATCACAGCATCATAACAACAGTTTATACCCTTAACAACTCACTACAGCATCATAACAATAGTTTATACCCCTAGTAACTCATCACAGCATCATAACAACAGTTTATACCCCTAACAACTCACTTCAACATCATAACAACAGTAAATACCCCTAGCAACTCACTACAACACCATTACAACAGTACAAACCCTTAACAACTCACTACAACATCATAACAACAGTATATACCCCTAGCAACTCACTACAACATCATAACAACAGTATATACTCCTAACAACTCATTACAATATCATAACAACAGTATATACCCCTAACAACTCACTACAACATCATAACAACAGTTTATACTCCTAACAACTCACTACAACATCATAACAACAGTATATACCCCTAGTAACTCATCACAACATCATAACAACAGTTTATACTCCTAACAACTCATTACAACATCATAACAATAGTTTATACCCCTAGTAACTCAGCACAACATCATAACAACAGTATATACCTCTAACAACTCATTACAACATCATAACAACAGTATATACCCCTAGTAACTCATTACAACATCATAACAACAGTATATACCCCTAACAACTCACTACAACATCATAACAATAGTTTATACCCCTAGTAACTCAGCACAACATCATAACAACAGTATATATACTCCTAACAACTCACTACAACACCATAACAACAGTATATACCCCTAACAACTCACTACAACATCATAACAACAGTATATACTCCTAACAACTCATTACAATATCATAACAACAGTATATACCACTAGTAACTCACTACAACATCATAACAACAGTATATACCCCTAACAACTCATTACAACATCATAACAACAGTATATACCCCTAACAACTCACTACAACATCATAACAACAGTATATACCCCTAGTAACTCAGCACAAAATCATAACAACAGTATATACCTCTAACAACTCACTACAACATCATAACAACAGTATATACCCCTAACAACTCATTACAACATCATAACAACAGTATATACCCCTAACAACTCACTACAACATCATAACAAGAGTTTATACCCCTAGTAACTCAGCACAACATCATAACAACAGTATATATACTCCTAACAACTCATTACAACATCATAACAACAGTTTATACCCCTAACAACTAACTACAACATCATAACAACAGTATATTCCCCTAGCAACTCACTACAACATCATAACAACAGTGTATACTCCTAACAACTCACTACAACATCATAACAACAGTATATACCCCTAACAACTCATTACAACACCATAGCAACAGTATATACCCCTAAGATCTCATTACAACATCATAACAACAGTATATACCCCTAACAACTCACTACAACATCATAACAACAGTATATACTCCTAACAACTCATTACAATATCATAACAACAGTATATACCACTAGTAACTCACTACAACATCATAACAACAGTATATACCCCTAACAACTCACTACAACATCATAACAACAGTATATACCCCTAACAACTCATTACAACATCATAACAACAGTATATACCCCTAACAACTCACTACAACATCATAACAATAGTTTATACCCCTAGTAACTCAGCACAACATCATAACAACAGTATATATACTCCTAACAACTCATTACAACATCATAACAACAGTTTATACCCCTAACAACTAACTACAACATCATAACAACAGTATATTCCCCTAGCAACTCACTACAACATCATAACAACAGTGTATACTCCTAACAACTCACTACAACATCATAACAACAGTATATACCCCTAACAACTCATTACAACACCATAGCAACAGTATATACCCCTAACAACTCATTACAACATCATAACAACAGTATATACCCCTAACAACTCATTACAATATCATAACAACAGTATATACCCCTAGTAACTCACTACAACATCATAACAACAGTATATACTCCTAACAACTCATTACAATATCATAACAACAGTATATACCCCTAACAACTCACTACAACATCATAACAACAGTTTATACTCCTAACAACTCACTACAACATCATAACAACAGTATATACCCCTAGTAACTCATCACAACATCATAACAACAGTTTATACTCCTAACAACTCATTACAACATCATAACAATAGTTTATACCCCTAGTAACTCAGCACAACATCATAACAACAGTATATACCTCTAACAACTCACTACAACATCATAACAACAGTATATACCCCTAGCAACTCACTACAACATCATAACAACAGTATATACCCCTAACAACTCATTACAACATCATAACAACAGTATATACCCCTAACAACTCACTACAACATCATAACAATAGTTTATACCCCTAGTAACTCAGCACAACATCATAACAACAGTATATATACTCCTAACAACTCATTACAACATCATAACAACAGTTTATACCCCTAACAACTAACTACAACATCATAACAACAGTATATTCCCCTAGCAACTCACTACAACATCATAACAACAGTGTATACTCCTAACAACTCACTACAACATCATAACAACAGTATATACCCCTAACAACTCATTACAACACCATAGCAACAGTATATACCCCTAACATCTCATTACAACATCATAACAACAGTATATACCCCTAACAACTCACTACAACATCATAACAACAGTATATACTCCTAACAACTCATTACAATATCATAACAACAGTATATACCACTAGTAACTCACTACAACATCATAACAACAGTATATACCCCTAACAACTCACTACAACATCATAACAACAGTATATACCCCTAACAACTCATTACAACATCATAACAACAGTATATACCCCTAACAACTCACTACAACATCATAACAATAGTTTATACCCCTAGTAACTCAGCACAACATCATAACAACAGTATATATACTCCTAACAACTCATTACAACATCATAACAACAGTTTATACCCCTAACAACTAACTACAACATCATAACAACAGTATATTCCCCTAGCAACTCACTACAACATCATAACAACAGTGTATACTCCTAACAACTCACTACAACATCATAACAACAGTATATACCCCTAACAACTCATTACAACACCATAGCAACAGTATATACCCCTAACAACTCATTACAACATCATAACAACAGTATATACCCCTAACAACTCATTACAATATCATAACAACAGTATATACCCCTAGTAACTCACTACAACATCATAACAACAGTATATACTCCTAACAACTCATTACAATATCATAACAACAGTATATACCCCTAACAACTCACTACAACATCATAACAACAGTTTATACTCCTAACAACTCACTACAACATCATAACAACAGTATATACCCCTAGTAACTCATCACAACATCATAACAACAGTTTATACTCCTAACAACTCATTACAACATCATAACAATAGTTTATACCCCTAGTAACTCAGCACAACATCATAACAACAGTATATACCTCTAACAACTCACTACAACATCATAACAACAGTATATACCCCTAGCAACTCACTACAACATCATAACAACAGTATATACCCCTAACAACTCATTACAACATCATAACAACAGTATATACCCCTAACAACTCACTACAACATCATAACAATAGTTTATACCCCTAGTAACTCAGCACAACATCATAACAACAGTTTATACTCCTAACAACTCACTACAACATCATAACAACAGTATATACCCCTAGTAACTCATCACAACATCATAACAACAGTTTATACTCCTAACAACTCATTACAACATCATAACAATAGTTTATACCCCTAGTAACTCAGCACAACATCATAACAACAGTATATACCTCTAACAACTCACTACAACATCATAACAACAGTATATACCCCTAGCAACTCACTACAACATCATAACAACAGTATATACCCCTAACAACTCATTACAACATCATAACAACAGTATATACCCCTAACAACTCACTACAACATCATAACAATAGTTTATACCCCTAGTAACTCAGCACAACATCATAACAACAGTATATATACTCCTAACAACTCATTACAACATCATAACAACAGTTTATACCCCTAACAACTAACTACAACATCATAACAACAGTATATTCCCCTAGCAACTCACTACAACATCATAACAACAGTGTATACTCCTAACAACTCACTACAACATCATAACAACAGTATATACCCCTAACAACTCATTACAACACCATAGCAACAGTATATACCCCTAACATCTCATTACAACATCATAACAACAGTATATACCCCTAACAACTCACTACAACATCATAACAACAGTATATACTCCTAACAACTCATTACAATATCATAACAACAGTATATACCACTAGTAACTCACTACAACATCATAACAACAGTATATACCCCTAACAACTCACTACAACATCATAACAACAGTATATACCCCTAACAACTCATTACAACATCATAACAACAGTATATACCCCTAACAACTCACTACAACATCATAACAATAGTTTATACCCCTAGTAACTCAGCACAACATCATAACAACAGTATATATACTCCTAACAACTCATTACAACATCATAACAACAGTTTATACCCCTAACAACTAACTACAACATCATAACAACAGTATATTCCCCTAGCAACTCACTACAACATCATAACAACAGTGTATACTCCTAACAACTCACTACAACATCATAACAACAGTATATACCCCTAACAACTCATTACAACACCATAGCAACAGTATATACCCCTAACAACTCATTACAACATCATAACAACAGTATATACCCCTAACAACTCATTACAATATCATAACAACAGTATATACCCCTAGTAACTCACTACAACATCATAACAACAGTATATACTCCTAACAACTCATTACAATATCATAACAACAGTATATACCCCTAACAACTCACTACAACATCATAACAACAGTTTATACTCCTAACAACTCACTACAACATCATAACAACAGTATATACCCCTAGTAACTCATCACAACATCATAACAACAGTTTATACTCCTAACAACTCATTACAACATCATAACAATAGTTTATACCCCTAGTAACTCAGCACAACATCATAACAACAGTATATACCTCTAACAACTCACTACAACATCATAACAACAGTATATACCCCTAGCAACTCACTACAACATCATAACAACAGTATATACCCCTAACAACTCATTACAACATCATAACAACAGTATATACCCCTAACAACTCACTACAACATCATAACAATAGTTTATACCCCTAGTAACTCAGCACAACATCATAACAACAGTATATATACTCCTAACAACTCATTACAACATCATAACAACAGTTTATACCCCTAACAACTAACTACAACATCATAACAACAGTATATTCCCCTAGCAACTCACTACAACATCATAACAACAGTGTATACTCCTAACAACTCACTACAACATCATAACAACAGTATATACCCCTAACAACTCATTACAACACCATAGCAACAGTATATACCCCTAACATCTCATTACAACATCATAACAACAGTATATACCCCTAACAACTCACTACAACATCATAACAACAGTATATACTCCTAACAACTCATTACAATATCATAACAACAGTATATACCACTAGTAACTCACTACAACATCATAACAACAGTATATACCCCTAACAACTCACTACAACATCATAACAACAGTATATACCCCTAACAACTCATTACAACATCATAACAACAGTATATACCCCTAACAACTCACTACAACATCATAACAATAGTTTATACCCCTAGTAACTCAGCACAACATCATAACAACAGTATATATACTCCTAACAACTCACTACAACATCATAACAACAGTTTATACCCCTAACAACTAACTACAACATCATAACAACAGTATATTCCCCTAGCAACTCACTACAACATCATAACAACAGTGTATACTCCTAACAACTCACTACAACATCATAACAACATATATACCCCTAACAACTCATTACAACACCATAGCAACAGTATATACCCCTAACAACTCATTACAACATCATAACAACAGTATATACCCCTAACAACTCACTACAACATCATAACAATAGTTTATACCCCTAGTAACTCAGCACAACATTATAACAACAGTATATATACTCCTAACAACTCACTACAACACCATAACAACAGTATATACCCCTAACAACTCACTACAACATCATAACAACAGTATATACTCCTAACAACTCATTACAACATCATAACAACAGTATATACCACTAGTAACTCACTATAACATCATAACAACAGTATATACCCCTAACAACTCACTACAACATCATAACAACAGTATATACCCCTAGTAACTCAGCACAACATCATAACAACAGTATATACCCCTAACAACTCACTACAACATCATAACAACAGTATATACCCCTAGTAACTCAGCACAACATCATAACAACAGTATATACCTCTAACAACTCACTACAACATCATAACAACAGTATATACCCCTAGCAACTCACTACAACATCATAACAACAGTATATACCCCTAACAACTCATTACAACATCATAACAACAGTATATACCCCTAACAACTCACTACAACATCATAACAATAGTTTATACCCCTAGTAACTCAGCACAACATCATAACAACAGTATATATACTCCTAACAACTCATTACAACATCATAACAACAGTTTATACCCCTAACAACTAACTACAACATCATAACAACAGTATATTCCCCTAGCAACTCACTACAACATCATAACAACAGTGTATACTCCTAACAACTCATTACAACATCATAACAACAGTTCATACCCCTAACAACTCACTACAACATCTTAACAACAGTATATACCCTAACAACTCACTACAACATCACAGCACCGGTATATACCCCTAACAACTCATTACAACACCACAGCAACAGTACGAGGGATGTTCCAAAAATAATGTCACTTGCATCGGTGCTCATATAGCGGAAGTGCTTTTGTTCATTTTAATTTGTTCTGCCCTTCAAAATACTCTCCGCCAGCCCGAACACACCTTTTTAGCCGGTCAATCCATTTTTGGAAGCATTTTTCATACTCTTCAATGGGTACACCCATCAGACACTGATAAACAGCAGATCCAAGGGCATTTCTCGAATTGTATCTCCTTCCAGATAAATGGTATTTAAGTTTTGGAAAGAGAAAATAGTCGCAGGGGGCCAAATCTGGCAAATACGGAGGGTGCGGAAGGACGGTAACCTTCTCTGACTCCAAAAAGTCAGTCACAATACGTGCCTTGTGAGCGGGTGCATTATCATGCAAAAGTCGGACATACTTAAGTCCTGTTTTGGGGCGGCGACTTTCGTAGTAGTTTTTCAACTTTCTCAGAACAACGTTTTTATAGAACTTGCCTGTGACTGTTCTGCCTTTTGGCACCGGGATTTGAATAGCTGGACCCTTATTAGTGAAAAAAAATAGCATACAAAACCTTCTTTACCGTTCGTATTCGTTTGGCAATACTTGGGGGTCTGGCATTTTTAGTGGCCCATATTCGGTTGGCAACCTTCCGCTTTGGTTCAAAATAATACACCCAGGTCTCATCACTAGTGACTATATTATCAAAAGCCTT
Source organism: Mimachlamys varia (assembly GCA_947623455.1). Classification (NCBI taxonomy): domain Eukaryota; kingdom Metazoa; phylum Mollusca; class Bivalvia; order Pectinida; family Pectinidae; genus Mimachlamys; species Mimachlamys varia. The sequence goes on from OX392533.1 coordinate 45,039,662, forward strand.
TTTACAATATTTTGATTACATTTTGAGAAGTTTTTTTGCCATTGTTACACGCGTCTTCTTTTGCTCATCCGTTAATAAATGGGGTATCCATCTTGCATTTATCTTTCTAACTTTTAGGTGTTTCTTCAAAACTGCATGAACTCTTGCTAACAACAAGTTTGTCATTTGAACCAATTGTCTTTTGGTGAATCGAGCATCAGTTTGGAGGATATTTTGGATTTTTTCTATGTTACCTTTGGTCGTAGTTGTTGCAGGACGACCTGGGTGAGCAGCATCTTTCAGTCGCTGCTGCAAAGCACCAAATTTACCTACCCACCTACAAACAGTCCTGTGAGACATTTGGCCCTCCCCATAAATGTCACACACCTCGCGGTGAATATCTACAGCCTTTATGCCGAGTAATGACCTACCTTTTATATAGGCCCTAATTTCAAGAACATTTTCACCTCGTTTTCCTGTGATTTTGTGTCTAGTCGAACGAATAGGCTATGAAACGATGTACACTGTACCGAGGCCAGTGAACGTGTGGACCAGATATTTACCTGTGTCACGAGCCAGGGATCACTCAATCAACACGAGGTGGTTTTGTGCATAAATTGCATGATTTCCGCAAAATAAAGCACAGATGACATTATTTATGGAACAACTCTCGTATATACGCCTAACTACTCATTACAACATCATAGCATCAGTTTATACCCCTAACAACTCATTACAACATCATAACAACAGTATATACCCCTAACAACTCATTACAATATCATAACAACAGTTTATATCCCTAACAACTCATTACAACACCATAACAACAGTTTATACCCCTAACAACTCATTACAACATCATAACAACAGTTTATACCTCTAACAACTCATTACAACATCATAACAACAGTTTATACCCCTAACAACTCATTACAACATCATAACAACAGTTTATACCCCTAACAACTCATTACAACACCATAACAACAGTTTATACCCCTAACAACTCATTACAACATCATAACAACAGTTTATACCTCTAACAACTCATTACAACATCATAACAACAGTTTATACCCCTAACAACTCATTACAACATCATAACAACAGTTTATACCCCTAACAACTCATTACAACATCATAACAACAGTATATACCCCTAACAACTCATTACAATATCATAACAACAGTTTATACCCCTAACAACTCATTACAACACCATAACAACAGTTTATACCCCTAACAACTCATTACAAGATCATAACAACAGTTTATACCTCTAACAACTCATTACAACATCATAACAACAGTTTATACCCCTAACAACTCATTACAACATCATAACAACAGTTTATACCCCTAACAACTCATTACAACACCATAACAACAGTTTATACCCCTAACAACTCATTACAACATCATAACAACAGTTTATACCTCTAACAACTCATTACAACATCATAACAACAGTATATACCCCTAACAACTCATTACAACATCATAACAACAGTTTATACCCCTAACAACTCATTACAACACCATAACAACAGTTTATACCCCTAACAACTCATTACAACATCATAACAACAGTTTATACCTCTAACAACTCATTACAACATCATAACAACAGTTTATACCCCTAACAACTCATTACAACATCATAACAACAGTTTATACCCCTAACAACTCATTACAACACCATAACAACAGTTTATACCCCTAACAACTCATTACAACATCATAACAACAGTTTATACCTCTAACAACTCATTACAACATCATAACAACAGTTTATACCCCTAACAACTCATTACAACATCATAACAACAGTTTATACCCCTAACAACTCATTACAACATCATAACAACAGTATATACCCCTAACAACTCATTACAATATCATAACAACAGTTTATACCCCTAACAACTCATTACAACACCATAACAACAGTTTATACCCCTAACAACTCATTACAAGATCATAACAACAGTTTATACCTCTAACAACTCATTACAACATCATAACAACAGTTTATACCCCTAACAACTCATTACAACATCATAACAACAGTTTATACCTCTAACAACTCATTACAACATCATAACAGTATATACCCCTAACAACTCATTACAACATCATAACAACAGTTTATACCCCTAACAACTCATTACAACATCATAACAACAGTATATACCCCTAACAACTTACTACAACATCATAACAACAGTTTATACCCCTAACAACTCATTACAACATCATAACAACAGTTTATACCCCTAACAACTCATTACAACATCATAACAACAGTTTATACCCCTAACAACTCATTACAACACCATAACAACAGTATATACCCCTAACAACTCACTACAACATCATAACAACAGCATATACCCCTAGTAACTCACTACAACATCATAACAACAGTATATACCCCTAACAACTCATTACAACATCATAACAACAGTATATACCCCTAACAACTCACTACAACATCATAACAACAGTTTATACCCCTAACAACTCATTACAACATCATAATAACAGTATATACCCCTAACAACTCATTACAACATCATAACAACAGTTTATACCCCTAACAACTCATTACAACATCATAACAACAGTTTATACCCCTAACAACTCACTACAACATCATAACAACAGTTTATACCCCTAACAACTCATTACAACATCATAACAACAGTTTATACCCCTAACAACTCATTACAACATCATAACAACAGTATATACCCCTAACAACTCATTACAACATCATAACAACAGTATATACCCCTAACAACTCACTACAACATCATAACAACAGTTTATACCCCTAACAACTCATTACAACATCATAACAACAGTATATACCCCTAACAACTCATTACAACATCATAACAACAGTATATACCCCTAACAACTCATTACAACATCATAACAACAGTATATACCCCTAACAACTCACTACAACATCATAACAACAGTATATACCCCTAGCAACTCATTACAACATCATAACAACTGTATAATTATAACCCCTTACAACTCACTACAAAACCGTAACAGCTGTATATTCAAATGTATCGATTCCTATCAATTAACTCACTACAACATGATAGCAACAGTAAATACATCTCATTATATATATATATATATATCCCTAACAACACACCAAAACATCCTATAGTGACTACTATAGGTGATACACACCAAATTTAATCTTCTTATGTAGGTCTTTATGCAATATATGACACAGAGACCTGAATTAAAGTGCATGAAGTTACTGCTAGGCTATAGATACAGGTCACCACCTTTCCTAATTTGGTCAATAATAATTGTGAGGATATGTCCATGTAAACACTAAAAACATGAGACATTGACTAAGAGGGGTTAAAGTCAAAGGTCAAAACAGATTTCTACAGTTAAAAAGTGCACATGGAATTTATGTCAATATTCTAGAAACAGGGAACAGATGGAAGGCGGGATGGTCATATACTAATATATAGCCATTAAGTTGTTTGAAATGGGATGGAAAGAAGTAATCGAGGCCATAAACTACATACATACCTGGTCAGAGTGATAGTGAGAGCAGCTGCTGCAATCATCCAGGGCCTGGCCTCACCTGGAGCTGGTTCTCTGTGTCCACCTAAATATCTGTCAAAACATAACAAAGCTTTTTACTCCGGAATCTACTGACTGTTAGGTATGTAATTAAGCATACTCCACAATCTACTGACTGTTAGGTATGTAATTAAGCATTCTCAATAATCTACTGACTGTTAGGTATGTAATTAAGCATACTCCACAATCTACTGACTGTTAGGTATGTAATTAAGCTTACTCCAGAATCTACTGACTGTTAGGTATGTAATTAAGCTTACTCCAGAATCTACCGACTGTTAGGAACGTAATTAAGCTTACTCCAGAATCTACCGACTGTTAGGTATGTAATTAAGCATTCTCAAGAATCTACCGACTGTTAGGTATGTAATTAAGCATACTCCACAATCTACTGACTGTTAGGTATGTAATTAAGCATTCTCAATAATCTACTGACTGTTAGGTATGTAATTAAGCATACTCCACAATCTACTGACTGTTAGGTATGTAATTAAGCTTACTCCAGAATCTACTGACTGTTAGGTATGTAATTAAGCTTACTCCAGAATCTACCGACTGTTAGGAACGTAATTAAGCATACTCAAGAATCTACCAACTGTTAGGTATGTAATTAAGCTTACTCCAGAATCTACCAACTGTTAGGTATGTAATTAAGCTTACTCCAGAATCTACCGACTGTTAGGTACGTAATTAAGCTTACTTCAGAATCTACTGACTGATAGGTATGTAATTAAGCTTACTCCAGAATCTACCGACTGTTAGGTACGTAATTAAGCTTACTTCAGAATCTACCGACTGTTAGGTATGTAATCAAGCTAATTACTCCAGAATCTACTGACTGTTAGGTATGTAATTAAGCATACTCAAGAATCTACCAACTGTTAGGTATGTAATTAAGCATACTCAAGAATCTACCGACTGTTAGGTATGTAATCATGCTTACTCTAGAATCTACTAACTGTTAGGTATGTAATCATACTTACTCTAGAATCTACCGACTGTTAGGTATGTAATCATGCTTACTCTAGAATCTACTAACTGTTAGGTATGTAATTAAGCATACTCAAGAATCGCATTTTCTACATGTGCCTTTATCCAAATATGAAATGCTGTTTCTCGAAAAGTTGAAATAACTCAACAAAACCCGTAATATATGTTAAATAATATAGCTTTTCGAAGGGCCATACCAAATTTTAAAGGAATTGAAGAAAACACAACACGAGCACCGCAAGCGGAGGCATGATACGCCCGTCGTATTCTATCGGAAGTATAATTGTATGGAAACAAACAGGAGGCCCAATGGGCCTGCATCGCTCACCTGGTATCAATCTCTGACTTATATTATAGTGTAACCCTAAAGTCCCCTAAAATCTTTTACTGCAAGACATTTAGAAGAATATGTTAAGATTTAAACATATTTTACCCCTGTGACCTTATAAGACGACATCATTTTCATTTTAAATTTTGTTTGGCTTCATCCCAGGATCGATGCTACCAGCCAAATATCATGTCTCTAGGCATTTGAGTTTATCAGAAGAAGTTGCTCAAAGCTTTTAACAGATTTGACCCATGTGACTTTGAATATAGGTCATTTCTTTTCGCAAACTTTGTCAAGCTTCATACAAGGAACCTTTCAGCCAAATATCATGCTTCTAGGGCTTTTGGTATTTCAGAAGAAATTGTTTAAAGGTTTTAACAGATTTGACCCCTGTGACCTTGAATATAGGTCCAGGTCATTTCCTTTCACAAACTTTGTCGAGCTTCATCCAAGGAACCTTTCAGCCAAATATCATGCTTCCAGGGCTTTTGGTACTTAAGAAGAAGTGGTTTGAATGTTTTAACAGGTTTGATCCTTGTGCCCTTAAATATAGGTCAATGTCATTTCTTTTCGCAAAAATTGTTGGGTTTCATCCAAGGAACCTTTTAGCCAAATACCATGCTTCTAGGAATTTTGGTTAATTAGAAGAAGTTGTTTAAAGGTTAAAATAGATTTAACCCTTGTGACCTTGAATATAGGTCAGGTCATTTCTTTTCGCAAACTTTGTCAGGCTTCATCCAAAGAACCTTTCAGCCAAATACCATGTTTCTAGGGCTTTTGGTATTTCAGAAGAAGTCGTTTAAAGGTTTTAACAGGTTTGACCCTTGTGACCTTGAATAAAGATCAAGGTCATTTCCTTTTCGCAAACTTTGTCGGGCTTCATCCAAGAAACCTTTCAGCCAAATATCATGCTTCTAGGGCTTTTGGTACTTCAGAAGAAGTGGTTTGAATGTTTTAACAGATTTGGCCCCTGTGACCTTGAATATAGGTCAAGGTCATTTCTTTTCGCAAACTTTGTTGGGCTTTATCAAAGGAACCTTTCAGCCAAATATCATGCTTCTAGGGCTTTTGGTATTTCAGAAGAAATCGTTTAAAGGTTTTAACAGATTTGATCCCTGTGACCTTGAATATACGTCAAGGTCATTTCTTTTCGCAAACTTTGTTTGGCTTCATCAAAGGAACCTTTCAGCCAAATATCATGCTTCTATCAGTTTTGGTATTTCAGAAGAAGTCGTTTGAATGTTTTAACAGATTTGACCCTTGTGACCTTGAATATAAGTCAAGGTCATTTCTTTTCGCAAACTTTGTCGGGCTTCATCCAAGGAACCTTTCAGCAAAATACCATGTTTCTAGGTCTTTTGGTATTTCAGAAGATGTCGTTTAAAGGTTTTAACAGATTTGACCCTTGTGACCTTGAATATAGGTCAAGGTCATTACTTTTCGCAAACTTTGTTGGGCTTCCTCCAAGGAACATTTTAGTAAAAAATCATACTTCTAGGAATTTTGGTATTTCAGAAGAAGTCGTTTAAAGGTTCGGGCCAGGTGAGCTTAAAACTGCTGTTACGCGAAAAGTTAAAATAACTCAACAAAACCCGTAATATATGTTAATTATTATAGTTTTTCAAAGTATTATACCAAATTTTAGAGGAATTGAAGAAAATACAAAAAAGTTCTGACACTTTCTACATAATGCCGAAATTGCATCAAATATGAAGTTTCAAAGGGCCATGACTCTTGTTATAATCATCAAATTGAACTGTCATTCAGGAAAACACAACTTCATGTCATGATGATTAAGCCTACTAAGTTTGAAAGATATCAGTTGAAAACTGTAGGAGAAAATCTTCGAACAAAACAACAGTTTACGACAGAAATGCATTTTCTACATAAATGCCTATACTAAATTTGCAGTTCCAACTATGCAATGCCGTTACTCGAAAAGTTGAAATAACTCAACAAAACCCGTAATATATGTTAAATATTATAGCTTTTTGAAGTATCTTACCAAATTTTAGAGGAATTGATGAAAATTAAAAAAAAGTTCTGACACTTTCTACATAATACCCGAAAATGCATCAATCATGAAGTTTCAAAGGGCCATAACTCTTGTAAATATTGTCTAATTGAACTGTCATTCAGGAATACACAACTTCATGTCATGATGATTAGGCCTACAAAGTTTGAAAGATATCATTTGAAAACTTTAGGAGAAGATCTCCGGACAAAACATCAGTTTACGACAGAGATGCATTTTCTACATAGTGCCTTTATCCAACAATGCAATGCTGTTACGCGAAAAAGTGAAAACAAATTGAGTAATGCAGTTTTAGGCGTATTTCACGCACTTTCTCCCTCATTGGAAATATGGAATGAGGGAGATCTCCTCATTGGAGGTTTAAGAGGTTAACACCTATGCCATTATGTCAGACCCCATTTTGCTCATTGTCTGGAATAATGACGTCACTACATTGTATATAACATCATCCTACAATTATGATGTCAAAATATATAGTATCTGCACGTAGTCCTGGACTCCGGGCCAAAATACGAAAATATTTACTGGAGCAACTACTAGAATTGTATAGGCACTTAAATACATGTAATTAATGTCCTTTTGTAAAACTACATAGTGTTTATCTCCCTTGACACCTACTTTTGAAGCCATCGGATGGTTAACAGGAATGAGCCATCCTTCTGGTGACCAGTCTCCATACCCTCCACAACACTGGCAGTATGCTGAGTGTGTATCTGTAACAGGTCAATCATTAACACGATTACTCCCTGGGATGTAATTCTCTAGGACAGTATGCTGAGTGTGTATCTATAACAGGCCAATCATTAACACGATTACTCCCTGGGATGTAATTCTCTAGGACAGTATGCTGAGTGTGTATCTATAACAGGCCAATCATTAACACGATTACTCCCTGGGATGTAATTCTCTAGGACAGTAAGCTGAGTGTGTATCTATAACAGGTCAATCATTAACACGATTACTCCCCGGGATGTAATTCTCTAGGACAGTATGCTGAGTGTGTATCTATAACAGGCCAATCATTAACACGATTACTCCCTGGGATGTAATTCTCTAGGACAGTATGCTGAGTGTGTATCTATAACAGGCCAATCATTAACACGATTACTCCCTGGGATGTAATTCTCTAGGACAGTATGCTGAGTGTGTATCTATAACAGGCCAATCATTAACACGATTACTCCCTGGGATGTAATTCTCTAGGACAGTATGCTGAGTGTATATATAACAGGCCAATCATTAACACGATTACTCCCTGGGATGTAATTCTCTAGGACAGTATGCTGAGTGTGTATCTATAACAGGTCAATCATTAACATGATTACTCCCCGGAATGTAATTCTCTAGGACAGTATGCTGAGTGTGTATCTTATAATAACAGGACAATCATTAACACGATTACTCCCTGGGATGTAATTCTCTAGGTCAGTATGCTGAGTGTGTATCTATAACAGGCCAATCATTAACATGATTACTCCCCGGAATGTAATTCTCTAGGACAGTATGCTGAGTGTGTATCTTATAATAACAGGCCAATCATTAACACGATTTCTCCCTGGGATGTAATTCTCTAGGACAGTATGCTGAGTGTGTATCTATAACAGGCCAATCATTAACACGATTACTCCCTGGGATGTAATTCTCTAGGACAGTATGCTGAGTATGTATCTATAACAGGTCAATCATTAACATGATTACTCCCCGGAATGTAATTCTCTAGGACAGTATGCTGAATGTGTATCTTATAATAACAGGCCAATCATTAACACGATTACTCCCTGGGATGTAATTCTCTAGGACAGTATGCTGAGTGTGTATCTGTAACAGGCCAATCATTAACACGATTTCTCCCTGGGATGTAATTCTCTAGGACAGTAAGCTGAGTGTGTATCTGTAACAGGCCAATCATTAACACGATTCCTCCCCGGGATGTAATTCTCTAGGACAGTATGCTGAGTGTGTATCTATAACAGGCCAATCATTAACACGATTTCTCCCTGGGATGTACATTGTAATTCTCTAGGACAGTATGCTGAGTGTGTATCTATAACAGGCCAATCATTAACACGATTTCTCCCTGGGATGTACATTGTAATTCTCTAGGACAGTATGCTGAGTGTGTATCTATAACAGGCCAATCATTAACATGATTTCTCCCTGGGATGTAATTCTCTAGGACAGTATGCTGAGTGTGTATCTATAACAGGCCAATCATTAACACGATTACTCTCCGGGATGTAATTCTCTAGGACAGTAAGCTGAGTGTGTATCTATAACAGGCCAATCATTAACACAATTACTCCCTGGGATGTACATTGTAATTCTCTAGGACAGTATGCTGAGTGTGTATCTATAACAGGCCAATCATTAACACGATTACTCCCTGGGATGTACATTGTAATTCTCTAGGACAGTATGCTGAGTGTGTATCTATAACAGGCCAATCATTAACACGATTACTCCCTAGGATGTAATTCTCTAGGACAGTATGCTAAGTGTGTATCTATAACAGGCCAATCATTAACACGATTTCTCCCTGGGATGTAATTCTCTAGGACAGTATGCTGAGTGTGTATCTATAACAGGCCAATCATTAACATGATTTCTCCCTGGGATGTAATTCTCTAGGACAGTATGCTGAGTGTGTATCTATAACAGGCCAATCATTAACACGATTTCTCCCTGGGATGTAATTCTCTAGGACAGTATGCTGAGTGTGTATCTATAACAGGCCAATCATTAACACGATTACTCCCCGGGATGTAATTCTCTAGGACAGTAAGCTGAGTGTGTATCTGTAACAGGCCAATCATTAACACGATTACTCCCTGGGATGTAATTCTCTAGGACAGTATGCTGAGTGTGTATCTATAACAGGCCAATCATTAACACGATTTCTCCCCGGGATGTAATTCTCTAGGACAGTATGCTGAGTGTGTATCTATAACAGGCCAATCATTAACACGATTTCTCCCTGGGATGTAATTCTCTAGGACAGTATGCTGAGTGTGTATCTGTAACAGGCCAATCATTAACATGATTACTCCCTGGGATGTACAATGTAATTCTCTAGGACAGTATGCTGAGAGTGTATCTGTAACAGGCCAATCATTAACATGATTACTCCCCGGGATGTAATTCTCTAGGACAGTATGCTGAGTGTGTATCTATAACAGGCCAATCATTAACACGATTACTCCCTGGGATGTAATTCTCTAGGACAGTATGCTGAGTGTGTATCTATAACAGGCCAATCATTAACATGATTACTCCCTGGGATGTAATTCTCTAGGACAGTATGCTGAGTGTATTTGTAACAGGCCAATCATTAACATGATTACTCCCTGGGATGTAATTCTCTAGGACAGTATGCTGAGTGTGTATCTATAACAGGTCAATCATTAACACGATTACTCCCCGGGATGTAATTCTCTAGGACAGTATGCTGAGTGTGTATCTATAACAGGCCAATCATTAACACGATTACTCCCTGGGATGTAATTCTCTAGGACAGTATGCTGATTGTGTATCTATAACAGGCCAATCATTAACACGATTTCTCCCTGGGATGTAATTCTCTAGGACAGTAAGCTGAGTGTGTATCTGTAACAGGCCAATCATTACCACGATTACTCCCCGGGATGTAATTCTCTAGGACAGTATGCTGAGTGTGTATCTATAACAGGCCAATCATTAACACGATTTCTCCCTGGGATGTACATTGTAATTCTCTAGGACAGTATGCTGAGTGTGTATCTATAACAGGCCAATCATTAACACGATTTCTCCCTGGGATGTACATTGTAATTCTCTAGGACAGTATGCTGAGTGTGTATCTATAACAGGCCAATCATTAACATGATTTCTCCCTGGGATGTAATTCTCTAGGACAGTATGCTGAGTGTGTATCTATAACAGGCCAATCATTAACACGATTTCTCCCTGGGATGTAATTCTCTAGGACAGTATGCTGAGTGTGTATCTATAACAGGCCAATCATTAACACAATTACTCCCTGGGATGTACATTGTAATTCTCTAGGACAGTATGCTGAGTGTGTATCTATAACAGGCCAATCATTAACACGATTACTCCCTGGGATGTACATTGTAATTCTCTAGGACAGTATGCTGAGTGTGTATCTGTAACAGGCCAATCATTAACACGATTACTCCCTAGGATGTAATTCTCTAGGACAGTATGCTAAGTGTGTATCTATAACAGGCCAATCATTAACACGATTTCTCCCTGGGATGTAATTCTCTAGGACAGTATGCTGAGTGTGTATCTATAACAGGCCAATCATTAACATGATTTCTCCCTGGGATGTAATTCTCTAGGACAGTATGCTGAGTGTGTATCTATAACAGGCCAATCATTAACACGATTTCTCCCTGGGATGTAATTCTCTAGGACAGTATGCTGAGTGTGTATCTATAACAGGCCAATCATTAACACGATTACTCCCCGGGATGTAATTCTCTAGGACAGTAAGCTGAGTGTGTATCTGTAACAGGCCAATCATTAACACGATTACTCCCCGGGATGTAATTCTCTAGGACAGTATGCTGAGTGTGTATCTGTAACAGGCCAATCATTAACACGATTACTCCCCGGGATGTAATTCTCTAGGACAGTATGCTGAGTGTGTATCTGTAACAGGCCAATCATTAACACGATTACTCCCCGGGATGTAATTCTCTAGGACAGTATGCTGAGTGTGTATCTGTAACAGGCCAATCATTAACACGATTACTCCCCGGGATGTAATTCTCTAGGACAGTATGCTGAGTGTGTATCTATAACAGGCCAATCATTAACACGATTTCTCCCTGGGATGTAATTCTCTAGGACAGTATGTTGAGTGTGTATCTGTAACAGGCCAATCATTAACATGATTACTCCCTGGGATGTACAATGTAATTCTCTAGGACAGTATGCTGAGAGTGTATCTGTAACAGGCCAATCATTAACATGATTACTCCCCGGGATGTAATTCTCTAGGACAGTATGCTGAGTGTGTATCTATAACAGGCCAATCATTAACACGATTACTCCCCGGGATGTAATTCTCTAGGACAGTATGCTGAGTGTGTATCTGTAACAGGCCAATCATTAACACGATTACTCCCCGGGATGTAATTCTCTAGGACAGTATGCTGAGTGTGTATCTGTAACAGGCCAATCATTAACACGATTACTCCCCGGGATGTAATTCTCTAGGACAGTATGCTGAGTGTCTATCTATAACAGGCCAATCATTAACACGATTACTCCCTTGGATGTAATTCTCTAGGACAGTAAGCTGAGTGTATATCTATAACAGGCCAATCATTAACACGATTTCTCCCTGGGATGTAATTCTCTAGGACAGTATGCTGAGTGTGTATCTGTAACAGGCCAATCATTAACACGATTACTCCCTGGGATGTAATTCTCTAGGACAGTATGCTGAGTGTGTATCTATAACAGGTCAATCATTAACACGATTTCTCCCTGGGATGTAATTCTCTAGGACAGTATGCTGAGTGTGTATCTATAACAGGCCAATCATTAACACGATTTCTCCCTGGGATGTAATTCTCTAGGACAGTATGCTGAGTGTGTATCTATAACAGGCCAATCATTAACACGATTTACCCCCATGGAAGTAATTCTCTTATGAGAATAACATAATGGAACTCATCGTCGGATACCCACGGTTGATCTCGCTTCGCTAACTCACTCATCACCCGTGGGCAAACTCGCTGAGAAATCCTCGTAAAATATGGTAATTCGTATCTTAGAACCGACCGATCAAAATCCAATATGTAATTCTGAACTCTCCAGTTTGAAGACCCGTTTCGTGATAAACCATGCATACACAACAATGGCTGCGCCCATGAGAAAGCGTGTAAACGGCGAGTAGAAGATGTGTTCACAACGATGGCGGCACCTATTAAGTATTGTGAATTTTGTTTAAAAATCATACGAGACATTGACTTCAACAACAAGTCAAGAGCAATACAGTGCTACTTATCTAAGTTATGCTTCCGTATAGATTATATACCGCTTATTCTGATTGGTTTAAAATCCCATCGCGAAACTGCACTGGAACCAATCAAATGCTTCGTACATATTAATTACCTACGAGGATTTCTCAGCGAGTTTGCCCACGGGTGATGAGTGAGTTAGCGAAGCGAGATCAACCGTGGGTATCCGACGATGAATGGAACTCAACTTTGCTGAATCGTCCTTGAGTAATAAGTATCTGAATCCTTTATCTGGTTTAACAGCCATATCTCAACCCATGGCATTTTCTAGTGTTTTTACTTGCTTTCCTTGTGTTTAATATGGACTTTCCTAGTATTTAGTATGGATTTTAGTATCACCAATACTGATATTGACAGTATCGGACCATCCATAAACACTTTGTACTCACCAATACTGATATTGACAGTATCAGACCATCCATAAACACTTTGTATTCACCAATACTGATATTGACAGTATCGGACCAACCATAAACACTTTGTACTCACCAATACTGATATTGACAGTATCGGACCAACCATAAACACTTTGGACTCACCAATACTGATATTGACAGTATCGGACCAACCATAAACACTTTGTATTCACCAATACTGATATTGACAGTATCTGACCATTCATAAACACTTTGTACTCACCAATACTGATATTGACAGTATCGGACAAACCATAAACACTTTGTACTCACCAATACTGATATTGAGAGTATCTGACCATCCATAAACAATTTGTACTCACCAATGCTGATATTGACAGTATCTGACCATCCATAAACACTTTGTACTCACCAATGCTGATATTGACAGTATCGGACAAACCATAAACACTTTGTACTCACCAATACTGTTATTGACAGTATCGGACCATCCATAAACACTTTGTACTCACCAATACTGATATTGACAGAATTGGACCATCCATATAAACACTTTGTACTCACTAATACTGATATTGACAGTATCGGACCATCTTTAAACACGTTGTACTCACCAATACTGATATTGACAGTATCGAACCATCCATAAACACTTTGTATTCACCAATACTGATATTGACAGTATCGGACCATCCATAAACACTTTGTACTCACCAATACTGATATTGACAGTATCGGACCAACCATAAACACTTTGTACTCACCAATACTGATATTGACAGTATCGGACCATCCATAAACACTTTGGACTCACCAATACTGATATTGACAGTATCGGACCAACCATAAACACTTTGGACTCACCAATACTGATATTGACAGTATCGGACCAACCATAAACATGTTGTACTCACCAAAACTGATATTGACAGTATCAGACCATCCACAAACACTTTGTACTCACCAATACTGATATTGACAGTATCGGAGTACACATAAACACTTCGTACTCATCAAAACTGATATTGACTGTATCGGACCAACCATCAACACTTTGTACTCACTAATACTGATATTGACAGTATCGGACCATCTTTAAACACGTTGTACTCACCAATACTGATATTGACAGTATCGAACCATCCATAAACACTTTGTACTCACCAATACTGATATTGACAGTATCGGACCATCCATAAACACTTTGTACTCACCAATACTGATATTGACAGTATCGGACCAACCATAAATACTTTGTACTCACCAAAACTGATAATGACAGTATCAGACCATCCATAAACACTTTGTCCTCACCAATACTGATATTGACAGTATCAGACCATCCACAAACACTTTGTCCTCACCAATACTGATATTGACAGTATCGGACCATCCATAAACACTTTGGACTCACCAATACTGATATTGACAGTATCGGACAAACCATAAACACTTTGTACTCACCAATACTGATATTGACAGTATCAGACCATCCATAAACATTTTGTTCTCACCAATACTGATATTGACAGTATCGGACCAACCATAAACACTTTGTACTCACCAAAACTGATATTGACAGTATCGTAGTACACATAAACACATCGTACTCACCAAAACTGCTATTGACAGTATCGGACCATCCATAAACACTTCGTACTTACCAAAACTGATATTGACAGAATTGGACCATCCATATAAACACTTTGTACTCACCAATACTGATATTGACAGTATCGAACCATCCATAAACACTTTGTATTCACCAATACTGATATTGACAGTATCGGACCATCCATAAACACTTTGTATTCACCAATACTGATATTGACAGTATCAGACCATCCACAAACACTTTGTACTCACCAAAACTGATATTGACAGTATCAGACCATCCATAAACACTTTGTACTCACCAATACTGATATTGACAGTATCGGACAAACCATAAACATGTTGTACTCACCAAAACTGAAATTGACAGTATCGGACCATCCATAAACACTTTGTACTCACCAATACTGATATTGACACTATCGGACCAACCATAAACACTTTGTACTCACCAATACTGATATTGACAGTATTGGACCATCCATATAAACACTTTGTACTCACCAATACTGTTATTGACAGTATCAGACCATCCATAAACATGTTGTACTCACCAATACTGATATTGACAGTATCGGAGTACACATTTACACTTTGTACTCACCAATACTGATATTGACAGTATCGGAGTACACATAAACACTTCGTACTCACCAAAACTGATATTGACAGTATCAGACCATCCACAAACACTTTCTACTCAACAAAACTGATATCGACAGTATCGGACCATCCATAAACACTTTGTACTCACCAATACTGATATTGACAGTATCAGACCATCCATAAACATTTTGTACTCACCAATACTGATATTGACAGTATCGGACCATCCTAAAACACTTTGTACTCACCAATACTGATATTGACAGTATCGGACCAACCATAAACACTTTGTACTCACCAAAACTGATATTGACAGTATCGGACCATCCATAAACACTTTGTACTCACCAATACTGATATTGACAGTATCAGACCATCCACAAACACTTTGTACTCACCAATACTGATATTGACAGTATCGGAGTACACATAAACACTTCGTACTCACCAAAACTGATATTGACAGTATCAGACCATCCACAAACACTTTCTACTCACCAAAACTGATATCGACAGTATCTGACCAACCATAAACACTTTGTACTCACCAATACTGATATTGACAGTATCAGACCATCCATAAACATTTTGTACTCACCAATACTGATATTGACAGTATCGGACCATCAATAAACATTTTGTACTCACCAATACTGATATTGACAGTATCGGACCATCCATAAACACTTTGTACTCAACAATACTGATATTGACAGTATCGGACCAACCATAAACACTTTGTACTCACCAAAACTGATAATGACAGTATCAGACCAACCATAAACACTTTGTACTCACCAAAACTGATATTGACAGTATCGGACCAACCATAAACACTTTGTACTCACCAAAACTGATATTGACAGTATCGGAGCATCCATCAACACTTTGTACTCACCAATACTGATATTGACAGTATCAGACCAACCATAAACATGTTGTACTCACCAAACTGATATTGACAGTATCGGACCAACCATAAACACTTTGTACTCACCAATACTGATATTGACAGTATCGGACCAACCATAAACAATTTGTAATCACCAAAACTGATATTGACAGTATCGGACCAACCATAAACACTTTGTACTCACCAAAACTGATATTGACAGTATCGGAGCATCCATAAACACTTTGTACTCACCAATACTGATATTGACAGTATCAGACCATCCATAAACACTTTGTACTCACCAATACTGATATTGACAGTATCAGACCATCCATAAACACTTTTTACTCACCAACGCTGATATTGACAGTATCGTAGTACACATAATAAACATGTTGTACTCACCAATACTGATATTGACAGTATCAGACCATCCATAAACACTTTGTACTCACCAATACTGATATTGACAGTATCGGACCATCCATAAACACTTTCTACTCAACAAAACTGATATCGACAGTATCGGACCATCCATAAACACTTTGTACTCACCAATACTGATATTGACAGTATCAGACCATCCATAAACATTTTGTACTCACCAATACTGATATTGACAGTATCGGACCATCCTAAAACACTTCGTACTCACCAATACTGATATTGACAGTATCAGACTATCCATAAACACTTTGTACTCACCAATACTGATATTGACAGTATCAGACCATCCATAAACACTTTGTACTCACCAATACTGATATTGACAGTATCGGACCAACCATAAACACTTTGTACTCACCAATACTGATATTGACAGTATCGGACCATCCATAAACACTTTGTACTCACCAATACTGATATTGACAGTATCGGACCAACCATAAACACTTTGTACTCACCAATACTGATATTGACAGTATCGGACCAACCATAAACATGTTGTACTCACCAATACTGATATTGACAGTATCGGAGTACACATAAACACTTCGTACTCACCAATACTGATATTGACAGTATCGGAGTACACATAAACACTTTGTACTCACCAATGCTGATATTGACAGTATCGGAGTACACATAATAAACACTTTGTACTCACCAATGCTGATATTGACAGTATCTGAGTACACATAATAAACATGTTGTACTCACCAATGCTGATATTGAAAGTATCTGAGTACACATAATAAACACTTTGTACTCACCAATGCTGATATTGACAGTATCTGAGTACACTTAATAAACACGTTGTACTCACCAATGCTGATATTGACAGTATCTGAGTACACATAATAAACACGTAGTACTCACCAATGCTGATATTGACAGTATCTGAGTACACATAATAAACACGTAGTACTCACCATCGCTGATATTGACAGTATTGGAGCATCCATAAACACTTTGCTGACATCTGTAAATCTGGCACAGTCAACCATTCCCTGACAAACACATTGTATATTTGTATCTTTCATTATCACACAACAATTCACAATATATATCTGCTATAATCATCAGGCAGAATCACATTTCTGGGCAGTAAATGTTTGACATTGTATCCACATTTTTGTTTACGCAGCAGTGACCTTGACCTTAGTAAAATATTTAACCCCTATAATGTACAGATAATTTAAACTAAGAGTGCATCATTATGATGAATTTCAGAAATATTCCTTTTGAATTCAGAGATAAACAGGCAAGAATAATTTCTTATTTTGTAACAGGAGATATAGAGACAGAGATGTAACAGACAGACCAGGGACTAAACCTGGTCATACCAGGGGCTAAACCTGAGGTCATACCAGGGTCTAAACCTGAGGTCATACCAGGGGCAAAACCTGAGGTCATACTAGGGGCTAAACTTGAGGTCATACCAGGGTCTAAGCCTGAGGTCATACCAGGGTCTAAACCTGAGGTCATACCAGGGGCTAAACCTGAGGTCATAACAGGGTCTAAAACTGAGGTCATACCAGGGTCTAAACCTGAGGTCAAACCTTGGGCTAAACTTAAGGTCATACCAGGGGCTAAATCTGAGGTCATACCAGGGGATAACCCTTAGGTCAAACCTTGGGCTAAACCTGAGGTCATACCAGGGTCTAAACCTCAGGTCAAACCTTGGGCTATACCTGAGGTCATACCAGGGGCTAAACCTGAGGTCAAACCTTGGGCTAAACCTGAGGTCAAATATAAGGTTAAGCCCAAGGTCAATTAAACCTTAGGTAAAACCTGAGGTCAAACCATTGGATAAACCAGGGGTCTAACCTGGTGTCAAACCTTGGGTTAAACCAGGGCCAAAACCAAGTACCCTCTAAATTCTAGATGATGACATTTGCCTGTATTCTGGTACACATATTTACCTGTAGTAGATACTGTGTCACACTGAGAGAAAAATGGCTGCCCCGACATAATCCATCTCTCTACAAAATACAAACTACATTGATATTGTCGGACACAAAACATAAAACAAGAGGCTCAGAGGGTCTGTATTGCTCACCTGGATAGTATGTAGGTATTCATGGTAAAATATTTTCGAAAGATCCGAGGGGCAGGGACAGACCCAAAGATCAATCATTGACGCATATCTATATAAATTAAAGTTTGGTGAATTGGTGGGTATCTCAACAGTTTTCAAGTTCAACTGACAAACTAGGTTCCTAGGGCTGTGGCTAGACCCTGACATCAATGCTAATATCATCATTGTGTTTTCTCTACATTATGCCCAGCAACAGTATAGTTTTGGGGGTGGGAAGTCTGCACGGGCAGATCCTGGGATCAAATCTATAGAATGATTGTGATCGTCTCTTTATGCCCAGCAATTGCATATATAGTTTTCGGGTGGGGATCTCAACCGTTTAAGTAAAGTTATGATTAAGAAGTTGATTACGCAAGGGAGGGGCTCACCCCAGCACCAATCATAATATCATGATTGTGTTCGTCTCTTTATGCCAAGCAATGTTAGTTATTGTAATGTTATAGAAGACACCAGTGTTTTCTTTACCAGTAACGAGTACAAGAGATCTTGAAGGGATCTTTTCAAACGCCTACCATTGATGATTTTCATTTATATTTAAAAAGTCGGATCATTTCCCTTCTTTTAATTTTTATTTCATCTATGTATTTGTTCTCAGTTCTATGAAATTTTTCTTGAAAATTAATAATAGTTGATATAAGGTCTATGTCAGTATTTTTGTTTTTCTGATCAGTTCCAAAATCAAACGAGCACAGGAAGAACCAACAAATGAAATTTCAGAAAGATCCATCTTGTATTTCTCAAATCATCACCACAGTATATTATTTTCTAAGTAGGTAATTAATGGTCACCTGAGCTTTGATGTAATAGTAGTACCAATAGCTGCATATCTGGGTCTTTAAAGAACAAGATTGTGGAAGTTTTAGCCAATTTGACCCTTTTGTCAGCCCCTCCCCACTGCCCCGGGTTGGGTCAGGGTCAAAATGTTTTCAACATCAAACCATCATGTCCTGGAAATAATTCAAACCTAGTTTCAATTATCTCCAACTGAAAATGAACAAAATATATCTAAAAGTGTCATTTTCCTATATAAACTATAGCAAACTTAACACCCTCCCTAGGGGGAATGTGAAGTCCGGGGGGCATGAAATTCACAATTTTGATAAAGCACGTTAAGACCTTTCCATTTACTTCTCAAGAAATTGTGATCATAAACTATTACAGTCCCTGTAAGTACACCAAGGTCCCAAATCCAGGATTGCCTTTTGACCAAATTGTGTTTGGATCCCTCCAAAACAGGGACAATGCACAACTAGGGACCAATGGGAAAGTGCATAAGACATTTGAGAAGGATTCATCCAGTACTTCTAAAGAAATAGCAATCTCAAACTATTACTGTCAAAATCCAAAATGGCCACCTATCTGCCATGTTGTTTTTTTAGATCAGCTCAAAAACTGGACAAGAAATAGCAATCACAAAAATTGTTTAAGAATGGACAGATGCCAGACAGATGATGGATGACGGGTGAAGGATAACTGTTTACAATGTGTATTGGTTGATCAGTACATCCTGAGACAACCAATGAATTAGCCAATAAAAGCTCAGCCATAACAAGAGGCCCAATGTGCCTGCATCACTCATCTGGTATCAATCTCTGACTTGTAACCCTAAAGTCACCTAAAATCTATTACTGTTGTGATTGACAATGATACTCGGTTCTCGTTTTGAGAACTTGATGTTTACATGGATGTAACAAAGATTTACATGACGGGTGTCGTCGATAAAGCAGAAGTTGCTTACTCTTCCGGAACACCGGGTCTTATTCTATTTTACTTTTACAAGAGTCTCCATGTAAATCCTCCCTTTCTTCATATTTTGCCCTTGGTTTAATTGATTTTGAGTTTGGATTATGTTTTTGTTAACGCTTCAGTATTCTCTTATTTACTCTAACATATTCAGAACAACATATTAAAATTTAAACATATTTTACCCCAGGTGACCTTGTAAGACAAGGTCATTTTCATTTGCAAATTTTGTTTGGATTCATCCAAGGAAGCTACCAGCCAAATATCAGGTCTCTAGGCCTTTTGATTTATCAGAAAAAGTCACTCAAAGGTTTAAACAGATTTGACCCCTGTGACCTTAAATATGGGTCAAGGTCATTTCTTTTCACAAAATTTGTCAAGCTTCATCTAAGGAACCTTTCAGCCAAACATCATGTTTCTAGGCAGTTTGGTATTCCAGAAGAAGTCATTTGAAGCAAACTTTGTTCGGCTTCATCCAAGGAAGCTACCAGTCAAATATAATGTCTCTATGCCTGACAGTATTTCAAAAGAATAAGTTTAAAGGCCCCAATGTACAAAACTTTCGGTCAAAGTGATTTTCTTTGCACATTTTGTTCAGCTCCTTCCAGGATCCAGGAAAGCACCCAGCTTAATTTCATGTCATTAGGCCTTTTGGTATTTCAGAAGAAGTCGTTTGAAGGAAAAGTTCACGACACAGGAATGATGACGGACGAACAAATGATGGACGGATGAACGGACGACAGACGACACCCTATCGCATAAGCTCATTTAGCCCTTCAGGCCAGTTGGCTAACAATGTAGAACACTGTAGACGTGTTGAGACCCTACCATATTTGTGTTGATGACATCACAGCTGGTACTTAGTGCAGCGCCTTTGTGAACATTATCACAGTAAAACAGATGGGCAGGCAGACACATAGCCAGTCTGTAATACAAAATAGGTAACATACAGCACCTGGCCAAAAGTAATGTCACACCTGACAAGTCACATACAACACCTGGCCAAACATACCTGACAAGTTACATACAACACCTGGCCAAAATTTACGTCACACCTGACAGTATCTGTACCATAATGATGTCACACTGGTTGCTATATAATGATGTCACACTGGTTGCTATATAATGTTACACTGGTTGGTATATAATGATGTTACACTGGTTGTTATATAATGATGTTACACTGGTTGCTATATAATGATGTTACATTGGTTGGTATATAATGATGTAACACTGGTTGCTATATAATGATGTCACACTGGTTGTTATATCATGATGTTACACTGGTTGGTATATAATGATGTTACACTGGTTGGTATATAATGATGTTACACTGGTTGCTATATAATGTTGTTATACTGGTTGTTATATCATGATGTTACATTGGTTGTTATATAATGTTACACTGGTTGGTATATAATGATGTTACACTGGTTGTAATATAATGATGTTACACTGGTTGGTATATAATGTTGTTACACTGGTTGTTATATAATGTCACACTGGTTGCTATATAATGATGTCACACTGGTTGCTATATAATGATGTCACACTGGTTGCTATATAATGATGTTACACTGGTTGTTACATAATGTCACACTGGTTGCTATATAATGATGTGACACTGGTTGCTAAATAATGATGTTACACTGGTTGCTATATAATGATGTCACACTTGTTGTTATATCATGATGTTACATTGGTTGTTATATCATGATGTTACACTGGTTGGTATATAATGATGTTACACTGGTTGCTATATTATGTTGTTACACTGGTTGTGATATAATGTTGTTACACTGGTTGCTATATAATGTTGTTACACTGGTTGCTATATAATGATGTCACACTGGTTGCTATATAATGATATAACACTGGTTGCTATATAATGATATAACACTGGTTGCTATATAATGTTGTTACACTGGTTGCTATATACTGTTACACTGGTTGCTATATAATGTTACACTGGTTGCTATATAATGATATCACACTGGTTGCTATATAATGATATAACACTGGTTGTTATATAATGTTGTTACACTGGTTGCTATATACTGTTACACTGGTTGCTATATAATGATATCACACTGGTTGCTATATGATGATGTTACACTGGTTGCTATATACTGTTACACTGGTTGCTAAATAATGATGTTACACTGGTTGTTATATAATGTTGTCACACTGGTTGCTATATACTGTTACACTGGTTGCTATATAATAATGTTACACTGGTTGTTATTTAATGTTGTTACACTGGTTGCTATATAATGATATAACACTGGTTGCTATATAATGATATCACAATGGTTGTTATATACTGTTACACTGGTTGCTATATAATGATGTCACACTGGTTGCTATATAATGATGTCACACTGGTTGCTATATAATGATGTCACACTGGTTGCTATATACTGTTACACTGGTTGCTATATAATGATGTTACACTGGTTGTTATATAATGTTGTTACACTGGTTGCTATATAATGATATAACACTGGTTGCTATATAATGATGTCACAATGGTTGCTATATCATGATGTCACACTGGTTGTTATATCATGATGTTACACTGGTTGTTATATAATGTTGTTACACTGGTTGTTATATTATGTTGTTACACTGGTTGCTATATAATGATGTCACACTGGTTGCTATATAATGATGTTACACTGGTTGCTATATAATGATGTCACACTAGTTGCTATATAATGATGTCACACTGGTTGCTATATAATGATGTCACACTGGTTGCTATATAATGATGTCACACTGGTTGCTATATACTGTTACACTGGTTGCTATATAATGATATAACACTGGTTGCTATATAATGATGTCACAATGGTTGCTATATACTGTTACACTGGTTGCTATATAATGATGTCACACTGGTTGCTATATAATGATGTCACACTGGTTGCTATATAATGATGTCACACTGGTTGCTATATACTGTTACACTGGTTGCTATATAATGATGTTACACTGGTTGTTACATAATGTTGTTACACTGGTTGCTATATAATGATATAACACTGGTTGCTATATAATGATGTCACAATGGTTGCTATATACTGTTACACTGGTTGCTATATAATGATGTCACACTGGTTGCTATATAATGATGTCACACTGGTTGCTATATAATGATGTCACACTGGTTGTTATATCATGATGTCACACTGGTTGTTATATCATGATGTTACACTGGTTGTTATATAATGTTGTTACACTGGTTGTTATATAATGTTGTTACACTGGTTGCTATATAATGATGTCACACTGGTTGCTATATAATGATGTCACACTGGTTGCTATATAATGATGTCACACTGGTTGCTATATAATGATGTCACACTGGTTGCTATATAATGATGTCACACTGGTTGCTTTATAATGATGTCACACTGGTTGCTATATAATGATGTCACACTGGTTGCTATATACTGTTACACTGGTTGCTATATAATGATGTTACACTGGTTGGTATATAATGATGTCACACTGGTTGCTATATACTGTTACACTGGTTGCTATATAATGATGTTACACTGGTTGCTATATAATGATGTCACACTGGTTGTTATATCATGATGTTACACTGGTTGTTATATAATGTTGTTACACTGGTTGTTATATAATGTTGTTACACTGGTTGCTATATAATGATGTTACACTGGTTGCTATATAATGATGTTACACTGGTTGCTATATAATGATGTTACACTGGTTGCTATATAATGATGTCACACTGGTTGCTATATACTGTTACACTGGTTGCTATATAATGATGTCACACTGGTTGCTATATAATGATGTCACACTGGTTGCTATATACTGTTACACTGGTTGGTATATAATGATGTCACACTGGTTGCTATATACTGTTACACTGGTTGCTATATAATGATGTTACACTGGTTGCTATATAATGAAGTTACACTGGTTGCTATATACTGTTATACTGGTTGCTATATACTGTTACACTGGTTGCTATATAATGATGTCACACTGGTTGCTATATAATGATGTCACACTGGTTGCTATATAATGATGTCACACTGGTTGCTATATAATGTTACACTGGTGGCTATATAATGATGTCACACTGGTTGCTATATAATGATGTCACACTGGTTGCTATATACTGTTACACTGGTTGCTATATAATGATGTTACACTGGTTGCTATATAATGATGTCACACTGGTTGCTATATAATGATATAACACTGGTTGCTGTATAATAATGTTACACTGATTGTTATATATTGTAATACTGGTTGCTATATAATGATGTTACACTGGTTGCTATATAATGATGTCACACTGGTTGTTATATATAATGTCACACTGGTTGGTATATAATGATGTTACACTGGTTGATATATAATGGTGTTACACTGGTTGTTATATAATGTTACACTGGTTGCTATATAATGATGTTACACTGGTTGCTATATACTGATGTTACACTGATTGCTATATACTGATGTTACACTGGTTGTTATATAATGTTACACTGGTTGTTATATCATGATGTTATACTGGTTGGTATATAATGATGTTACACTGGTTGCTATATAATGATGTTACACTGGTTGCTATATAATGTTACACTAGTGGCTATAGAATGACCTTATAAATTGATATAGGACAGCTTCTGTTGCCAGACTGCCACTGCCGTGCTGCTGTAGAGCGTTCCCTAACTGCAGAAGTAGCCATGGACAATCATCCTCACTTCCTGTCAACTTTGTCACCATTTCCTTTAAAAAGAAACCATACATTTTTTATTACACATACAACCGAGATTGTTCTAAGACTAGAACAAAGTTTTGTCTGGGTACACACACAATACACAAGAGACATATAGACCTGCATTGTTAAAAAAAATCTTTTGGTTAATTAGATACTAACCACCTGTAACTAACTTGAGGTCATGCTTCGTGGATCACTTGCTGTTTTCAATAACCCAAATATTTAAATATCATATGATAAGGGCAAAGACAGAAACATTTATATAACATTTTTACAAATAAGATGACTGTTATTTTTTATGCCAAATGTGAATACACTGCTTGTATAGATCTAGCATGCAGGCTGATTGCTAAAAACAAAGAGATCCCAGAGGGATCTTGGCGTCCACCATCAATGACTTTTCATTCATTCTTAGAAAGATGGATATTTTCCCCTTCTTATTTTAACTTTCATTTTTGTATTTAATCTTAGTTCTATGAATTTCCCTTGAGATATAACAATAGTTGAAAAAAGATCTCTTGTCAGGAGTTTTGATTTTATGATCAGTTCCAAATTCCAAATCCATCTTCTCTTCATTTCTTAAACAAGAGACCCAGAGGGCCTGTATCGCTCACTTTTCCAAAAAGATCCCATGGACAGGGACAGACCTTACAACCAATCATTGAGGCTTATATGTATAAATTAAAGTTGGGTTAATGGGTTTCTCAACTGATTTCAAGTTCAACTAAGAAGCTGGGTCCCTAAGGGCTTTGACCAGACCCTGACCTCAATGCTTATATCATGATAACATTTGTCTCTTTATACCCAGCAACTGTATAGTATTTAGTTAGGGAGTCTACAAGGGCATGGAAGATCCATGGATCAAATCTATATCATGATTGTGATTGTCTCTTAATGCCCAGCAATTGTATAAATTATATAGTTTTAGGGTGGGCATCTCAACCGTTTAAAATTTATGATTCATAAATTGATTCTGTAAAGGCGGGCTCACCCACGGACCAAAAATAATATCATGATTGTGGTATTCTTTATGCCAAGCAATGGTATATACATGTATATTGTTATAGGGTTGAGTCATCACAACCAAAACCAAGTTAAACAAGCAGCAATTTAAAAGACTTTTCCTGTATTTCCCTTCATAATTGAGCCTCGTCCTGCCTGCCCCAGGGGGATTAGAGTCACCATTTTAAAAACATCTCTAGATCTTTTCCTTCTCGAAAGGATGTTTCTGACCAAATTTGGTTCAAATCAATTCAGTGCTTTATGACTAGTAATAGGGATTTAAAATGCTTTTTCTCTATTCCCCCTATTTGACCCCGCCCCTCCTGTCCCGGGGGAGGGGGTTGTCAGAAGCACCATTTAAACAAAATCTGTTTCCCTCCTCCAAAGGATGAATCTGACCAAATATAGTTCAAAACCATTCAGTACTTTATGACAAGTAGGCATTTAATAGACTTTTCTCTATTTCCCCTTTTTACAAGAAACAATATTCACTAAAAAAAAACAATCATTGTCAATATCTAAATTGGACAACTTTCAACAATTTTGTTTTTCAGATCAGTCGGACAACTGACCAAGATGTCATACTAGACAACAAAGGACAACTGACCTGAAGTAGATGTCAGACATGACAACAGAGGACAACTGACCTGAAGTAGATGTCAGACCAGACAACAAAGGACAACTGACCTGTAGTAGATGTCAGACTAGACAACAAAGGATAACTGACCTGAAGTAGATGTCAGACTAGACAACAAAGGACAACTGACCTGTAGTAGATGTCAGACTAGACAACAAAGGACGACTGACCTAGATGTCAGACTAGACAATAAAGGTCAATTGACCTGTAGTCGATGTCAGACTTGACAACAAAAGACAACTGACCTGTAGGAGATGTCAGACTAGACAACAAAGGACAACTGACCTGTAGTAGATGTCAGACCAGACAACAAAGGACAACTGACCTGTAGTAGATGTCAGACTAGACAACAAAGGACAACTGACCTGAAGTTTATGTCAGACAAGACAACAAAGGACGACTGATCTAGATGTCAGACTAGACAACAAAGGACAACTGACCTGTAGTAGATTTCAGACTTGACAACAAAGGACAACTGACCTGTAGCAGATGTCATACTAGACAACAAAGGACAACTGACCTTTAGCAGATGTCAGACATGACAACAAAAGACAACTGACCTGTAGTAGATATCAGACTAGACAACAAAGGACAACTGACCTAGATGTCAGACTAGACAACAAAGGACAACTGACCTAGATGTCACACTAGACAACAAAGGACAACTGATCTGAAGTAGATGTCAGACAAAACAACAAAGGATAACTGACCTGAAGTAGATGTCAGACTAGACAACAAAGGACAACTGACCTGTAGTAGATGTCAGACTAGACAACAAAGGACAACTGACCTGAAGTTTATGTCAGACAAGACAACAAAGGACAACTGACCTGTAGTAGATGTCAGACTAGACAACAAAGGACAACTGACCTGAAGTTTATGTCAGACAAGACAACAAAGGACAACTGACCTGTAGTAGATGTCAGACAAGACAACAAAGGACAACTGACCTGTAGTAGATGTCAGACATGACAACAAAGGACAACTGACCTGTAGTAGATGTCAGACATGACAACAAAGGACAACTGACCTGTAGTAGATGTCAGACTAGACAACAAAGGACAACTGACCTGTAGTAGATGTCAGACTAGACAACAAAGGACAACAGACCTGTAGTAGATGTCAGACATGACAACAAAGGACAACTGACCTGTAGTAGATGTCAGACTAGACAACAAAGGACAACTGACCTGTAGTAGATGTCAGACATGACAACAAAGGACAACTGACCTGTAGTAGATGTCAGACTAGACAACAAAGGACAACTGACCTGTAGTAGATGTCAGACATGACAACAAAGGACAACTGACCTGTAGTAGATGTCAGACATGACAACAAAGGACAACTGACCTGTAGTAGATGTCAGACATGACAACAAAGGACAACTGACCTGTAGTAGATGTCAGACAAGACAACAAAGGACAACTGACCTGTAGTAGATGTCAGACTAGACAACAAAGGACAACTGACCTGAAGTAGATGTCAGACTAGACAACAAAGGACAACTGACCTGTAGTAGATGTCAGACATGACAACAAAGGACAACTGACCTGTAGTAGATGTCAGACTAGACAACAAAGGACAACTGACCTGAAGTTTATGTCAGACAAGACAACAAAGGACAACTGCCTGTAGTAGATGTCAGACAGTTACAAAGGACAACTGACCTGTAGTAGATGTCAGACTAGACAACAAAGGACAACTGACCTGTAGTAGATGTCAGACTAGACAACAAAGGACAACTGACCTGTAGTAGATGTCAGACTAGACAACAAAGGACAACTGACCTGTAGTAGATGTCAGACTAGACAACAAAGGACAACTGACCTGTAGTAGATGTCAGACTAGACAACAAAGGACAACTGACCTGTAGTAGATGTCAGACTAGACAACAAAGGACAACTGACCTGTAGTAGATGTCAGACAAGACAACAAAGGATAACTGACCTGTAGTAGATGTCAGACTAGACAACAAAGGACAACTGACCTGTAGTAGATGTCAGACTAGACAACAAAGGACAACTGACCTGTAGTAGATGTCAGACAAGACAACAAAGGATAACTGACCTGAAGTAGATGTCAGACTAGACAACAAAGGACAACTGACCTGTAGTAGATGTCAGACTAGACAACAAAGGACAACTGACCTGAAGTTTATGTCAGACAAGACAACAAAGGACAACTGACCTGTAGTAGATGTCAGACAAGACAACAAAGGACAACTGCCTGTAGTAGATGTCAGACAGTTACAAAGGACAACTGACCTGTAGTAGATGTCAGACTAGACAACAAAGGACAACTGACCTGAAGTTTATGTCAGACAAGACAACAAAGGACAACTGACCTGTAGTAGATGTCAGACTAGACAACAAAGGACAACTGACCTGTAGTAGATGTCAGACTAGACAACAAAGGACAACTGACCTGAAGTTTATGTCAGACAAGACAACAAAGGACAACTGACCTGTAGTAGATGTCAGACTAGACAACAAAGGACAACTGACCTGTAGTAGATGTCAGACAAGACAACAAAGGACAACTGACCTGTAGTAGATGTCAGACTAGACAACAAAGGACAACTGACCTGTAGTAGATGTCAGACAAGACAACAAAGGACAACTGACCTGTAGTAGATGTCAGACTAGACAACAAAGGACAACTGACCTGAAGTTTATGTCAGACAAGACAACAAAGGACAACTGACCTGTAGTAGATGTCAGACTAGACAACAAAGGACAACTGACCTGTAGTAGATGTCAGACAAGACAACAAAGGACAACTGACCTGAAGTAGATGTCAGACTAGACAATAAAGGTCAACTGACCTGTAGTAGATGTCAGACAAGACAACAAAGGACAACTGACCTGTAGTAGATGTCAGACTAGACAACAAAGGACAACTGACCTGTAGTAGATGTCAGACTAGACAACAAAGGACAACTGACCTGTAGTAGATGTCAGACTAGACAACAAAGGACAACTGACCTGTAGTAGATGTCAGACAAGACAACAAAGGACAACTGACCTGTAGTAGATGTCAGACAAGACAACAAAGGACAACTGACCTGTAGTAGATGTCAGACTAGACAACAAAGGACAACTGACCTGTAGTAGATGTCAGACAGTTACAAAGGACAACTGACCTGAAGTAGATGTCAGACAAGACAACAAAGGACAACTGACCTGAAGTAGATGTCAGACAAGACAACAAAGGACAACTGACCTGTAGTAGATGTCAGACAAGACAACAAAGGACAACTGACCTGTAGTAGATGTCAGACAAGACAACAAAGGATAACTGACCTGTAGTAGATGTCAGACTAGACAACAAAGGACAACTGACCTGTAGTAGATGTCAGACTAGACAACAAAGGACAACTGACCTGTAGTAGATGTCAGACAGTTACAAAGGACAACTGACCTGTAGTAGATGTCAGACTAGACAACAAAGGACAACTGACCTGTAGTAGATGTCAGACTAGACAACAAAGGACAACTGCCTGTAGTAGATGTCAGACAGTTACAAAGGACAACTGACCTGTAGTAGATGTCAGACTAGACAACAAAGGACAACTGACCTGTAGTAGATGTCAGACAAAACAACGAAGGACAACTGACCTGTAGTAGATGTCAGACTAGACAACAAAGGACAACTGACCTGTAGTAGATGAACAAACTCTGCTCGTCCTCCATGATCTGCATCAGTCCTATTGTCATGGTTACAGTGACCACAGCTTACTTCAGACTTCAAAGTGTGTCTGTTCAATGTTTAACAAAAGTCATTTACATATAAATAATCAGACATTAAAAAACTTAAATAAACTGAAACCAAGGTAATTATTTGATACGCCTTTGATGGTTGTATGCCCACAGTTGGAAATGAACATGTTCTGTGTGTGCTTTAGCGCTCCATAATGAATATGTCTGTTGTCAACTGCGGGCATAGTACTGTATACCTGTCAAAATGAGGTACAGTCCTAGTATTTACATAAATAATAATGTTAAAGTACAAGACAAAGAAACAAACAATCGAGGAGGGTTGTTACAATCATGGTAACTACGATAGTGTGGTTGCTAAGACAATATAGTTCTAGTGAATCTACAATGTACATCAACATCTTGATAAAAGTAGAAAAAATGCAGCGAAACACAATATTTTTCTTCATTTTATCACATGGGAATTTCTATTGAAATAATATTACTAGCATTTTGAACATACTTAATCACTTACAACAGTCATTACAATGTAAGTACACCTGTACAGAAAAACCTAATCTTTGCACATGAGAAACTCATGAGCAGCACACGAGACATGTTAGAAATGTATGCAGATTAAGTTTAGCACATAAGCTTCAAGGTAGTTCATGTTAGCAAGGAAATTCCTCACCTCCATTGCACATGTGCAATGTTTTCCTCACGTGAGGAAATATATTCTAACATAAGCTCACGTTAGGGATCTCTGCTCATGTGAGCTATTCCTATATCAACTTTTCTACCACTTCCCTCTCAAACCTTAACTGCCATTTTTGAATTTGGCAAAATGGCCGACACAAGGCTGTTGCATTGCACATGGCTCTAGGATTAAATGGGATTTACAGATCACAGTGATATCACATGATACTATTACTCGTTTCTTTTGCATGATAATTAAAACCAATTTCCACATATTAGCACAGATTGCAAACTAGCTTCTATTCCAATATCTAATGTAATATGTTCTGAAAGAATTTGACTGAGCTTGGTGTATAGTATACTGCAATTGCAACTCTACATTAATTGTAACTTTGTTAAATGTTGAGTATTAGCAAAGGTAAGTATAATTACAATGTATATGAAACAAGATCATTATTAAAAATCTGTATGTTAATTATATAATAGACTTTTCGAAATCTTGACCTTACACATTTTCAAAGAGTGATTTAAAGTCTAACAGAAATGGCACATACATGTACAACTAAATAGCTATGAGAGCTGTTTAGGGTTCAGCTAACCTTAATGACAAGTACATCTAACTTGTTATTTAATCAATAAAACAGTCTGAAGCATGTATGTTTTACATAGAAACAGCAAGTAAATTTTACAGAAATAGCATGTAATTTTTACACAGAAACAGCAAGTAAGTTTTACACAGAAACAGCATGTAAGTTTTACAGAAACAGCATGTACGTTTTACACAGAAACAGCATGTAAGTTTTACACAGAAACAGAATGTAAGTTTTACACAGAAACAGCATTTAAGTTTTACAGAAACAGCATGTAAGTTTTACAGGAACAGTATGTAAGTTTTACAGAAACAACAAGTAAGTTTTACACAGAATGTTGAAGTTATATAATTACTTTTTTGTCATTTATTTTACTGTTTTAAGATGTTAACTGTCAGGAATATAATAAAATGACCCTGTCTCCAATCTGACGTGACGCTGTACCAAACTTTATACCAAACATTGGACCTTGCTACTGACGTACAATGTACCCTTGATCTTGCCACCCTCGTATAACGCCATCTTAACCTCTAGGACGGATTTCCCTCCTATACAATTCCTTTGTTAAGTTCACCACCCTCGCATACCGCCATCCGCCACATCATTTAAAATACAAACGTGCCAAATCGCTATATATTTCCTTTAAAGATAACACCATATCTGTCTGTTTTTGGAGATCAAGGAAATCTTTATTGTTCCATTTATAGACATAAGGGTATTTCCAGTTTTCATAACTTGCGCAACTTGTACATGCAGGAAGCTTATATTAGCTTTACAAATGAATGATTTTCTATCACTTGGGTAGATCGATATTAGGATGTTTTCATAGTGTCACTACCACACATACTTCTGGCTTGATCTGTTATAAAAGCATGACTGATTTGTGTGATTTCAGATTGCATATGTGTGTGTTGTCATCTTCTATAATATTATATACTTTATGTTCTTATTGTGTGTTCAATGAATGCTTGGCTTCATCAGTCAAGATGGAAACTCCAGGACGAATATTTTCGCATAAGGTTTGACAGAATTAGTAAAGGATGGCATGCAACAAAAGCAGACCAATAACTATTTTCAGATATAAGTTTGTGCCAATGTAGATCTATATGACGATATAATACTCAGCTTGTATTTAATAAAATGTTGGAAATGCAATCTATTATGCAATTTCATGGTTAAATTTTTCATAATTCGATACTACTGCCACCTTTGTAATACTGCCATAATTGCTATGGACGAAAGGTGGCGGTATAACGAGGGTACACTGTATATTCCAATAGCTAGCTAAAGGCCGCTGACTTCCAGGTATCGAGGCTTGACTGTCTGCTATTTATTATACAAATGACTCCACAGTGCTGTATCAGGACACTACACGTTTTGGATATTGAGAAGGGAAAATATGATGCTGTTGGTCGACAGATACTGCACCAGCATACAAGCTCTTTTGCGACTGGATTTTGTTGTTAGTGACTACAGTGCACTACTCTTTATATCATGTTGCATTTGTCAGACAAAAACATGATATGAACAGGAATGTGACATTAAGAGAAATATGTTTTTCCCACAAAATCTAGTGCATTTCCAATCTCCATAACTAAAAGTAAGCTATTTAATGTACAAATGAAGATGTTTCAATATATGGATAACACAATTTCAATTAAAAATCATTTTTTGGGATATTTGTTATTTTCTATGCAACATTTTGTACAAGTTGTATCTGAAATAAAGGAAATGACATCATTTTCTGGATATTTAATGTGATTGGTTAAGAAAAACATGTATTAACAGGAATTCACCCCAAAATACATGATATTAACCAAATAAAATTTCATAGATTATATAGAGAGAAAAATGGTGCTTGGGAAAAACATGATATAAAGAGGAATATGATATTAACAAGAGTGATATTAAGTGGAATCCACTGTAGTATGGCTTTATAGGTTTAGTTGACAGATGGACAACACATACTTTGTTATGCCATAAGCTTATTGCCATTCAGGGAGTGAGCTAAAACAAGAGATCCATGGGCCTTAACAGTCATCTGACTATAAAGACCAGCCACCTATATAACTTTCTGTTGGTTGACCTTTGTGACCTTGTAAAATGGTCATGGAACAAACTAATGCTATTCTTTATTCCCAGCATGTTACACTCCTAACATGAGAAGCCTGGGTCTTTTGGTCAATGAAAAGTTGTTTGAAAATTTTGACATATTTGACTCATATGACCTTAAAAAGTAGGTCAAGGTCATTAATTTGAAGAAACATTGCATCCTTCCTCTAAGCATGCTACAGGCCAAATATAAGTACCCTGGACCTTCCTGTTATTGAGAGGAAGTTCTTTGAAGATTTTATGATATTTGACACCTGTAACCATGAAAGTAGGTAATTTGAAGGAATTCCATCACAGAATGTTACATGTATTATATCACCAGCCTGGGTCCTGGGTAATGAGAAGAAGACCTTTGAAGGAAAAGTTAACATACCGCAGATGGCTGACAACAACAGCTTATTGGGCCTTAATGGTCGGCTAACTAGACTGATATATGGAAATACACACAGCAGAAGATGGCGGACAAAGTATGATGGCAATTATAAAGGACCAAAATAATAATTGCCCATATCCAATTATGCATCAGACACAAAGACTTAGGGAATTAAGAGTGGCGGTATAAAGCAATATTTTATCTAACTTGCCCTTTTGGGGAATGCCTTTCAGCCCCCACGGCACAATCAAAATTCTGAATTAACGAATTAATTTATCAGCCCAAACGATGCATTAGACCATTCAAACATTAAGGAAGAGTTGCATTTTAGAGCAAAATTACAGCTAACTTCCCCCTTTGTAATCCACCAAGGCATGAAGGAGGAGTAGCGTTTTAGAGAAAAATTACAGCTAACTTCCCCCTTTGTAATCCACCAAGGCATGAAGGAGGAGTAGCGTTTTAGAGCAAAATTACAGCTAACTTCCCCCTTTGTAATCCACCAAGGCATGAAGGAGGAGTAGCGTTTTAGAGCAAAATTACAGCTAACTTCCCCCTTTGTAATCCACCAAGGCATGAAGGAGGAGTAGCGTTTTAGAGCAAAATTACAGCTAACTTCCCCCTTTGTAATCCACCAAGGCATGAAGGAGGAGTAGCGTTTTAGAGCAAAATTACAGCTAACTTCCCCCTTTGTAATCCACCAAGGCATGAAGGAGGAGTAGCGTTTTAGAGCAAAATTACAGCTAACTTCCCCCTTTGTAATCCACCAAGGCATGAAGGAGGAGTAGCGTTTTAGAGCAAAATTACAGCTAACTTCCCCCTTTGTGATCCACCAAGGCATGAAGGAGGAGTAGCGTTTTAGAGCAAAATTACAGCTAACTTCCCCCTTTGTGATCCACCAAGGCATGAAGGAGGAGTAGCGTTTTAGAGCAAAATTACAGCTAACTTCCCCCTTTGTGATCCACCAAGGCATGAAGGAGGAGTAGCGTTTTAGAGCAAAATTACAGCTAACTTTCCCCTTTGTGATCCACCAAGGCATGAAGGAGGAGTAGCGTTTTAGAGAAAAATTACAGCTAACTTCCCCCTTTGTGATCCACCAAGGCATGAAGGAGGAGTAGCGTTTTAGAGAAAAATTACAGCTAACTTCCCCCTTTGTGATCCACCAAGGCATGAAGGAGGAGTAGCGTTTTAGAGCAAAATTACAGCTAACTTCCCCCTTTGTGATCCACCAAGGCATGAAGGAGGAGTAGCGTTTTAGAGCAAAATTACAGCTAACTTCCCCCTTTGTGATCCACCAAGGCATGAAGGAGGAGTAGCGTTTTAGAGCAAAATTACAGCTAACTTCCCCCTTTGTGATCCACCAAGGCATGAAGGAGGAGTAGCGTTTTAGAGCAAAATTACAGCTAACTTCCCCCTTTGTGATCCACCAAGGCATGAAGGAGGAGTAGCGTTTTAGAGCAAAATTACAGCTAACTTCCCCCTTTGTGATCCACCAAGGCATGAAGGAGGAGTAGCGTTTTAGAGCAAAATTACAGCTAACTTTCCCCTTTGTGATCCACCAAGGCATGAAGGAGGAGTAGCGTTTTAGAGCAAAATTACAGCTAACTTTCCCCTTTGTGATCCACCAAGGCATGAAGGAGGAGTAGCGTTTTAGAGCAAAATTACAGCTAACTTTCCCCTTTGTGATCCACCAAGGCATGAAGGAGGAGTAGCGTTTTAGAGCAAAATTACAGCTAACTTCCCCCTTTGTGATCCACCAAGGCATGAAGGAGGAGTAGCGTTTTAGAGCAAAATTACAGCTAACTTCCCCCTTTGTGATCCACCAAGGCATGAAGGAGGAGTAGCGTTTTAGAGCAAAATTACAGCTAACTTCCCCCTTTGTAATCCACCAAGGCATGAAGGAGGAGTAGCGTTTTAGAGCAAAATTACAGCTTACTTCCCCCTTTGTAATCCACCAAGGCATGAAGGAGGAGTAGCGTTTTAGAGCAAAATTACAGCTTACTTCCCCCTTTGTAATCCACCAAGGCATGAAGGAGGAGTAGCGTTTTAGAGCAAAATTACAGCTAACTTCCCCCTTTGTGATCCACCAAGGCATGAAGGAGGAGTAGCGTTTTAGAGCAAAATTACAGCTAACTTCCCCCTTTGTAATCCACCAAGGCATGAAGGAGGAGTAGCGTTTTAGAGCAAAATTACAGCTTACTTCCCCCTTTGTAATCCACCAAGGCATGAAGGAGGAGTAGCGTTGTAGAGCAAAATTACAGCTAACTTCCCCCTTTGTAATCCACCAAGGCATGAAGGAGGAGTAGCGTTTTAGAGCAAAATTACAGCTAACTTCCCCCTTTGCGACCCTGCCAAATTAATCCCCCCCCCCCTGGTGTTGAATCAAAATTTTGAATTAAAGAAATGATAACCCATAACCAATGGTGCATCAGACCAAAATTTGATATAGTTGAAATCCACTATAGCATGAAGGAAGGGTAAAAAGTTGAAACGCTTATTTGAGTCACCTCCGCCTTTAAAGGCACCACCGCCCCTTATCCCAACCCCTCAATCAACTAATAATCGCCACTTCAGATAATCAACCAATGATCCATTACAAAGGGTTTGTCAAGATATACATACATAGGGTTTGTCAAGATGTACGTACATAGGGTTTGTCAAGATGTACATACATAGGGTTTGTCAAGATGTACATGCATTGGGTTTGTCAAGATATACATACATAGGGTTTGTCAAGATGTACGTACATAGGGTTTGTCAAGATGTACGTACTTAGGGTTTGTCAAGATGTACGTACAAAGGGTTTGTCAAGATGTACATGCATTGGGTTTGTCAAGATGTACGTACATAGGGTTTGTCAAGATGTACCTACATAGGGTTTGTCAAGATGTACGTACATAGGGTTTGTCAAGATGTACATTCATAGGGTTTGTCAAGATGTACATACATAGGGTTTGTCAAGATGTACGTACATAGGGTTTGTCAAGATGTACATTCATAGGGTTTGTCAAGATGTACATACATAGGGTTTGTCAAGATGTACATTCATAGGGTTTGTCAAGATGTACATACATAGGTTTTGTCAAGATGTACATGCATAGGGTTTGTCAAGATGTACATACATAGGGTTTGTCATGATGTACATTCATAGGGTTTGTCAAGATGTACATACATAGGGTTTGTCAAGATGAACATACATTGGGTTTGTCCAGATGTACATGCATTGGGTTTGTCAAGATGTACATACAAAGGGTTTGTCAAGATGTACATACATAGGGTTTATCTAGATGTACAAACATAGGGTTTGTCAAGATGTACATTCATAGGGTTTGTCAAGATGTACATAAATTGGGTTTGTCAAAATGTACATGCATTGGGTTTGACAAGATGTACGTACATAGGGTTTGACAAGATGTACATACATAGGGTTTGTCAAGATGTACATACATAGGGTTTGACAAGATGTACGTACTTAGGGTTTGTCAAGATGTACATACATAGGGTTTGTCAAGATGTACATACATAGGGTTTGACAAGATGTACATACATAGGGTTTGTCAAGATGTACATGCATAGGGTTTGTCAAGATGTACATGCATAGGGTTTGTCATGATGTACATTCATAGGGTTTGTCAAGATGTACATACATAGAGTTTGTCAAGATGTACATACATAGAGTTTGTCAAGATGTACGTACATAGGGTTTGTCAAGATGTATGTACATAGGGTTTGTCAAGATGTATGTACTTAGGGTTTGTCAAGATGTAGGTACATAGGGTTTGTCAAGATGTACATACATAGGGTGTGTCAAGATGTACATACATAGGGTTTGTCAAGATGTACATACATAGGGTTTGTCAAGATGTACGTACAAAGGGTTTGTCAAGATGTACATACATAGGGTTTGTCAAGATGTACGTACATAGGGTTTGTCAAGATGTACATACATAGGGTTTGACAAGATGTACATACATAGGGTTTGTCAAGATGTACATACATAGGGTTTGTCAAGATGTACGTACATAGGGTTTGACAAGATGTACGTACATAGGGTTTGTCAAGATGTACATGCATAGGGTTTGTCAAGATGTACATACATAGGGTTTGTCAAGATGTACGTACATAGGGTTTGTCAAGATGTACATACATAGGGTTTGACAAGATGTACATACATAGGGTTTGTCAACATGTACATACATAGGGTTTGTCAAGATGTACATACATAGGGTTTGACAAGATGTATGTACATAGGGTTTGTCAAGATGTACATGCATAGGGTTTGTCAAGATGTACATGTATAGGGTTTGTTATGATGTACATTCATAGGGTTTGTCAAGATGTACATACATAGAGTTTGTCAAGATGTACATACATAGAGTTTGTCAAGATGTACGCACATAGGGTTTGTCAAGATGTATGTACATAGGGTTTGTCAAGATGTATGTACTTAGGGTTTGTCAAGATGTAGGTACATAGGGTTTGTCAAGATGTACATACATAGGGTGTGTCAAGATGTACATACATAGGGTTTGTCAAGATGTACGTACATAGGGTTTGTCAAGATGTACGTACATAGGGTTTGTCAAGATGTACATACATAGGGTTTGTCAAGATGTACGTACAAAGGGTTTGTCAAGATGTAGGTACATAGGGTTTGTCAAGATGTACGTACAAAGGGTTTGTCAAGATATACATACATAGGGTTTGTCAAGATGTACGTACAAAGGGTTTGTCAAGATGTACATACATAGGGTTTGTCAAGATGTACTAACAAAGGGTTTGTCAAGATGTACGTACATAGGGTTTGTCAAAATGTACATACATAGGGTTTGTCAAGATGTACGTACAAAGGGTTTGTCAAGATGTACATACATAGGGTTTGTCAAGATGTACATACAAAGGGTTTGTCAAGATGTACATACATAGGGTTTGTCAAGATGTATGTACATAGGGTTTGTCAAGATGTACATACATAGGGTTTGTCAAGATGTACATGCATTGGGTTTGTCAAGATATACATACATAGGGTCTGTCAAGATGTACATACATAGGGTTTGTCAAGATGTACATACATAGGGTTTGTCAAGATGTACATACAAAGGGTTTGTCAAGATGTACATACATAGGGTTTGTCAAGATGTACGTACATAGGGTTTGTCAAGATGTACGTACATAGGGTTTGTCAAGATGTACATACATAGGGTTTGTCAAGATGTACGTACATAGGGTTTGTCAAGATATACATACATAGGGTTTGTCAAGATGTATGTACATAGGTTTTGTCAAGATGTACATACATAGGGCTTGTCAAGATGTACATACATAGGGTTTGTCAAGATGTACATACATAGGGTTTGTCAAGATATACATACATAGGGTTTGTCAAGATGTACATACATAGGGTTTGTCAAGATATACATACATAGGGTTTGTCAAGATGTACATACATAGGGTTTGTCAAGATGTACATGCATAGGGTCTGTCAAGATGTACGTACATATGCTTGTCAAAATGTACATTCATTTGATACTTTGATGCAGCTAGCATTCTCTAAAGTGAAGAAACATTATTGAGACTCTCACTGAACAAGTTTCATCTTTGATGTCGTACGTAAACCATGCAGCTTATTTCTTTCAAACTTCAATGAAATGCATTTCTACTGGTAATGTTAATATAGTAGATTGCAGTACAATGTTGTGTTCCTAATATTTTAGTATTAAAAGCTCTTATATCTGAAGTGACTACCTCAAACTTTGTGTGATTAAAGCTTCCATCAAAACTGAACATGACTCCTTTAGGTCCAAACTAGGGCCCCCAGTACTAAGCTTCCGACTGTCCGTCCAGGAACATCCCCTGGTACTCAGGTTGTGACCTTCTGTCCAGGGACCTTTCCCGGTACTCAGGTTGTGACCTTCTGTCCTGGGACCTCCCACGGTACTCAGGTTGTGACCTTCTGCCCTGGGACCTTCCCCGGTACTCAGGTTGTGACCTTCTGCCCTGGGACCTTCCCTGGTACTCAGATTGTGACCTTCTGTCCTGGTACCTGAGCAGACAAATTTCTGGTACAAACACCAACTGTGGTATTCTCTCCTGCAGGAAACAAACAATATATTTAACATAATGTTTCCTCTCATAAAATCATCACATTAACATACTCCCCCTCTAAATCATCACATTAACATACTCCTCCTCTAAATCATCACATTAACATACTCCTCCTCTAAATCATCACATTAACATACTCCCCCTCTAAATCATCACATTAACATACTCCTCCACTAAATCATCACATTAACATACTCCCCCTCTAAATCATCACATTAACATACTCCCCCTCTAAATCATCACATGAACATACTCCCCCTCTAAATCATCACATTAACATACTCCTCCTCTAAATCATCACATTAACATACTCCCCCTCTAAATCATCACATTAACATACTCCCCCTCTAAATCATCACATTAACATACTCCTCTAAATCATCACATTAACATACTCCCCCTCTAAATCATCACATTAACATACTCCCCCTCTAAATCATCACATTAACATACTCCCCCTCTAAATCATCACATTAACATACTCCCCCCTCTAAATCATCACATTAACATACTCCCCCTCTAAATCATCACATTAACATACTCCTCCTCTAAATCATCACATTAACATACTCCCCCTCTAAATCATCACATGAACATACTCCCCCTCTAAATCATCACATTAACATACTCCCCCTCTAAATCATCACATGAACATACTCCCCCTCTAAATCATCACATTAACATACTCCCCCTCTAAATCATCACATTAACATACTCCCCCCTCTAAATCATCACATTAACATACTCCCCCTCTAAATCATCACATTAACATACTCCTCCTCTAAATCATCACATTAACATACTCCCCCTCTAAATCATCACATTAACATACTCCCCCCTCTAAATCATCACATTAACATACTCCCCCTCTAAATCATCACATTAACATACTCCCCCTCTAAATCATCACATTAACATACTCCCCCCTCTAAATCATCACATTAACATACTCCTCCTCTAAATCATCACATTAACATACTCCCCCTCTAAATCATCACATTAACATACTCCCCCCTCTAAATCATCACATTAACATACTCCCCCTCTAAATCATCACATTAACATACTCCTCCTCTAAATCATCACATTAACATACTCCTCCACTAAATCATCACATTAACATACTCCCCCTCTAAATCATCACATTAACATACTCCCCCTCTAAATCATCACATTAACATACTCCCCCTCTAAATCATCACATTAACATACTCCCCCTCTAAATCATCACATTAACATACTCCCCCTCTAAATCATCACATTAACATACTCCCCCCTCTAAATCATCACATTAACATACTCCCCCTCTAAATCATCACATTAACATACTCCTCCTCTAAATCATCACATTAACATACTCCTCCTCTAAATCATCACATTAACATACTCCCCCTCTAAATCATCACATTAACATACTCCCCCTCTAAATCATCACATTAACATACTCCTCCTCTAAATCATCACATTAACATACTCCCCCTCTAAATCATCACATTAACATACTCCCCCACTAAATCATCACATTAACATACTCCTCCACTAAATCATCACATTAACATACTCCCCCTCTAAATCATCACATTAACATATTCCTCCTCTAAATCATCACATTAACATACTCCCCCTCTAAATCATCACATTAACATACTCCCCCTCTAAATCATCACATTAACATACTCCTCCTCTAAATCATCACATTAACATACTCCCCCTCTAAATCATCACATTAACATACTCCTCCACTAAATCATCACATTAACATACTCCCCCTCTAAATCATCACATTAACATACTCCTCCTCTAAATCATCACATTAACGTACTC
Organism: Mimachlamys varia; assembly: GCA_947623455.1. NCBI lineage: Eukaryota > Metazoa > Mollusca > Bivalvia > Pectinida > Pectinidae > Mimachlamys > Mimachlamys varia. The sequence continues at coordinate 45,082,226 of OX392533.1, forward strand.
CTCCTCTAAATCATCACATTAACATACTCCCCCTCTAAATCATCACATTAACATACTCCCCCTCTAAATCATCACATTAACATACTCCTCCACTAAATCATCACATTAACATACTCCCCCTCTAAATCATCACATTAACATACTCCTCCACTAAATCATCACATTAACATACTCCTCCTCTAAATCATCACATTAACATACTCCCCCTCTAAATCATCACATTAACATACTCCTCCACTAAATCATCACATTAACATACTCCACCTCTAAATCATCACATTAACATACTCCTCCTCTAAATCATCACATTAACATACTCCCCCTCTAAATCATCACATTAACATACTCCTCCACTAAATCATCACATTAACATACTCCTCCTCTAAATCATCACATTAACATACTCCCCCTCTAAATCATCACATTAACATACTCCTCCACCAAATCATCACATTAACATACTCCCCCTCTAAATCATCACATTAACATACTCCTCCACTAAATCATCACATTAACATACTCCTCCTCTAAATCATCACATTAACATACTCCTCCACTAAATCATCACATTAACATACTCCCCCTCTAAATCATCACATTAACATACTCCTCCACTAAATCATCACATTAACATACTCCCCCTCTAAATCATCACATTAACATACTCCCCCTCTAAATCATCACATTGACATACTCCCCCTCTAAATCATCACATTAACATACTCCTCCACTAAATCATCACATTAACATACTCCCCCTCTAAATCATCACATTGACATACTCCCCCTCTAAATCATCACATTAACATACTCCCCCTCTAAATCATCACATTAACATACTCCCCCTCTAAATCATCACATTGACATACTCCCCCTCTAAATCATCACATTTACATACTCCCCCTCTAAATCATCACATTAACATACTCCCCCTCTAAATCATCACATTAACATACTCCCCCTCTAAATCATCACATTAACATACTACTCCACTAAATCATCACATTAACATACTCCCCCTCTAAATCATCACATTAACATACTCCCCCTCTAAATCATCACATTAACATACTCCCCCTCTAAATCATCACATTAACATACTCCTCCTCTAAATCATCACATTAACATACTCCTCCACTAAATCATCACATTAACATACTCCTCCTCTAAATCATCACATTAACATACTCCTCCTCTAAATCATCACATTAACATACTCCCCCTCTAAATCATCACATTAACATACTCCTCCACTAAATCATCACATTAACATACTCTTCCACTAAATCATCACATTAACATACTCCCCCTCTAAATCATCACATTAACATACTCCCCCCTCTAAATCATCACATTAACATACTCCCCCTCTAAATCATCACATTAACATACTACTCCTCTAAATCATCACATTAACATACTCCTCCTCTAAATCATCACATTAACATACTCCTCCTCTAAATCATCACATTAACATACTCCTCCTCTAAATCATCACATTAACATACTCCCCCTCTAAATCATCACATTAACATACTCCTCCTCTAAATCATCACATTAACATACTCCCCCTCTAAATCATCACATTAACATACTCCTCCACTAAATCATCACATTAACATACTACTCCACTAAATCATCACATTAACATACTCCTCCTCTAAATCATCACATTAACATACTCCTCCTCTAAATCATCACATTAACATACTCCTCCACTAAATCATCACATTAACATACTCCTCCACTAAATCATCACATTAACATACTCCTCCACTAAATCATCACATTAACATACTACTCCACTAAATCATCACATTAACATACTCCTCCTCTAAATCATCACATTAACATACTCCCCCTCTAAATCATCACATTAACATACTCCTCCACTAAATCATCACATTAACATACTACTCCACTAAATCATCACATTAACATACTCCTCCTCTAAATCATCACATTAACATACTCCTCCTCTAAATCATCACATTAACATACTCCCCCTCTAAATCATCACATTAACATACTCCCCCTCTAAATCATCACATTAACATACTCCCCCTCTAAATCATCACATTAACATACTCCTCCTCTAAATCATCACATGAACATACTCCCCCTCTAAATCATCACATTAACATACTCCTCCTCTAAATAATCACATTAACATACTCCTCCTCTAAATCATCACATTAACATACTCCCCCTCTAAATCATCACATTAACATACTCCCCCTCTAAATCATCACATTAACATACTACTCCACTAAATCATCACATTAACATACTCCCCCTCTAAATCATCACATTAACATACTACTCCACTAAATCATCACATTAACATACTCCCCCTCTAAATCATCACATTAACATACTCCCCCTCTAAATCATCACATTAACATACTCCCCCTCTAAATCATCACATTAACATACTCCCCCTCTAAATCATCACATTAACATACTCCCCCTCTAAATCATCACATTAACATACTCCTCCTCTAAATCATCACATTTACATACTCCCCCTCTAAATCATCACATTAACATACTCCCCCTCTAAATCATCACATTAACATACTCCTCCACTAAATCATCACATTAACATACTCCCCCTCTAAATCATCGCATTAACATACTCCCCCTCTAAATCATCACATTAACATACTCCCCCTCTAAATCATCACATTAACATACTCCCCCTCTAAATCATCACATTAACATACTCCCCCTCTAAATCATCACATTAACATACTCCTCCACTAAATCATCACATTAACATACTCCCCCTCTAAATCATCACATTAACATACTCCCCCTCTAAATCATCACATTAACATACTCCTCCACTAAATCATCACATTAACATACTCCCCCTCTAAATCATCACATTAACATACTCCCCCTCTAAATCATCACATTAACATACTCCCCCTCTAAATCATCACATTAACATACTCCCCCTCTAAATCATCACATTAACATACTCCCCCTCTAAATCATCACATTAACATACTCCCCCTCTAAATCATCACATTAACATACTCCCCCTCTAAATCATCACATTAACATACTCCCCCTCTAAATCATCACATTAACATACTCCCCCTCTAAATCATCACATTAACATACTCCCCCTCTAAATCATCACATTAACATACTCCCCCTCTAAATCATCACATTAACATACTCCCCCTCTAAATCATCACATTAACATACTCCCCCACTAAATCATCACATTAACATACTCCCCCTCTAAATCATCACATTAACATACTCCCCCTCTATATCATCACATTAACATACACCTTTCTCTATATCATCACATTAACATACTCCCCCTCTAAATCATCACATTAACATACTCCCCCTCTAAATCATCACATTAACATACTCCCCCTCTAAATCATCACATTAACATACTCCCCCTCTAAATCATCACATTAACATACTCCCACTCTAAATCATCACATTAACATACTCCCCCTCTAAATCATCACATGAACATACTCCCCCTCTAAATCATCACATGAACATACTCCCCCACTAAATCATCACATTAACATACTCCCCCTCTAAATCATCACATTAACATACTACTCCACTAAATCATCACATTAACATACTCCCCCTCTAAATCATCACATTAACATACTCCACCTCTAAATCATCACATTAACATACTCCTCTAAATCATCACATTAACTGCATACTCCTCCTCTAAATCATTACATTAACATACTACTCCACTAAATCATCACATTAACATACTACTCCACTAAATCATCACATTAACATACTCCCCCTCTAAATCATCACATTAACATACTCCCCCTCTAAATCATCACATTAACATACTCCCCCACTAAATCATCACATTAACATACTCCCCCTCTAAATCATCACATTAACATACTCCTCTAAATCATCACATTAACATACTCCCCCCTCTAAATCATCACATTAACATACTCCCCCCTCTAAATCATCACATTAACATACTCCCCCTCTAAATCATCACATTAACATACTCCTCCACTAAATCATCACATTAACATACTCCTCCACTAAATCATCACATTAACATACTCCTCCTCTATATCATCACATTAACATACTCCCCCCTCTAAATCATCACATTAACATACTCCCCCTCTAAATCATCACATTAACATACTCCCCCTCTAAATAATCACATTAACATACTCCCCCTCTAAATCATCACATTAACATACTCCCCCTCTAAATCATCACATTAACATACTCCCCCTCTAAATCATCACATTAACATACTCCCCCTCTAAATCATCACATTAACATACTACTCCACTAAATCATCACATGAACATACTTCCCCTCTAAATCATCACATTAACATACTCCCCCTCTAAATTATCACATTAACATACTACTCCACTAAATCATCACATTAACATACTCCTCCTCTAAATCATCACATTAACATACTCCCCCTCTAAATCATCACATTAACATACTCCCCCTCTAAATCATCACATTAACATACTCCTCCTCTATATCATCACATTAACATACTCCCCGTCTAAATCATCACATTAACATACTCCTCCTCTATATCATCACATTAACATACTCCCCCTCTAAATCATCACATGAACATACTCCCCCTCTAAATCATCACATTAACATACTCCCCCTCTAAATCATCACATTAACATACTCCTCCTCTAAATCATCACATTAACATACTCCCCCTCTAAATCATCACATTAACATACTCCTCCACTAAATCATCACATTAACATACTCCCCCTCTAAATCATCACATTAACATACTCCTCCTCTAAATCATCACATTGACATACTCCCCCTCTAAATCATCACATTGACATACTCCTCCTTTAAATCATCACATTTCATTGTTCTCATGCAGTATTGATCACATACGATATGATGTAAACAAGGGTAAACGGCGACTGTTGTTGACATACGATATGATATAAACAAGAGTGAACGGTGGCTGTTGTTGACATACGATATGATATAAACAAGGGTGAACGGCGGCTGTTAATTGTTGACATGCTACAGTATTGATCACATACGATATGATATAAACAAGGGTGAACGGCGACTGTTGTTGACATACGATATGATGTAAACAAGGGTAAACGGCGACAGTTGTTGACATACGATATGATATAAACAAGAGTGAACGGCGGCTGTTGTTGACATACGATATGATGTAAACAAGAGTGAAAGGCGGCTGTTGTTGACATGCTACAGTATTGATCACATACGATATGATATAAACAAGGGTGAAAGGCGACTGTTGTTGACATGCTACAGTATTGATCACATACGATATGATGTAAACAAGGGTGAACGGCGACTGTTGTTGACATGCTACAGTATTGATCACATACGATATGATGTAAACAAGGGTGAACGGCGGCTGTTGTTGACATACTACAGTATTGATCACATACGATATGATGTAAACAAGGGTGAACGGCGACTGTTGTTGACATACGATATGATGTAAACAAGGGTGAACGGCGGCTGTTGTTGACATACTACAGTATTGATCACATACGATATGATATAAACAAGGGTGAACGGCGGCTGTTGTTGACATGCTACAGTATTGATCACACATGATATGATGTAAACAAGAGTGAACGGCGGCTGTTGTTGACATACGATATGATATAAACAAGGGTGAACGGCGGCTGTTGTTGACATGCTACAGTATTGATCACATACGATATGATGTAAACAAGGGTGAACGGCGGCTGTTGTTGACATACGATATGATATAAACAAGGGTGAACGGCGGCTGTTGTTGACATGCTACAGTATTGATCACATACGATATGATATAAACAAGGGTGAACGGCGGCTGTTGTTGACATACGATATGATGTAAACAAGAGTGAACGGCGGCTGTTGTTGACATGCTACAGTATTGATCACATACGATATGATGTAAACAAGAGTGAACGGCGGCTGTTGTTGACATACGATATGATATAAACAAGAGTGAACAGCGGCTGTTGTTGACATGCTACAGTATTGATCACATACGATATGATGTAAACAAGGGTGAACGGCGGCTGTTGTTGACATGCTACAGTATTGATCACATACGATATGATATAAACAAGGGTGAACAGCGGCTGTTGTTGACATACGATATGATATAAACAAGGGTGAACGGCGGCTGTTGCTGACATACGATATGATGTAAACAAGGGTGAACGGCGGCTGTTGTTGACATGCTACAGTATTGATCACATACGATATGATGTAAACAAGGGTGAACGGCGACTGTTGTTGACATGCTACAGTATTGATCACATACGATATGATGTAAACAAGGGTGAACGGCGACTGTTGTTGACATGCTACAGTATTGATCACATACGATATGATGTAAACAAGAGTGAACGGCGACTGATGTTGACATGCTACAGTATTGATCACATACGATATGATGTAAACAAGGGTGAACGGCGGCTGTTGTTGACATGCTACAGTATTGATCACATACGATATGATGTAAACAAGGGTGAACGGCGGCTGTTGTTGACATGCTACAGTATTGATCACATACGATATGATGTAAACAAGGGTGAATGGCGACTGTTGTTGACATACGATATGATGTAAACAAGGGTGAACGGCGGCTGTTGTTGACATGCTACAGTATTGATCACATACAATATGATGTAAACAAGGGTGAACGGCGGCTGTTGTTGACATGCTACAGTATTGATCACATACGATATGATGTAAACAAGAGTGAACGGCGGCTGTTGTTGACATGCTACAGTATTGATCACATACGATATGATGTAAACAAGAGTGAATGGCGACTGTTGTTGACATACGATATGATATAAACAAGGGTGAACGGCGGCTGTTGTTGACATGCTACATGTAAAATATCACTTAACTAGGTGTGCACATGTTATGCAAATTATTAAATTCCAATCAATTTGATACATTTCATACACCCCATTTATATGGCTCCTAGGGGGTTCAGCAAGGGTCAATGCATGTTAATATCACCACTCAACACAAACTTGAATTATGCTTAATGGTAACGAAATAAATTGTGCTTTAAAAAACTTGGTGTACAATCTACTTACCTTTCATGGAAACTCAAAAGGTCAAGGTCAGGACAAACTGTCATCTCCATGGTAACCCATTCTTTAAACGTCAGCTGTTCCAACAGACATGATACCTCCGTAAAAGTGAATAATATAATTTATCCCCGCTGTATTTCACTGGATTTGTCTTGTCAGTGCCTTCATTAACACACATGAAAAGTTTGTTTTTCTAGATTTTACTAATTACAGTTTCTCAATAAGAGAAACTAAACTATACACAGTCAACTTAAACACAATATTGTAACCAGTTAATATTGATAGAGATGCTGGACAATTTGTACAGGTCAGTTAAATAAAAGACTCTCTTCATCTTCAACAAGAGGCCCTTGGGCCTTAACAGTCACCTGAATTTTAATGTACTAGTACCAATAACTTTTGTTGTTGTGTCCTTATACTGAAATTATCATTAGCTTAAACCAAGTTTGAGCTAGAAAACCGACAGGTTAGAACTAAATAATCAAACTCAACTTTATGATCATTGTTCAATTGACTTCTCAAAAAAAGAAAGTTACAAATGGTTTCCTTGACCTTTCATTCAGTGACCTTGACCTCTTTGACTTTGTGACCTTGACTTTTGGTCATGTTGATGTCTTGTTTTAATTCTGATCAACTTTGTCTTTCTTAACAATGTCATGACCAAATGTTCATCAGTAAAGAGCTATAAAATTTGACTATGAAATTTGAGCTGGTGACCTTGACTGTTGGTCAGTTGAATCCTTGTTTAATCCAAGCAACTTTGCTTCATAATGTCATAACAAAATATTCATCAGTGAAAAGATATAAACTTTGACCTTGACCTTTGACCTTGGCTTTTGGGGTCATATCACTCCTTGTTTAATTCCAACCAACTTTGCTTCATAATGTCACAACAAAATGTTAATCAGTGAAAAGATATACAACTCCCATAGGTCTTCATGGTCACCTGAATTTACCAATAAATTTTGCTGTTGTTTCCTTACACTGAAATTAACATTTACCTAAACCAAATTTGAGCAAGAACACTGATACTGGTAACAGCAAGGGCCCTGTTTATAAGTTTATATATCTCCCAAAATCACAAATCCTTGAGCTTTGAATCCAATGATTAAACTCAGTGACTTTGATCATTGTTCACTTGTCTTCTCAAAAAAGAAAGTTACAAACAGTTTCCTTGACCTTTGAATCAGTGACCTTGACCTCTTTTAATCTTGACTTTTAGTCAGTTGACTCCTTGTTTTAATTCTGATCAATTTTCATGTCAAAAACTACAAAATTTGACCTTGAAATTTGAGCTGGTGCCCTTGACTTCTGGTCAGATGCATCCTTGTTTAATTCCAACAAACTTTGTTGCAAAATATCATAACAAAATGTATATCAGTAAAGCGCTATGAAATTTGACCTTGAAATTTAAGCCGGTGACCTTGACTTTTGGTCAGTTGAATCTTGTTTAATTCCATCCAAATTTGCTTCATAATGTCATAACAAAATGTTCATTTGTGAAAAGCTATAAAATTTGACCTTGACCTTTGACAGTGACCATGATGTCCGATTAGGTGACTCCTTGCTTGATTCTGACCAACATTGCTTCACAATGTCATTACGAAATATTCATCAGTAAAAAGCTATATTTGACCTCAACATTTGACACAATGACCTTGACCTTTGACCTAATAATTTCTGTGAACTCAACTCTTGACAATTTCAGGTTACTCTGATTATAGCCAGTTTAACACTTCTGAGCCCCTTCCCACAGCCCTGGAGATGGCCCAGAGTAAAAATTCTTCTTAAGACAAACCATCATCTCCTGTTTATTATTCCAAGTTTCAAGTATCTTCTAACTAAAAATGAACATAATTTCCAAAATTGTCATTTTCCTATATAAACTATAGTAAACTCTACCCCCTCCCCAGGGGGAAGCCTGAAGTCTGAAGTCGGGGGGGGGGGGGGGGGGGGGGGTGATGACCTTAGCATTTATGAAGAGTAATTGATCCAAGCATATCTCGGTCTGAAGAAGGAGATTGTTGAAAATTTAGCCAATTTGTCCTTTTCAGCCCCTCTCCACAGTCCCGGGACAGGGCCAGAGTAGAAATTCTCCCAAATCTCCTGGTCAAAGTTTGAATTATTTCGAACTGAAAATGAACAATATCCAAAAGTCTCATTTTCCTCTATAAACTATAGTTAATTTCACCCCCTCCCCAAGGGAAAACCTAAAGTCTTGGGGGCCTGAAATTCACAATTTTTATAAACAACTAACTTTAGACCTTTCCATTGGTGAATAGTATTGGATTCCAGCATATCTGGGTCTGGAGAAGAATATTTTTGAAATTTTAACTATGTTGACCACTTTTGAGCCCCTCCCTCAGGCCCCTAAGAGGTTAGGATCATATAATTTAAAATTTTGATGCATCTTTGGGTAGGGAAGGTTCCTGCCAAATTCCATTCAAATTAGTTCAGGGTTTTTCGAGAAGAAGTCAAAAATGTAAATTGTTTATGGACGGACGACACATTAAGACAGACGGCGGCGGACACAAGGTGATTAGGTCACTGGAGACTTCAAGGGACCTAATAAAATTACTGCTGAGTCGTAATATTATGTGACACTTTTTAAAAGCAGATTACAAGGTACCTAAACTACCTACCTATATATATTTACAGTAGATAAGGTACCTACTTGTATATGTTGACAGTAAATAAGGTACCTACCTGTTGATGTTGACAGTAGATAAGATACCTACCTGTATATGTTGACAGTAGATAAGGTACCTACCTGTATATGTTGACAGTAGATAGGGTACTTACCCGTATATGTTGACAGTAGATAAGGTACCTACCTGTATATGTTGACAGTAGATAAGGTACCTACCTGTATATGTTGACAGTAGATAAGGTACCTACCTGTATATGTTGACAGTTCTCGTTGAATGTTTTGGAGCGGTAGATGAGATGTGAACTGAACTGCCCTACTCCCCGCAGGTTGTAATGATTTCTGATCTCTGGCAGCAGGCGACAGCATAGAAATACAAACTGCCAGAAATAAAGGAGAGTATGACAATGGGTGTAAACAAGAGGCATGTATCGCTCACCTGTATCTAGTATCTAGGTAATCATGGTAAAATGTTTTCTTTTTGGCCCCACCCCTAAGCCCCCTATGGGGTCAGTCCCACCATGAGTACAATTTTGAATCCTGAGCACTTAGGGATGCTTCCTGCCAAATAGGGTTGATCACCAATCAGTGGTTATGAAGAAGTCGCTAATATCAATAAAGCTAAATAACGCTTTTTGACCCCGCCCCACAGCCTTCTAGGGGGTCAGTCCCACCAATAGTACAATTTTGAATCCTGAGCACCTAGGGATGCTTCCTGCCAAATATGGCTGATTTCCAATCAGTGGTTATCGAGAAGAAGTTGCTTAAACCTATATAGCTGAAAAACCCTTTTTTGACCCTGTCCCTCAGCTCCCTGAGGGGTCAGTCGCAGCATGAGTACCATTTTGAATCCTGAGCACCTAGAGATGCTTCCTACCAAATAAGGTTGATTTCCAATCAGTGGTTATGGAGAGGAAGTCGCTTAAACAAATATAGCTAAATAACCCTTTTTGGCCCCGCCCCTAAGCCCTCTAGGGGGTCAGTCCCACCGTACCATTAGTACAATTTTGAATCCAGAGCACCTAGGGATGCTTCCTGCCAAATATGGCTGATTTCCAATCAATGGTTATGGAGAAGAAGTCGACTAAACCAATATAGCTAAATAACACTTTTTCACCCCGCCCCTCAGCCCCCTAGGGGTCAGTCCCACCATTAGTACAATTTTAAATCCTTGGCACCAAAGGATGCTTCCTGCCAAATAAGGTTGATTTCCTATAAGTGGTTATGTAGAAGAAGTCGTTTAAAAAATTGTTGACAGACGGCGGACGGATGGGCGACGAATGCCACGATGAGCTAATAAATCAAGTTTTTCATTGTTCTTGCGTATAGTGGGTACCTCTTTCTTGACACGTACTTTTTTTCGTTTCAGCAGTTGAACCAGTCCGATCAAAGTTGTTTGTTTATTAAATTAAGTCGAACTTAGTAATTGCATGTTGCTTTAAGGCCAGCCATGAGTAAAACCTTGCATGTCATGCATAAGCATTGGCTTGTCCACCATGATTGTCACCAAAAAACGTTACATTTAAAAGCGGATGAACCAAGGTTGTTAAGCATAAAGGAAAACGGCCTTAACATATAATATATTATATCACAACAAATACAGATTAAGAAAGGTGTTATCTAAAACGTACAGCAGGTTCACAAAATAATCATATGAATTATCTCTCTTGTACAATATTTGATATAAGCCTAAATACTGTACTCCGATACTGTAAAAGTTGTCTCTCTTATTTAAAGTAATTGTGGAGATCACCAATAGGTGCCTCAATCTCTGTGCATCTGGTTTTACCTAATCCCAATATGCACAGCATTACTAACAGATTCAGATGGGTTGAGTGCCTTTTATACCAGGGAGGCCGACTTTCCAAGCAAGGCAAAACTAAAATGTCTGCCATTCCTTGGCATCACATAAACATTCTGAAATTTTTACTTTGCAATATTTTTTTTTTAATCTGAACAAGGAAGCTTTATAATTTGCATTGTCAGCTTTAAGGCTGTTTCGGCATTTTTAATAAGAGTTCATTATATGAAAATCAAATGACGATGGGCGTTTTCAGTTTATAGGGACTCACAGCCTGATCCAGTATCATCCTGTATCTATGATTTGAGTACCTAGAAAAATATAAGGCATTGATTGTGAAATTATTTCAAATGAATTTACTCCTAGGAACTACATGATTGTACTTTCATGTCAACATTTAAAGGACTCACACAACTAAATCAGCATATCAAAAAGTGTTTCATACGTTTGTAGTCCCTACCAAAAATTTGTTCCGGCTAAGTACAGTGATTGTGAATAATCTAAATAGGTAATTGTTGACCTATTCTGCATTGAATGAAATCTATAGATGTTTAACTTTACAAAAATGTATACTTTTGGTAGATTTTGATCAGTGATGGCAGATTGATATTGGGTCAAAGGTCAGAGGGTGTTCCCGTCCCATTTCAATGGTTTGACAAAATATGTAAATTTACGGTTGTCCGAAGCAGACGCCTGTAGCGAGCTAAAATGCCACGAAGCTCCTGATAAAATGCCATTTCAAATCTTTGCCATGTATGTATCTGTGAATCCAGGCAGTTGTCACTAGTGTTGAACTTCAAATATTAAAGTTATTAGCTCTAAAGCTTAGTAATAGCATATAGTAAATTATTTAGTTGTGTGAGTCCTTCAAGATGACTTAATCTTCAGATGTGTTGGATTATAATCTACTGTAACCGTGGTTACAGCAGCATTGACTGACCAGAGTGACCAGAGGTCTGGGAATGACCACATCCTTTAGACTGGCCAGCTGGGTACCATCCAAGCAGCTAAACACACATTGTAGGTAAGCAGTGGTCAGCCTGTGGGTAAACAAACACTCTAGGTATAAACAGATATAACAGGTAGTCATAGCAACAGATATAACAGGTAGTCATAGTAACAGATATAACAGGTAGTCATAGTAACAGATATAACAGGTACATGTAGTCATAGTAACAGATATAACAGGTAGTCATAGTAACAGATATAACAGGTAGTCAGAGTAACAGATATAACAGGTAGTCAGAGTAACAGATATAACAGGTAGTCAGAGTAACAGATATAACAGGTAGTCAAAGTAACAGATATAACAGATGTACATAGTAACAGATATAATAGGTAAACATAGTAACAGATATAACAGGTAGTCATAGTAACAGATATAACAGGTACATGTAGTCATAGTAACAGATATAACAGGTAGTCATAGTAACAGATATAACAGGTAGTCAGAGTAACAGATATAACAGGTAGTCATAGTAACAGATATAACAGGTAGTCAGAGTAACAGATATAACAGGTAGTCAGAGTAACAGATATAACAGGTAGTCAGAGTAACAGATATAATAGGTAGTCATAGTAACAGATATAACAGATGTACATAGTAACAGATATAATAGGTAAACATAGTAACATATATAACAGGTAGTCATAGTAACAGATATAACAGGTACATGTAGTCATAGTAACAGATATAACAGGTAGTCATAGTAACAGATATAACAGGTAGTCAGAGTAACAGATATAACAGGTAGTCATAGTAACAGATATAACAGGTAGTCATAGTAACAGATATAACAGGTAGTCATAGTAACATATATAACAGGTGAACATAGTAAAAGATATAACAGGTATATAACATGCGTACATAGTAACAGATATAACAGGTGTATATAGTAACATATATAAAAGGTAAACATAGTAACAGATGTATATAGTAACAGATATAACAGGTAGTCATAGTAACAGATATAACAGGTAGTCATAGTAACAGATATAACAGGTGTACATAGTAACAGATATAACAGGTGTACATAGTAACAGATATAACAGGTAGTCATAGTAACAGATATATCAGGTAGTTATAGTAACAGATATAACAGGTAGTCATAGTAACAGATATAACAAGTGTACATAGTAACAGATATAACAGGTAAACATAGTACCAGATATAACAGGTAGTCATAGTAACAGATATAACAAGTGTACATAGTAACAGATATAACAGGTAAACATAGTACCAGATATAACAGGTAGTCATAGTAACAGATATAACAGGTGTACATAGTAACAGATATAACAGGTAAACATAGTACCAGATATAACAGGTAGTTATAGTAACAGATATAACAGGTAGTCATAGTAACAGATATAACAAGTGTACATAGTAACAGATATAACAGGTAAACATAGTACCAGATATAACAGGTAGTCATAGTAACAGATATAACAGGTAAACATAGTACCAGATATATCAGGTAGTCATAGTAACAGATATAACAGGTGTATATAGTAACATATATAAAAGGTAAACATAGTAACAGATGTATATAGTAACAGATATAACAGGTAGTCATAGTAACAGATATAACAGGTAGTCATAGTAACAGATATAACAGGTGTACATAGTAACAGATATAACAGGTGTACATAGTAACAGATATAACAGGTAGTCATAGTAACAGATATATCAGGCAGTTATAGTAACAGATATAACAGGTAGTCATAGTAACAGATATAACAAGTGTACATAGTAACAGATATAACAGGTAAACATAGTACCAGATATAACAGGTAGTCATAGTAACAGATATAACAGGTGTACATAGTAACAGATATAACAGGTAAACATAGTACCAGATATAACAGGTAGTCATAGTGACAGATATAACAGGTGTACATAGTAACAGATATAACAGGTGTACATAGTAACAGATATAACAGGTGTACATAGTGACAGATATAACAGGTGAACATAGTAACAGATTTAACAGGTAGTCATAGTAACAGATATAACAGGTGTACATAGTAGCAGATATAACAGGTGTACATAGTAACAGATATAACAGGTGAACATAGTAACAGATATAACAGGTGTACATAGTAACAGATATAACAGGTGAACATAGTAACAGATATAACAGGTGTACATAGTAACAGATATAACAGGTGAACATAGTAACAGATATAACAGGTGAACATAGTAACAGATATAACAGGTGTACATAGTAACAGATATAACAGGTGTACATAGTAACAGATATAACAGGTGAACATAGTAACAGATATAACAGGTGTACATAGTAACAGATATAACAGGTGTACATAGTAACAGATATAACAGGTGAACATAGTAACAGATATAACAGGTATATACATAGTAACATATATACAGATATATAAACTATTTCAGTCAAAATCTGTCTGTCGGCCATACCAAGCGCAACCAAGGAGAACCTACAAATGACCCATCCAACACTTCACAAGAAAAAGCGATAACAAGAACTGTTTAGACGGTCCACCATGGACTTTGGATCATGAATAGCCCATCATCATCAGATGGTTGGCTAAAAAGTGTTGAGGCCAGCAAGATCCTCTATTACACAGTTACAACTCACCTCAGCATGAACTGCATACACTGTGCTGATCGTACTGACCCCTGAGACCAGACCAGGCATGACAGGGTACCAGTCAGGCTGACCCCTCCACACACTTGGATACATGCCTCACCAAAACAGTCACCATGGACACACATCTGACACATTGTCATGGCAACTCCCTGGATGTGATGCTCTTCTAATTTGGAACCCTATAAAACCGAGTCATGAAAATGTTTTTTCTATTGAATGAATTATATTTAGCTGTGTTGTAAAGAAAAGAGGCTTACAGAACCATCAGGCATTGTGATACATGTAAGCAATGAGTGTTTGAGCAAATGTTTTTATGGTCCTATAACACACATTGCTATTGCTGACATTAACTGGCTTTAATGTAAGTTTGTCAGCAATAGCAATGTGTACTATAGAACCATAATATTAGCTAAAATATTTATTCATAATCATACTTAATTTAGTTATTTTAGACAGTTTTTAAACCACAAATCAAGTGTTGACAACAATGAAATCAAAGTACTGAAAGTACTGACAGCTAAGGCAAAAGTGTGGAATGCAGAACGAAAAATAAAAAATAGGTCTGTTATGTTGAAAGAATTGTAATCATCTTCAAAAATCAAACTCTTGTTAAGGCATTAATAGCTTGTGAAGAGATAATAAACTGAATTGTGAATTATTTTGTACTACTTTTATTATGAAGCCTAACTTAATGTAAAAGGGTACCATTTTGAAGTTATTCTTGTGTTTATACTTATTGTATGCCTTTATAAGATTGACAGCAGCAAGGTACCAAGTTTGACCTGTATGTTATGTAGTTGTGACATCCATGTTTCAAAAGTTGAAATTAGACAAGAGGCCCATGGGCCTAATTACCAGTGACGGTTATCTGACTTTCAGACTATAAATACCAGTCACCTATATATTTTTTCATTGGTTATTGCAAAGTTATTTAAATGCTGTTGCATACGGAATAAAATAAATTAAAATTCATTAACATTTTTAAACCATGGGACCTTGCATGAAGGTCAGTAAAAAATTAATATCAATTCATCCCTGCATGATACCAGGAAAATATCAGTCCCTGACCTTTAGGTTACTGAGAAGAAGTTGCAGGAAGATTTTAACACATTTGACCCCTATGACATTGAGAGTCGGTAAATGTCATTCATCTGAACATAAATGGTAGCTCTTCATCCAAGCATGATACAGGTCAAATATCAGTTGCCCAGGATTATCAAGAAGAAATTTAAGATTTTCATACAGTTGACCTGTGTGACATTGAAAATAGGTCAAGGTCATCCATTCGAACAAACTTGGTTGCCCTTCATCTAAGGATGCTAAAAGCCTATTATCAGCTTCCAGGGCCTTTAAAGGTTACTGAGAAGTTGTTTGAAACGTTTAACCCATGTGACCTTGAAAGTCAGTCAAGGTCATCCATTTGATCAAATTATCTAAGCATGCTACAGGTAAAATATCAGTACATTGGGTCTTTCGGTTATTGAGAAGTTGCCTGAAGATATTAAGATGTTTGACCCATGTGACCTTGAAAGTAGGTCAAGGTCATTATAAAAAAAAACTTGGTATGCCTTCACCTCAGCATGTTTTCACGACCTGGGTTTTTTTGGTTATTGTGAAGAAGTCATTTGAATGGAAGGAAAAGTTTACTCATGTCAGTGATGAAATGAGATGATTTCAAAGTTTGTGTAAAACACAAGTAAAAACCATGTAATGTGGCAGAACACAGGTGAAATCCAGGTAATGTGGGAGAACACAAGTAAAATCCAGGTAATTTAGGAGGTAATTTAAGTAAAATGGGGGTGGTGGCATTTACAGTACCACTTATCAAGGACAGAAATGTTTTGAACCGAGAAAACCAAAAAACAATGACAAAATATTAAATTTAAATGAAAAATTAAATTAAGGACTTGCGTATTTGTTAAAATTTAATTAAATATGATATCCTCAATTGACAACAAGCACTTTAAAATTGAAATAATTTCTCCCGAACAGTATAGATGGAATCTGACAAAAGACACAGACAAATGTATTGAAAACACTTTCATCTTCATTTACTAATATTGATAGCTGATTGTTCATAGCTAACAAGATATTTATCTTCATTTTAAACAAATTTTTAAATACTTGCGGGAAAAAAATAAAAAAAAATTGCTTCCCTCGTCTCATTTTGGCCTGGTAAAATGAAAACAAAAAAAAGTGCCTACCTGCCTCCCTCATCTATTTTGAAAAAAATTGGCCTGAGAACCAAGTTATAATTTTTTTTAAATGATCAGTGATTGCTTTAAAAGAACAGAAGACAGTACACAGTTTTTTCTCACTTACAGTTTCCATAACGATATTCCAAATACGGGTATACAGAGCTCTGTGTAGAGATGGGAACTGTCCCATAACACTGACGAGGTGGGAGGCCAAGGTAAGGTGTGGCTGGTCAGTCTGGACACTGGAGGTCACCTTACAGATCACATTGAGTAACAGGTCCACTACCTACAACAAAGGTCACCATACAGATCACATTGTGTAACAGGTCCACTTACTACAACACAGGTCACCATACAGATCACATTGTGTAACAGGTCCACTACCTACAACAAAGGTCACCATACAGATCACATTGTGTAACAGGTCCACTACCTACAACACAGGTCACCATACAGATCACATTGTGTAACAGGTCCACTACCTACAACACAGGTCACCATACAGATCACATTGTGTAACAGGTCCACTACTTACAACACAGGTCACCATACAGATCACATTGTGTAACAGGTCCACTACCTACAACACAGGTCACCATACAGATCACATTGTGTAACAGGTCCACTACCTACAACACAAGTCACCATACAGATCACATTGTGTAACAGGTCCACTACCTACAACACAGGTCACCATACAGATCACATTGTGTAACAGGTCCACTACCTACAACACAGGTCACCATACAGATCACATTGTGTAACAGGTCCACTACCTACAACACAGGTCACCATACAGATCACATTGAGTAACAGGTCCACTACCTACAACACAGGTCACCATACAGATCACATTGTGTAACAGGTCCACTACCTACAACACAGGTCACCATACAGATCACATTGTGTAACAGGTCCACTACCTACAACACAGGTCACCATACAGATCACATTGTGTAACAGGTCCACTACCTACAACACAGGTCACCATACAGATCACATTGTGTAACAGGTCCACTGCCTACAACAAAGGAAGTCAACATACAGATCACATTGTGTAACAGGTCCACTACCTACAACACAGGTCACCATACAAATCACATTGTGTAACAGGTCCACTACCTACAACACAGGTCACCATACAGATCACATCGTGTAACAGGTCCACTACCTACAACACAGGTCACCATACAGATCACATTGTGTAACAGGTCCACTACCTACAACAAAGGTCACCATACAGATCACATCGTGTAACAGGTCCACTACCTACAACACATGTCACCATACAGATCACATTGTGTAACAGGTCCACTACCTACAACACAGGTCACCATACAGATCACATTGAGTAACAGGTCCACTACCTACAACACAGGTCACCATACAGATCATATTGTGTAACAGGTCCACTACCTACAACACAGGTCACCATACAGATCACATTGTGTAACAGGTCCACTACCTACAACACAGGTCACCATACAGATCACATTGTGTAACAGGTCCACTACCTACAACACAGGTCACCATACAGATCACATTGAGTAACAGGTCCACTACCTACAACACAAGTCACCATACAGATCACATTGAGTAACAGGTCCACTACCTACAACACATGTCACCATACAGATCACATTGTGTAACAGGTCCACTACCTACAACACAGGTCACCATACAGATCACATTGTGTAACAGGTCCACTACCTACAACACAGGTCACCATACAGATCACATCATGTAACAGGTCCACTACCTACAACACAGGTCACCATACAGATCACATCGTGTAACAGGTCCACTACCTACAACACAGGTCACCATACAGATCACATTGTGTAACAGGTCCACTACCTACAACACAGGTTGTCATACAGATCACATTGTGTAACAGGTCCACTACCTACAACACAGGTCACCATACAGATCACATTGTGTAACAGGTCCACTACCTACAACACAGGTCACCATACAGATCACATTGAGTAACAGGTCCACTACCTACAACACAAGTCACCATACAGATCACATTGAGTAACAGGTCCACTACCTACAACACATGTCACCATACAGATCACATTGTGTAACAGGTCCACTACCTACAACACAGGTCACCATACAGATCACATCATGTAACAGGTCCACTACCTACAACACAGGTCACCATACAGATCACATCGTGTAACAGGTCCACTACCTACAACACAGGTCACCATACAGATCACATTGTGTAACAGGTCCACTACCTACAACACAGGTCACCATACAGATCACATCATGTAACAGGTCCACTACCTACAACACAGGTCACCATACAGATCACATTGTGTAACAGGTCCACTACCTACAACACAGGTCACCATACAGATCACATTGTGTAACAGGTCCACTACCTACAACACAGGTCACCATACAGATCACATTGTGTAACAGGTCCACTACCTACAACACAGGTCACCATACAGATCACATTGAGTAACAGGTCCACTACCTACAACACAGGTCACCATACAGATCACATTGAGTAACAGGTCCACTACCTACAACACAGGTCACCATACATATCACATTGTGTAACAGGTCCACTACTTACAACACAGGTCACCATACAGATCACATTGTGTAACAGGTCCACTACCTACAACACAGGTCACCATACAGATCACATTGTGTAACAGGTCTACTACCTACAACACAGGTCACCATACAGATGACATTGTGTAACAGGTCCACTACCTACAACACAGGTCACCATACAGATCACATTGTGTAACAGGTCCACTACCTACAACACAGGTCACCATACAGATCACATTGTGTAACAGGTCCACTACCTACAACACAGGTCACCATACAGATCACATTGTGTAACAGGTCCACTACCTACAACACAGGTCACCATACAGATCACATCGTGTAACAGGTCCACTACCTACAACATAGGTCACCATACAGATCAAATTAAGTAACAGGTCCACTACCTACAACACAGGTCACCATACATATCACATTGTGTAACAGGTCCACTACCTACAACACAGGTCACCATACAGATCACATTGTGTAGCAGGTCCACTACCTACAACACAGGTCACCATACAGATCACATTGTGTAACAGGTCCACTACCTACAACAAATGTCACCATACAGATCACATCGTGTAACAGGTCCACTACCTACAACACAGGTCACCATACAGATCACATCGTGTAACAGGTCCACTACCTACAACACAGGTCACCATACAGATCACATCGTGTAACAGGTCCACTACCTACAACACAGGTCACCATACAGATCACATCGTGTAACAGGTCCACTACCTACAACACATGTCACCATACAGATCACATCGTGTAACAGGTCCACTACCTACAACACAGGTCACCATACAGATCACATTGAGTAACAGGTCCACTACCTACAACACAAGAAACCTTCATTATTAAGACTCACAACTTAATAATTAGGACAAAAACCTTCATAATTAGGACAGAAACCTTCATAATTAGGACTGACAACTAAATAATTAGGACAGAAACCTTCATTATTAGGACTGACAACTTAATAATTAGGACAGAAACCTTCATAATTAGGACTGACAACTTAATAATTAGGACAGAAACCTTCATAATTAGGACAGAAACCTTCCTTACTAGGACAGAAACCTTCATAATTAGGACTGACAACTTAATAATTAGGACAGAAACCTTCATAATTAGGACTGACAACTAAATAATTAGGACAGAAACCTTCATTATTAGGACTGACAACTTAATAATTAGGACAGAAACCTTCATAATTAGGACTGACAACTTAATAATTAGGACAGAAACCTTCATAATTAGGACAGAAACCTTCCTTACTAGGACAGAAACCTTCATAATTAGGACTGACAACTTAATAATTAGGACAGAAACCTTCATAATTAGGACTCACAACTTAATAATTAGGACAAAAACCTTCATAATTAGGACAGAAACCTTCATAATTAGGACTGACAACTAAATAATTAGGACAGAAACCTTAATTATTAGGACTGACAACTTAATAATTAGGACAGAAACCTTAATTATTAGGACTGACAACTTAATAATTAGGATAGAAACCATCATTATTAGGACTGACAACTTAATAATTAGGACAAAAACCTTCATAATTAGGACTGAGAACTTAATAATTGGGACAGAAACCTTCATTATTAGGACTGAGAACTTAATAATTGGGACAGAAACCTTCATTATTAGGATTGACAACTAAATAATTAGGACAGAAACCTTCATTATTAGGACTCACAACTTAATAATTAGGACAGAAACCTTCATTATTAGGACTGACAACTAAATAATTAGGACAGAAACCTTCATTATTAGGACTGACAACTTAATAATTAGGACAGAAACCTTCATTATTAGGACTGACAACTAAATAATTAGGACAGAAACCTTCATTATTAGGACTGACATCTTAATAATTAGGACAGAAACCTTCATAATTAGGACAGAAACCTTCATTATTAACAGGTCCACTACCTACAACACAGGTCACCATACAGATCACATTGAGTAACAGGTCCACTACCTACAACACAGGTCACCATACAGATCATATTGTGTAACAGGTCCACTGCCTACAACACAGGTCACCATACAGATCACATTGAGTAACAGGTCCACTGCCTACAACACAGGTCACCATACAGATCACATTGAGTAACAGGTCCACTATCTACAACACGGTTGATAATGGTTACCTTTACATGAGTGAGTGAGAGTTGAGGAGAGTGGGTATTGATCATGACCACGTTTCTCCGTGGAGTATGGTTACTCTCCTCATCCAGAACAATGCACATCTTCTCTCTAATGATGGAAAGCAGCTCCGTCTCTGTAATGTTAGAATCATATCAGTAGTCTACCTCAACAACTTCTGTTTGTCAGCACAGTTTATTCTGCAAGGGTGTGATCACAGCAAAATCAAAGTTAACAGATATGTTTTACCCCATCCCTTACTCCTGCCCTTCCATTTGTACAATTTTGAACCCCCACCACAGAGGGATGCTCTTAACTTATATCAAGAGATGTTGCCTAAACCAATAATCCCTTTTTGTCCCACCCCAAATTATGATTGATATCCAGTGCATAGTAGTTCTAGAGAAGAAGTTGTTTATAACAGCAATATGGTGAAATTAACCCCTTTTGGCCCTGCCCTTTAATCCCAAGTCCTGATACCCAATATTATGGACGACAGACAGATGGATGCCACTGTATGGCATAAGCTCACCTTGGTCTTTCATAGTAGGTCAGAGATCTTTATCATGAGGACAGAAACCTTCCTTACTAGGACAGAAACCTTCATAATTAGGACTGACAACTTAATAATTAGGACAGAAACCTTCATTATTAGGACTGACAACTTAATAATTAGGACAGAAACCTTCATTATTAGGACAGAAACCTTCCTTACTAGGACAGAAACCTTCATAATTAGGACCGACAACTTAATAATTAGGACAGAAACCTTCATTATTAGGACTAACAACTTAATAATTAGGACAGAAACCTTCATTATAAGGACTGACAACTTAATAATTAGGACAGAAACCATCATTATTAGGACTGACATCTTAATAATTAGGACAGAAACCTTCATAATTAGGACTGACAACTAAATATTTAGGACAAAAACCTTCATTATTAGGACTGACAACTTAATAATTAGGACAGAAACCTTCATTATTAGGACTGACAACTTAATAATTAGGACAGAAACCTTCATGATTAGGACTGACAACTAAATAATTAGGACAGAAACCTTCATTATTAGGACTGAAAACTTAATAATAAGGACAGAAACCTTCATAATTAGGACTGACATCTTAATAATTAGGACAGAAACCTTCATTATTAAGACTCACAACTTAATAATTAGGACAGAAACCTTCATAATTTGGACAGAAACCTTCATAATTAGGACTGACAACTAAATAATTAGGACAGAAACCTTCATAATTAGAACAGAAACCTTCATAATTAGGACAGACATCTTAATAATTAGGACAGAAACCTTCATAATTAAGACTCACAACTTAATAATTAGGACAAAAACCTTCATAATTAGGACAGAAACCTTCATAATTAGGACTGACAACTAAATAATTAGGACAGAAACCTTCATTATTAGGACTGACAACTTAATAATTAGGACAGAAACCTTCATAATTAGGACTGACAACTTAATAATTAGGACAGAAACCTTCATAATTAGGACAGAAACCTTCCTTACTAGGACAGAAACCTTCATAATTAGGACTGACAACTTAATAATTAGGACAGAAACCTTCATAATTAGGACTGACAACTTAATAATTAGGACAGAAACCTTCATAATTAGGACAGAAACCTTCCTTACTAAGACAGAAACCTTCATAATTAGGACTGACAACTAAATAATTAGGACAGAAACCTTCATTATTAGGACAGAAACATTTTATATTAGGACAAAAACCTTCATAATTAGGGCAGACACTTTCATGATTAGGTCAGAAACCTTCATAATTAGGACTGCTGACAACTTAATAATTGGGACAGAAACCTTCATTATTAGGACTGACAACTTAATAATTAGGACAGAAACCTTCATTATTAGGACTGACAACTTAATAATTGGGACAGAAACCTTCATTATTAGGACTGACAACTTAATAATTAGGACAGAAACCTTCATAATTAGGACTGACAACTAAATAATTAGGACAGAAACCTTCATTATTAGGACTGACAACTAAATTATTAGGACAAAAACCTTCATAATTAGGGCAGAAACTTTCATGATTAGGTCAGAAACCTTCATAATTAGGACTGCTGACAACTTAATAATTGGGACAGAAACCTTCATTATTAGGACTGACAACTTAATAATTAGGACAGAAACCTTCATTATTAGGACTGACAACTTAATAATTGGGACAGAAACCTTCATTATTAGGACTGACAACTTAATAATTAGGACAGAAACCTTCATAATTAGGACTGACAACTAAATAATTAGGACAGAAACCTTCATTATAAGGACTGCTGACAACTTAATAATTAGGTCAGAAACCTTCATAATTAGGACTGACAACTAAATAATTAGGACAGAAACCTTCATTATAAGGACAGACATTTTCAAAAATCAGACAGAAACTTCATAACTAGGTCAGAAATCTTCATTTTTAGGTCAGAAATGTCTTAAGATTCATCCAAGGAAGTTACCAGCCAAATATTATGTATGTAGGCCTTTGGGTTTATCAGAAGAATTTGCTCAAAGGTTTTAACAGATTTGACCCCTGTGACGTGGAATATGGGTCAGGGTCATTTTTTGCGCAAACTTTGTCAAGCTTTATCCAAGGAACCTTTCAGCCAATTATCATGCTTCTAGGGCTTTTGGTATTTCAGAAGAAGTTGTTTAAAGGTTTGAACATATTTGACCCTTGTGACCTTGAATATGTGTCGAGGTCATTTTCATTTGCAAATTTTGTTCAGCTTCTTCCAAGGAATCTACCAGCCAAATATCATGTCTCCAGGCCTTTTGGTTGATGAGAAGAAGTTGTTTAAAGGTTTTAACAGATTTGACCCCTGTGACCTTGAATAAATGTTTGAAATCAGAGACATATGATGGAAATATTGTGTTTATTTTGTAAATATATATGTTTATTTTGTAAATATATATGTTTATGTGTATAATTCAAGCTATATATATACTAATCAATGATATATTTTGTTTACAAATAGCGTAGATCTACATGTTGATAAAAGTGGAAACATTTAGCAACGTATAGCCCACATTTTTTAATAATTTGGTAAAAACATTGATAGATAGTCAGCAACAGCAGATACCCCTCACTAGGCATCCTCTGATGTAAAAAAATCGTAGAGCCTGCGGGCAATACGCAGGAAATTACGGTAGTAGCAATTTAAAGGAATTACCTCTATTTCCCTTATTTGGCCCCAACCCTCTGGCCCCTTGAGAGTCAGTGTCACCATTTATGCAAAGTCTGTTCCTTTTCCCACAAGGTTGTTACTGACCAAATTTGGTCAAAATCCAATCAGGACTTTTTGACAAGTAGTGATTTAAAGTAAATGTTGACAGACGACGGATGCCGCACCAAGGCATAAACTCACCGGACCTTTGGTCCAGGTGAGCTAAAAACTAAATTGCAAGCTGATTTCATCAAGTGAAATGTTCAACAATCATTATTTGATAGGGAGCCTTAAATATGTTGTTGTTGCCAATATTTTGAAAGTCCAACAGGGACTATTAACATTAACAATGCATTTCATCAAAAACAACTAAGCTGCATACAGAGGTGAAGACCACTTCAGTTACCTTGGAGATTACAGCACTGAGAAGCAGGGCCAAGTGTCATTGTGTCAATAAGTTGCCCGAGGAGTTGTTCAAGTTGCTCAAGGGGATCCATGGTCATTTCTGTGATATCATCCTCTTCATCTTCCGGGAAAACACCTGGAGTATATACATTGTGAGTAGGATCCATTCAGTACTTCATAAGATATAACGGTAACAAATTTTCATTGGCAAAATCCAAGATGGCAAACTGTCAACCATTTCCTTTTTCCGATCAGTTCTAAAATCAATACAGCCCAAGAAGGGACCAAGGGGAACCTGCATATGAAATTTGGGTTAGCTGCTTCCTGACAACAGGCCGTTACGTAGGTAGTGTACATGTTAGAGGTGAGAGAGACTACCCAACACAGAGACTTACCTTGTAATAGCCTGGCTGCTTCCTGACGACGGTCCGTTACTAAGGCAATGTATATGTTAGCAGTGAGAGAGACTACCCCACACAGAGACTTACCTTGTAAGAGCCTGGCTGCTTCCTGACGACGGTCCGTTACTAAGGCAATGTACATGTTAGAGGTGAGAGAGACTACCCAACACAGAGACTTACCTTGTAATAGCCTGGCTGCTTCCTGACGACAGGCCGTTACATAGGTAGTGTACATGTTAGAGGTGAGAGAGACTACCCAACACAGAGACTTACCTTGTAATAGCCTGGCTGCTTCCTGACGACAGGCCGTTACGTAGGTAGTGTACATGTTAGAGGTGAGAGAGACTACCCAACACAGAGACTTACCTTGTAAGAGCCTGGCTGCTTTCTGACGACGGTCCGTTACTAAGGCAATGTACATGTTAGAGGTGAGAGAGACTACCCAACACAGAGACTTACCTTGTAAGAGCCTGGCTGCTTCCTGACGACAGGCCGTTACATAGGTAGTGTACATGTTAGAAGTGAGAGAGACTACCCAACACAGAGACTTACCTTGTAATAGCCTGGCTGCTTCCTGACGACAGGCCGTTATGTAGGCAATGTACATGTTAGAGGTGAGAGAGACTACCCCACACAGAGACTTACCTTGTAATAGCCTGGCTGCTTCCTGACGACGGTCCGTTACTAAGGCAATGTACATGTTAGAGGTGAGAGAGACTACCAAACACAGAGACTTACCTTGTAATAGCCTGGCTGCTTCCTGACGACAGGCCGTTACGTAGGTAGTGTACATGTTAGAGGTGAGAGAGACTACCCAACACAGAGACTTACCTTGTAATAGCCTGGCTGCTTCCTGACGACGGTCCGTTACTAAGGCAATGTACATGTTAGAGGTGAGAGAGACTACCCAACACAGAGACTTACCTTGTAATAGCCTGGCTGCTTCCTGACGACAGGCCGTTACATAGGTAGTGTACATGTTAGAGGTGAGAGAGACTACCCAACACAGAGACTTACCTTGTAATAGCCTGGCTGCTTCCTGACGACGGTCCGTTACTAAGGCAATGTACATGTTAGAGGTGAGAGAGACTACCCAACACAGAGACTTACCTTGTAAGAGCCTGGCTGCTTCCTGACGACAGGCCGTTACGTAGGTAGTGTACATGTTAGAAGTGAGAGAGACTACCCAACACAGAGACTTACCTTGTAATAGCCTGGCTGCTTCCTGACGACAGGCCGTTATGTAGGCAATGTACATGTTAGAGGTGAGAGAGACTACCCCACACAGAGACTTACCTTGTAATAGCCTGGCTGCTTCCTGACGACGGTCCGTCACTAAGGCAATGTACATGTTAGAGGTGAGAGAGACTACCAAACACAGAGACTTACCTTGTAATAGCCTGGCTGCTTCCTGACGACAGGCCATTACGTAGGTAATGTACATGTTAGAGGTGAGAGAGACTACCCAACACAGAGACTTACCTTGTAAGAGCCTGGCTGCTTCCTGACGACGGTCCGTTACTAAGGCAATGTACATGTTAGAGGTGAGAGAGACTACCCAACACAGAGACTTACCTTGTAAGAGCCTGGCTGCTTCCTGACGACAGGCCGTTAAGTAGGTAGTGTACATGTTAGAGGTGAGAGAGACTAACCAACACAGAGACTTACCTTGTAAGAGCCTGGCTGCTTCCTGACGACGGTCCGTTACATAGGTAGTGTACATGTTAGAGGTGAGAGAGACTAACCAACACAGAGGCTTACCTTGTAAGAGCCTGGCTGCTTCCTGACGACGGTCCGTTACTAAGGCAATGTACATGTTAGAGGTGAGAGAGACTACCCAACACAGAGACTTACCTTGTAATAGCCTGGCTGCTTCCTGACGACAGGCCGTTATGTAGGCAATGAACATGTTAGAAGTGAGAGAGACTACCCCACACAGAGACTTACCTTGTAATAGCCCGGCTGCTTCCTGACGACAGGCCGTTACGTAGGTAGTGTACATGTTAGAGGTGAGAGAGACTACCCAACACAGAGACTTACCTTGTAATAGCCTGGCTGCTTCCTGACGACAGGCCGTTACGTAGGTAGTGTACATGTTAGAGGTGAAAGAGACTACCCAACACAGAGACTTACCTTGTAATAGCCTGGCTGCTTCCTGACGACAGGCCGTTACATAGGTAGTGTACATGTTAGAGGTGAGAGAGACTACCCAACACAGAGACTTACCTTGTAATAGCCTGGCTGCTTCCTGACGACGGTCCGTTACTAAGGCAATGTACATGTTAGAGGTGAGAGAGACTACCCAACACAGAGACTTACCTTGTAAGAGCCTGGCTGCTTCCTGACGACAGGCCGTTACGTAGGTAGTGTACATGTTAGAAGTGAGAGAGACTACCCAACACAGAGACTTACCTTTTAATAGCCTGGCTGCTTCCTGACGACAGGCCGTTATGTAGGCAATGTACATGTTAGAGGTGAGAGAGACTACCCAACACAGAGACTTACCTTGTAATAGCCTGGCTGCTTCCTGACGACGGTCCGTCACTAAGGCAATGTACATGTTAGAGGTGAGAGAGACTACCAAACACAGAGACTTACCTTGTAATAGCCTGGCTGCTTCCTGACGACAGGCCATTACGTAGGTAATGTACATGTTAGAGGTGAGAGAGACTACCCAACACAGAGACTTACCTTGTAATAGCCTGGCTGCTTCCTGACGACGGTCCGTTACTAAGGCAATGTACATGTTAGAGGTGAGAGAGACTACCCAACACAGAGACTTACCTTGTAAGAGCCTGGCTGCTTCCTGACGACAGGCCGTTAAGTAGGTAGTGTACATGTTAGAGGTGAGAGAGACTAACCAACACAGAGACTTACCTTGTAAGAGCCTGGCTGCTTCCTGACGACGGTCCGTTACATAGGTAGTGTACATGTTAGAGGTGAGAGAGACTAACCAACACAGAGGCTTACCTTGTAAGAGCCTGGCTGCTTCCTGACGACGGTCCGTTACTAAGGCAATGTACATGTTAGAGGTGAGAGAGACTACCCAACACAGAGACTTACCTTGTAATAGCCTGGCTGCTTCCTGACGACGGTCCGTTATGTAGGCAATGAACATGTTAGAAGTGAGAGAGACTACCCCACACAGAGACTTACCTTGTAATAGCCCGGCTGCTTCCTGACGACAGGCCGTTACGTAGGTAGTGTACATGTTAGAGGTGAGAGAGACTACCCAACACAGAGACTTACCTTGTAATAGCCTGGCTGCTTCCTGACGACAGGCCGTTACGTAGGTAGTGTACATGTTAGAGGTGAAAGAGACTACCCAACACAGAGACTTACCTTGTAATAGCCTGGCTGCTTCCTGACGACAGGCCGTTAAGTAGGTAGTGTACATGTTAGAGGTGAGAGAGACTACCCCACACAGAGACTTACCTTGTAATAGCCTGGCTGCTTCCTGACAACAGGCCGTTACTAAGGCAATGTACATGTTAGCAGTGAGAGAGACTACCCAACACAGAGACTTACCTTGTAATAGCCTGGCTGCTTCCTGACGACGGTCCGTTACTAAGGCAATGTATATGTTAGCAGTGAGAGAGACTACCCCACACAGAGACTTACCAGGTACCTTGTAAGAGCCTGGCTGCTTCCTTGACGACGGTCCGTTACTAAGGCAATGTACATGTTAGAGGTGAGAGAGACTTCCCAACACAGAGACTTACCTTGTAATAGCCTGGCTGCTTCCTGACGACAGGCCGTTACGTAGGTAGTGTACATGTTAGAGGTGAGAGAGACTACCCCACACAGAGGCTTACCTTGTAATAGCCTGGCTGCTTCCTGACGACGGTCCGTTACTAAGGCAATGTACATGTTAGAGGTGAGAGAGACTAACCAACACAGAGACTTACCTTGTAATAGCCTGGCTGCTTCCTGACGACAGGCCGTTACATAGGTAGTGTACATGTTAGCAGTGAGAGAGACTACCCAACACAGAGACTTACCTTGTAATAGCCTGGCTGCTTCCTGACGACAGGCCGTTATGTAGGCAATGTACATGTTAGAGGTGAGAGAGACTACCCAACACAGAGACTTACCTTGTAATAGCCTGGCTGCTTCCTGACGACGGTCCGTTACTAAGGCAATGTACATGTTAGAGGTGAGAGAGACTACCAAACACAGAGACTTACCTTGTAATAGCCTGGCTG
The DNA here is from genome assembly GCA_947623455.1 of Mimachlamys varia. Classification (NCBI taxonomy): domain Eukaryota; kingdom Metazoa; phylum Mollusca; class Bivalvia; order Pectinida; family Pectinidae; genus Mimachlamys; species Mimachlamys varia. Next base: position 45,112,603 of record OX392533.1, read on the forward strand.
CTTCCTGACGACAGGCCGTTACGTAGGTAATGTACATGTTAGAGGTGAGAGAGACTACCCAACACAGAGACTTACCTTGTAATAGCCTGGCTGCTTCCTGACGACGGTTCGTTACTAAGGCAATGTACATGTTAGAGGTGAGAGAGACTACCCAACACAGAGACTTACCTTGTAAGAGCCTGGCTGCTTCCTGACGACAGGCCGTTACATAGGTAGTGTACATGTTAGAGGTGAGAGAGACTAACCAACACAGAGACTTACCTTGTAAGAGCCTGGCTGCTTCCTGACGACGGTCCGTTACATAGGTAGTGTACATGTTAGAGGTGAGAGAGACTAACCAACACAGAGGCTTACCTTGTAAGAGCCTGGCTGCTTCCTGACGACGGTCCGTTACTAAGGCAATGTACATGTTAGAGGTGAGAGAGACTACCCAACACAGAGACTTACCTTGTAATAGCCTGGTTGCTTCCTGACGACAGGCCGTTATGTAGGCAATGAACATGTTAGAAGTGAGAGAGACTACCCCACACAGAGACTTACCTTGTAATAGCCTGGCTGCTTCCTGACGACAGGCCGTTACGTAGGTAGTGTACATGTTAGAGGTGAGAGAGACTACCAAACACAGAGACTTACCTTGTAATAGCCTGGCTGCTTCCTGACGACAGGCCGTTACGTAGGTAGTGTACATGTTAGAGGTGAGAGAGACTACCCAACACAGAGACTTACCTTGTAATAGCCTGGCTGCTTCCTGACGACGGTCCGTTACTAAGGCAATGTACATGTTAGCAGTGAGAGAGACTACCCAACACAGAGACTTACCTTGTAATAGCCTGGCTGCTTCCTGACGACAGGCCGTTACGTAGGTAGTGTACATGTTAGCAGTGAGAGAGACTACCCCACACAGAGACTTACCTTGTAAGAGCCTGGCTGCTTCCTGAAGACAGGCCGTTACGTAGGTAGTGTACATGTTAGAGGTGAGAGAGACTACCCCACACAGAGACTTACCTTGTAATAGCCTGGCTGCTTCCTGACGACAGGCCGTTACGTAGGTAGTGTACATGTTAGAGGTGAAAGAGACTACCCAACACAGAGACTTACCTTGTAATAGCCTGGCTGCTTCCTGACGACGGTCCGTTACTTAGGCAATGTACATGTTAGCAGTGAGAGAGACTACCCCACACAGAGACTTACCTTGTAAGAGCCTGGCTGCTTCCTGACAACGGTCCGTTACTAAGGCAATGTACATGTTAGCAGTGAGAGAGACTACCCCACACAGAGACTTACCTTGTAATAGCCTGGCTGCTTCCTGACGACGGTCCGTTACTAAGGCAATGTACATGTTAGAGGTGAGAGAGACTAACCAACACAGAGGCTTACCTTGTAAGAGCCTGGCTGCTTCCTGACGACAGGCCGTTACGTAGGTAATGTACATGTTAGAGGTGAGAGAGACTAACCAACACAGAGACTTACTTTGTAATAGCCTGGCTGCTTCCTGACGACAGGCCGTTATGTAGGCAATGAACATGTTAGCAGTGAGAGAGACTACCCCACACAGAGACTTACCTTGTAATAGCCTGGCTGCTTCCTGACAGGCCGTTACGTAGGTAATGTACATGTTAGAGGTGAGAGAGACTACCCAACACAGAGACTTACCTTGTAATAGCCTGGCTGCTTCCTGACGACAGGCCGTTACGTAGGTAGTGTACATGTTAGCAGGAATCTTTTCCATACTGCAACACAACATTCTTACAAAATGTACAGGGTTTCTTGAGTGACCTTTTTTTTTGTACAAGATATTACTTTTGAACAATACTATTTTTATCATTGGAGACAGTTATGCAAGTATCTGCTTGTAAATCGACAAAATCAGTAACTAGTTACCTGGTAGAACATAAAACCACTCACCGTTTTAGTTTTTCAATAAACTTCATCCTCACATCAGGGACATCAGGAAGCTGACAATAAACCATTTTGTCATTAAAAAATGTTCCAACTATGAAATTCAATGCATATAATATCTGTGTAATCAACACTTATTACAGGGGATAAACAGGGGATGGGGGCACACATTTAACTTACATATAGCCACCAGGGGTGGGTGTAGGGATGGGGGCACACATTTAACTTACATATAGCCACCAGGGGTAGGTGTAGGGATGGGGGCACACATCTAACTTACATATAGGCACCAGGGGTAGGTGTAGGGATGGGGGCACACATCTAACTTACATATAGGCACCAGGGGGTGGGTGTAGGGATGGGGGCACACATCTAACTTACATATAGGCACCAGGGGTGAGTGTAGGGATGGGGGCACACATTTAACTTACATGAAGGCACCAGGGGTGGGTGTAGGGATGGGGGCACACATTTAACTTACATATAGGCACCAGGGATGGGTGTAGGGATGGGGGCACACATCTAACTTACATGAAGGCACCAGGGGTGGGTGTAGGGATGGGGGCACACATCTAACTTACATATAGGCACCAGGGGTGGGTGTAGGGATGGGGGCACACATTTAACTTACATATAGGCACCAGGGGTGGGTGTAGGGATGGGGGCACACATCTAACTTACATGAAGACACCAGGGGCGGGTGTAGGGATGGGGGCACACATCTAACTTACATATAGGCACCAGGGGGTGGGTGTAGGGATGGGGGCACACGTCTAACTTACATGAAGGCACCAGGGGTGGGTGTAGGGATGGGGGCACACATCTAACTTACATGAAGACACCAGGGGTGGGTGTAGGGATGGGGGCACACATTTAACTTACATATAGGCACCAGGGGTAGGTGTAGGGATAGGGGCACACATCTAACTTACATTTAGGCACCAGGGGTAGGTGTAGGGATGGGGGCACACATCTAACTTACATATAGGCACCAGGGGTGGGTGTAGGGATGGGGGCACACATCTAACTTACATATAGGCACCAGGGGTAGGTGTAGGGATGGGGGCACACATCTAACTTACATTTAGGCACCAGGGGTAGGTGTAGGCATGGGGGCACACATCTAACTTACATATAGGCACCAGGGGGTGAATGTAGGGATGGGGGCACACATCTACCTTACATATAGGCACCAAGGGATGGGTGTAGGGATTGGGGCACACATCTAACTTACATGAAGGCACCAGGGGTGGGTGTAGGGATGGGGGCACACATTTAACTTACATGAAGGTACCGGTGGTATGTGTAGGGATGGGGGCACACATCTAACTTACATATAGGCACCAGGGATGGGGGCACACATCTAACTTACATATAGGCACCAGGGATTGGTGTAGGGATGGGGGCACACATCTAACTTACATGAAGACACCAGGGGTGGGTGTAGGGATGGGGGCACACATCTAATTTACATGAAGGCACCAGGGGTAGGTGTAGGGATGGGGGCACACATCTAACTTACATATAGGCACCAGGGATGGGTGTAGGGATGGGGGCACACATTTAACTTACATATAGGCACCAGGGGTGGGTGTAGGGAT